>OW121743.1:87142767-88434737 GCA_933228675.1 Stomorhina lunata
TTATCCATTTTAAATTTTTTCGTTTAAAAAAAAAATCATTACAAATAGAAAAAATAACAAAAGTTATTTTTTTCTATTATCATATAAGTATATATGTTTCAAATAAAATAAGGTATATCATATTAAAATCCATCACGAACTTTTCATTTTATTAAAAGCTAAGTATCAATATATCTTTTAGAATTTATAACAAAAGAAAGTAGTACTTAAAAAAATTGTTAATATTTAAATATTTATGTAGATTTATGTATTTTATTTTTTCATTTAATCCAGTTAGTCTAATTCTTACAATGATTTCTGATCGTAAATATAACATTTCTGCTAAATTTTGATAAATATAATATATTTAAATTTATTGATGTAACTGAACATAATCTCTATTCAAGACAGTCTTATAGAAGGTACCCAATATAAGTAGTAGATACATTAGCATTTAATGGTGGAATAATGTAATCAATCCAAAAATTGTTACCTGTACATTGGTTACAAGCTTTGCATGACAGTAAAACTTTTCAAACCGAAATTTTTGCCTTATGACGATGTTGCAGCAAGTGAGCGATGTGTGTAATGTGTTTAAATTAGTAGATACATATACATATATAAGTTACGAAAAACTAAAATGATAAAGTAAAAGACGAGAAACGCATACAAATTTAGCAAATAACGTAACATAAATTTAAATACACTTGATTTACGGAGACATGTAATGCATTTTATATTATTTAGTTAGTATTTTGAATACGCTACACTGAGTAATTAAAGTTGTGAAAACTAAAATGACTTGAAATCAGTAACTGAGAATACCATTGAAAATTTAAATTAAATCAATTTTATAATACCATGTCAAAATTTGTTGTTCTGTGAAGAAGAATAATTTTCTCATCATGTAAGAAATAAGTCTAAGTGTATGTTATCAAAAAAAGCTTTTAAAAGTAAAACCACAGTCCTGGGTACGTATACGTAATAAAACATTTAATAATAATTATCATACGCATCGTAGTACCAATACACAATTTCCATAACATATTTAAAGATCTCTTCCGTATTCACATTGTTTTCCCTTAACTCGGACTTGTTCCGTCAGTTGCAATTGAATTCACTGGATTTTTCATGATTCGCAGTCGTTGTTGATTTTAAAATACTACAGGCTGACCCAATTTTCAGCTGAATTTGTCTTTGGAAACAATTGTTTTTATGTTTTTTTCCTTTACTCAAAAACTATGGATGGTATTTTTTCTGCACTTTCTGTACACGTCTAGAGAAATTTGAAAAATCTGCTGCATGCAACAAAACTAAAATGCAAAAAAATGGCAAAATAAAAAACAACAAACCAGCAATGAATACAAGTGCAAACAAACAGTCGAATAAACAGCGAAAGAGAGAGACTTCATCAGTGATGAAGAAGTGTTTTTTGTGCTTTGCTTGTTTATTGCTCAAGGGAATTTTGTGTCGTTGTCGTAGTGATAGTTGCTGTTGTTGTTTTTGTTGTTCTTACAATTGCTGAAGCAATATTGCTGGTATGTTTTTTGTATGTAAATATGTGAAGACCTTATTTTGAAAGTGGATTAAGTTCATTTTTTTAAATTGAGATATAAAGAGTTTTGCTTTTTAGTTTTTTTATAGGTGACCAATTTAAGTAAATTAAATCTTAAATTTGGATCAGAACCTATCAAATATTTTCTTTCATAAATATATATTAGCGGGTTGAATGGACTTATAACACTTTCAAAACAAGCATTTTAAAATATTCATTTTTTGAATTGAAAAATGTAAAAAACTTAAACAGTTTTCAAAACCAAAAATATTTAAATTTTTGGTTTTGTATGAAATAATTTTTACTTTTGAATTGAAAAATGTATGGGACTTAATCCACTTTCAAAACAAATAAAACGAAAAAAATTTGTTCCAAAAAATTTTGCAAATATTTTTCATAACAAAATTCCTACAATTTTCGAAAAAATTCCTATAAAACGCAAATTTTCGAAAAAAAATTCCCATAAAACGCAAATTTTTTAAAAATTTTCTATAAAAAGTAAATTTTTGAAAAATTTCCTATAAAAAGTAAATTTTCGAAAAATTTCCTATAAAAAGTAAATTTTTAAAAAATTTCCTATAAAAAGTAAATTTTTGAAAAATTTCATATAAAAAAGAAAATTTTTGAAAAATTTCCTATAAAAAGTAAATTTTTGAAAAATTGCCTAAAAATTCCTACAATTTTCGAAAAAATTCCTATAAAACGCAAATTTTCGAAAAAAAATTCCCATAAAACGCAAATTTTTTAAAAATTTTCTATAAAAAGTAAATTTTTGAAAAATTTCCTATAAAAAGTAAATTTTCGAAAAATTTCCTATAAAAAGTAAATTTTTAAAAAATTTCCTATAAAAAGTAAATTTTTGAAAAATTTCATATAAAAATTCATTAAATATAAAAAGTAAATTTTTGAAAAATTTGCTATAAAAAGTAAATTTTTAAAAAATTTTCTATAAAAATTAAATTTTTGAAAAATTTCCTAGAAAAAGTAAATTTTTGAAAAATTTCCTGGAAAAAGTAAATTTTCGAAAAATTTCCTAAAAAAAAGGTAAATTTTAGAAAATTTCCTAAAAAAAGTAAATTTTTGAAAAATTTCCTATAAAAAGTAAATTTTTGAAAAATTTCCTATAAAAAGTAAACTTTTGAAAAATTTCCTATAAAAAGTAAACTTTTGAAAAATTTCCTATAAAAAGTAAATTTTTGAAAAATTTCCTATAAAAAGTAAATTTTTGGAAAATTTCCTATAAAAAGTAAACTTTTGAAAAATTTCCTATAAAAAGTAAATTTTTGAAAAATTTTCTATAAAAAGTAAATTTTTGAAAAATTTCCTATAAAAAGTAAATTTTTCAAAAATTTCCTATAAAAAGTAAATTTTTTAAAAATTTCCTATAAAAAGTAAATTTTTGAAAAATTTCCTATAAAAAGTAAACTTTTAAAAAATTTCCTATAAAAAGTAAACTTTTGAAAAATTTCCTATAAAAAGTAAATTTTTGAAAAATTTCCTATAAAAAGTAAATTTTTGAAAAATTTCCTATAAAAAGTAAATTTTTCAAAAATTTCCTATAAAAAGTAAATTTTTGAAAAATTTCCTAGAAAAAGTAAATTTTTGAAAAATTTCCTATAAAAAGTAAATTTTTGAAAAATTTCCTATAAAAAGTAAATTTTTGAAAAATTTCCTATAAAAAGTAAATTTTTGAAAAATTTCCTATAAAAAGTAAATTTTTGAAAAATTTCCCATAAAAAGTAAATTTTTGAAAAATTTCCTATAAAAAGTAAATTTTTGGAAAATTTCCTATAAAAAGTAAACTTTTGAAAAATTTCCTATAAAAAGTAAATTTTTGAAAAATTTTCTATAAAAAGTAAATTTTTGAAAAAATTCCTTAAAAAGTAAACTTTTGAAAAATTTCCTATAAAAAGTAAATTTTTGAAAAAATTCCTTAAAAAGTAAACTTTTGAAAAATTTCCTATAAAAAGTAAATTTTTGAAAAATTGCCTATAAAAAGTAAATTTTTGACTAATTTCCTATAAAAAGTTAATTTTTGAAAAATTTCCTATTAGAAGTAAATTTTTGAAAATTTTCCTATAAAAAGTAAATTTTTAAAAAATTTTCTATAAAAATTAAATTTTTGAAAAATTTCCTATAAAAAGTAAATTTTTAAAAAATTTCCTTTAAAAAGTAAATTATTAAAAAATTTCCTATATAAAGTAAATTTTTGAAAAATTTCCTAAAAAAAGTAAATTTTTGAAAAATTTCCTATAAAAAGTAAATTTTTAAAAAATTTTATATAAAAAGTAAATTTTTGAAAAATTTCCTATAAAAAGTAAACTTTTGAAAAATTTCCTATAAAAAGTAAATTTTTGAAAAATTTCCTATAAAAAGTAAATTTTTGAAAAATTTCCTATAAAAAGTAAATTTTTGAAAAATTTCCTATAAAAAGTAAATTTTTGAAAAATTTCCTATAAAAAGTAATTTTTTTAAAAATTTCCTATAAAAAGTAAATTTTTGACTAATTTCCTATAAAAAGTTAATTTTTGAAAAATTTTCTATTAGAAGTAAATTTTTGAAAAATTTCATATAAAAAGTAAATTTTTGAAAAATTTCCTATAAAAAGTAAATTTTTGAAAAATTTCCTTTAAAAAGTAAATTTTAGAAAAATTTCCTATAAAAAGTAAATTTTTTAAAAATTTTCAGATTTTTTTTCAATTGCAGGAAATTGCAAACATTTTTATATATCAATAAAAAAATCTTGGACTCGTACTTTAACTCTGTTCGAGTTAATATTTCTTTTAGAATTTAAAAAATAAATTATTATTTTGTTTGAAGAAACATTTCCGTTTGAAATTAAGAAGAACTTTTCCCCATCATCAACTCAATTTTTTTGGAATGTGGACTTATTCCACTTTCAAAATAAAGTCTTCATGTATGTATGTATGCTTAAATGTTTGTATGTACTACTACTGTCTTGTGCTGTTGATATCATTATTCCATTGTTGCAGTTACTGATGATTTTATTGTTGTTTTTATTATTGCTGTTAGTGGTATTGTTGTAGTATATTGTTGTTACTTTTGTTTTAATACAAATCTGGTAGTTATGCTGGTTTTGTTAATTTAACTATCTGACTGAATGACTACACAACTACATGAATGACTGTTTTACTAAGCAACTGACTGTCTGTCTGTCTAAATGACTGGCTGCCCAAATTAAAGAAGAACTTAATACCCAACAGTTCCATATTACAGAACTGTATATAGTTACAAATAATTTAAACATGTTCTTGTTGTTGAAGGGGATCGATAGCAGCCAAGAGTCAAAACCTGGTTATATTAGAGTAACTTATCAATCCCTTCAAAGCCTATGTTAAAATTGATAATTATTTCATCGATATAATTAAGCACCACTGGGTAAGAAGTTTACACAAAAACATTACTAAGTACAAGAATGTACATATAAATATACATAAATATATATTAAGCACTAAATGTTAGTATATTCAGTTTGTTTGTACTATAATTGTTACTCTAAGGAAAATGCCAAGCAACAACGTAGCCTGTCATTGTTTCTGATTCGTTCGTTGCAGTTGCCTGCTGTCTTTATGTTTTAGTTCATTGTTCAATGTACAATTGTCATTTCGAAATTGCATTCAGCTTTATTTTATTTATGACTGTTTAAATTTTAGTGTTTTTTTATATCTCGCTTTGCTGCTTAAAGAATAAGTTAAACAATTTGTTGGGGAAATATAATTTTCTTAATAGTTCCTTTGGTCAAATGTTATTAAAAATTAGTATAGTTTTTCTTTGGTATAATTTTTCGCTAAAAACAATACAACTGTCGTTATAAAAACTTAAGTTTAACAAGAATAAAATTAAGTTGTTGCTGAGGTTTTAATCAATGTTTTCAACGTAGTAGTAAAATATTTTCTATAGAAAATTTTTTATAGAAAAATTTTTTCATCAAAAAATTTTCTATAGAAAAATTTTTGATAAAAAATTTCTATAGAAAAATTTTTGATAAAAAATTTCTATAGAAAAATTTTTGATAAAAAATTTCTATAGAAACATTTTTGATAAAAAAAATTTCTATAGAAAAAATTTTTGATAAAAAATTTTCCATAAAAATCAAAAATTTTGAATAGAAATTTTTTTTATAATAATATTTAAAAAAAAAACATTTTCTTTAGAAATATTTTTGATAAATTCGAAAATCTTTGATAAAATATTTTATATAGAAATATTCTTGATAAAAAAAAATTTCTATAAAAAAAATTTTTGATAAAAAATATTCTATAGAAAATTTTTGATTAAAAATTTTCTAAAGAAAAATTTTTGATAAAAATCTTTCTATACAAAAATTTTTGATAAAAAATTTTCTATAGAAAAATTTTTGATAAAAGAATTTCTATAGAAAATTTTTTGATAAAAAATTTTCTTTAGAAAAATTTTTGATACAAAATTTTCTTCAAAAAAAAGAGTATTCGCATTTGATCCCAAATCTGTTACATTTATTTATTAATGTAACAGACCAATTTATTGATAAAAAGCCAAAAAATGTTTGCGGAGAAACCAAATTCCTCGACGCGTTTCGATGCTTGGTTAAGCCATCTCTTCAGGAGGAAAAAATCTTTCTATAGAAAACTTTTTGATTAAAAATTTTCTATAGAAAACTTTTTGATAAAAAATTTTCTATAGAAAAATTGTTGATAAAAAATTTTCTATAGAAAAATTTTTGATAAAAAATTTTCTATAAAAATATTTTTGAAATTTGAATTTGATAAAAAATTTCCTATAGAAAAAATTTCTATAGAAAAATATTTGATACAAAATTTTCTGTAGAAAAATTTTTGATAAAAAATTTTCTATAGAACAATTTTTGATAAAAATTTTTTTTGATAGAAAAAGTTTTTAAAAGAAAAATTTCCGATAGAAAAATTTTTGATTGAAAAATTTTTTATAGTATAATTTATAATATAATTTTGTGGAAAAGTATTTGATAAAAAATTTTCTGTAGAAAAATTTTGATACAAAATTCTCTATAGGACAATTTTTGATAAAATTTTTTTTTGATAGAAAAAGTTTTTAAAAGAAAAATTTCCTATAGAAAAATTTTTGATGGAAAATTTTTTTATAGAAAAATTAAAAAAAAAAAATTCAATAAAAAAATTTGTTTGATTTTTGAAAAATTTTCTACAAAAATATTTTTGATGAAAAAATTTTCTATAGAAAAATTTGTGATAAAAAAAATTCTATAGAAAAATTTTTGATAAAAAAGTTTTTGATAAAAAATTTTCTGTAGAAAAATTTTTAATAAAAAATTTTCTATAGAAAATTTTTAATAAAAAATTTTCTCTAGAAAAATATTTGATACAAAATTTTCTGTGGAAAAACTTTGGAAAAAAATATATTCTATATATATTCTATATATTTTTTTTTCTACAGAAAAATTTTTGATAAAAAATTTTTTATAGAAAAATTTTTGATAAAAAATTTTCTACAGAAATAATTTTGATAAAAATTTTCTATAGAAAAATGTTTGATAAAAAATCTTCTGTAGAAAAATTGTTGATAAAAAATTTTCTATAGAAAAATTGTTGATAAAAAGTTTTCTATAGGAAAATTGTTGATAAAAAATTTTCTATAGAAAAATATTTAATTAAATTTTTAATAAAAAATTTTCTATAGAAAAATATTTGATAAAAATATTTAAATGAAAAATGGAGTAGAAAATTTTTCTGTTTTGATAAAAAATTGTCTATGGAAATATTTTTGATAAAAAAATTTCTATAGAAAATTTTTTAATTAAAAATTTTTTTTAGAAAAATGTTTGATAAAAAATTTCTATAGAACAATATTTGATAAAAAATTTTCTGTACAAAAATTTTTGATTAAAAATTTTCTGTACAAAAATATTTAATAAAAAATATTCTGTAGAAAAATATTTGATAAAAAATTTTGTGTAGAAAAGTTTTGGAGAAAATTTTTGATAAAAAAATTTCTGTAGAAAAATTTTTGATAAAATAAAAATATTCAAAAAAGGGAGCAGAAAACTTTTTCTTCTGTGATAAAAAAATTTTACCTAAAGAAAAATTTTTAATAAAAAAATTTCTATACAAAATTTTTTGGTAAAAAATTTTCTATAGAAAATGTATAATAAAAAATTTTCTGTAGAAAAATTTTTAATAAAAACACATTCTTTAGATTAGAAAAATTGTATGTTTGTTTGTACGTTTATATATTTTTCATTGTTTTTTATCAATTTTAATTTCACATTTGACAGAAAAAAATGTTTGGAGTGCGAAATACTTATATTGTCTTTGACTCAAGCTTTCTGAATTCTAGGTTTATGGGTATTTTGTTTTTTTTTATAGGGTGTGTAATTGGGCTTCAAAGTAGACCACCTCACAAGTATAACAGCCAATATGGTTAATATTTTACATTTTGAAATGAACTTGGAAAAACCAATAAAAAATGAACTAACATCAGCATAATAAATGTTATTGGCTTTAAGTTATTTTACTTTAAAAACTCAAAATCTAATTGTTCTTTTGGACTTTTTTTAATTTTTCGCCGATTGTGCATTCAATAAGGAACCGATCATTTTTTAAAAATTACTGACATAAAGTCAAAGGTTGAGGCAATTTAGCTGTAGAAATTGTTTTTAAATAACTTGAACTGTTTTGTGCTGAGAAATTTCCAAATTTAAATATTTTTCGCTGATCGAAGAAGTTTCATTTTTTCTCAAAAAAGATGCTATCAATTTTTTACTAAAAAATTTTTAATCAAAAGTTAATGTTTTGTTATAAATTCAAGGATAGTAGAGTTCTAAGATGATTTAAATCCAAAATTTAAATCAGTATACCATTCCCCCTACAGCATTGACCGTAATTGGTTTAATTTTTATAAACAATTTTGAGTTTTCGAATTAAAAAGTCGGGCCGATTTTGTTACATTCTGAAATGCAGTCATTTAGCTCCATATGTTTTCTTTGGGTTTCAAAAATAAAAAATAGCGCAACTTCATAAACGAATACAGAAAATAGGATTTTGTAAAAAAAAATACAATTTTCGATAAACCATAATTTTAATAGCAAAAAAAGGAAAGTTTAGTTTAATTTTTTTAAATTATTCAATAACATAAGCTTTATTACTGCAAAACATTACTTTTCTACCTTTTACAGTTTTTTAGAATTATAAAGTCAAATTTCAAAAATGATTTTGTAAAAACTACACTTTTTACTTTGTTTTGTATATTTTTCCCAGAATTGCTTAAGAATTCCTTTAATAGTAATAAGAAATTAATAGTATAATAATCTAGACATGCTTTCCTTTTAATTGATGTATTAAACAGTTATTAATAGCAAAGTTTCCTATGGTTTAACTTGGATGATAGTATTACTCTTCCATTAGTTTCAGTGGTTCACAATGGACTAAACTTAACTTTCACGCTAATCTCTACATTTAGAGTTTTATATTACATTACTTTCACATCAATAATTTTGTAAACTGAGAAATTGTAAAGTTATCCCTAATCTTCAATAAAATTTCTGTTCTTCTTTGATTTATAAGTTAAACTTAATATCTACTTAATAATTATTTCTTAGCATATAATTTAAACTCACAAATCCATCCTGAGGCATTAATATCATTTTTCACAAACAAATAATTACACAAGGAACAACTATAATCAAAGTATCTTATTAACTAGCAGTTTAAAATTCAACTTAAACAACAAGATATCTCATAAACCTTCCCCCAAGATAATGTTTCCTAACAAACTTTTTGCAAAACTAATCAAATTCTTAAAGAATACATCTACAACTTCGTAATGAACATTTAAATTGTTAAGCTCTTAAGTGATATTAATCGATTTAAAAAATAAAATTGCTTAAGTGAAATTAAATGAACATGTTCTTTAGCCAATCGAGAGAATTGAGACAAATTAAAAATCATTAAAAAAAAATATTTGAATGTTCAGTTGAACAATGTTTTCGAAAATGGCAAACGGTTTTTGCAAAATTTGCTGAAGAATTTAATTAGGTTTCAGAGCAATGAAGAGTTTTATTAGTAGTTTTTATTTTTTGCTTTTTGGCATATTTTTTTGAGATTGCTAGCATTGGCGCTGGGTAATATCAATTATATAATTAGTTGAGAATTTTTACGAACACACACAATTACAAAAGGACATACCTAGCGAGAAGAAGTTGAGTTTCTTAAATATTAAAAAGGTAATAATATCGTAGAATTAGAAACTGATTTCAATTAAATATCATCAAACTGCTGAGTCATCCTTTATCTGCTTAGTCATTCTAAGACTTCTAAGTCATCTTGAAATGCTGAGTCATCTCGAAATATTGAGTCATCCGAAAAATTCCAACTAATGTTAAAAAATCCTAAAACCATTCTAAAACTGCTGACTTATCTTTAAATTTAATAAGTCATCCTAAAAATGATGAGTAATCCTAAAACTGCTGATTTGTCTTTAAACTGCTTATATATATATAATTTCCCGACAACATTCCAATTGGAACAAGGTGTACTTCTCTCAGACAATGAGCTGCATCCGATTCTATTTTTGGACTCATTGAAAGGGTCCTACGTTTGATCGCCGACTCCGAACGGCAAATGCATTAGTTAGAGAAGTTAAACATAGCCTAATACTCAATAACCAGTGGCTAGCTGAGTTATATGAAGAACCGCCGCTTTTTTGAAAATTCATTTTTTTTCAAGTGGGTCTGGCCGGGGATTGAACTTGAACCTGATATACCACAGCGCTTTAAACTGCTTAGTCATCTTAAAATTTCCGAATCATCCTCATTATAACTCAGCTGAGTCATCCTAAATTTCAACTAAACATCATCAAACTGCTAAATCATCCTATATCTGGTAAGTCATTCAAAAACTTCTAATTCATCTTGAACTGCTGAGTCATCTAAAAATGCTGAGTCATCTTAAAAATTCCAACTAATGTTGAAATACCCTAAAATCATAATAAAACTGCTAACTCATCTTTAAATTTTCTTAGTCATCCTAAAAATGATGAGTAATCCTAAAACAGCTCATTCATCTTTAAATTTTATTACTCATCCTGAAAATGATAAGTAATCCTAAACTGCTTATTTATCCGTAAACTGCTTAGTCATCTTAAAATTTCCGAGTCATCCTAAAACTTCTGAGTCATCCTAAAACTTTTGAGTCATCTTAAAACTGCTGACTCATCTCTAAACTTTATTAGTCATCCAAAACTAGATATATCATCCTAAAACAGCTGACTTCTCTTAAAAATGTGGAATTATACTAAAACAACTGACTCGTCTTTAAGCTGATAAGTCATCCTAAAACTTCTGAGTCATCCTAAAACTGCTGACTCACCTTTAAACTTTATTAGTCATTCAAAACATGATATATCATCCTAAAACTGCTGAGTCGTCCTAAAACTTCTGAGTCATCTTAAAACTGTTGAATTATTCTAAAAGAACTGACTCATCTTTAAACTTTATTAGTCACCCTAAAACTGATGAGTCATCCCAAAACTTATGAGTCATCCTAAAACTAATGAGTCATCCTAAAACTGATGAGTTATCCTAAAACTGTTGATTTGTCCTTAAACTTGGTCATCCTAAAACAGCCGAGTCATCCACATTATAACACAGTTGAGTCATCCTAAAACTTCTGAGTCGCCCTAAAACTCATCCCAAATCTGCTGATTTCGGGCCAAATTATCTAAACATTAAATTTATAGAGAAAAAGATTGATATGATCAAACCAAAAATATCAACCAAAAACATCATCACCGATGCTTTTTTTTTAATTTCGGGGATACATCAAACCCCAAAATAAAATGGACAGAAACAAGACCTCAATTTCACTGAGGTCAGCTTAAAAAAGACACATCTCTGATACTTTTCAGAAACTTGGCGATTAGGGGTTATAAAAGGGGTTAAACCAATTAAGAGCCTTTGGATAACTATTTTTACAGTATATTCAATGAAATTTCAGACAATCCAACAACAATACAAGAAGTGAACAACGGCATTAAAAGCCTTAAAGGCAACAAGGCCCTGGATAGTGACAATACCTCTATGTGATGTTGAAGGATCGGCGAGTCTGTGGCACACATTTGTGCGTAAAGCATGCAAAGAAGAAGCTCTTCCAACCTCCTGGAATGAATACTAGTAGTAAATGCCAAAACAGGGTAACAGGGTACAGAAAGGTGAATTGTCAATTCCGTTCAAAGTTACTACTGTAGTAAGGGAAGGATGTATCTTGTCACCTATTTATAATTTTTATCCTCGTCATCGAAAACATTATGCTCACAGCTCTGAATGTTAGACACGATATCCAATGGACACCCTTTAAACAACTCGAGGACTTGGTATATTCTGATGACGTATGTCTTCTAAGTCAAAGCTCAGGTCATCTTCAAGAAAATACTAAAGCTAGCACTGTTGAATCTCGGACAGCTGGGATGGAAATCAATATTTCCAAGACATAAATTATGCCTGAAGGTTATGGAGCAAACCCGTCGGCATACATCAATGTGGATAATTAGGTTATCTGATGTATAGATTATCTTAAAACTTTGGTATCTACAACAGGTGGCGTCGAAGAGGATATTGAATAGCGTATTAATTAGTCAAAATCTGCATTCGGCATTCTCTGAGATATTTGAAAATCTCGGCAAATATCAACAACAACTAAATTGCGAATATACAATTCAAATCTCAAGTCCATCCCGTATTATGGCTGTGAAACAAATGTCATCGTTAAGCGCCTACAAACCTTTGCAAACAAATGCTTACGGCAAATCTTTAATATATGGTGGCCGATTATCACAAGAAATGAAGATCTACTAAATGCGACAAGCCAAATCCCTGTTTCTATAGAGGTTTGTCAACGGAAACGGGGATGGATAAACAGCTCACTTCGAAGGCCAAATACCAACAGTGAAGCGGCTGTGTTGTAAGTGGTCCAGTAAGAAGGCGGAGAAGATCAATTCCTGTAGAGTTGCAAGTAGCAAACTATTCATGGAATGACGTATGCCGAACATCTCGTAATAGAGTTCGATATAAAAGGATGGTTAAGGCCATATACTCCACTGGGAGTAGGGGATAACAGAAAAATAAGATAACTACATTAACATATACCCAACAGTTGACTGTCATTATAATAGAGCAGTGCTTCCTACATGAGCAGACTCTCAAAGTACAGGGTTATCCGTTTTGTGGTTTCAAATGTTAACGTAAATAAAATATATATAAATATTTTTTTCATGATATTTATATTTTTTTATAAAGTTTGATCGTTGACATTATCTGTGAAACATTATATCATTTAAATGACCACCACGTAAAATGTTGCAAGCATTGATTCTTTTGACGTAATTTTCGGCTACTTTTTGACACATATTGGGCGGTATTTCAGCCATAACTTGACTAATGTTGATTTTCAGGTGTTCAAGAGTTAAAGATTTATCTGCATAAATACGGTCTTTCTCGTAGCCCCACAAAAAAGGTCTAATGGTGCCAAATCGCCATGACAAGAACTTACGCAGCCAGGAAATGTCTCCTGCAATAAACCCATATTCGCTCGAGTTGTGTGGCATGTAGTACCTTCTTGTTGAAACCACATATTCTCCAAGTCGTCTTCTTCAATAGGAGGCAAAAAAAGTCGGCTATAATATCCTAATTCCTGAGAACGACGAGGAATCGACACATTCGGGCCTTTGGCAACACTTTCACTTACTGCATCGATATTTCAGCGGAACGATGATGCAATATTTGTAACTACTCCAGTCTCTTCAAATTTCTTCACAATTTTGCCAATTGCCTGCATAATTGGACGATTATGTTAACTATAATCTCCTCTTAAAGCACGATATGTGGCTTTTGAAAAATCACCATTTTTGTAGTATGTTGTGATTATTTTTATGAGTTGTGTGCTACTTAAGCGATCCATTTTCGTTAATGTCAGACTTTCAACTGAAAAGAAAAAAATTGGTTTAACAACTTAGTTTGACAGATGTCGAATACCAGTCCAATACTTTCAAAACCACGAAATTGATAACCCGATAGAACCAATTTTGAAAAAACGAAAGCGGGCCCTATTTCACTAAGCTACAAGTCTACAATTACAAGTGTTTTTGCCTGTAAAATTGTGAACTTGTAAAAAATTGTGTTTCATTAAAATACAATTACAAGATTGTAGCTACAAGTGATTTTTACAATTCACAAGTTTACAAGTCATACTTCTACAAGTGGTTTTGTTTCACAAATCTAAATCTGTTCTTGTACACTTGTAGAATTGTAGAAAAAAAACATAGGGTCGAAAAAAATTTTTACAAGTTACAAGTGAATGATAAATTGAATTCAAATTTGTTTTTTAACTATCTTTTAATAAAAATTAGTTAAAATTAACACAAAATCAAATCAATATTAATTAATTTATTTATTTTGTTTGATTACAAGGTTTACATGGTGCGGACGGACTGACATCGACTCAGAAATGAATTCTAAGTCCATTGGTGTACTAAAGGTGGTCTAAGACCAATATTTCTATGCGTTACATACATCATCCCAAACTTATAATACGCTTTCCACCTATAGTGGTGAAGGATATGAAAATATAATCATGTATTCAGAACAAGGGAAATCAATGATGTCCTTGACTCAAGGATACCTCAAAAAGCATATCTTCCATTTTCTTTATCATTTTCTCAAATGTGGATAATAGTGTAGACAACAAAATATAAAACCAAAAAAATGAGCCCATGGTGGATCGGGGAACAAAAAACTTTTTCTAAAATAATTCATAATATTTCAGTACAAATTTTGAATTTGAATACAAGATTAATTTTTTTAATTAAAGGACATAAAACTACAGGACATATGCTAAAACATGAGTATCAAAAGTTAAATACATATAAAGTGGGTATATTTCGGAAAAAATCTTGAAAAAAACGAACTTTGAACCGCCATAAAATCTGAACCAAAGCGAAGGAGAATGTATATAATTTCATGAAAATCGTAGATGGAGTGGTTCAGTACGAGTTCAAAAATGTTTTATTTGACTCCATATATTTACCAAAATATTTTATTTTATTATAATTGTAGAAATTGTAATTGTAGAAATTATAGTTTACAAGTCCAAAAAGCTACAATTGTTGTGTAAATTTTAATGAAACACTATTGAATAGTACTTGTAAGAATTATAATTGTAATTGTAACTTGTAAACTTGTAGAATTGTAGTTTAGTGAAATAGGGCCCAGGATTTGAATTTAGCACCTCAAATAATATATAGATTTCTTCCCATCTGCTCTGATGCCAAAGTTGACCGTAATTTGTGAACTTGTATAAAACATATCCGCTATATTTAATATTGAAAGGATTATCGATCTACCGACATTCTGATGATTTTTAAAAAATAATATAGAAATATATAAAATGCATGTTTCATGAATCAGTCGGAACCTTTTTTAAGGTTTAAAAATATCATACTCTGAAACTTTTCCCACCGAGAACACTTGCACTTATACAAATAAAGGCTTACACAGACATAGGACATTGATTGCAATTTTGCTGTTTCTCGGGTTTTGTTTCATTATTTTTTTTTTATTCCAAAAGAATTCCAATTAACATTAATAAAGTTTATTTCGCTGCTATCTTTAACGTTCCACTAGCTCTTGTGCCTCCATTCGTCTGTTCACTGTCTGTATTTACATCGATCGAGTATATAAAAACATTCAATTCTGAGGAATGTTTGAATATATTTCCATCTGGATATACTTATACATATATAGTAAATAAGCATGTAAATACTTATATATATATGAATGCATGGAGTCTGTGGATTAATTTTGGTATGCAAAGCAATTGTGGTGTATTGAAATGGAAATGTTTGAATTAGTGGCGCTGATGCTGATGATAATGATGTTGATGGGGTCGTTGTGATATAAAATCATTTAAATTACTACAACCTCATCATCGTTTGTGTGGGCACCATCATCATCATCATTATCAACATTATCCGTATTTATATTATCGATTTAAATAGTGACATTAAGTTCATTCAGCTTAAAAATGTTCCTTATTTAGTAAATAGAAATACTTAATATAGCGGCTGCTTAATATTAAATTCGCTTGACATTTGCAAAATCCTTTTCAATTTCATGCCTAGTAAAAGGGGCTTTAAATTTAAGAGTTCAATAAACATTGCTCAAGTGTTTTTTTTTCATTGTTAGAAACGTGGTTAATCCTGTAATAAGTATGAAGGAAATAAGCTATTGCGAGGAGGTTTTATTGAAATAAGCTTTCTATTGTATGCTATGGGATGCGAGAAATATTAGAAGTCATTGGTTTATAAGTAAATAAGTGGGACGTTTGTGTATTATTAACGTAACTGAATGAATTGACTTAGCTTTTAGCCGGAACTCCGCTATAATGTATAAATAATTGTGAACGCTACTTTAATGGGCTAAGGTAAATATTCCCAGCAAAACTTTCGTAATGGCAAGTACTCTGGTAACTGGTTACCTTGTAATGACTACAACATACCCTCCGAATAACTAATAAGTTAATACAGAAGTACTTATTTGTAATTAAGATGGTAAATTAAACTGAATGGCCCGGTTCAAATCCCACCAAGGGCAAAATTTTTTTTAGTTTTTTTTTTATTAAAAGAGTCTTTTTAAATGATTTTTGAATTTTAAGAACTTAAATATTATCTTCTGTAAAAAAAATTGTAAAACTAACTCACGTTAATGAAAAAATACCACCATGAGTCAATTTTGATTATGTAGGGGATGTTGAATACCAAACACGATTCTAATTGGTCTTAACTTGGTAAGCCCAACTTATCTGGGTCATCCTTCATCTCAACTGTGGACACACACCTCCTCATGGTATCACCCGGGGAGCTAGTTTAACACCCATTAATATTGTGAGTTAACATGTTCCGAGAGTTGTCCAATAAGATCGATAAAAATGGGTTAGGATTACGGGCTAGTAACCCTCTCTTGAAAAAAAAATACAATGAACAGGATAAAATTAGAATTGAAATGTCCCACTACCTAATGTTAGAGGAGGATGTCCGAAACTTCGATAGAAAGACCAAGTAGAGGAACATTTTTCAAAGCTTGGCCTATAAAATTGGAGAATATTCGCACAAGATCGAAATCCATGGAATTCCAAAATATGCTCGGACTTTGACCTTAACAGGTTGTAACTATAGGTCATTTAAGTAAGTAAAAGTCAATGTTATATAACCAAAAAGTAAGATTTAAACTACTTAAGTTTTAAAATAATTAAAAAAAAACTTGTTTATTTTAAAATCGTATAGAAATATTTTTCTAAAAATTACAACAAAGCAAAAAAAGCAGGGAAAAACAAAGTTATTGTTACATGATTTTGGATCTAAAAATGAAAATTGTATATATTAATTATAAGCTGCTAAGTTTTCATCATATGAAGTAGCTCAGTGGAAGAGTCTCCGCCTAGCAGTCGTAGGGGTCTGGTTCGAGCTCCCATGGGGTCATAAAAAAATTTTTTGTATTTCTTTGGGAATTAATTATTCGAACTTTAAATTGAATTAATTGAAAAATTAGGATTTATCAGGCTTGAGTTCATTTTTAATTTTCAAATTATTAATTTGAAAATTTGAAAGTAATAATGTGGAGAAAAACTGAAAAAATTATTTTTGAACGCGGCTAGTGGATTGCAATTTCTGTCCCGCCACAGGACGTCATCAGCACTTAGCGCCCTCGACCACAGTCGAGTTATCAAATTGCAGAGATAATCATTAATTTAAGTCATTGAGTTTGATCGAACATCACTACGTTTAATTGATTGTGTATTCTCCTATTACTTGTTTTGCTCGATCTTTTCACTTGCCGTTGGCATGTAGAGAAGAACAAGACTTTTTGGTTTGATGCTATTTATAGAATAGTAACAGTGTTCACATATGTAAGTAAATTACATGAATGTATGTCGAGGGCGCTAAGTGCTGATGACGTCCTGTGGCGGGACAGAAATTGCAATCCACTAGCCGCGTTCAAAAATATTTTTTGCAGTTTTTCTCCACATTATTACTTTAAAATTTTCAAATTAATAATTTGAAAATTAAAAATGAACTCAAGCCTGATAAATCCTAATTTTTCATTTTTGTATTTCGTTTAAAAATATATATTTTTTTTTTTTTTTAAACAACAACAAAAAAAGTTGTTGTTGTTTTCCAATTGCTTACCCAAGTCATTACTTTTCTGCAATTGGTAAGTACTTGCCTCCAATGACATCCACATGTTAATGTAATGACTTAAACAGTGAATGTGTAAGTAGTTCGTGTTCAATAGTTTAGCTGTTTAACTCATTACTTGGTAATGAAAAGTTTTGCTGGGTTGTTCTAGGATTATGAATCAGAGTGACCAAATTAGAAAGTATTGTTGTTAGTGTCAGAAGTTAATATATTTTACATCATCACCAGATTAGCTTATACGAGTAAGTTTTTTTTTTATATTTATTTAAATAATTTAAAACCACGTTCACAATGTCGATTACTTTATTCAATATTACTATCATATCACGCAACTTTACACTAAAGCACAATTTTAACATGATACTTCAAACTGATTTAATTAAGGAAACTGTCTGTTTCGTTGCCGTCTGAAAAGATGTGACAGTTTTTTTAAGACTTCTTTTCGAAAATCCAACAATACTGCACAGCAACATGGAACGCGAAACAATTACTTATCAATTAGCCTACGCTGGAACTGGCTACAACACATAAATATCGACAAGCGGATGTTAAAACATCAACAAAAGCAGTGGAAAAATAGTCAACAAAAAAAATAGCGTTATTGTCTATTTGCAAGTGGAAAGTGGTTTGTTGGATATAAATATTTTCATATGTTTATTAGGGTATGCCAGAGAATTTAACATTAAACGTATAAACTGCAAACATAAGAGTTTTTTGGTTTCATTATCGTGATGTCTATGCCATGAATTATTTGGAAGACTTCTACTAATACTGCCTTATGGATACCAGTCTAGAATGTCTTTGTTGATTTCGGCCTACGGTCTATGTAAGGTATGACCGATCCATCGTTATTTTCTTCTTATAAATTATGTCTTGAGTGATTTTTTCTTTTGACATTCATTACTTGGTTTCAGAAGTATTAATTTAATCTTAGAACTGCATATCTGAGAGTTTGTGAAACATAATCTATAAATTTTTTTTTTTCGCATAACCTAGGGGAAACCTTAATTTTATTATTATATTCTTAAACGATGGGTACCTTTTTTGATGTGTAGCTCGAAGAAGAAGGGACTTTTGGAACCTTTGCCTCTAAGAGGGTAGAAACGGGTAAAAAGGGGAAAAATCGAAAACGATATATCTCCTAAAGTAATAGGTATAGAAACAAAATTAAAATTACGTTTTAAACGGCTATGAAAATGAGCGGACAGGTGTTTGGTACTTTTTTGAAACTATGTCCGATAGGGGGTAAAAAAGAGTGAAAATAGTTTTTTTGGTACCTTTTTAACCCACTCTTATATTTTAAACTAAAGAATATAGAAAGAAACTTTCTACTGCAATCAATAGATGTGAAAGAAACATTAAATACATAATTAGTACTTTTTTGATTTTGGGGCCGAAATGGGTAAACAAGGGATAAAATGATAACTTAACATCTCAAAAAGTAATATGAATAGGAACATTATGTTAACTGCGTTTTAATAAAATGTACCAAATTCAATTGGTACCAAAAAAGTACCAAATATGCATATGGAACTTTTTGAAATTAGGGGAAAAAATTTGTATTGTCATACCTTTTAAACAAATGAATGTTTGTCTGTATGTATGTTCTTTATAGAATAGTAAACTGTGAATTTAATCATGTTATGCTCTTTAGCGAAGATGTTGCAGATAAGCCGGCGAAGGTTTTTAAGTTAATAAGACTAATTTCCGACAGATTGCGCCACTGAAAAGTAGCCCATGAGCCGGCGAAGGCTTTTTAGTTGGTATGAAGAAATTTCGACAGGTGGCGCCACTGAAATTTACTCAAAGTCAATTTAATCGTAAGCTCTACATTTAATCATGCTATAATCTTGAGCAAAGTTGCTACGGATAAGCCGAAGAAGGTTTATGAATTGGAATGAGCAAAGTCCGACAGGTAGCGCCACAGAAAATTACTCAAAGTGAATTAAATCGTAAACTATGCATTTGATCATATTATAATCATAAGCAAAGTTGTTACGCATAAACAGACAAAGGTTTCTTTATTGGTATGAACAACTTCAGGTGGCGCCACTGGAAACTACTCAAAATGAATTAAATCGTAAACTGTGCATTTGATCAGACTATAATCTTTAGCAAAATTGTTGCGCATGAGTCGACGGAGGTTTCTGTTGGTATGGCCAATTTCCAAAATTATTAAAATGAGTTAAACTGTCATCTATGCAAAGTATGTGTTGGTCGGACAAAATAAATAAAATAATTCAAAATTAACTGAATATTTGTATAATGTCTTTCCTATAAGTTTATATATTATATTAGGGTGGAACGAAAAACAAGGTTTATCAAAATTCGATACGCCTGGGTTAAAAATAGATGCTTTATATCCTAAGGTTTTCGAAAAAAAATTTTGGGTCATTTTTGGCTCCATGTCTGTTAAATGTTAAATAAAATATTTTTAATAAAAAATACAACCAAAAAGTAACTATTTTTATTAATTTTGATAGAAATTCGCCACTAAATTGATTACATTTCGTATTTTTGCCACTAAACATCCAAATTTTAACCTTTGACCACGATGAAAAAAGGGTTAAGCTCACCTAATATCAAAGAAAGTTTTATTGAAAATTCCTCAGTGACTGGGCAATACAATTCAGTATTAGCTTTATCAAAACAAAAACTTAAATAAAATTTACTATGCATCTACTTAAATAATGTCCAAAAATGTACTTTTTCGCGAAATTTTACCATTTCAAGTCACAGGTACAGCGAAACCAAACTGAACTTACTTGAATTTTATTGCCACATCTATCTTTTTTAACTCACCGATCAAAAATTTTGAAATTTTTAATATTTTTTTAACAAAATTTTCTAAAACTTAAAAAGTGATTTTTGAAACGGTCCTTAAAAAAATGTACCATTTTCCAGTATAAAAAAAACTATTTAAATTTAATTATATTTTAATAAATTTCAACTATTTAACACTTATAAGTCTTTAGATGATAAGGAAAGTTTTACTTTGTAATTTCTGTACTGTTTTTTTTTTGCTGCATATCCTTAGGCGTGTTGAAAAGGACTCGAATTTTCTGAAGCAAATTGCAATAACTTAAAAACTACTACATGGATTTTTAATTTTTATGACTCTAGTGAAAGATGATTTAATTGTCTTCTACATCCAATCATTGGTTTTACCAAAAACATAATTCTATTGGTTGAAATTTATCAAAAACCGAAACAAGTCCCATTTTCCCCATACAAATGGGTGCTAGAAATAAATTTCCTATGCGCCACCTCAGGACATTGGCCTAGGAAAACAAAAATTTTTTTTATCACCTTAGGATGTAAAGAATCGATTTTAACCCAGGCGTATTGAATTTCAATAAAAGTTGTTTTTCGCTCCATCCTAATATATATATATGTATGTATCTATGTGTATGTAATTGAATAAAATCGCGATATATAAACGAAATTAAATGCAGATAAAATCATAAGATAAAAGTTTACATTACGATAGCAACAATAACAACATAGAACTAGTTGGTATTGCTATATTGCTACGTCAGTATTGAGTAAAAAAATGTTTAATTCTTGAAAATATTCAATGATTGCAAAATGCATGTAACATAAAATTTCATACATGTTTGAAGGTTTATTCATTGGGTCGTTATGATTTCTTTGTTTTTCTTTTTGTATTTGGTGGCTTGTTATATTTTCCTCAATACTTGTACTCACTGAAACATACACGCAATATTACAAATACATAAATTTAACATATAGTCCATGAAAATTGTTTTCGTCCATCTTTCACATGATATAGTGGACCAAATGATGTTAAGATAATAAAAACTCCTCTATGCTCTCAAATGAATTAATGGATGATACATATACATATATATGTATGTACTCTGGAATCCACTTATACAATACAAATATATATACATTTATTGGCTGAAGTATGGACATATGTATGTATGCATGTGAATTCTTTTATACTCTCATATTTGAAAATGTTCTATGGTGCACTTGACTCAATGTAAATGCAGATCCTGGAAAATATTTCCAATAAATTTTACTAAAGAAATCGTTAACAGCGGTAACAGTGGTTTTGTAAATTTTATAAGTTTTAAAACGAATTTTGTTGGTTTTACAAGAGCTTGGGCAAGGATCAATGCTTACTTCTGCTATGCATTGCAAAAGGATATATTGTACAATATATACCCAATTTTACTACGTGTCAACACAAGGGAAAAAATACATTTTCCCCAAAAAAGTAAACCTTAATTTTATTTGTTTAAAAGACCTATTTATATAATTATGTGTAGATTGTTACACAGCTTCTCTGAATAGATTTCATCCGTTGATGTTTGTAACTTATTCGCATATACTTGTTGAAGAAAACCTTACGAGAATAATTTAATTGGTTAAATCGCATGATTTCTGTAGCCCTCTATGTAGCATCAGCTGTTTGGGATAACAGATCCAGAATATTCAACTTAAACAGATCTAGAACATCCAATTTAAACTAAAAAAGTTGATAATTTCAGACCTATGGAGCTTGATGTTGGCAATGATGTTCAATATTGACCTCATGCGAATTGTATCTTCCTAAGTTGCAAAAAAAACACCGCTTTTGAAGAAAAAGTTATTATATATAAAAAAAAAAGATATTCAGGTATGTAATGGACATTTTTCGTTTTCAAATCGAGCGATTTCAGACATATTTTTTAGCTAATTTTCGGTTATTTCCCCCAAAAAAGTTTTGGCTTTAATCCTTTTGACTTATATTTTTTCTTTCATTTGGTTTGAATTTTTTGGGAAAATAACCGAATATTATCTCAAAAATATATCTGAAATCGATCGATTTGAAAACGATCGTTTTCCATCACATACCTGATTGAAATATACTTAATGTTCTAAAACAAAAAGTGATGAAAATTTTCATCAAACTCAGTAGCTCATGTATCGAATATAGCTTCACGGCTTTAATCTTGAAGTCACTTTAATTATAATACAAAACATTGATTTAAGTCTGCAGAAGAAAATAACTTAATCTCGTATATAGTTAAGGAGATATCAGGAAATCAAAAAAGCTCTACAAAATTCAGTGTTTTAATTTTTCTTTGGACAAAAACTAAGTTGGCTCGGTTTTTCTTGGTGCTCTCACCATAACCACGTAAAAGGCGAAAGTCTCTTCTTTAGATTGAGTGAAAAGAATTCACCAAAATTTACCGATTGTAAAACAAAAAGTTTAAAATTTTCTGCAAAAAGTCATATAAATTGTTAAGCACAATTTAAGCAAAAAGTGTTGCCGTCATTTAGGCGTAACTTTTTAAACAAATTGCATTCAAGTGTTATTGCAAGGCAGAAACCCCCAGGAGTCGACGAATTTCAACCAAAATTAGTAGAGCTCTTTCTTGGGTCAACTAATAGACATGTGTCGAATTTCATCAAATTCTGCTGGGAATTGCTGACTGTATATAAAGAAGAAAAATAGGTGAAAAATGGAGGTCGAAGACAGGAACCCCAAGAAGCCGACTAATTTCAACCAACATTTTTAGAGCTCTTTTTTAAATAATTAATAAATATGAGTCGAATTTCATCAAATTCTGTTTAGAATTGCGACTAGGTGACAAAATGGGGGTCCAAGGCAGGTACCTAAAGGAGTCAAAGAATTTCAACCAAAATTAGTGGACCTCGTTTTTGAATTAAATAATAGACTTGTGTTGAATTTCATGAAATTCTGTTGAGAATTGCGACTGATACATTGAAAAGAAATACAGGTGAAAAATTGGGGATCCAAGGCAGGTACCCCCAGGAATCGACGGATTTCGAAAAGTTTTTAAATTTACGTTCATAACAAACCCAGGCAAAAATTCTTGTATACAAAATAACAAAAACCCTTTTCGGCGTCTTAAATTAGTTCAAACAATGCATTACAATGACAACATCATATTACACCCTTATTACGATATTATAACAAACTCATAACCACAGTATCAGAAAATTACAATTGTAATTACCACAACAATTGCCATTCGTTAGCATTCAACTTTTTCCATGTGTTAGAACTTATAGCTGACAAAATATTTTTAGCTAGCAAAGCTACTTGTATTTAATAATTAAGTACTTAATTCATTACTATCAAAAACCACTGTGCACTGTATGTATTACAAACGATTACGGTTCAAGTCTTAGCAAAAATATGCACGTATTAATATCCACAATAACCACATGATAACGTTTTTTTGTTTTTTTTTTTTTTTGTTTAGATTGCAGCAAAGCAGCAGCAAAGTCCGTTTCAGAATCAGATACGAGTTTTCGACATTAATGTAACGCCTATTTTGCATTGAAATGAAATAAATCTTATCAATGTTGGTAAAAATATATACAAGAGTATATAAATTTTAGCAGTATTTTTTTTTTGTATGGAACCAACCAAGAGCTTTGAAAGAGTAATTATTTAAAATTAATTAGTTTTGAATGTTATTTCTTTTAAATTGAGAGATGACACAGAAAAATTAAGAAGTTTAATTGTAGCCAAGATCAACCATACCATCCTAAAGAAACTGTAGTAGAATTTTTAATTAAAAAAAATTCGTTATAAGATTTTTTTTTTACAAAAAAATTTTCGATACAAAATAGAAAATTTTTGGTATACAATTTTTTTATTGAAAATTTTTGTTACGAAATTCGATATAAAAATTGTTTAATAAAAAATTTTCGGTACAAAATTTTTGAAAAGAAAATTTTTGTTACAACATTTTATAATAGAAATTTTTTACTAAAAAAATTTTTGAATAAAATTTTTTTTATAGAATATTTTTTCATAGAAAATTTTAGATAAAAAATTTTTTAAATGGAAAATTTTAGATACCAAATTTTTGAATAGAAAATTTTAGATACAAAATTTTTAATAGAAAATTTTACATACAAAATTTTTGAATAGAAAATTTTAGATACAAAATTTTTTAAAACAAAGTTTTAAGTACAAAATTTTTGAATAGAAAATTTTGGGCATAAAATTTTTTAATAGAAAATTTTTGGTACAAAATTTTATAATAAAAAATTTTCGCTACAAAATTTTTCAATAGAAAATTTTCGCTACAATTTTGGGTACAAAATTTTTAAATAGAAAATTTTCGGTACAAAATTTTTCTGTACAAAATATTTGGAATAGAAAATTTTTGGTTCAAAATTTTTGAATGGCAAATTTTGGGTACAAAATTTTTTAATATAAAATTTTCAATACAAAATTTTTTAATAGAAAATTTTCGTTACAAATTTTTTTAATAAAAAAATTTTCCTTATAAAAATTTTTAAATAAATAATGTTTGGTACAAAACTTTTCAATAGAAAATGTTTGGTACAAAATTTTATTATAGAAAATTTTCGCTACAAAATTTTTCAATAGAAAATTTTCGGTACAAAATTTTTAAATAGAAAATTTTCGGTACAAAATTTTTGGGTTCAAAATATTTGGAATAGAAAATTTTGGGTACAAAATATTTGAAATAGAAAATTTTGGGTTCTAAATTTTTGAATGGCAAATTTTGGGTACAAAATTTTTTAATATAAAATTTTCAGTAGAAAATTTGTTAATAGAAAGTTTTCGGTACAAATTTTTTTAATAAAAAAAATTTTTCTTATAAAAATTTTTAAATAAATAATGTTTAGAACAAAATTTTTTAATAGAAAATTTTTGGTACAAAATGTTTTTTTAGAGAATTTTCGGTACAAAATATTTTAAAAGGAAATTTTCGATACAAAATTTTTTAACAGAAAATTTTCATTACAAAATTTTTTGATAGAAAATTTTTGGTACAAAATTTTTTATTAGAAAATTTTCGGTACAACATTTTTTAAGAGAAATTTTTCGGTACAAAATTTTTTTAATAGCAAATCTTTAGTACATTTTTTTTTTAATAAAAAAATTTCGTTATGAACATTTTTAAATAGAAAATTTTCGTTACAAAACTTTTTTATAAAAAATTTTCGTTACAAAATTTGTTAATAGAAAATTTTTGGTACAAAATTTTTTAATAGAACATTTTTGGTACAAAACTTTTTTAAAAAAAATTTTCGGTACAAAATTTTTTTAAAGAAAATTTTTGGTACAAAATATTTTGATAGAAAATTTCGGCATAAAATTTTATAATAAAAAAAATCGTTATAAAATTTTTGCTGAAGATTTTTGTTACAAAATTTTTAATTGAAAATTTTTGGTATAAAATTTTTAATACAAAATTTTTGGTACAAAATTTTTTTAAATAAAATTTTTGGTACAAAATTTTTTAATAGAAAATTTTCGGTACAAAATTTATGAATAAAAAATTTTTTGATGGAAAGTTTTTTTAATGGAAAATTTTCAGTACAAAATTTTTGAATAAAAAATTTATGGTACAACATTTTTCAATAAAAAGTTTTCGGTACAAAACTTTTTAATAGAAAATTTTCGGTACACAATTTTTTAATAGAAAATTTTCGGTACAAAATTTTTGAATAGAAAATTTTCAGTAAAAAAGTTTGTTATTAAAAATTTTTGGTACAAAATTTTTTTAAAAATTTTTGGTACAAAATTTTTTTAAAAAATTTTGTTTACAAACTTTTTTATTTGAATATTTTTTAATACAAAATTTTCTTATAATAAATTTTCGGTACAAAATTTTTTAATATAAAATTTTCGGTACTAAATTTTTTAATACAAAATTTTCGGTACTAAATTTTTTAATTTTTTCGATACAATTTTTTTTTTTTTTCAATTTTCGGTAAAAAATTTTTCAATAGAAAGTTTTTGATGTAAAATTTTTTAATAGAAAATTTTCGGCACAAATTTTTTTTACACTATTTTTTTAACAGAAAGTATCCGGTACAAAATTTTTTTATAAAAAGTTATCGGGACAAAATTTTTTTATTAAAAATTATCGGCACAAAATTTTTTTAAAGAAAATTTTCGTTACAAAATTTTTTACTATCAAATTTTTGGTAATTTTTTTTAATAAAAAAATTTCGTTATAAAAATTTTCAATACAAAAATTTTTTTAAAGAAAATTTTTGGTGCTTTTTAATATCAAATTTTTGGTACACAATTTTTAAATATGAAATTTAGTACAAAATATTTTTAATACAAAATTTTCGGTACAATATTTTTTAATAGCAAATTTTTGGTACAAAATTTTTGGATAGAAAATTTTCGATACAAAATTTTTTAATAGAAAATTTTCGGTACAAAATTATTTTTTATGGAAAATTTTCTGGTACAAAATTTTTTTATATAGAAAATTTTTGGTACAATTTTTTTTTTAAAGAAGAGTTTTGATACAAAGTTTTATAATAGAAAATTGTCGGTACAAAATTTGTTTATAAAAAATTTTCGGTACAATATTTTTTATGGAAAATTTTCGATACAAAATTTTTATATATAGAAAGTTTTTGGTACAACATTTTTTAATAGAAAATTTTCGTTACAAAATTTTTTTTATAGAAAATTTTTTAACAGAAAATTTTTGGTACAAAATTTTTTTATAGAAAAATTTTCGGTACAAAATTTTTTTATAGAAAAATTTTCGGTACAAAATTTTTTTATAGAAAATTTCCGGTACAGCATTTTTAAGAGAAAATTTTCGGTACAAAATTTTTTAATAAAAAATATTCGATACAAAATTTTTTCATAGAAAAATTTTGGTAGCAAATTTTTTATAGAAAATTTTCGTACAAAATTTTTTAGTAGAAAAGTTTCGGTACAAAATTTTTTAATAGAAAATTTGCGATACGAATATTATTGTACTATGGGTACCAAAACTCATGAAAATAATTGTTTAACTTAAAATATTTTTTTTATGATTTACTACTAGTAGTTAGTATTTTTTCAAGAACAGATATGAAAAAAATAGTATAAAAACTTTACTCTTTTAAAGTGATAAAAAAAAATTGCACTATGATTGTTTTGTTTCGCTTTTATTTCCTCTGTAATTTTTTTTACATCTCCCCCATAAAACACTTTGCACTTTTTTTTTACCAAATATACCGACATTGAAAAAAATAACGAATATTTGTTAAGCAAACCCCCTTTGATGATTGTATGTTTTTCTGGGAGAAATTTTTTTTCTTTGTTTATTTTCAAAAAGCCAACATTAAAGGAGGAAATCTCGTTGGCGCAAATGTGCAATAAACTACATTTGTTAAGAAACAAAACAGCAGCTGTACATTAAAGGAAAACTGTGAGTAAAAAAATTATTCTTCGAACGAAAGTGTGAACGGCAGCAGTAGCTAACAACAACACATGTTTCTAATAAACAAATGCAACAACTTTAGAAAAAAATATGTACCTTCAAATATTTGTGTATACACAAACTTGTAGAAAAGGCAACACAATATTTCTTAACAAAACTCTTGTACAAAAACTTGTACCTGGGCTCTGCCTGCATCCAATAGCCACCCCCTTGTTGTAGTAAATTTTCACAAATTCAATTGTATTTACAGCAGAATTGTACGTGAAATATTTGTTTGTTTCGATGCATCGTTATGAATTATGGAAACATGGCAATATATTCCATTCCAGCTCCATTCCCATATTGTTATAGTAAAGCTCCAGTCTACAACAGAGTATATTTGATAAATGTTCGATGGGCAAAAAATATTCACAAGGTAAAATAGAGAAAAAGGGAGGAAGAGATACCACTCATGTTTTACAATTGAATAGAATACGCCAATTGACTTGGGCGATACACAATTTAAAATTCTCATAAAGTGATTGTGTTACAGGGATGTAACGTATGTTTTCACTTGATTTTTTAACGAAAATTTTTCTATCAACAAAACTTTTAACAAAATTTTTCTTCAAAAAATATTTGTTAACGAAAGTTTTTTTGTAAGAAAAATTTTTTTACGAACATTTTTTTATGAGAAAAATACTTTAACGAAAATTTTTCTATGAAAAAATTTTTTAACGAAAATTTTTCTATTAGAAAAATTTTGGTTAAAAAATTTTTCTATAAGAAAAATTTTCGTTAAATTTTTTTTTTTATAGAAAAATTTTGGTTAAAAAATTTGTATAAGAAAAATTTTTTAACGAAAATTTTTCTATAAGAAACATTTTTAACGAAAGTTTTTCTATAAGAAAAAATTTTTAACGAAAATTTTTCTATAAGAAAAATTTTTTAACGAAAATTTTTCTATAAGAAAAATTTTTTAACGAAAATTTTTCTATAAGAAAAATTTTTTAACGAAAATTTTTCTATAAGAAAAATTTTTTAACGAAAATTTTTCTATAAGAAAAATTTTTTAACGAAAATTTTTCTATAAGAAAAATTTTTTAACGAAAATTTTTCTATAAGAAAAATTTTTTAATGAAAATTTTTCTATAAGAAAAATTTTTTAATGAAAATTTTTCTATAAGAAAAATTTTTTAATGAAAATTTTTCTATAAGAAAAATTTTTTAATGAAAATTTTTCTATAAGAAAAATTTTTTAATGAAAATTTTTCTATAAGAAAAATTTTTTAATGAAAATTTTTCTATAAGAAAAATTTTTAATGAAAATTTTTTTATAAAAAAAATTTTCTAACGAAAATTTTTCTATAAGAATAATTTTTAACCGAAAATTTTTCTATAAGAAAAATTTTTCTATAAGAAAAATTTTTCTATAAGAAAAAATTTTTAACGAAATTTTTTCTATAAGAAAAATTTTCGTTAAAAAAAAATTTCTATAAGAAAAATTTTTTAACGAAAATTTTTCTATAAGAAAAATTTTTTAACGAAAATTTTTCTATAAGAAAAATTTTTTAACGAAAATTTTTCTATAAGAAAAATTTTTTAACGAAAATTTTTCTATAAGAAAAATTTTTTAACGAAAATTTTTCTATAAGAAAAATTTTTTAACGAAAATTTTTCTATAAGAAAAATTTTTTAACGAACATTTTTCTATAAGAAAAATTTGTTAACGAAAATTTTTCTATAAGAAAAATTTGTTAACGAAAATTTTTCTATAAGAAAAATTTGTTAACAAAAATTTTTCTATAAGAAATATTTTTTTAAGAAAAATTTTCTATAAGACAAATTTTTTAACGAAAAAAAAAATTTTATAAGAAAAATTTTTTAACAAAAATTTTTCTATAAGAAAAACTTTTTAACAAAAATTTTTCTATAAGAAAAATTTTTTAACGAAAATTTTTCTATAAGAAAAATTTTTTAACGAAAACTTTTCTATAAGAAAAATTTTTGAACGAAAATTTTTCTATAAGAAAAATTTTTTTAAGAAAATTTTTTATAAGAAAAATTTCTTAACGAAAATTTTTGTATAAGAAAAATTTTTTAACGAAAATTTTTCTATAAGAAAAATTTTTAAACGGAAATTTTTCTATAAGAAAAATTTTTTAACGAAAATTGTTCTATAAGAAAAATTTTTTAACGAAAATTTTTCTAAAGAAAAATTTTTTAACGAAAATTTTTCTAAAGAAAAATTTTTTAACGAAATTTTTTCTAAAGAAAAATTTTTTAACGAAAATTTTTCTAAAGAAAAATTTTTTAACGAAAATTTTTCTATAAGAAAATTTTTTAACGAAAATTTTTCTATAAGAAAAATTTTTTAACGAAAATTTTTCTATAAGAAAAATTTTTAACGAAAATTTTTCTATAAGAAAAATTTGTTAACGAAAATTTTTCTATAAGAAAAATTTGTTAACGAAAATTTTTCTAAAAGAAAAATTTGTTAACCAAAATTTTTTTATAAGAAAAATTTGTTAACGAAAATTTTTCTATAAGAAAAGTTGTTAACGAAAATTTTTCTATAAGAAAAATTTGTTAACGAAAATTTTTCTATAAGAAAATTTTTTAACAAAAATTTTTGTATAAGAAAAATTTTTTAACAAAAATTTTTGTATAAGAAAAATTTTTGAACAAAAATTTTTGTATAAGAAAAATTTTTAACGAAAATTTTTCTATAAGAAAAATTTTTTAACGAAAATTTTTCTATAAGAAAAATTTTTTAACGAAAATTTTTCTATAAGAAAAATTTTTTAACGAAAATTTTTCTATAAGAAAAGTTTTTTAACGAAAATTTTTCTATAAGAAAAATTTGTTAACGAAAATTTTTCTATAAGAAAAATTTGTTAACAAAAATTTTTCTATAAGAAAATTTTTGAGCGAAAATTTTTCTATAAGAAAAATTTTTTAACAAAAATTTTTCTATAAGAAAAATTTTTGAACAAAAATTTTTTATAAGAAAAATTTTTTAACAAAAATTTTTGTATAAGAAAAATTTTTTAACAAAAATTTTTCTATAAGAAAAATTTTTTTAAGAAAATTTTTTATAAGAAAAATTTCTTAACGAAAATTTTTGTATAAGAAAAATTTTTTAACGAAAATTTTTCTATAAGAAAAATTTTTAAACGAAAATTTTTCTATAAGAAAAATTTTTTAACGAAAATTTTTCTATAAGAAAAATTTTTTACCGAAAATTTTTCTATAAGAAAAATTTTTTACCGAAAATTTTTCTATAAGAAAAATTTTTAACTAAAATTTTTCTATAAGAAAAATTTTTTAACGAAAATTTTTCTATAAGAAAAATTTTTTAACGAAAATTTTTCTATAAGAAAATTTTTGAACGAAAATTTTTCTATAAGAAAAATGTTTTAACAAAAATTTTTGTATAAGAAAAATTTTTTAACAAAAATTTTTGTATAAGAAAAATTTTTGAACAAAAATTTTTGTATAAGAAAAATTTTTTAACGAAAATTTTTATATAAGAAAAATTTTTAACGAAAATTTTTCTGTAAGAAAAATTTTTTAACGAAAATTTTTCTATAAGAAAAATATTTTTAACAAAAATTTTTCTATAAGAAAAATTTTTTAACGAAAATTTTTCTATAAGAAAAATTTTTAAACGAAAATTTTTCTATAAGAAAAATTTTTTAACGAAAATTCTTCTATAAGGAAAATTTTTTAACGAAAATTTTTCTATAAGGAAATTTTTTTAACGAAATTTTTTCTATAAGAAACATTTTTTAACGAAAATTTTTCAAGAAGAAAAAATTTTTAACGAAAATTTTTCCATAAGAAAAATTTTTTAAGGAAAATTTTTCTATAAGAATAATTTTTTAACGAAAATTTTTCTATAAGAAAAATTTTTTAAAAAAAATTTTGCTATACGAAATATTTTTTAACAAAAATTTGTCTATAAGAAAAATTTTTGAACGAAAATTTTTCTATAAGAAAAATTTTTGAACGAAAATTTTTCTATAAGAAAAATTTTTGAACGAAAATTTTTCTATAAGAAAAAACCTATACAGAATATAAAGTAAAAAAGAATTGATTCCTTTAAATGTCTATTTCATTTTATTTAATACAGGTTCTAGCTTTTCCTAACTAAACAAAACGTAACAAGTAACTTATGTTGTTAAGTGCTAGAATGTTTGTTTCCTTTATTTCTAAATTACTATTTTTTGTTTGTTTTAAGTTTATTAAATTTTTAGAATTCAACAGACCTTCTTCTGAATACTAACAACTTTTATTTATTTCTACAGAAAGTTTCTAGATATTTTTTTTTTGTTCAAATTTGTTAAAATAGTTATATATTTTTTGTGTTTTTACTTGCACAATAATAAAGCTTTCGAAAAAAAACTTTCACTTTAACAAATACAAATTTAATTTGAAAATTGTGGGGAATTTTTAGAAATATGAAGTGAAAGTGATAAATATAGAAGAAATAACACAAACCGCCCAGCAAAACTTTGGTAATGGCAAGTACTCTGATAACTGGTTACCTTGTAACGACTACAATATACCATCCGAATAAATAATAAGTTATTACAGAAGTACTTATTTGTAATTTAGATGGTAATTCAAACTGAATGGCCCCGGTTCAAATCCCACCAAGGGCAACAATTTTTTTTAGTTTTTTTTTATTAAAAGAGTCTTTTTAAATGATTTTTGAATTTTAAGAACTTAAATATTATCTTCTGTAAAAAAATTGTAAAACTAACTCACGTTAATGAAAAAATACCATCATGAGTCAATTTTGATTATGTAGGGGATGTTGAATACCAAACACGATTCTAATTGGTCTTAACTTGGTAAGCCCAACTTATCTGGGTCATCCTTCATCTCAACTGTGGACACACACCTCCTCATGGTATCACCCGGGGAGCTAGTTTAACACCCATTAATATTGTGAGTTAACATGTTCCGAGAGTTGTCTCATAAGTTCGATAAAAATGGGTTAGGATTACGGGCTAGTAACCCTCTCTTGAAAAAAAATACAATGAAGAGGATAAAATTAGAATTGAAATGTCCCACTACCTAATATTAGAGGAGGATGTCCGAAACTTCGATAGAAAGATCAAGTAGAGGAACATTTTTCAAAGCTTGGCCTATAAAATTGGAGAATATTCGCACAAGATCGAAATCCATGGAATTCTAAAATATGCTCGGACTTTGACCTTAACAGGTTGTAACATTTAAGTAAGTAAGAGTCAATCTTATGTAAAAACTTATACGAAAAAGAAGATTTAAATTGTTTAAGTTTTAAAATAATTTTAAAAAAGTTTTAAAATAATTACAAAAAATCGTATAAAAATATTTTTCCAAAAATTACAACAAAGCAAAAAAAAAAGCAGGGAAAAACAAAGTTATTTTCACATGATTTTGGATCTAAAAATAAAAATTGTTTATATTAATTATAAACTGCTAAGTTTTCAACATATAAAGTAGCTCAGTGGAAGAGTCTCTGCCTAGCAGTCGGAGGGTCTGGGTTCGAGCCCCCATGGGATCATAAAAAAAATTTTGTATTTCGTTTAAAAATATATGTTTTTAATAAAACAACAACAAAAAAAGTTGTTGCTGTTGTTGTTGCTTTCAAATTGCTTACACAAGTCATTACTTTTCTGCAATTGGTAAGTACTTGCCTCCAATGGCATCCCCATGTTAATGTAATGACTTAAACAGCGAATGAGTAAGTAGTTCGTGTTCAATAGTTTAACTGTTTAACTGTTTAACTCATTATTTGGTAATGAAAAGTTTTACTGGGCGGGTAGCTCAAATGAAAATCGAACAATTTTGATTTTAAAACTTCAGCAATGTCATCCAATGAGATTTTTTTTCACTTTTTCATTTTTTGTTTATAAAAATTTAAATTCTTGGTAAATTAAATTTTTGATAAATATAATTTTGAGTGCAAAATAACACAAAGAATAAATTAAAAGAAATGATTTAATGATGTGTACAAATAAAGATAAATATTACCAAAATGATATTTTTCTAAAATTTATTTTAAAGGGTAAAATTGTTGTTTTTCTAAAATTGTTTCATAGCATTTTCTAACATTTCCAATGGCCATTGGGCAATCACAACATTATAACCGAACAATTCAATTATTTTCTATTAGGGGTGATTTTGTTTTTGGATATGAATGATATCGTGTTTTATTTACCAAATTTTGAGGTATGTACTTATGTATGTTTTTGTCCAAATATTTGCAAACCCATTCATGACCATATTTGTGGTATTTTAGTAAATTGCATAAATTACTTAAAATTCTCCTCTTGCTTAAAATTCATTCCACATGACTTCATTAAGGAACATTCAACTAATTTTTCTCTTAAACTAGAATGTTAAAGAGAAAACTTTTGAAAATGTTTCAGTTAGTTTTTCAATTTTATACCCTACACCACCATAGGGCGGAGGCATAAGGCAAGGTCATTCGTTAAGGCCTACGTATGAAAATAAAAAGATAAACGGCATTTCTGTGCTTTACGGGTGCGCTTTTCACAATTTCATATATCTTTGGTAATGATAAACTAGACCAGGAGCAATTACTCTATTATCAAAATGTGTTTAACATCCATTTAATGATTTAGCGAATGGTCGTTTTGAAAAGTCTTATAAAGAGCGTACACCGCTTTTAATCTAGTTTGAAAACAACTAATGGAGATGACTATCCACTGAAAGAAAGCTAAGGCACACACACGTGCTGATAAAAAATTTTTCTATACAAAAATTTTCTATAGAAAATTTTTGCAATAAAAAAAAAAATTTTATAGAATAATATAGAATAGACTGACGAAAAACTTTTCTATAGAAAATTTTTAGATAAAAAAATTTTTCTGGAAAAAATTTTTCGATCAAAAAATTTTTCTATAGAAAATTTTTCGATAAAAAAATTTTTCTATAGAAAATTTTTCGATAAGAAAAATTGTCTATAGAAAATTTTTCGATAAGAAAAGTTGTCTATAGAAAATTTTTCGATAAAAAAATTTTTCTATAAAAAAAATTGGCTATAGAAAATTTTTCGATTTCCAAATTTTTCTATATAAAAATTTTTATACAGAAAATTTTTCGATAAAAAAATGTTCCGTAGAAAATTTTTCGATAAAAAAATTTTTATATTGAAAATTTTTCCACAAAAAATTTTCTATAGAAAATTTTTCAACAAAAAGTTTCTATAAAAAATTTTCCGATAAAAAATTGTTTCTATAGAAAATTTTTTGATAAAACAAAATTTCTGTAGAAAATTTTTCGATCAAAAAGATTTTTCTATATTCGATAAAAAAAAATTTTTCAATAGAAAAATTTTCTATAAATAATATTTCTATAGAAAAATTTTCAATAAAAAAATTTTTCTATAGAAAAATTTTCAATAAAAAAATTTTCGATAAAAAATTTTTCTATAGAAAAATTTTCGATAAAAAAATTTTTCTATAGAAAAATTTTCGATAAAAAAATTTTTCTATAGAAAAATTTTCTTAAAAAAATTTTTCTATAGAAAAATTTTCGATAAAAAAATTTTTCTATAGAAAAATTTTCGATAAAAAAATTTTTCTATGGAAAAACTTTCGATAAAAAAATGTTTGTATAGAAAAATTTTCGATAAAAAAATTTTTCTATAGAAAAATTTTCGATAAAAAAATTTTTCTATAGACAAATTTTCGATAAAAAAATTTTCTATAGAAAAATTTTCTATAAAAAAATTTTTCTATAGAAAAATTTTCAATAAAAAAATTTTTCTATAGATAAATTTTCGATAAAAAAATTTTTCTATAGATAAATTTTAGATAAAAAAAATTTTTCTATAGAAAAATTTTCGATAAAAAAATTTTTCTATGGAAAAACTTTCGATAAAAAAATTTTTCTATACAAAAATTTTCGATAAAAAAATTTTTCTATACAAAAATTTTCGATAAAAAAATTTTTCTATAGAAAAATTTTCGATAAAAAAATTTTTCTATAGAAAAATTTTCTATAAAAAAATTTTTCTATAGAAAAATTTTCGATAAAAAAATTTTTCTATAGAAAAATTTTCGATAAAAAAAATTTTTCTATAGAAAAATTTTCGATAAAAAAATTTTTCTATAGAAAAATTTTCGATAAAAAAATGTTTCTATAGAAAAATTTTCGATAAAAAAATTTTTCTATAGAAAAATTTTCGATAAAAAAATTTTTCTATAGAAAAATTTTCTTAAAAAAATTTTTCTATAGAAAAATTTTCGATAAAAAAATTTTTCTATAGAAAAATTTTCGATAAAAAAATTTTTCTATGGAAAAACTTTCGATAAAAAAATTTTTGTATAGAAAAATTTTCGATAAAAAAATTTTTGTATAAAAAAATTTTCGATAAAAAAATTTTTGTATAGAAAAATTTTCGATAAAAAAATTTTTCTATAGAAAAATTTTCGATAAAAAAATTTTTCTATGGAAAAATTTTCGATAAAAAAATTTTTCTATAGAAAAATTTTCGATAAAAAAATTTTTCTATAGAAAAATTTTCGATAAAAAAATTTTTCTATAGAAAAATTTTCGATAAAAAAATTTTTCTATAGAAAAATTTTCGATAAAAAAATTTTTCTATAGAAAAATTTTTTTATCGGAAAAAATTTTTCTATGGAAAAACTTTCGATAAAAAAATTTTTGTATAGAAAAATTTTCGATAAAAAAATTTTTGTATAGAAAAATTTTCGATAAAAAAATTTTTCTATGGAAAAATTTTCGATAAAAAAATTTTTCTATAGAAAAATTTTCGATAAAAAAATTTTTCTATGGAAAAATTTTCGATAAAAAAATTTTTCTATAGAAAAATTTTCGATAAAAAAATTTTTCTATAGAAAAATTTTCGATAAAAAAATTTTTCTATAGAAAAGTTTTCGATAAAAAAATTTTTCTATAGAAAAATTTTCGATAAAAAAATTTTTCTATAGAAAAATTTTCGATAAAAAAATTTTTTAATCGAAAATGGTTCGATAAAAAAAACTTCTATAGAAAAGTTTTCAAAGAAAATATTGTCTATAGAAAATTTTTATATACAAAATTTTTCGATAAAAACAATTTTCTTTAGAAAATTTTTCGAAAAAAAATAAAATTTCAATAGAAAATTTTTCTATACAAAATGTTTCGACAAAAAAAATATTTTTCGATAAAAAAAATTTTCTATAGACAATTTTTCGATAAAATAATTTTTCTATAGAAAATGTTTCGATAAAAGAATTTTTCGATAAAAAAATTTGTCTATAGATATTTTTTCGATAAAAAATTAATCAATAGAAAATTTTTATATAGAAAATATTTCGATCAAAAAATTTTTCTATAGAAAAATTTTCGATAAAAAAATTTTTTAATCGAAAATGGTTCGATAAAAAAAACTTCTATAGAAAAGTTTTCAAAGAAAATATTGTCTATAGAAAATTTTTATATACAAAATTTTTCGATAAAAACAATTTTCTTTAGAAAATTTTTCGAAAAAAAATAAAATTTCAATAGAAAATTTTTCTATACAAAATGTTTCGACAAAAAAAATATTTTTCGATAAAAAAAATTTTCTATAGACAATTTTTCGATAAAATAATTTTTCTATAGAAAATGTTTCGATAAAAGAATTTTTCGATAAAAAAATTTGTCTATAGATATTTTTTCGATAAAAAATTAATCAATAGAAAATTTTTATATAGAAAATATTTCGATCAAAAAATTTTTCTTTAGATAATTTTTAATTTTGGTTTAGCTAGGGAGCTATCTATTACAATGACTATCAAAGTCTGAGTGTTTTTTATTTCAAGACTAAGTTAACATATACTACTACCAGAGATGTAGGGTATCCCTAGATATTGATTGGCTGATTTAAATAGATTCTCTATTGTTTGTTATAGTCAACAGTTTTACCTAACTTCTTTGTTTTAGCAATTTGCTACAATTGTAGGAATATTTAAATCGATTTTTGTAATTAAAACCACATCATGTCCTTAAATTTGTACCAAAACTTATTTCCAGCATGTAGATGAGATTTTTATATAATGGCAGTAGTTTAAAAGTATTTTAACTTCAGTAAAAAAAACTAAGTTTAAAATATTTCGATCATCATTATTCGTATTACAAAGATTAACACTTTAAAGACTAAGAAGAATTTTAACTCATTCATTTTCTTGAACACATTCCTTTAATTTCTGCATTTATTTTATAAACTCGTACATATTTTTCCTCTTTTAAAACACTCATTATTATTATTTTATTCCTTTTATAAAATAGTTTTGGTTCGTTAACGTGTGATATGCCTTTTTTGTTGGGTTCTACTTTTCTGCAAAAGTTTTCAAATAGCCGACATCCATATATTTCTATTCATTCTAGCGCAATGTTCTCTTTTCCCATTAGTATCCTTTATTAAGTTATGTCCTTTTTTCTGTCTATTGCCGGTACAGACGTACAGATAGACAGACAAAGTATATATTTGACAGAGTACTCGTACATACTAAATGTTTCAAAATTTCAAATGAACACAATTATTTGAATACTAGCTATGATGTTATGTTAAAAAGTTAACTTTTTGGTAACAGTTTAAGAGTTAAAGTTAAACGAAAAAAATTTTTAAATTTTACATGTTAAATTTAAAAACTTCAATTTTAGGAGAACAATTATGTTACTTTTCTCCAAGTCGAAAATTTTTCGAAATAAAAATTAATTTATAGAAAATTTTTTGACAAAAAATTTAACAAAAAACAAGTAAGAAAGCGCTATAGTCGGTCAAGCCGACCATACGATACCCTTCACCACTAAGGTCAAAGGTGTTATTTTTCCTGTATAAAGACAAATATTTGCTAAATTTTGCCATCATACAAACATTTTCTCAAAACTTATATATTCAACCTGTTTCCGTCATTTGCACTTATATGAGAGCAAGAGTCAAATGTGGACCGATTATCTCGAAATTTGGCAAGTTGACTACAGTTGTTACAAAAATTATGTATGCGAAAAATAAACTCAAAATTTTCATTATCTTTAGATTTACGAGCGTTTTAGTGATTTTTTGTCTCATTTAGTGCGTTTTTAAAGAAGAGTTTGTCTGGGAGCTATGGTCAAATGTGGACCGATTTCAACGAAATTTAATACGGTGATTTAAGTTTACATAAGCAGTATCTGTTTTAAATTTCATGAAAAAATATTGATATTTGTGGCCAATATATCAATTCCGGGAAGTGGGACCTATGGGAGGTACCATAAATAATGGACCGATTTTGACCGATTTCAATAGCCATGGTCCCATTGTAAAAGAAATTATCTATGCCAAATTTGATCAAATTATCTTTAGAATTGCGACCTGTAGTTTGATTACAAGGTTTACATGTCCAGCCAGCCAGACGGACGGACGGACGGAAATCGCTAAATCGACTCAGAAAGTGATTCTAAGTCTATTGGTATACTAAAAGGTGGGTCTAAGACAAATATTTCTATGCGTTACAAACATCAGCACAAACTTATAATACCCTTTCCACCTATGGTGGTGAAGGGTATAATAACAAAATTGTCGTGATGTTAATATAATTCACAAAAACCGAGTATTCGCATCTGATCCCAATCTGTTACATAAAAAAAATTCTATAGAAAATTTTTTGATAAAAAAATTTTTCTATCGAAAATTGTTCGATAAAAAAATTTTTTTATCGAAATTAGTTCGATAAAAAATAACTTCTATAGAAAAGTTTTCAATAAAAAAATATTGTCTATACAAAATTTTTAACTAAAAATTTTCTATAGAAAATTTCTTTTTATTGAAAAATTTTCTATAGACAATTATTTTAACGACAAATTTTCTATAAAAAAATTATTTTAATGAAAAATTTTTTATAGAAATTTATTTTAACGAAAAATTTTCTATAGAAAAATTTTTTAACAATGAATTTTTAATAGAAAATTTTTTTAACCTAAAATTGTGTATACAAAAATTTTTCTAACGAAACACGTTCTATAGAAAAAATTTTTTAACGAAAAATTTTCTATAGAAATATTTTTTTATCGAAAAATTTTCTATGGAAAAATATTTTTATTGAAAAATTTTCTATAGAAAAATATTTTTATCGAAAAATTTTCTATAAAAAAATGTTTTTATCGAAAAATTTTCTGTAGAAAAATATTTTTATCGAAAAATTTTCTATAGAAAAATATTTTTATCGAAAAATTTTCTATAGAAAAATATTTTTATCCAAAAATTTTCTATATATTTTTATCAAAAAAATTTTTTATAGAAACATTTTTTTATCAAAAAATTTTCTATTTTTTTATTGAAAAAAAGAATATAATTTTTTAATGAAAAATTATCTATAGAAAAATTTTTCGATAAACAAATTTTCCGTTAAAAAATTTTTCAATGGAAAATTTTTAAGTAAAAAACTTTTTGTATTGAAAATTTTTCGTTAAAAAAAAATTTTCTATAGAAAAATTTCGTTAAAAAAAATTCTATAGAAAATTGTTTTTTTTAACGAAAAGTTTTTCGATAGTGATTTTTCTAAAAAAACATTTTTAAAAATTTCTATAGAAACTTTTTTTATAGAAAAATTTTCTATACAAAAATTTTGTCAACGAAAAATTTCCTATAGAAAAATTTTTTTAACGAAAAATTTTCAATAGAAACATTTTTTCAACAAAAAATTTTCGATAGAAAGGCTTTTTTTTACAAAAATTTTCCATAGAAAATTTTTTTTATTAAAAAATTTTCTGTAGACAAATATTTTCATCGAAAAATTTTCTATGGAGAAATTTTTTTATCGAAAAATTTTCTTTAGAAAAATTTTTTTATCGAAAAATTTTTTATAGAAAAATTTTTTTATCGAAAAATTTTCTATAGAAAAGTTTCTTATCGAAAAATTTTCTACAGAATTTTTTTTTATAGAAAATTTTTTGTTGAAAAATTTTATACTGAAAATTTTTTTTATTAAACATAAGAAAACATTTTTTTAATGAAAAATTTTTTAACGAAAAATTTTTGGAAGAAAATTATTCTTAGCTAAAAATTTTCTATAGAAAAGATTTAAACGAAAAATTTTCTATAGAAAAATCTTTTTATCGAGAAATTTTCTTTAGAAAAATTTTTTTATCGAAAAATTTTTTATAGAAAAAATTTTTTTATAAAAAAATTTCTATTGAAAAATTTCTTCTCGAAAAATTTTCTGTATAAAATTTTTTTTATTGAAAAATTTCCTATAGAAAAATGTTCAATTGAAAAATTTTCTACAGAAAATTTTTTTATTTAAAATAAGAAAAAAATTTTTTAATGAAAAATTTTCTATAGAAAAATATTTTTATTGAAAAAATTAGTTAAAAAAATTTCTCTTTAGAAAATTTTTCGTTAAAAAAATTTTTCTATAGAAAATTTTTCGTTTAAAAATTTTTTCTATAGAATGTTTTTCGTTTAAAAATTTTTTCTATAGAAAGTTTTTCGTTAAAAAATTTTTTCTATAGAAAGTTTTTCGTTAAAAAATTTTTTCTATAGAAAACTTTTCGTTAAAAAAATGTTTCTCTAGAAAATTTTTCGTTAAAAAAATTTTTCTATAGAAAATTTTTCGTTAAAAAAATTTTTCTATAGACAATTTTTCGTTAAAAAAAATTTTCTATAGAAAATTTTTCGTTAAAAAAATTTTTCTATAGAAAATTTTTCGTTACAAAAATTTTTCTATAGAAAATTTTTCGTTAAAAAAATTTTTCTATAGAAAATTTTTTGTTAAAAAAAATTTTCTATACAAAATTTTTGGTTAAAAAAAATTTTCTATAGAAAATTTTTGGTTAAAAAAATGTATCTATAGAAAATTTTTCGTTAAAAAAATTTTTCTATAGAAAATTTTTATAAAAAATTTTTAAAAAATGTTCTCTAGAAAAATTTTGTTATTATTATTTCGTTCTATAGAAAATTGGTATTGGTATACAATTTTTTTTTTATGTTAGCCTTGAACAAAAAGTTTTTGCTGGTTTTAAACCTAATAATTTGACTCAATACAGCTTAAAGCCTTAATTTAAAACTTTTATTTTTTTTATTTTTGTTTTGTCAAAAAACTGGATCACTCCTATTTTATAACCAATTTAAAAGATTTAACCAAAATTTCCACAAAACTTGTTTTCCAAAAATGATATTTCAATTAAACTCATAGCAAAAGTTTTGCCTTTAAGCTATTAACTCATGTTGTTATAGAAATATTTTGGTTAAAAATAGTGTCACAAATAAATTACTTTTTCACAACTTTGAAATGGGACCAAAATAAAGACAAAATAAAAAAAAAAAGTGAAAATAAACGTTGCTAAATTAAAACCGCACAACATGAGATGGTGATGATGTCGGTGTCTAACTTAAATTAAGATGGTGGTAAAAAATTAAGAAAGAAAAAAGAAAATAGTTTCGTTATTGGTTAAGAAAGTTGAGAACAAACTAAAGTAAAAAAGGTGACGTTGTAAAAGTCAAGTGTAATGTAAACTGTTTTTAATAACTCGGTTTTTTGAAATTAGCAGTTTTTTGTTACACTTTCGAACAGCCTTTTCATGTTTACAGGTAAATATGTATGTATGTGAGTGGGTGAATCAAACAAATTAACATGTTTGTATAGTGTGTGGCACCTTCATGGTGAGTGCAACAGGTCGTATGAGTGTTATTTCTTGTACGTGTACTGTCTTGTACGACCTCATACACAGTAGAACTTTTTATTATTCTTGTTACTTATACGCCAAGTTTGATGTTACACAATGAAAAATAGCACGAGTAAATTAACATGACAGGTAGGTTGGTTGTATTGGCTAAAGAGTGAAAATAAAGTGAACAAATAAAACTGTTAGTGCATACCTCATTTGCACAAAAAGAGTCTTATGTAACAAATTTTGTGCCACAATACTTACATATTCAAAAATTTATTTTTTATAGGAATTTTTTTAAAAATTTACTTTTTATTGGAAATTTTTCCAAAATTTACTTTTTATAGGATATTTTTCAAAAATTTACTTTTTATAGGAAATTTTTCAAAAATTTACTTTTTATAGGAAATTTTTCAAAAATTTACTTTTTATAGGAAATTTTTCAAAAATTTGCGTTTTATAGAAATTTTTTAGAAAATTTACTTTTTATAGGAAATTTTTAAAAAATTTACTTTTTAAAGGAATTTTTTAAAAAATTTTCAAAAATTTACTTTTTATAGGAAAATTTTCAAAAATTTACTTTTTATAGGAAAATTTTCAAAAATTTACTTTTTATAGGAAATTTTTCAAAAATTTACTTTTTATAGGAAATTTTTCAAAAATTTACTTTTTGTAGGAAATTTTCCAAAAATTTACTTTTTATAGGAAATTTTTCAAAAATTTACTTTTTATAGGAAGTTTTTCAAAAATTTACTTTTTATAGGAAATTTTTCAAAAATTTACTTTTATAGGAAACTTTTCAAAAATTTACTTTTATAGGAAAATTTTCAAAAATTTACTTTCAAAAGAAAATTTTTCAAAAATTAACTTTTTATAGGAAATTTTTCAAAAATTTACTTTTTATAGGAAATTTTTCAAAAATTTACTTTTATAGGAAACTTTTCAAAAATTTACTTTTATAGGAAAATTTTCAAAAATTTACTTTCAAAAGAAAATTTTTCAAAAATTAACTTTTTATAGGAAATTTTTCAAAAATTTACTTTTTATAGAAATTTTTTAGAAAATTTACTTTTTATAGGATTTTTTTTTTAAATTTACTTTTTATTGGAAATTTTTCCAAAATTTACTTTTTATAGGAAATTTTTGAAAAATTTACTTTTTATAGGAAATTTTTCAAAAATTTACTTTTTATAGGAAATTTTTCAAAAATTTACTTTTTATAGGAAATTTTTCAAAAATTTACTTTTATAGGAAAATTTTCAAAAATTTACTTTCAAAAGGAAATTTTTCAAAAATTTACTTTCAAAAGGAAATTTTTCAAAAATTTGCGTTTTATAGAAATTTTTTAGAAAATTTACTTTTTATAGGAAATTTTTCAAAAATTTACTTTTTATAGGAAATTTTTCAAAAGTTTACTTTTTATAGGAAATTTTTTAAAAATTTCCTTTTTATAGGAAATTTTTCAGAAATTTACTTTTTATAGGAAATTTTTCAAAAATATTATTTTATATCTCAATTTAAAATAAGGGTTTATATCATCATAAATATTGTAAGTCTAACTTGGTCGAAACTGGCAAGATCAAATTTTTTTATGCTTATTTGAATTTAGAATAAGAAATTTCTCTATACTATCCTTATACATCCTAATGGATGGAAGGATTCTGAAAGTGATTTTGAATCAATTGCTTTACATAAGGTCCTAAATGGAAATTCCTATTCACTCAATGAAAACTGTGATTTTTTTAGATATGACTTTTTGTTTACAACTTCATAACTTAAATTAAATCGTTTCTATGTTTGTATATTTTGATACCCTTTATTAATATAGGTGGAAAGTGAATATAATGTTTCTGTTGATGTTGGTAACGCACAGAAATCTTAGTTTGACAACCAATATTCCGATCGAAATTCTGAGTCCGTCCATTAGACTATCTCAGGCTTGTATGGGAAATCACCTTTTGAGTCGATTTAATGATATCCGTCCACCTTATTGAATAGATTTCTTGGAATGATCGCTATTATTTCTGATCGGATTATTATCTTAAATATCTCCTAGAGGACTAAAGATATGAAGAGTATAAAATATTCGGGTTTAACCGACCATAGAAATTTTTTATATAGTTTTATTATATTTCCTTACAACATCTATAGAAATTCTGTGAAGCATACATGACCCCATTTTGCTTGCTCTGCTTATCCTTTTATAAAAATTTGTGTGAGTGTATGTGTGTGAAGCAAAATAAAAATCAATCAATTAAACTTTCCAACACTCAAATTTCAATGTTAATTAAATGTTTAATTGCTTTGTTGTTTTGTTTGTTTATTTATATTTTTTTGTTTCCTTCAACTTTTTTTAACTTTGTTCTACTAAAGATTTGTTGTTTAACTTTATTTGTTTTTATATTTAAAACAGTTGAAGGCTTTTAACAATTCAATCAGTGAATAGTGCACTTTTTAAAAACTTTAACTATTTTATTTGGATTTTATTATGTTGTTGAAAACACCTATTTAATGAATTTTATTATATGTTTATTACATTTAAAAAAATTTTGATATAGAAAAGAAAATAACATAAACAGAATTAACATTAATTCAATAAATTCGATTTAATTTGAAAGCAGTAAATTGGAAATTTTGCAAAAAATTAAATTTCTTTTATTTGATTTATAATAAATTTTATTATAACATAAAAAATTTGAAGAAAAAAAAAACACAAACATGTTATTTACAAAGCAACAAAAAATGTTAACAACAAGTAAGCAAATGCTACAGTCGGTCAAGACCGATTTTGTAATACCAAACAAAAGTAAAATTTTTAAAATTTTACTATAAAAATAGTAAAATTTTCAAAATTTTACTAAAAAAATAGTAAAATTTTCAAAATTTTACTAAAAAAAATAGTAAAATTTTCAAAAGTTTACTATAAAAATAGAAAAATTTTCAAAATTTTACATAAAAATAGTAAAATTTTCAAAATTTTACTATAAAAACAGTAAAATTTTCAAAATTTTACTATAAAAACAGTAAAATTTTCAAAATTTTACTATAAAAATAGTAAAATTTTCAAAATTTTACTATAAAAATAGTAACATTTTCAAAATTTTACTATAAAAATAGTAAAATTTTCAAAATTTTACATAAAAATAGTAAAATTTTCAAAATTTTACTATAAAAACAGTAAAATTTTCAAAATTTTACTATAAAAATAGTAAAATTTTGAAAATTTTACTATAAAAATAGTAAAATTTTCAAAATTTTACTATAAAAATACTAAAATTTTCAAAATTTTACTATAAAAATAGTAAAATTTTGAAAATTTTACTATAAAAATAGTAAAATTTTGAAAATTTTACTATAAAAATAGTAAAGTTTTGAAAATTTTACTATAAAAATAGTAAAATTTTGAAAATTTTACTATAAAAATAGTAAAATTTTGAAAATTTTACTATAAAAATAGTAAAATTTTGAAAATTTTACTATAAAAATAGTAAAATTTTGAAAATTTTACTATAAAAATAGTAAAATTTTCAAAATTTTACTATAAAAATAGTAAAATTTTCAAAATTTTACTATAAAAATAGTAACATTTTCTAAATTTTACTATAAAAATAGTAAAATTTTCAAAATTTTACTATAAAATTAGTAAAATTTTCAAAATTTTACTATCAAAATGGTAAAATTTTCAAAATTTTACTATAAAAATAGTAAAATTTTTCAAAATTTTACTATAAAAATAGTAAAATTTTTCAAAATTTTACTATAAAAATAGTAAAATTTTCAAAATTTTACTATAAAAATAGTAAAATTTTCAAAATTTTACTATAAAAATAGTAAAATTTTCAAAATTTTACTATAAAAATAGTAAAATTTTACTATAGAAATAGTAAAATTTTCAAAATTTTACTATAAAATTAGTAAAATTTTCAAAATTTTACTATAAAAATGGTAAAATTTTCAAAATTTTACTATAAAAATAGTAAAATTTTTCAAAATTTTACTATTATATATATTTACTATTATATATAATTTTACTATATTACTATAAAAATAGTAAAATTTTCAAAATTTTACTATAAAAATAGTAAAATTTTACTATAAAAATAGTAAAACTTTCAAAATTTTACTATAAAAATAGTAAAATTTTTAAAATTTTACTATTTTTATAATAACATTTTGAAAATGTTACTTTTTTATAGTAACATTTTGAAAATTTTACTATTTTTTTAATAAAATTTTGAAAATTTTACTATTTTTATAGTAAAATTTTGAAATTTTTACTATTTTTATAGTAAAATTTTGAAATTTTTACTATTTTTATAGTAAATTTTCAAAAATTTTACTTTTTTTCTTCTTTGTCCCTCCAAACAATAGCATAACTTGAAAATCTCCTATTCATTAAAACTTAGTTTTACAACATAATTACCCTTTTATCTCACAATAAAGACAAACAAAAGAACAAAATTATACAAAAAAATTATGTTGTTCTTTTATGTTTCAAATAATTTTAATTAAAAACTTAAGAAAAAAAACTGTTCAAAATTGTTTTCAAACCATAAAATGTTAATATCAATCTCTTTCTCTGACCAATTCCTATCCCCTTTTTATCTTTCAAATAAATATTTTCTCCGTTTTTAATACATCCCTTTTTCAAAATTTCTTATTGTTTCCTTCCTTTTTTTTTGTTTGTTTGCTCTTATCTAAAATAAAGGCATTTTCTTTAAGGGATACATTAACTGTCAATCAGTCATTTTATCTTTATTTACCTTTTCGCTAACGATTTTTGTTATCTGCCAAAACCAAAACAATATTTTTTAATTACATTGAAAGAATAAAATCATCTTGAGAAGATGATCAAGCAGGATTTAATTATATTGTTCCCTCAATAAAAGCATCAATTTGTGTACTTTAGTCGAAATTTGTAAAACTCCTAAAAATAAAGATAGAAGGTAGAAAATCCATTTTTTGCTATTTCTTTCGGTTGGTTTGTTTGGGCATTTTCAGTTTGTTAGCTATTCCTTTCCTCATCTATTACCTAAAACCGTTGAGAGGTTTTTGTTTATTTTGCAAAGCTTTACATTTTTGGAAATGTGATGGATTTTATCGTACATCCTAAAAGTATGCAATACAATTTTGTTTGAAACAAAAAAATGGTAATATATTAGTATCTTCTAAACTGTAAGTCTGATTGCATCAGTATACATAAGAGAATTGTTAAGTAGAATACAAGGTTTGAAAAATTTTCATATCGCAAAATTTTCTATAGAAAAATTTTCATATCGCAAAATTTTCTATAGAAAAATTTTCATATCGAAAAATTTTCTATAGAAAAATTTCCATATCGAAAAATTTTCTATAGAAAAATTTCCATATCGAAAAATTTTCTATAGAAAAATTTTCATATCGAAAAATTTTCTATAGAAAAATTTTCATATCGAAAAATTTTCTATAGAAAAATTTTCATATCGAAAAATTTTCTATGGAAAAATTTTCAAATCGAAAAATTTTCAAATCGAAAAATTTTCTATAGAAAAAATTTTCATATCGAAAAATTTTCTATAGAAAAATTTTCATATCGAAAAATTTTCTATAGAAAAATGTTCATATCGAAAAATTTTCTATAGAAAAATTTTCATATCGAAAAATTTTCTATAGAAAAATTTTCGTATCGAAAAATTTTCTACAGAAATATTTTCATATCGAAAAATTTTCTTTAGAAAAATTTTCATATCGAAAAATTTTGTATAGAAAAATTTTCATATCGAAAAACTTTCTATAGAAAAATTTTCATATCGTAAAATTTTCTATAGAAAAATTTTCATATCGAAAAATTTAATATAGAAAAATTTTCATATCGAAAAATTTTCTATAGAAAAATTTTCATATCGAAAATTTTTCTATAGAAAAATTTTCATATCGAAAAATTTTCTATAGAAACATTTTCATATCGAAAAATTTTGTATAGAAAAATTTTCATATCGAAAAATTTTGTATAGAAAAATTTTCATATCGAAAAATTTCTTATAGAAAAATTTTCATATCGAAAAATTTTCAATAGAAAAATTTTCATATCGAAAAATTTTCTATAGAAAAATTTTCATATCGAAAAATTTTCTAAAGAAAAATTTTCATATCGAAAAATTTTCAATAGAAAAATTTTCATATCGAAAAATTTTCAATAGAAAAATTTTCATATCGAAAAATTTTCTATAGAAAAATTTTCATATCGAAAAATTTTCTAAAGAAAAATTTTCATATCGAAAAATTTTCAATAGAAAAATTTTCATATCGAAAAATTTTCTATAGAAAAATTTTCATATCGAAAAATTTTCTATAGAAAAATTTTCATATCGAAAAATTTTCTATAGAAAAATGTTCATACCGAAAAATTTTCTATAGAAAAATTTTCATATCGAAAAATTTTCTATAGAAAAATTTTCACATCGAAAAATTTTCTATAGAAAAATTTTCATATCGAAAAATTTTCTATAGAAAAATTTTCATATCTAAAAATTTTCTATAGAAAAATTTTCATATCTAAAAATTTTCTATAGAAAAATTTTCATATCGAAAAATTTTCTATAGAAAAATTTTCATATCGAAAAATTAGCCAAAATTGAATCTAGTGTTTGAACCTTTTGATGAATATCCTTGCTCGCGGCTAATACAAAATCTTCTCAAAACTTTGCATTACACTGGTCAACAAGAGAAATTACTTTGAAGTCTAGCTATTCGATTTATTAAGGTAACCTAGTACAAAAACACCCAAAATTTGGGTCGTCAAAAATTTTATTAAAAAGTTTTACTGTAGTGTATTGCACTAAGATCCCAATTTATTACAATTATTTATTATTGTAATAAATGTGAACCGCCATGGTATAGCAGGTTAGTCATCCGCCTAGCATACCAGAGGCCCAAGTTCGATCCCTGGCCAGACTCACTTGAAAAAATAAATTTTCAAAAAAGCGGCGGTTCACCTCATAACTCAGCCACTGGTTATTGAGTATTAGGCTATGTAAAACTTCTCTAACTAATGCATTTGCCGTTCGGAGCCGGCGTTAAAACGTAGGTCCCTTTCAATGAGTCTAAAAATAGAATCGGATGCAGCTCATTGTCTGAGAGAAGTACCCCTTGTTCCAATTGGAATGTTTTCGGGGAATTATATATATATATTTTTGAGTAGTGTTATCTAGTCAAATAAAGATTTTAGTACCTGGTTGACCGAGCCTTGCTCGGAGCTTTATGATAAGCATTTTTAGGCAAATTTTAAAATTTTTTATATTTTTTATTTTATAAAGTAGTAAAATAAATTTAGAGGAAATGTATTGTACAAATATTTAGTTAATTTTGAATTATTTTATTTATTTTGTACGATCAATACATAGTTTGCATAGTTTACAGTTTAATTCATTCTAAAAATTTTGGAAATTGGTCATACCAACAGAAACCTCCGTCGACTCATGCGCAACAACTTTGCTAAAGATTATAGCTTGATCAAGTGCACAGTTTACGATTTAATTCATTTTGAGTAGTTGTTAGTGGCGCCACCTGAAGTTGTTCATACCAACTAAGAAACCTTCGATTGCTTATGCGTAACAACTTTGCTTATGATTATAACATGATCAAATGCACAGTTTACGATTTAATTCATTTTGAGTAGTTTTCTGTGGCGCCACCTGTCGGACTTTGCTTATTCCAATTCATAAACCTTCTTCGGCTTATCCGTAACAACTTTGCTGAAGATTATAGCATGATTAAATGTACAGCATACGATTAAATTGACTTTGAGTAAATTTCAGTAGCGCCACCTGTCGAAATTTTTTCATACCAACTAAGAAACCTTCGTCGTCTCATGTGCAACAACTTTGCTAAAGATTGTAGCATGATTAAATGTACAGATTACGATTAAATTGACTTTGAGTAAGTTTCTGTAGCGCCACCTGTCGGAAATTATTCATACCAACTAAAAAGCATGATCAAATGTACAGTTTACGATTTAATTAATTTTTCGTAATTTTCAGTGGCGCCATCTGTCGGAAATTAGTCTTATCAACTTTAAAACCTTCGCCGGCTTATCCGCAACATCTTCGCTAAAGAGCATAACACAATCAAATTCACAGTTTACTATTCTATAAAGAACATACATACAGACAAACATTCATTTGTTTAAAATAATACTAATTTTTCCCCCTTTTTATTCCCTAATTTCTAAAAGTTCCATATGTATATTTGGTACTTTTTTGGTGCCAATTGAATTCGGTACATTTTTTTTAAACGCATTTAACATAATGTATAATGTTCCTATTCATATTACTTTGGAGATGTTAAGTTATCATTTTATCACTTTTTTACCCATTTTGGCTCCAAAATCAAAAAAGTACCAAATACGTGTTTCATGCTTTTTTTTACATCTATTGATTGCAGTACCAATTTTCTTTCTATATTCTTTTGTTTAAAATATAAGAGTGGGTTAAAAAGGTGCCAAAAAAACTATTTTCACCCTTTTTTTACCCACGATCGGACATAGTTTCAAAAAAGTACCAAACACCTGTCCGCTTATTTTCAAAGCTGTTTAAAACGTAATTTTAATTTTGTTTCTATACCTATTACTTTAGGAGACATAGCGTTTTCGATTTTTTTCCCTTTTTTCCCGTTTTTACCCTCTTAGAGGTAAAAGTTCCAAAAGTCCCTTCTTCTTCGACCTATACATCAAAAAAGATACCCACTGTCCAAATTTTATCAAAATCGTTAGAGCCGTTTTCGAGATAGCCATTCTATATATATATATATATATATATATATATATTCTATCTATATATATATATATATATATATATATATATATATATATATCTATATATATATATATATACAATTATTGCTCGTTTAAGAATATAAGATATATATATATATATATAAATATATATATAAGTACCAAAAAAAAAACTTTTAACCCTTTTTTCCCCCTATCGGATATAGTTTCAAAAAAGTACCAAACACCTGTCCGCTTACTTTCATAGCTGTTTAAAACGTAATTTTAATTTTGATTCTATATCTACTACCTTAGGAGATATATCGTTTTTGATTTTTTCCCCTTTTTCCCCGTTTTTACCCTCTTAGAGGCAAAGGTTCTAAAAGTCCCTTCTTCTTCGACCTATACATCAAAAACGGTACCCACTGTAAAAATTTTATCTAAATCGTTAGAGCCGTTTTCGAGAGAGCTATTCTATATATATATATACATACAATTATTGCTCGTTTAAGAATATAAGAAATATAAGATAAGATACATACACTAAAATTTAATTTAATGCTTAAAAATACTAACTTTTTGGTTTTATTGTACTTTCTTTTGATATTTTTGTGTATAGAATAATTAATATATAACATTACTCTATGCCCCACTTTTTATTTAGATTTATACATAAATACTTTTTCTTTTTTTCGTACTAAGTACAAAACATAGTATAGTATACGAGTACTATATAACCATTAATTTGATTCCACAAAAGTACACTTAAATATACAAATTTCTTATTTACTTAAAGAGTGCTATAAGTCAAAAAAGAGGTTTTCAAACTGATATTTTTAATTTGGTTAAATATGTTACCAATATCATATTATCAATATGATATTCATTTCGTTTTCCTTTTCCTTAATTAAGTTTTTTTTACTTAATCCACTTTTCTTTAAAATCAACGACATTTTGTGTATTTAGCTTTTATAAAATTTCCGTGAAAGTCAGTTATATTCTTTATTGCTGTTGTTAAAATGTGAAATACAACAGCAACAAATATTCCTTTTCCTGGCTTAAAGAGTGCTCTAAATAAAATTTGTAGTTGGATTTTCTTAAATAAAAATCAAACCTTTTAATTTAAAAACTCTACAAAATACGCAAATATAATGACATATTATACAAAATCATTTAGCATTAAAATGTTTACTTAGTACTCGGGTTTTGCAAAATTATCGACTTTTTTCGGAAACCCTCCCATTAAAGATTTTACAGTTGCTTCTGATACCTTTTTGGAGCATGTGTTCCACCTGCGCTTAAAATCGGACATGTTCTTGGAAATCTTTCCTGTGTTCTTCAATTCCTTTTTTATCAGAGCCCAATACCTTTCCACAGGCCGAAGTTCTGGACAGTTAAGTGGATTTGCCTCTCGTGGTACAAAAATGACATTATTCTTTGAGTACCACTCAAGTGCCTTTTTTCCATAATGGCATGATCCCAAATCGGGCCAAAAAAATGTAGTCACTCTGTGCTCACTTAAAAAGGGTAACAACCGTTTTTGTAGGCACTCCTTTATATAAATTTCTGTGTTTATTGTGCCAGATGCCACAAATCCTTTACTTCTTTTGCCACAACTGCAAATAGCTTGCCACACGAGAAACTTCTTAGGGAATTTTGTTTGTTTTTTTGTGCGAAACTCTTGCCGAACATTGCCCGGTTTATCAGCAACATAAAAATGTTGACCAAGAAGTTGAGAAAAGTCTGCCAGTACGTATGTTTCATCATCCATCACACAACAGGTGTATTTTTTTTATAAAATCAGACTTCAATTTTTTCGCTCGTTTTTTGCTTCTAAGTTCTTTATAGCATTGCGATCTGGAACCTTTTGGACTTTGTATGTCTTCAGTCCAGCATAAGCTTTGACTCTATGTGCAAAATTCGTAGAACATTTCACAGTACGAGCTGCTTTTCTTAAAGAAGTGTTAGGCGCTCTTCGAAAGAGTCGCTCGACTTCTTTTGCCCTACCAATATCTGTAGGACCTTTTTTCCTCCCTGATCCAGGTTGTCTTTCAATGCTCAGGTTTTCCTTATACCGTCTGATGGCATTAGAAACCGTTCGAGGGTCAACTTTCAAATTTTTAGCTATTTTTTTAAAAGTCCATGACGGATTTTTTTGAAAAGTTTTAATTATATTTTCACGAACTTTTTTTTCGCAGTCCATTTTGATTGAAATAACTATTGAAAATTAATAATTTCTAAAATAATAGTATCTGATATATCTATAGAAACTAACTTGATCAAAAAATAAATTATTTCTTGCACTATGGATAAATTTTGTCTAAAATAGTAAATGCATATTTTTTTTAGAACACTCTTTATATAGAAATGAGTGTTGATTTCTTTCAGTTGTTTCCGAAAAAAACAAACACTAAAAATAAAGAACTTAAGTTGGGTTTTGTAAGAAAATTGCATCCTTTAATTATGCTTGTATAATTAGATTAGGAACTTTGTATTTTACCCATGTAAAATACTTTATGTTTAAAGGTACTTGTGGTAAAGCGAAGTATTTTTGGTTTTAAAATTATGTGCGATATAAAGTAAGTTTCTTCATAATAGTTACCTTCTCAAGTTGTTGGGATATTTTATATAAGAAACCATTATTGTACGTAAAGACCGACAAAAGAATGACTAACAGCAGTTCTTTTTGTATATAATGTATATGAATTTTACTGACTGTTTTTTTTTTAAGAATTAGGGTAATTTTAATTAATTTTATCGATATTCCTCGTATGACCAAATGGATTTATTACTTTTCAATGGTGATACAAAAACTATATCCATACACTCATATAGTCCTTTTTACGACTATACGATTCTGAACCGATCGGTATTCTAAAAAGTGAGTGTCATACCAATATATTTAATTAAACATACTTTTGAGCCAAATGCATTATACGCTCTACCTAGTGTAGGGTACAAAAACTTAAAGTAAACTTTGAGAAGAAATGTTTTGAACTTAATTAATGTTAGAAATCTAATTATTATAATAATGCACTAAAATAAAAACATATTTTAAAAAATTAAGCCATACAATTTGGGAAATTCCTTTTACTTAGGGGCTTAAATGCTTTTCGCTTCTGCTGCATTTGAATATAAAGTAATTTTATAAAATTAAAAAATTAAAAAAAATCTATAGAAATATTTTTGTCGAACAATTTTCTGTAGAAAAGTTGTTCGATAAAAAAATTTCTGTAGAAAAATTTTCTACAGAAAAATTTGTTATCAAAAAATTTCTAAATTTCTATAGAAAATATTTTCTACAGAAAAATTTTTATCGAAAAATTTAAAATTTTCTATAGACAAATTTTTATCGAAAAATTTTTTAACGAAAAATTTTCTATACAAAAATTTTATATAGAAAAATTTTGTATAAAAAAATTTATTATCGAAAAATTTATTTATTTTGTATAGAAAAATGTATCTTCTATAAAAAAATTTTTTATCGAAAAATTTTCTATAGAAAAATTTTTTATCAAAAAATTTTCTATAGAAAAATTTTTTAACGAAAAATTTTCTATGGAAAAATTTTATATCGAAAAATTTGCTATTAAAAAATTATTTATCGAAAAATTTTCTAAATTTTGTATGGAAAAATTTTTTATCGAAAAATTTTCTATAAAAACATTTTTTATCGAAAAATTTTCTATAAAAACATTTTTTATCGAAAAATTTTTCACAGAAAATTTTCTATAGAAAAATTTTTACATCGAAAAATTTTCATATGGAAAAATTTTTATATCGAAAAATTTTCTATAGAAAAATTTTCATATCGAAAAATTTTCTATAGAAAAATTTTCATATCGAAAAATTTTCTATAGAAAAATTTTCATATCGAAAAATTTTCTATAGAAAAATTTTCATATCGAAAAATTTTCTATAGAAAAATTTTCATATCGAAAAATTTTCTATAGAAAAATTTTCATATCGAAAAATTTTCTATAGAAAAATTTTCATATCGAAAAATTTTCTATAGAAAAATTTTCATATCGAAAAATTTTCTATAGAAAAATTTTCATATCGAAAAATTTTCATATCGAAAAATTTTCCATAGAAAAATTTTTATATCGAAAAATTTTTTATAGAAAAATTTTTATATAGCAAAATATTCTATAGAAAAATTTTTATATCGAAAAATTTTCTATAGAAAAATTTTTATATCGAAAAATTTTCTATAGAAAAATTTTTATATCGAAAAATTTTCTAAAGAAAAAATTTTTATCAAAAAATTTTTTTTACCGAAAAATTTCTACAGAAATTTTTTAATGAAAAATTGTCTATAGAAATTTTTTATCGAACAATTTTCCATAGAAATTTCTTATCGAAAAATTCTCTATAGAAAGTTTTCTATAGAAAGTTTTAGCGAAAAAAAAATATTCTATAGACAATTTTTTTTTACCGAAATGTTTTCTACAGAAAAATTTGTTATCGAAAAATTTTCTATAGAAAAATTTTGTCACCGAAAAGAAAAATTTATCGAAAAAGTTTATATAGAAACATTTTATATCGAAAAAGTTTCTATAGAAACATTTTATATCGAAAAATTTTCTATAGAACATTTTAATATCGAAAAATTTTCTATAGAAAAATTTTCTATAGAAAAATTTTCATATCGAAAAATTTTCTATAGAAAAATTTTCATATTGAAAAATTTTCTATAGAAAAATTTTCATATCGAAAAATTTTCTATAGAAAAATTTTCATATCGAGAAATTTTCTATAGAAAAATTTTCATATCGAAAAATTTTCTATAGAAAAATTTTCATATCGAAAAATTTTCTATAGAAAAATTTTCATATCGAAAAATTTTCTATAGAAAAATTTTCATATCGAAAAATTTTCTATAGAAAAATTTTCATATCGAAAAATTTTCTATAGAAAAATTTTTATATCGAAAAATTTTCTATAGAAAAATTTTCATATCGAAAAATTTTCTATAGAAAAATTTTCATATCGAAAAATTTTCTAAAGAAAAAATTTTTATCAAAAATTTTTTTTTTACCGAAAAATTTCTACAGAAATTTTTTAATGAAAAATTGTCTATAGAAAATTTTTATCGAACAATTTTCCATAGAAATTTCTTATCGAAAAATTCTCTATAGAAAGTTTTTAATGAAAATTTTTCTATAGAAGTTTTTGACGAAAAAATTTCTATAGAAAGTTTTAGCGAAAAAAAAATATTCTATAGACAATTTTTTTTACCGAAATGTTTTCTACAGAAAAATTTGTTATCGAAAAATTTTCTATAGAAAAATTTTGTCACCGAAAGGAAAAATTTATCGAAAAAGTTTCTATAGAAACATTTTTTATCGAAAAATTTTTTATAGTATCATTTTTTATCGAAAAATTTTGTATAAAAATAATTTTATCGAAAAATTGTTTAGCAAAAAATTTGTATCAAAAAAATTTCTATTGAAAAATTTTTTATCGAAAAGTATTCTATAGAAAATTTTTTATCCGAAAAATATTCTATAGAAAATGTTTTTATCAAAAAATATTCTATGGAAAATTTTCAATAAAATTTTTTTTTTTTATTGAAAAATTTTGTTATTAAAATATTTTTTTTTTTTAATTTTTTATCGAAAAATTTTTAAATAAATTTTTTATTAAAAACTTTTGTAATGAAAAATTTTCTATACAAAAATTTTCAATAGATAAAATATCTATAGAAAACTTTTTTATCGAAAAATTCTCTATAGAAAATTTTTTTATTGAAAAATTTGCTGTAGAAAAATTTTGTATTGAACAATTTTCTTTAAAAAAAAATTTTTGTGGAAAAATTTTCTATAGAAAATTTTTAAAAGAAACATTTTTTATCGAGTAATTTTCTTTCGAAAATTAAAAACAAACTTAATAAGTATCCAAAAACTCCACTGTGCAATCTTTTTATAAATATACCAATTTGTTAGTACCAACATTTCGTTGGAAACATGTATTTTCAAGGTCGATTGGTAGCCCACTTCCCTGTCACAACAATATTTACAATATTTCCTAAGCCTACCCATCTCACAACAACTTAAAGATATTTCCTTCGAAGATTTCACATCATAACCTTATTTGCCAAGCGTGCTAACAAATTTTTTTTATCTATTTACAATCAACTTCTATTTCAAAATCATATCTTTTTCATACACTTTTTTTGGGCTGTTTTATCTCCTTCAAATCTTTTTTTCGGAAATAAAAAGATTGTAATTTTTTTCCATTTTGTTCATATCAAACGTGACCTTTTTTTGTGGTTTTTTCTAATGCATTTTTTTGTGTGAGTAAAACGGAAAATGTATTACGTTTGTATTGTCTGAAGTGAAATGAAAAGGGATTGAAAAGGCGGCTCATAAAATGATGACAAATATAAAGAAAGACAGACATGTTTAAGAGGTTTATTTATTTGTTTAGCTTGTGTTTTTTCGGTTGTTTTTTTCTTCGAATTTCTGGGAAGGAAGTGTTTGTTTAATAAAAGATAAAATTATTATTGTGTTGTTTATTTAGTTGTTGTATCCGTTTTTTATGAACCTTGAGCCATATTGTGGTACTTGTATGATTGACTGATTTTTTTGTTTTATAAAATTAGTTTCAATTTGATATTTTTGGCAAATATAAAATTTTCTTTTTAATTTCTTTATTATTTTGTTAAAGGGGAAAAGATTATATTTGGATCAGTTGCAAGCATGAAGACATTTTTGACTTTAATACAATTATTTTAGTTTAATCTAAAAATTTAGGACATCATTTAATGCACCTTAAGACTAACACCCTAATTCACAAAAGAAAAATAAATTTGTAACAAGCTTTCAATTCAATTTTTTATAAAAAATTCCTACAATAAGCCTTTGATAATTTTATTATTCGTATGTAAATTAGGGCTATAAGAATATAATTTAAATTTAATACTAATACAGTCTAAAAGTTATGGACTTCTATAAAAACTGCCTCTTACATGTCGTTATTAGTATTAAATTCATCTGATTTTTAGTCGTTTTTTGTTCTTTGAGTGTTATATACTTTCAACTTCATATTTTACGAATATATGAAGACTTTATTTTGAAAGTGCAATAAGTCCACATTCAAAAAAAATTAAGTTAATGATGGGGAAAGGTTCTGCAATTGTGAATCTTACTATGCGAAAAATAATTAATTTTAAATTTACAAAACCTTCTAAAATATTGACAGTCAAACATTTTGTAGTTAACGATTTAATACAAATTTTTATTTTAAAAGTGGTCCCATATATTTTTCTTTTCAAAGAAAAACATATTTAAACAAAATAAAAATTTCAAATTTATTTGTCTTGAAAGTGAGTTAAGTCCAATGCATTTGTAAATTCTGAAAGAAAATTTTGCTCCAACAGAGTAGAAGTTAAACTTTTTTTCATACTAGTAGTTTGCAATTTCCTACAATTAAAAAAAATACTTAAAATTTGGCAGAATAATTTTTAATGTTTCAAAAATTTACTAAATAGGAACTTTTTCAAAAATATACTTTTTATAGGAAATTTTTCAAAAATTTACTTAATAGGAAATTTAAAAAAAAATTACTTTTATAGGAAATTTTTCAAAAATTTACTTTTTATAGGAAATTTTTCTAAAATTTACTTTTTATAGGAAATTATTCAAAAATTTACTTTTTATAGGAAATTTTTCAAAAATTTACTTTTTATAGGAAATTTTTCAAAAATTTACTTTTTATAGAATTTTTTTTTTTAAATTTTATTTTTATAGGAAATTTTTAAAAATTTACTTTTTATAGGAAATTTTTCAAAAATTTACTTTTTAGGAAATTAAGAAAATTTTTTTAATATTTACTTTTTATATGAAATTTTTCAAAAATTTACTTTTTATAGAAAATTTTTAAAAAATTTACTTTTTATAGGAAATTTTTCAAAAATTTACTTTTTATAGGAAATTTTTCAAAAATTTGCTTTTTATAGGAAATTTTTCAAAAATTTGCTTTTTATAGGAAATTTTACAAAAATCTACTTTTTTCAAAAATTTAATTTTTATAAAAAATTTTCAAAAATTTACTTTTTATGGGAAATTTTTCAAAAATTTACTTTTTATGGGAAATTTTTCAAAAATTTACTTTTTATGGGAAATTTTTCAAAAATTTACTTTTTATAGGAAATTTTTCAAAAATTTACTTTTTATAGGAAATTTTTCAAAAATTTACTTTTTATAGGAAATTTTTCAAAAATTTGCTTTTTATAGGAAATTTTTCAAAAATTTACTTTTTATAGGAAATTTTTCAAAAATTTACATTTTATAGAAATTTTTTCAAAAATTTACTTTTTATAGGAAATTTTTCAAAAATTTACTTTTTATAGGAAATTTTTTCAAAAATTTACTTTTTATAGGAAATTTTTCAAAAATTTACTTTTTATAGGAAATTTTTCAAAAATTTGCGTTTTATAGGAATTTTTTCGAAAATTTACTTTTTATAGGAAATTTTTCAAAAATTTGCGTTTTATAGGAATTTTTTCGAAAATTTACTTTTTATAGGAATTTTGCTATGAAAAATATTTGGCAAAATTTTTTGAAACAAAATTTTTCGTTTCGTTTACATTTTTCAATTCAAAAGTAAAAAATTGTTCATACGAAACCAAAAATTTTAATTTTATAATTCAAAAAATTATTATTTTTAAATGTTTGTTTTGAAAGTAGTATAAGTCCATTCAACCCGCTAAAAAACGAATTTCCAAATGGTTTTTATAAATTTATTTTTATGAAAGAATTAATTTGACAGGTTCTGATCAAAACTTAGGATTTAATTTATTAAAATTGGTCACCTATATTTTTAAAAACACTATAGCGCAAAACCCTTTATATCTCAATTGAAAAAAATGGACTTACAGCCTGTTTTTCGAAAACAAAAGTCTTGTCACATTTGTTTTCGTTTGCTTACGATTAAGCTCAAATTTAGGTTTTTCTAAAACGTTTAAAAGCTTTCGTCAATATAATTTTGACATAAAAAGAGCTTTTTTCTTTCGTAAGGAAACATTATTGCCAATATATGTATTTTGAAATATCCAAGCTTTTTTATATGTAACATGTAGCTTGTCGGTGGTAATCCTGTCAGTCAATTGCCTTTGTTTATAAAAATAAAAAAAAAATAAAATTAAATTTTAATTTTAAAAATTCACAATTACCAAATTAAAATCTATTTTAAATATTTAATAAAATCAGCTATAGTTTTTGCAGCTTTGGAAATTTCACAGATACATCCTGAGACTGCATCACACCTAAAATTGCCTCCTGTGTGGCTACTTGTTTCCTCAATAGTACCAATTCTTTCATTACCTGGCTATTTTGTTTTCTTTTCTTTTTTGGTTGATATAGGTTGTGGTGTTGATGCCTAAATAGATGGGAGGCATTCGCGGCCACTAATAAATGTGAAGAAAATGAGGAAACCTTCTCAAATATAACTTCATCGTTCGAACGGGTTCTTCTTACTGTGTTCACGTGGGGACAATTTACTTATAATAACAGGTTTAGGCAAACCATGCACTGCAACTTTTGGAGCAGTTGCCGATGATAGATGGCAAATTTGATATATTTGCAAGTCAAGTTGTTTTAAAGTTTTTAAACGGCCTCCCTCAGTTCCCGATTAAATTAGGTGGAAAGGGTATATTGGGTTTGTGCTGATGTTTGTAACGCATAGAAATATTGCTCTGAGACCCACCTTTAAGTATACCAATCGACTCAGAATCACTTCCTGATTTGTTTTGACACAGGCTTATATTTTGAGACTCACCTTTAATTATACCAATCGACCCAGAATCACTTCCTGAGTTGTTTTGACACAGGCTTATATTTTGGACCAAGAAAGATCCCTATACTTTTTGGTCAAAATCGGTTTACTATTTCGGGTACCTTCAATAGGAATGCCTTCCCCAAATAGAGTTTTAGGTCCTTTACAGCCACTAATTTAGTTATATTTCAATAATATGCAGCACAAATATTACCTATAATAACCTTAATCAGTGTACCTAATTTTGTAGGAATCGACCCATATTTGACCATACCTCCCATACAAGACAAATTCTCAAAAGTAGCTAAAATAATCATGAATGCACAAAAACGTTTATAAATCTAAAGATAAATGCATTTGTTTACTAAAACTTTGCACAAATAAATATATCTGGCCCTTAGTTTTTATTTCATACACGAAAGACCTTTGGTTATCGAGAAATTTTAACGTTTTCATTCGCTTTATACGAATGAATTTGTTTAAGAAAAACCCAAAAAAAGCTTAAGACACGAAAGCTTTTAAGTTGTCACTCACTAGAACTTATTTCATTTTACAAAAACCAAATTGATTTACGTTTCGTTATTTTTACGAACGAAACAATATTTTCATTTTCGAAAAACAGGCTGTTAATCCACTTTCAAAATAAGGTCTTCACATATATTGTTAAACTTAAATTTTTCGTTATTCTTATTTTTCCAGGTACTTTCTTTCAAATAAACTCACACTTATTTTTCAATTGTAAGTATGTATTTATTTTTCTTATGTTCTACTTAATTTTGTTATTTTATTTTATTTTAAAATCACAATATTTCTTTCTACCTGACATTGCTACTTAAAATCCTCTCAGGAAACACAATAGCTGAACAACTTAAACAGAAATACAAGCTAACATATGTACCATTTTTAAAGAAAAACTTTAAATTTTATATATTTAAAAGTTAAAGTGGATACACGTAGAATACATATAAATTTCATCGAAACATTTTTTTCTAGGAGACCTAGTTTTTGCGAAAAACTGACCTTCCTTAAAGCTTGACAGATGATGAATGTGCCTTTTAAAACAGTCAACTCCCATATTTAATGTGTTTGTAACAATATCCAAGTCTATGTGGATGTTATGTTACCCGAAAAGGTGAATTTCCGGCATCAATATTATCTATTCTCTTTCTGAGATATAACATTGGAGAATTAAACTGTTAACTTATATATGTTTCTAACATTATGTTAAAAATAACTCATTTCTGAATGTAATGTTAAGGTTAACATTTGCTAAGTGATTTTTTATGGCAAATATTATGTTAAACACTTAAAAACAGAAGTATGTACTTGTTGTTACATTTGTTGTAAGTATGTTATTATTAGCGTAACTGTTATTATTAGTTGTTAAAAGTTTATTGGTTTTTATCTTTAAAAGGGATAACAAATTTGTAATGAATTTCACTACATTCTTATTTATGTACTTTAACAAATGTAAAGTTTTTAAATGAAATTATGTTATTGCTTTCAAAGACACATCATAATATGCTTTTAAAACATAAATAAGTTTAATGTAAATCGGAAATCAATATATATTGAAGACCTTATTTTGAAAGTGGATTAAGTCCATTTTTTTAATTAAAATATAAAGGGTTTTGCGTTTTAGTGTTTTTAAAAATATAAATAACCAATTTTAGTAAATTAAATCTTAAGTTTCGATCAAAACCTATCAAATTTATTCATTCATAAAAATAATTTTATAAAAACGATTTGGAAATGCGTTTTTTAAAATATTCAAATATTTTTCATAGCAAAATTTTCTATAAAAAGTAAATTTTTAAAAAATTTCCTATAAAAAGTAAATTGTTGAAAAATTTCCTATAAAAAGTAAATTTTAGAAAAATTTCCTATAAGAAGTAAATTTTAGAAAAATTTCCTGTAAAAAGTAAATTTTTAAAAAATTTCCTATAAAAAGTGAATATTTGAAAAATTTTCTATAAAAAGCAAATTTTTGAAAAGTTTCCTATAAAGTGAAAATAATTTTACAAAAACGATTTGGAAATGCGTTTTTTAAAATATTCAAATATTTTTCATAGCAAAATTTTCTATAAAAAGTAAATTTTTAAAAAATTTCCTATAAAAAGTAAATTGTTGAAAAATTTCCTATAAAAAGTAAATTTTAGAAAAATTTCCTATAAGAAGTAAATTTTAGAAAAATTTCCTGTAAAAAGTAAATTTTTAAAAAATTTCCTATAAAAAGTGAATATTTGAAAAATTTTCTATAAAAAGTAAATTTTTGAAAAGTTTCCTACAAAAAGTAAATTTTTGAAAAATTTCCTATAAAAAGTAAATTTTTGAAAAATTTCCTATAAAAAGTAAATTTTTAAAAAATTTTCTATAAAAAGTAAATTTTTGAAAAATTTCCTAAAAAAAGTAAATTTTTGAAAAGTTTCCTACAAAAAGTAAATTTTTGAAAAATTTCCTATAAAAAGTAAATTTTTGAAAAATTTCCCTTAAAAAGTAAATTTTTGAAAAATTTCCTAATTGTTTCTTTTAAATTGACCACTTTCAAAATTAAAACTTGTATTATATCGTTAACTACAAAATGTTTGACTGTCAATATTTTAGAAGGTTTTGTAAATTTAAAATTATTATTTTTCTCATAGTAAGATCCACAATTGCAGAACCTTTCCCCATCGTTAATTTTTTTTTTTTTTTTTGTGGAATGTGGACTTATTCCACTTTCAAAATAAAGTCTTCATATGTATATTATTAAATTAAATTATGTTATTGCTTTCAAAGACACAAAATCATAATAATATACACTTTTAAAACATAAATAAGTTAAATGTAAATCGGAAATCAATACATAGGAACTTAATTATCAGAAGTCCAATTTTCTACTACGAGAATATGGATATTTTTTACTCTTCAATAAAGTCTACAATCATGCTAAAATACATTTGCAACGGATGCGTATGAGTTACATTAAATTCACACATTGTCATAGTCTCCTTGAGATATGCTACAATAAATAACAAAATAGAAAACATATACAAAACCCAGATTTTTTTGGGAATTTTTATCTGAAAATCTTTAAATGCGATTTTTCCTTTTAAAAAAAGAATCTGTGAAAATATTAAATTAAATTTTTGGAAATTTGTATATAAAAACTTTAAATTAAATTTTCACGTTAACTAGAGAATACCCACTTGTATTTCCAGCTAAATTTAATTATTTGGGATTTTTTTTTTGGAATATACGATTTCCTAGTTATGTAAAGCCGCTAGTACCAAAATAAAGCAAATATGTATGTGATCACTTGTATTTCCAGTAAAATTTGTTCATTAAATCCTTTAATACAAAATAAATCAAATCAATCATCATTCGTATTTCGATTTTTGGAAATGTTTTTACGGAAATCTTTAAATTAGATTTTCTTGTTACGTAGATTCATTAGAGCTAAAATAAAGGAAATCTGTGATAACTTGTAGCTTTCAGCAAAATTATTTTTTTTTAAGATTTTTTATATTAAGATTTTTAAATGCGATTTTATTATTATCTACCGCAGTAAGAGACAAAATAGAAAATTTGTCATCAAACTCAGTAGCTCATGCATCGAATATAGTTTCACAGCTTTAATCTTGATGTCAATTTAACCAAGATACAGAAACTTGCTTTTAGTCTGCAGAAGACAATAACTTAATCACGTATATAGTTTAGGAGATATCAGGAAATCAAAAATGCTCTAGAAAATTCAGTGTTTTCGCTTTTCTTTAGACAAAAACTAAGTTGGCTCGGTTTTGCTCGGTGCTCCCACCATAAACATATGAAAGGCAAAAGACTCTTTTTTACATTAATCGAAAAAAATTCACTGAATTTTACCGATCATAGAACAAAGTTCAAAATTTTCTGAAAAAAGTCATATAAATTGATAATCATAATTTAAACAAAAAGTGTTGCAGTCGTTTAGGCGTAACATTTAAGTCAAATTGTATTTAAGTGTAACTTCACTAGGAGTCAACGGATTTTTATCAAAATTGGTAGAGCCCTTTTTTTGGTCAAATTCTTTCCTGAATTGTGGCTTATATTTAGAAGAAAAATAAGTGAAAAATGAGGGTTCCAAAGCGGGCACCCTAAGGAGTGGACGGATTTCTACAAAAATTCGTTGAGCCCTTTGTTGGATAAACTAATAGCCAAATTTTTTCAAATTCTGTTAAGAATTCCTGCTTATATATTGAGAACAAGTCAAGGGATCTCAACTACAATTAGTATAACTCTTTCTTGGATCAACTTATAGACGTATGCCAAGGTAGCACCCAAGGAATCAACTGATTTCAACCAAAATTAATAGATCTCTTTTTTATATATCAATTTATAGAGGTGTGCCAAATTTCGTCATATTCCCTTGCTGATTGTACATCAAAACAAAAAATAGGTAAAAAAAAAATGGGGGTCGAAGACAGATATCCCAAGGGGAAGTCTAACATCAACCAAAATTTTTTGAATTTATTAATACACGTGGGTTTAATTTGATCAAATTCGGTTAAGAATTTCGACTTATACATTGAAAATAAAAATTGGTGAAAAAATTGGAGTCTTTAAAAAAACACTCTACTACAACCGCTAAATCCAAAATAATCCAATCTATGTTTACTAGTATTTCCGAAAACTAGTTTTTTGGACACTTTTTAACTACAGCCAAGAATTTCTATTATGTATATCGACTACTGCCTTATCTTGCCTAAACCAAAAAAAACTATACCGAGCCCTTAGATTAAAATGATCGCAAGCGGCTAGAAAAATATTGATCGTAAGCGACAAAAAATCTGAATTAAACAAAAACGGGAAATGTTTTGGTGCAAAACATTTTTGTTCTTTGTTAGTTTGCTACTTTCGACAAACTAATTAAATTTTTTCCAAATGGTTTAGAAGTTATGGTGCAAAGTATTGTATGTGAAGTTTTTTAGTTTTACTTCAATAACTTTTAAGCTACTGGGCGGATTATGGAGCAATATGCAGAAATCGGCCAATGGGTACTCCAACTACCCAATTTTTAAAAACATGTCTATTTTTAGCAAAGTGGCCAATAGTTTAAGAGATATTAAACGGAATGTCGCTTACGATTATTTAAATCGTAGTTTAACTCATAGGCAGTAAATGGATTATTCTCATCATCAATATTAATATATATTGGGCTTTTATTATACCCTTCACCGCCATGGGTGGAAAGGGTATATTAGGTTTGTGCTGATGTTTGTAACACATAGAAATATTGGTCTGAGATCCACCTTTTAGTAAACCAATCGACTCAAAATCACTCCCTAAATTGTTTTAACGATGTCCGTCCGGCTGGCTGGCCGGTTATCCATATAAGTTTGTTATCTATGTAAAGGGCCCTATTTCACTAAGCTACAAGTTTACAATTACAAGTGTTTTTGCATGAAAAATTGTAAACTTGTAAATAATTGTGTTTCAATAAAATACAATTACAAGTTTGTTGCTACAAGTGATTTTTACAATTCACAAGTTTACAAGTCATACTTCTACAAGTGGTTTTGTTTCACTAATCTAAATTTGTACTTGTGCACTTGTAGAGTTGTAAAAAAAAAGCATAGGGTCGACGAAGACTCTCAAAAAAACTTTACAAGTTACAAGTGAATGATAAATTGAATTCAAATTAGGTTTTTAACTACTTTTTTAATAAAAATTAGATAAAATTAACATAAAATCAAATCAATATTAATTTTCATTTATTTATTTTGTTTGTTTTTAATTATGAAGTCCATTACTTAGTGTACCATGACGAATTTAGTGTACTTTGACGAATTTTAATAGCCATGGTCATACTACCAAAAGAATTGTCTGTACATTGATTGCAAAGTTTACATGGGGGTTCAGCCAGCCGTCCAGCCAGATGGACGGACGGACATCGTTAAATCGACTCAAGATGTAATACTAAGTCTATTGGTATTATAAAAGGTGGTCTAAGACCGTTACATACATCAGCCCAAACTTATAATACCCTTTCCACCTATAGTGGTGGGTATGAAAATATAATCATGTATGCAGAACTAGGGAGATCAATGATGTTCTTTACTCAAGGATATCTCAAAAATCATTTCTTCTATTTTCTTTATCATTCTCTCAAATGTGGATAATAGTGTAGACAAAAAAAAAATGAGCCCATGGTGGATCGGAAAACAAAAACTCATAATATTTCAGTACAAATTTTTTTAATTAAAAGAACATAAAACTACAGGACATATGCTAAAATATGAGCATACGAGTAGTCTTATAAAAATCTGATAACCATATCAAAAGCTTTAGGCATATAAAGTACGTATGGTTCGAAAATAAATCTTTAAAAAAAAGGAACATTGAACCGCCATAAAATCTCAACCAAAGCGAAATTAATAATTTTGAAGAAGTGTAAAATTGTCTAGGCCAGGGGAATCGTAGATATATGGTTCAGTGCGAGTTCAATATTTTATATTTGACTCCATATATTTATTTATCAAAATAATTTATTTTATTATAATCGTAGAAATTATAATTTTAGAAATTGTAATTGTACAAATTGTAGTTTACAAGTCCAAAAAGCTACAATGTTGTGAAAATTTTAATGAAACACAATTGAACAGCATTTGTAAGTATTAGACTTGTACTTGTAACTTGTAAACTTGTAGAATTGTAGTTTAGTGAAATAGGGCCCAGGTCGTAACTTTAAGATAACTTGATGAAATTTAGCATAGGCTCATATTTTGGTCCAAGGACGATCTCTTTTTGGACAAAATCTGATTACTATTTCGGATAGCTCCCATAGGGATGGGAGGTATCAAAAAAAATGTATTTCCTTTTCGGAAAAAAGTTTTTGGTCCTTAACAGACAAAAAATTTTAAAATATTCAGCACAAATATTGCTTAAAATAACCTTAATCAGTGTACCTAATTTTGTAAGAATTAGCCTATATTTGACCATACTTTCCATACAAGACAAATTCTCAAAAGTCGTTTAAAAACCCATAAAAGCACAAAAACGCTTATAAATCTAAAGATAAATGTATTTTATTACTAAAACTTTACACAGATAAATATTTTGTAAATATAAACCAATAACCAAAATTTGCTAGTAATCGGTCCATAATTGACCCTAGCTCCCATATCAGACCTAAGGCGGAAATGACATAAATCTACTTAAATCTGGAAATTTTGAAAAATAGCACTAGTATATGTATGTATTGTATGTCCTAAAAAAAATTATTAAAATGTTGGTTCATATTTGACCTTAGTAGTGAAGGATATCATTTAGTCGGGCATGACCGACTATAGCTTTTCTTACTTGTTTTATTTAGTTAAATGTAAACTTTCTTACAAAAACATAAATTTAGCTTTAAACTATAATAGTGACATTTATTTTGAAGATTTCTGCAGCCAATCTATTACAAATATTTACCCATCGACAAATATTAAGCAGGAGAAGGCTCAGCTAGACACAAAAATAAACACTCACATCCAAGGATAATGGATAAAGCCAATTCAAAGAATTCGCCAACACAATGGGGCATAGTTTGGCACTGACACTATTTTCCACTCATAATTCTTTTACAGATGATTGGCAATTCATATTTCTGGTCAATGTGTCATGAGAAAAAAAGGCAACTTTATGAAAGTAGAGACAGTTATATTGAAAATAAAACTGCAATTTAAATAAATTGAAAACTCTTTCTTAGCTATTAAAAAAAAAACTTATTTTTTTCCATCAGGAAACGGAACTAAATGTATGAGTGTTTAGATATGATAACAGTTAATGTATGTGTAGACATACATGAGTATTAAATTACCTTTTACTCTATCTCGCATAAAAATATTTTTCTAGAATTTCTGCCAAATAACTGTCAAACGCACTGTTGCGTAAAGCTCTGAACTGAATTTCTGCTCAATGAAAGAATGAATGAATGAATGGATGAGTTGAATTGAATGTTGAAAACATTTCATATCTTTATTTTAGCTTTTGCCTTTATCCTTTTAACCATTTAACCACATTTTCATATTGTTATAAAACCAGATTGAAGAACAATACTCTTCCATATCGTTTTTATATATTTTTATTTTTTTGCCTTTTTTCAGTTGATAGTTATAGTTTCATGTTCCCCTTTGTTAGCCTACTGTTCGTTCCTTTTGTTTTCTATTCATTCTCATGAAAGTGATAGGAAACCAAAGCGAATAGATGATAACTGGATTAAAAAATGTTAGTTGGTGGTTGCACGAATGTTATGTTAAATATACATATTTAAAAAAATCAAGTTTGCCAAAATCTGATATTATGGGAAACGGAAGTCAAAGTTTTTTGCCAAAAAAGAAGGTGCATAAGCCATGAGCTCAAATGAAAAGTAAGAAACTTTTATCTTATTTAGACCAGAATCGAATTTTAGTTGTAGTTTGATATCATGTTTAGAAATAAAGTTTGATATTCTAACAAAGGAAACCTGAAAGATAATTTTGAAATACCCTTTAAGATTTTTGTTTCTATTTCCTATTGCCTTTTGTATAGCCGACATATGTTTATAATCATTATCAAGATGTAGTCACAAAAATTTGGAATCATGTAGGAAGTTTAAGGATATTGAAGTATATAGTCATAAAAAATACAAAAGTCTGTCTACACATTATAGTGAATCAATTTTTCACTTTTTGCACTGATCTACTGAAAAATACAAAAAATATTTTTTTTAACGAAAATGCTTCTATAGAATAACAATTTTATCGAACATTTTTCCATAGAAAAATATTTTTTGAAAAAATTTTTCTATACAAAAATATTTTTTTCAAAAATTTTTCTATAGAAAAATATATTTTTCAAAAATTTTTCTATAGAAAAATATTTTTTGCAAAAATTTGTCTATAGAAAAATATTTTTTGCAAAAATTTGTCTATAGAAAAATATTTTTTGCAAAAATTTGTCTATAGAAAAATATCTTTTGCAAAAATTTTTCCATAGAAAAATATTTTTTGCAAAAATTTTTCTATAGAAAAATATTTTTTGCAAAAATTTTTCTATAGAAAAATATTTTTTTCAAAAATTTTTCTATAGAAAAATATTTTTTTCAAAAATTTTTCTATAGAAAAATATTTTTTTCAAAAATTTTTCTATAGAAAAATATTTTTTTCAAAAATTTTTCTATAGAAAAATATTTTTTTCAAAAATTTTTCTATAGAAAAATATTTTTTTCAAAAATTTTTCTATAGAAAAATTTTTTTTTCAAAAATTTTTCTATAGAAAAATATTTTTTTCAAAAATTTTTCTATAGAAAAATATTTTTTTCAAAAATTTTTCTATAGAAAAATATTTTTTTCAAAAACTTTTCTATAGAAAAATATTTTTTTCAAAAATTTTTTTATAGAAAAATATTTTTTTTTTTTTAATTTTTCTATAGAAAAATATTTTTTGTTTTAATTTTTCTACCCAAAAATATTTTTATAGAAAATTTTTTTATAAAAAATTTTTCCTTAGAAAAATTTTTTTATTGAAAATTTTTCTATAGAAAAATTTTTTATCGAAAATTATAGAAAAATTTGTTTATTGAAAATTTTGCTATAAAATTTTTTTTATTGAAAATTTTTCCAAAGAAATTAATTTTTAAGCGAAATTTTTCTATAGAAAAATTTTTTTATCGAAAATTTTTCTATAGAAAAAAAATATCGAAAAGTTTTCTATAGAAAAATTTCTTTATCGAAAATTTTTCTATAGAAAAATTTCTGTATCGAAAATTTTTCTATAGAAAAATTTTTTTATCGAAAATTTTTCTATAGAAAAATATTTTTATACAAAATTATTCCATAGAAAAATTTTTTTATCAAAAATTTTTCTATAGAAAAATTTTTCTATCGAAAATTTTTTAATTGAAAAATTTTTCTATAGAATATTTTTCTATAAAAAATTTTTTTATCGAAAATTTTTTTATCTAAAAATTTTCTATAGAAAAATTTTTTTATCGAAAATTTTTCAATAGAAAAATTTTTATATCGAAAATTTTTCTATAGAAAAATTTTTTTATCGAAAATTTTTCTATAGAAAATTTTTCTATAGAAAAATTTGTTTATCAAAAATTTTTCTATAGAAAAATTTTGTTATCGAAAATTTTTCTATTGAAAAATTTTTCTGTAGAAAACTTTTTTTATTGAAAAATTTTCTATAGAAAAATTTTTTTATTGAAAAATTTTCTATAGAAAAATTTTTTTTATCGAAAATTTTTCTATAGAAAAATTTTTTATTGAAAATTGGTATAATTTTTTTATCGAATATTTTTATATAGAAAAATATTTTTTATCGAAAATTTTTCTTTTGAAATATTTTTTCATTGAAAATTTTTCTGTAGAAAATTTTTTTTATCGAAAATTTTTCTATAGAAAAATTTTTTTATCGAAAATATTTTTCTATAGAAAAATTTTTGAAAAAAATACTTTTTTATTGAAAAAAAATTTCTATAGAAAAATTTTTGAAAAAAAATTTCTGTAGAAAAGTTAAAAAAAAAATACTTTTCTTTAGAATAATTTTTGAAAAAAAAAAATACTTTTCTATAGAATAATTTTTGAAAAAACTATTTTTCTATAGAAAAATTTTTGAATAAAATATGTTTCTATAGAAAAATTTAAAAAAAAAAATATTTTGCTATAGAAAATTTAAAAAAAAATATTTTTCTATAGAAAAATTTTTGAAAAAAATATTTTTCTATAGAAAAATTTTTGAAAAAAATATTTTTCTATAGAAAAATTTTTGAAAAAAATATTTTTCTATAGAAAAATTTTTGAAAAAAATATTTTTCTATAGAAAAATTTTTGAAAAAAATATTTTTCTATAGAAAAATTTTTGAAAAAAATATTTTTCTATAGAAAAATTTTTGAAAAAAATATTTTTCTATAGAAAAATTTTTGAAAAAAATATTTTTCTATAGAAAAATTTTTGAAAAAAATATTTTTCTATAGAAAAATTTTTGAAAAAAATATTTTTCTATAGAAAAATTTTTGAAAAAAATATTTTTCTATAGAAAAATTTTTGAAAAAAATATTTTTCTATAGAAAAATTTTTGAAAAAAATATTTTTCTATAGAAAAATTTTTGAAAAAAATATTTTTCTATAGAAAAATTTTTGAAAAAAATATTTTTCTATAGAAAAATTTTTGAAAAAAATATTTTTCTATAGAAAAATTTTTGAAAAAAATATTTTTCTATAGAAAAATTTTTGAAAAAAATATTTTTCTACAGAAAAATTTTTGAAAAAAATATTTTTCTATAGAAAAATTTTTGAAAAAAATATTTTTCTATAGAAAAATTTTTGAAAATAATATTTTTCTATAGAAAAATTTTTGAAAAAAATATTTTTCTATAGAAAAATTTTTGAAAAAAATATTTTTCTATAGAAAAATTTTTCAAAAAAATATTTGTCTATAGAAAAATTAAAAAAAAAAATATTTTTCTATAGAAAAATTTTTGAAAAAAATATTTCTCTAGAGAAAAATTTTTTTCAAAAAATTTTTTCTATAGAAAATTTTTGAAAAAAATATTTTTCTATAGAAAAATTTTTGAAAAAAATATTTTTCGTAGAAAAATTTTTGAAAAAATTATTTTGCTATAGAAAAATTTTTTAAAAAAATATTTTTCTATAGAAAAATTTTTGAAAAAAATATTTTTTTATAGAAAAATTTTTGAAAAAAATATTTTTCTATAGAAAAATTTTTGAAAAAAATATTTTTCTATAGAAAAATTTTTGAAAAAAATATTTTTCTATAGAAAAATTTTTGAAAAAAATATTTTTCTATAGAAAAATTTTTGAAAAAAATATTTTTCTATAGAAAAATTTTTGAAAAAAATATTTTTCTATAGAAAAATTTTTGAAAAAAATATTTTTCTATAGAAAAATTTTTGAAAAAAAAAAAAATTCTATAGAAAAATTTTTGAAAAAAAAGATTTTTCTATAGAAACATTTTTGAAAAAAAAAACTTTGAAACTGACCTAAAAATATAAGATTTTAAGCCTGCCTATTTGTTTTGCAACAAATTATCCGACAAACTTTTTAACACTTTCAATTTTTTGTCGAGGTTAGAAAATTTATTGAAATATAGCTCAAGCTCTAGTATCTAATTTGTACATCATGTGGATGCGAGATATTTTCTCGCATTCTCACTCACAAATTGCTGAAATTTTTACTACATATGGCGGCAAATGCTTTTCCAATAAACTTATTGTGCGGTAAAAGAAAAAAAATATATATGTACTTGTAAACTATACATATAACTATCATATTGTAGATATAGAATCGATATAATATTTAGAAAATATACCCATTCACATGTGTAAATAATATTTAACAGGCCGGGCACAGTGGGCTAAAAACACATATTATTGAACATCGAACCTATTGGAACATGGAAGAAATTCATAGAAAAATTTAGGCCTAGAGTAAAAGATTGGGCACACTATTGTTATATTACTAAAGTAATGAATTTCCAAATTATTCAGCTTTCAGGAAATGTTATTATAGACCACAACCTTTATTTTATTTTCTGTAAATAGCGATGGAAAATCTTTTTCTATCTACTGTTCAAGAGTCATTCAATAAAGTAAGACTACAAATATGTAAGTGCCTTATATGTATATGTATAAAGTTCTCATATAATCAACCAAAATATCCTTAGTAATACCCAAACAAAAAAAATGTTGAAAAACTACTTACATACATAAAAGAGTGCTCGTCTGTGAGTATAATTCCTTTAACATAGCCCAAGAAAAAACTATACAAAAAGCCAAAGAATTGAAATATAAAGGCTAACAAAAACGAACTCAATAAATATTTCACATATCTTTTCAGGCAATACAAAAATAGAGGAAGGAAAATTCACCCAAATCAAAAAAAAAAAACTAAAACGGAAACAAATGGGATATAGAAGCTCTTACAAAAAATCAGCAAAAAATGAAAACCATTTTTATAAAAGAACTACTAGAAATATGTTGTAATAGCAAGTAACTGAACAAAAATATTCAACTTCAATCAAAGAATTTTGCCCTATCAGCGTATTAAAGGGTAAATATTATTCTTAGCCACTTTTAAATATTGTGCATATGTATTACTACATACATATGTACACATATTTATGTTTGTATATTAGCCATTCTGGTCAATATGTAGTAGCTGATGACGCTAGTAAAATTTTTGTTTTTTAACTCTTCATTTGAAAAAAGAAGTCTTCGAAAAAACAAAAATTGAAGCGCCAAAGACGGATTGTTCCCCTCTGGAAATAAGAGCTCACACATGCATATTAGAACAGGCAAGAGAGCCCTCAAAACGTCGATTTAATGAGTCATCCTTCTCATAGGTCTGATTATCGATCGAAAACTCAGACTTTTAAGCAAATATTGTGATGTATACTTTAGGGATGTTCAAAGTTACTTCGATGCAAAAAGTTTATTGAAATTTGATATCCATTTTAATTCATTTTAAAAAATATATATTGTTCAATTAAAACTCTTTTACTATTGTTCATCTTTTGGCAAATAACTTCAAAAAAATATAGTAAACTGTGCATCTTTTAAATAATTTTGATTATCCTTAAGGTATGCTATACAAATGTTTTGAAAATATCTAAAATTTCGTTCGATATCGAATGCTGTAATTTGGCCTCTGATGAGAATTGAATTATACATTGAAAAAAATTTATGAAAATGGGAGTCCAAGGCAGGCACCCAAAGAGTCAACCAAAATTAATAGACTTCTTTCCTAGATCAACTCATAGATACGTGCCGAATTTCATCAAATTCTGTTGAGAAGAAAAATAGGTGAAACAAATAAGAAAGTGCTATAGTCGGTCAAGGCCGACCATACGATACCCTTCACTACTATGGCCAAAGGTGTTCTTTTTCCTGTATAAAGACAAATATTTACAAAATTTTGCCATCATACAAACATTTTCTCAAAACTTATATATTTCAGCTGTTTCCGTTATTTGGACTTATATGAGAGCTAGGGTCAAATGTGGAATCATTATGTCGAAATTTGACAAATTGATAACAGTTTTAAAAATAATTATGTATGCAAAAAATAAACTCAAAACTCTTATTAGCTTATGATTTATAAGCGTTTTAGTGATTTCTGTCTCATTTACTGCGTTTTGACAGAACAGTTTGTATGAGAGCTGTGGTCAAACGTGGACCGATTTCAAAGAAATCTGGTAGTTATTTTACGTAAGTAGTATTTGTTTTAAATTTCATGAAAAAATATTGATATTTATGGCTAAAATATCAATTCCGGGAAGTGGGGCCTGTGGGTGGTACCATAAATAATGAACCGATTTTGACGAATTTCAATAGCCATGGTCCCACTATCAAAAAAATGATCTGTGCCAAATTTAACCAAATTATCTTTAAAATTGCGACCTGTACTTTGATTACATGGTTTACATGGACCCCCATGTAGCCGTCTAGACGGACGGACTGACATCGCTAAATCGACTCAGAAAGTGATTCTTAGCCTATTGGTATACTAAAAGGTGGGTCTAAGACAAATATTTCTATGCGTTACATACATTAACACAAACTTATAATACCCTTTCCACCTATGGTGGTGAAGGGTTTAAAAAAAATATAGTTGTGGTTAATTGTAGCGCCATAAGTTTCATTTTGTGGAGTAGTGTTATGTGTTGGTAAAATGTAAAGCAAAAAATTAAATTTTGTTGACTAATGTTATATTTATAAGCATTTTTGTGATTTTTTAGGCAATTAAGTAATTGGTCTTACATATAAAAAGTAAAAAAAAGCTATTTTCGATTCTTCATATTAAGTTTTTCTCTTATATCAAAACATGAAAGGCAACCGTAAATATCGGGTGGTTAAATTTCAAGGGCCGATGTTGATTTTGAATAAAACACAAACTATTTAGGAAATTATTGTAATTTTATTTTATTATGATATATTGGTATTACTCAATTATGTATGGAACAAAATATCGGCCAAAAGGGCGCCGCGACCACGGTGGCACACCTCCATCCGATGGTCCAAATTTTCGATGACCCTGAGTCATAATGGAGGTTCTATGCCGTTAATGTGCCGAATTATCTCATCCTTTAGCTCTTGAATTGTTGCTGGCTTATCAACGTACACCATTTCTTTAAAATAACCCCAATGAAAAAAGTCCAACGGTGTCAAATCACATGATCTTGGCGGCCAATTGTCATCGCCATTACGTGAGATATTCGCCATTACGTGAGAGATTCGTTAGCTGTGTGGCAAGTGGCACCGTCCTACTGAAACCACATATCGTCCACATCCACATCTTCCAATTTGGGCCATAAAAATTTCGTTATCATCTCACGATAGCGAACACCATTCACAGTAACTGCCTGAGCGGCCTCATTTTGGAAAAAATACGGCCCGATGATGCCGCCAGCCCATAAACCGCACCAAACAGTCACTCTTTGTAGGTGCATTGGTTTTTCGACAATCACTCTTGGATTCTCATTCGCCCAAATGCGGCAATTCTGTTTATTAATGAATCCACTGAGGTGAAAATGTGCCTCATCACTGAAGATGATTTTCTTCGAAAATTGATCATCCACTGTTGCCATTTCTTGCCACCATTCTGCCCATTCACGATGCTTGGAATGGTCAAGAGGCTTTAGTTCTTGAGCCAATTGCACCTTGTAAGCATGTAAATGCAAGTCTTTATGCATAATGTTCATCAACGACGAGCGTGAGAGGTGCAATTGTTGGGCACGACGACGAGTTGAGGTGGACGGCTCTTCAGCCACACTATCGCGAACAGCAGCAATATTTTCTGCAGTACGAGCTGTACGAGCATGCACTGGTGTTCTCACATCTTCTTCAGACCCGGTTTGCTCGAATTTTTCCTCGATTTTTGCGATTGTAAGCACATTTGGACGATAAAATTGACCAAAAAAATCATTTTGATTTGAACGCCCATTTTTCTAATAAGTCTGGATAACTTTAACATGTTGTTGGATTGTGTATCTCTCCATGGTTCAAATTAAATAAGTCTGAAATAGAGAAATGTCAAATAAAATTCTAAAAATAACTTGGCGTTTAGGTGTGGTTCACATTCAACATCGGCCCTTACAATTTAACCACCCTTTATTATGATTACAAAAAAATTCAAAATAATCATACATGGGCATACTGCATTACTTTTTTACTGCAGTAAGCGTTACATTAATCAGTAAATGTTTACTGACTACTATAACAAGCAATCAGTATTCAGTAAATTTTACTGACTACTAAAAAAATAAAACAGTATTCAGTAAATTTTACTGAATACTGAAAACTTTTTTCAGTATTCAGTAAATTTTACTGAATACTGAAGAAAAATTTCAGTAATCAGTAAAATTTTACTGCATACTGCAAATAAATTCTGTAATCAGTATATTTTACCGCTTAATGATCAGATTGTCTTATTTTTTAAAAATTTATTTTTGGACACATTTTTGCCCAACTTAGTTAAGCGATATTTTTAAGTGATGATTATCTATTTAGGAAAAACTGATGACAGATTTTTTTGGCATCATGCTAATATTGGCAAAGTTTGGTGGCCCATAAAAAAGGTCACTAAACTGGACAACTGGTTTTACTACAACTTGATAGTAGAGTAGGACCCATATAGTCATGGCCTTTCAGTTTTTAAAATATGTTCATTTGTTGTGTAGTTTGGTTCTTGTTTTTTTAACTATATAATCAGAACCACCGGATACTGCATTCGATAATCAGTATTACTGATTTTTTTTCAGTATTCAGTAAAATTTACTGATTACTTAAATTATTTTCAGTAAAATTTACTAACTACTGAAATCATTTTTCAGTATTCAGTAAAATTTACTGAAAACTGAATTTTTTTTTTCAGTAATCGGTAAAATTTACTCATTACTCAAATTTTTTTCAGTAATTAGTAAAATTTACTGAATACTGAAATTTTTTTTTCAGTAATCAGTAAAATTTACTGAATACTGAAATTTTTGTTAAGTAATCAGTAAAAATTACTGAATACTGATTTTTTCTTTCAGTAATCAGTAAAAGAAAAAAATACTGAAAAAGTACTGGTACTGCAAAGTGCCCATCTATGAAAATAATGATTGATTTTTAACGTCTTTTGCATATTTTTGATATGCAGACATCTGGGGCCAAATTACCGCATTCGTTATCGATCGAAAACTCAGACTTTTAAGCGAATATTGTGAAGTATACTTTAGGGATGTTCAAAGTTACTTCGATGCAAAAAGTTTATTGAAATTTGTTATCCATTTTGATTCGTTTTTAAAAACATATAGTTCAATTAAAACTTTTTTTACTATTCTTCATCTTATGACAAATAACTTAAAAAAAAATATAGTAAACTGTGCATCTTTTAAATAATTTTGATTATCCTAAAAGTATGCTATACAAATGTTTTGAAAGTAGCAAAGGTTTCGATCGATATCGAATGCGGTAATTTGGTCCCTGGTTTCCGTTTGACTGACTGTTAAAAGCAGAGCCCTAAAAGAATTTAAAAAACATACTTATGTCATTTATTTCTTAAGGCATTTCAAACTTATAAGTTTTCCATTCAAATCATTCTTTATTAAAATTTTCTCAAAGGATTACATAACATACATATATATGAATATTAAGTAAGTGATATGTCGTGTTGTTTTAATGCGTGGTTTCTGTTGCTCCACTTTTGGCATTTAGTGACAGTCGGCTATATGGTGTCACATATACACACTTGATTATAGCATAAAGGCCAAAGTAACATTTAGCAAAAGAAGCCTCTTTAGTTGCAATAGCTATTTATTGGTAGAACTACAGAGTTCATGTCGTCCATGTAGATGCCACGTTAATGAAATGAAATAGTGTGATATGTTATGCCAAAAACAGTGTGAAACGAGGAAAGCTGAGTGAGGCTGGAACAGGATTAATGAAAGGTGTTATTAAAAATAATCTGAAAATAATAGATGGACTTCGGCCAACGGTCTATAAATTTTATAATTTAATTTACATTTCATAATAATGTCAAAATGATGATCTACAATAATCCCCACACATTACTTACTAATATGGATACATAATACCACACACTCACTTACTAAGCCTTTTGTAAACCTTTGCATAAGGTTTAAGTATGCGATAATTAGATTTATTTTTATCTATTCCCACAACTCAAGAGTATGCTCCCAACTGGGAAATGAGTTAAAATAAACGCTTGAATAAAATTTCTAATTATCCTTTATGTTTTTACTTAATCGTTTGTGTTATTTTAATATTTTTGAGATTTTTTCATCAACATGTTTTTAATTAGTTCAAAACTTAAAATAAAATCTAAGGGTATATATTTGTTAGCTTTTATCTTTAAAGGAAAGAGGAAAAAAGCTCCTCATGTACTCGTATTTCTAAAATAAATTCGAATCAATAGGCTGATCCGAAAACATGATATTACGATAAGTTACTCGAACACAGCAATTGCTTATCGATCAAGTTCCATTGAAAATATTTTTTCCCTTTTTCTTTTTAAACAATTCTGAAGTATATCTTGAAATTTCCAGGATAATTTTTTCCTATTTTTATCCATATCAGTCTAATTCTTATACTATACATATTATCTTTGGAAAATGGTTATTATGCATAACTTTTGATATAACATTTTTTTATGAGTGTGAACAATTTCTGCATGCAAAACAATATACAGTGGTTAATCATATGCTTTAACTTTATTCAAAATAAACTTTTGTTATTAATAAATAAAAATAGAAATAGTAGAATCTGCAAATAAATAGAAGAATCTGCAAGACGAAATTAATAATACTAACACAAAGTGCGAAAAACGAGTACATATGTACTTCAAGATAAATAAATACGTACCATGGTATATACTAAGGTACGTTGACAATGTTGCAAAGAATCCCAATAGGGTTATAGGTCCCGCAGGTGTATAAAATAGGCAGATTTAGCAACAAACGCCCAACTCATACAACCGATTACACTAGTCAACTAAATTTAACTATTGCTTTACAATTTTGCGTTTTCTTTGGAACGGGTTGTTCGGTTTTGTTGAAATTAATTAATAAAAATCTATTTATATATGTTTAATGGATTTTGAGTTGTTTGCACTTTATGAAAAATTAAAATTTTTAATTTTTTGTTAGAATTCATAAAAAAATCGAAGATGCAAAAAACCTGCCATTTTAATTATTAGATCTTAAAATCATGTGAATATTCAAAAATAAAATATCTGAAAATCCATGAATTAACTGTGAATTTATAAGTAATAAAGTAAAAATGACCAATTTTGTATTTAACAGAAATGACTTAAATACAAAATTGGTCAAATGTGGACTGATTTTCATCAAAGTTAGCAATTTAATTACAGTTTATACAAATATTTATGTTCAACAAATAAACAAAAAACAAGTAAGAAAGAGCTATAGTCGGTCAAGCCCGACCATACGATACCCTTCACCACTAAGGTCAAAGGTGTTATTTTTCCTGTATAAAAACAAATATTTGCTAAATTTTGCCATCATACAAACATTTTCTCAAAACTTATATATTTAAGCTGTTTCGGTCATTTGGACTTATATGAGAGCCAGGGTGAAATGTGGACCGATTTTCTCGAAATTTGGCAAATTGATTACTGTTGTTACTAGAATTATGTATGCAAAAAATAACTTAAAATTCTCATTATCTTTAGATTTACGAGCGTTTTAGTAATTTTTGTCTCATTTAGTGCGTTTTTACTGAAAAGTTTGTATGGGAGCTATGGTCAAATGTGGACCGAATTCAACGAAATTTGGTACAGTGATTTAAATTTACATAAGCAGTATTTAAATTTCATGAAAAAATATTCATATTTGAGGCCAATATAGAAATTCCGGGAAGTGAGACCTATGGGAGGTACCATAAATAATGGATCGATTTTGACGAATTTCAATAGCCATGGTCCCATTATCAAAAAAATGATCTGTGCCAAATTTCATCAAATTATCTTTAGAATTGCGACCTGTAGTTTGATTACAAATCGCTAAATCGACTCAGAAAGTGATTCTAAGCCTTTTGGTATACTAAAAGGTGGGTCTGAGACAAATATTTCCATGCGTTACATACATCAGCACAAACTTATAATACCCTTTCCACCTATGGTGGTAAAGGGTATAATTACCATTTTTATAAATTTAGGAGCGTTTTCATAAACTTCAACGTATTTAACCCTTTTCCGCGGACGGTTCTTATAAGTACCATTGCATAATTTCAGGCAAAAAAAAATATCTGTTTATTTTTTACAAAAATTTCAATAAAAGTAATATTTTTATATTTAAAAGGGGTTCGAAAATATATATGCCCATTTGTATGGGAAAAATGGCTTATTTTTTTGTTTTTGAGAAATTTCAACCAACAATAAACAAGAAAAATTAATGGAATATTAAAGAAAATTAACACAAAATTAGATAATTCAAAAACAAAAATCCATGAAGTAATTTTGGAGTTATTCCATGATCCCCCTGAAAATGTATGTCCCTGAAAACGCGCCTAAGGATATGCACCAAAAACTTTATGCTATAAATAAAGAAATTTCAAAATTAGACATAATTTGTCATTAAATGACTCGTTAGTATTGAATAGTTCAGTTTTGCTTAAGTATAATTGAATTTACTTAATTTTTTTCATGTTGGAAAATGGTACATTTTGGTACAGGTCGGTTTCAAAAATCATTTTTTAATTTTTCGAAAATTTTGTTTAAGGATTGTCTGTGAGCTGTGGTCAAATATCGACTGATTTTCACAAAATTTTGTACATAGATTTTTGTTAATATAAGCAATATTTCTTCTAAATTTCGAAAAAAAATATAACTAAATTTGTGTCCAAAATCTCAATTGCGGAAAATAAGACCTACATGACAATAATAGACTGATTTTAACGAACTTCAATAACAATAGTTTCACCGCCAAAAAAAAGCAATCTCTCTGCCAAATTTGCAAATTTGTGACTTTGAGGAAAGTAAAACTATGTTCCCGAAAAAAACATTTTTCATAGGTTTATAAAATGTTATATTTACTTTATAATATTGAAAATGATAGGATTTACATGACAAAATTTTTAATTTTATAAAATTTCCTAAAAAAAATGGAAAATTTTCAAAATTTCCCAAAAGAAATGGTAAATTTTTAAATTTCCCAAAATAATGGAAAATATTTAAAATTTCCCAAAATAAAGGGAAAATTTAAAAAATGTAAAAAAATCAAATGAAAAATGAGAAATTTTCAAAACTTCTCAAAAACTTGGAAATTTTCAGAAGCGAATAATTTTGTATAACAGTATTCCTATACAAAATACTTTTGTATTACAGTTTTCCTATAGAGAATACTTTAGTATAACAGTTTTCCTATTGAAAATACTTTAGTATAATAATTTTCTTATATAGAATGCTTTTGTATAACAGTTTTCCTCTAGAGAATATTTTTTTATACAAAATTTCTTATGAAGAAAATCAGTTTTTCTATAAAAAAATACCTTTGTATAACAGTTTTTCTTGGTATAAATTAAGCGTAATAATAAACGGCAATCATAACCGGCAGAGTTTGTGCGATATAATTAACGACAAAAATAACCGGCAGACTTTGGCAAAATTAACTTTTAATTTTGATCAAAAAAATAAAAATCAAAAAATAACTTTGATTTCTGATCAAAACAATAAATATTGAAATTATAAAAGGCTTACGATTAAATTAATGTGTAATTGAATTTTAAAACAAAGGAATTTTTGTGTGTGCTTTTTACACCCTTTACCACCATAGGTGCAAAGGGTATTATAAGTTTGTGCTGATGTATGTAACTCATAGAAATATTTGCCTTAGACCTACCCATTAGTATACCAATAGGCTTAGAATCACTTTCTGAGTTGATTTAGCGATGTCAGTCCGTCTGGACGGCTGGCTGGCTGGCTTGACCCCCATGTAAACCATGTAATTAAAGTACAGGTCGCAATAATTTGATAAAATTTGGCAAAGGGACCTCCCATATGTCCCACTTCGTGGAATTGATATATTGGCCGCAAATATCAATATTCCACATTTGACCATAGCTCCCATACAAACTCTTCTATCAAAACGTACTAAATGAGACAAAAATCACTAAAACGTTCGTAAATCTGAAGATAATGAGAATTTTGAATTTATTTTTTGAACAAATAATTTTTGTAAAAACTGTAATCAAGATAATATGTCCACATTTGACCCTAGCTTTCATATAAGTCCAAATGACGAAAAAACTTAAATATATAAGTTTTGAAAAAATATTTGTATGATGACAAAATTTAGCAAATATTTGTCTTTATACAGCAAAAAGAACATCTTTGATTTTAGTGGTGAAGGGTATCGTATGATCGGACTTGACCGACTATAACACTGTCTTACTTATTTTATTTAAAAATTCGAAAATAACGATTATTTTCAGTCCCTGATTGTAATAATATAAATAGCAAATTTTAAAAAATCGATGAATAACATTTCTGGTATTTAAGAAAATCATGTAAGTGTCTCTGGAAATTTTTAAAAATCCGTTGCTTAGTTTTTGAATAAAATGAAACGAAATCTCATGGCCAAATATCAACATTTTTGATTGCCACGACCCACAGTAACCTATAAAAAAAATTAAAACTTCTTTTAAACTTCAACTCAGTGTAATTTTTTGGGTGAACAGAAAAAATCAAGTTAAAAAATGCTATAGTCGGTCAAGTGTGACTATTTAGTACCCTTCACCACTTATATAAAAAATTAAATTTATTTTGTAGCTGCAAAGTGAAAAAATCTTCATTCCTGAAAGAAAGTTTTATGGGGAGTACTTAAAAAATGTCCCGATTTGATCAAATAGGAATCATACAGAGGGATTCTATGTGATAAATTTCATTCAATTTTCCTTAAAATTAAGCCATTCAGTCTGATTTTTGGTTTTGAGTCGATCTTTATACCTAAAGACGAATATCAGACTAATATTTTTATGCGTTACAAACATCAGCACAAACTTTCCATATATTGTGCCGTAGGGTATAAATATGGAACTAAAAACTTTTGCATTATGCATGATCTCTCATCTTCTAAAAAAATGTGTTTTTTAGACAATTTTTTTTTTTTTTTTTTTGTTAATTCCTATACTGGACATTTGCTCCAGTTTATTTTCCTTACAATCATTTTGCTTATGAGTTTTAGAAGAGGTTTTTTTCGGGTTAAATAATTGCGAGTAAGTATAAATATTTTTGCTTTTATTTCCTACTTACAATTTTCAAGTATTTTTTTATATTTCTTTCAAAATAATATTAATAATTCCAAAGAACCTAACACATAATTTTTTTGGGAGGTTTTTTTGGTTAAGTAAAAAGTTTCTTAAGGGGTTTTCTTTTCATCATCAGGCAAAAGAAAACCAAACTCTCTGGAAGACTCATTCATCCAATCTATTCATTTAGTTCTTCGTAATGTGGGTTGAAATGCATCTTCTTTGTCTTTTTTTATCGCTAAACATTAATCACTTTTTAAACGCATTTAAAAGTTTTTCGACATTATGCAAATTATTATTCCTTGCCTTTTCATTTAAAGCAGCTTTTAGCATTTTTTCCCCTTTTGAGGGGGGTCGAAACATTTATGTCTTTCAAAATTTTTGCCCAAATGAAGAGTTAAATGTGCATAAGAATCCATTTTGAGCTGTTTGAAGCAACTACTACAGAAATTAAAAGGAATTAAGTGAGAAATTAAGAATAAAATGAATTCAAGATAAAAGTTTTTGATAACAAAGTTGTGGTATATATATATATAATTGAAAAAAAAAATTCTGTATAAAAGATTAAATCTTCTTATTATAAGTTTCATCTCTTGTCCAGAAGATGAAAGTTGAGTAATAAGTATTAAAAACTTAAGCATTTAGGAAAAATAATCAGCATAAAAACATATTTTTTTAAAAGAAATTATTTCAATTGATTTATCAAAATTTGTGAGCAGATTAACTGAATTATTTGCAATTAAATGACTAGTGCCATCTGCACTATTAATAAAAAATGAAATTAATTACGATCATTTTTGGCTGTGGTCTTTGCTGAAGTATTTAGCAGAGACACGATCCCTAATGAGCAATATCTTCAACATTTAATAAATAGTTAAGAATTGAGTCTACTTTTACATTAGTCAGGTTTTGCTTATCAAGTCTTGAATTTGTATGAGAAAAAACTGACAGAATTCAAATTGAGAAAACCTGACCGTTACGAAAATTTTGAAAATTTGTATGAAATTAAGGGAAAATTAAAGTGTTTGTGTATGAACGTGAATGCAGGTTCAAAAGAAATTAAAAGACAAACTGATCAAGAAAACCGGATTCGTGTGAAACGGGACTAATTTTCAAAATACTTTTCAGGGTAAAATTTGTTACCAGAAACTCTCTATAAAAAATTTTTTTACCAAAAATTTTAATTTAAAAATTTGTCTATATAAAAAATTCCACAGAAAAATTTGTTTGTCAAAAAATTTCCTATAGAAAACATTTTTCTCGAAAAATTTATATAGAAATATTTTTTTTTTTCTATTAAAACATTTTTTTCTATTAAAACATTTTCTACAGAAAATTTTTTTGCGGAAAAGTTTCAACAGTAAAATTTTTGGTAAAATTTTTTTCTATAGAACATTTTTTATAGAAAACTTTTCTATAAAAAACAATTTTATAGAAAATGTTCCTTTAACAAGTTCTATATAAATATTTTCAACAAACAATTTTTAATAGAAATATTTTTAAGAAAAAAAATTTTTATATAAACATTTTTACCCTAAAAATTTTCTACAGAAAAATTTTTAAACGAACAATTTTCTATAGAAAAATTATTTAGCCGAAAAATTTTCTTAGAAAGATTTACTGGAATCTTAGTGTATTGCACTAAGATCCCAATTTATTACAATTATTTATTATTGTAATAAATTAAAAAGTTTGAAAAAAATTTTAACCGAAAAATTTTCTATAGAAAAATGTTTAACTAAAAAATTTTTTTTAGAAAAAATTTTTAACCGAAAAATTTCTATAGAAAAATTTCGGTTAAAAATTTTTTCTAAAAAAATTTTTCTATAGAAAAATTTTTTAACCGAAAAATTTTCTTTAGAAACATTTTTTAACCAAAAAAATTTCTATAGAAAAATTTTCTAACCGAAATATTTTCTATAGAAAAATTTTTAAACCAAACAATTTTCTTCAAAAAAATTTTAAACCGAAAAATTTTTTACTCGAAAATTTTCTATTGAAAAATTTTCTTAGAAAAATTTTCTATTGAAAAATATTTTTAATAGAAAATTTTTCTATAGAAAATTTTCTAAAAAAAATTATTTATTGAAGAACTTTCTAAAGAAAAATGTTTTATTGAAAAATCGTCTATAGAAGAATTTTCTATAGAAAAACTTTCTATTGAAGTAATTTTAATAGAAAATTTTCTATAAAAAAATCTTATTGAAAAATTTTCTATAAAAAAAAAATTTTATTGAAAAATTTTCTATAAAAAACATCTTCTATTGAAAATTTTTCTATAGAAAAATTTTCTATTGAAAAATTTTCTCTAGAAAATTTTGTATTGAAAAATTTTCTACAGAAAAACTTTCTATTGAAAAATTTTTCAATAGAAAATTTTTCTACAAAAAATTTTTCTATAGAAAATTTTCTGCTTTTCCATAGAAAAGTTTTTTATTGAAAAATTTTCTATAGAAAAATTTTCTATTGAAAAATTTTATATAGAAAAATTTTCTATTGAAAAATTTTCTATAGAAAAATTTTCTATTAAAAACTTTTTCTATAGATAAATTTTCTACTGAAAAATTTTCTATTGAAAGTTTTCTGTATAAAAACTTTCTAAAGAAAAATTTGCTATTGAAAAATTTTCTAAAGAAAAATTTTCTATTGAAAAATTTTCTATAGAAAAATTTTCTAGTGAAAAGTTTTCTATAGAAAAATTTTCTAGTGAAAAGTTTTCTATAGAAAAATTTTCTAGTGAAAAGTTTTCTATAGAAAAATTTTCTAGTGAAAAATTTTTTATAGAAAAATTTTCTAGTGAAAAATTTTCTATAGAAAAATTTTCTGTAGAAAAATTTTCTACTGAAAAAGAAAAAAAATTATTTATTGAAAAATTTTCTAAACAAAAATTTTTCATTGAAAAATTGTCTTCAGAAAAATTTTCTAGAGAAAAATTTTTATTAAAAAAATTGTCTTTAAAAAAATTTTCTATAGTAAAACTTTCTATTGAAAAAATTTTAATAGAAAAATTTGCTATTGAAAAATTTTTAATAGAAACAATTTTTATTGAAAAGTTTTAAAATATTTTATAGAAAAATTTTCTATAAAAAATTTTTTATTAAAAAATTTTCTACAGAAAAATTTTCTATTCAAAAAATTTTCTACGGAAAAATTTTCTATTCAAAAAATATTCTATATAAGAACTTTCTATTGAAAAATTTTCTATAGAAAAATTTTCTATTGAAAAATTTTCTATTGGAAAATTTTCCATAGAAAAGTTTTTAGTCAAAAAAATTTGTTATCGAAATATATTCTGTAGAAAAATTTCTTATCAAAACATTTTCTATACAAAAATTTCTTACCATAAAATCTTCGATAGACAAATTTTTTACCGCAATTTTTTTATAAAGACTATTTGTAACGATTAAAAATAATTGTAATAAATTGGGATCTTAGTGCAATACAATAAAGTAAAAGTTTTGAATTAATTGTTTGTTATCATATAATTAAAAAAAAACGGAAAAATTTTCTAAAAAAAAAAAAACTTTAATCGAAAAATTTTCTAAATACAAATTTTCTGTAGAGAAATTTTCTATATAAAAATTTTGTATTGAGAAAATTTCGTATAGAAAAATTGTTTAACAAAACCTTTCTATAGGAAATTTGTTTTATGTTTGAGGCCCTATGCTCCACTGGGAGTCAAGGATAACAGAAGAAGAAGAAAAAATTTGTAATTGCAAAATGTGCTTTAAAATTTTATAAAAAGGGCAAAGCTGCTATAGTGGACATTGGCCCGAAGTCATATTTTTCATACTTCTTCTTTTCATTTTTATCAATAAAACTGATTATTTTCGAAAAAGTGTAACTTTAAGCCAATTTACTTTCAAACCCCTAAAATTTACACCCTTTATATGGAGAAAAGTAGTCCTTTTATAAACGAAATGCAATTTGAAAGTTTTATGTCAGATTCAATTCTGCCGAATATAAGAGTCTTACTTGTTTATATTCATTTTTTCCATTCTAAGTATTTTGTATTATTGTGACTATTTTGCGGCTTTAAACTTGACTCATTTGAGTACATCAATATTTCCAACATCTAAAAGAAATTTCATTCATTGTTGCACCTGCTTTTACAAATTTCGAATAAAATGAACTTTCAAATAAACATTTCACCAAAAACAGAAAAACCAAATTAAATGGGTTAGAGACATTTTATGGTCAACTGAATAAATAGCATTAAATGCATTTCGGAAAAACTACTATAAAAAAAAGGTTACCAATTTCGTTGCCAGATTTTTTACCCTGTCACGTACTCGCAACTACCAACCATTTTTAGCTATAAAGTGAAGTTTTATAATTTTCAGTTTAAATTTAAATTCTAGCATTAAATACTCGTATTTCTTTTTTTCTTGTAGAATCTAAGAAAAAAATGCAAAATTTATAGTATATAATGGAAAAAGCTCATGGCTTATCAATTTTATTCTTTTCGATGCCGTTTGAATATTAATTTATCTCATGACCACCTCCACTAATAACCACTTGAGTACAATAAAAAGACACAAGTGGCTCTTCTAAGACAGTAGCTGAGCATTTGACGCTAAGAAGGCAGCTCTCGTTGCTGTAGGCGCTTTTTTAATGTTAGAAGTGATGGTTTTTATTAGCTAATTACACTACTTAACAAAATTTAACTTTTGCTTTAGTATGAAATACCACTATATTTTTTTATTCGTGGTTATAAAGAACGTAGAAATTTTAATTTCTTGAAATAGGTTTGTTTGATTTTCTATAAAATTTGTTATTTTTGATATGACTGATCCATCACATAAAAATAATTTTTGCCGTTGAGTAGTGTTTTTTTATTAGAAGTAAAAAGTAATTAATTTTTATATTCAGTTCTTTTAAAAGTACCTAATCACAAAAAACAAAAGCTAAACGTAATTAAAAATTATTTTGGTAAAAATATTAGAAAGTGTTTTTGTTTTTGATTAATTTAATAAACGGTAGTAAAAAGTGACCATTTTAATCTTTTGGAAACCAAGGAAATGCTACTTTCACTTTCGTGTGACCCCGCCAAGAACTGATTAAAGAATATTAATTAATATTTATAATTTAATAAAAAGTAATATACAAAACGTATAACAAAAATTTCTATAGTAAAATTCTAAAATTTTGTATAGCAAAATGTTTATATCGAAGAATATTTTTATCGAAAAATTTTCTATACAAAAATTGTTTTATCAAAAATTTTTTATTAAAAATTTTTATATCGAAAAAAATTCTATAGCAAAATTTTATTATCGAAAAATTTTCTATAGAAAATTTTTTTTATCGAAAAATTTTCTATGGAAAAATTTTTATATCGAAAATTTTAATAGAAAAATTTTTATATCGAAAATTTTAATAGAAAAATTTTTATATAGAAAAACTTTTTAACGAAAATTTTTTGCAGAAAATTTTTTTAACGAAATTTTTCGTAAAAAAAATTTTTCGATAGAAAAATTTTTATATCGAAATATTTTCTATAGAAAATTTTCTATAAATTTTGTATAGAAAAATTTTTAAATCGAAAAATTTTGTATAGAAAAATTTTTAAATTGAAAAATTTTCTATAGAAAAATTTTTAAATCGAAAAATTTTTAAATCGAAAAATTTTCTATAGAAAAATTTTTAAATCGAAAAATTTTCTATAGAAAAATTTTTAAATCGAAAAATTTTCTATAGAAAAATTTTTATATCGAAAATTTTTTTATAGAAAAATTTTTATATAGAATAATTTTCTATAGAAAAATTTTCTATCGAAAAATTTTCTATAGAAAAATTTTTTATCGGATAATCCTCCTGATGAGATGGCCTAACCAACCATTGAAACGCGTCAAGGAAAGGTTTCCCAACCAACATTTTTTGGTTTTATCGAAAAGCTATTTAAATATTACAATACTAAATAATTGTAATAAATTAGGATCTTAGTGCAATACACTACAGCAAAACCTGTTAATGAAAAATTTTTTTATTAAAAAATTTTCTATAGAAAAAATTTTTTATCGAAAAATTTTCTATAGAAAAATTTTTTTATCGGAAAATTTTTTTTATTAAATAATTTTCTATAGAAAAATTTTTTTATCGAAAAACATTCCTTAGAAAAATTTTTTATCAAAAATTTTCTATAGAAAAATTTTTCTATCCAAAAGTTTTCTATAGCAAATTTTTTTTATCCAAAAATTTTCTATAGAAAAATTTTTTCATCGAATAATTTTCTATAAAAAAATTTGTATATCGAAAAATTTTCTATAGAAAAATTTTTATATCGAAAAGTTTTCTATAGAAAAATTTTAGTATCGAAAAATTTTCTATAGAAAGATTTTAGTATCGAAAAATTTTCTGTAGAAAAATTTCAATATCGAACAATTTTAATGTCGAAAAATTTTCCATAGAAAAATTTTAATATCGAAAAATTTTCTATAGAAAAATTTGTGTATTTGAAAATTTTCTATAGAAAAATTTTTATATCTAAAAATTTTCTATAGAAAAATGTTTATATCTAAAAATTTTCTATAGAAAAATTTTTATATCTAAAAATTTTCTATAGAAAAATGTTTATATCGAAAGATTTTCTATGGAAAAAATTTAATACCGAAAAATTTTCTATAGAAAAATTTTTATATCGAAAAATATTCTGAAGAAAAATTTTTAAATAGAAAAATTTTCTATAAAAAAATTTTTTTATTGAAAAATTTTCTATAGAAAAATTTTTTATCGAAAAATTTTTTTGATTGAAAAATTTTTTATAGAAAATTTTCTTTATCGAAAAATTTTATATTGAAAAATTTTTTTATAGAAAAATTTTTAAATCGAAAAATTTTCCATAGAGAAATTTTCTATCGAAAAAATTTTACATCGAAATTTTTTATACTGAAAAATATAGAAAAATGATTACATCGAAAAATTTTTTTTAGAAAAATTGTTTATAGAAAAATTTTCTATAGAAAAATTTTTTTATGGAAAAATTATAAAAATTTGTGTATCGAAAAATTTTCTATTGAAAATTTTATTAATCGAAAAATTTTCTATAGAAAAATTGTTATGTCGAAAAATTTTGTATAGAAAAATTTTTATGTCGAAAAATTTTCTAAAAAAATTTTCTATATAAAAAAAATATTTTTTTTGAAAGATTTTCTTTAGAAAAATTTTTTTATTGAAAAATTTTCTATAGAAAAATTTTTTTATTGAAAAATTTTTATTTTTATATCGTAAAATTTTCTATAGAAAAATTTTTTATCGAAAATTTTTCTATAGAGAAATATTCATATCGAAAATTTTTTTATGGAAAAACTTTTTTATAAAATGTAAATATTCCACCGAAAAAATTTTATATCGAAAAAGTTTTTTTTTAGAAAAATTTGTATCTTTCGAAAAACTTTCTACAGAACAATTTTTTTGTAGAAAAAATTTTGTATGGAATATTTTTTTTGCTCGGAAAATTTTTTATAGAAAAGTTTTGTAACGAAAATTTTCTATAGAATTTTTTTTCTCGGAAAATTTTCTACAAAATAATTTTGTATCGAAAAATTTTCTGTGGAATTATTTTGATCGAAAAATTGTTTATTGAAAAATTTTCTGTAAAAAATATTTTGTATCGAAAACTTTTGTTTAGCAAATATTTTTCTCGGAAAAATTTCTATAGAAAAATTTTTTTATAAAACATAATTTTTTCGAAAAATTTTCTATAGAAAATCTTTTTATCAAAATAAGTTTTTACGGAAAAATTTCTATAGAAAAATTTATTATCGAAAAATTTTCCATAAAAAAATTATGTATCGAAAAATTTTCCATAAAAAAAATTTTATCGACAAAATAGAAATTCAAAATATTTTCTACAAAAACTGAGTTGTTTTCGTTCAGGTTTTAAAATAGCCAATTTACACTTTTAAAAACTTCACAACTTTTTACTAAATGAATGTGAAGGGATGACAGTTCAGTTCTTGACATTTCATCATTTGATAGCCAATTTATTTCCTAACCTTCAAATCATTTCATAAATATACCAATTAAAAACATTACACAAATTACATGTTTTTTTTCTTAAAAGTACAATTTTTATTATTTTTACATATTTAAGACTTTACTACAATTAACAAAACAATACAACAAAAATGTTATGTGATATTTTTTTTTTTTGTATATAAAAGATGTATCTTAATGCTTGATTTCATCATGGATTCAGTCTCTATTTCTAAATGTTAGAAATATAAATGAAATCTTCATTTATTTGTGTTACATGTATGTATGTGTGTGTGTGTGTGTGTGTATGTTTGTTGACAACTTAAGCACGGATGTCCTTGTAGTGGGGATCTTCCTTATCAGTATCCAACTTGATGGAGTATTTACCGATCAAAGAACCTTCAACATCAGCTTGACCTTCAGGATTGTATTGAGGACCATCACCAATTTCTTGGGTATCTTCCTTGACTACACGGTAACCGTTTTCATCGGCTTCATAGTAGACGGTGCGCATAACGAAACCATCACTGTACGAGTACATACCGCTGACCTTGGTACCATCACGGGTTTCTTCGCGGGCAATCATGTTATCGTTGATCTTGTCTTCGACATGAGAGTTGAAGGTGTATTGGGCAGATTCGTTTTGGATGCGTTCCAACTCGGCTTTTTCTTCGGCATCATCGTGTTCCTGGAAGGGAGGAGAATAAATTGAAATGGTTTAGTTTTGCTTGTTCAATTTATAAATAATATCATCTAAAATTAAGTTTCTTATACGTTTTTTTATATCTTTAGTTGTTGATCTTAATTTTGTAGTTTTTTCGTTTATTTATGATTGATTTATGTTGGTTTTTTCCTCTCCCTGTCTTTAAAGTTTTACTATCCAGTTTTAGGTTGATTGACATTTACGCGCTTAAATTGCACAATTTTATTTGATTGATAGCTACTATTACAACAACTATTTACCATCACACCTAGACAAATTTGTTGACTTTTTGTTTAGCTTTTAGATACACTCGAAAAATCTTGTGAGTTTGAAGCTTTGAAATACAAAGTGTTTTTACACTTGACATTATTTAGAAGATCATTGATCTTAGATTCTTGGATACAAAGATATAAAATATATTTACGATTTTGGGAAATTTGGTAAATCAATAATCTTTGTAAATCTTTGTAAGTCTTTGTAAATCTTTGTAAAAACTGTAAAGGTTATATTATGATTCTTTATAGATCTAAATATTATAAAACCATTAAATGAATGGATCTCCCTGAAGTTTAATATGATCATATCATTGTAATAAATCATCTAGTAGGTAGATCATTGATCCTTACAATGATCATATTAATGATTTTGATCTCGCCGTTTTGTTTAGGTAGTTGATCAGTGAATACTAATCGGCATAGTTTGTTGCTAAATGTTGATCATTCGTCTGTATAGAACATACATTATTATATATCACTAAACTCTTCTGACCGTAGTTATCTTAATAATGAAATTTGAAGATCAATTGATCTTTACTACCCCTTAAATATAAAGAGAAACTATAATAATAATATAATGTAAAGATCATATATTTGTATGAAACATAATGTACTGATCATTTATTGTCAGTGATCCTCAGAGTCATAAGATTTAAAATCATTGGGTTACCACAAATCAACCTCAATCATAAATCTTTTAAGATCATAGAAATGTATAGATATTTAATTATCATAGATAGAAATGGATCACTGACTTTGAAAGGTCATAGATTTATTTTTAATATTAACTAATTGATCTTATAAGATTTTTGATAAAAGGTCATTAATGGTATAATACATCTATAATGATCACATGTAAATAAGAATCATTAAATTATAATGTAAGCCTGCATAGATCCTTGATCTTTAAAATTCATACATATGAATAGAACATTGATCATCTTTATGATCTTTGATGAAGTTTAGATCGTTGTTATTTACAAGTCTCATTATATATCATTGATTACCAAAGATCATCAATCGTTATAGAATCTAGATCACTATGTCTCATTGATCTTTGTAGATCATGAATGTGTTAAAGTCGTTGATATTTGACAATTTGATTATACACATAACCGATCTTCGCTTAAAGTTCATTGGACAGCTTTTTTGTTTGATCTTTGAAAATAATAGATCTGTTTGGATGTAAAATAAAAACATTGATTACTGATCTTCATATTATTACAAGAATCATTGAATTTTGTATATCATTAACCACCATAGATCATTGATCTTTTAAAATAGAACATTGAACATCATAGATCGGTATGAGTCATTGATCTTTAGGTCTTATAAATATGTCTAGATCGCTGATATTTAAAAGTATGATTATAAAGATCACAGATCATTCTTTCAAGATCATTGGTGAGCTCTTACATTGATCACTAAAACTAAAAGATTTGTGAGAATCGACGATCTTCAGTAATTGAATATTTTGTATAGAACATTGATTTTTAAATTATTTTATATTTATAGAATATTAATCCGTACAGATCATAGATCTTTCCAAATCGTAAATATGAAGCTTTTATCATTAATCTTTGAAAGCTGTAGGTTTGTATAGAACATTACTCATACCGTTTCATGTTTCAAGATCATAGGACTTTATATTGATCCCTAGAAATTAAAGATATGTTTGGATCATTGATCTTTAATGATTATAAATCGATATAATTTTTTTAAGTGTAGAAAACATCGTTGACTTTAAGTGATTATAAATTTCTTTAAAACTTTGATTTATACTTTTTTTGAAATGATCAATGGCCGATCTTTAATGATCATAGTTTTGCAATGTAAATCAGAATGTTCCAATGATCTTTAAAAGTAGTAAATAAGCTTACATCACTGATCTTTCAAAGCTATAGGTGTGTATAGAGCATTGATCATACAGATCATAGATCTATGTTTAAAGATCATAGGACTCAGTTTATACTGATCTTCTATGTATTTATGTATATAATAATTAAAGCTTGCCTGTATGATCTTTATAGAATAGTAAACTATGCATTTGATCATGTTATGATCTTTAGCAAAGTTATTGCACATGATCTGAAGAAGGTCTCTAAGTTATTATGACCGATTTCCGAGAGGTGGCGCCACTGAACATGACTCAAAATGAACTTAATCGTAAACTGTGTATTGGATAATGCTATAATCTTTAGCAAAGTTGTTGCACATGAGCCGGCGAAGGTTTTTATGATGGTATGACCAATTTCCGAGTGGTGGCGCCATTGAAAATTACTCAAAATAAATTAAATTGTAAACTATGCATATTATCATGCTAAAATCTTTAGCAAAGGAGTTACGCATGAGCCGACAGTTAGTATGACCAATTACCGACAGGTGGCGCCACTAAAAATTACACAAAATGAACTAAATCGTAAACTGTATATTTGATTATGCTATGATCTCTTGCAAAGTTGTTGCATATGAGACGACGAAGGTTTCTAAGATGGTATGACCAATTTTCGACAGGTGGCGCCACTGAAAATTACAATTAATGAATTAAATTGTAAACTGTGCACTTGATCATGCTATGATCTTTAGCAAAGTTTTTTCACATGAGCCGAGGAAGATTTCTAAGGTGGCGACTCAAAATAAATTAAATTGTAAACTTAACATGTAAACGTTCTATGATATTTAGCAAAGTAGTTATGCATGAGCCGCCGAAGGTTTTTAAGTAAGTATGACCAGTTTCCGACAGATGGCGGCACTGAAAATTACTTTTAATGAATTAAATTATAAACTATGCATTTTTTTATGCTATGATCTTTAGCAAAGTTGTTGCGCATGAGACAACGGAGGTTTCAAAGTTGGTGCGATTAATTTCCCAAAGATGGCGCCACTAAAAATTATTCAAAACTAATTGAATCGTAAACAATTTGTCTGAATATGTAATGATCTTTGTCAAAGTTGTTGTGCATGAGCCGATGGAGGTTTCTAAGTTTATATTATTAATTTTCGCCAGATGGCGCCATTGAAAATTAATAAATGGTTATAACTAGTTAATCTATAAAAGCAATAGGACTGAGTAGATTTTGTAACTTTAAAGATTATTTTTCTTCTTCTGTTATCCTTGACTCCCAGTGGAGCATAGGGCCTCATTATGATTATGCCCCTATATAAAACTCACATTTTGATCGTTTGATATATAATTATAACATTAAACCTCAACTTTGATCTATTTTATATTGATCCTAAAAGATCATAAATATATTAAGATCAATCGATCTTTAGAACTGGACGATTAAAGATCTGCAAAATTTGAGTAATATTTTTGAAATGGTCTTAGGATTCAAAATCAAATCATTTTCAAAACATCTTATTTCGCCACACCCTGTCAAAATTAATAACATCAAAAGCTAATAATAATGTTATTAAATCAACATTAAAAGTTGGTGGTTTTTACAGAGAAAAGCCGTTTATAGCGCAAACATTGGGATATGGCTGCAGTACCAGAAGACAAGCAAACGACAAAGATGCGGTTAAAGATGTTGTTGATGCTGTTGTCTAGTTAACCTTCAAGATAACAACTCGAATTAGTACGATTTGCCAAGAGACACAAGCAAACAAAGTTGGTTAAATATGAATAATAGCAACAATTTTTTTTTTTTTTTTTTGATATCAATAACAATTTCAGGTAATTAAATATTTTGTTTTTGTAATATTGCGGCATTAGTTGTTATTGTTTGTCAAATGGAAGGTGTCATAATCAATAAATTAATTTTTAATTTAAAAAAAATAAGTATTTTTAAAGGGTTTTTCCCAAGACCAAGAAAAAACCCAGAGAGGATTTTTTTTTTTAAATATAAAAATCACGTTTTTTTATAAAAAATCTTAAGACACTTTAAATATTAATTTTTAATATTTCTTTTAAATTTAAGCAAAAACACTTCACAATTATTCTAGGAATTTCTTGAAATTCTTTTTAACTTAAAGTTCTGGGTATTTAGTTATTTATTTCAATTCAAAAAAATAAAAGAACTTTATTAAATATTTAACTCACAATTGGCAAAGCGATGGCGGCAGCCAAAATGCAAGAAATTAACACAATTTTGAACATTTTGTTTGATTTTTTTTTATATTAAAGTTTAGAAAGAACTATAAATTTTTAGTAGTGATGTGCACGTTTCAAGTGTACTCTGGACTATGTTTTGAAAACGTGCAAATATTCTTCTTATATACGCACTTCAGTCAGTTCCAAACGACTCGAAAACAAACCAACAAATGTAGGCTGCAGTTTTAGCCGGCTTAAACCAGGCAGGCAGGCGGCGGCGGCAGAGCTTAAAGTTTATACATTTACTGGGAATAGCAGCAGTTCTTTTTTGAGCTAAAGCCGCAGCAGCGTCTATACAAAAAAAAAGCTAAGCATTATATTAACTATAGCTCATAAAAGTTTATGTCTGTTTTTTTCAATTTTGTATTACAAAAAGTGAGAAATGTCAGCGGTTAACCCATCTTTAAGTTTATTGTAAATCATTCATATCACTCATGCTCTGCTACTAGTATATCCAATAAAAAAAAACATATCCCATACAAGAAAAAAATATCTACCATGTCAATAGTTATAATAGTTATTTTTTAGCCAAACCCCAGCAACAGTTAACTTGCGTTGCGTTTAAGCCATATTTAGACGCATTTACTTTGAGGGTTTTACAGACACGTACTTAGTTCCACACTCATGTCGCTTCTCTTTCAATTCAATGATTTTCGACTAGTCATTCTGGTTTTTTTTTTTTTTTTTTCTTTCAGGTCTTAAAGTTTTTTGTATTTGGGTGAAGATGATTTTTTTTTTTTTTGTTAAACCAGAATTTTTTATTTATTTAGTTTTTTTTTCGGTTCCATTACAAAAAAGGGAATTGATTTTTTTGGGCTTCGTTTTTTTAAGGTATTGAAAGGTGCATTCATTTTTTTTATTGTGCTGAGGTTTGCATTTTTGGCTATTGTTAATGTAAGAGCCTTTCAAATAAAAAAAAGTTCTATGGTATAGGTACTATCTATGTATAAAACTCTCTACTAAGTTAGTCATTTCCGCCAAGAATGAAAGCAACCTAAATTATTAACAAGTAAGAGTATTATATTCGACTGTGCCGAATCTTATGTACCCACCATCAAGTTGTGTTTAATTTAGATACATATCTGATATATCTACTAGGGTGCAGCTAATCAAAATGTGGACCAAATTCGAAAATAATGTTTCTATAGAAAAATGTTCGCTAAAAAATTCTTCTATAGAAAAATTTTCGGTAAATTTATTTTTCTATGGAAAATTTTCGGTAAAATATTTTTCGCAAAAAAAAATTTTCTATAGAAAAATTTTCGCAAAAAAAAATTTTCTATAAAAAATTTTCGCTAAAAAAAATTTTTCTATAGAAAATTTTTCGCTAAAAAAGTTTTTCTATAGAAAAATTTTCGCTAGAACAATTTTTCTATAGAAAAATTTTCGCTAAAAATTTTTCTATAGAAAAATTTTCGCTAAAAAATTTTTCTATAGAAAAATTTTCGCTAAAAAAATTTTTCTATAGAAAAATTTTCGCTAAAAAAAAATTTTCTATAGAAAAATTTTCGCTAAAAAAAAATTTTCTATAGAAAAATTTTCGCTAAAAAAAACTTTTCTATAGAAAAATGTTTATAGAAATTTTTCTAAAGAAAAATTTTTGCTCAAAAAATTTCTATAGAAAAATTTTCGCTAAAAAAATTTTTCTATAGAAAAATTTTCGCTAAAAAAATTTTTCTATAGAAAAATTTTCGCTAAAAAAATTTTTCGCTAAAAAAATTTTTCTATAGAAAAATTTTCGTTAAAAATATTTTTCTATAGAAAAATTTTCGCTTAAATATTTTTCTTTAGAAAAATTTTCAAAATTTTTCTATAGAAAAATTTTCGTTAAAAATATTTTTCTATAGAAAAATTTTCGTTAAAAATATTTTTCTATAGAAAAATTTTCGTTAAAAATATTTTTCTATAGAAAAATTTTCGTTAAAAATATTTTTCTATAGAAAAATTTTCGTTAAAAATATTTTTCTATAGAAAAATTTTCGTTAAAAATATTTTTCTATAGAAAAATTTTCGTTAAAAATATTTTTCTATAGAAAAATTTTCGTTAAAAATATTTTTCTATAGAAAAATTTTCGTTAAAAATATTTTTCTATAGAAAAATTTTCGTTAAAAATATTTTTCTATAGAAAAATTTTCGTTAAAAATATATTTCTATAGAAAAATTTTCGTTAAAAATATTTTTCTATAGAAAAATTTTCGTTAAAAATATTTTTCTATAGAAAAATTTTCGTTAAAAATATTTTTCTATAGAAAAATTTTCGTTAAAAATATTTTTCTATAGAAAAATTTTCGTTAAAAATATTTTTCTATAGAAAAATTTTCGTTAAAAATATTTTTCTATAGAAAAATTTTCGTTAAAAATATTTTTCTATAGAAAAATTTTCGTTAAAAATATTTTTCTATAGAAAAATTTTCGTTAAAAATATTTTTCTATAGAAAAATTTTCGTTAAAAATATTTTTCTATAGAAAAATTTTCGTTAAAAATATATTTCTATAGAAAAATTTTCGTTAAAAATATTTTTCTATAGAAAAATTTTCGTTAAAAATATTTTTCTATAGAAAAATTTTCGTTAAAAATATTTTTCTATAGAAAAATTTTCGTTAAAAATATTTTTCTATAGAACAATTTTCGTTAAAAATATTTTTCTATATTAAAATTTTCGTTAAAAATATTTTTCTATAGAAAAATTTTCGGTAAAAATATTTTTCTATAAAAAAATTTTCGTTAAAAATATTTTTCTATAGAAAAATTTTCGTTAAAAATATTTTTCTATAGAAAAATTTCCGGTAAAAATATTTTTTATAGAAAAATTAATTTCCTCAAAATTATGGCAGAGAATATTTCACTTCAATCTCATAAAAGTATTCTTGACAATTATAAAAATTGCACTTTGTGCTGTAGAGTGGTTTAATTTGTCAGTTTTTTTTTATCACATTTTTCTTGTTATCCTCATAACAGGTTTTAAATGACTTCCTGGCAACACTGACATACAAGTATTCCTTAACTAGTCCATAAAATCTCATCACAAGATTAATGTTTTCTTGTCATCGCTCGTTAATACAAATTTTATTTACATAACATTCTAGACTGACCTTTATAAATCCATTTAGAAAACAAAAGTTTATATTCTTCTTAAAAACAAATTATGCATTCATCCAACAATTAATGTCTTCGAACACGTATGAGAACCTTAATAAAATCCTAAATTTATTTTATATCTTAAGTTTCAACAGAAACTTATAGTGAAGTGTCTTTCATATCAACATTCTTCACATTTACTATTTATTAAATGGGTTTTTAATGTGCAAATTCAAGCGATAAAATGCAATATTTCTTTTTAAACAAATCAAGACTTGGAATCAAATATTAAAATCATTAAATAAACGGATATTTTTGAAACTGTATGAGTACAATTTTGATAAAGTGATTTATTTTTATTTTTTGGGTTTTTAATAAATTCGATTATTTATGTTGCCTTATATAGGTAATCAGTATAAATAGATATCAAAATTAATATAATAATTATTAGCATAAATTAATAAATTATGTAGGCCAAGCCATTATAATTAATTTAAATCGCTTAAGTCACGCAAATCTAAGAATATTTATAAAATATTTTTTGAAAAATTTAAGTGTTCAAATGCAAAGCGTAAATACTTGGTAAATTTTAGAGGTTGCTTTAAAAATTAATTCGTTATAATTTTGGCAACTTTGACCATAGACAATATATAAAGATATTGCATTCCATATATTGTTTTCTGTCTAATGTGAATTTAAAATGGATAAAGAACTATGAAAAACACATAAAAACACAAACAAACATACATTTTATAAGCAAGTGTGTGTGTCTTAGCTTTCTCTGATTGGATAATCCTCTTCATTAGTTGTTTCTGAATTAGAGTTAAAGCAGTACTCTCTTTTCTATGGAGTTTTCAAAACGACCATACGACAGCACAATGTATGGAAGTGCTACATTTTTATATCATTGAGTCTCTGGTATAATAATATGAAATGATATGGTATAGTAATATGTTTGCCTCCGACCAACAGAAATATTAGTCGGCAATCACTTTAAAGTGAACAGATGTACTCAAAATAACTCCATGAGTCAAAGTATTATTATCAAAGTATATGTCGTGATTTTTAAGATAATTTGACATTTGGTCAAAATCAGTCTAATACTTCGAGTATCTCCTATAGGGCTTACTTCCCGAAATTGAGATTTTTGTCCCAAATTTTAGTATATTTTTATGAAATTAAAAAAAATGTTTAATATGTGTATTAGATTGTCTCGCGCTTGTATATTTATATTCAGTATTTTTAAATCCTTCAGTTTAATTTTGTTTAAAATAATACATTAACAAGTAAGAAAAGCTATAGTCGGTCAAGCCCGACTGTATCATATCCTTCACTACAAAGGTCAAATATGGACCAACAATTAAACCAATTTTCTCCCAGCAAAACTTTGGTAATGGCAAGTACTCTGATAACTGGTTACCTTGTAACGACTACAACATACCATCCGAATAAATAATAACTTATTACAGAAGTACTTATTTGTAATTAAGATGGTAATTTAAACTGAATGGCCCCGGTTCAAATCCCACCAAGGGCAACAATTTTTTTTAGTTTTTTTTTTATTAAAAGAGTCTTTTTAAATGATTTTTGAATTTTAAGAACTTAAATATTATCTTCTGTAAAAAAAATGTGTAAAACTAACTCACGTTAATGAAAAAATACCATCATGAGTCAATTTTGATTATGTAGGGGATGTTGAATACCAAACACGATTCTAATTGGTCTTAACTTGGTAAGCCCAACTTATCTGGGTCATCCTTCATCTCAACTGTGGACACACACCTCCTCATGGTATCACCCGGGGAGCTAGTTTAACACCCATTAATATTGTGAGTTAACATGTTCCGAGAGTTGTCCCATAAGATCGATAAAAATGGGTTAGGATTACGGGCTAGTAACCTTCTCTTGAAAAAAAATACAATGAAGAGGATAAAATTAGAATTGAAATGTCCCACTACCTAATATTAGAGGAGGATGTCCGAAACTTCGATAGAAAGACCAAGTAGAGGAACATTTTTCAAAGCTTGGCCATAAAATTGGAGAATATTCGCACAAGATCGAAATCCATGGAGTTCTAAAATATGCTCGGACTTTGACCTTAACAGGTTGTAACATTTAAGTAAGTAAGAGTCAATTTTATGTAAAAACTTATACAAAAAAGAAGATTTAAATTGTTTAAGTTTTAAAATAATTTTAAAAAAGTTTTAAAATAATTACAAAAAATCGTATAAAAATATTTTTCCAAAAATTACAACAAAGCAAAAAAAAAGCAGGGAAAAAACAAAGTTATTTTCACATGATTTTGGATCTAAAAATAAAAATTGTTTATATTAATTACAAGCTGCTAAGTTTTCAACATATGAAGTAGCTCAGTGGAAGAGTCTCTGCCTAGCAGTCGGAGGGTCTGGGTTCGAGCCCCCATGGGATCACAAAAAAAATTTTGTATTTCGTTTAAAAATATATGTTTTTAATAAAACAACAACAAAAAAGTTGTTGCTGTTGTTGTTGCTTTCAAATTGCTTTCCCAAGTCATTACTTTTCTGCAATTGGTAAGTACTTGCCTCCAATGACATCCCCATGTTAATGTAATGACTTAAACAGCGAATGAGTAAGTATTATTATTTGGTAATGAAAAGTTTTACTGGGCTCTTAGTCTTAGAGACATACGAGTACATATACTATGTGCTATTTTTTCAAAATTTCGAGATTTATATAATTTTCGGCTAAGGGTCTGATATGGGAGCTAGGGTCAATTGTGGACCGATTGTTACCGAATTTTGGTTATTGGTTCATATTTATAAAATATTTATCTGTGCAAAGTTTAAGAAATCAAATGCATTGATCTTTAGAGTTATTAACGTTTTTGTGCTTTTATGTGTATATAAAAGTCTTTTGACCTTTATTGTGTCTTGTATGGGAAGTATGGTCAGATACGGGCCGATTTCTACAAAATTAGGAACACTTGTGCTGAATATGATTAAAATACAACTAAATTTGTGGCTGTAAAGGACCAAAAACTCTATTCCGGGAAGGCATACCTATGGGAGGTACACGAAATAGTAATCCGATTTCACCCAATTTGGACCAAAATATGAACCTGTAAAATAACAAGCTTACATGGATAACAGGCCACCATGCTAGCCAGCCGGACGGACATCGTTAAAACAACTCAGGAAGTGATCTCAGACCAATATTTCTATGAGTTACAAACATCAGCACAACCCCAATATAAAAACTGGTGGATAATAATACTTTAAAAACTGGTGCATCAAAACTCATTTTTAAATAATTTACAAAATTTGTTAAACAAATAAACGTAGGTATATATATATATATATATATATATTTGCTACATTTTAGTTTTCCTTAATTTGAATTAAGCTATTGATGCATATTATTTTTTAGTCTATAGAAACTGTATATTTTTTTGTCAAAATTGAATAAGCTCAATCCTTTCTTTCCCTGGCCAAAGTTCAAATTTTGAATGTATTACTTTTAATAGCAAAATAAATGTATTTTAAGAATTTTGTAGTTTAATAACAAACTTAAGTTATTTTGTAAAGAAAAATTTACGTAATAAGCCAAGGGGTCCAATGACCTAAATTATTTATTGTTTACATTAAGACCCCTTCTTTTTTAAGGGTTAAATTTATTTTTTTAATTCGAAATCTTAAATTTGATATATAAGAATAACTTTTATGCATTTTTATCGAAATTCGCTACAAAACTCATAAAATATTTTTGTGAAAAATATAAAAAAAATAAAAGTTTTACCTTTTTTCTTATTTCATTTCGAAAAAAATCATGATATATTCCCCATAAACTGGAAAATAATTTTTATAAATAGTTTTATTAAAATAGAGCACAAGCCAAATTTGCCAAGCATCGCCTCAAATTATGACCAAAAATTTATAAATTCGCGAAATTCGTCGTATTCAAATCTCGGGTACAGCGAAACAGGTTAAGATATCAATCTCAACTCTTTTGAAATTTATTATCTACTTTTTTTGCTTTGAAATATAGATGAAAAAATTCTTAACTCATAATATTTGTTGAACAAAATTTTCAAAAAAAATTAAAAAAGTTATTTTGGAACCGACCTTAATTTTTTTTTAAGTACCATTTTTTGCTCCATATCCTTATGAAGATTCTAGGAAAAAATTAAACAACTCTAAAACTATTGACTATATATGAATTTTGGAGAAAGTTCTGTTTTAGATTATAAATTCTTTTCTTGTAAATATAAATCTTTATTAGTAGGAATTTACTTAAAGGAAAAATACTACCATTGTTTTCCATACAAATGTATCGGTTAATGGCTCTTTGCAAAGTCGAAGTCGGCACGGATTCCCGTGTCCCAGTCTGATTCGAAATTCTATTATTATTATTATTAAAATAACTGATTAATATTTACTAAAAAGCTCAAAGTAAAATATCTCGTATGATTTTAAAAGTTTGAAAATAAAATAAATTTTTAACATAAAAGAAAAACTGTACTTTCATGTATGTATTGTAAATACATAAGTACTTTTACATAGAAAAAATTAAAACTTCTCACAACATGAATCTTTTGTGCAACATAATTCGAACTATATTCACGGTTGCATGGAATCAAATTTATTGAAGTATCAAAAAACAAAGAAAACTCTTTTGGGAAAACAATCATCAGCAGCAGCAGCAGAATAAGTCGTATTGCAACCTACCTTAATAATTTACTTCCCGGCTCTCTTTTATTGTCAATTTCTTGCGATTCTTGTTTTTTAGACTCTAGTATATTGGATACTTCTTTTATCGTTTATCCATAAGGTATTGTGTAATTTTGCGCAAGGTCAGCTACATTTCAACGAAAACGAACAAAAAAATCGAAACAAATTTCATCTTCATACATTGCACTCGTTTCTTGATTACACTCAAAATCGAAAAGTAGTTAATTTTGAAAGTTAAATGAAATTCTGATTATATTACACAAGTTCACAAAATTTATATTTTTGCATTACTATTAATATCGTTAACATTTGTTTACAAAATTCAACTTTTTTCTAAGAAATTTTAGAAAAAAAACTTTATCGTTAAATTTTGAGTACTTAGGATACTTAACTCGTTTAGAAAATAGTTTAACTTGACAGTAAGTAATTTTTATTGTTGAATAGTGTTATCTTATTGAAAATATTTCTTTGGCTGTATTAACTCTAGTTTAATAAACATGAATCGGTACTTTCTATAAAAATTCAACGAAATAGTTTTAGCTTTTAAATTAAATTTATTTTGATAAATCATGTGAATGTTAAATATTTTTTCTTGGTGGCCAACAGGAATAAAAAGTCAATATATAAATAATTTGTCCTGTCAAGTGCATTTAAAATTATTAACTTCCTGTATTACCAGTTTTAATGTGAATGTTTCAATAGGCATTATTTTGTTAAAAGTATATTTTTTAAATTGATACAGGTCATTTTAATTTATAAAAAAAAAACAAGTAAGAAAGTGCTATGGTCGGTCAATATCGACCATACGATACCCATCACGACTCAGGTCAAAGGTCTTCTTTTTCTCGTATAAAGACAAATATTTTCTAAACTTTGTCATCATACACTCAGAAAAAAGACATGTACTAAATTTGAGGAAAAATAATTCCTTAAAAATAGTAAACAAATTTCCTTATTCAGAGTAAATTTTTACTCAAAACAAGGAAAAATTGTTACATTCTAGTAAAAAATACTACATATAAATAAAAAAATTTAAGTTCATATACTAAAAAATAGTTTATATTTTTGCATAGAAAAATTTCATGAGTTTTGTAAAATATTATTAATTTTAGGGAAATTTTTGTTAAAAACTAGTAAATATGTCCTAAATTTTAGTTCATCATATCGAAAAACTAGGAAATATTGATGTAAGTTCAAAAAATTTGATTGAGTAAATGATTTACTTAAAAATAGTTCATAAAATTGTGCTTACTTAAAATCTGTAAATTGTTGTCATAAAATTTAGTTCATTATTATCCTTAGTTTCAAGAAAGTTATATTTAAATTTAGAAAAAAGTTCAAAACTTTCTACATTTTAAGAAAATTTTATTTAAAATTGGTTCAGATAAATTACAACGCCCAAAAGTATATAATTTTCTTATAATAAATAAAATTGTAATAATTTTTTAAAAGTTATATACTAATATTTAAGAAAATTTTCCTTCAAATTAGTTCAGATAAATCAAAATAAATCATGTTCAAATTTATGAAGTAATTAGGAAAATTTTTTTATAATGAATAAAATTGTACTAGTTTCTTGAAAGTTATATACTTATATTTAAGAAAAATTTCCCAAAAATTGTTTTGAAAAATAAATGTCAATAAATTATTTTCATTTATAATTTATTTTTAATATTCTGTGCTATTGTTCTGTGATAGTTTTTTATTAATTTCGGTAAAAACGCGCTCTCAAAGACTCCAAGAACAGCTTCTTCTGCTTGTGCAAGAGCCCATGATTAGTTCTTGTTGAGAGGATGTTGGTAAGTATGATTCTTTTTTTGATTTCGATACATATACTAACATATGTCATTGTTTATATTTACTGCGGTACCAAGGTGGACAAATTCTTTAACAACCTCCACGATGATATGTGGTCCAATTCTAATGGACTGCTTGCTATAAGATACCATCAGAAAGGAAAAGGCGGCAGGCACTTCACTCAATGTGTGGCCGGCCCATAATATCAGTGTCATCGGCAAACGCGAATAACATATGCGTTCTGCTAAAAATCGTGCAACTTGTATTAAGTGCAGGATCACGCAAAAAGTTAAGTAAGGTAAGTGTCCATTTATTTGATTTACCTGATCTAAAGTCAAGTTGGAAGTCCCCAATTATTCGTTAATTTGGGTTTTAGCCTTTCACACAGGATGCTCGATAATATCTTATAAGCAACTGAAAGGAGACTTACCTCTATAGTTAGCGCAGACGAATTAATCACTTTTTTATGCACTGGACAAAACCACTTGCAGGAGTGTTTCTTCGCTCTCAGTATGTCACCTGATTTCCGTAATTGCCCTTACAGGACAGCTATACACATTTTAGTGGCTTGGAGATGCCGTGGCCATTCCATCTAATCTCCTGGACTGCAATCACATCACATTTGTATTTATCGAGTAAATCTATCAACTGGATTAGGACAACTCCTCTGTAAAGAGTTCGGACATTTCAGGTGCTGATCCTTAAATCATTATAATTTATTCGTTTGCGGTGGTCGACATTATTATGGGGCCGTTTTTATTATAATTTTTTACTTTTCAAAGGAGGAGTTTTTTTCAGGAGTGGGTTACTGGCCTGACAATCCATTTTTTTGTGATTGGAGTTGTCATCACAAGTTACAATATGATTGGTAGTGTCAAGCAGTTTTCTTCAAATCAAAAAAGGTTGTCGGACTTCCCCGCATATCAAGGGTCAAACCATGTAAGTAATGCATTATATATACCTTTAGAACGCTGTTTCCTTAGTTTTTATATTAGGGTGGGTCTTTTTTAATGTTTGCCAGTAGGTTGTTATATATAAAATATGATAATTCAACGTCAAATTTAAAGAAAGAGGGGCTTTGTGACAGAGATTTAAATAACTCCAAAAACGATCTTCTAAATGAAGAGTTATTGGATTTAGGTAAAGTTTTTTTTTTATTATAATAAATTAATGGGCAAGTATTCAAGGTAAATACATTTTAAGATTGAGCTTTTGCGTAATACATTGATAAGTATCTAAATTAAAAAATCGTATAGGTGTTTTAAGTAACAGTTAATTATAGGGCTTACAGTAAAGGGCAAAACTTAACACATTATTTATTAATACAAAATCGAAAAAATTGTGGGTAAAACTCAAAAATCATTGTTTAGTATAAATTTTGTTCCTTTAGCCAAACACTTTTATTTACTCATGTTCATTGACCATCAGATGAACGAATATAAGCCGAACCGGGTCAGATTGTCGGCAATGGACATGGGTTGATAAAAGTGTTGGGCTATATGAGCGAAATTTATACCAAACAACTATTTATGGCATTTAATATAATTAAATTTTAAACTTTATTTTCTTACATTTTTTCGATTTATAAATTTATATCAGTTAAAAAGTTTATTTCCCCAACTAACTGTATGCTCTAAAGACAAAATATTAAAAAATATATTTTAAACACCTATACTATATTTTTTATTTTTTGCAAAATGACCTTTGATTAGTTAAATTGGGAAGACTAATCCTTTAGTGTTCCGTAGCCAAAGATGCCGTGCGTCACAAAGAGAGTCCCTTCCATGTTATTTTATCAGATAAATAGCAATTTGGCTATGAAAAGGCTTTAATATTTTTCAATGTATTATACTGCAGTTAATTCTGAAGTACGATTTTTGTATTTATTTACCTTGTAAAATTTGTCTTCATTAATAAATACATTAATATAAATGCTTATTTTCCAATAACTCACAATATGAACCGAAATTTTTTTATATTAAAGTTTATATCGCATTTTCAAATAAATAAATTCTTAAACTAGTAAAAGAGATCATTGAAGAATATTGAGTCATTGTCCGAAGTTATTTAAATTAGAAGAAACTTTCACAAATACGAATGTGGGGAAATTTCAAAACTACTTCATCCATTTTTTATTTCTATGATTTTAAATTTATTGTATTTTTTTATTTAAGTTGTTATTGATTGAAATATCGGTGAAACTAAATATATTGCCATTTTTCACTATAAGAACTAATTTGGGGGCGGATGCAGCACGTCTACCCCTAATGCAATCTAAATAAAATTTTTTATAACATATTTTTTTGTTACGAAAAACATTACTTCGGGAAAATTAAGATTAAATTTAAAAAATAAGATGCACTCTAATTTATATGTACGTATATATAAGTAAATGTAAAAATTTATGTAAATTTAAATATCCCGGTATGTGCTGGAAATCGAGCGTTTTCAAATCGTTCGATTTCTGATATATTTTTGAGATAATTTCCCCTATTTCCACAAAAAAATTCAAAATTTTCATTTGTTTTAGGGAAATAACCGTTTATTATCTCAAAAATATATCAGAAATCCAACGATTTAAAAACGCTCGATCTCCAACACATACCGGATTATTTCTTATTTAATTATGTATAAGTATTTATGTTATTAAAAATATTTTTATAAAGTTATGTAAAGATATTAATAAAAATACTTTATACCATTTTTTATACTTTTATTTTATAAAGGGGATAAATACTTTTTAGAAAATAATTTTACTTAATTTTAGTACTTTCTTTGTATAATATAGGAAATAAATAATTCAGATAAGTATATAATTTACTGAAAACTATAAAGAAGTTTTATTAATGTACTGGGAATTCGTACTGGGAATGAATATTTTACTATAATAAGGATCAAACTTATTTATTTTCTGACTGTTTTTCCCACTTTTAAGGAAAATATTTCCTAAAAATTATACATTTTTTATAAGATCAAAATAAATAACTTACTGAATTTCAGTAATCTTTTTCTACTATTGTAGAAAATTTGATCAAAAGTTTACTGCGGTTTCTACTTGTTTTAAGTAAAAATAAATTATCTTTTAACTAAAATGAAGGAAAATTTTCCTTAATTATAGCATTGCTAAATATTTATCTGAACTAAATTAAAGGAAATATTTACTTGTTTTTAGGGAGTTTTCAGATAAAATATGTACTAAATTATAGTATTTTTTTTTAAATTTTTTAGTAAAATTTTATTTGATTTTAGTAAAAATTTGTTCAATATAAGAAATTTTGTCAAAAACTTAAGGAAATTTTTTTCTTGGAACTAAGGAATTTTCTTACTTAATTGCTGTAAAAAACGGCTTTGGCGCCATACGACAACCATTTTTTCCTGAAATTTAGTAAATTTTCCTAGATTTTAGTTCATTTTTTTTTGAGTGTACAAACATTTTGTCAAGACTTATATATTTAAGCTGTTTCCGTCATTTCGACATATATGGGAGCTAGGGTCGAATGTGGACCGATTATCTTGAAATTTAGCAAATTGATTACAGTTTTTACAAAAATATTGTATGCAAAAAATTGTCATTATCTTCAGAGTTGTGAGCCATTTAGTGATATTTGTCTCATTTAGTGCGTTTTGATAGAAGAGTTTGTATGGGAGCTATGGTCAAATGTGGACCGAATTCAACGAAATTTGGTACAGTGATTTTGGTTTACATAACCAGTATTTATTTTAAATTTTGTAAAAAAATATTGTTATTTGTGGTGAAAAAATCAATTTCGGGAAGTGGGACCTATGGAAGGTACCATAAATAATGAAACGATTTGGACGAATTTCAATAACCATGGTCTCACTATCAAAAAAATGATCTGTTCCAAAAATTGATAAAATTATTTTTAGAATTGCGACCTGTAGTTTGATTACAAAGTTTACATGGGGGTCCAGCCAGCCAAACAGACGGACGGACATCGCTTAGCCTATTGGTATACTAAAAGGTGGGTCTAAGACAAATATTTCTATGCGTTACATACATCAGCACAAACTTATAATACCCTTTACACCTATGGTGGTGAAGGGTATAAAAACAAGTCTGACCATACGATAGGGTGACTAAGGTCAAAGGTATTCTTTTTCGCGTATAAAGAGAAATATGTTCTAAATTTTGTCATCATACAAAAATTTTCTCAAGACTTATATAATTATGCTGTTTCCGTAATTTCGACTTATATGAGGGCTAGGGTCAAATGTAGACCGATTATCTTGAAATTTATCAAATTGATTACAATTTTTACAAAAGAAGAGTTTTTATGGGAGCTATGGTCAAATGTGGATTGAATTCAACGAAATTTGCAAATTTGGTTTACATAAGCAGTATTTGTTTTAAATTTCATGAAAAAATATTGATATTTGTGGCCAAAAAATCAATTTCGGGAAGTGGGACCTATGGAAGGTACCATAAATAATAGACCAATTTTCACGAATTTCAATGGCCATGGTCCCACTATCAAAAAAGTTATATGTGCCAAATTTCATCAAATTATCTTTAGAATTGCGACCTGTACTTTGATTACATGGTTTACATGGGGGTCCAGCCAGATGGACGGACGGACCGACATCTCTAAAACGACTCAGAAAATGATTCTTAGTCTATTAGTATACTAAGAGGTGGATCTTAGACAAATATTTCTATGCGTTACATACATCAGCACAAACTTATAATACCCTTTCCACCTATGGTGGAAGTATTATTCCATTTATTAGAAAATAATTATACAATATCTAATGAAGATCAGAGATCAAAATTTCTAAATTTATTGAACATAGAAACCCAACTGATAAATACTTGTTTAAATATTTCACTTGGTAAATGGTAATTTAAAAAAAGTTCCATTACCTTGAACTTGTTTTTATACCCTTCAGCACCATAGCTAGAAAGGTAATATTGGGTTTGTGCTTATGTTTGTAACGCCCTTTAAGTAAACCGGTCTATTCAGAATCACTCCCTGAGTTGATTTAGCGATGCGCAGTGGGATGGGGGAAAAATAGAATGGAAATAAGACCATAATTTCTAGACTATTGGGCGAATTAAAAAAAAATATAGCAGAAGTATTGAGGAGCTTAAGTTTTGAACCTGAAAAGCCTAGATTTTACTGGGGCGGCACAATCGGCCCCCAAAGTAGGGCACCAGACTCATAATCACTTATAATTGTCATTTCCCAACCGATTTAAATAATCATAGTGTATAAAAATAGTTAGGAAAAGATCTACAAAAAATATCTCTACATGTCTAAGCTATCTCTTATGGTTTCAAAGATATTCGACTTCAAAAATTAAAATTTTCAATTTTTATTAAATACTGCACCGAATTTTTATTAAATACTGCACTCGAATTTCAATAATAATAAAGAACAACAATTATTATATGATCACAATCCCATTTAAAGAAATTAACTTTAAAGTGTATCTAATGACTGAAAATTGTGAAGAATTTCCAATTTCGACATAGCATTTTTTTCCAAAGGATCACAAAATTAAAAACATTCAGAAGTTCTGAAATTTAATTTAAAATTTGTTTTATGGTACAATTTTTAAAATAAAGTCAACTTTTTCGGTTTAAAGTCGACTTTAAATGTTCTGTGGTTAGGCTGAAGAAGTGTATTAAAAGCTTTACTATGTAAAAAGTAAAAAGTGCTTGAAGTTAATATTTGCAAAAAAAAAGTATTTTTTCCCGCTTTTTTGGGTAAAAAGTATTTTTATTATACCCTTCACCACCATAGGTGGAAAGGGTATTATATGTTTGTGCTGATGTATGTAACGCATATAAATATTTGTCTTAGACCCACCTCTTAGTATACCAATAGACTAAGAATCACTTTCTGAGTCGATTTAGCGCTGAGTGGACCCCATGTAAACCATGTAATCAAAGTACAGGTCGCAATTCTAAATATAATTTGATAAAATTTGGCACAGATCTGTTTTATGATAGTGGGATCAAGGCTATTGAAATTCTTCAAAATCGGTCCATTATTTACGGTACCTCCTATCCCACTTTCCAGAATTGATATATTGACCACAAATATGAATATTTTTTAATGAAATTTAAAACAAACAATGCTTACGTAAACTAAATCACTGTACTAAATTTCATTGAAGTCGGTCCACATTTGACTATAGCTCCCATACAAACTCAAAACGCACTAAATGAGACAGAAATCAATAAAACTCTAATAAATGTGAAGATAATGAGCATTTATGTGTGTGAAGTAAAATTTTAAAATTTAACTTTCCAAGACACAAACCCAAATAGTTAACAGAGCTATGTTAAGCACTTAACAGGGTACTGCTAATGGTACAAAATTTAGCTATTACTTTAAAATCGATATTTATATACTAAAATCAGTTAAAAAAATACTGTTATATACAATATATGTATATCCCAGATTCAAAATATTTACAAATGTTTCAGTAGAAATTTTTTTTACGTCTAATATGTCGAAAAAACCAAAAAGAAAAGTCTTAATGCTCTTAATGCGCTTTTGTCCTTTCCTAAAAAATCTTAGGTGATGGGCGAATAAAATTTATGGGATATAATTTTAGAACGGACCTGAATAAATATCCAATGGTCAAAAGTTTGTTTTTTTTTCGGAATTATTGGGAAATTTGTTTTTTAAATTTTAAAAAGGACTTTATTCCTGTTAACTAGTTGGGTTTGTGTCTTGAAAAGTTAAATTTTAAAATTTAACTTCACACACATTGAGAATTTTATGTTTATTTTTTTCATACACAATTTTTGTAGCAACTGTAATCAATTTATTAAATTTCGAGATAATCGGTCCACATTTTACCCTAGCTCTCATATAAGTCTAAATGACGAAAACAGCTTAGATATGAAAGTATTGAGAAAATGTTTGTATGAAAATTAAGCAAATATTTGGTTTTATATAGAAAAAGAGCACCTTTGACCTTAGTGGTGAAGGGTATCGTATGGTCGGTCTTGACCGATTATAGCACTTTCTTACTTGTTTTTGTTGTTGTTTTTCCAACTGCTTTCTGAAGTCGTTACTTTTTGTCAATTGGTAAGTACTTGCCTCCAATGACTTCACCTTGTTAATGTAATCACTTAAACTCTAAATGAGTAAGTAGTTCGCAGTCAATGCTTTGGCTGTTTATCTCATTATTTGGTAATGAGAAGTTTCACTGTGTACATCTGCATTCACCATATTCTCTAAATTTGGCCTGTAGCGTTTTCTTGTTCTCAGAGTTCAAGACATTGGTCGCTGGGAAAAATTTGTGTAATAGTCGAAAGTAGTTACCTATAATAAATATATTTAGCTAAATTGATCGTTATTTGTTGTGAATAACAAAAGCAAAAATTTGTCTAAAAATAGTTTTTTACTTCTATTGCAACTTATTCATGTACATAATATCGTAGTATTATACTTAATAATATCTTTCGCACTACAGGGCCTGTAAATTAGTATATAATCATTTTTATTGATCCAATTATTCGCTATTTGATCCCATTATCTTCGAGGGTTCAATTATTTCATTAAATATTATGCAAAAATCGAAAAAAAAGAAACGAGGCCAATAACCTGTTTCCAATATTAAAAATTAAATCTTGGATTTTTGATAACTTTTTAAAACATTTTTTATTGATAACTCATTTAAATGCCAAATAATATAAAAATTTTGCAAAACTGAAGCTGCGGCTTTAAACATTTTTATACAAAAATATAATTAAATTTTTTTTTGATTCAAAAAGTGTTGAGCAAAAATTTAAATAAAAACAAGCTTTAGAAAAAATTGAAATGAGTTACACACTTTATTTTAAATTTTAATAAACCAAAAAATTTAATTAAAAACGACAAGAAAAAACAAAAATTCCAAGATTGATGAATCTGGATTCCCTTCAAATTTTGTTTGGACATAAATTTCGGCGAAGAAAAAGAAGTGGTTAAGTCAGAGATGACGCAGATTTTAAAAATGTTTGAGTTATTACAACTGGAAGATTCTGTCTAATGTTTTAAGGGGACGGCAAAAGTTTTTGATTTGACTGTGATTAAACCTTAAATTTTTTATTTGAATGTGTTAAAACCTTAAAAAGGTCGTTTGAGATTTTTTTTTTATTTATTTGATGCCGTTGCCTGTGCATTTAGTTCATGGTTGTATAAAATTAACACGTTAAATGCTAATGTGAGATTATTAATAATTTATATGAATGAGCAGCGGCTAAATATACCTGTAGGTATTTATTTATAAAATAATCTTCTTCTATAACTTAATGATTTGTTAATATCTAAGGTGGAGTTTTGTGAATAAACGCTCTCGTATAAATATTTATCAAAGAAATTCATGAAACCGTCAAAACAAATTCAAATACGATTTGATGTTCAATTCACATCACATCATTTTTGAGAAACTTTTGAGAATTCTTTAAAGTTTTTAAAAATCTTAATAGTCAAAGGTGTGTTAAGATTTATTTCTTCTGAATCTAATTTGTCAAATATATTTCCTCATTTCTCAAACAATTTGATGAGTTGATTTATTAATAGCAATGCCAAGTTAGGTACAGCACATTGGGGAATTTCTGTATAGTTTAACCTTGCCAGCTGATTGTTGTACCTTTCTACGCTTTAGAATTGGATGCACTCTACTCGGCTGACTGTTGATGACAGCCAGGGCTGCCAGAAATTTTTCGTGAGAAATCGGTATATTTTTCCAAAAAAACAGCATTATCGGCAGTAAATATTATATTTGTTCCCGTACTCTAACGAAACTACCCAAACTTACTCAAACTTGTTCCCGTACAAAATTTTCAATACAAATTGTTGTTTTTTTGGTAATTTCTGACAACTTCGGACTGTTATGGGTTGTTTCGTTAGAGTACGGGATCAAACATATTCAGAAGTCGAAATTGTCAAAAATATAATACAAATAAAGGGCTGTTAATAGGAGCACTACAATTTTTTTTTTTTTTTTATTTAGCAAAAACGGTTTTGGATATCAATGAAATTCTTTATCCTGTAAAAGCACGTTTGATGGCATTATGTATGGAACTCGATTTATTTTGCATGGCCACCACACTGAACACAATTTTCGACAGTTTTCAAGCTTAAACTTTCCTATACTGCTGCAATTTCACGTTCGATATTTGTACGAAGTTCATCAATCGTCGCTGGCTTGTTGGCATATACCATAGACTTGACGTAGCCCCACAGGAAATAGTCCAACGGCGTCAAAACGCACGGCGGTCAATCGACTAACACGTTCTCCAAACATGGTTTACAATAAATTGATTGTGACATTTGCTATATGGCATGTGGCGCCGACCTGTTGGGACCTCATGTCCTCAAAGCCTAATACTCAATAACCAGTGGCTGAGTTATGAGGTGAACCGCCGCTTTTTAGAAAATTAATTTTTTTTAATTGGGTCTGACCGGGGATCGAACTTGGGACCTCTGTATTCTAGGCGGATGACTAACCTGCTTTACCACGGCAGTTCACTAAGTCCATACAGGGCCACAAATATTTGGTTATCATGCAACGGTAGCGATTTCCATTCACAGTAATGTGCATGGATCTTGATCATCACGGAAGAGTACGCCCAATGACGCTGCCGGCCCATAAACCGTACCAAACCGTATTTTTTTCGGGATGCAATGATGAATCAGGGATTACGTGTAGATTTCTACCTGACCAATTACGCATATTATGTTTATTGAAGGTATAAAGTAGGGTTTGCAAAAAAACCGTGAAAATAAGAAACCGCGGTTTCGGTTTTAAAACACCCTAAACCGGCCGGTTTCGGTTCGGTTTTTTTTTTAATAAAACTATTTCAGTTTAAATTTATAGGGAAATTTAGATAACTACATTAAACCATATTATAATTTAATATTAAAATTCAGGAAAATAATTCAGGTTTTTTAAATATGAGGGATTTCTTAAATAAGTCTTGTTTCTTTTGGAGAAACTGCGGAGCCCCTTTAGCGCGAATAATATTTTCATCCGAGCGACAAATTGCTTTAATACAAATAGCAACGATTTTAAAGAATTTACAATTTCAAAGTCGATAGAATGAAGCAAATCTAAGGTCGACAGCATTTCTAAACTATCATGAATACTTTGTTTTAGAAGCAGAAATCTAAGAGTAATCTTAATTCACGATTGTTTAAAAAATTTTTTGAAATACCGAAAAGTTTTTCTTACAGCCTTTATGTTCAAATGTATATGGGCAACCGGTTTTAAATGAGTCAAAGTTTCATTGTCGCCGTCTTCAAAATTGATTTTCAGATACAAATTTGATATTAGCTGCTCCTCCATCTATAGTACATGCTGCGATGTTTGTATCAAGTGAAATATTAAACTCCATTAGCCTTTGTCTAATGATTTCTTGCGTTTACTTGAAATTGCACGTTCCTAAAATACGGCCCAGGTTATAAAATTTACCATGAGAATCGTGAATATTTACGTTCATATACCGTCTTCCCCTTACACCTGTCCATTCGTCCATTGTAAACACCTTTTGCTTGTTTCATTCTTCTACTTCATTAAATAGACAAATTACGTGCAAATTTATGATAAGCTAATGTTATTTCTGAATAATATCAACAAAAAGTTATGAAAAATAAATAGCAAAAACCGCGTTTTTTTCTACGGTTTTCGGTTTTGAGGCATAAAAACGGAGGTTTCGGTTTCGGTTAAAACCGAACTGCAAACCCTTGTATAAAGTATAGGGTATAGGATATCGTCTCACCCTAAATTCCATCATTGTCGATCAAAACAACTGAAATATCGCTTAAACACTAAATTATATCTACCACAAATTACCGAATGCATCAGAGTTTAGGTAATCCCCTGCGAAGTACGCTATTAAATTTCATCAAAATAAACATCTGAGATATCAACAAAACAGGCGCTCCAAAATCTTGACTACAGCTGAAAAAAGAACAGACAGGTACACGGACGGACAAACAGACGGACGGACGTCGCGAAATCGATTCTCCTGCCGATTCTGAGTCGATCGGTATTCATAATGGTATAATGCATGGTATTCATAATCAGATTTGTAGAGTTTATATATCAGATTTTAGGAAACCCTTCCATAAAAAACGCTGTCAAATTTCATCACAATCGGTCCATAAACACCTGAGATATCGCTGAAACAATACTTACAAAATGTCAATAAAATTTCTTAGACACGTACTTTAGGCAATTTGCTGTACATCACAAGTAGTGTTTTGGCGATATCTCAGTTGTTTATGGACCGCTTTTGATAAAATTTAATAACATACTTGGCGGGAGAATTTCCAAAAATCTGATATAAAATTTATGTATGTCTATGCTAAAGGAGGATGGTTTTTCCTATTTCTGCATTTCAGTTTTTTAACAAACATTCTCTAATGCGTACTTTGGGCAATTTGCAATACATCAAATTTAGTGTTTTGGCAATATCTCAGTGGTTTATGGACCGATTTTGATAACATTTTACAGAGTGCTTTAGGGAACCATTTCCTACAATCTGATATATAATATATTATCACATGCACACCAGGAGTATCCTTTTTCTCTTGTTATTTAAAAGTGTGTTTCAATCAAAAATTTTAAAATTTTCGTCTAATTTTTGGTATTTTTTCGATATTTTCGGTGTTTATAAACCGATTTTAATGAAATTCAATAGCGTTCATTTCCTAAAATCTGTTATATAATTTATGTAGGTCCATCCTCCAGGGGCTTCAGAAACTTGACTTCAACAGACAGACAGACGGACAGACAGACAGACAGGCAGACAGACAGACAGACGGACATTGCTTAATCGATTTTCCTCCTGATTCTGAGTCGATCGGTATAATTTTTATGGGGTCTACGATCACTAATAAAAAAATTACAAACGGAATCACAAACTTATAATACCCTTTCACCTATGTGAGAAGTGTATAATATATAAGATTACCAATAAAACGAGCATTCATATTTAAAAATCTGTAAAAAATGATTGATTTATTCAGCTTAAAAAAAAAGGTGATAGGTGCATACGGTTATGAAAAACCGGTTTTTTATCCGTAACTCCAGGTTTTGGGGGTGTTTTGCAAAGTATTGGTGTACTCGACAGTACCTACCAGAAAAATGATAACATCCCAGAAACTTTAACTTCATTTTTTTTTTGTCGCAGTGTGTAATTCGTATTTATTTTGTCCCTCAATATAATATATAATCGGGCATGTTCTGCAAATCACTTATACATGATTTTGAATGTGTGGTTTTCGATCTGTCCAAAATTAGGGATAATCCTCCTAATGAGGATCGAATAGCGTCGAGGAAATGTTTCCCACCAACATTTTTTGTTTTTTTTTTACTATTTATATATTACAATAATAAATAATTGTAATAAATTGGGATCTTAGTGCAATACACTACAGTAAAACTTTTTAAAAAAATGTTTATACAAAAAATGTTATGTGAAAAGCTTTTCTATACAAGAAATTATATATAGAAAATTTTTTAATTCAAAAATTATATACGAAAAATTCTTCTTTACAAAAGAAATTTTCGATAGGAAAGATGTTAAATGGAAAATTTCACTACAGAAAAAAATTTCAATACAAAATTTTGCTATAGAAAAAATTTTAAATTTTATTTAAAAAATTTAAATAGAAAATTTTTTAATAGAAAAAATTATATTGAATGTTGCTATAGAAAAAATTTTATATAGCAGAATTTTTTATTAAAATTTTCTTTTTCGTTTTCATGATTTGACTCTGTGAATTCTAATGCATCGGAATTATTGAAAACTTACATCGATTTTTAATCTCCGATTTGTTTTACATATGGGCAAATCCTGCGTGACGGACGAAACATTTGATTTACTTAAATGTATCCCATTGTCGTTCTACACTAGATATCTTTGCACTGTGTGTTTTTTTAACACCTAAAACCTTAAATGTAATCTATGGATATAGACCCTGTTATTGCTTTATGAATAAGACAGACATATTTTCATAAACTTTGTATTTAATTTATATCATTTTGTATAAGATATATACTGTGACGGACGCTATACACTTTCTTATAAATATTATTCTGTAAAATGTTATATAAACATCTATATATTTTCAGCCTAATATAAAACATAATATAAGTTCTCTTTACGAACCAAGTTCAATTGAAGAAAAAAGAAAAATTGCACTAGTTAAATTGAAAAAACTTTTATTTCTGTGACGGGCGCTACACACTGTGAGCCCATTTTTACTTGACGTTATTTTTACCACTCCAATTACTTTTGACGGGGTCTTTTACATCTAATTTAATAAAATTGAGCAGACTTTGAGCTCCTACTGAAACTTGATAACTAAATGGATGTTTTTGCGATTTTTATGAACTTTTAAAAAATTTACAAAAATTCGAGATGGGTGCAAGTTCACGAAGAGAGCAATCAAAAATTTGTATCCATTATATATTCTAAAGGATCAATATATGGTAAATTTTTTAATAAACACAAATACGTGATTTTGACAGTTTTAAAATTTTGTCTTTGGTTCAATGTTTTTCGGATTTGCCCATATATGTTAAAACCATTTTTAAAACTTTCAAGTTAGGTTGGTTTTCGGTACCTCAAAAATTGCCAATTTTCCTAACCAAAATCTGCATATTAAAAATCGGCAAATCTGGCAGACCTGATGACAGATCGGTAACAATTAATTTTGGACGAAATCGGAATATTTTATTATCTACTTACCATAGGGAGTGAGACTACTTATTCGTTTATATTGGAATAAAATTCACCAAAAATATCTGTGAGTCAAATTTTTTTCTTGGGGTCAAAAAACAACCACATACAATTGCTTAATTTTGCCATCATACAAACATTGTCTTAAAACTTATTTATTTAAGCTGTTTCCGTCATTTAGACTTATATGAGAGCTAGGGTCAAATGTGGACCGATTATTTCGAAATTTGGCGAATTGATTACAATTTTTACAAAAATGACGTATGCAAAAAATAAACTCGAAATTCCCATTATCTTCAGATTAACGAGCGTTTTAGTGATTTTTGCCTCATTTAGTGCATTTTAACAGAAGAGTTTGTATGGGAGCTATGGAGGTTTGGTCAAATATAGGCCGATTCCAAAAAATTTGGTATGATGATGTTGGCTACTGTAAGCATTATTAATAAAAACAACGAAATAATCAAATATTATTTTAACTTTTATTCACTCTTAAAATGAAGTGTTTATTTGTCAATTAGCTATGACAATATTATAAAAATTTAAAATAATAATCACCAAAAAAACCAAAAAAAAAAACAGAACAAAAGAAAAACAAACTATAATAATACCAGTAAATACCATAAATAGTTTAAATATATAATTTATTGGCAAAAAAAAATGCAAACATTAATTAAACAAAAGAAGATTGATTTCGGTAGTGACTGGAAAGTATTTGAGGCAATCTATAATAAAAACTATTTGAAATCATGATCAAAACATTTTGAAAGCTATTATTGATGATTGAACTTAAGCAAAATTTAAGTAGACTAAGTGATGAAATGATAAATGTTGGTCATTTATACTGAAAGGGTGGGCAAATTTGAGGTTAAGAAGTAAATTTGCTTAACAAATCAACTTTTTCAAAAATTCAGTTTTATTGATGCTTTTGTTTTTTGATGATTTTTTTTTCGTCATTTTCTATTTAATATGGATGACAGCTTTGTAGAGTACGACCACTCAATTGTTAACATTTAATCATTTGATAAGAAATTTTTCTCTTTAACTGAACTATAATTATTAATTTTTTATTGAAACTTTTTATACAAAAATGACTAAAATATTGTAAAAAACATAAATTAATATTTGCATAAATTAATTTTTCGAGTTTTACGAATTTTGGTTTCTAAGAAAATTTAAATCTGGTTTATCAAAATTTTCTCGAGAACCCTAAATGTATTACCACAAAATTTAAAAAACCAAACATTTTGAATTTTCAATTAAAAACAAATTCTTGATTTGTCTTCATTAAAAATGTAACATTTGTTGATATTAATGATTTGTATTAAAAAAAAATTGAATAACAAGTTTCGAGTCTTTTTTTAATTTTTATATAAAGAAATTTATATTTTCTAATTATTATAATCGGCGTGTGTCTTAATAACCTGCTGTGTACTTTTACCCTTATAGAAATAAAGCGCCGCGATACTTTTTATTCTTTTGGCAACCACAAATAATATTTATCGGCAAAAAAATCACTTTACCTAATTTTTTTAGAGTTGTTCCATATTTGGTCATACCTTTCATACAAGACTTTCTTTCAAGCCACTTATTAAACATATCGCTCAAATAACAAAAACGTTTATAAATCTAAAACAAGTAAGAAAGTGCTACAGCCGGTCAAGCCCGACCATACGATGCCCTTCACCACTAAGATCAAAGGTGTTCCTTTTCCAGTAGAAAAACAAATATTTGCTAAATTTTTGCAAATATTTGCAAAATTTTTCAAATATTTGTCTCAAAACTTATATATTTAAGCAGTTTCCGTCATTTAGACTTATATGAGAGCTAGGGTCGAATGTAACCGATTATCGAAATTTGGCAAATTCTCATTATCTTTAGATTTACGAGCGTTGTAGTGATTTTTGTCCCATTTAGTGCGTTTTGAAAGAAGAGTTTGTATAGGAGCTATGGTCAAATGTGGACTAATTTCAACGAAATTTGATACAGAGATTTTGGTTTATATAAATTTTAAATTTAATGAAATTTTAAATTTAATGCAAAAATATTGATGTTTGTGGTCAAAATATTAATTCCGGGAAATGGGGTCTATTGGAGGTACCATAAATAATGGACCGATTTTGAAGAATTTCAATAGCCATGGTCCCACTATCAAAAAAATTATCTGTGCCAAATTTATTGAAATTATCTTTAGAATTGCGACCTGTACTTTGATTACATGGTTTACGTGGGGGTTCCGCAAGCCACCCGTCCAGCTAGACGGACTAACATCGCTAAATCGACACAGAAAGTGATTCTAAGTCTATTGGTATACTAAAAGGTGGGTCTAAGACAAATATTTCTAAACGTTACATACATCAGCACAAACTTATAATACTCTTTCCACCTATGGTGGTGAAGGGTATAAAAATGTGAGCAAATATTAAGTTAGGAACTAAATTGGCTATCAGCTGATGAAATGAGAAGAATAAATGTTGACATCAGTGACCTTAGGTTTCAGCAAGATTAAGCCATAAGCCACACAGCCGGCCAAGCAATTCACTTAATGCATGAAAAATTTCCTGATCGAGAAATTTCTCGATATTTTAATCCACGCTATTTTAAAAATCAGTTTTATGTAAACTAACCACAAACTGGCGCTCTAAAAGATGAAATTCGATAATTTGAGCTTTGTAGCAAAATATGGTTCAAAATTTTAAATAATGAACAGGGGCCAAATCCCCGCATTCCATATTGATCGAAAATCTAAATAATATAGAACATATAAGCAGGCATTGGCAGCCCATTTCACCAGAAGCCGACGACTTTTTGTAATTTTCGTAAATCTCACGATCATTAATGAAACTCGCCAAAATGAGTTGGAATTTGGATATTAAAAAAATTTGTTAAAGAAAATACAAATCAAAATATAGAAGAAACGAAATCAAAATCCAATTTGCATCATCAAAATATACGGTTCGAGAGTACAAAGAAATGTTATCTCGAACATTATTGCCACGATACTTTTACTTTCGTAAACATTTTTTCGATAAAAAAAATTCTCTATTAAAAATTTTTCGATAAAAATATTTTTCTATAGAAAAATTTTCGATAAAATTATTTTTCTATAGAAAAATTTTCGATAGAAATATTTTTCTGTAGAAAAATTTTCAAAAAAAATATTTGTTTAGTAAAATTTTTGATAAAAAAATTTCTATAAAAACATTTTTAATAAAAAAAAAATTCTTAAAAAAATTTTCGATAAAAAAATTTTAATAAAAAATTTTCAATAAAAAAATTTTGATAAAAAAATTTTCTATAGAAAATCATAAAAAAATTTTTGAAAAAAATATTTTCTTTAGAAAATGTTTGATAAAAATATTTTCTATAGAAAATTTTTGTTAAAAATATTTTCTATATAAAATTTTTGATAAAAATATTTTCTATAGAAAATTTTTGCTAAAAATATTTTCTATAGAAAATTTTTGCTAAAAATATTTTCTATAGAAAATTTTTGCTAAAAATATTTTCTATAGAAAATTTTTCCTAAAAATATTTTCTATAGAAAATTTTTGATAAAAATATTTTCTATAGATAATTTTTGATAAAAATATTTTCTATAGATAATTTTTGATAAAAATATTTTCTATAGAAAATTTTTGATAAAAATATTTTCTATAGAAAATTTTTGATAAAAATATTTTCTATAGAAAATATTTGTTAAAAATATTTTCTATAGAAAATTTTTGATAAAAATATTTTCCATAGAAAATTTTTGATAAAAAATTTCTCCATAGAAAATTTTTAATAAGAAAATTTTCTATAGAAAATTTTTGATAAAAATATTTTCTATAGAAAATTTTTGCTAAAAATATTTTCTATAGAAAATTTTTGCTAAAAATATTTTCTAAAGAAAATTTTTGATAAAAATATTTTCTATAAAATTTTTAACAAAAACATTTTCAATGAAAAAATGTTTGTTAAATGTATTACCTATAGAAAATTTTTAATACAAATATTTTCTATAGAAAACTTTCGATAAAAATATTTTCTACAGAAAATTTTTGATAAAAATATTCTCTATAGAAAATTCTTGGTAAAAATATTTTCTTTAGAAAATTTTTTGATAAAAATATTCTCTATAGAAAATTTTTGATAAAAATATTTTCTATAGAAAATTTTTGATACAAATATTTTCTATAGAAAATTTTTGATAAAAATATTTTCTATAGAAAATTTTTGATAAAAATATTTTCTACAGAAAATTTTTGATAAAAATATTTTCTATAGAAAATTTTTGATAAAAATATTTTCTTTAGAAAAATTTTTATTAAAAATATTTTCTATAGAAAATTTTTGATAAGATTATTTTCTAAAGAAAATTTTTATTAAAAATATTTTCTATAGAAAATTTTTGATAAAAATATTTTCTATAGAAAATTTTTGATAAAAATATTTTCTACAGAAAATTTTTGCTAAAAATATTTTTATAGAAAATTTTTGATAAAAATATTTTCTATAGAAAATTTTTGCTAAAAATATTTTCTATAGAAAATTTTTGCTAAAAATATTTTCTAGAAAATTTTTTACAAAAATATTTTCTATGAAAAAATTTTTGTTAAATGTATTACCCATAGAAAATTTTTAATAAAAATATTTTCTATAGAAAACTTTCGATAAAAATATTTTCTATAGAAAATTTTTATTCAAAATATTTTCTATAGAAAATTTTTATTCAAAATATTTTCTATAGAAAATTTATGATAAAATTATTTTCTAAAGAAAATTTTTATTAAAAATATTTTATAGAAAATTTTTGATAAAAATATTTCCTATAGAAAATTTTTGATAAAAATATTTTTTAAGTAATATTTTCTATAAAAAAATTTTCTATAGAAAATTTTTGCTAAAAATATTTTCTATAGAAAATTTTTGACTGAAATATTTTCTATGCAAAATTTTTGATAAAAATATTTTCTATAGAAAATTTTTGATAAAAATATTTTCTATAGAAAATTTTTGATAAAAATATTTTCTATAGAAAATTTTTGATAAAAATATTTTCTTTAGAAAAGTTTTGGTAAAAATATTTTCTTTAGAAAATTTTTGATAAAAAAAATATTTTCTTTAGAAAATTTTTGATAAAAATATTTTCTATAGAAAATTTTTAGAAAAAAATATTTTCTATAGAAAATTTTTGATAAAAATATTTTCTATAGAAAATTTTTGATATAAATATTTTCTAGAGAAAATTTTTGATAAAAAAATATTTTCTATAGAAAATTTTTGATAAAAAATGTTTTCTATAGAAAATTTTAGATAAACAAATTTTTTTTAGAAAATTTTTGCTAAAAAAATTTCAATAGAAAATTTTTGCTAAAAATATTTTCTACAGAAAATTTTTGATAAAAATATTTTCTGTAGAAAATGTTTGATAAAAATATATTTTCTATAGAAAATGTTTGTTAAAAATATTATAAAAACTTTAATAAAATTAAAAAAAAACACAATTTATTACATCAATTTTTAGTCAAATTTAAACTTTGGGAAAATCTTTTTTTTAATAAAATTCATTACAATTCAATCTAAAATTGTCCTTGATGGGTATTGTAGTAGACTTTGCCGTTCTTATCGATGATACCAGAAGTTTGAACAACATGACCGGTAGAGCCGTAGCTACCAGAGTTGCTGCCGAAGCCACCTGAGCTGAAGTCATCTTCACCAATACGGTTGGCGAAACTGTAAGAAAAATTAAAAAAAAAATGAATTAACTTAAGAACTACTAAACGTTTATAGTTACTTTTGACATACCTTACACCAACATCGGGAGAATGTGCGTTCAAAGTTTGTGAGGTGAAGTGGGTAACACCATCAAGACCAGTTACAGATGAAGAAGATGAAGATACGGAATGTACTTGTCTGCGCAAGCGTCTCAAGAAATGGGCAGTCTGTAAGTGAAGATAGTGATAAAAAGAAAATTAAATAGAAATTCAAAAAGAAGTGAGGTAAAAATGTATACAGATGTATCATACAATAAAAATAAGAACATTGGTATAATAACTCTACCGAAAATTGTGGTAACCCTACTAAGTACTATTCTTTGACCGGTCATTGAACTTATTTCCTGTTCTACAATATTGATTACAAACTACTCTTCAGATGAGCATTCAAAGTTTAACTTAACAAGTTAAATGGTCATAAATATTTAAATTATTAACTATTTTATATTAAGTAGTTAAATATGATATAATTAGGCCTCTTTAACTAATCGTTACACTTCAATTTAAATTACCTCCAAGGTAAATTATAAATTATAAGTAGAGTGAAGATCTAATTATAATAACTGGTAGACAAATGTGTTAATTGATGTCTACTTCATAAATATTTCATTTTTTTCTTTGTCCATTTTACATTTAATGTTTTTTTTTTAAATAATCACAAATGACTGAATTTTAAAGTACAAAAAATACTTCTGTTAAGTAGCTTGTAAGATAAATAGTACAACCTGTTTACAGTGGGACTTGTGAACAAATAAACGATAAAAAAAATATATTTTCAAGTCTCATTTTTAAATTTTTTGCAAATTTTGTTTAACAAAAATTATAATTTAAAAATTATTTCATCGGTATATTAAAATATACAAATTGAAGAATACAAGTCAAAAAAGTTGAGGTAAATGTCTTGAACAGTGCCGCCGTAACTGAACTCGCCGATTATCGCCAAAATGCTATTTTTTGATCATAATTTCAGTAGATGATTTTTAAATTTTTGCTTTGCACAATTTAAATAATGCTATTGATACATATAATTTCTCAGTCTATGAAAAATATATGCTGATTTTTTTCCCAAAAGTGGGTAAGCTTAGCCCTTTCCTACCCTGGTCAAAGTAAAAATTTGGATTTTTTCACTTTTAATGGCAAAATCTTAGAATTTCATGAATTTGTAGCGAATTTCAATAAAAGTGATCAAAAGTACTTGTTTTATACTAGAACTAAGTTATTTTGTAAAAAATAGAAATTAACCCTATATGGGTTCTGAAATGACCCAAAGTTTTTATTCTCAAAATTAAGAACTCATATAAATATTTTAAGACTTATATTATATTTTTTTTAATTAAAAAACTTAATCTTGATTTATAAGAATAACTTTTATAATAAAATTTCGTAGTTTTGTATAAATATTTAAAAAAAAAATTGACCTTTGACCCCAGGAAAGTAAAATTTAGTTTTATCGAATTTAGAAAAAGTATTTATTAACAGTTTTATTACAATTGAACACAAGTAAAATTGAAAAAAGATCGGCTCAAATTATGAGCAAAAAATCCGATTTTTGCGACCTCTACTTTTTGTTTTTCTATATATTCTTTAACACGCAGAAAAATCCTTAATTTGAAGTATTTTTTTTAATTTTTTAAAAAATTACAAAAGGAATTGCAAAGTGTAAAATTTACCAATATGAACAAACAAGATATATATTGTCACACATTTTTAAGTTATCCGCCCCATTGTGCAAAGTTCACTTCTTATAATTATTCCCCTAGTTTTCTACAGTGTTTCTGTGTGTGTAGTTGTTGTTCTATTTATGTCTATAACCATGGTAGGCACAAAGAGAACATAGAAAATATCAATGTATTTGTGATTTTACAAATTGTACTCTTTTGCATGTGTTTCGTTGTTGCAAATTCTAAAATAAAGCGACAAATAAGTATTTTTCGTATTTTAGTATATTTTTCTTTCTGGTTCGTGTTGTGTATGTCAAAATTACGATTGGTGCTCGGCCCCTAGGGGCTAACTTGCCTATCATGAGTCTATAAGCAAAACAACATTTTTCTCTTAATGTTTTGCTGTAAGAGTAAAACAACATTTTTACCTTTATCTACACTCTCTCTCTTGTTTTCAACTTCAGATAATCCATTTGTACAACGTATGGGTGAGTGTGTGATCATGTGAGAATGTTTTGGAACATGCAAAAACATTCGTAAGCCGTATTGTTAGTATAATTGACGAAAGCAGGAACTGATATCGTGGCAGAGTTTTAATTGAGACGCGTATAAGAGAACAGTGAGACTAAGAATATTTGTAAAGCGGAAAGATGTAACAATATTTTATCGAGATTCATTTTTTTTTTTCTAAAGTTAAATTTGTTGATCCATACCCTAAATAACGCCTAAAAGAAGAGATCTAGGTCACTGTAACTTAGCAAATATATTCTTCATTTCTGGGAAAATTTCGTATTGAAATTGGGTAAAATCTGTTCATTTTTGACCAAAGCTACCGTATAATCTCGCCTAGGCTAATCGCTTACTTGACAACCGTCTGGCAACTTGTCAGAAAATAACAAACGATTTGACAGACGTAAACAGAAGTTAATTCCAAGAGTTGTGTTCGCTCCTACAGTTATAGAATTCAAGTCTTTTGTTTTAAATAAATGTAAATTCCTTCTTGAATCAATTAAATTAAAATAAATAATAATAAATAGTTGTTGAATGTTAAATATTGTTGTTTTATTACACCTCGCAACTATAACTCTTACTTGTTTAGTATTGAAAATATAAAAAAAATAGTTGTATAAATTAAAATTTTTGTTAAATTCTAAGTTTTGTATTTTGCATAGCATAACCTAAGGCGCCAAAAAAATACTAAAGAAGGGAACGAATAAAATTTTACAATTTGTTGTTTAGATGTAAAATTGTATTCACATTTTTGAGAACATAGTTGTTAGTGTTATTTTGGTAATGACTTTCAACTTATATCTATAAGAGTAGTTTAATATATCTTAACTAACAGATTTAACATGTATGAGGCGTATATCCGAAATCTTATAATTTGGAGTCCTTTTTGTTAAAAATTTTATCATTGGTTTAGTAAATGCATATCTTATTTCTTTTTTTTTTTCAAATTCAAGTCTAGTATCTTAAAATATTGATTTTAATAAATTTTTCTAGAAACTGCTTGATCATATTTTACACTGCTTTATCAAAACCGTTGTATCATTGAGCTTAAACGAAATTATAGGTAACAATTTTTTAAAGAGTTGTAGAACTAAAACTGATTATATTGGGGCACTTTAAGTCTTAATAGAAACTATAAAATTATAGAAAAATGTACATTAAAAAAGTTTTCAATAGAAAAAAATTTTATAAAAATTATGATTTAAAAATGTTCTTAAAAAATTTTTTATAAACAAATTTTCTATAAAAAAATTTTTGATAATAAAGTTTTCTATAGAAAAAGTTTTGATAAAAAAATTTTCTATAGAAAATTTTTTGATAAAAAAATTTTCTATAGAAAAATTTTTGATAAAAAAATTTTCTATAGAAAAATTTTTGATAAAAAAATTTTCTATAGAAAATTTTTTGATAAAAAAATTTTCTATAGAAAAATTTTTGATAAAAAAATTTTCTACAGAAAAATTTTTGATAAAAAAATTTTCTATAGAAAAATTTTTGATAAAAAAATTTTCTATAGAAAAATTTTTGATAAAAAAATTTTCTATAGAAAATTTTTTGATAAAAAAATTTTCTATAGAAAAATTTTTGATAAAAAAATTTTCTATAGAACAATTTTTGATAAAAAAATTTTCTATAGAAAAATTTTTGATAAAAAAATTTTTGATAAAAAAATTTTCTATAGAAAAATTTTTGATAAAAAAATTTTCTATAGAAAAATTTTTGATAAAAAAATTTTCTATAGAAAAATTTTTGATAAAAAAATTTTCTATAGAAAAATTTTTGATAAAAAAATTTTCTATAGAAAAATTGTTGATAAAAATAATTTTATAAAAAAATTTTTGGTAAAAACAATTTTCTATAGAAAAATTTTTGCTAAAAAATTTATGGTAAAAAAATTTTCTATAGAAAAATTTTTGTTAAAAAACATTTTTATAGAAAAATTTTTGATAAAAAAAATTTTATAGAAAAATTTTTGGTAAAATAAATTTTCTATAGAAAAATTTTTATTGAAAAAGTATTCAATAGAAAATTTTTTGATAAAAAAAATGTTGTATAGAAAAATTTTTGATAAAAAAATTTTCCAAATTTTCTAAATAAAATTTTTCATACAAAATTCCGAGAATAAAAATTTGATTATTTTATAATTCGTTTATAAATTAGTGGGTAAATTTGTATTTTTAAAAATTTAGCTCTTCAAATTTTGGTAAAAATTTCGTGTTTAAAAATTTCTATAAAAAACCTTAATTTAATAAAGTCTCTAATTTTTCCATGGCTTTATTTTTAAATAGACTTTGCATTATTTAGAATTTGCATAAAAAAGTGCTTGGTAAATAAAATTAAGTCCCAAGACTTGATTATTATTTTCACTAATATTTTTTGGAAATAAACAAAAATATGCGCAATAATTAAAGAAGAAACCGGTATATTTGAAAAATCCCCCAAACTAATTAGTAACGGAATAATGAAATCAAAACCAGAACAGAACCAGATGTTCATAGATTTTGGGTGAAAATCCTAATAGATGTGCACGTGTTGTGTTATTTGCAAAAAAAGATGACCTCTACTAATAACAACATAACGAAGAAAAACAATCGTGCAATCTATGAAAATACATACATATATATTTTGGTCTTGAAATCTAAAGATAAAATCGTGAAAAAATATTCTTAAAAAAAGATCTTAAAATTTTCTACAAAAAACTAATTAACACTTCAAAACTTTATAATATTTACGGTTTAAGTTAACGCTTATTCTAAGGAAGTAAACAATTTAAACAAATAGATAAGAAGTTTATTAAGCAAACCAGAATGACTCATTATAATGTATTTTCTTTAAAGAATTTCAAGAATTATTCTACATAATAAAACCAACATTAAACCAAGAGTAAAAAGAAAAACCGTAAAACTAATTATAAAAACTAATAAGACTTACGTGTGGATTAACGGCATGAAGATTGGATTTGTGACCCTCAGCGTCGAGAGTATAGAAAGCCTTAGGAATGAAATGACCAGCATCTGAGGAAAGAGATAAAAATAAGTATTATTAAAGCTATTCAAATTAAATTTATTATTAAAATTCTCGGAAATTTTAAAAACAAAACAAACAATTATTTAATTACCTAACAAACAAGCTTATAATAATCTCCGAAAAAAATCTTGTTTAATTAAAAATAACACTTCTTACACTTTAAGTCAAATATAAAAATGACGTAAATTATCAACTGATTTTATTCATAACATTGAAAAGAAAAGAATATATTATTTTAAATATTCTTGAATAATTGTTTCCTTTGTTAAAGATTCAAATCCAACAACTTTACTATATAGGAACTTACCAGCATCAGCCAAGACAACAGCCAAAACAGAGGCCAAAACTAAAGTGCATACAGCGAATTTCATTTTTAATAATTTTTGTTTCAATTTCCAAAACCTATAAAATAACTAAAAAATACGTCAAATTAAAGATATTCTGAATTATAATTAAAAATTTAAATTTAATTAACAAAACGCGCTAGACGAACACAATTAGATACAACAAAAACTTTATTTATCATTCACAAAACAAAAGACTTAAGCAACAAACTTGTTAGTAATGCTTGCTTCTACTTTATCATCTTTTGCCGATTTCTTTTTCTTTCACTGCTGTTTTCAGAAGCTTCTAACCGCACAAACTTACACTGGCTATGGACTAACGTTAACTAAACCTCACCCATGGTGAGTAAGAATTTTTATACAAACTTTAAGTTGAAGTTTATGGCCAAATCATCCACGAGAAGTGGCTAAAAAAAGAAAATAAAATAAACAAACAATAAACACTAAAAATAAAAAGACATACATACATTACAAACAAAAAAAAAACACAAACATAAATAAGCCGGTACACAGTCGTATGGATGGAAAAATATGTCTACTTTTCTAAAGAAAATTTTTCGATAAAAAAATTTTTCTATAGAAAATTTTTTGATAAAATAAAATTTACTTACGAATAAAATAAAATTTACTTACAATAAAAAAAAATATTTTAAATAAGCCGGTACACAGTCGTATGGATGGAAAAATATGTCTACTTTTCTAAAGAAAATTTTTCGATAAAAAAATTTTTCTATAGAAAATTTTTTGATAAAATAAAATTTACTTACGAATAAAATAAAATTTACTTACAATAAAAAAAAATATTTTAATAAAAAATTGTTTATAAATTTTTTCTATAGAAAACTTTTTAATAAAAAAATTTATCCATAGAAAATTTTTTGATAAAAAAATTTTTCTATAAAAAAGTTTTTGATAAAAAAAATTTTTGAAAGAAATTAAAAAAATTTTTCTATAGACAATTTTTTGAAAAAAAATTTCTATAGAAATTTTTTGATAAAAAAATTTTTCTATCGAAAATTTTTTGATAAAAAAAAATTCCCATAGAAAATTTTGATAAAAAAATTTTTCTATAGCAAATTTAAAAAAAAAATTCTATAGAAAATTTTTTAATAAAAAATTTTTCTATAGAAAATTTTTAGATAAAAAATGTTTCTATAGAAAATTTTTTGATTAAAAAATTTTTATAAAAAAAATTTTTTATCAAAAAATTGTCTAAATTTTTCGATAAAATAAAATTTTCTATAGAAAATTTTTCGATAAAATAAAATTTTCTGTAGAAAATTTTTCGATAAAAAAAAATTTTGTATAGAAAATTTTTCGATAAAATAAAATTTTCTATAGAAAATTTTTCGATAAAATAAAATTTTCTATAGAAAATTTTTCGATAAAATAAAATTTTCTATAGAAAATTTTTCGATAAAATAAAATTTTCTATAGAAAATTTTTCGATAAAATAAAATTTTCTATAGAAAATTTTTCGATAAAATAAAATTTTCTATAGAAAATTTTTCGATAAAATAAAATTTTCTATAGAAAATTTTTCGATAAAATAAAATTTTCTATAGAAAATTTTTCGATAAAATAAAATTTTCTATAGAATAAAAGAATTTTCTATACAATAAAAAAAAATATTTTAATAAAAAATTGTTTATAAATTTTTTCTATAGAAAACTTTTTAATAAAAAAATTTATCTATAGAAAATTTTTTGATAAAAAAATTTTTCTATACAAAGTTTTTTGTTAAAAAAAAATTTTCTATAGAAAATTTTTCTATAGAAAATTTGTTGATAAAAAAATTTTTCTATAAAAAAGTTTTTGATAAAAAAAATTTTTGAAAGAAATTAAAAAAATTTTTCTATAGACAATTTTTTGAAAAAAAATTTCTATAGAAATTTTTTGATAAAAAAATTTTTCTATCGAAAATTTTTTGATAAAAAAAAATTCCTATAGAAAATTTTGATAAAAAAATTTTTCTATAGCAAATTTAAAAAAAAAAATTCTATAGAAAATTTTTTAATAAAAAATTTTTCTATAGAAAATTTTTAGATAAAAAATGTTTCTATAGAAAATTTTTTGATTAAAAAATTTTTATAAAAAAAATTTTTTATCAAAAGTCTAAATTTTTCGATAAAATAAAATTTTCTATAGAAAATTTTTCGATAAAATAAAATTTTCTATAGAAAATTTTTCGATAAAATAAAATTTTCTATAGAAAATTTTTCGATAAAACAAAATTTTCTATAGAAAATTTTTCGATAAAATAAAATTTTCTATAGAAAATTTTTCGATAAAATAAAATTTTCTATAGAAAATTTTTCGATGAAATAAAATTTTCTATAGAAAATTTTTCGATAAAATAAAATTTTCTATAGAAAATTTTTCGATAAAATAAAATTTTCTATAGAAAATTTTTCTATAAAATAAAATTTTCTATAGAAAATTTTTCGATAAAATAAAATTTTCTATAGAAAATTTTTCGATAAAATAAAATTTTCTATAGAAAATTTTTCGATAAAATAAAATTTTCTATAGAAAATTTTTCGATAAAATAAAATTTTCTATAGAAAATTTTTCGATAAAATAAAATTTTCGATAAAAAAAAAATTTCTATAGAAAATTCTTGGATAAATAAAATTTTCTATAGAAAATTTTTCGATAAAATAAAATTTTCTATAGAAAATTGTTCGATAAAATAAAATTTTCTATAGAAAATTTTTCGATAAAATAAAATTTTCTATAGAAAATTTTTCGATAAAATAAAATTTTCTATAGAAAATTTTTCGATAAAATAAAATTTTCTATAGAAAATTTTTCGATAAAATAAAATTTTCTATAGAAAATTTTTCGATAAAACAAAATTTTCTATAGAAAATTTTTCGATAAAATAAAATTTTCTATAGAAAATTTTTCGATAAAATAACATTTTCTATAGAAAATTTTTCGATGAAATAAAATTTTCTATAGAAAATTTTTCGATAAAATAAAATTTTCTATAGAAAATTTTTCGATAAAATAAAATTTTCTATAGAAAATTTTTCGATAAAATAAAATTTTCTATAGAAAATTTTTCGATAAAATAAAATTTTCTATAGAAAATTTTTCGATAAAATAAAATTTTCTATAGAAAATTTTTCGATAAAATAAAATTTTCTATAGAAAATTTTTCGATAAAATAAAATTTTCTATAGAAAATTTTTCGATAAAATAAAATTTTCGATAAAAAAAAATTTCTATAGAAAATTCTTGGATAAATAAAATTTTCTATAGAAAATTTTTCGATAAAATAAATTTTGCTATAGAAAATTGTTCGATAAAATAAAATTTTCTATAGAAAATTTTTCGATAAAATAAAATTTTCTATAGAAAATTTTCTATAAAAAATATAATTTTCAATAGAAAATTTTTCGATAAAAAAAATACTTTAGATATATGAAAATATTTTTTCACAGAAAATTTTTCGAGAAAAATTCTTTCCAAAAATATTTTTCATTAATTTCTTATCTTTTTTTTTTAATTCTTAAAATTTAAAAATATTTTACTGTAGGAAATTTTTCGATAAAAAAAAATTTCCATAAAAAATTTTTTGATAAAAGAATTTTTCTATAAAAATAAAATTAGATAAAATAAAATTTTCTATAGAAAATTTTTGATTAAACAAAATTTTCTATAAAAAATTATTTTAGTTGTGATAAATAAAAATATTTTTCTTCAGAAAAATTTTCGAAAAAAAAAATATTTTTTTTCTGAAAAAAAAATTATCGCAAGTAAAAAAATTTTCCATAGAAAATTTTTCTATAAAAAAAAATTTAGATAAAATAAAATTTTCTATAGAAAATTTTTGATTAAACAAAATTTTCTAAAGAATTTTTTTTTACTTGCGATAAATAAAAATATTTTTCGATAGAAAAATTTTCAAACAAATATTTTTTTCTGAAAAAAAAATGTTGAAAAAAATATTTTTCTTTTCGTAAGAAATATTTTTCTATAGAAAAATGTTCGTAAAAAATATTTTTCTATAGAAAAATTCTTATCCAAAATATTTTTGCTTAATTTTTGATAATTTATATTTATTTTCAAAATGTTAAAAATTTTACTATAAAAAATTTTTCGATAAAAAAATTTAGAAAATTTTTTGATAAAAAAAAATTATATAAAAAATTATTCTTTAGAAAATTTTTCGATAAAAAAATTTTTATAAAAAAAATTTATTAACAAAAAAGTTTTCAATAAAAAATTTTTTCTATAGAAAAATTTTCGATGAAAAATAATAAATAATTTTTTTTTTTTAAATATTTTTCTATAAAAAAAATTTTCGTTAAAAAAAAAAAATTTATACAAAAATTTACGTTAAAAATATTTTTCCATAGAAAAATTTACATTAAAATTTTTTTGAAAAATTTTGGATGACGCCATGAAATCGCAAGTTTTCATATGTATACAGACAACGGCCACTGTGCATGAGCAAACTCAAAAGAATTTCACTCTGTCAACATTTGTTGTAAAAAAAGAAAACTTTACATTTATTTTTATCTGCTAACAAGATCGAAGTGAACTGAGAGCATAAAATTTAGAGTGTGAGTTTTGGAAAGTGGAAGAGAATTTTGTCTGAATATTAAACTTTTTTTAAATTGTTTTAATACAAATTTTGCAACAAAAAACAGAAGCAAAATTAGAAAGAAAAGCCGTCAATATCAGGTTTTTGATATAAATAAAATATATTATTTAACTATTTCTTTGTTTAATAGATGGAACTCTAAAGAAAGTTGAAACATTAAAAAATTATCACTTTTTGAAATTATATCAAACCTGAAGTGTTAACAACAAAACTATGACGTTTCGGAAATATGTTTGAATTATAAAAACACTTGTTTGCCCTAGCACTAAAAAGTTTTTATAAAATTCCCTATTCCCTATGTTTTTCCCAAATCCCCCTCTTCTGTATCATCTGACCTTCTTGAAAATGATCAATAGCTTTTATAGTTAGTCTTATTTATGTAAAACAATTCCTGAAACATCATGATTTTTGATGTAGAAAAATGTAGACAAGAGGATAAGTCACTTGTTATTTCATTTCCTTATACAAAACGTGACCACAATGCAGAAAGAACACTTGTAACTAGATACATGCAACAAAACACTTGCAACGTGTTGCAAACAATTTCTTAGCATTACTTTCCTTTGGTTTCAGTGAAAACTAAGACAAGAATGACATCCTTAATTTTCGTAGAGGAAACCATTTAAATTCTGACAGTTATTTAGAACTATTTTAAATGTTCATGTGGAGATTTTCAAATAGAGATTATGTAGAAAGTATTAATATTCCCAAGAAAGAAATCTTAGCAAATAAATAGAAGAACTTAAAAAGTTAAACTTTTTTATATTCTTCTTTTCTAACAATTTGGCTACTTTTTATCTTCTATCTAATGTTAAGTTTAAAGTATGTTATAATTAAATTCTAAATGAGTATTTATACCCTACATTTGGCTATTAAAAGATGCATGTAACGCATGGAAATATTAAGCTTTCAACTTTAACCTTCTGCGACTGACGTGAAGGAAACATGCCGATAAAAAACATATAACACAAATTTTAGCTTTGAATTAAAAAATATCTATTTATTCAATAACTTTCACTCATAAGAAATAAATAAACAGGGTTTTATTAGTTTTCCAAAACGGATCTTGGATGATGTAAACCATGAAAATAGTGTCTGGTATCAAAGACGCTATAATAATGGTCGTTGTAAAAAGTCCCATACTCTAATTCAAAAACAATTAAAGGAGACGTTTATCCAATGAAAAATTATCATACGGCCACAAAATCAAATACAGATAATTTACAAAGCAGTAACAACAATAGTGTAGGGTAGGCGAATATAATATTTTCATACTGGTTTTTGATTAACTATTAAACAAATTATGTTATTAAGTCTTTATTGACTCATCATCAAAATCCAATTATTATTTAATGAACTTTGATCATCAATAATGTTTTATAAAAAAAATTGCAAATTTATTTGCTCAAACAGTTTCAAAGTCGGATATTTTAAAAATAATAATGTTTAACAATATTAATAATGTTTTAACTAATTATTAAATTCATGCTTAATTTGGATTTTCGATACAAACAAAATCTTTCTATAAATCAATTTTTGTATAGAAAATTTTTCGATAACAAAATTTCTCAATAGAAAAAATTTCGTAATAAAAATTTTTCTATAGAAAAAATTTCGTAATATAAATTTTTCTAAAGAAAATTTTGCTATAAAAAAATGTTTTTAAAATTTTTGATAAACCTTTTTACAAAATTTTTCTATAGAAAATTTTTCGATAAAAAAAATTTTTCTATAGAAAATTTTTCGATAAAAAAATTTTTTAATAGAAAATTTTTCGATAAAAAAATTTTTTAATAGACAAAATTTCGTTAAAAAATATCTTTATAAAAAATATTTTCTATAACAAAAATTTATCTATAGAAAAATTTCCGTTAGAAATATTTTTCTATAGAAAAACTTTCGTTAAAGATATTTTTCTATAAAAAAAATTTCAATGAAAAAATTTTTCTATAGAAAATTTTTCTATAGAAAATTTTTCGATAAAAAAATTTTTCTATAGAAAATTATTCTATAGAAAATTTTTCGATAAAAAAATTTTTCTATAGAAAATTTTTCGATAAAAAATTTTTTCTATAGAAAATTTTTCGATAAAAAAATTTTTCTATAGAAAATTTTTCGATAAAAAAATTTTTCTATAGAAAATTTTTCGATAAAAAAATTTTTCTATAGAAAATTTTTCGATAAAAAAATTTTTCTATAGAAAATTTTTCGATAAAAAAATTTTTCTATAGAAAATTTTTCGATAAAATAACTTTTCAATAAGAAATTTTTTCGATAGAAAATTTTTCGATAAAAAAATTTTTCTGTAGAAAATTTTTCGATAAAAAAATTTTTCTATAGAAAAGTTTTCGATAAAACAATTTTTCTATAGAAAAATTTTCGATAAAAAAAAAATTTATAGAAAATTTTTCGATAAAAAAAATTTTTCTATAGAATACTTTTCGATAAAAAAAATTTTTTTATAGAAAATTTTTCTATAAAAAAATTTTTCTTAGCATTACTTTCCTTTGGTTTCAATGAAAACTAAGACAAGAATGACATCCTTAATTTTCGTATAGGAAACCATTTAAATTCTGACAGTTATTTAGAACTATTTTAAATGTTCATATGAAGATTTTCAAATAGAGATTATGTAGAAAGTATTAATATTCCCAAGAAAGAAATCTTGGCAAATAAATAGAAGAACTGAAAAATTTAAACTTTTTTATATTCTTCTTTTCTAACAATTTGGCTACTTTTGATCTTCTATCTAATGTTAAGTCAATGTTCTGAAAGAAACATGCCGATAAGAAGCATATAACTTTAATAATAGTTTTGAACTAAAAACTATCTATTTATTTAATAACTCATAAATCATAAATAAACTGGATTTTATTAGTTTTTCAAAATAGATCTTGGAAGATGTAAGCCATGAAAATAGTGTCTGGTAGCAAAGACGCTATAATACAAAGATGTCGCACTTCCATACATTGATTTGCCATATGGTCGTTTTAAAAAGTCCCATACACTAATTCGAAAACAACTAATGGAAACGATTATCCAATGAAAAATTATCATACGGTCACCAAATCAAATACAGATACTTTTCTAAGCAGTAACAACAATAGTGTAGGGTATCATATCGAATATAATATTTTCATACTTGTTTTTGATTAACTATTGAGAAAATTATGTTATTAATTCTATATTGACTCATCAGCAAAATCAAATTATTATTTTAATGAACTTTGATCATCAATAATTATTTATTATAAACTTGCCAATATATTTGCTTAAATAGTATCAAAATCGGATATTTTAAATAAAACAAGGTCTAACAATATTAACAATGTTTCAACTAATTATTAAATTCATGTTTAATTTGGATTTTCGATACAAAAAAAATCTTTCTATAAATCAATTTTTGTATAGAAAATTTTTTTATAGAAAATTTTTCGATAACAAAATTTCTCAATAGAAAAAATTTCGTAATAAAAATTTTTCTATAGAAAAAAAATTTCGTAATATAAATTTTTCTATAGAAAATTTTGCGATAAAAAAATGTTTTTAAAATTTTTGATAAACCTTTTTACAAAATTTTTCTATAGAAAATTTTTCGATAAAAAAATTTTTCTATAGAAAATTTTTCGATAAAAAAATTTTTTAATAGAAAAAATTTCGTTAAAAAATATCTTTATAGAAAATATTTTCTATAACAAAAATTTGTCTATAGAAAAATTTCCGTTAGAAATATTTTTCTATAGAAAAACTTTCGTTAAAGATATTTTTCTATAAAAAAAATTTCAATGAAAAAATTTTTCTATAGAAAATTTTTCTATAGAAAATTTTTCGATAAAAAAATTATTCTATAGAAAATTTTTCGATAAAAAAATTTTTCTATAGAAAATTTTTCGATAAAAAATTTTTTCTATAGAAAATTTTTCGATAAAAAAATTTTTCAATAAGAAATTTTTTCGATAAAAAAATTTTTCTATAGAAAATTTTTCGATAAAATAACTTTTCAATAAGAAATTTTTTCGATAGAAAATTTTTCGATAAAAAAATTTTTCTGTAGAAAATTTTTCGATAAAAAAATTTTTCTATAGAAAAGTTTTCGATAAAACAAGTTTTCTAAAGAAAAATTTTCGATAAAAAAAAAATTTATAGAAAATTTTTCGATAAAAAAAATTTTTCTATAGAATATTTTTCGATAAAAAAAATTTTTCTATAGAAAATTTTTCTATAAAAAAATTTTTCTATAGAAAATTTTTCTATAGAAAATTTTTTGATAAAAAAATTTTTCTATAGAAAATTTTTCGGTTAAAAAAATTCTATAGAAAATTTTTCAGTTAAAAAAATTTCTATAGAAAATTTTTCGGTTAAAAAAATTTCTATAGAAAATTTTTCGGTTGAAAAAAATTTCTCTAGAAAATTTTTCGTTTAAAAAAAATTATCTATAGATGATTTTTCGACAAAAGAATTCTATAGAAAATCTATATGTACAGAAAATTTTTCGATAAAAAAATGTTGTATAGAAAATTTCTCGATAAAAAATTTTTATATAGAAAACTTTTCGATAAAAAAATTTTTCTATAGAAAATTTTTTGATAAAAAAATTTTTCTATAGAAAATTTTTTTTATCGAAAATTTTCGATAAAAATGTTTTTCTATAAAAATTTTCAATAAAAAAATTTTTCTATCAAAATTTTCGATACAAATTTTTTCTATAGAAAAATTTAAGATAAAATATTTTTAAATAGAAAAATTTTCTATATTAAAAGTCTCTGTAGAAAATTTTCCGTTAAAAATTTTTTTCAATACAAAAATTTTCGTTTAAGATTTTTCTATAAAAAATTTTAAATAAAAAAATTTTTTCTATAAAAAATAGAAAATTTTTTGATAAAAAAATTTTTCGACATTTTTTTTTTTATTGAAAATTTTTTAAAGAATATCTTTAACGAAAATGTTTGTATATAAAAATATTTTTATGGGAAATTTCCCCACCATAATTTTTTGGTTTTATCAAAAAACTATTTATCACAATAATAAATAATTGTAATGAATTGGGATCTTAGTGCAATACACTACAGTAAAACTGTTTAAAAAAAAATTTTCTATAGAAAATTTTCGTTTCAAATTTTTCAATAGAAAAATTTTCGTTAAAAATAATTTTTTATAGAAAAATTTTCTATAAAAAAAAAACTAGAAAAATTTCCTTTAAAAATATTTTTCTATGCAAAAGTTTTCGTTAAAGATATTTTTCTTTAAAAAATTTGCAATGAAAAAATTTTTCTATAGAAAATTTTTGTATAAAAAAAATTTTCTATAGAAAATTTTTGTATAAAAAAAATTTCTATAGAAAATTTTTCGATAGAAAAAATTTTTATGAAAAATTTTTCGATAAAACAATTTTTTTTAGAAAATTAATAGAATTAAGTCTTTCGGCGATATCTCAGTCGATCAATAGAATTTTTATAGGGTCTAAGACTAATAATGAACAAAATTATAGGCTGAATGACAAACTTATATTTTCCCGTCACCTATTGAGGGGTGAAGATTTACATCGACTTACACTCTCAACTTCAAAGTTATATTTAGGACCCCTGAAAAAATCATAAGCTCGTTTGATGAAATCCTACCTATAAAAACTCGTATAGTACTATCTCTGAGAAAATCTATAAGACATAAGCTTCGATAAGAGTCTACCAAGCCTTTAAATTAAACTTATATAACCACAACTTTACTTTCGCCAAACTAGTGTATAGAACTTCACAATTTTCCCGATGGAAAGGCCAGTAATCTTAGTAGAGCAACCTCCGCGAAATACGTACTCCAGATCACTTGGTCATTCTTTTAAAAAAATATTTAACAAAATCGTAATTTACCTCGCTTTTAATAACTTTGGAGAGTTCCTAACATATTGCTATTCCTTTAAAGAAAATGGTGTTATATTAGAAAAATAACCAGCGCATAGGAAATTCACCGGAATGGTCCATCAAAATTTTTCGAATTTAAACAGACCAACATCAAAGAGCACTAGTAATTTCGCCAATTCAATTCAACTTCAAGCTTATATTCCATCACACAATCAAAAATACCAAGTTAAATATATTTTCCCTTAATATTTAAAATAACGGCTTTTTCGTTTTTGTATATCTATGAAGCACCCTATGAAACTGTGTTGAATAATCATAAGGTATTCTTTGAAGCCAATGACGTCAAACAAAACACAAGCGTATAAATTGAGCGCAAAAATGTTCAAATTAAAATCCGAATTTCAACTTTTTCAACTGATGATGCTTTAAAAATGTAAAAATTAAAAACATTTCAAATTTTATTTATTAATATCATATTATTTTAGTTTTCTTGTTTTTTTTTATTTCAATGTATTCAGAAAAGCAATACATTTTAATTTGTTGTGTTTTAGTTTCTTTATTTTTAATTAAAAATATAATTATTATAAAATATAATTCATAATATACAATAAATACATAATTAATTTATAAATTATTCTTGTTTTCATTTTAATTTATTTTCATTTTGGCTAATAAGGAATATAATACATAAATTCATATATTGTATCTAACAATTTAAAACAGGAACTGATTAGAATGAATATAATTAATAATTATAATAAATAATATAGTTAAATATAAAACAACAAAAAGGTTATACTAGTATCTGTCTTATTCATAAATTTTTGTTAAAATAAAATTGTGCCTCTTAAAGATTTTTCTTTTCAAACTTAATTTAACTAAATTAATTTGCAATTTATAGATTTCAAAATTGTTCTTGTAGTTGTAAAGTCATATTGTTAAAGAAATTAAATAAACCAAAAAAGCTTAAACAATTATTGTGTTTATTGGAAAATTCCAAACCAAAATAATTTTATTTACAAGGGTTGCTTTTCATGTTTCGAGATTGGGAAAATCCCAGAGTCAAGGAATTGATGTTTATTTCAGTAGCGGAAATCGTAATTCCTCACGGAACCAAGTTGCAGGGCAATTTGATTTCCACTAATGGATCAATGATGAATATTGGCACCGCACAGTGGTTTGAAACAAACAAAAAATTGCAATAAATCTGTATCTTCTAAGTCGATTTTCTGGATTCGTTTATGAATTTGCGCTAATTTGTGTTTTTGAAATCTAAATAGAATATATGGGACTATATAACTGCACTTCAGAAAACTGCAAAATCAGTTTGACTTTTTTGTTATTGTTCGAAAATACAAAAATTTTCTTAAAAATTAGACAAATTTCGGTCAATTCTGTACTTAGAGGGAATATTGAACTGACTTAAATTTTTGTTTAAAATCATCCTAGAACTTCATTCTCTACGAATACATAATAAAATATTAGCTTTTAATAAAAATTTTCTTCGTAAAAAGTTTTTACCATCTTTTTAAGACAAAAAAGAGAACAGAACAGAAAATAGTCGGCAGGGTTGCCGTTTTTAACCTAAAATAGGTATTTTTTTCAATGTGTAGTTCTAACGTTTTAAAAATAAAAAGTTTTCTACTCCATTTTTTTAATATTTTTATCAACAAGTTTTTAATTTTTTTTTCTTTAGAAAATTTTTTTTACCAAAAATTTTTCAATACAAAATTTTTTTATGAAAAATGATGATTATGATGATTTTTTCAATAGAAAGTTTTTTACCAAAATTTTTTTATAAGAAACTTTTCTGTATAAAATCTTTTGATCAAGAATCTTTTTATCAAAAAATTTTCCATAGAAAATGTTTTTATCAAAAATTTTTCTATAGAAATTTTTTTTATCAAAAATTTTTCTACAGAAAATTTTTCATCAAAAATTTTTCTACAGAAAATTTTTTATCAAAAATTTTTCTACAGAAAATTTTTTATAAATAATTTTTCTATAGAAAATTTTTTTATCAAAAATTTTTCTATAGAAAATTTTTGTATCAAAAATTGTTCTATAGAAAATTTTTGTATCAAAAATTGTTCTGTAGAAAAATTTGTATCAAAAATTGTTCTGTAGAAAATTTTTGTAACAAAAATTTTTCTATAGAAAATTTTTGTATCAAAAATTTTTCTATAGAAAATTTTTGTATCAAAAATTTTTCTATAGAAAATTTTTGTATCAAAAATTTTTCTATAGAAAATTTTTGTATCAAAAATTTTTCTATAGAAAATTTTTGTATCAAAAATTTTTCTATAGAAAATTTTTGTATCAAAAATTTTTCTATAGAAAATTTTTGTATCAAAAATTTTTCTATAGAAAATTTTTGTATCAAAAATTTTTCTATAGAAAATTTTTGTATCAAAAATTTTTCTATAGAAAATTTTTGTATCAAAAATTTTTCTATAGAAAATTTTTGTATCAAAAATTTTTCTATAGAAAATTTTTGTATCAAAAATTTTTCTATAGAAAATTTTTGTATCAAAAATTTTTCTATAGAAAATTTTTGTATCAAAAATTTTTCTATAGAAAATTTTTGTATCAAAAATTTTTCTATAGAAAATTTTTGCATCAAAAATTTTTCTATAGAAAATTTTTGTATCAAAAATTTTTCTATAGAAAATTTTTGTATCAAAAATTTTTCTATAGAAAATTTTTGTATCAAAAATTTTTCTATAGAAAATTTTTGTATCAAAAATTTTTCTATAGAAAATTTTTGCATCAAAAATTTTTCTATAGAAAATTTTTGTATCAAAAATTTTTCTATAGAAAATTTTTGTATCAAAAATTTTTCTATAGAAAATTTTTGTATCAAAAATTTTTCTATAGAAAATTTTTGTATCAAAAATTTTTCTATAGAAAATTTTTGCATCAAAAATTTTTCTATAGAAAATTTTTGTATCAAAAATTTTTCTATAGAAAATTTTTGTATCAAAAATTTTTGTATCAAAAATTTTTCTATAGAAAATTTTTGCATCAAAAATTTTTCTATAGAAAATTTTTGTATCAAAAATTTTTCTATAGAAAATTTTTGTATCAAAAATTTTTCTATAGAAAAATTTTGTATCAAAAATTTGTGTATAAAAAATTTTTTCACCAAAAATTTTTCTATGGAAAATTTCTATAGTAAAAATTTTTCTATAAAAAATTTTTTATCAAAAATTTTTCTATAGAAAATTTTTTTATCAAATTTGTTTCCATAAAAAATCGTTTTATCAAAACTTTTTATAAAAAATTGTTCTATAGAAAATTTGAAAATTTTTTAATAGAAAAAAAATTTTGTATCAAAAATTTTTTTATAGACAATTTTTGTATCAAAATTTTTTCTATAGAAAATTTTTGTATCAAAAATTTTTCTATAGAAAATTTTTGTATCAAAAATTTTTCTATAGAAAATTTTTGTATCAAAAATTTTTCTATAGAAAATTTTTGTATCAAAAATTTTTCTATAGAAAATTTTTGTATCAAAAATTTTTCTATAGAAAATTTTTGCATCAAAAATTTTTCTATAGAAAATTTTTGTATCAAAAATTTTTCTATAGAAAATTTTTGATACAAAATTTTTTTTCTATTAAAAAATTTTCAAATTTTCTATAGAACAATTTTTTATAAAAAGTTTTGATAAAACGATTTTTTATGGAAACAAATTTGATAAAAAAATTTTCTATAGAAAAATTTTTGATAAAAAATTTTTTATAGAAAAATTTTTACTATAGAAATTTTCCATAGAAAAATTTTTGGTGAAAAAATTTTTTATACACAAATTTTTGATACAAAATTTTTCTATAGAAAAATTTTTGATACAAAAATTTTCTATAGAAAAATTTTTGATACAAAAATTTTCTATAGAAAAATTTTTGATGCAAAAATTTTCTATAGAAAAATTTTTGATACAAAAATTTTCTATAGAAAAATTTTTGATACAAAAATTTTCTATAGAAAAATTTTTGATAAAAAAATTTTCTATAGAAAAATTATTTATAAAAAATTTTCTGTAGACAAATTTTTGATAAAAAATTTTCTGTAGAAAAATTTTTGATGAAAAATTTTCTGTAGAAAAATTTTTGATAAAAAAAATTTCTATAGAAAAATTTTTGATAAAAAAATTTTCTATAGAAAATTTTTTGATAAAAAGATTCTTGATCAAAAGATTTTATACAGAAAAGTTTCTTATAAAAAAATTTTGGTAAAAAACTTTCTATTGAAAAAATTTTTAATCATCTTCAGAAAAATTTTTCATAAAAAAATTTTGTATTGAAAAATTTTTGGTAAAAAAAATTTTCTAAAGAAAAAAAAAATTAAAAACTTGTTGATAAAAATATTAAAAAAAATGGAGTAGAAAACTTTTTATTTTTAAAACGTTAGAACTACACATTGAAACATTGTATCAAAAATTTGTGTATAAAAAATTTTTTCACCAAAAATTTTTCTATGGAAAATTTCTATAGTAAAAATTTTTCTATAAAAAATTTTTTATCAAAAATTTTTCTATAGAAAATTTTTTTTATCAAATTTGTTTCCATAAAAAATCGTTTTATCAAAACTTTTTATAAAAAATTGTTCTATAGAAAATTTGAAAATTTTTTAATAGAAAAAAAATTTTGTATCAAAAATTTTTTTATAGACAATTTTTGTATCAAAATTTTTTCTATAGAAAATTTTTGTATCAAAATTTTTATATAAACAATTTTTGTAATATAAAAAATCTTTGTATCAAAATTTGTATATAAAAAATTTTTGTATCAAAAATATTTCTATGGAAAATTTTTGTATCAAAAATCTTTCTATAGAAAATTTTTGTGTCAAAAATTTTTATCGAAAAATTTTCTTTTAAATATAATTTTTATAGAAAAATTATCCAAAGAAAAAAATTTTCATTAAAAATTTTTCTACAAAAAAAAGTTTGGATCGATTTGAAAAATATTCCCAATATTTACAAGTAAATTCTCAATCTTTACAAAAATAATAGTGTTGTGGCAACAGTGTTCGAGAATATATTTCTTTGTTCTCTCTAACCATGAATTTTGTTGCAATAAATTGGATTTTGATTTGTTTCTTGCCTATTTTGTTTTTGTCTTTAACAAAGCGACAGCAACCAACTCTGTCATCGGCTACTGGTGGTATGGGCTGCCTACTCCTGCTCTTAAAGCCCTGCAACAAAAGCAAAACATCTAAACTAGTAAGGAAGCGCAATTTAGCTCTAATAGTCTCATAGGTCAGGTATTGGTTTTCTCTAATATCGAAATATAAAAGTGAACCCTAGTAGTAAAATTTAGATTAAAAATAAATTAATTCTTTAACTAAATTTAACAAATATACATATATTTGAAATATTAAAGATTGTTACGTTTAATACATTTTAGTTGGTTCAATCGGTCGGTATTGATTAGGATATGTTTTTTGCACTAAAACCAATAAAGATTTTAATTTAAATTAATAAATTATTATAAATGCTAAAAGTTTTTCTTTTATACTAAAGGAAAACTATAAAATCGTCAATCGATTTAATTCAAAACATTCAAACTTTGAATATATCTTACGAGAAAAAATCGGTCGATATTGATCTTAATAAGTTTCATGCGTTTCGATATCGTTTTTACATAAAATTTAGGCACAAAATAGAAAAATACTTAATTATTTCGCTGGATTGTTTGGTTTTGTTTTGTTGTATTTATAAATCGGTTCAAAGAGAGAATATATATTATAGTGGATAGATTTTTAGATTTATAATTTTACTTAAATTTCATATTTATATATTTAGTTTCATATTTCATATTTTGTTAAAAATTAAAATTTTAAGTACAAAAATAGATTTTCTTTTAAAAATTGGAAGTGTATGTGTTTTACTTATGATGATTGAGAGGTTGTAGAGTGAAATTATTTCAACTATTTTTTGAATCAAAGACAACTAAAATTTATTTGTTTTTAAATTTTATGAAATTATATAATTTATAAAATATGATTAGGAAAATTATTTTCATTATAATGATATCATTTTTGTCAGATTTATTAGTTAAATTTTCCCTAGTGGGTTTATTTGGTTTTCTTTGACTAGTGTTTTTTTGTTGTAGGTTTATCTTCTTAATTTCTTTTGATTTTTTTTACTTAATAATTTATTTAATTATTACTTCTATTGTTTTATTTTTTACTTATATAAAAAATTGTTTTTTTTTTTACGAGAGATCTCTTACATTATTATAAATCACACACATACATTTGGTTTAAATATTTTTGGTTTTTCGGTTTTTCCACTACGTTCATAGTTTACTTTGGTTTTTCTTAAAAGTTCCGTTTAATAAAAACATTTACATACTTTCGTTAAATTTTTCTTAAAACATAGGTTTAAATTTAAATAAAAAAAGAACAACTTAAAGACTTTACCATACTTCACATTTCTTATCGGGATTCATTTTAGAGCCCACCTTACACTGGAAAACTTCGGCGAATTCGGGCATATTTGAGAGCGTACCAGCCACACGCAGACGTGACGGAGAATGTGTATCTTTTTCCAGCTGCAGAACTGTTGTCTCGTCGGTATCAGTGGAGCACCAGACCTGAATTGATGAGAATATCATAATTTGATTATTGTTTTAATCGTTATTCTATGGATCATAATTCGATTATCAGAACCATTATTTAATATAAACTTAAATATTATTATTAAAATCGATTTTTCAAGATAACTTTATACCTCATCTCCATTGTCTAATCTTATCTCTCATCTCTAGATTTAAAATTTATGACCTCATATAAATAAAATTTTTATTATCTTAAGAGGGGTTATAAAATTGATTTGCTGGCGGTGCAAGAAGCAAAATGGACAGGACAAGGGGAAGTTCGGAACGGAAATACTGTGTTTCTTTACTCCGGTCGCCCGGAGGATGATGAGCATAGTAGGGGTGTGGGCTTTCTGATGACTAAAAGTATAGCTAAAGCCATGATATCATGGTCTCCCATCAATGAGAGGCTAATGGCAATAAAACTTAAGACTAGAGCTCGTAATTTGATAATTATCAATATCTACTCTCCTACTGAAATCCAATCTGAAAACGTCAAAGACGAATTTTATGATGTATTAAGCAGTTGGATGAACAGCAATGTACATAATTGTGATATTACCATGATACGGCGCGACTTTAAGGCCAAGGTAGATGCAAACAACATCGGTTTGGAACACTACATTAGTAAGCACGGTGTCGGAGTAAGAAACGACAACGGGAAAAGATTAATCGAACTATGCTGTGAAAGGAAACTGGTTGTAGATGGCACTATTTTTCCTCATAAGCTCCACCATAAAATAACTTGGGTATCGCCGAACGGCTTCACTAAGAACCAAATTGATCACATTTTGATCAACTCTAAGTGGCGATCATCTTTACTTGATGTACGCTCGAGGCGCGGAGCAGATATAAACAGAGACCATCATTTAGTTATATCTAAAGTTCGATTGAAATTAGGGGCTCTGAGGTCTGAAACGGCGAAAGCCGATCGGAAAATTGATGTTAGGAAACTGGAATCTAAGCGACATCGAAATGCCTTTATTACTTCCATGAGGAATCGGCTTCCAGATGTTTACGACAGTAAATACTAACGAAGTTGCAACGGATGGTTAACAAACGTTGGGCAACATCGGATCAGGTTGAAGAACGTAAAAACCTTATAAAATACAATTTTAAATGCACACGTGGATGTTGAGGTGCTTAGTACAGCTACAAACCGTGACCTATCCAACAAAATAAAAAGGTCTGCCAGGAGGAACAAGAGAACGTGGATAGATGAACAAGCGAGCCAGCTGAGTCAGCTGCAAGTAAAGGCGACATGAGGACATTGTACAATATATCCAGGGCTTTGTGTGGCAAACCTACCTACACCAACAGTCCTATCCTGAGTAGTAGCGGTACACTTCTCTCAACCCCGGATGAACAATTAATAAGATGGATGGAACACTTCCAGTCAAAATTAAACAATCCTATTAGATTAGAAGCACTGACGGAAGTGCAAAATGAAACCAACCATGCCATTTTATTCAATGGAATTTCAGACAGCCCAACCAACAATATAAGAAGTGAAGAATGGGCAATGACAATATATCTGCGGAGATGCTTTTATGTAATGTTGAAGGATTGGCGAGACTATGGCATCCATTTAAGCGTAAAATATTGGACTAAGCAGTTCTGCCAACCTCCTGGAATGAAGTCCCATCTTGAGTAGTAGAGAAACACTTCTCTCAATTCTGGATGATAACGAATGATATAGAAGCTTAGCCAACCACCTGGAATGAAGGTTTACTTGTCAAAACACCAAAAAAGGGTGACTCCAAAGACTACGGGGGTATAACACTTCTTCCAATACCGATCAAAATACTAAGTCAAGTAATTTTGAACAGAATATCCGATGCAGTTTCCGCTTCACTTCGCGAAAATCAGTTTGGGTACCCCAACAGTTGTAGCGGTACACTTCTCTCAACCCTGGATGAACAATTAATACGATGGATGGAAGACTTCAAGTCAACATTAAACAATCCTATTGAATTGGAACCACTGACGGAAGTGCATAGTGAAACCAACCATGACATTACATTCAATGGAATTTCAGACAATCCACCAACAATACAAGAAGTGAAGAACGCCATTAAAAGTCTTAAGCGCAACAAGGCCCCGGGCAATGACAATATCTCAGCGGATATGCTTTTATGTGATGTTGAAGGATTGCCGAGACTGTGGCACCCAATTGTGCGTAAAATATGGGATGAAGAAGCTCTGCCAACCTCCTGGAATGAAGGTATACTAGTTAAATTACCAAAAAAGTATGACTACAAAGACTGTAATAACTACAGGGGTATAACACTTCTTCCAATCCCGAATAAAATACTAAGTCGAGTAATTTTGAACAGAATTTCCGATGCAGTTTACGCTACACTCGCGAAAATCAGTTTGGGTTCAGAGAGAATCGATCTTATGTTAACCTAATCAATACAATAAGAATAGTACTAGAGCACCCCCATTTACCTAGCGTTTATCGACTTTATGAAGGCCTTCGACAGTGTCATTAGGAGCTTTCAATGGAGAATTTTAGAAAATCTTAACATGCCGACGAAAATTCTGAACTTAATTCGTGCATTGTAAGTGGATTTTAAATGTCGGGTCCTACATAAAGGTAAATTGTCTAATCCGTTCGAAGTTACTACTGAAGTAAGACAAGGATGTATCTTGTCACCTATAATACCAAACATTGCTAGAAAAGCGCTTCGTTGAAATCCACAGGGATGCGGCCGTCGTGTTGGTGTACCTGCTTGAACGTGAAGAAGGTCAAATGATGCGGAGTTGCAAACAGCAAACTAATCATAGAATAAAGTATGCCTAACATCTCGCAATAGAGTTAGATATAAAAGGATTTTTGAGGCCCTATGCTCCACTGGGAGTCAAGAATTATAGAAGAAGAACATAATCATTCCATCATATTAACATCATTTAATATAAATCTTTCACTTACCCTTGCAAACGAAACGAAAAACAGCTGCTTATGTGTCAAATTCAGACCCGGCAGTTTTAAAACATCTGCCTCTTTATTCATATTTGTCTTTAGGAACGCATGATATGCCGCCTTCAAACCTCCATTATCGGCTATATTCTCACCCAAGGTCTGTTTACCATTTAAATGTCGACCATTTATAATATAGGAACCATATTGTTTGGAGAAACATTCAGTTTTCTCGTTAAAACGTTCAATACTCTTATTGTCCCACCAACGGTTGATGTTGCCAAACTTATCAAACTCTCGTCCCTGATCATCGAAAGCGTGTGTTAATTCATGACCCATTACCACACCCATAGCACCAAAATTTAAACTTTTAGGATTGTGTATATCAAAGAAGGGCGACTGCAAGATGCCAGCCGGGAAGACAATTTGATTTTTGGAAGGTGTATAGTAGGCATTTACCATGTGCGGTACCATGCCCCAGTTAGTTTTGTTGACAGGTTGATCTAGCTTTTCAAGATTTTTTTTCAAATTGAACATATTCGATTGTATGTTATTTTCGAAATACGTGTTAGCAGTAACATTAAGATCGGCATATTTCTTATCTAGTTCTTCGATATTTAATATATAGTCAGGAAAACCGATCATATCGGATATGGCATCGGCTTTGTCTATGGCACGATCACGCGTTCTCTTATCCATCCAGGTGAGATTGTGTATATTAAGTTTGAAAGCTTCGCGGATTTCGTTAATCATTTGTTCAGCTTCGGGCTTAGAATCACCATGAAAAGCTTGGCGAACAAAAATGGCACCAACAGCAAAGCCCACTACATTGCCAGTATCTGCCACACAAAAACGCCAAACTTCTTCGCCACCATCGGAGCCCATAAGAGCCTTACGCACACCCTTGTAGGCATCACGGAACGAACGTGAAAGGCAAGGAGAGAGAACACGAACAGCTTGCCAAACCAAATAGTTATTGAGAGTGCTTTAAGTATAAAAGAAGGGGAATTAGTAAATTTTAATTTGAAAAGTAAAATGTTTGTACTACTTACTTTCTACCCTCCTTGGTCTTTTGCATTTCCAGTATAATAACCGATAATTTCTTTAGGAATTCAGGAGCATAAACCACTACCACTTCTTTTTGTGTTACCCTGCGATTGACTAATTGCATGGCATAGTCCAAATGTTCAGTCCAATTTATAAAAGGCGCCAAAGTATCCAGCTCCGATAACTTCATAGCATGATACATGGCTTCCTCATTACGTCTCTCCTCCAAAGGTGTAGTAATATTGGCTATTTTAGTTTCAAAATTCATAATCTCTTCCATTTGACGGCGAGCATCGGTCTCATTGGCTCCCAATAAGACACAAACTTTGGTCATATACTCGATGTACTCTTTCAAAACCTTGCTATGGATTTCTGTGCGATTTTCATAGTATTCGGGTGTGGGTAAAGTAAGGCCACCTTGATCGATTTGTATAACATGACGGGTGGAATTTTTGTCATCCTCTCCTATGGCCCAGCCAAACAAGCAGTTGATATTGTACCTGGTATTGAAAGAATGTAATAAGTTTGATTATTTGTTTAAGTGTACAATTATAATATTACCTATTCTGCAATTTCTTAAGAGTATGACCTAAACTCCATTTTCCCAAATTGAAACCGGTATGCGTTACATTCCATCCTCCAATTTTCCACAGGAAATCTACCATAGGCTTAGCTCCTAATTTCTCCAAATCATCATTGCGATCCAAACAAGACTCATAATAGATTTTCGCTTTTTTCTCAGCCTCAGATTTGAAAGTTTTCATGGGTTTCTCCAAAATATTTTTTATAATCAATTGATTTCTTTGTTCTATATTGCTAAAGGTACCCCAGGAGGATTTGCCATCCGGTATAGGGTTATTTTTAATCCATTGATTGCTAAAGACAAGTTTGTTAAAAATTTGACTTTTATTTAATTTTAATCAAAAACCTACCATGAATATCCATAAAAATCCTCACAAGGATTAACTGAACGATCTATGGAATTTAGTATATCGTTCGAGGCAAATATACAATGTTCGTTTAAACAGGGCATTTCGGGATCTGAAAAAACATGGAATTGTCAGAAGAAATTTTTATTTGTTATTGAACTTACTATCTTTGTGCGGTTCTACATGTAGAATTCTAGTAGTCTTATCCGCTTCATTTTGGAAGAGCATTATAAGAAGACCCAGTACTATGAAGGACAAAACAATTGTCGTTAACATTAGCCATTTTTCAACACGATTTCGTGAGCGCCAATTTAAAGTTGCCTGTATTTAAAACAAAAAAAAAATGATGCTTAATTGAAATGTAAATGGAAGTTAAGAAGTGAAGAATGGCATTAAAAGCCTTAAACGCAACAAGGCGACCATCATTTAGTAATGTGTAAAATTCGACTAAAGGTTGCGGCTTTGAGATCTGATACGGCGAAAGCAGATCGGAAAATAGATGTAGGGAAACTGGAATCCGAAAATCATCGGAATTCCTTTATTACTTCCATAAGGAATCGGCTTCCAGATGTTATAAACAACAACGGTGCCAGTATTAATGGAATTTCCAGGTGTGTCACACTAACATACAAGGAAGCTGGTCAACAAACCCTAGGATTTAAAGATCACAAAAGAAAAATTTGGATAACACAGGCAACATGGGACTTGGTAGAACAACGCAGAACCCTAAAAAATACAATGCTTAATGAAAACGGAGATGATGGAGCCCTCAGTGCAACATATCGTGATCTATCCAGTAAAATAAAGAAGTCTGCAAGAAGGTACAAGAGAATGTGGATAGACGAGCAAGCGAGTCAAGCTGAATCAGCTGCAAGCAAAGGCGATATGAAGACCATATCAAGGGCGTTATGTGGCAAACCTACATACACCTACAGTCCGATCTTGAGTAGTAGTTGCACACTCCTTTTAAGTCCGGATGAACAACTAATACGCTGGATGGAACACTTCAAGTCAACACTTAACACTACTGGCTGAAGTGCATAATAAAACCAAGCATTACTGTTTATTCAATGGAATTTCAGACAGCCCACCAATAATACAAGAAGTGAAGAATGCCATTAAAAGCCTTAAGCACAATAAGGCCCCGGGCAATGACAACATCTCAGCGGAGATGCATTAATGTGACGTTGAAGGATCAGCGAGACTGCGGCACCCATTTGTGCGTAAAATATCGAAAGAAGAAGCTCTGCCTGAAATGAAGTATACTAGTCCAAATACCAAAACTGGGTGATTCCAAAGACTGCAAAGCTTACAGGGGTATAACATATCTTCCTATACCGAGCAAAATACTAAGTCGAGTAATTTTGAACAGAATATCCGAAGCATTTTCCGCTACACTCCACGAAAATCAGTTTGGGTTCAGAGAGAATCGATCTTATATTAACCCAATCAACACAGTAAGAGTAATACTAGAGCAATGTAATGAATTCCGCACCCCAATTTTCATAACGTTTATTGACTTCTCTATGGAGAATTTTAGAAAATCGTAACATGCCAACGAAATATCTGAATTTAATTCGGGCAACGTACGTGGATTTTAAATATCGGATCCTACACAAAGGTAAATTGTCAAATCCGTTCGAAGTTACTACTGGAGAAAGACAAAGATGTAGCTTGTCACCTATACTTTTTATCCTAATCGAGAACATAATGCTCTAATGATAGACACGATATCCACCTTTTAAATAACTCGAGGACTTGGAATATGCTGATGACGTATGTCCTCTAAGCCAAAGCTTAGGTCACCTTAAAGAAAACACTAGCGCTATTACTGTTGAATTTTGGGCAGCTGGGCGGGAAATCAATATTTCCAAGACAAAGATTATGCCTGGACGCTATGGCGCAAGCCCGTCCATACACATCAATGTGGATAACGAGGTTATTGGATGAGTAGGTACCTTTAATTATCTTGGTAGTTTGGTATCACCAAAAGGTAGCGCGGATTATGCCTGGATGCTATGGCGCAAACCCGTCGACCCAAATCAATGTGGATAACGAGGTTATTGGATGTTTAGGTACCTTTAATTATCTTGGTAGTTTTGTATCTACAAAAAGGTGCCGCCGACGTGGCTATTTATTCTCCGAATGGAAATGGCGTTGGAAAGGCCACACATTTTGAAGGCCACATACCAACTACACAGGGAAGCGGCCGTCGAGTTGGTGCACCTGCTAGAACTTGGAGAAGATCAATTGATGCTGAGTTGGAAGCAGCAAACTATTCATGGAATGACGTATGCCTAACATCTCGCAATAGAGTTCGATATAAAAGGATGGTTTAGGCCATATGCTCCACAGGGAGTCAAAGATATCAGATGAAGAAGTACAGGACAGGCTCTTGCAAGAATCAGAGGATATTGAAATAAAACTCTTCATTAGGTGTTGAGTTTCTAGAATAACTCCTTCATAATTCCTCGCCGGAATGTGGGATTATACCAACCCTTTTAACTAGAACTGTTAACTTCTCGACAAGCGCTTCGTTGGAATCCACAACGAAGCGGCCGTCGAGTTAGTGCACCTGCTAGAACGTGAAGAAGGTCAATTGATGCCGAGTTGCTAACAGCAAACTATTAACGGAATGACGTATGTCTAACATCTCGTAATAGAGTTCGATATAAAAGGATGGTTGTAGCTATGTTCTACTGGAAGTCCAAGATGTTTCACTGGAAGTCAAAGATAACAGAAGAAGATGAAGAAGAACAGGACAGGCCCTTGCAAGAATCAGAGGATTGTATTGAAATAGTACTCTTCATTGGGTATTGAGTTTCTAGAGTAACTCCTCTCTAATTCCTCGCCGGAATGAGGAATTAGGATTATACCAACCCCTTTAACTAGAACAATATTACACTTAAAAAAAATATTTCTTTACATTATTGCAGCTTATGTCATTCCCATTCAAGTATAAAAATGTTTTTAGACTTAAACCAATTTAATGCAAACCGCAGTAAACCCATTCATTCAGACACACGCACAGTTGTGGCCACCACCACATCCTTTAAATGGGGATTATATTAAATAGAGCCCGCTTCATATTGAAAGTAGTACCATAAGTAGGTGGCATGAATTAAATTGTAAAACATGAGCAAAAATATATCCTGTGGATTCAATATTATTGTATTTTATTCAATTCAACAACATTCCAATGCAGACATTGACCATACGGTTGGTGTTAAATCATTTTAATACAAATGGGTTTTCTATAAAAAAAAATCTCTGTGTATTAATGGAAAGTCTAATGGAGGCAATGACGACCTGTAAGTGAGTTATTTCTAATGGTTAACTTTTCTAAGTAATACCAAAATTCAAAGAGGAGCTTGGGACTTACAATATCTTTAATTTATACACCTCTAGAACAGTGGTGCCCACTAAAGCAAAGCTCCAGAGTACAATATTTTGTTTCATCAAGTGTTTCATAGCAAATTATTAAATTTTTTAAGGAGAGTGTGTAAAAAGCTGGAGCTTAACACAATTGTTATGTATAGTAGGAAGAACAATTAATGTCTCTGATCAAAAGCATTTAAGTTCCTGAGATGTTCACATTTAAAGATCGATCTAAAGGAAAAAATATTAATGAAGATATTTGTATACCCACCATCAAAAAGAATAGGGGGTATATTGAGATTGTCATTCCGTTTGTAATTTCCTTAATATTGGCTCAAAAACGAAAAGCAATATATATTCTGAATCCTTATGAAATTCTAAAACGATTAAGTGATGTCCGTTTGTCTGTCTGTCCGTCTGTTGAAATCACGATAACGCCTAAACGAAAGGAGCTAGCTCACTGAAACTTAGTAAAAATATTCTTCATTTCTGAGAAAATGTTGGTATTTATATTAGGCAAAATCGGTTAACATTTGACCATAGCTCCCGTATAACCTCGTCTAATCGCTTATTTGCTAATAAATAACAAACTATAATAGCTATGATGATAAAATTATATATACACCTAAAATTTTTTCTATAAAAATTGTACACCAAAAAATGTTTCTATAAAAATTTTACACCAACAAATTTTTCTATAAAAATTTTACCTAAAAATTTTTCTATAAAAATTTTACCTAAAAATTTTTCTATAAAAATTTTACACCAAAAAAATTTTCTATAAAAATTTTACACCTAAAAATTTTTCTATAAAAATTTTACACCTAAAAATTTTTCTATAAAAATTTTACACCAAAAAAATTTTCTATAAAATTTTTACACCTAAAAATTTTTCTAAAAAAATTTTACATCGAAAATTTTTCAATCAAAATTTTACAACTAAAAATTTTTCTATAAAAATTTTATACCAAAAACTTTTTCTATAAAAATTTTATACCAAAAAAAATTTTCTATAAAAATTTTACACCGAAAATTTTTCTATACAAATTTTACCTAAAAATTTTTCTATACAATTTTACCTAAAAATTTTACACCAAAAAAAAATTTCTATAAAAATTTTACACCAAAAAAATTTTCTATAAAAATTTTACACCAAAACTTTTTCTAAAACAATTCTACACCGAAAATTTTTCTATCAAAATTTTATAACCAAAATTTTTCTAAAAAAATTTTACACCAAAAACTTTTCTATAAATATTTTACGATGAAAATTTTTCAATATCAATTTTACAACGTATATAGAAGTTTTACATAAGCCATAGGCAGCATATCCAAATCGGTCTACATTTAGCCATAGCTTCCATACAAAAAACTTATGAAAGCAGACTAAATTTCAACTAAAATACAGTAAAATGACAATAAATGTAATACTATAACAGATATAACCACTAAATTCGGCACAAGGAAGTCTTATATTAATCCCAGCCAGTGTGCAAAATTTCGTCACAATCGATCACCATTTGACCATATCTCTCATATAAACAACTTACGGAAACACAAAAAATGGGGTTTATATCCGTCTTTCCGTCGGATAATAGCGCGATAGCTCCCTAACTACGAGAGCTAGAGATATGTTATAGAAGTTGTGTACTGAAAATGGGCGAAATCAGTTCACATTTAGTTAGAGCTCCCATAAACCCCGCCCCGGGAAACACATTAATGCTGATAAATTGAATACAATTTCAATTGCTATGACGACTAGGGAAGACGAATAGGGAACTTTTATGCAACTATTGGTCAGTATAACAAATTTTATAGTAATCGGTCCATATTTGACTATAGCTTTCATATAAAAAACACTGCCGGAAACCAAAAATATTTAGCAAGGACCGGTTAAAAGCTATTAAATTAAAAACTGTGACAGCTATTGTCACTAAATTTTGCAAAAATAAGCTTTATATAAATACCAGCCAATGTGTGAAATTTTGTTACAATCGGTCAACATTTGAATATAATTCTTATATATTACACAGAATATATGGACCTGTCGTACTACTATCAACTTCTTTATCCTAACTAAATATTAAGCTAAACGAAAAGTATTTAACAACTTATTAATGTAAAACCATACGATAACGAATTTTGTTCAAAGTAAATAAATACTAGGGAAACTACCTACATACTTTTTACCAACAATACCAACTAACGTAACAACTTTTTTCCAATTTGGTCCACGTTTTGAATTTGCTGCACCCTCGTAGATATATGAGATATGTTTCTAAATCTGACACAATTTGATGGTGGGTATATAAGGTGGGTAAGTTGAGGGCTGTATAATTAACTATTAAGGGCCACTTTTTGAGTTTGAGATCAAAATTAAATTTATTCTCTAATTAACTAATCTAAAAGTGCATATTATTTGTATTCGATTTTTTTGGGTGGTGGTTTAAACTTCATGGTGTTGCCATATCGATCAACAAGAAATGGCAAACTTTTTTTGCAAATGTCAAATGTGTTATCAAAATGACAACTTTTTTTTGTAGAAGAAGAAGACATTGCGCAAATTTCATAGTTATTATACAAATAAAAATGATTTGGCCGTGTTCTAATAGTTCTTAACTTTCTTATAATTGTTTTATTTAAATTTTCATAAATTTCGGAGTCGATAAAATCTTCATCTGCACTTCCAAAAAATACCTATAAATTTCTGTTTGTTTACGTATTTTTAACAGCTGTTTATTATGCATGTGTGTTTTGAGAGTTCTCATTGAAGATTAAACCACCAACATTGACCGCTTAAACTAGAGAACAAAATAAGATAATCGACCACTCAAAAACAAAATTTGGAGGTTAATATTAATTTAATCTCCGATCTCGAACTCAAAAAGTGGCTCTAAGTTGACAAAAAGCTAAAAGTGCTCTAGAAGGTAAAGTCTAATAACACCCTCAATTATTACAACTTAATATTATAAGTTAAAAAGGCATTCTAAAAAATCGTCTCCAATATTTCATATTTTTCTAAATACTAACATAGGTCACACCTAGTTCTCTAAAACTACCTAAAGTAGCTCAAAACTATATAAAATGAGTAATAATAAATTTATTGATGCTTGTATCTACTTATACGTTTAAACTTAAACATGTATTATTCATTATTGTTCTTTCGTCGTATCTAACTTACCCTGGCAGTATGATAACGTATCTGCATTCCCGTGCTACTGCTGGGCTCATTCAACTGAACGCCACCAATCGAACTGCTGTCTTCCTCTGAGAACTCTGTCTGTTTGTAACGGGTCATCTAAAAGGAAAATGAAATATATTGTATACAATTTAATTTATATCAAACAAATGCCATTACAAGTTTATTAAATCACTGGCGCAAATTAATTTATGTAAATGCAAGTAAAAGAACATCGCATGAGAGTTCGATTTGTTGGAAGGGAAGGCAAAAATGTCTTATATAAAAATGTACGTTATACGTACTACGTATATAGGTTTGAACATATTGTCATTAAATGTTCATACAATATTTTTTTTAATACTACGATTTAGAGTCGTTTAAAGCTTAGCGGAACTAAAACTCTTTTGAAATGCATGTTGTACTGTTTTCAAAAGTTATTGCCTTTTTTATCTATCTCAATCAATCTCTTGGTTTATATCAACCTTTCTTGAAGATCGGACTATAATATATTCCTAAATTACCTTCTATGTCGAACCTTATAACCAAAGAAAGATGTTGCATCTCAAAACATTAATTTGAAGTTTTACTCTAATTCGAAAACAACTAATGGGGACGATTATCCAATGAGAGAAAGCTAAGGCACATACACGTGCTTATGAAATGTATGTTTGTTTGTGCGTTTATGTGGTTTCATTGTTCTTTATCCACTTTAATTTCACATTTGACAGAAAGAAATGTATGAAGTGCAATATCTTTATATTATAGACAGGAGTAGGCAGCCCATACCACTAGCAGCCGATGATTTTTTTTTTTAATTTTCGTAAGTACCACGATCATTAATGGAATTTGGATGTTGGAATTTGGATGTTAACAGAGTTGGTTGATGCCGCTTTGTTAAAGAAAATACAAAAACAAAATAGACAAGAAACAAATCAAAATCCAATTTATAGCAACAAAATACATGGTTCGAGAGAACAAAGAAATATAATCTCGAACATTGTTGCCACGTCACTATTATTTTTATAAACATTGGGAACATTTTTGTAAATATTGGAAATATTTTTCAAAACAGAAATAAATTCTAATATTAAACAATTTTAGATTTTTATATTTTTTAGATATTTTAAATATTTTTATCCAAAAAAAATCCGATAGAAAAATTGTTGAGAAAAAAATTTTCATAGAAAAATTTTTGTTAAAAAATTTTCCATAGAAAAATTTTGATAACAAAATTTTCTATAGAAAAATATTTGATAAAAAAATTTGCTATAAAAAATTTTTTGATAAACAAATTTTCTATAGAAAAATTTTTGATAAAAAAATTTAATGCTTAATAAAAAAATTTCCTATAGACAAATTTTTGATAAAAAAAATTTTCTATAGAAAAATTTTCGATAAAAAAATTTTTCTATAGAAAAATTTTTGGTAAAAAAATTTTCTATAGAAAAATGTTTAATAAAAAAAATGTTCTATAGACAAATTTTTGATAAAAAAAATTTTATAGAAAAAATTTTCATAAAAAGTTTTCCAAGAAAACTTTTTGATAACAAATTTTTTTATAGAAAAATGTTTAATAAAAACATTTTCTATAGAAAAATTTTTGAGAAAAACATTTTCTATAGAAAAATTTTTGAGAAAAAAATTTTCTATAGAAAAATTTTTGATAAAAAAAAATTTTCTATAAAAAAATTTTTGATAAAAAAATTTTCTATAGAAAAATTTTTGTTAAAAAAATTGTTTATAAAAAAATTTTTGATAAATAAATTTTCCATAGAAAAATTTTTAATAGAAAAATTTTCTATTGAAAAATTTTTAATAAAAAAATTTTCTATTGAAAAATTTTTGATAAAAAATTTTCTATAGAAAAATTTTTGATAAAAAATTTTTTATAGAAAAATTTTTGATAAAAAAAAATTTCTATAGAAAAAATTTGTAGATAAAAAAATTTTATAGAAAAATTTTTGATAAAAAAAAAAATTCTATAGAAAAATTGTCGATAAAAAATTTTTTTACAGAAAAATTTTTTGTTCTGTTTTCTTTGCGATTAGATTATAAAGTTTTTGCTTATACCTTTTGACATATTTTTCAGTGCTTCAGAATCTATTTTGGAGTTACTTCCACGTAGGAAAGTTTAAAGGTTATTATATGTGACGGTAGAGTAGCCAAGTCTTGCGATTCACTGGAGCATAGTGGCAATGTGGATTGTGTTTCACTGTTCTGTCTGTACCTAAGAAGCTATAGCACGAACAGATCGACCTCCCAAATGTTATTAATATAAGTGATTTACCATAAACTTTTTAATATAGAATTAAAATCCACTCAAAACCCTTTTTTGCTACTAGAACAAAGCCTAATAAAAATAAACAAAATTATTCAAAATTTTGGGGTAACTTCTTAACAATTTTATGGGTGGAATATATTTATAAATATCAAATTTGCTTCTACCTGTACGAAATTTTGCACAGACAAATTTTCTGTCAGTGGTTTTACTACTACTGAAATTGCCCAAAATCCGAACATTTTTTAGGGAACCTCTTATACGTCTAATTTCCAGGAATTGAGATTTTGGCCACAAATTCCAGTATGTGTATATTTTTTTGAAGTTAAGAAGAAATATGGACAAGTCTGTTCAAAATAAATAAAATCATTCAAAATTTTGAGGTAACTAACTAACAATTTTATTCGGGTACCTTTTATACGTCTAATTTCCTGGTATTGAGATTTTGGCCACAAATTTCAGTATATTTTTTTTTTTTAATTTAGAAGAAACATGGTTTATATAAACCAAAACCACTGTACCACATATCGAAATCGGTCTATATTTTACCCATACAAGACCTTCTGACAAAAGCCAGTTAATTGGTTCGGAATTTACAAAAACCCTCCAAAATCTGAAGATAAAGACAATGTTTTTTTGCAGCACACAAATGTTATTGCTAAATTTTTAGAAAATAGGTCTACATTTGATCCTAAATCGATGGATCAGAGATTTAATCTATGTATGTCGGTATGTCTGTCTGTATGTCTGCCTGTCCGTTTGTTGAAGCACGATAGGGCCTAAACGAAACGAGCTATTGTAACAAAATTTGGCAAGAATATTTCACATGTCTTTAGTATTGAAATTGAGTAAAATTCGTCTAGTCAAAATCGGTTCACAATTGATTAAAGCTCCTATATTTAGCGCCACGGAAATCACTTTAATACTGATAAATTTAATTAAAATGACAACTTAGTTTGGAACAGAGAAGTTGTATGCAACCTGTGGTTAGTTTTTAAAATTGTATGAGAATGGATCCACATTTGACTATAGCTTCCATAGCAAATGCTAATAAATATTGAATTATATATAACTACATAATTTGGTAAGGATCAGTTTTTTATCAGAATCAGTCTACTAAAATGCCACTTAAGCCAGTTATTTATGAGATGAATGCATTAGGACCTACCAACTGAATATAAGGACCTTCCAACCGAACTCGCTGGGCTTCTGACATGTAACTACAGATGTTTGTGGCCTAACTTTTTCTTGAAGAAAAACACACAAAACACTTAATAGTGGACAAAGGGAAGTAGCAAACCTAGAGCAAAATTGTCCAGTCAGAGTACGACTGCTAATTTTCATTGGATCACGATCCGGTTTTATTTAATGTTGTTATAAGTGATGAATTTTTTACCACCGCTTCAAAAATGGATTGATTTTGTTTAGATTCAGTAGCGATATATAAAAAAATCGGTCCAGATACGAGCTAAATACCACAAAAGCCTTTAAAAACCAAATAAGTAGTAAATATCCTTAGCCTTAAGATTAAAACAATCGCAAGCGACAGGAAAAATATTGATAGTAAGCGACAAAATATCTTAATTAAATAAAAACGGGGAATGTTTTGGTACATAACTTTTTTGTTCTTTGTTAGTTTGCTACTTCCGACAAACTGATTAAATTTTTTCTAAATAGTTAAGAAGTTATGGTGCAATGGTGCATATTTATTTTTACCACAGTGGCCTCTACTGTGGGCCAAAGTTGAGCACCATTGTATGTAAAACCTATTGGTCCGTATAATTGTCGCAAATATAAACCTATCGAAATGATTTTTACACATTCGAAAACTACTTAAGAAAGAAAGAGAAATATGCTTGCTGTACTACGCTATCTCTAATAGTTAAAGAGATATTTAACGAAATGTCGTTTACGATTATTTAAATCAAAGGGCTCGATATAATATGGCCTATAGTAGTTTTGACGAACAAATATAGGGAAGTTTTATATAAGTAGCCCTCGGTTGGTAAGTGATGTAGGGGATATTGGATACCAAGCAGCGGTTCTTATTTGCCTTAACTTGGAAGGCCCAGGCTTATCTTGGTTATCCTTCATCTCAACTGTGAACACTGACCTCCTTGTGGTATCTCCCGGGAAACTACATTAACACCCGTTAATATAGTGAGCTAACATGTGCCTAGAGTTTTTCCATAACAACGATAAAAATATGGGTTAGTTCTTTGGACTAGTAACCCACTCCAGGCAAAAACAAAAACTTTGAAAATGCTAAAATAAGAATGAAAACTGTCGCCCTAATATTAAAAGAAAAACAAAAGTTGAGGCCCTATACTCCACTGGGAGTCAAGGATAACAGAAGAAGAAATATTAAAAGAGGACGTCCGAAACTTCGATTGAAAGACCAAGTAGAGGAAAATCTTTTAAAGCTAGCCTTACATAGTTGAAGAATATGTGCACAAGATTGAAGTGCATGGAATTCGAAATATGCTCGGCCTTTGACCTTAAAAGGTTGTAAATATGGGGCTGTTTACATATTACGTAACGCTATGTTTGCAGATTTGTTACCCCCTCCCCCCTGTGTAAAACTTTTTAATAGAAATACCCATGCAAAATTCCTCCACCGAAACAGAAGCCATACCCCCCTCCCCTCTAAGAGCGTTACGTAATAAGTGAACAGCCCCTATATGTTATATAAGAAAGTAAGTATCCCTCGATTAGTGGGTACATAAAATTCGACACAGCCGAACATAACACTCTTACTTGTTTTTGATCTCCGTATTCTGTAAGTATCATTGTATTTTTAAGAGTTTCTATATTGTACGATTTTATTTTACTTAATCACTCTAACTTCTCACTCTTACTTCTTTAATACTCTAAATTTGTATTTTCAAAACAAAAATTTTAAAAAATAAGCAACATTGAAACCACATTTAGATACCTAATTCGACTATTCTTTTTCAATATCAACTTTTTAACAAATTATTTAAATATCAAATTCAAAATAACCGTTAACCGTACCGTTGCAACTTGCAGGTCAGTCGTCCAAAATACTTTTGAACACTTGAACAAGATTTGGGAAAACGAACTCTCAATATGTTGTCACTAATCAAATTTAAGAACAATTTATTTAATTCTATTTTTATATAAAAATTATTACTATTTTTAAGAAAAATAAAAACAAAACATACGTTATTTCGACGTTGAAAGAACTTGTAAACAAACATGTCTAATTTGCTTATATGTCTTATAGACCGACCGAAAGACAGACAGACACCCTAAAAACACTTATGACAAGATAGTCTGAACGTTTATGGACGAGTGTAATTCATATAAATTCAAAATTATTTCTTTGAAAATTGTATAAATAATAAAAGCACTTTGTTTAACAAATACAAAAATTGATTGTTATGAATGTTTTTTTAATACAATTTAAAATTCTGAATGTAACGAGTAAATATTTAATATTGCAAATTATTGACACACAATGAACTTTCCCATAGACAAACCAAAACCGTCTATCGTTCTTTCTATCCTTCCTTCCGTCTCACTAATAATTTTGTTTTACTCTAATAAATTTTGTATTAAAAAGCAACAGAAACAAACTAATACACACGCTTTTGTAACGTTCAAAGGCCAGAGAAATACTGAAAAATACGGTTCCATAAGATAATATGCAAAAAAAAATAAAAAATGAAAAGTTTTATACATATCTACAAAATACAGACAGGCAGGCCAGGCCGTCATACATTCATTCATTCATTTGTAGACTCTTAAGTAAATGCTTTGGAGTAGAATAGAATATACAAAACAATACCAAAGATCACAGATAAATTTTATTCGCACTCGGTTCACCGGGGATGGGTATAAGTAGAGTGCAGCAACAACAACAACAACAGCAATAATGAAAACAAAAGCCGTGAACAAAAACAAAATAGATATGATAACAAGAAGAGAGACATGAAAATTTCGACCCCCATATAAACAAACCACCCACCCCAAAATTCACCTACACAACCCAACATACAAATGTGTTATGTTTGCACGGCAGTTCAGTAGTTGCCAACCTTAATGAACGAGGGGCCAAACAATTAAAAGGTTCTTGATTTGGATAAGCCGATCTTCATACATTCACCATTTATATGCCGTTATCCATCCACCATAAGTGGATAGTAGGATGACAATCCATTACAGTGCAATTTCAGTACTTCTCTCAGACAATGAGCTGCATCCGATTCTATTTTTAGACTCATTGAAAGGGACCTACGTTTTAACTCCGGCTCCGAACGGCAAATGCATTAGTTGGAGAAGTTTTACATAGCCTAATACTCAATAACCAGTGGCTAGCTGAGTTATGAGGTGAACCGCCGCTTTTTTTAAACTTTTTTTTTTCAAGTTGGTCTGGCCGGGGATCGAACTTGGGACCTCTGGTATGCTAGGCGAATGACTGCTATAACACGGCGGCTCAAAATGTTAATAATTTGAATGATAATATTTAAATATGTAAAATGAAATGATATAATTTAAATATGTAAAATTAGGCGGAAAATTAGCCCAGACTTATCTCGGTTATCCTTTATCTCAACTGTGGACACAGATCCCCACTTGGTATTACCCAAAGAACTACGTTGGCACCCGTTTATGTACTGAACTAACATGTGCCGCGAGTTCTCCCATAAGAACGAAAACACTATGAGTTAGGACGTCGGGCTAATAATCCTCTCCTGGAAAAAACAATTACTACGAAAAAGCTAAAATAGGAATAAAAACGGTCACGCTATGTTAGACGTCCAAGTAGAAGAAAATCCTACAAAGCTTTGCCTACGAAATTGGAGAGTATGCTCACAAGATCAAAGCGCATAGAATTCTAAAATATGTAAAATTAGATGGGGTGATGTAGAGGATGTTAAATACCAAGCAAAGCAAAGGTCTTAACTTGGTAAGCACAGACTTATCTTGGTTATCCTTCATCTCAACTGTGGACACTGACGTCCACGTGGCATCACCCGAGGAACTACGTTAATGTAATGAGCTAACATGTGTCGCGAGTTCTTCCACAAGATCTGTAAAAAATTGGGCTAGGACATCGGGCTAATAACACTCTCCTGGAAAAAGCAATTACTATGAAGAAGTTAAAATTATAATAAAAACTGTCCCCTTATATTAGACGAGGACGTCCGAAACATCGATGAAAAGACCAAGTAGAGAAAAATCCTTTAAAGTTTGGTCTACGAATTTGGAGAATATGCTCACAAGATCAAAGCGCATAGAATTCTAAAATATGCCCGACCTTTGACCTTAACAGGTTGTAAATATAGGACATTTAAGTAAGTAAATTAGGCGTTTGTTAAAATCGTAGTCTAAGTTGATTCTTATACATATTTATAAATGACCTTTTATATAAATGACCTTTTATATCAAACTTCCAATCATATCTACTCTTTTGCAGATGAAAGCAAAATTTGAAATTCGTATTCATTCAGCTATAAACCAAACCTCTAAGACATAGAAAAAAATAGGCAGAATATGAATGAAACTCTAAATTTGGACTCAATTCCATTTTCTAAATGTGAATAGGGTTGATTTTAATGCCAGAAAGACCCACACAAATGTATGGCTGACAATGTTGCTTTATCTGTTACTATGGATGGTATAGATATTGGGAAATCTGATCATGGAAATACAGTGTGATGTCCTTTCGACTCAAAGCATTTTTTTCAAGTGTCTCGATTCTTTAAAACTGTGCAAGACCTACTTCAATCCAACGGAATAGCAAAGGTACTTATTGGTAACAATAGGGTAGCCAGCTCTAATGACTCACTAGAACATTGTCGCAATATAGGTTGTGTTTCACTGTTCTCTCGGTATTGCAATGGTATGTGTTCTAATTAAATGAGGGACCTTATTCCTGGAACGTAGTACTTGTATGTTCTCAAGGACTCATCACAATGCAATGCATACATAGGGGTTATCCCCTGAGTGTTGGTAACATTATAACAAAAAAAACAAAAATTGTCCGACGTAATAAAGCTTTCGGATTATTGAAGTGTCCGAACTATGGAGGATATACTACAATGGAAGTTATAAAGTATAGGATTATTTAATAATAATACTTCAATGTGGGGTTCAGACCAATGTTTTTGGATATTATAAACATTAGCATAAACCCGATATAACTTTTTCACATATTGCGATATAGAGCATCAATCAATCCACCAACAATACAAGAAGTGAAGAACGCCATTAAAAGCCTTAAGCGCAGCAAGGCCCCGGGCAATGAGAAGAATTGATCTTGTGTTGACCTAATCAACATAGTAAGAACAGCAATAGAGCAATGTAATGAATTCCGCACCCCCATTTACCTAGCGTTTATCGACTTTATAAAGGCCTTTGGCAGTGTCAATAGGAGCTTTCTATGAATAATTTAAAAAAATCGTAATATGTGAAATCAAATCCGTTCGAAGTTACTACTGGAGTAAGACAAGGTTGTATCTTGTCACCTATACTTTTTATCCTCGTTATCGAAAACATAACGCCCATCGCTCTGAATAATAGGCATGGCAACCAATGGACACCATTTAAACAACTCGGACTTGAAATACGCTGATGACGTATGTCTTGTAAGCCAAAGCTCAGGAGTTGCAAGCAGCAAACTATTCATGGAATGACGTATGCCTAACATCTCGCAATAGAGTTCGATATAAAAGGATGATTAAGGCCATATGCTTCACTGGGAGTCAAGGATGACAGAAGAAGAAGAGGTGTAGAGCATAACTATATACTCTTAATCCCATTCTTTATAGGTCTCAAACTTGATCAAATCCTATATTGATTGATATATAAATATAATATGACAGTGTTTAATAAATTTCAAAAAAGTGTTCAAAATTATATAAAATGTATTTTCAAAAAAAAAAAAAACATATGTTGGCGGGCCATGATTAGCACACAACAGATGTCGTAGCACATGTGAAAAAATAAACAAATTAAAATTTAAACAAATGTCGAGTAAATTTTCGAATTGTTGAACTTGTATTTATTTCTTTACATACAATTTCAGTTTAAATGATTTTGTGTAAAAGTGTGTGTCTAGGTAAACAAATAAAGTTGTTGTACTTTTGGTGTATTGTGTGTTTTTTGTGTTTTTGTTATTATTTTATGAGATTGTTGTTATTGTTTCTTGTGTATTTTCCTTTCAAAAGAAATTCTCTTTATAGAAATTCTAAATGAGCAGATATGTTGGATACTCAAATGTGGAACAATTTCCAAAAAAAGAAAAATCAAAAAAAGTTAAACGGAATACAAATACAAATTAGATTTGGAGCAAAAAAAAAAGAGAAAAAATACATAAATTTTTTGTCTTTAATCTCAAATTCAATTTAAAATCTAATTTGCAAAAAAAAAACACAGATATACACATACACACACACTTTTGTTAGGAAACACATACATATACATTCAAATGATTTTCGATTTGAATTTATTTCGAAAATATTTACACAATATCTCTTAGCATATGTTTGATGGAATTAATTTTGTTATTGTTAATTTAAATTTGAATGTTTAACAACTTAATTGCAATATTTCCAAAAAATATTTAAACAATTTCCAAATTTAATTCACATTTCTTTCAACATCTTTTTGAGGCTTCTCACCTTTGCCGACATATTTTTCTTTTCTTGTTATACTTTTTCACTTGCGAATAGGAAAATTTGTGTGTTTTTCGCCTTTTCCAACTCTAGTAGAGAATTTTTCTTCAAAATTTCCAAATTTTATTTTTGATTTTCTTCATATGTTGCATATTTATTTTAGTCAAATTAATTCATTTAACACTTTTCTGTTAATTTTATTGCTTTATTATAATAAATTTATTAAATATTTTATATTTTAAAACATTTTTATTATTGCTTTATGATAGAGGAAAAAATCTTGATTACCGTATTTATCTATTCAACAATTTCAATTGATTTCCTACCACCAATTTTCACTGAAAGGAAGTGTGGACTTTATATAGTTATATCCTGCTCTCACAGGATGAACACAGGGCGCATGATTGTAGTGTGTGTAAGGAGTTGCCAACTAATGTGTATTATATTACCGTTAATTTAACGTTTATAACACTACTCAACACACAAATTACTATAAAGTTAAACTTTTTATACCCTTTACCATCTTCAATGGAAAGGGTATAATAAATTTGCGCTAAGAACCAACATTAAGTATGCCGTATTTAACCGATGGCATTGAATGTTGGCTTGAAGACTGCTGTGGTTTGTAGCTTATTCGCATTTACATTCGACTTAAGAAAAATCACAATTAAAAGTCTAATCAAATTTCAAATCTCAAGATTCATCATCTCCTCCTCGTGAAATGCCCTTGGGTGCTTGGAAGTGGTCCCTTTGTATTATTTGTCTATTTTCCAAATTTCCCAACTAGAACGCAATTTTTAAATTTTAAATAAAACACATATATTTAAAAAAAATCGTGAAACTTTATTATATCGTAAAGTAGACAGAATGAGGTTATGTATGGAACAAGATATCGTGTTCGTTAATTGGGTATTGGAGAGACAACATTGATTAGCTGATTTTGCCGATAAAATCATCTTCAGTGACGAGGCCCATTTCTATCTTGATGGCTTAGTCAATAGGCAGAATTGTCGCATTTGGAGTGAGAAAAATCCTCGAGTGATTTACGAGAAGCAAATGCATCCTCAACGTGTCACTGTGTGATGTGGTTTTTGGTCTGGAGGAATAATTTGAACTTTTTTATGAAAATGAGGCAGGTCAAGCGCAAACAGTCAATGGTGTTCGGTATCGTGAAATGAGAATCAGTTTTTTTTTGAATATATTTGAAGAAATTAATGTGGAGGTCATGTATTTTCAACAAGACGGCGCCACATGTCATACAGCCAGAGAAACAATTCAATTGCTACATCAGTCATTTGCCGGTCGTGTTATTTCGCATTTTGAAGACCAGAATTGGTTGCATAGATCGTGCGATTTAACACCTTTAGATTTTTTTCTTTGGGATTCACGATTATTTTTTTAATTTCTGTGTTTTATTTTAAATTTAAAAATTACGTTCTAGTTGGGACACCCTTTATTAGTACTCGAGAGCTTAGATGATAAACTCTAAGTTTAGCAATGGCTGGTCAGTGACAGAGAAGGAGAGTGACAGTTTCTTTCTTCTCGGTGTTATGAGGACTTCTACAGTAGTCATTTCTTTAAATATTGAGGCTCCTAGCATGTAATCCTATAATGCAGTGCCCTATGAGGATTATTAAGTAGCGTAGCCCGTGGCGCGGTAGAGATACCAAGACTGCAGAATGTTCTCTATTGTAGGTTGACAAAGTTAGTCTTGAGACTAAACGTGTGGTCCAATTGGTATGCGCGAACCTATATTGAAATTGCTTAATTAGCTATTTAGAGATTAGTGTTATACCTATGAAGGAATAAATGGCAGCTTTGGGGTTCTAGAGATGTCCACAGGAAAGAATCGATCGAAGAGTGGGTTGACAACGCAGTAGTTTTATTTTATCCTCATAACTCTGTTACCACTGGTTATTGAGTATTAGTCTAAAACTTCTGTAACTAATGCACTTGCCGTTCGGAGTCGGCGTTAAAACGCAGGTCCATTTCAATGAGTCTAAAAATAGAATTGGAATTCCCGACAACATTCCAACAACAATGTTGTCGGGGAATTATATATATATATATATATATATATATATATATATATATATATATATATATATATATATATATATGTATATGAAACAGACGAGGCCAATTGTACTGAATTGGTTACGTTTTGTCCCTTTAGAGCAGATGATCTGAGAATTTTAACAAAAGAGCCTCGCTGATTAGTCTTACGGAGTGCAGGCCACCAAACAAATGAGTATAGGCTTAACAGCCATCTCAAAAAGCCAGTTAGTATTGGTAAGGGGAAGGTCCCATGTGATGCCTAAGGCTCTTCTACACCAATAGCTGTTGGATATATAGGTTCCAGGATAACTTAGAGCTTAGAATGGCGTGAAAAGTCAGCATGAGTACAACGGGGAGAATGAACTTTGGTATCTTGTATTGTCTGCAGAAAAGTACATGTTCCGTTTTGGGGGAATTATCTCCCAATCCATTGAAAATACTCCAGTTAGTTAGTGTGGTTAAAGCGACTTCCAGTCATTGAGACAAGTTATTCAGGAATTTACCTGAAACTGCGACTTCTTCAGCATAAGCAATGGTTATAAAGCACAAGGAGTCAAGTTACCTGGGCAGTTTATTAATGCAAAGTTCCACAACAGGGGTGTCAAAAATGTACTCTAACGAGTACCACGGCAACTGAACTCATGGCTAAACTAATAATTCTGTATGTTAGGAGTTTACCTACTTGGATATGATAGAGTTATCAATTCCGAAATCTGCTATTGCCGATGTATTCGGCGAAGGCTTAATATTATTTAAAGCTCCTTATATTTCGAGAAAGGCAACGAGTGAATACTCTTCATACTCAGGATATCTTTCACTTAAGCTAAACAATGAGTGGAGCGCTATTTGCACAGATTTTCCTTTGCTGAACCAATGTAGTGATTTAGAGATTATACACGATTTTACTGAAGATTGGAAATGGGCATCAATAATACGTTCCAAAGTTTTAAAAAGTAATAAACTAAGACTTCTTATGTTATCCTTGACTCCCAGTGGAGTATGTCCATTTTTATCGGACTCTATTGCGAGATGTTAGGCATCTTCCCTGTGGATTTCAACGAAGCGCTTGTCGAGTAATATTGATATTAGTATTTTGAAGCGTCAATTGCTGACATAACTCTATAGAAATAGGGATTTGATTTGTCCGTTTATTAGATATTTATTTCTTATGCGATTCGGCCACCATATTTTAAGGATTTGTTGTAAGAATTTGTTTGCAGGCGCATATTGTTTTTCAGCCGTTATACAGTACAGACTTGACATTCGATTTGAATATCCGTAATTTGTTGTTGATATTTGCCGAAATTTCCAAATAGCTCGGAGAATGTCGAATTCATATTGTGCCTTATCAATACGCTATTCTATATCCTTGTCGGCGCCGCCTCTTTTAGATGCCAAAATTCTCACATAATTGAATTTACGTACACATCCAATAACCCCATTATTTAAATTGATGAGTAGAGACGAATTTGCGCCATAGCCTCCAGTCATAATCTTTGCCTTAGAAATATTGATTTCCAGCCCAGCTGCCCGAGGTTCAGCTGAGACCTATCGGTTTAAAATCCTTCGGCTTAGTATGGCAAGCTCTAACAACTTTTGGAATAAAAACTATCTGGCATCTGGATTATGATTCAGGTGTATGAGAAAACCTGAGACAGCTCATATAGATCTGAAGAAGATGGGTAAATATTCGAATACAGTCGGACTGCTGATTACTAACCTCTTTTTAATAGCTTTGTATCCTGGGAAATGAGTTTCCAAAAGTCAAAAGTTTTTTTAATATAACCTGCTACAGATGGCGATGTCATCAGTATTTTACAAAGCCGCCTAGTCTCGGATGAAGTTTAGTTTTACCAGGACTGCCTATAAAAAAAAGTATATTTCATTTTTAAATCGTAAAAAATTTCGTGTTAGAGGGTTAACGATTTCAATCATTTAAAATTCCCTACAAAATACTACTCTAAAATACAACACTGTAAGCAAAAAACTGACAGTTGCGCTGTCAAACGAAATGTCACTGGGTTAGTCGGAAAGTTTTCATGTTACATCATTTGAAAAAAAAAACAAAATTTGCTAACAAAAATAAAAAAATAATAAGTTATTAAAAATAATTCGTTAAAATTATAAATATTGATTGATTGATAAGTGCTGTTGCCATTTCAACTTGTTTTGGAAGCCAGCAACAGCAGTGAGTATCTAGAAAAACTTAAAAAGAACTAACAAAAAAGCAATGACCGAAGAATCAAACAATCAGGTTAGTTGGAGATTTCAGCGAATTGAGATTAAAAAAAAGAAATTTTACACAGCAGCACTATTAAGATCGGAAAAAGTAACAAAATTTATAAAGAAAAACACTTCCTTGGCCACTAAATACAACAATTTCGCCAATGCATTGTCCATTTTCATTCCATTGCTGGGAATGGCGAGACAACGTCACAAATTTTGTCTTCTTCGTCCGTCTATCTAAAACATTTCTATCGCATTATTAGTGATTTGTTTGATTGTGTAGTTGTTGTTTTTGTTGATGTGTTAGTGCAAACGAGGGTATGAAGAAGAATATTATGTACATTTTCTTGTTTTTAAATATTTGTGCGCAATATATTAAATTTTTTTGAATCATTTAAATAAGATTCTATTATATTTGTTTGCAATTTAGCTTATTTAAGTTTATATATTATTTACCGGACATACACACGATTATTGGCACAATGGACAGGGGGATGTTCAAGATTTTCTACGTTGCAATTTTTGTTCCATTATCATTTCCATATCCAAAAGATACTTATGCATTAATTTTTTGCTTTTTTCAAATTTGTCATTCCTTTAAGCCCCACTTTTCAAGTTCCACGTGCTTCTAAAAGCTTTGGCTGAAGTTTTATGTGTCAAGTTATAAAGCGGCAGCTCATTAAATTAGTGCATTCTTTAGTATGAGAAGCACATAAGTACATATGTGTCTACTGCTTATGAAAATGTATGAATCATCAAAACGTAGAACAAATGTTAACATTTATAAATATCGAATGTTTATAGCGTTTAAAAAAAGATGACTCTTACCTTTCCAGTTGATAAAGTTAACTTTTTGGCAAAATTATTTGTAAGAAATATGCGATTGGCATATTAACAGAGTCTGTAAATTACGGACGTCTGTCTCGGATCATAACAGACGATTGTATCTTTGGACTCATCATCCGTCGACTTATCTTTAGCGATGTTTTAAGCATGGAAAGAGACAACATTAAAAAATATACTATTTTCAGGGGTAATCATACGAGAAATCCACCTGCTACGGCAGCTGGCACAAGGATTTTTTAGGTGCCTAATCTATGCGTAATTCTTTAATGCGCTCAATTACCACTCTGGTAAAAATAAACATTACCACAGACATTATACTATAGTACGTTACAAGTTCTGTACGTTCCCACGACAGTCGGTTCTTCGTACCGGAACGACTCGGAAATCTTAGGATTCCGACCAAGGACTGTCACTTCTGCGATATTATCAATAATATAGCAGTAACAACAACAACAAGTTCGGACAATGAACCAACCGAAAATACTGGGAGTCACACTCGACAGACTTTTTACTTTGTCAGCACATGCCACAACTGTCGCGCATAAATTTCGATGTAGAAACAAGGTCTTTAAACACTAGCCGGCAGTACTTGGGGATTGGACAAAGAAACCTTGCTGTCTACCTATAAAGCGATTCATTGGTCAGTGGCAAATTATGCTGCTCCAGTATGGCCAGCGTCGCTAAGTGATACTTAGTGGAGAAATATTCAATGCTGCCAAAATGCAGCCCTAAGAACTATTACAGGCTGCCTACAAATTACCTCACCACATCATCTTCACGAGGAAACAAAGATCCAAAGATATGTACTTGATCCTTTAGATCATACCTCGCAGATGGCAGCATTAAACAACATTCATAAAGACGACACCAACTCCGCGATTTCAGGTTATCGCGTGAATGTTGTATTAGGAGGTCGCCCACCGCCCATAGCAGAAGAAGAAAAGAACCTGCCGCGGAAAACAAGAGTCGTTCTGGCTCAACTGAGATCGGGATGGAGCAATAGATTAAATATCTTTTGGTCCCGCATAGACCGTGCCGTCCCCAACAAATTCCCAGCTTGTGGTCAGGGTCCTGATACCCCCACATTTTTAACTGTACCGCCAACCATACTTCACTTAGTCCTGAGGATTTGTGGACTCATCCAGTAGAAGTAGAACAATTTCTTGGCCTTGATCTCCAAACAGATCCCCCATAAAAACAAAATTATAAAATTGTAAATTTTAGAGCTGTTACAACAACAAGTTCTGTACTACAGCAAGTCAGGTGTAGTACAGAATGTACTCTGCCGGTGGCAACTTCATAGATACCCCGAAGCTAAAACTGTTTACGAAATTGCATAAAATTACTTAGAAAAGTATTACTACCCTCTCAAATTGCTGAGTCTCTGACTTCGTTCGGGGTGTGTAGCAGTTGGTTGACAACAATGTCCGATTCGCTTGGGTCATGAAAAATGGTCCTTTTGTGATACCTACAAGGAATAGAAGGAAAGAAAGAGTATTGACTTGACCAATGCAACAAGAGCTTATAGTGCCAGCCAGATGCTATAAGAAACGAGTCTATTTTAAGAACAATTATATTCGAGATCGCAAATACATAGATGATGCAGAAACGAATAACCCAGATGCGAAATCCTAAAATTAACAAGGGCTGGGCAATGACGGACGAGTTGAGTGATCGTCCCTTCCTTCTCAACATTGTGACAACTTCTGCAATAATCATTGCTCTGAATGCTTGATTGCAGTGTGCATAGTATGTATAACATTTCCTGTGATGATAGACATTAGGCTACGTAGTCGGTGGCGCGGTAGAGATAAAAAGACAAGTCTTAAACTGATGGTTGGTCTTATTGGATCTATGAAAATGGCTTAATATCCAATTTACTAATAATGGTATAACTGTTATGGTCAATGTTTTCCAGACGAGCACCAGTTTTGGCAAGGTTACCTATACTTATGTTAACAGGTACATTGCTTTGATTGCGTACCAAGAAAATTTCTGTATTGAAACGTGTCGCCATCACATTAAGGGATGCCAGACACTCACGATTTAGAACAGATGTCATGAAGGCATGAGATACGAAATTAATGGACGCTATCAATGTGGACATTAATATATCTGTTGTATCTCAGCCATTTAGTTGCTCTCTATATTGCAGTTAATTGGGTCTGTTGAATACTGTACACTTCTGGAAGCTTAAAACAAATTTTCGCCCATTGTAGAGCGTAGATTGTTTACTACATCTTCAAATTTGTTGCGGACCATATGATATACTGAATGAGAGTGGCATGGCTACAATAACATCGTGTCAAAGTCTTTTTCAGGTCAAACACCACTATGAACGTTATTTCTTAGGATTTCGATCAGGGACCACCACCTGTGTTATCATAGTTACAACAACAACATAATCCTGGTTTTTAAAATTGAGATCACTCTATCCATTTTCTAGACACCGAGTCACTGACAGACTAAAGAAAAAAGGAATTGTGCAAATGTAATTTAAAAAATACTTCACATCTGGTAATTCTTTATTTACGCCGAAAATGAAATAAAACTCCCATGTATGGACCGGTGTTCCAAAATATAGTGAAAGTAGTAATCTGTAACTGTAACACTGTGGTAATATGGGTTGTGTCACCTTACTTTGCGTCGGTGTTACGTCCAAAAAAAAAAAACTATACGCAAAGTAAATTAGCTTATTTATAGCAAAAAATTTAAAAAATAGTATAACTATGCCAATAAATTAATTGGAAAAGAATATACCTTTTTGGTAATCAAAAACAACCCATAAAAAATATTTTAGTACAACCCACTAAATAGTTAAAACTGTATTAAAATTGTGTTGTTTTTTAATTAGAAAGAAAATTCTTGAGTTTTGATGGCGTGGCGCAATTAGAAACAAAAGTGGTGAAATCTTTTCGAAAAAAAAACACCACTATAGAAAATTACACTTTATCAAACAATTTACGACGAACAGTTTTCTATATAAATTTTTTATGGCGAACAATTTCCTGTAGAAAACATTTCAATGTGAATTGCAGGGCTGCCAGATTTGGGGGTTTGGCCCCAAAGTTGGGTATATTCAATCTCCAAAAAGGCGATCAAATTTGGTTTGGGGCTTGGGGGTTCACTCAAATTTGTTGGGGATTTTTTGGGGAAATTTTAACTTGTAAATTTAAAACTTCGTATTTTATTAATAAAGGAAAATATTTTGTTATAAAGAATGATTCGTTTTTTGTTATAAATTGCATCCGATTATGAGTCAGAATTCGAAATAGAACTAACAAACTTTAATTTGTCAAGTCAACCAGATAATTTAAATATTTTCAAGCAACAAATACTTACAAATGTATAAACCTAATATCTCAACCAAAATTCAGTGTTGCTAATAAAGAAGTTTTAAACAACTTTATGAGCGAGAATACTCCCCAATTGGTGTCTACGAAACTTAATTGAATAAACTTTCTTTTACAAATTGTAATACCATATTCGAAAAAATGTCATACACATCAGATTCTCTTGATCAGTTTTTCTTTTACATATCTTTTGAATAAGCATTCACGTTAACACACGAACATTTTCTTCATCAGTTTCCATTTAATTTAAATTTCATAAAAATTTTCAAAATTTTCGTAAACTTGAAAGTACGGTCAGCTTTGTTATCAATTTCAATTCCTTTTCTGATACAAACTTAAGACTTGATGAGCCAAACTTGACTGGTGTGAAAGTAGACTTATATAGAGTTTAACTCATTTTTATGTTAATAAAATCGATCTCTTCATTTAATTGAATAAAAATGTAAGCAAATACGTTTTTTAAGAATTTAAAATTTTTGGGGCTAAAAATTTAAAAATTTGGGGATGGTGACCTAAAAGTATCTGGCAGCTCTGGAATGTTTTACTCCAATTATTTTCCTATAAATGATATCAATTATCGGTCATAGAATTTTGCTAATATTTTGCAATTCCGGTTTGTAGGATTTGGAATAAAATTTCGTTTGTTTTATTTGTTGTAAATTTTTGTTATCATCTCATCTTAATTAGCTGTTAATTTTTCATTTAATATTTTATTATTTATTTATAGTTTGTTAATATTTATTTTAATTTATTCTATTTTCTTTCTATATTTTCAGTTTTTATAGAGTTTAAGTTTCTTTACAAATCCCAATTAAACTAAAAAATCAGGCCCCAATCTACATTGACTGTTTTATTGTTATCAGTCCAGCTACAAAAGTATTTGAATTATAATAGATTTAAAACCATAGTATAACGTTTAAAACCCTTCAAGTATCATTTTATAACCAACCTTTAGCTTGTTTTGTTTTCTTATTTTATATGTATAATCTAATTTTGAGTTAACATTTCAGAAACTCTGTTTTGAATGTCAGTTTTTATTTGAAAATTAGAAAAAAATTTAAAATTAATAGAAGAAAACCAACAATTTACATACAATTAAATCATAGAATTTAGCTTTTTGTTGTGAATATACCTTCTTTTTTTGGAATAAACCCTCTAATTTTTAATTTTTATTAAGTTTAACAATATTTCATTCATTTTATAATAATTTATAAGAAACAAACAAAAAAAGCAAGATAATTTCTTTTGCATATTAAAAAAACAACCATTTATTTTCGTAAATAATGGCGGCCTATTTGAATCGTACACTTTCCGTGGTCACTGGTAATGGCGGCAACGCCGGTAACACTTCCAATAAAAACAATAAATCTTTAAATTACGATACGACTGCTTTGATGTCTGAAAATCGCACAATGCACATCAATGCTGATAAATCACCCTTACAGGTCTTTGTTAGAGCCAAAAAGAAGATCAACGATATATATGTGGAAATCGAGGAATATGTTAATGAAACAACACAATTTATTAATAGTAAGTAAATGAAATTAACAAAAAGTAATCAGTTCTTAATAAAAATCATATAATTTAAGTCTTGCATTCTGAAAATGATATTGTTGACAAAGCCGAACGCGAACTGTTTGAAAGTTATGTTCTCAAAGTCGCCGGCATTCGAGAGGTCTTGGCTCGTGATCATATGAAGGTGGCCTTCTTTGGCCGTACCTCAAATGGCAAAAGTTCCGTTATCAATGCTATGTTAAGAGAAAAGATCTTACCCAGCGGCATTGGTCATACCACAAATTGTTTTTGTCAAGTTGAGGGAAGCGATAGTTCCGAGGCTTATTTAATCAAAGAGGGTTCTGATGAGAAACTTAATGTGGTGGTAAGTTTCTTCACATCTAACAATCTATGTACAAATTTAAAATTTTATTTTCCTTACAGAACATTAAACAATTGGCCAATGCTTTGTGCCAAGAAAAGCTTTCCGAAAGCTCCTTGATACGCATATTTTGGCCTCGTGAACGTTGCACTCTTTTGCGAGACGATGTTGTCTTTGTGGATTCACCTGGTGTTGATGTCTCAGCCAATCTTGATGATTGGATTGACAATCATTGCCTAAACGCCGATGTCTTTGTTTTGGTCTTAAATGCTGAATCCACAATGACCCGTGCAGAAAAACAATTCTTTCACACTGTATCGCAAAAGCTTTCTAAACCGAATATTTTTATACTCAATAATCGTTGGGATGCTTCGGCTCATGAGCCAGAATCTCAAGAATCGGTAAGTGGTATTTGCTTTCTTAAATTGTAGTATTTGATATTTTTAGTTTTTAATTTGTAAAAATTTGTACTTTTTATTATTTATTTGAAAAAAAAAAAACTAAATATAAAAATATATAATTCACCTCAAGGAGCTTGAAAAGGTAAAGAAATTAACCTTTTGGCTAGCTTTTGCTTTACATAGAACACATTTTAGTTAGCTTAAAGGCTTTGTTTATTCCTAACTAAACTTTAAAAACACAAAACACAGTTATAAATTTATTCCTCCCTTATCTTTATAGGTTAAAATCCAACACACAGAACGTTGTATTGATTTTCTCACAAAAGAGTTGAAAATCACTAACGAAAGAGAGGCAGCTGAACGTGTATTCTTCGTGTCAGCCCGTGAAGCTTTGCAGGCTCGCATAGAGGAGGCCAAGGGCAATTCGCCCAGCCAGGGAGCTTTAGCCGAGGGCTTCCAAATTCGCTATTTCGAATTCCAAGATTTTGAGCGCAAATTCGAAGAATGCATTTCCAAAAGTGCCGTTCAAACTAAATTTGAAAAACACAGCTCTCGTGGTAAAACTCTCTCGGGTGATATGTGCTCCATGCTGGACAATATTTTCGAGCGCATTGCAATATTCCGTAATTTGAAGCAGGATCAAAAGACTCTACTCACCGAACGTATCCAGGGCACCGAAACAGAAATGATGAATGTTACACGTGAAATGAAATTGAAAATTCACAATATGGTCGAGGAGGTCGAACAGAAAGTATCGAAAGCTTTGAATGAAGAAATTTGGCGTTTGGGTGTTTTAATTGATGAATTCAATATGCCCTTCCATCCGGAACCTTTGGTTCTAAATATCTACAAAAAGGAATTGAATGGTCATGTTGAGGCTGGTTTGGGTTCAAATTTGCGTGCCAGATTGTCGATGGCTTTGGCCATGAATGTGGAGTCAGCACAACGAGAAATGACGGGTATGTAGAAAAAAATGTATGAAAAAGGTAAAAAGAATAGGAGAAGCAAAATCTTTTTTGTAGGTAATTGAATAACAAAAATTTATAGGGTTCATTTAAAGTATTTATAAAAAATGGCCCTAAATATTATTTTTTTCGTTACCAATTTTTCTATCCAAAATAAAAAAATAATTTTAGAGAATATTTTTGATATAAATTTTTTATAGAATATTTAATAATAATTATAACAAAATTTTTCTATTGAAAATTTGTATTATAAAATTTTTCTACAGAAAATTTTCGTTATAAAATTTTTCTATAGAAAATTATCGATATCAAGTGTTTCTACAAAATGTTTGTTATAAAACTTTTCAATAGAAAATTTTCGTCATAAAATTTTTCGATAGAAAATTTTCTCTATAAAATATTGCTCTTGAAAATTTTCGTTATAAAATACAGACAATTTTGGTTATACAATTTTTGTATAAACAATTTTCGTTATAAAATTTTTATATAGAAAGTTTTTTTTATAGAATTTTTCTATAGAAAATTTTCGCTATAAAATGTTTCTATCGAAAATTTTCGATATAAAGTTTTTCAATAAAAAAAATTTCGATATAAAATTCTTCTATACAAAATTTTCGATATAAAATTTTTCTATAGAAAATTTTCGATAAAAATTTTTCTATAGAAAATTTTCGTTATAAATCATTCTAGAGAAAATTTTCTTTTATAGAAAATTTTTGTTAAAAAATGTTTCTATTATTCTATTTTGATAAGAAAATGTATCGAAAATTTTCGATAAGAAAATGTTATATCGAAAAGTTAATATTTTTCTATACAAAAATTTTATATCGAAAATTTTCTATAGAAAAATTTTGTATCGAAAATTTTCTATAGAAAAATTTTATATCGAAAATTTTCTATAGAAAAATTTTATATCGAAAATTTTCTATAGAAAAATTTTATATCGAAAATTTTCTATAGAAAAATTTTATATCGAAAATTTTCTATAGAAAAATTTTATATCGAAAATTTTCTATAGAAAAATTTTATATCGAAAATTTTCTATAGAAAAATTTTATATCGAAAATTTTCTATAGAAAAATTTTATATCGAAAATTTTCTATAGAAAAATTTTATATCGAAAATTTTCTATAGAAAAATTTTATATCGAAAATTTTCTATAGAAAAATTTTATATCGAAAATTTTCTATAGAAAAATTTTTTATCGAAAATTTTCTATAGAAAAATTTTATATCGAAAATTTTCTATAGAAAAATTTTATATCGAAAATATTCTACAGAAAAATTTTATATCGAAAATTTTCTACAGAAAAATTTTATATCGAAAATTTTCTACAGAAAAATTTTATATCGAAAATTTTCTATAGAAAAATTTTATATCGAAAATTTTATATAGAAAAATTTTATATCGAAAATTTTATATAGAAAAATTTTATATCGAAAATTTTCAATAGGAAAATTTTGTATCGAAAATTTTCAGTAGGAAAATTTTGTATCGAAAATTTTCTATAGAAAAATTTTATATCGAAAATTTTCTATAGAAAAATTTTGTATCGAAAATTTTCTATAGAAAAAATTTTAAATAAAATTTTTAAATTTAATTTTTTATTTGAGAAAAAATTTTATATCGAAAATTTTCAATAGAAAAATTTTGTATCTTTTCTATAGAAAAATTTTCTATAGAAAAATTTTCGATATTTAACTTTTCTATAGAAAATTTTTGATATAACATTTTCTTAACGAAAATTACCGATTTAAACTTTTTATATAGAAAATTTTCGTTATAAATTTTTTCTCTAGAAATTTTTTGTTATAAAATTTTTCTCTAGAAAATTTTTCGTTTAGGAAATTTTCGTTATACAATTTTTCAATATAAAATTTTTGAATGTTTCAAACATTACTATTTTTCTTTTTCAGAACGTATGCATTCTTTATTGCCCAATGAGAAACTAGTTGTTCCTACTAAAGTCGCTACACGTGCCCAGCCATTCGAGATGTTGTACTCATTGAATTGCCAAAACTTATGTGCAGATTTCCAAGAGGATTTAGAATTTAAATTCTCCTGGGGCATAACAGCCATGATTCAACGTTTTACCGGCAAAGTTAGAGAGCGCAATTACAATAAAAAACATCCAGCTATTCTAAATCGTCAAGGCAGTGTTATGGTATGTTTTACATATGTCGCCCAACCACAATATCAATTACTTAAACTAATCGAAATTTATTATTTCAGCAAAATCCTATATCACCCATTTCGCCAGTTAACGATACACCATTGTGTCTTATACCCACACCAGTGGGCAATATTACCCAAGAACAATTATCAATAATATCACGTTTTGCTTTAACCTCGATTGGTTCTCAAGGCACCGTGGGCGGTCTTATAGTAGCAGGCATTGTAAGTTTTAATTCAAGGGGAAAATTAATTTATATTAAATGTTTGATTTTCTCTTCAAAGATGTTGAAAACAATTGGTTGGCGTGTTTTGGTGGGTGTTGGTGCTTTATATGGCTGCGTTTATCTATACGAACGTCTTTCCTGGACCAATTCAGCCAAGGAAAGAACCTTTAAGGCCCAATATGTGCGTCATGCTACTAAGAAATTAAAAATGATTGTCGATTTGACTTCAGCCAATTGCAGTCATCAAGTGCAACAGTAAGTTTTAAATAAACCCGAAGTATTTTTTTTTTAACAATTTATTCATATTTTTTATTCGCTTCTTAGGGAATTATCCAGCACATTCGCCCGTTTATGTCGTACTGTTGACACAGCCACCACCGATATGAATGAAGAACTAAAAACTTTGGAAGCTCAATTGGCCATCTTGGAAACCAATCAAAAACAAATCAAGTTATTACGCAACAAAGCCAATTACATACAAAATGAATTGGAAATATTTGAGAACAATTATATAGCCTCAAATTAAACCAACCCATCAACCAAACCCTCTCCACTTAACTAGATTATAGGTCTATGGTGTTTATGTGAACAAAAAAATACCTATTTCATTTACAATCTCTTTATGTAAATTAAATACTGGGAATCATTTTGAAGGCATTATTAGCAGTACATTGGCTGGCTGAGTTGTATCCAAATCATACACTCTACACAATTATTTGCATGAATTTCAAACATTAGTTAATATTGAAATAAGAAAAATTGGAAACAAACAAATTCATAAGTGAAAGAAATGAAAACTTTAAATTATGTTAAATTCAATACAAGCTTTATGTTGATTATGTAAACAATAATTTTATAATTTAACTCTGTTGCATCATATTTTATAACTTTATTGTGTATTAAAACTATTTTCTTTTTCAATTATTCGCATCCTTTACTCCTACTCTAATTTAAAACATTTTTGTGTATTTAAAAGAAACAAACTAAAAATGGCCCGGGGCCAGTTATTAATGGTGGTTTATAATTTATATATTTTTATTTTATAATTTTATTAAATATTATTATAATATTGTTTTGTTTTTACCCCCCATTGTTGTGTAATAAGTAGGAGTTTAACTTATTTCGAAAACAAAACTTGAATTGTTTTAATTTTTCTTTATTTAATTTTACATTTATATTTGCATAAAATGTTTGTTAATTTATCTATATTGATTATACTGTAATAAAAGAAGAAATAACAATTTATTCTAAAAAAAATGTAAAGTTTAAATTGTTTTAATCAAGCACGAAGGAGATGAAATGTGTGTCTATATCTATGTCAATCTGATGTCTGAAGCCTCTAAAGAAATATGAAACTGTATAAGATGTTTATTAGACAACAGTTTCATCCAATCAAAAAGTGTACACTTATGATACAAATAATGATGTCGTATATATAAGTCCTTATTCGGAATCCTAACATTACCAGAGTCTGGTATATCAGGTATATATAAACACTAAATTGCTACACAATTTTTTAGAGAAAATTTTTGACATAAAAGTTTTTATAGAATATTTTCGGTACAAAATTTTTCTTTAGAAAATTTAAAATTTTTTAATAGAAAAATTTCATTATAAAATTTTACTATAGAAAATTTTATACAAAATTTTCTTTATACAATTTTTCTATAGAAAATTTTCGTTATAAAATTTGTCTATAGAAAATTTTCGTTATAAAATTTTTCTATAAAAAATTTTCGTTATAAATTTTTTTCTATAGAAAATTTTTGTTTTAAAAATTTTCTATAGAAAATTTTTGTTATAAAATTTTTCTATAGAAAATTTTCGTTATAAAATTTTTCTATAGAAAATTTTCGTTACAAAATTTTTCCAAAGAAAATTTTAGTTATAAAATTTTTCTATACAAAATTTTGATATAAAATTTATCTTCAAATTTTTCTATAAAAAAATTTTAAATAGAAAATTTTCTTTTAAGAAAAATTTTTATTTTTCTACACAAAATTTTCGATATAAAATCTTTTGTTTGTTATAAAATTTTTCTTTAGAAAACTTTCGTTATAGAATTTGTCTAGAAAATTTTTGTTATAAAATTTTTCGTTTAAAAAAATTTCGTTAAAAATTTTTCGTTTAGAAAATTTTCGTTATAAAATTTTGCGTTTAGAAAATTTTTGTTAAAAATTTTTTCGTTTAGAAAATTTTCGATATAAAATTTTTCTATAGAAAATTTTCGATATACAATTTTTCTATAGAAAATCTTCGATATCAAATTTTCGATACATAATTTGTTAAAGAAAATTTTTTATATAAAAGTATTTTATAGAAAATTTATGTTGTAAAATTTTACTATAGAAAATTTTATACAAAATTTTCTTTGGAAAATTGTTCTATAGAAAATGTTTCTTATAAAATTTTACTATAGAAAATTTTAAACAAAATTATCGTTATAAATTGTTTCTTTAGAAAATTTTCGTTATAATTTTTTGCTATAGAAATTTTATACAAAATTTTCGTTATAAAATTTTTCTATAGAAAATTTTTGTTATAAAAGTTTTCTATAGAAAATTTTCGTTATAAAAGTTTTCTATAGAAAAATTTAGTTATAAAAGTTTTCTATAAAAAAATTTGGATATAAAATTTTTATATAGAAAATTTTTGTTATAAAATTTTTCTAGAGAAAATTTTCGATGAAAAATTTTTCTAGAGAAAAATTTCAAAATTGTCAACTATAGTAATACCAGATTAATCTACTCTATTAAATAGAGTAAACTTTAAACTGATTAATTAAAACTATAAGTTATAGTTATATGATTTATTGGGAATTAAATTTTAAATACAAACCTTAACTTAATACCCGATTTTTTACAATAAAAACACAAAATTTACATTTTCGGTGACTTTTTTATTACAATATATTGTAGATATATTTAAGTTTTAATTTTAGTGTATATTATTTATTAATTAATGTAGTAGTACTTAGAGATATTAATAATATGCAACCCTTTGCTTATCTAAATAACTAAAACTTATTTTATTCTTTTTCATCCAAAATTTCTTGCGTTATTTTGTTTTCATATATAAAAAAAAATATTGGACCGAAGAACATTTGCAATGATATTTTTAGATTAACTCTAATAGATTAGATATATGTAAGTTTGTTGTGTATAAATAATTAACAATTAGGGAATGAGCAAACAAGTTATCGGTTCGAAAGATAATATTTCGAAAACTAATGCTTTCATTATACAAAATCAAATATTTTAATTTTGCAAACGAGTCACACGGAGTCAGTCTAAAGAAAAAGTCAATAATTTCTTAAGTAGTTTTCACTAAACAGAGACATTTTGCGGAATAGTGAAATTAATCAGATTAAACGTTTTCGGAAGAGGAATAAATTTTGTTGTAGTTTGCTTCTATAGAAATGTAAAACGAAATTTTTTTTGGAATGAAACTACTTTATATTGAATTTATCAGCCATGTCACAGAACTCAATTCCGTTCGGAAGTGGAATGAATTCCGCACTTTGCTTCTATTGAAAAAGTAAAACGAAAAAATTTTTCGGAATGAAACCACTTTCTATTTTCAAAGTGGAATTGAATTCATATGTTTTTAGTTGTTTATTCAATATTTGAACAATTGCCTCAATTAATCAGTGTTTTTTGTTAAAACAAAGATAGAGGAGTTGAAAATTTCAATTAAAAAAATCTTATTTTGTACTGATTTTGGACATTTAAAATTTTTCTGAATCTATAGAACCTAAAACCAATTCGATCGGAATTCAACTACGGAATGGTTTCAATTCCGAACGGAATTCGTGACATGCCTGTATATATTTTCTTTGTTTATTTAATTTTCGAACAATTTCTTCTATTATTCAGTATTATTTTTTGAAACAAAGATAATGAAACCACATTTTTTATTCAAAGTGGAATTGAATTTCTATGTTTTTCTTTGTTTATTCAATATTTAATAAATTTCTTCAATTATTTAAAGTTAATTGTTGGAACAAAAATTTACTTTTTATAGTAAATTTTTCAAAAATTTACTTTTTATAGTAAATTTTTCAAAAATTTACTTTTTATAGTAAATTTTTCAATAATTTACTTTTTACAGTAAATTTTTCAAAAATTTACTTTTTATAGTAAATTTTTCAAAAATTTACTTTTTATAGGAAATTTTACAAAAATTTACTTTTTATAGTAAATTTTTCAAAAATTTACTTTTTATAGTAAATTTTTCAAAAATTTACTTTTTATAGTAAATTTTTCAAAAATTTACTTTTTATAGTAAATTTTTCAAAAATTTACTTTTTATAGTAAATTTTTCAAAAATTTACTTTTTATAGTAAATTTTTCAAAAATTTACTTTTTATAGTAAATTTTTCAAAAATTTACTTTTTATAGTAAATTTTTCAAAAATTTACTTTTTATAGTAAATTTTTCAAAAATTTACTTTTTATAGTAAATTTTTCAAAAATTTACTTTTTATAGTAAATTTTTCAAAAATTTACTTTTTATAGTAAATTTTTCAAAAATTTACTTTTTATAGTAAATTTTTCAAAAATTTACTTTTTATAGTAAATTTTTCAAAAATTTACTTTTTATAGTAAATTTTTCAAAAATTTACTTTTTATAGTAAATTTTTCAAAAATTTACTTTTTATAGTAAATTTTTCAAAAATTTACTTTTTATAGTAAATTTTTCAAAAATTTACTTTTTATAGTAAATTTTTCAAAAATTTACTTTTTATAGTAAATTTTTCAAAAATTTACTTTTTATAGTAAATTTTTCAAAAATTTACTTTTTATAGTAAATTTTTCAAAAATTTACTTTTTATAGTAAATTTTTCAAAAATTTACTTTTTATAGTAAATTTTTCAAAAATTTACTTTTTATAGTAAATTTTTCAAAAATTTACTTTTTATAGTAAATTTTTCAAAAATTTACTTTTTATAGTAAATTTTTCAAAAATTTACTTTTTATAGTAAATTTTTCAAAAATTTACTTTTTATAGTAAATTTTTCAAAAATTTACTTTTTATAGTAAATTTTTCAAAAATTTACTTTTTATAGTAAATTTTTCAAAAATTTTCTTTTTATAGTAAATTTTTCAAAAATTTACTTTTTATAGTAAATTTTTCAAAAATTTACTTTTTATAGTAAATTTTTCAAAAATTTACTTTTTATAGTAAATTTTTCAAAAATTTACTTTTTATAGTAAATTTTTCAAAAATTTACTTTTTATAGTAAATTTTTCAAAAATTTACTTTTTATAGTAAATTTTTCAAAAATTTACTTTTTATAGTAAATTTTTCAAAAATTTACTTTTTATAGTAAATTTTTCAAAAATTTACTTTTTATAGTAAATTTTTCAAAAATTTACTTTTTATAGTAAATTTTTCAAAAATTTACTTTTTATAGTAAATTTTTCAAAAATTTACTTTTTATAGTAAATTTTTCAAAAATTTACTTTTTATAGTAAATTTTTCAAAAATTTACTTTTTATAGTAAATTTTTCAAAAATTTACTTTTTATAGTAAATTTTTCAAAAATTTACTTTTTATAGTAAATTTTTCAAAAATTTACTTTTTATAGTAAATTTTTCAAAAATTTACTTTTTATAGTAAATTTTTCAAAAATTTACTTTTTATAGTAAATTTTTCAAAAATTTACTTTTTATAGTAAATTTTTCAAAAATTTACTTTTTATAGTAAATTTTTCAAAAATTTACTTTTTATAGTAAATTTTTCAAAAATTTACTTTTTATAGTAAATTTTTCAAAAATTTACTTTTTATCAATTGTTGTATTATAAATTTATAAATGTACATATATAAATTTAAGTACTTTATATCTTTGCCAACTTGCCTCAACAAAGCCTTTAAGGCGCTGAGGCCTTTTAAATGTAATGAATTGAACTGAAAATAAATTTATATGTTAACAAAAAAAAAAAAAAAAAAAATAGTAAATTTTTCAAAAATTTACTTTTTATAGTAAATTTTTCAAAAATTTACTTTTTATAGTAAATTTTTCAAAAATTTACTTTTTATAGTGATGGAGTGGAGAACTGTCTAAGTTTATCTAGTGGAAATTGGAAATGTTAATCTCTGAGCCAATATGGGATTGTAAGCGAAAATAAAGTAATTATTTCGTTTACTCGAAAAACCCCAATGAGAAATGAAAAGAAACAAATAAATGAAAAATCAAAGGAGTTAGAATTTGTGGAATAGAATCTTTATTAAGAGCTTTAGTACCTTTCGCTATAAATGCTGCAAGAATAAGGAAGAAAAATTGTAGTTTAGAAAAAGAGGAAACATCATGGTGGACAGTAGTGTCAAGCTGACAGTTCGTTTTAGGCATTGTGTGTGAAAGAGAAGGATAGATTCCTACACACTTCAGCTTACATATATATAAAAGAAAAAGGCCAACACTGATGGGAATGAAAAAGTTCAATAAGAAACTTTGGCATGAACATTTGCCGCCCGCCTTGCAGGATATGCAATATGAACGAAGGATGTATCAGCTTGATTCTGTCCACAATGTTGTTTCTGAAAGAGTATTACATTATTAGAAAAGATTTATAAATGGATTATTAAGACTTCATTGTTAAATTTTAATATCAAATAATTACAATACAATTAATTATATATTAGGATATAGAATGCATACGTTTTGTTTTTAATCTTGCCTAAGAGTGCATCAAAGATAAATTATAGAGAGCAAGGTCCATAAATTAGCCAACCAAACATGGTGCTTTGAGCAGTTGGAAATCCTACTCGTGAAATTATTCCCTGGCATATAACTTTGGGATATAAGTCTACCCCGATTATTATATCTATTGAACCTGATTCATAAAATTTCGAATCTGCTAGGAACAAATCCTTAAAATTCCTTTTGTATGATTCGGAAAGGGATTGAGAAGGAGTATGTACAGCAATTCGGTTATCAACTCTAAAGGTGCCTTCAAGTTTAGAAGTCGAATCATATCTTGACTTGAGTACCAATGGAACTATGGTTTCGTCGTTAAGAGAATAAGAAGTTAGGTCCAATTTATCCACCAGTGGCTTTGAGATACGGCTAACGACTGATGCTGAGTCCAATAGGCACCGCGCATTTGTGGTAGTTGAGCCAATCTTTACCAAAACGGTGGGCAGCAGGATTGTAGTATTCTGGCGAATAATTTTGGACAACGTAACTGCTTTAGAAGTAGACGGTGGGGACGATCCCCGCTTGGTTCTAGACGAAGATGAATTTCTTACTGACGATGAAGTTGATGGCCTTTGCTTTGGGGATGGTGAACGTGAGCGCGATCGAGAACTAGTGGACAACAAGTCTTTGGCCAATCTAGGGTTTACGTGGAGCAATGTATGGTGAAACTTCTTACAGTGTTTGCACCCGTGCTTTGAAAAGCATGTACCGTGTGAATGGTCGTGGGCCAAACAGTTTGTACAATACTTGTTGTCACGTACAGCTCGCATGCGTTCGGAAATATTCATGGCCAGAAATTTCCGGCAGGTTCGAAGAGGGTGCGCACGTTTGCAAAGGCGACATGGAAATGCGTTGTACTTCAACAAGGGAACACGTGATGAGCATCTAGACTTAGATTTAGAAGATACGGACGAAACTTTAGGCATGATTATCTGAAAGTAAAGAAAATTTTTGTTTAGAAAAGTGCAGATCCTTAAGATCTACGTTTCTGTGGGGAGTACGATGAGCTTTACTATAGGGCGAGTGATTACGCCTCGTTGAGTGAGAAGATCCGCAACACGTACTCTGCCATCTGATCCAGAATATGTCTTTGTCACTCGGCCCAAGCGCCAGCAATTAGAGGGGAGATTTTCATCCTTAATCACTACAAGATCTCCCTCTTTAACATTGATTTCAGGTTTCTTCCATTTATTTCTCTTATTCAGTTCCTTTAAGTACTCGGTTTTCCAACGCATACAGAAGTTTTTATGAACGAGTTTTACCTTTTGCCATCGATTAGCTATTGAAATCGATGCTTCAGAAATTTGAGGATCGATAGGAGACAAAATAGGCGTACCAATTAGAAAATGGCCTGGAGTTAAGGCGCATAAATCAGTTGGATCTGTTGAAATTGAAGAAATCGGCCGAGAATTCAGACACGATTCGATTTTAGTTAAAAGCGTAGAAAGCTCCTCGAAAGTATATTTATGGCTAGCTGCAATTTTTCTGAAATGTGCTTTGAAACTTTTTACTCCAGCTTCCCAGAGTCCTCCCATATGAGGGGCACCCGCTGGAATAAAATGCCACGAAATGTTCTGATGAGCGTAATCGGATAAAATACGCAGTCGAGAGGTTTGAATAAACTCTTTTGCTAGTATTTTTGATGCCCCGACGAATGTTTTGCCGTTATCCGAATGGAGATGTAAAGGGCAACCTCGACGTGAAACAAATCTGCTGAAAGCTGCTAAAAATGTTTGAGTGGATAAGTCGGATGTGACTTCTAAATGAATTGCTTTTGTCGAAAAGCAAACGAATACACATACGTATCCCTTAGTAATGCGACATGCTCGTCCAGAGTAGCTTTTGACATCGAATGGTCCCGCAAAATCGAGGCCTGTATGTGCGAAGGGACGACTAACTTCCGTTCTCTCTGAGGGCAATGCTGCCATAATTTGTTTCTGACATCTTTTCTTATAAATGATGCATATTTTGCATTTATTTATAGTGGACTTGATAAGATTTTTGGCCTTCGGAATCCAAAATTGGGTACGAAGTAAACGTAATACCAATTGATTGCCTCCATGTAGGCTGATATCATGAACGAACTGAACCAATAGCCTCGAAAAGTGAGAATTATATGGAATTATAATGGGATGCTTTTCATTGTACGAAAGTCCCGGAGAAAGTTCTAATCTGCCACAAGAACGAATCAATCCCTCTGAATCTATAAATGGGTTTAAGTTCAAGATGCTACTAGATGTAGATACTGTTTGTCTATCAGAAAGAGCTTTGTATTCATTTGGATACCAAGCTTTCTGACAGACTGAAATTAGATGATCTCGAACTGAGGATATCTCAAAACTGGATAATGTGATAGAATCTTTAAAGAAACTGAGCCTATACCGACGATGAGTTCTATAAAAGAACCGATACACATACGACATCACTCGCATTGCTCTTTGAAATGAAGAGAATCGAACTATAATATCGTCGAAGTTAGAAAAATACGAAAAGTGTACTCGAACAGGTTTAACTTCAAGCTCAGCAATCGAAAAATTAGATATGTTATTGTTAGGCCATTGTTCTTTTGGAGACTTTAGCCAGCTTGGTCCAGACCACCACAACTCGTTGTGTACCAAATCCTGAGGACAAACACCTCGGCTAGCTAGATCGGCAGGATTCATTTCGGAGCTAACATGACTCCACTGGGAGAAGTTGACCACTTGCGCTATTTTGGATACTCTGTTTGCCACAAACGTTAGCCAGCTACATGGCGGCTTAGCTAGCCAAGAGAGAACAATAGTTGAATCAGTCCAACAGCAGACAGAATAATTTTCAATGTCCAGTCTCGGTACCAGACTTTCGACCATTTCGGCCAGTAAAACAGCACCACAAAGCTCTAGTCTCGGAATGGACAGAGTCTTAATTGGAGCCACCTTGGTTTTAGAGGAAATCAGGTGTGTTGAAACTGACTTAGAATTATCTATTCGAACGTACAGAGCAGCAGAGTAAGCTCTTTCTGAAGCGTCACAAAATCCATGGAATTGAATTTTGGACCGTGGAAAATAATCAATCCATCGTGGGATACGAATGGTATTGATAACTGAATAGTTTCGTTGAAAATGTTTCCATTGTTGAAGCGAATCAGGAGCAAGAACTTCGTCCCAGTCTGTTCCATCCATCCATATCTTCTGCATCAGAATTTTGGCTACAACAATACAAGGTGCTAACCATCCTGCAGGGTCGAACAACTTGGCTATCTGGGATAGAACTTCTCTTTTTGTGAAATGAGAGGATTCAGGAAATGGAGTTGTTACAAAGTAGAACTCATCCGCGCACGCATTCCACCGGATGCCTAAGGTCTTTGCGGAACTATTATCTTCGAATTTTAGAAAATTTTCATGAAGAAGATGACCTGTAGGAAGATCTGCAAGAATATCCTTGGAGTTTGAAGTCCATTTTCTTAATGAGAAACCGCCAGACTCTAGAGCTTGGATCAACTCATTTTTTGCCTTTATGGAACCAGCTTTTGTATGACATCCAGCCAAGACATCATCGACGTACATAGAGTTTCGAATTATGTTGCTAGCAACGGGATAAAAGGTCTGTACGTCATCTGCTAATTGGTGTAGAGTACGAATGGCAAGGTAGGGCGCACAGTTTACCCCAAACGTAACTGTTTTCAACTCATAGTCTGAAATTGGATCGTTTGGGTTTTCTCGAAATAGAATCCTCTGGTATGGTGTATGCTCCGGATTAACGAGGATTTGTCTGTACATTTTTTGAATGTCAGCATTAAAAACGTATTTGAAGAATCGCCACTTAAGGATTAGAAGGGTAAGATCATTTTGGAGGATCGGGCCAGTATGGAGAAGTGAATTTAGACTTTGTCCATTTGAAGACGGTGCCGAAGCATTGAATACCACCCGAACTTTGGTAGTAGTACTATCCGGTTTTATAACCGCATGATGAGGCAAGTAATACACATTAGAGTTATTAGAAACATTACTAACTTTGAAGCTGTGACCTAAATCCTCATATTCTTTGACCACTTTGTCGTATTCACTTTTAAAAGCTGGCGTTCGATTAAGTCTCGCTTCATTACGAAAGAATTGTGCCATCGCACTTGATCTTGAATGACCGATGTTAATGGAATGGGGAAATTCATCCTTGAATGGCAATGAAACAATATATCTACCGTCAGAATTTCTTATAGTAGACTGAATATATAATTCCTCACAAGCTTTGTCGGCAGGAGACCTGAAGTTCTTCCGTGGAAGATTCTCCACCTCCCAAAACTTTGAAATTTCATTGTCTAATGAAATTTCACAGAAATGAGAAACTATAGTGGGACTTGCAGTAAAGTTACGGTACAATGGACCAGTCAAGATCCATCCAAATACCGTTTCCTGTGCCAATAATGAATCACAAACATTATGTTTGATTCCGGACCGAACAATGGAGGGAAATAGGTCTCCACCTATCAATATATCAACCTTCCCACTACAATAGAATTTGGGATCAGCCAACGGAATGTTTGGAAGATTTGAGAAAATTGAATGTGAAATGGTCTCGGATGGAAGGTTATTAGAAAGGTTTGGAATTACTAACGCGGTGACTGAAATCTTATAGTCGCTATCTAGAAGTGAACCCATTAAAAATGAACATTGGCGTCGAACCCTGGCAGATACTGAGCTATTCAGTCCCGAAACTTGTACATTAGTGCGTTGATAAGGAAGTTTTAAACGGTTGAAGAGGTTTTCGGAAATAAATGTACCCTCAGAACCTGAATCTATCAAAGCGCGTGCCTGATAATCCGTTCCCAAATGGTTAATCTTAATCCAAGCGGTGCCCAATAACACGCCCTTGGAGTGGGTAGCAAAGCATGTTTGCACTCGTCCTGAAGTTGAGCTGCTAGTGGACTGTATGTTTGAAGAATTGGGACGAGTAAACGAAGCTGAGTTCGGATTTAGACTCGAAGTGTTATTGGAACTAGTACTTGGTGCAGATCCAAGGGACTTGGCGCTATCAACTTCTTTGTGCAATAGAGTATTATGCCTTTGTTGGCATTTAAAACAATTGTGCTTGCTTGTGCAGTGTCGGACCGTATGAGTTTTTGCGAAACAGTTTAAGCACAAGCCTTCCTTTTTTATCTCACTCAATCTCTGTTGATAGCCCATATTTAGAAACTTCGGGCACTTTCGAATGGGATGATTTTCTGTTGGGCATATCTGACATTGTGGGGTAGTTACCTTAGTTTGGTAGCTATGGATCTTTTTATTGGAATTAGTGTTAGGTTTGGGTTTTGAGTCCTGGGGCTTTGATGAGCTAGATCCACGAATAGCAGAAACGGACTCTAAAGTCCGATAGCGATTCGTTAGAAACTCGTCTAATTCAGACCAAGTAGGAAGAGCAGTTTTATCTTTTAATTCCTGCTCCCATAATGTCAGTGTATTTTCAGGAAGTCTATTTGTGCATATAAACACAAAAATAGGATCCCAACTAAAAATGTCCACATTATGAAGCCTAAGAATTGAAATGCTTGAGTTTATGTCTCTCTGTAATTGTTTCAAGGACTTTCCAGTTTCAGAATTTATCATTTGAAGGTTGAAGAGGAGTTTCAACTGTCCGTTGACCAAGACGCGTTTATTTTCGAAGCGGAAACATAGATTCTTCCACGCCATTCCAAAGCCATCATTCGTCAAAGGGCTTTTTTGGACGATATCTCGGGCCTCACCTCGCGTTTTTTGTGTAAGGTAGAACAACTTTTCTATGTTGCTAGCTCGAGAATTAGTCACGACGGCTGTAAAAATATCGCGAAATGTTGGCCACGAGGCATAATCACCATGGAAAATCTCTATCTCAATTGGAGGTAAATTGAGTCCATGGGAACGAGTAGGAATTGAAGTCTGCATCCCGAGATCACGTGAAGAACTGGACTGAAATCGAAGCGCATCAGAAAGTTCCAATAATTTTGAAAAACAGTTACAGTACGTGATGTACGTACTTTTAAACTTGGATTTAATTGACTCGATGTCGTCAGGGTCCTCGTTTTCTCCATCTTCTTTTTCAACCTCGGTAAGATATCGCTCGTAGGCTTCCTTAATCTTGGACCAATTGTTCTTGAGTTCATTTCGATGAACTTCAAGTGCGTGTAGAGATGTAACCGGGTACTGGTTATCATTTAGGTCTGCCTCGAACTCGACTAGAGCATCTGCTGTCCGAATGAACAGATCAAGAGACATTTCGTACGTAAAACTCAGAAACCCAATGAAAGTGTGACAATACAACCGAAAATGTTGGTTAACTATGAACGATATGAAACCCAAAGACTTATCCAAATGAATAGTCTTTAATGCAAAGGCAAAGATAGTACTAATATTTCTTAAAAATGCGGAATCTGTTACAAATAATGCTTTCTAACAAGACAATATCGTTTAAATATCAGAATTTTCTGAATAAAACCAACAGATTTCATTTAATAAGGAGTTTAAATTATCGATTTTTTTTCTTAAGTAATAATAATACTCTAATAGTAATTTTTAGAATTAAAATTGAAACAATAAACGTGCTTAAACAAGCCTAGAATTTTTTTTTTTTTTTTTAAATATAATTTACAATTTAAAGATTGCATCCATTCAAATAACTGGTAAATAATCAGCTGTTTATTAAAAAACTTTTACATAAATTGGATAAATAGTCATTGAACTTCTGCAAAGTATATAAAGATTCCAGAACAAAACGAAATATTAGGTCTGTTCATGTAAGTATTTCAGTCAAAAAAATTCAAGTATGGATATGAAATTTATATTTTGTTTGTTTGTTTTAAATACAAATGTTTTTTAAAGTTTTGCAAGAATTAATCACCATTGATGATCATTAAATTATTTGTTAATCGGTTTATTTTCGTGTTTTGAACGAAACCCCAGAATCTTCGATGATAATTTTAAAGTGGGTGATAAAAAATCCTTTGTTTGATATTATATAGAAAAATAGTAGCAAACTTGTGTTTTGCAGCGCGATGTATGGAAAAACCTATTGTACTTTAATGGAACATTCCAGAATCTCTCACTTCATTCCAGTTGTTATTAAATATTCCCATAAATAATTGGAAAGTACAATTAATGAATGAGTATTGTCGAGTATTTTTAAATCAAAGATTTGGATAACCATAACAAAGTAACAAAACGATTATATTTTTAAAAAATTTAATTTATTTAATCATTTAGATTTGTATTAACGAATTGGTTAAATAATATATAGATATTGAAATTAAATATTCATATAATAGAAAACAACCGTCTTAAATTTCGGAATTCGATTAATTTGAAACAAAAAAATGTTAAATTACTTTAATCTTAATAAAATATTATCATGTGTTTTGTATTAAGAATTTAGTTATTTCAATTTGGTTTTGAATTTTTTCACGGTATCACTGTTAAGTTAAAATTTGTAATTTGATAATAAAGATGTTTAAACTAAATGAATTTAGATTGTTTTTGCCAAAAAGTTTGAAAATGTGTTATAATTTGAAATTCTGTTTCTTTAAGTAATTTTGAGTATCGGTAAGACTGAATAAAATGTAAAGAAAACAAATTCAAAGAATAAGGGTTTTTTTTTTTTTTGTAACATAAAAATATCACTATGAAGAGAAAGTAATTTGATAAGTTGTTGAAAGAGCAGATTTAAAGAGAACTGATTGCCAATAAGTAACGATGATTTAACAGAAGAGAGTATTTGCTGAATCAATAATAATCACGATCCACATATGAATTTGAACAAACTTCGGAGTAAATCTTTTAGAAAGAGGAATCGAATAAACGATAACTAAAGAGGATTTTAAGAATATTTGCCATGTGTCAATCTTGCACAACTTTACATTTTATTTTTATATTTGAACAATTTTGATTTAAACTTACGTAGAAAATAGCACTGATGGAAGGAATTATTTAACACTTATTAATCCAAATGACATAACCTTCAGATGACATAAAATCCGTATTGCTCGTTCTCCCCACAGAAATTTCCTGCAGAAATTTTACAGAAGATTCCCCTCACTTTTTTAACTTTCTTCTTTGTGTGGTTTTAATATTATTTTTGAATGTAATTTTGTGAACATCCAACAAATCACTTTATATATAATATTTTGCAACTTATTTACTTTATTTTAGTACACAATTTTAACTCTTGTAGCAAAACGTAATTTTATTGAAATTTATATCACAAAAAACTAGCTCTCTCGACTTAAGTATTTGAATGCACTTCGTAGACTAAAATAAGAACAAAACGTACCTTTGTAAATATGGTGAGTAAATTTAGGTAATTTGTTGTAAGAAATCCCAGCGATATCTGCAAACTTCCAATATGTAGAATCCGGTTCGAAGGACCAAATGATGGAGTGGAGAACTGTCTAAGTTTATCTAGTGGAAATTGGAAATGTTAATCTCTGAGCCAATATGGGATTGTAAGCGAAAATAAAGTAATTATTTCGTTTACTCGAAAAACCCCAATGAGAAATGAAAAGAAACAAATAAATGAAAAATCAAAGGAGTTAGAATTTGTGGAATAGAATCTTTATTAAGAGCTTTAGTACCTTTCGCTATAAATGCTGCAAGAATAAGGAAGAAAAATTGTAGTTTAGAAAAAGAGGAAACATCATGGTGGACAGTAGTGTCAAGCTGACAGTTCGTTTTAGGCATTGTGTGTGAAAGAGAAGGATAGATTCCTACACACTTCAGCTTACATATATATAAAAGAAAAAGGCCAACACTGATGGGAATGAAAAAGTTCAATAAGAAACTTTGGCATGAACATATAGTAAATTTTTCAAAAATTTTTCAAAAATTTACTTTTTATTGTAAATTTTTCAAAAATTTACTTTTTATAGTAAATTTTTCAAAAATTTACTTTTTATAGTAAATTTTTCAAAAATTTACTTTTTATAGTAAATTTTTCAAAAATTTACTTTTTATTGTAAATTTTTCAAAAATTTACTTTTTATAGTAAATTTAATATGTATTCGAAAATTTACTTTTTATAGGAAATATTTCGAAATTACTAATTCTTTGCTAATCTTGCTGTGGAAAATATTTTTCAAAATTTTTTGAAACAAAATTTTTTATTTTTTTTTTTTGTTTTGAAAGTGGAGCATTTTTTAATTCAAAAGTAAAAATTTTTTCAAACAAAACCAAAAATTTAAATTTTATTTGTTTTGAAAACAGTTTAGTCCTATATACATTTTTCAATTCAAAAAATGAATATTTTAAAATGTTTGTTTTAAAAGTGGTGTAAGTTCATTTAACCCGCTAAAAACGCATTTCCAAATGGTTTTTATAAATTTGTTTTTATGAAAGAAAAAATTTGATAGGTTGTGATCAAAACTTAAGATTTAATTTACTAAAATTGGTCACCATTATTTTTAAAAACACTAAAACGCAAAACCCTTTATATCTCAATTTAAAAAAAATGGACTTTATCCACTTTCAAAATAAGGTCTTCAATTGATTTCATTCAATTAAAAGAACACTTTAATATGAGTCTCAAGTCGGGCAACTGTATCAAAAGTTATAGGCATATAAAATCTTTGTTTTTAAAAAATTTTCATGAAGACCATAAAATTAAAACAAGAGCGAATTTAAAATTTTTGAAAAACTTCTTTGAGCCTAACTTAAGTTTAAGTTTTTCGAAATTATAACTATTTGGATTGAAATGTGTAACATTTGGTAGGTATGTATGTATTTGAAAAATTCTTAAATACAATTGAAATTTGTGTAATATAGATATTAGAAAATGTTATAAGACAAATTAAGATTTTCCATAATCCCCCAAAAATCTAAATTTGAGGTTATATTGAATTTAGGAAAAAAAGTATAAATTATTTTTTTTCTTTTGTTTTGTTTTTTATTATTATTATAATTTTTGTTTAATGTACAGATACAAAATATGAGACAAATTACAAATTAAAACACACAAAATTATTTAATATTAAAACATAAAAAAATCACAATATTTTAACTAAAAAATATTTATTTTCTTTTAATTTATTTGCACATAAATATCAAAAAAGAAAAAAAGAACGAAATTAAAAACGAGAAAAGGAAGATATATAATTTTGTATGGAAACTTTTAAATAAATTGAAATTTACGAAATTATTAAAATATTTTATAATAAAAATTAAAAGTTAAATTTAAACAAAATCAATCCTACACAGAACAAAATAATACAAACAGAACAACTAAAAAAAACTGAATTTTAATAGAAGAAATACAAAAACGTTTAAACAAAAATATTACAGAATTACTGTGTCTTTTCTTTTTGTTTGTTTTTTAATTTAAAATTAACTTTATAAAAATAGTTTGTTTTGTTTTTTTTTCATTTAAAAATTATACAAAAAATTTTACTAACAGGAAGAGAAAACCATTTAAAGAATGTTTACATATACGATTTCTTTTTTAAAGATTTATAGCTTAAAAAAAGTCTAATATTTAGCATAAAAATAAGAAAAAGACTGAAATATAAACAATGTTTCAGAATACCAGAATTTTTTAAAATAAAAACAAGACAAAAATACACACAAAATATAAAGTTTTGGTAACAAGTTTTAAAAAGTCAAAGTTAAAGAAAGTTTTAAATTAAAATTACGTATAAAATTTTCTACATGTGTATCGTTGCTGCTGTATAACGAGCCTCGCCACGCCTCCAAGACCACTGGCTGGGACGATACTGTAATGAAAATGTAAAATATGATTTTTTAATATTTTTCAAAATAAAAAAAATTTTAGTGAGATGAATTATGACAGATGATGAAAGTTTTGACGAATTGAGAAGAAATTAAGAACGAAGAGGAAACAACAATAGTTTTTAAATAAAAAAAGATGATTCTAACAAATAACAAATTGTATAGGGGGAGCACACAACTTAAATTAAAATAACAACCTTTCGAGTCAAAAAAATATAAAAATTTGAAAGGAATTTTTTACTTAGCTCTCCTTTTTGTCGTAAAAAAAGTAGTCAAATACGAGCTCAGTGTAATAATTGGATGTTCAAAATATTTTTTTCTATAGAAAAGTTTTCGATAAAAATATTTTTCTATAGAAAAATTTTAGAAAAATAAAATTGACTTAAAAATATTTTTCTATAGAAAAATTGACTTAAAAATATTTTTCTATAGAAAAATTGACTTAAAAATATTTTTCTATACAAAAATTGACTTAAAAATATTTTTCTATAGAAAAAATTTTTCTTTAGAAAAATATTTTTTTCGAAAATTTTTCTATAGAAAAATCTTGCTTTTCAAAAATTTTTCTAAAGAAAAATCTTTCTTTTCAAAAATTTTCCTATGGAAAAATATTTTTATTAAAAGTTTTTCTATAGAAAAATTTTTGATAAAAATATTTTCCAATAGAAAAATTTTTGATAAAAATATTTTTCTATAGAAAAATTTTTGATAAAAATATTTTCCTATAGAAACATTTTTGATAAAAATATTTTTCTATAGAAAAATTTTTCTATAGAAAGTTCTTTGATAAGAATATTTTTCTTTAGAAAATTTTTTGATAAAAACATTTTTTTATAGAAAAATTTTTGATAAAAATATTTTTCTATGGAAAAATTTGTAATAAAAATTTTTCTATAGAAACATTTTTAATAAAAACATTTTTTATAGAAAAATTTTTAATAAAAATATTTTTTAAAAAGGTTTATCAAAATTTTGGAACATCAAACATTTAATTAAAAAGTTTTACTGTATTGTAATTTTTTTTTTTTATTTTTTATTGAAAAATTTGTGATAAAAATATTTTTCGATAGAAAAATTTTAATAAAAATATTTTTCGACAGAAAAATTTTGATAAAAACATTTTTCGACAGAAAAATTTTGATAAAAATATTTTTCTATAGAAAAATTTTGATAAAAATATTTTTCTATATATTTTTTTATAGAAAAAATTTATATAAAAATATATTTTTCTATAGAACTGAACTAGAACTGAACTAGAAATGAACTAGAACTGTACTAGAACTGAACTAGAACTGAACTAGAACTGAACTAGAACTGAACTAGAACTGAACTAGAACTGAACTAGAACTGAACTGGAACTGAACTAGAACTGAACTAGAACTGAACTAGAACTGAACTAGAACTGAACTAGAACTGAACTAGAACTGAACTGGAACTGAACTAGAACTGAACTAGAACTGAACTAGAACTGAACTAGAACTGAACTAGAACTGAACTAGAACTGAACTAGAACTGAACTAGAACTGCCACTTGTGTTAATATAGCACAAGTGGCAGTCCTTGGTCGGAATCCTAAGATTTTTGAGTCCTTCCGGTAGGAAGAACCGATCGCCGAAAGAACTGGTTTAATGCGTCCTTCCTGAAGATAATATTAGGAGTTCTGACTGATGATTGTAGCGTATTCTAGGAAGAAAATTTGGAGGTCTCAAGGCAATTGAAAAAGTGTAAGTGAAACTCCGCTGGGTACTCTCATTACAACATTGATGGTAATGAAATAAGCAATAAATTAGCAAGGTTCCGGCTTAAACCTTAATTGTATTTAAACAGAAGACCCACTATCTAAATTTAGATCGATTTCCAAATAAAAAGAGCAATTTTTGTGTTGTGTCTAAGAAAATACTTCGTTAAACGTAAATTTCTAGACATTTTGCGGATACATTTTTTTTTTTTGTATTATACAATGATTAAAAAGGGGATCGGAAGTAAGCCTAACATAATTTGTTGTGTCCTATTACCTTTAACAAATTCTATAAATGTATTAGGAATATTTTAAATTATATTCGTTGGTGTGGTATTGTTCAAATTGTTAGATCCAATTAATAAAAACTTGTGAGTAGCTACAAATAACAGAAAAATTTAAACCATGCATGTTTAAAAAAAATGTTTCTTTAGAACTAAAATTAAAAAGTTTAGTGCCATTATGAAGATGAAGTGAAAGTTTAAAAAAAAAATTTAACTAGAAAGTTGTAAAAAGACGACCATAAAGTTGTAAAAAGACGACCATAAAAGGTGTTCTCTAAAATAAATGAAGGTTTCTTTGAAACCAAAAAGTAAAACAGCAATATTTAACAAGAATTATTGAATTTTTCCAGCATTTTTTGAATTGTACATTGAAAATTATAAAATTACGTATATGTCTACAGATGTTTTCAACAAATTAAAGGGTGAAAATTTAAAACTACAGATTTCTTTTAGTTGAACAGAAAAAATTAACCGCAACAATTACAAACCTGACGATATTTGGACTGCATGTAATAACAATAAATAGTTTAATATGAGTTAATATAAATAAGTTAATGTACAATAGTAAGAGTAGCAGTTTTAAATTAAATATCCTTTATTTTGAACTCACCTGTATCAGCAGTTGACCACTTCTTGTATGAGGATTTCTATAGGCATATACGATCCAGAGCAACATACACGACACTAAACATATGGGCAGAAATACACCCAATGTTACGCCCATACTTTTATGCTCGTCAACCATTGATTTGGCTTGTGTACCTGTATGATATTCTATATTGGAATTTTTTAATGGTGTCGACTCTGTGGTTGAGGATCCATCCAAACCTGTAGGATTATAGGGTTTAAAGGGATGTAAAGAATCATCTTTGTGATTACTATTGTTATTATTGTTATTATTATTGGTGTTATCATCTACAACTGTTGTAGTAGATGTTGTATCATTTTGATTGGCATTATTACCCTTTTCACCGATGGCAGGACAGAAATTCATTTCGGATACAAAATTGCGATCACAGCCTAGAGTTTTGAAAAAAATAGTATAGAATGTTTATTTATATAAAATATTTATTTTGTTAATATAAAATATTTACCACGGGCTAGCCAGTCTTGTTTTTTACGGTCTGTACCGGTGGAACATCTGTTTAGGGTTGGACACCATGTACACTGAAAAAATTGTAATTTTATGAAATATAATTGAACTGATATGAGTATTTTATTATAAAGAATGTTGGTTCTTGATTATGTTCTATCTTTAGATATACCAAATAGTGCACAGACTTACTAGCGGACGAGTGCCGTGACTTCCAGGCAGACATTTTTGCCATATGGAAGGCCTCAGAGCATATTCCTAGTACCATAACTGAAAACTGTTAGGTGACTGTACATGTCGATAGCCAGGCTGCCCTTAAGGCACTACAAGATCAAAGCATCACATCCAAACTAGTCAATTAATGTAGATTGGCCCTAATAGATATCACTTAGTTATAGGATTGAACTGTGTCGTGTACCGGGTCATTGCGACATCGATGGCAGCAAAATTGCTGACATAGCCGCAAGGCTCGTCCAAGAAAAATTTGTCGAAAATTTATTTTTCTAAAGAAATATTTGTCGAAAATCTATTTTTTTCAAGAAAAATTTGTCGAAAATTAATTTTTCTAAATAAAAATGTATTGAAATTTTTTTCGAAAAAAAAATTTGTCGAAAATTAACCACCTTACTAACCTAACCTACTTTGTATAAGAGTTGACACGCCCCTTTTTCACTTATATTGTTGACATTTAACAATGTATAACTTTAAATGAGTTGAACTTTTATAGATCTCGTAGTTCTTTTAATAAAGAAAAATTTATGTTATTACTTTGAAACTTTCACATCCCACTTCCCACGCCTAATTTCTCTAACCTACACATATTAAAGAGAATTCTAATTATATATGGTAAGTTTTTCCTATCAAACCTTCAATGTCCTTAAATTGAGTCAAGTTTATTAAATTATATTCGTTAATAAATATCAAAAAGAGCGTTCAAGAGTACTTTAAATACACCCTTGTAAATGTGAAAACTTCTTATTATATCTTTTTGCAACAATTTGACTTTCGGCTTCTTTATATAATTTTTTTTTTATTTTTTGCTTCGAAAATCTCCTCAATTTATTATAATTTATTCTTAGAATTTATAAATCTTTTACTAGATTTTGTTGTCTTTATAAAAAACAAACAAGAACAAAAAAAAAACTAGACAATAGGAGATAATAAAACAATACAAGAATAATATGTATATTTCCATATGTTTATAATACTTATGTAAAATAAAAAAAAAAGAATAAAAAAAAATTGAATAAAAAATAGAGAATAATACTTACATTAAATGCAGTGACATGATTTACACATGAGGCACAATCGGTATATTCAAGACAAGTGGGTAGTGCTTTCAAAGTGATGATTGTAGAATTTGAAATCTCGGCATTGGCAAAATTAACTCTATGATATTCATAAATTGTTTTTCTACGAGCGACTATATAAAAATTAGAGAAAATAAAACAAATACAAATTAAGTACAATTTCAATTGAAAAAAACAACAAAAATATATATACCAAAAACACTTACAGTAGACAACTTTGTCAATAATATAGGCATCAGAGAGACCAACCTTGACGGGATGTTTGTCATCTTGTATGGCATTTACTAAAATCGGTACTGAGAAATAGGTAAAAACAATATCACCATTTTTATGTAAGGTTGTACTAAATGTAAATTTTCCCACATCTTGTTTGTCCTGTAGACTGACGTTTTCCCAAATAACAGTAAAACTGGAACCTAAAGATAGATAGTTTTGTAAAAATTAATTGTTAAAATACATACTATAAAATGAACTACTTACCGGTATCATTCAAACGCACAAATGAATCATTTGAAATACTTGTGTCGAAATTAGCCATTAGAGGAGCAATATATTGTGTCGCCGCTAACCACGAGTGCACATAGTCACCGGTATAGATAAAACCTCCGGTGGCCACGGTTACATTTCTTACTGGATGACCATAGAATGGGAAATCGAAACTTAAAATAACAGTCTGAAATTAGATGAAAGAAAAACAGTTACAATAGTTTTATAAAACTGCTAATAAGGAAAAACATAATGTATAAAAAGATTTGGTTATATTGTTACATAAAATCAGTTTAAGAAATTACTATTATAAAAAGATATTGCACTCCATACATTTGTTTTCTATCAAAAGTGAAATTAAAGTGGATAAAGAACAACGAAAAAATATATAAACGCAGAAACATACATTTCATGAGCACGTGTGTGTACCTTAGCATTCCCTCATTGGATGATCGTCTCCATTAGTTGTTTCCGAATTAGAGTAAAAGCGGTATACTATTTACTTTATGGGAATTATCGAAAAGACCATACGGCAAATCAATGTATGGAAGTTTCTTCGTAGCGAAAAGAATCGGTAAGCTAAGGACAGCCACCTCTAAGATATATTCTAAGATGTTGCAGTTACAAAAACATCTCGATGATGTCTTCACTTGAAAGTCCGAGCCGGTCAGATCTGTGTCTTGATCCTCTTATATGAATTATTGTGATCTATAACGGTCGCCTGAAGGATGGACTGACGACGTACGGACTTTTTCTCATTTTTAAAAGAAATGGAGTTGATTATCGTTCAACCTTTCTCTTTTACTTTTTGTCTTGAGAAAATTCCCAAGAAATTGTCTTTCTAACTTTGCCCCGATTTGCTTGCGCTTCTTGACCAATTTCCTGTCATGAACACAAAGTAGCCTAAGATCTTTATTGGCCATCTTTCTAAGATGTGCCAATGAGCACTTTGTTGCGCTCTTCGCTTTATCTTCTTTTGAGGCGAAGCTGTCACAACAAAATCTTACTAAACTATTTTCTGACCTTTTAAAGAGGATGAGTCTTTTAATGTTAGGTTCTTCTTACACTTCCTCACTATTACCGCCTGAGATCTCGAGTTTCGAGTCCAAATCATGAGTATTAAGGAAGTCAACTAGAAGCTTACTTGGGTCCCACAACTCTTTCAATTTCGTCAGCGGTAGTTAGATTTAATTTTCTAGCTTGTTCTATTATTGTTGCCCAAGTACGTTTCTTCTATACAACCCCTAGTCGAATGGATTGGGATCAATTCGTTTTATCTTCTTTTGTGGCGATGCTGTCTCAACAACATCTTACCAAACTATTTTCTGACCTTTTGAAAGGGATAAGGCTTTTAGTGTTAGTTTCTTCTAACCCTTCCTTACCATCATCTTGTGTTTCGAGTTCTAATCATGAGCGGCCCCAGTAGCATTCAGGAAGTCAACTAGAACCACACTTGGGTCCCACATGATGATTCCTTGCTTGTTCAATTATCGTTGCCTAAGTACGTTTTTGATGTGCAACCCTTGGTCGAACGAATTGAGATCACTTGAGTAGTTCTTAGAGTTTAGATTTTAAAATTTGTTTACACTTACGTCAAGTTCTTCACTACTATTTAACTTCAACCTTTCCAAACTCCTTTTAATTGTGTGCTTAGCAATTCGGTGTTGAAAAAGCCTATTACGAAATCGGATAAAACTTGGAGAAAGGATTTAAGCAGTTTGAATGTATTGGAATCAAAAATAATTTGTTTATTCCAAATACATCAGAAACAATCTCGTATTTTGGAGTATAGGAACAATAATTGCAATTTTCTTAATATTTTCTTGTACAAGTCCAAATTGTCGTTTGCAAAATCATAAGTTTAAACTTTACGCATATTTAAATTTTCGGCCAATTGTTGCCCCAAGACAGAACTTTAAAGGATCACGATTTATAAACTAATTTACTTAATTGTGATGAATTCTCTATAAAACCTTGGTGTTAAATCTATTCAATGGCTAAAATATTACTTACCATGGCTCTACGATGAGATTGTGATAACATCCAATTTGGTGTCATATTCTTAATTTCATTCCAATAGGTATCAGCTTGCACTTTGTCCACTACAATAGTACTGTTGTAGTAATGATGATGATCCTGCAAAAAAGTTACACAATTAACTCCCGAAAAACTATCGTATCTTCTTCCCCTCTCACCTCTGTTTGATTCACCGTTAAGTTATTATGTTTCAAAGCATCCAATGTCTCATTTTCGGGTACATCTACAGTATCAATAATTTTCTCTTCTTCCGTCTCCTCTTCCTTTTGTACACCAGCGACAGCTGCCACCGCACCACCAGCCGCTACTGTGGCACCAGCAGCTACTGTTGTCGCCGCCTTTGTTGCTGTAATTGTTGCTCCAGCTGTTGCTCCTAGAGCCTTTTTAGGATACTGGTTTCCATTTTTCTTGGACGCATCGCTGGTGTCGTCCGGGCTTTTTATTGTGTCGGGTTTTAGTGTTGTTGAGCCGACTGTTGCAGTTTTATCCATCATATCTTTGCGTTGACCGGTCCCATTGACACCCAACAGGGGACGATTACTGTATTGCACAACAACCGGCGTTACCGACGATGTGGCATTTTGTTGTGCTGAAGTTGCTGCTGTCGCTATTGTGGAAGCGGGTGTGTTTTGAACACTTTCATATTGAGTCTTTTTGTCATCTGGAAAGGGAAGAGAAGTTGGTAGGGAAATTGTTACTAAAGATAAGATTTACAAAAAAATAACAAAAATTATGTGGTACACAATATCTTTGTTCCCGATAATTTGTATTAAAAATTTTGTACGGGAACGCTTTTGAGTAAGTTTGGGTTGTTTTGTTAAAGTAAAGGGACATTATAACACATTACCAAAATGTGGTGTACCACATTACCTGCACATTTTTTAAATCGCTTTTTATAATTGTAGGTTTAATATATTGGAAGCACAAAGCATTTACCTTGTAAAGGGTTAAATCGTTTTAATCAGACATAAACTAAAAATGTTAAAAATATAAAACCAATAGGTATACCACATTACCCTCACTTCCTCGTATTTTGGTATCAATAAAATATCCTAGTTTTAACAAAAATATTGGACAGGATTTTGGTACATTTTTATAAAAAATCGGACTATTATGTAGATAAAATGCTAAAATAGTGTAAAAAGAAGTTTTTGGGGTATTAACAAATCTTCTTATAGAAACAATTTTGTTCAAATCCATATTTAGGAGGTAAAAGGGTCAAATTTCATTTCTAAAATGGTTTAAATTTTTTGAAATCTGAAATTTTATTGTGGTCTAGCAATACGGAATGCGTTCTGCTAGCCTATAATTATGTATTAATTTTATTTCCTTATTTCCTTAGCTTATTTAAAATAGCCAAATTTGTGAACATTTTCACAAACACCTATTTATGTTAGTATTTACTACGCACTTCAAAATATATAATAATCTCATTATCACGATAGGCGTTCTAAAAAAAGGAGAAAATACCATAAATAAAAAATAGAAGGAAAATAGTATCCAAGCACAAAAATGTCTGCCCCTATTTGTCATCATTGTGGGTAGCAAATCACAAGAATGTTGCGAGTTGCTTGTAATTTATTTTATTTTGTTGCCTTTTCGCTATAATTACAAATGGGAAGTTAAAAACTTAACTCACTTACGTTAAGGTAACATTAATAGAAAATCGATTTTCGTTGTTTTTGCTCAATGCTAATACCATTATTAGCTTTTTTTTCGCATTGGTAAAAAATAGGCATAAATATGTTCTTGCATGCGATAAAGTTTAGATGAGGTAAAAATTTGTATTTTGGTTAGATTTGGAGAAAATTTATAAATGCCTATGACCTTTTTTACAATGAACCTACAAGATATGAAATCTTTGTATGGAATATAAGTTATAGAAGTAGGTCAAGGTCAAGCTAAGTTATATGATATCATACACATTAAGTCTTCCATAGGAGCTATAGCAATAATATGTATCGATTCCAACAAAGCCTTATACATATTTTAATTATTCATTACATTCAACAATATAAAAACACTTTTCCCCTCATCTAATAGTTTAATAATAACACACGAAACAGTAGGACATGAATATTACAATATTTAATGGAAATAAAACACGAGCTTTGACCTTAATAAATAAATGGGCGGGTGGACAATTAATATAAATCGGATAAATCGTAATAAAAGAAAGAAAATAAATAACAGAATAAGACCCCGGCGATAGAAGATAAGAATAAGAAAGAAAATAGAAATAAATTCTAAAAGACAATTCCAGATCAATTCAGAAAGACGTTTGAATATACATATAAGCTAATAAAGCAAATATTAGGAATATACAATATTTAAATTTGAGTAACTATTTTAGAATTTATTGAAACTAATAATAGAACGAAATTCTGCACCAATAATGCATTTTTAGACTGTGGTTTTAAAACTGCGTTAATAGGAATACAAATTTTAATAAGAAAATAAATTATAGAGTTTATTCTAAGATTTCCTCCTATTTTCCAATTTCTTAATTGTAATAACTATTTATTAAATCTATATATCGTTAGCCTCATTTGGAAAGGCCCTAACTCACACTTTTTTCGAAATCGATATTTTTGTGATTTTAATTTGCTTAACGCAAATACTCTTACAAAAATTTAAGGCAATTTTATCAAAATTAGCGTTTTTTTAAGTAATTTTTTAAAAAGCCCTAACTAATTCCTACAAAAAAATATATTTTTTAAAAGCCCTATCTCGCCAAATTATGCGTCGTTGCATCGACAAATAATAAATAATAGAAAACTTTCGAATCTTAAAGCTTTCGGTCAAATGAGTTCTTATGTTAACCCCTTGACGTATCAATTAGCGCAACGAAGTTCGCTTCCAACTCTTCGCACACAACTTGCACAAACAAACCAGTTTTGATGCTTAAGAACAGTCGCAAAACGAGTCAAACTCGTGATAATCATGTTAGGCACAGAAATTGTACCCCGAGTCGGACTCGTGATAATTATGTTAGGCACAGAAATTGTACCACGAGTCAGACTCGTGGAAATACGTCAAGGGGTTAAACTTTTGTCGACAACATTTTTCGGATAGAAAACTTTCAATATTAGCTTTCCTATAGTTAACTTATAATATCTTAAACTTTATACTAAAAACATTAAACATCAAAAGCTTTCCAATAAAAAACTGTAGTTATTTATCTAAAAATTTCTTATATAAAACTTTCGATGTTGAAATGTTTTCTATAATAAACTTCGAAAGATTTCTTATATAAAACATTTGTCGTCAAAATATTTTGTATAAAAAACTTTATGTATAAAAATTTCTTATAGACAAATTTCAATATCAAAAGCTTTTCCTATAGATAACTTTAATATTTAAAGCTTTCTAAAAAAAAAATTAAAATTCTTATATAAAACTTTCGTTGTCGAAATAAACTTTCGTTGTCGATTTCTTATATAAAACTTTCATACAGAAACTTTCAATATTAAGATTTCCTATAGGTTACTTTTGATATAAAAAGCTTCAACTAAAATATTTCATAGCGAAAGCTTTCCGGAAAATAAAGATTTTCTATACAAAACTTTCGATGTCTAAAGATTGTATAAAACATTTGTCGTCAACATATCGAAAGAATTCTTATAAAAAAAATTTTCATATAGAAACTTTCAATATCAAAAGCTTTCCTATAGGTTACTTTTGATACAAAAAGTTTTCAACTAAAAACTTTCTATATTGAAAGCTTTCCGGAAAGTAAAGATTTTCTATATAAAACTTTCGATGTCGAAAGGTTTCCTATAATAAACTTTTGATATTGAAAGATTTTCTATATAAAATTTTCGATATCAAAAGATTTCTTACATAAAACTTTTGTCGTCAAAATATTTCGGATTGAAAACCTTTTTCCTCAAGGTTACTTTTAAAATCCAAAGCTTTCTATTAAAAACATTCCATATCAAGAGCTTTCCAATATAAAAATGCCAATATCTAAAGATTTCCTATACAAATATTTCGAGCTTTTCCATATAAAAATGCCAATATCTAAAGATTTCCTATATAAATCGTTCGATTTCGAAATGCTTCCTAATAATAAAATTTCGATACTGCAAGATTTTCTATAGAAAACTTTTGATTTCCTTCATAAAACTTTGAATATCGTAAGATTTTAAACTTTCAGTATCGAAAGCTTTCCTATAGAAATAATATCGAAAGCTTTCCCATAGAAAACTTTTAATATCGAAACATCTATATCGAAAGAATCTATCGAGCTTTCCCATATAAAAATGCAAATATCTAAAGATTACCTATATAAATATTTCGATCTCAAAATGCTTCCTAATAATTAACTTTCGATATGAAGAGATTTTCTATAGAAAACTTTTGATTTCCTTCATAAAACTTTGAATATCGAAAGAAATCATATAGAAAACATTCCAAGTAAAACTTTCAATATCGAAAGCTTTCCTATAGATACAATATCGAAAGCTTTCCATAAAAAACTTTTAATATCGAAAGATCTCTTGTAGAAAGAAGTCGCCATCGAAAGTTTCCTATAGAAAACATTCGCTATATTAAAGCTAAATATGCGACTTAGGGCCTTTCTACATAAGACCAAGGATATATACAGTGGTGGCCTTATAATTACAAACAACTTTGCTTCAAAGATCTATAATGATGACGTCGACAGCCAAACCGAATCTTCACGGTTCTAAGGTTACGTTCTGTATTTGGAGGGATCAGCTTGGCGTAACTTAGTGAAACAACCAAAGTCGATCGCATTAACAAATAGGTATAGCAACAATTTTAAAATTAATCCATTATTAATTTTTACAATTGGACCAGCACTACTACAAGAAAAGTCATCCAGACTACAATGCAGATTACAGTTTTCACAACAATTACAAGTTTAACGTGTTCTTATCCGATGTAAAAACAAACGATTTGGCAAAAACTAAAAATTTGGTAATCCAAAAACAAAGCACTTCCTCTAATAGATCAATATCAATTAAAAAGATTTTTGGAAAATGTAAATTTATTAAAATTTTCCACTGACACTAGTTTTACATCTCTTTTTTGAATACCTCCTTTAATAAAAACATTTGTACAAATATACATTTGGACTTAATGGTCCAATTTTTTACTCAGCTGTTCGGTTATCAACATCATCATTATTTTTTTATTAAATTATTCAAATTTGAATACATTTGAAAAATATATATAAAAAAATATGTTTAAAACTAAACTAATAAACTAAAACTAAACAACCAACCAACACAATTCAAATTCAAATTTACTCCCATTCAACATTTGAAACAGAATGGAAGACGTGAGATGAGATATAAAAATTTTCAGTTTTTCACACTTTCATTTGGAGACGACGGACAACGGTAATGGGTGGTGAGGATGGGGCAATGAGGAAAATCTTAGAGCAGCTGGGGTTAATGGTGGGATGGTAAAAGAGGGTAAAAACAAACAAGCAAAATTGTATGTTAAAATTAAATTAATGCAAATTGTAATTGGTGATACTTTCTTACACTCGACAATCTACTATAGAGACTAAAATAAAAGATAAATTTGCTATGACAAGAACAGAACAGAACAAAAAAAAAAAACTATAGAAAAGAAACTCAACAGATGACCTTCGACAGACAGCAGTGACTTGACTAAATGAATGAATGAATAAAAGAATTATAAGTACCTGACCTAGTTTTCTATATTGTTTTTCATTAACTAGAATTTGAATTAAATAAGAAATAAAATTATAATTAAATTGATGTATTTCTTCGATATGGTTAAAAATAACACAAAAGTTAATTCGATACAAAACCTTCGTATTCAATTAGAAAGATGAAGAAAGCACGTGAATCTAAATAAGATAACATGATATAAAGTGTTATCCCCAGCCAGCTCGACCATAGGTTACCCTACACTACAGTCAATAAATTAAAAGGTTTATTTTTACTGATGGGAAAACTTAACCTCTAATTCATAAATGAATAATAAAATTGTCAAAGTCTTATAATATTAATATTAATTTAATATACATCGTTGGTCTCATGTAGAAAGGTCCTAACTCACACTTTTTTTGAAATTGATTTTTTTTGTGATTCCAATGCTTTTAATGCAAATACACCTACTCACAAAAATGTAAGGCAATTTTATCAAAATTAACTGTTAGTAATTTTCTAAAAAGACCTAACTTATTTCTAAAAAATATTATTTAAAAGCCCTATTTCGCCAAATTATATATAGTTGCATCGACAAATAATATAAAACTTACTAATCTTAAAGCTTTCGTTTTTTCTTCTAAAAACATTCCGCATCAAAAGCTTTCCATAAAAAACTGTCATTATTGATCTAAATAAAACTTTCGATGTCGAAAGGTTTTCTATAATAAAATTTCGATATCGAAAAATTTCTTATATAAAACATTTGTCGTCAAAATATTTCAGATAGAAAATTTTTTATATAAAACTTTTCTATAGAAAAGTTTTAATATCAAAAGCTTCCCTATAGAAAACTTTAATATCTAAAGCTTTTTGAAAAACTGTTTATATTAAAAATTTTTATATATGTTTATACTTTTGATGTCGAAAGAATTCATATAATAAACATTCGATGTCGAAGATTTCTTATATAAAAGTTTCCTACAGAAAACTTTTAATATCAAAAGCTTTCCCAAAGGATATTTTGATATAAAAAGCTTTAAACTAAAAATATTTCATATCGGAAGCTTTTCAAAAAAAAAAGTTTTCCTATATAAAACTTTCGATATCGAAAGGTTTCTTTTAATAAGCTTTTGATATTGAAAGATTTTTGCGCACTCTTATGATATTTTAGATTATACGTTAACCATTCAAAAATAAAATAAAATAAATATAAGCGAAGGTAGTTCTACTAAAGGGTATTGTGGTAGTTTTAAAATTGTGCAGGTAATGTGGTACACCACATGTTGATCATGTATTATTGTCTACCACAGTTTAAGATATAAGTTAATTTACCACATTTCCACACAAAACCAATAATTTTAAAATATTTGCATTATTTTCAAAATTTTTATATTTTTTTAGCCTTCGTACATAACCTTTAAAACCATTTTAATTGAAATTGATTTACAGAATTTTTTGTTATTATTAACCTGATCCTGTAAACGATCTTCGGCGTTTAGCGTCATGATGGTAATGGTATTTATAAACTCGTAAAATTTTACTTAAACTAAAGTCCATTGTTGGCAACGAATATATTTTTTTTATTTCTTCCTTAATAAAGACTAGAATAATGTGCTATAAAAACGAAAATATAAAATAAACAAGTTAATAGGCATACGTAGGTAATTTACACCATTTCCTATTAAAAATGGATAAAAAAGTAATTTCTGAGAACAAAGAAAAATTCTGAAATATTCAGTTTTAAATAAATTTTGATATATTTGCATGATATATGCAAAAAATTGACAATACTCTTACAAATGTGCTAGTTATTCTCTAATATGTTTAAAGATTAGCTCACTAGGGAATAAACTAGGGTTCAAGTATTGAACCATTTAATCTTAGGACTTCAAAAGAAATCCATTTATTCCCCATAATGGTAGTAATGTTTGTAGTAAACAAACTATGCTTAAGCCATCAAGCTAAGTTATTTATAAAATCATGAACTATCATGTTATTCTCTTCAAATTAAAATTGTTTGGAAATAGTGCCGTACTTTAAGATTTCACTCTTAACCTTCATATACCCGCGTTAATTTTTTTAGCACATATGTATACCCGTTCACAGTCTCACAGACCGAAAGTTTGAACTAGATGAAATACTATTTTTTTAAACAAAACAAAAAACCCTTATTGATATTTACTTAAATCGTTTGTCGGTCTCACAGACCAACGCGGGTGTAGGAAGGTTAAATTCTGTATTTCTGTCTAAAAATACCTCTTCACTTGTTCGTATCGATAACAAAAAAAAAAAATAATATGAGACACACAAGTTATAATTTAAAACACTTAAACAGGTTTAGTTGTTTTTTCTTACTTTTTTGAATATTGTACAAAAAAATATAAAAGGTTATATTCGGCTTTGCCGAATCTCATACTCATTATCAAATTTATTAATATTCCTAAAATAACTACTTCGTTTTCTATATATTTCAATGATCAAATGTGGACCGATTCTATGTAATTTCAATACTAAACTTTTGCAAGATATGAAAAACAGACAACAGGCAGACGTATCCAGGGTATAAATCCATTTCGGGTTTTTAATCAATTTAAAGGCAATAATAAAGGGAATGTTAATCTCAATATGCCCCCTTTTATTTTTGATGGTTTGTATAAAAGAAAATTAAACACTAACAATTAAAACATATTTTGTTATTTTTTGTATAAAAAAAGGTTCTTTCAACTTTTGTTTCAGTGTTAAGAAAAAAAAATTAACAAAGACAAATTTTTTTTAAGTCGTATGATATGATTACACTAGGTAACAAAATTTAGCTTTTTGTTTCTTATTATTACCACTATTTTTTATTATTCTTTATAGTCTTTTGATCATAAAAGCTGTCGATTTTTTTTATTTGATCATTTTTAATTTTTTTTTTTTTTAATTTAATATTTTTGAAAAGGCTGGTCTGGTCCATCGATTCTATCATATCTTTAGAACGGGTTGTTCGATTTTGTTGAAAGTCACAGAATAGAATAGTTAATAAAATTATCTTTAAGTCGCTCCAAAACTATTTTTAAAGGTTTAACGGATTCTGAGTTATTTGCACTTTAAAGTAAAAAAATATTATGAATAATTTTAATTTCTAAAAATTCATAAAAAAAAATTTTTGTTAATTTTTTATCAAAAATTTTTCTATAGAAAAATGATTGATAAAAATGTTCTATGTTTGATAAAAAAATTTTCTTTTTGATAAAAAAATTTTCTATAGAAGCATTTTTGATAAAAAAAAATTCAAAAATTTTATATAAAAAGTTTTTGATATAAAAATTTTTTATAAAAAAAATATCTATAGAAAAATTTTTGATCAAAAAATTTTCTATAGAAACATTTTTGATAAAAAATTTTCTATAGAAAAATTCTTGATCAAAAAATTTTCTATAGAAAAATTTTTGATAAAAAAATAAAAAATTTGATAGAAAAATTTTCCAAAAAATTTTTGATAAAAAAAAAAAACTTTTGATAGAAAAATTTTACAAAAAATTTTTTGATAAAAAAAATTCTAAAGAAAAATTTTGTATAAAAAAATTATTGATACAGAGTTTTGTTAAAAAAAATTTTGCTAAAAAAAATTCTATAGAAAAATGTTTGATAAAAAATTTGCTATAGAAAAATTGTTGATAAAAAAATTTTTCTATAGAAAATTTTTTTTATCAAAAATGTTTATATAGAAAATTTTTTATAAAAAAATTTTCTATAGAAAAGTTTTTGATCAAAAAAAAAATTTTTTTTGATAGAAAAATTTTCTAAAAAATTTTTGATAAAAAAATTTTCTATAGAAAAATTTTTGATAAAAAAAAAAAATTCTAAAGAACATTTTTGTATAAAAAAATGATTGATAAAAAAGTTTTGTTAAAAAAATTTTGATCAAAAAATTTCTATAGAAAAATTTTTGATATAAAAATTTTCTATAGAAAAATTTTTGATAAAAAAATTTTGTATTGAAAAATTTTTGATAAAAAAATTCTATAAAAAAATTTTTAATAAAAAAATGTTTTTAAATAAAAAAGTTTTGTTAAAAAAAAATTCTTTAGAAACATTTTTGATAAAAAAAAATTTTCTGTGGAAAAATTTTTTATAAAAAATTTTGTACTGAAAATTTTTTGATAAAAAAATTCTATACAAACATTTTTAATAAAAAAAAATTTCTATAGAAAAATTTTTAATAAAAAAAATTTCTATAGAAAAATGTTCGAAAAAAAAATTGTCTATAGAAAAATTTTTGATAAAAAATTGTCTATAGAAAAATTTTTGATAAAAAATTTTCTATATAAGCATTTTCTATAGAAAAATTTTTGATAAAAAAATTTTCTATAGAAAAATTTTTGATAAAAAAATTTTCTATAGAAAAATTTTTGATAAAAAAAATTTTCTATAGAAAAATTTTTGATAAAAAAATTTTTTATAAAAAAAATTTTGATAAAAAAATTTTCTATAGAAAAATTTTTGATAAAAAAATGTTCATTAATTTCTTTGATTTTATTTTTATTCTTAAAAAAAATTTTTTATAGAAAAATTTTTGATAAAAAAATTTTCTATAGAAAAATTTTTGATAAAAAAATTTTCTATAGAAAAATTTTTGATAAAAAAATTTTCTATAGAACAATTTTTTTTTCAAAATTTTTTTTATAGAAAAATTTTCTATAGAAAAATTTTTGATAAAAAATTTCTATTGAAAAATTTTTGATAAAAAAATTTTCCATAGAACAATTTTTTTTTCAATATTTTTTTTATATAAAAATTTTTGATAAAAAATTTTCTATGGAAAAATTTTTGATAAAAAAATTTTCTATAGAAAAATTTTTGATAAAAAAATTTTCTATAGAAAAATTTTTGATAAAAAAATTTTCTATAGAAAAATTTTTGATAAAAAAATTTTTTATAGAAAAATTTTTGATAAAAAAATTTTCTGTAGAAAAATTTTTGATAAAAAAATTTTCTATGGAAAAACTTTTGATAAAAAAATTTTCTATAGAAAAATTTTTGATAAAAAAATTTTCTATAGAAAAATTTTTGATAAAAAAATTTTTTATAAAAAAAATTTTGATAAAAAAATTTTCTATAGAAAAATTTTTGATAAAAAAATTTTCTATAGAAAAATTTTTGATAAAAAAAATTAAAAAAAAAATGGAGTTGAAATTTTTTTCAATAGATTACACATTAAAAAAACATCTATTTTAGTTAAAAGTATAAAGAACTCTGCCGACGATTTTTTTGTTTTGTTCTCTTTGTGCCGACTTCTGGTACTAACCTTCAAAAGACAGCAGTTATAAATGCATACAAATAGCAACACTGCATCCATTAATCAGTTCAAAGTATTTCAAATTGTATATATTCTAAAAACATTTTTAAAAAACATATATTTTGGCAGCACCCTATAAATTATATACCTTTGAATGTACATAAGTCATACAAACATATATCTTCTTTATTATATATTTAAGCAATAAGCGTTTTTCTTAACTTAATTGTACTAAAAAGTAACTGTGTTTTTAAAAGCTATTTTTAATTTTCTTTTTTATTTCTGTTTCAGTTGCTTGTTTCTAGACGAGCAAGACGAGGAGATTAAGTGCTTTGTTTTACACCTGAATTCACTCTACTCTTAACGATTTAAACGCTCTACAACGACTGACTACCTTATAAATGTAGAATTTTCTAATAAACGTTTAATGTCTATGAAGATGATGATTATGATTTAAATGATTTACTTTTCTTGTACGATTTTCCTCTTCAAGCGTAACCATCAACAGTAATATTTTCTATTAAATTCAATGACTCAAAGTTTTCGCTTCTAGGTTCTTAAATGTGATTTTGGGCCGATTTTCTCTAGTGGTTTGCTAAAAATTTATTAAATTAAAAAATAAAACATGAAAAAAAAAGCCTGAAGTTGATTTAGTGTTAAAAGTCAAAGGTTATATTTTGAAATATTAGATAATTTTATTATACGTTAATTAAAGTAGAATTTATTTTATTTCTGTGACGTAAATTCTATTGAATCATGACTTTTTTGTGCTTAGCTTTAAATGGTTTTCGTGTTATTAGGGGATTTCTTTTAAATTATTTTGTTTGTATTTCAATTTTTTTTTAATTAAGTAGATTTATTTTTTATGTTTTTAATAGGAATTTTTTAATTTTTTTGTAGATTTTTTTTTTGGTGGAATTATGTACACAGCGGGAAACTTCGTCATTCGGTTTATAATCCATCTGTCTGGATGTCTGAATAACCGAAACAAGAGTAACAAATTTATAAAATCGTAAAAAATCACTTAAATTTGGATTAAAAAAACAGTAAAAAATCGAAAGCAATTCATAAGATAAGAAAGAAAGAAATTGCTATAGTTGGTCAAGACCGACTTTTTGATTTTAAAGCTTATATTGTCGTATACATTGAGTCTCTAGAGAAAATGTTGATCTTTTTAAATTTACTTGAAAAATTCTCCTCTTACCCGATAAATCCAACAAAAATAATGTGGTACACTATAACCAGAGAACAGAACAAAAAACTTTCGGCAGAGTTGCCGTTTTATTATACTTTTAACTAAAATAGTTATTTTTCAATGTGTAGTTCTGTTGTTTTAAAAAGAAAAAGTTTTCTACTCCATTTTTTAAAAATTTTTTTATAGAAAATTTTTTTATCAATAGAAAATTTATTTACAGAAAATTTTCTATAGAAAAATTTTTGATTAAAAAATTTTTATCAAAAATTTTTCTATATTTAGAAAAATTTTTATTGAGAAAATTTTTCGATAAAAAAAAGAAAAAGTTTTCTACTCCATTTTTTAAAAATTTGTATCAAAATTTTTCTATAGAATTTTTTTTTTATCAATAGAAAATTTATTTATAGAAAATTTATTTATCAAAAATTTTTCTATAGAAAAATTTTTGATTAGAAAATTTTTATCAAAAATTTTTTTATAAAAAATTTTTATCAAAAATATTCCTATAGAAAATTCTTTTTTTATTTTTATCGAATATTTTTCTATAGAAAAATTTTTATTGAGAAAATTTTTTTGTCAAAAATAGTTTAGGAATTTTTTACAGAAAAATATTTCATAGAAAAGTAGTTTTTTTTAGAAAAATATTTTTATCGGCAATTTTTCTTAAGAAAAAAATTTTTATCGAATATTTTTCTATAGAAAAATTTTTATTGAGAAAATTTTTCAATAAAAAAAATATTGTTTAAAATTTTTTGTCAAAAATTGTTTAGGAATTTTTTTTACAGAAAAATATTTCTATAGAAAAGAAGTTTTTTTTAGAAAAATATTTTTATCGAAAATTTTTTGTTAGAAAAAATTTTTTTTCGAAAATTTTTCTACAGAATTTTTTTTAATTTTCGATAGAAAAATATTTTTTTCAAAAATTTTCACAGAAAAATATTTTTATCGAAAAATTTTCTATAGAAAATTTTTTGTCGATTTTTTTATTAAAAATTTTACTATAGAAAATTTTTATGTCAAAATTTTTTTTTAAAAATTTTTTAAAAAAATAATTTTTTTTTTGGAAAATTTTTTGATAAAAATAATTTGTCACAAAAAATTTTTTGATTAAAATATTGTTCTGTGAAAATTTTTATAAATAATATTTTTCAAAAATTTTACTGTAGCGTATTGCACAAAAATCCCAATTTATTACAATTATTTATTATTCTAATAAATAGTTTTTTGATAAAACCGAAAAATTAAAAAAAAAAAAAATTGTACAGAAAATTGTCCATAAAATTTTTTTTCTACGTTTTTACTTTTGGTTTATGAACATAATTCTTAATAGTTATGTTTGTAAATTTAGTAATAATGCAAGGTTTTCGATCTGTCTAAATTGGGGATAATCCTCCTGAAGAGATGGCTTAACCAACCATGAAACGCGTCGAGGAATTTGGTTTCTCCGCAAACATTTTTTGGCTTTTTATCAATAAATTGGTCTGGTACATTAATAAATAAATGTAACAGATTTGGGATCAAATGCAAATACACTTCTTTTTGTATAAAATAAATTTCTAAAAAATTCGAAATGTTTTTTTTAGAAAACAAAATTTTCTATATAAATTTTTTTTTTTTGAGAAAATATTTTTTTTTTTTTAATTTTCGAAGAAAAATATTTTTATCGAAAAATTTTCCAAGAAAATTATTTTCATCAAAAAATTTCTATAAATCGAAAATATATCGAAAATATCTAAAAACTATTTTTTTTTTAATCTAAAATTGTTTAATATTAGAATTTATTTCTGTTTCGAAAATTATTCCCAGTTCGGTAACATTTACATATTTCAAACAATTTTTACAAAAATAAAAGTATCGTGGCAACAATATTCGAGATTATATTTCTTTGTTCTCTTGAACCATGTATTTTGTTGCTATAAATTGGATTTTGATTTGTTTCATGTCTATTTTGTTTTTGTCTTTCTTTAACAAAGCGGCACCAACCAACTCTTTTAACACCCATTTTCCAACTGAATGATTTTAATACTATTTTTCACGAGTTTTATTAATCGTTGTATTTACGAAAGTTATATAAAATTCATCGGCTTCTGGAGGTATGGGCTGCCTACTCCTGCTTTTAATACTCATTTTCACGGGTTTCATTAATGACCGTGATATTTACGAAAATTACAAAAAGTCATCGGCTTCTGGTGGTATGGGCTGCCTACAACTGACTAGAAAACATTACCAACATGTGTTATACCACATTACCTGCAGATTTTTTAAAATCGCTTTTACTAGTATTTGAAATATTTTTTTTTTTTTTTTAATTGTGGGTTTTATATTTTTCTTAAGCAAACACAAAATAAGTGTACCACATTACCCGATCTTCCTCTGGATATATTTTTTAACTAATTCCAAAAATTTTTTCACAATTATGTACTTAAATGATACTTTAAAGCTATTAATAGAAAACTTTTCACCTCATTCTAATGACTACTTCATCTATCAAAGTTTTTCTTAAAGCAAAATTAACATCAAAGCTAAACTAAAAAAAAAAAAACTGTAATTACAAACTATTTCAAAGTTTCTTTTCATCTATATTTATCATTTAATTCCATTGTATTTTGCTCTGTTCTCTTCTGCTTATCTTTTGAACTTTTTAGTCTTTTTTCAAAAGTGTGAATTTTCTTGAGAATTTTGTATTGGCATAAGTTTTTGTTATTATTTTTTTTTAACTTTAAGCGTTAAATTTGTTTTTAATTCCTCTTAAACACATAATAATAATAATAATACACAAAAAATAAAAATTTATCAGTTTTCGTCATAATTTAAATGAATACAAATATGATAATAATAATGATGATGTAGAAGCCGGGTTTAATTTTAAGCTCAACTTTTTTATTAGTCATTATTTTTTTTTTTTGTTATTTGTAATAGTTGTTGTTGCTGTGTTGCGACTGACAGTACCAGCTCTACATCAGATTTTGGGGATTTCTTAAGTCATTCAAACTCAGAAAGTTAATTTAAGTTAATGTTGTTTAAATGACGTATTAAGAGGAAAGAACTAGAGATATGCCTAATATTATGCTCTTATACACAACATTTATTATAATTTATAAGCCAAGCCAATTTTTGTAGCTTAACTTTTAGTTTAATATGTTCTTTATGTATGACTTTTTGAATTTGCAGCCTTTTTATTGGAAAATATATCAAGTTGCCTAATAGCTCTATAAAAAGAAAGTAAACTGTCGAATCCTTTTAGAAGAACGAGATAGTTAGGAGACTTGGTTAACTTTCGTAAATATCACGATCATTAATGAAACTCGTGAAATTGAGTATGAAAAGCGGTCGGTGCCGCTATAAATTGGACCAAAATCCAATTTATAGAAACAAAATATATGGTTCGAAAGAACGAAAAAATATAATCTCAAACATTGTTGCCACGATACTATTATTTTTATAAATATTGTTTGAAATAAATGACCTCGAATTGGGAATATTTTTCGAAACAGAAATAAATTCTAATACATATTAAACAATTTAAGATTTTTATACTTTTACGATAAAAAAATATTTTTTATATATTTTTGATACAAACATTTTTTTATAGAACAATTTTGGATAAAAAATATTTTTCTTTGGAAAATTTTTTGATAAAAATATTTTTTTTATAGAAAATTTTTCGATAAAAATATTGTTCTGTAAAAACTTTTGATAAAAATACTTTTCTATAGAAATATTTTTGATAAAAAAATCTTCTATAGTAAAATTTTTCTATAGAAAAATTGTTGACAAAAAAAATTCTCTATAGAAAAATTTTTGATAAAAAAATTTTGATACAAAAATTGTTGATAATATTTTTATAATAAAAACTTTTTATAATAAAAACTTTTTATAATAAAAACTTTTGATAATAAAATTTTCTATAAAAAAATTATAATAAAAAAATTTCCTATAGAAAAATTTTCGATAAAAAAATTTTCTATAGAAAAATTTTTATAACAAAATTTTCTATAGAAAAATATTGATAAAAATTTTTATATAGAAAAATTTTTAATATTAAAAGTTTCTATAACAAAATTTTTGATAATAAAATTTTCTATAGAAAAATTTTGATAAAAAAAATTTCCTAAAGAAAAAGTTTTGATAAAAAATTTTTCTGCAGAAAAATTTTTTTAAAAAAATTTTTTGTAGACAAATTTTTAGTAAAAAATTTTCTATAGAAATATTTTTGATAGTAAAATTTTCTATAGAAAATTTTTTGATAAAAAAATTTCCTATAAAAATATCTTTGATAAAAAAATTTTCTGCAGAAAAATTTTTGATGCTAAAAATTTCTATAGAAAAATTTTTTGATAAAAAAGTTTCTATAGAAACATTTTTGATAAAAATTTTCTAAAGAAAAATTTTTGATAAAAAAATATCTATAAAAAAAATTTTGTATAAAAAAATTTTCTTTAGAAAATTTTTTGATAAAAAAATTTCTGTAGGAAAATTTTTGGAAAAAAAATTTCTGTAGGAAAATTTTTGATAAAAAAAATTGCCTATAGAAAAATTTTTGATAAAAATGTTTAAAAAATGGAGTAGGAAAATACACATTGAAAAAATACCTATTTTAGTTGAAAGTATAAAAACGGCAACTCTATCTACGATTTTTTTTGTTTTGTTCTCTTTGTGCCGACCTCTGATTAAAACCGACTCAGGTGGCTCCTTGATGAACATCGAGAATCGTATAAAGTCCGCTAAGCGAGCATTTGAAAGATTGGCGAACTTCTGAAAGTCAAATACACTGTCACCAAATACCAAAATCAGAATTATTAATTTAAACATCAAGTCTATGTTACTATACAGCTGCGACCACGTGATTTTAATTATCTACATAACTTAATAAATAGGTTTTTGCGGACCTAAGGCATTATTAATCTACGGTCACAAGCAAATCAATGTTTCAATCGATAGATTACAATAGATATCATTTATTATTTGACCTATGCTCCTTATAGACTCGAAGGGAAAATATATATACAAGCACAAAAGATGTCAATTAAGGGCTATACATCCGAAATATAAAAAAAGTCAGGATATAATTTAAGCCGATCGGAGATAAGAAGAGAGAGATATTGTGAAGGCCATAGGCATCTCACATGGCTCAGTTTTTACAATTTTGAATGATCACTTGGATATGATAAAGTTTACAAAAAAAATCACTGCCGAAATTGCTCTCAATCAACCACAAATGCAACCGATTGACAATTTAGCAGGAACGTTTGTTTTAGTATCTTTTCGTAACTGTAGGCGAAACGTAAATCCACCACAAAACACCACGTGACCCGATAGGGGGTTTCTTGTGGTGAATCCAAGATACAATCCACAATGACTACCTTTAAAAGGGGAGAACAATCAATGTGCGAATATTAGATCAACTAATGGTAACAATAGAAAGTGCAAGGGTGCATACATGTTTAATTTTCATTGCAAAAGTCCATGAATTCGGCTTAGTTTTGCTCCCACATCCGTCATATACTTCTGATTTAGTCTTGAGAGACTATTTCTCGTTCCTAAACTTCGCCACTTCGTGATTCATCAGAAAGAGATTTGAATCCAACGATGAAATCATCTCTCAGAAAATCGGGAAAATTCATTGATCTTTGATGACGGTCATAATAAAAGTTTAATTTTGTTTCAGAGTGACATTATCAATTCATTCATATTTCATTATTAATCATGCAATTACAATAATTATTTTCTCTAATAAGAAAATAGTATAATTAGTGCATGTCACGATCATGCACCAACAGTAGTTATTATTATTAGTTAGTCCTAATGCTGTAAACACAATTACGATAGCAGGCTACACAAACACCGACTACAAAAGTCGTTGGCTACAATCGTCGCCTCGTAGTCAGCTACATAAATATTTTTAAGACGGCAGCTACATTTGAGACGGCAGCTTTATTCCGAAACAGCTGTTTATGAGTAGTGCTTTTAATTATGACAGTTTTGAAATAAACTTTTTAAAAATTTACTTCTATTGAGTTAGAGCTTTTTAAGTATAAATTTTACATAATATTTTATTAGATATTATTATATACATTAATATACAAATATTTTTTAAGCATGTAAATTGTTTATATAAATTTTCTTTATCGTATATATGGTAAATAAAGTTAAGTGCTTTAAATCGCTCATTTGTTTCAATATTATATAATGTTGACTGCACTAAATCTGTTATTGTCGCTAACAAAAATATAAGTTAGTTTAATTTTGGCTACAGCTACAACGGTGGTCGGTAGTCGTGTGGCTGTGTCGACGCTAAAAAATTGATTCCCATTTGAATGCGTGTACGCTAATTTTGACAGGTTGTAGCCTGTAGCCGTGATTGTGTTTATAGCATAACATTTGATTTGTTGCAACGACTGAAACAAATAGTAGTTTTTGACTCGTCGAGCCACGTCCTAATGGAAGAATATGTCCTCGTATCTGGTCAAATATTCTGGTCGTTTTTTGTTGTTTACTACATTCAAACGAATCAATTGTCTTCGGACCGATACCCTGTGATCGTCTGACAGAACATAATAGAAAGAACGCTTCTTACTCCTGTTTCACACAGATCAGGTTTTTCTTTAAATTTCATCCTTTTCTTCGTCAGTTTCATTTTATTTCATACACAAATTAAAAAGTTTTCGTAAACTTTAGTACGGTCAGGTTTGTATTAATTTCAATTCTGTCAGATTTTTGAACCAAACCTGACTGGTGTAGAAGTAGACTTATTCCATCAAATGCTGATTATTACCTTGGCGTCATGAATATTAGGCTTCGGTGTGGATTTGGCTTGTTGACAGGGCTTTACATTAATTTATCGCAGTTGAAAAGATAATAGCCGTTACTGAGGTTATGTTTAAGGCTAAAGTCAAATGATATCGAAAAAATTGTATGATCGCTATAATCAAATTTATATGGGCAAATCCTGCGTGACGGACGATATATTTGTACGGATTTTGTTGTAGTTAAATGTGTCCCATTGTCGTTCTACACTAGATAGCTTTGCACAGATTTCAGGGAATATTAGCCCATCGAATGTGCTATCGAATGGCGTTTGTTAATTTACATACTTCTTTTGGAGGAAAAATATATTCGCTTTAAAAGTACTGTGACGAACGCTACAAAAAATGGAAGTGACTTTTTTTCAACACGTGTTTATGTAAATTTTATCAAATCGGTCATAGTAATAAAAAATTGTAAATACATTGAAGATAAAGGAAAATCAGAGGATTACAAAACAGCTTTTATAAAATATTTTTAAGTTTCCAGTTTCACCAAAAATTCATAAATGTACTGTTGCGGACGCTACATCGTTAGAGTGTCCCAAAAATAAAAAAAAAATCAAATTTCAAAATCATCAAATTTGCCCCACTGTATATTTTTTTAACACCTAATATCTTAAATTTAATCTGTTGATATAGACAGTGTTATTGCTTTCTAAATAAGACAGATAATAAATATCATTTTGGAAAAAATATATACTGTGACGGACGCTACACACTTTCCTTTACATATAATTCTGTAAAATGCTATATTAACATCAATATATTTTTAGCCTAATATAAAGCATACTATAAGTTCTCTTTACGAACCAAGTTCAATTGGAGAATAGAAAAATTGCACAAGTGAAATTAAAAAACCTTTTTTTCTGTGAAGGACGCTGTACACTGAGAGCCCTTTTTTACTTGACGTTATTTATATCACTCCAATTACTTTTGATGGGGTCTTTTACATCTAATTGTAGAAAATTAAGCAGACTTTGAGCCCCTACTGAAACTTGATACCTAAATGGATGTTTTTGCAATTTTTATGAACTTTTTAAAAACCTATTATTTTTAAAAATGTATAAAAATTCGAGATGGGTGCAAATAAAGACCCGCCATTCACGAAGAGAGCAATCAAAAATTGTATCCATTATATATTCTAAAGGATCAATATATGGTAAATTTTTCCATAAACACAAATACGCGATTTTGACAGTTTTAAAATTTTGTCCTTGGTTTAAGGTTTTTCGGATTTGCCCATATGTTTTCCTATATTGGCCTAGAACCTAGAAGAATATTTTTAGAATCTTAGAAAAAAACAAATCAAGATCAAAGTTCACTAATTATTACTTAATAAAATTAAATAAATAAAATTCTCTCGCTAAAAGCACACAGATCGACAAACGTGATGATCAATTACAATTAATATACATATATACACATCAATATACATATGTATATAAATAATTCAAGTTCAGTGACGCTTAAAATTTATATGATCATCAGATTACAGCCCTAAAGTCGGGATACTCTGACAAACATCTGTCTTATCTATATTTCTGTAAAGAGGTGGTTTCATAAATAATTTATTTATTAAAAGTATTTCATATTTTTATATAAATATTTTGTAGCAATTTGTAATGCACTTTTTCTAATTGTTTATTGTTCATAAACATTATTAATAAATGTATTTACTTTTGTACTTTTTCTTATCAGAACTGGGTGATGTTATTATATTTTCATTTGTTATAGACAATATTCTTGATTATTTTTGATTGATTGGTGATAAAAAACAAACACAGTTGAAACAAAAAGAAAATGTTTGAATATGAACTTATTTGATAAAGTCTATAGGAAACGCACTGGAGCCATCTTTACATGGTACCAGAGGTTTTGATTTGTAAACAATTTAGAGCTGAGCTAATCTGTATAAAAAGAAAACAAAAACAAGTAAGAAATTGTAGTAGGTACATAGTTGCAGTCGGTTCACCAAATGAAGTCCACTAGACTGGAGCCATGCTTCATCTTTTGTCACATATCGACGTTTTAAATCGACATTATTACGATAAACAGTTCCAAAAACTGATCAGAATGATAGTTTTGTTGTTGTCGTTTTGGTCGATTGTGATCTCGTTCGAAATTTTTTGGATTCATTTTATTTTATGAAACCTGTTTAAAGTTTATATGCAGATGACGAGTAAATGCGGACAATATGGTATAGGCTGATAATGTGGTATATTAGCTTTTCTCTGAAAATGATAACATATGAAAATGGATACGATCAGCCGAGCGAGGGTCTATGGTTACTCTCATTACTTGCATGAGCGCAGGAGTCGCGTTTTTACCACCATTTTTTTATATTAACGTATTACTAGCATGTGGTGTACCACATTACCTGCACATCTTTAAAAATTGCTAATAATAGAATTTAAAATATTTCCTCAATTATCTCAGAAAAATTGTAACTTATCTTCGTTTACACTCATTATTTCTTTAACATTCAATGTTTTCTAATGTTCAGAAACATTGCAAATAAGTACATACATACATACAGACATATATTTTGCCTGACCACAAAACCACTAGAAAAAAATGTAGGACATTTGACTTGATAGACCACAAAAACACGTCTCAAAATTGCACTATTCAGCTCATTAAATCGATTTTTGTAACTCTTTGCTTCTTTCTTCCCTTCACATTTATTTTTAAGTATACGACTATTATCAAAGTTTGCGGTTTAACTATTTAGAGATAAAATATTTTCAAAGTTCTAAAGATGTTTTAATTTCAAAAAGTTTATAAATTGTCTTTCTTTTACAAATAAACTGTAAAAGATTTGCAAACAAATGATGTTTTTATGCACGAGTATTCAACATGAAAAGTATTAAAAATATAAGAGATTTACTTTATCTTTTAATATTTAAACATAAAATGATAAAAACTTTTTATATTGTCGAAGATATGACAATTAGATTAAGTCGAATTCGAAATGCCCTATTTAGTACAAATCAAAAATCAATAATAGAAAATGGAAAAAATTCTGAAGATTCTAAAACTATTGACAAATTTCGAAAAATTTCAAAAAATTTCGTATAAATATAGACAATTTTCGAAAAATTCCTTATAAAAATAGACAATTTTCGAAAAATTTCCTATAAAAATAGACAATTTTCGAAAAATTCCCTGTAAAAATAGACAATTTTCGAAAAATTCCCTATAAAAATAGACAATTTTCGAAAAATACCCTATAAAAATAGAAAATTTTCTAAAAATTCCCTGTAAAAATAGATAATTTTCGAAAAATTCCCTATAAAAATAGACAATTTTTGAAAAATTCCCTATAAAAATAGACAATTTTCGAAAAATTCCCTATAAGAATAGACAATTTTCGAAAAATTCCCTATAAGAATACATAATTTTCAAAAATTCCCCATAAAATTAGACAATTTTCGAAAAATTCCCTGTAAAAATAGACAAATTTTGAAAAACAAAATCACTATAAAAATAGAAAATTTTCGAAAAATTCCCTATAAATAGACAATTTTCGAAAAATTCCTTATTAAAATAGACAATTTTCGAAAAATTCCCTATAAAAATAGACAATTTTCTAAAAATTCCCTATAAAAATAGACAATTTTTGAAAAATTCCCTATAAAAATAGACAATTTTCGAAAAATTCCTTATAAATAGACAATTTTTGAAAAATTCCCTATAAACAGACAATTTGCGAAAAAATTGCCTATAAAAAACACAATTTTTAAAAAGTTGACTATAAATAAACAATTTTTGAAAAATTCTCTATAAATAGACAATTTTTGAAAAATTCCCTATAAATAGACAATTTTTGAAAAATTCCCTATAAATAGACAATTTTCGAAAAAATTCCGTATAAATAGACAATTTTCGAAAAATTTTCTATAAATAGACAATTTTCGAAAAATTCCCTATAAATAGACAATTTTCGAAAAATTCCCTATAAATATACAATTTTCGAAAAATTTCCTATAAATAGACAATTTTCGAAAAATTCCCTATAAATAGACAATTTTCGAAAAATTCCCTATAAATAGACAATTTTCGAAAAATTCCCTATAAATAGACAATTTTCGAAAAATTCCCTATAAATAGACAATTTTCGAAAAATTCCCTATAAATAGACAATTTTCGAAAAATTCCCTATAAATATACAATTTTCGAAAAATTCCCAAAAAATAGACAATTTTCGAAAAATTCCCTATAAAAATAGACAATTTTCGAAAAATTCCCTATAAAAATAGACAATTTTCGAAAATTCCCTATAAAAATAGACTATTTTCGAAAAATTCCCTATAAAAATAGACAATTTTCGAAAAATTCCCTATAAAAATAGACAATTTTCGAAAAATTCCCTATAAAAATAGACAATTTCCGAAAAATTCCCTATAAAAATAGACAATTTTCGAAAAATTCCCTATAAAAATAGACAATTTTCGAAAAATTCCCTATAAAAATAGACAATTTTCGAAAAATTCCATATAAATATAGACAATTTTCGAAAAATTCCCTATAAAAATAGACAATTTTCGAAAAATTACCTATAATAGACAATTTTCGAAAAATTACCTATAAAAATAGACAATTTTCGAAAAATTCCCTATAAATAGACAATTTTCGAAAAATTCCCTATAAATAGACAATATTCGAAAAACTCCCTATAAATAGACAATTTTCGAAAAATTCCCTATAAATAGAAAATTTTCGAAAAATTCCCTATAAATAGACAGTTTTCGAAAAAATCCCTATAAAAAGACAATTCCCTATAAAAAAAAATTCCATATAAATACACAATTTTCGAAAATTCCCTATCAATAGAAAATTTTAGAAAAATATACAATTTCGGAAAAATTCAACATACCATAACTAACATAGATCTTATGTTGGACTAAAACTATACAAGAATATAACAGCAAAATGTTTACGATAAACCAGAAAGATATGTACAACAAACGTGCTGATGAGCTCTTTTTGAAGAGGAAGTGTTGGAATGACCATACAAGCAGCTCTGATGGCGACCTAGAAGACGACTTAAGACTGACAAAGACTAAAGAGAGGGAAACCAAACAAGAAAAACTGAAAATTGTAAGGAAAACAACAGCAATGTTTTAAATGAGAAAATAGTTATTGTTTGTATGAATATTCTTCTCTAAAGACAGAAAATAATATTTGTGTTTATTTATTCATCATTTCATTTCGTTTTTTTATGTACACAATGACCGTCCATCACACAACGATTAAAGATAAAAACGAAATATCTTAACATGAAATAAAGCAATTGTATTTGGAAAACATTTATGAAACTCTTACAGCTAATAAATTTAAAGGAAGTAAACGACAAAAGATTTACAGTTTCAAATTAAGATTTAAAAGTCCAGGTTTACAAAATTTTAATAATGTTACGTTCCTTCGATTCCGAAAAAATATTAAAAAATTCTGACCAACTATTACCTTAACAACTAATAAATTGATGTTCAAAATTGTAAAATTTTCTCGTTTCCACACTTTTTTGAGGCTTCTAGTTTTTTCCCTTAATGGGTGGTGGTAAGTTTATTAAAACGTCTTATTATTGTACCGGTTGAAATAATAAAACAAAAGTTGTGGTATATTTAATTATTTAAGTAAAGGGAGGTTGTTTCTGTTTCTGTTTTCAGAAGTAGATATGAGAAAAATTAAAGTAATGTTTAATTCTGTCTAAAAAAAAATTGGATAAGCCAAATTTTTGAAACATTTTCAAGAACTTATGAACACACTTTTCAGTAGAGTTTATTAACCTGGCCTATAAAAGTTTCTGTTCCAGTTTATGATTTATTATAGTTGTAAGGTAATAAGAACAAATAAACAGTTCTGACCATGCAATCGCACAATTTTTTTCAATTTTTGTAACAAATAATTGAATGCATGGTTGGATTTACAAAAAAAAATCAGTTATGTAACATTTGTTAGTGTATTTCAATGTTTTTTTTTTTTTTTAATTTAGCAATGATATATTGAACTTTAAGTACACGATAGAAAATCAAAATTTCCTATTCGAAATATCATTGGAAAAATTTTTTGGAAATTTTGTAAGAACTGCCAACAAACAGCATTTTTGAAATTTCTTATAAGTAGACAATTTTAGAAAAAATTTCTATCAAAAGACAAATTTCAAAAAGTTCCCTATAGCAAATTTTTAAAAAATTTCCTATAAATAGAAATTTTTCGAAAAATTCCTTTCAAATAGAAAATTTTCTAAAATTTTCAATACATATTAATATTACATATAAATTTGTCTTTTATAAGGATTTTTTAGAAATTGTAAAAACTTATTGGGAATTCGAAAATTTTCTATTAATGGATAATTTTCAAAAATTGTCCATTTATAGGAAATTTTTCGAAAATTGTCTATTTTTAGGGAATTTTTCGAAAATTGTCTATTTATAGGGAATTTTTCGAAAATTGTCTATTTATAGGGAATTTTTCGAAAATTGTCTATTTATAGGGAATTTTTCGAAAATTGTCTATTTATAGGGAATTTTTCGAAAATTGTCTATTTATAGGGAATTTTTCGAAAATTGTCTATTTATAGGGAATTTTTCGAAAATTGTCTATTTATAGGGAATTTTTCGAAAATTGTCTATTTATAGGGAATTTTTCGAAAATTGTCTATTTATAGGGAATTTTTCGAAAATTGTCTATTTATAGGAAATTTTTCGAAAATTGTCTATTTATAGGGAATTTTTCGAAAATTGTCTATTTATAGGGAATTTTTCGAAAATTGTCTATTTATAGGGAATTTTTCGAAAATTGTCTATTTATAGGAAATTTTTCGAAAATTATCTATTTATAGGAAATTTTTCGAAAATTGTCTATTTATAGGAAATTTTTTGAAAATTGTCTATTTATAGGAAATTTTTCGAAAATTGTCTATTTATAGGAAATTTTTCGAAAATTGTCTATTTATAGGAAATTTTTCGAAAATTGTCTATTTATAGGGAATTTTTCGAAAATTGTCTATTTATGGGGAATTTTACGAAAATCGTGTATTTATAGGGAATTTTTCGAAAATTGTCTATTTATAGGATATTTTTCGAAAATTGTCTATTTATACGGAATTTTTCGAAAATTGTCTATTTATAGGGAATTTATCGAAAATTGTCTATTTATAGGGAATTTTTCAAAAATTGTCTATTTATAAAGAATTTTTCGAAAATTGTCTATTAATAGCGAATTTTTCGAAAATTTTAAAAATTTTCTTTTTCAAGACATTTTTAAAAAATGTTCTATTTATAGACAATTTTTCGAAAATTTTCTATTAGGAAATTTTTCGAAAATTGTCTATTTAGAAAATTTTTTAAAAATTATCTATTTATAGGAATTCTTTTTATTTTTTTTTTTTTTTTTGAAATTTGTATATTTACAAGGAGTTTTTTGAAAATTGTCTATTTACAGGAAATTTTTCTAAAATTGTCTATTTATAGAAATTTTTCTTAAATTTGTCTAAATTTCCCTATAAATCGATGACTTAGTATCAAAAAGCGTAACTCGATTTTTTTACTTTAATGCAGAAGGAAAACAGGTTATAAAATTAGTAAAATTTTAGATACAACAAAAACTTGAATACAATTTTTAATAAAAAAGGCAACACATTTTATTTATTATTTAAAAAAAATTTTGTTGTAACAAAAAATCGAGTTAGGCCTTTTTTATATTAAGCCATAGATTTATAGGGAATTTTGCGAAAATCGTGTATTTATAGGGAATTTTTGAAAATTGTCTTCAAAAATCGTGTTTAACAATTTTTAGGAAATATTTCAAAAATTTTCTACTTATAGAAAATTTTCCAAAAATTGTCTATTTATAGAGAGTTTTTAAAAAATTGTCTTTTATAAAAAAATTTTTAAAAATTGTCTATTTATAGAAAATTCTTCGAAAATTTAAAATTGTCTACAGAGAATTTTTCGAAAAATGTCTATTTTAGGCAATTTTTTCAAAATTGTCCATTTATAGAAAAAAATGTAATAAATTTTTTTGATTTTTTTGAAAATTAAACACGCTTATGTCCCAGTTTATAGTAAGTTTCTCTCTATAATAAATCCATTGTATATAAAAACGCACTCAAAGAAATATCCACAAGTAATTTTTGTGTTTTTAATTTAATTACTTCCTTCATTAATTAAGCATTTTTAAAAGCATGAATGTGTTAATATAACATTTTTCAATCAATAATAAACATTAATGAATTTTGTTTAAAAAACGTTTACAGTGGAAATTTTATAATTTTTTTGCCAGTAAAAATTAGTCTTGAATCTGTTAAGATAAAAATAACCTGGACTTTATAGATTTTTCAATATTTTCTTTAAGTGTATCTATCGCCGAATGTAAACACTTGTTTGTTGATATAAAAACTACTTTTTTGTTGTTGTTTTTTAAAGTTTGTTTACATTGTCTCAAAACAAAAAAAAAAAACTTTTAACATGTTTGTACATTAATGTATGTGTTATGTTTACAAAATAGTTTTACCAAAATATCAAAAAGAATCATTTTGCTTAACGACCCCTTTACACTATATGTTTTTTGTCACATGAACCTTCAGATTTCACATCATTCTACTTAAAACAAATACAAATTTTATGCGGAACACTCCTTATATACATTTAAAATGTATGAAACAACATATCACAATAACACACAGTGTAAAGGTCCCTAAAGAGGAAGTAAAAAAGCTCAAGTAAACATTCAATAACATTTTATTTTTGTGTAATATGCAAGAATTTAATTTTTTTGTTTATTGTAATAATTGAAAACCAGACAAAAGAAAAAAACTGCAGTTTTGATTTATTAAAAAACAGTTAGATTTTTCCGAAAATTCAACAGAAATTTAAACTTTCATTAATCGTAAGAGGAAGAAGTTACCGTTTCGTTGTTTTTTATATTGGAAATTAAATAAATCTCATTATTATTCATTGAATTTCTTAGTTTACCTTTAATCTAGAAATAATGTTAAGAAACTCATAAATAAAATGTCTGTCTGTCTGTCTATAAAATAGAATTTTCTATTTAAATAGAAAACAAAGAAATGCATTGATAGATAAGAAAGAGTTCGTTCGTTCTTCTATACTCGTACAATTAAAGTAAATTAAATAACTACTACAATTAAATAGTAGTAAAAAATAGTATATATAATAATAAATAAACAATATTTGTTATTCAACTAATGACAAAACCAGAAATTAACAAATAAATTAATGTTTTGCTTGTTAAAATAATTAAAAAAAAAACACCCTACAGGGAATAACAATATATTTATATAAAATTTGTCAAAAATTGTATATTTACATAGAATATTTATATTTATAGTGAATTTTTCAAACATTTTATATTTTTAGGAAATTTTTCCGAAATTGTCTTTTATGGGAAATTTTTCGAAAATTGTCTATTTATAGGGACTTTTTCGAAAATTGTCTATTTATAGTGAATTTTTCGAAAATTGTCTATTTAAAGGGAATTTTTCGAAAATTGTCTATTTTTAGGGAATTTTTCGAAAATTGTCTATTTATAAGGAATTTTTCGAAAATTGTCTATTTATAGGGAATTTTTCGAAAATTGTCTATTTATTTATTATTTACTATTTATAGGAAATTTTTCGAAAACTTACTATTTATAGGAATTTTTTTAAAAATTTACTATTTATAGGAAGTTTTCGAAAATTGTCTATTTATAGGGAATTTTTCGAAAATTTACTATTTATAGGAAATTTTTTGAAAATTGTCTATTTATAGGAAGTTTTTCGAAAATTTACTATTTATAGGAATTTTTTCGAAAATTTGCTATTTATGGGCAATTTTTCGAAAATTTACTATTTATAGGAAATTTTTCGAAAATTTACTATTTATAGGCAATTTTTCAAAAATTTACTATTAATAGGAAATTTTTCGAAAATTTACTATTTATAGGAAATTTTTCGAAAATTTACTATTTATAGGAAATTTTTCGAAAACTTACTATTTATAGGAAATTTTTCGAAAATTTACTATTTATAGGAAATTTTTCGAAAATTTGCTATTTATAGGCAATTTTTCGAAAATTTACTGTTTATAGGCAATTTTTCGAAAATTTACTATTAATAGGCAATTTTTCGAAAATTTACTATTTATAGCTATTTTTCGAAAATTTACTATTAATAGGAAATTTTTCAAAAATTTACTATTTATAGGAAATTTTTCGAAAATTTACTATTTATAGGAAATTTTTCGAAAACTTACTATTTATAGGAAATTTTTCGAAAATTTACTATTTATAGGAAATTTTTCGAAAATTTACTATTTATAGGAAATTTTTCGAAAATTTACTATTTATAGGAAATTTTTCGAAAATTTACTATTTATAGGAAATTTTTCTAAAATTTACTATTTATAGGAAATTTTTCTAAAATTTACTATTTAAGAAAATTTTTCTAAAATTTACTATTTATCGGAAATTTTTCGAAAACTTACAATTTATATGAAATTTTTCGAAAATTTACTATAAATAGGAAATTTTTCGAAAATTTACTATAAATAGGAAATTTTTCGAAAATTTACTATAAATAGGAAATTTTTCGAAAATTTTCTATTAATAGGAAATTTTTCGAAAATTTACTCTTTATAGGAAATTTACTATTTATAGGAAAATTTTCGAAATTTTACTATTTATAGGAAATTTTTCCAAATTATATTATTTATAGGAAATTTTTCGAAAATTTACCATTTAAAGGATTTTTTTTTAATTTACTATTTATAGGACATTTTCGAAATTTTACTATTTATAAAAAATTTTTCGAAAATTTACCATTTAAAGGAATTTTTTTAAAATTTACTATTTTTTTAAATTATCTATTTTTAGGAAATTTTTTAAAAATTATACATTTTTAAGAAATTTTTCGAAATTAGTAATTTTTCAAAAATTTTTTATTTATAGGAAATTTTTCAGAACAAATAGGGAATTTTTCGAAAATTGTCTATTTATAGAAAATTTTTCAAAAATTGTCTTTAGGGAATTTTTTTAAAAATTGTCTATTTTAGGAAATTTTTCGAAAATTGTTTATTTTTTCAAAAATTTTCTGTTTTTAGGAAGTTTTTCAAAAATTTTATATTTATAAATTTTCAAAAATTTTCTATTTATGGGAAATTTTTTAAAACAAAAGGATTTTTCGAAAATGGGCTATTTAAAATTAGGGTTTTAAATTTTGTTTGTTTTTTTTTTTAAGAATTTTTTTTTCCAAATAGGAAATTTTTCAAAAAATGTCTATAATAGGGCATCCCAAACTGCACCTAACCGACTGCACTCATGTCTAATTAATCAAAAACTTGATATCAGAAAACAAATAGCTCAACTTATTTATAAAATTATAATTACAATTACCTCCTCGTTGAAAAGGTTAAGGTTTTTTTTTGCAATTTTCTTTTAAATTAGATTAGATATACAATAACATGTTCTCGAAAAGTGGAAACTCTTGACCAATTTGTCATGCTATTGTGCCTCTGCTTAATAAACCTTGTCATTAATCAGTTTCTTATTGAAATAAATCAATATTTGAAGCAAACTTGGAAAATTTGCATAAAATGAGAAAGATGAAAAGTGCTTGAATTTGGTTAATAATAAATTTCATTTTACAAAAATAGTACACAGAAGATGATTCTAAAGATTCCAGATAGAAACACAAAATTTTGAAATATGTATATAATTTTTTGAATCATTTTCTTATAAAATGACAATTTTCGAAAATTACCTATGAATATAAAAAAGAATTCGAAAATTTTACTTTTATTGAAACACAGTTTGTCTAAGTAAGTATTCCTTGCAAATTACACATTAAACCGGTGTCTTAACATGGCATTTAAATATTGTATTTAGCGTATTCCATTCCTCTGCAATGCAAACAACCAGTCAGACAGACGTCTCTTCACACATACTCTACACACTCCGAAAAACAAATTAACCAGTATTTTTTTTAAATACAAATACGGCGTTAGAGTTTGATGAGGTATCAAATTTCCCAATTGACATACATCTTCACTGCCATAGCACTTGCTCTCGAAACCCCTTCCCTAGACTTCTTCACGTTTCATCGGAGACACTAGCAACAGCAACAATAAACAAACAAAAAATAAAAGATGTTGTTCCATTTACCGAGTTTGTACATTCATTTATTTAAGTCGAAGTTGTTTATGAATCTTCAATTACTCTAGAACGTCCATATGATTTTTATTATTTGTATATTTTATAATATTTTTATTATTCATATTAAAACGCAATTTTATTTAAATTATTTATTCTTGCATGAACAAATAATATTAAAATATTTTATTTTAAATAATTTATGGTGATGGAACGAACCCCCCCCCCCCCTTTGTGTTATATGCAAGTTATTATAGAAAAATTTCTCAGTAAGTTATGGCCCATTACAGAGATGTTTGCGATCAACTGGTTGTTGGAGCATACAAACGATTAACCCTTTATGAGAAATTTTTCGAAAATTGTCTATTTACAGGGAATTTTTCAAAAATTGACTATTTATAAGGAATTTTTCAAAAATTGTCTATTTATAGGGAATTTTTCGAAAATTGTCTATTTATAGGGAATTTTTCGAAAATTGTCTATTTAAAGGGAATTTTTCGAAAATTGTCTATTTATAGGGAATTTTTCGAAAATTGTGTGTTTGTAGGGAATTTTTCGAAAATTGTCTGTTTATAGGAAATTTTTCGAAAATTGTCTATTTAGAGGAAATTTTTCGAAAATTGTCTATTCATTGCGAATTTTTCGAAAATAATCTATTTATAGGGAATTTTTAAAAAATTGTTTATTTCAGGAAATTTTTCGAAAATTGTCTATTTATAGGGAATTTTTCGAAAATTGTCTATTTATAGAAAATTTTTCGAAAATTGTCTATTTTTAGGAAATTTTTCGAAAATTGTCTATTAATAAAAAATTTTTCGAAATTGTATATTTACAGGAAATTTTTCGAAAATTCTTAAAAATTGTCTATGTATAGGGAGTTTTTCAAAAATTGTCTATTTATAGGGAATTTTTCTAAAATTGTCTATTTATTGCGAATTTTTCCAAAATTGTTATTTATAGGGAAGTTTTCGAAAATTGTCTATTTATAGGGAATTTTTCCAACATTGTTATTTATAGGGAATTTTTCGAAAATTGTCTACTTATAGGGAATTTTTCGAAAATTGTCTATTTATAGGGAATTTTTCGAAAATTGTTATTTATAGGGAATTTTTCGAAAATTGTCCATTTATAGGGAGCTTTTCAAAAAAAATTCCCTATTAAAAACAAATTAAAGAAAAAAAAAATTCTATACGAATTTTGGGAAATTTCTATGTAAAAAACTTATTTTAAAAATTTTCGTTTAATTCTGTGGAAAATTCAAAATTTAAATTTTTTTTTTTAAATTACTTATTTTTTATGCAATTTTTGTTTAACGTATGAAAATCAACTAGTGGCTTAGTTATTCAAGCGATTAACCCCATATTCAATTTTGAATTTAATACAAACATTGAAATGAATTTTATATTGAATAATTTCGCCACCATATGAAACTGTCAACATTTTGGTTTCTTATCACAGAACTTTTAAGGGATTATGTCTTTCGTGGTTGAATTCATAGAATTAAAAAAAAAATGTTGAATACTGACGAAAAGCGATATAGCAATCGCTTTTTTTTAAATTTTCTTTTTTCCTTTTTTTTTAAATTGTTAGAATTTATTTATGGTCATTCAAACCGAATTCAAATTTTGGCCATAAATGAGGCTGCCATTGTAAAAAATGTTTAAAATTTTTCATCTTATTTATTAAAATGTTTTAAAAATACAACATTCCTTAAAATCCCTGACATTTCTTGCCTTTTTTGTACAATTTTGTTTATACTCATCATCATTTATCGTTCGTCATCAATATCAGCACCAGCAGTTCCCGCTAAGCTGTAAGTGCAGTTTAATAGCTGGCCCCAGTAGTGGTATTAGTAGCTTTGGTGGTAGTAATTTTACTTATAACTGACTGCTTGGAACTGCAGTAATTCAACGAGTATGAAAACCATTATTTTCACTACATGAGTAGTGAATAAAAAAAAAACAACAAAGAATGTGCACGAAAAAAAGTTTACAAAAAAACATCTAATCATAATAAGAAGACAATAAAATATCGTAATAGGTAAAATATGCAAAATTGTTAGACAGATAATAAAATATTTAAAACTATATACTTTACAAAAAAATCAATTTCTTATCTCAAAAACAAATTTGGATACTTTTTTATAAAAAATATTTTGAAAATTAATTCGTTTACACACTTTACTATGACTTTGACTAGTTAATCATTTACTTGCTTGTCGGTATTTTTTCTCTGCTATAAAAATTTATAAATCTACATACCACCAACCAACCAAGCAACCATCTATTAGTCGTCCGTCTGTATGCCTGTCTATCTATCTGGTCATGTACAATCGTCCATTAAATGTTATAGAAACAAATAAATAAAAACAAAAGCAAAAATCAAAAAAAAAAAAGACGTTACTGTCTCCTTCAGCATTTGGTTATGGCTGTATAAAATAGATACTATAAGTACCAGGCATTAAAATGTACTCGTAATCGCAGAGGCAGTAGCACCACCAAACATTTCCACTGAGACTTTAGTTGATCTCGTGTTCATGGCGAGTGTTACAAATTGTTTTATTTTACAAGTGTTTAAATGCTACATCTATTCTACGATATCGCTCTTTTGCAAAAACAGTGATAAAACTTAAAATAAGATAAAAATTCCCTGCAGAATAATTTTTGGAAAATTCCCTAAAGAAAAATTTGTCTATAAATAGAAATTTTTGAAAAATTTCCTATTAATATAAAATTTTTGAAAAATTTACTATAGACATTTCCCCAAAAACAAGATATTTTGCTTATAAATTGATAATTATCAAAAAAATTGTTATAAATTGATAATTTCCAAAAATTTCGTATAAATAAACAATTTTCGAAAATTTCCTATAAATAGAAAATTTTCAAAAATTCCAATATATACAAAATTTTGGAAAAATTGTAGACAAAAACAAATAATGGACAATTTCGAAAAATTCCATAAAAATATATTATTTTCGAAAAAGTCCCTACATAGTTTTTTTTGAAATTCCCGAAAAATAGAAAATGTTCGAAAAATTCCCTCAAATAGACAATTTTTGAAAAATTCCCTATAAATAGAAATTTTTTCGAAAATTCCCTATAAATAGACAATTTTCGAAAAATTCCCTATAAATAAACAATTTTCGAAAAATTCACTACAAATAAACAATTTTCAGAAAATTCCCTATAAATAGAGAATTTTTGAAAAATTTCGTATTAATAGACAATTTTCGAAAAATTTCCTATAAATAGACAATTTTCGGAAAATTCCCTTTAAATAGACAATTTTAAAAAAATTCACTACAAATAAACAATTTCGGAAAATTCCCTATAAATAGAGAATTTTTGAAAAATTTCGTATTAATAGACAATATTCGAACAATTTTCTATAAATAGACAATTTTCGGAAAATTCCCTATAAATAGACAATTTAAAAAAAAATTAAATATAAAATTTCGAAAAATTCCCTATAAATAGACATTTTCGAAAAATTTAATATAAAAAGACAATTTTTGAAAAATTTCCTATAAATAGAAAATTTTCGAAAAATTCCCTATAAACAGACAATTTTCGAAAAATTCTCTGCAAGTACACAATTTTTAAAAAATTCCCTATAAATAGACAATATTCGAAAAATTTCCTATAAATAGACAATATTCGAAAAATTCCCCATAAATAGACAATTATCGAAAAAATTCCCTATAAATTGACAATTTTAGAAAAACTGACAATTTTAGAAAAGTTCAATATATAAAGACAATTTTCGAAAAAATTTTCTGTAAATACCTATACAATTTTCAAAAAGTTAATGTTAATAAAAAATTTTTGAAAAATTAGTTTTACACTTCTAATGTCATTTTTCTAGTTATGCCAATAATTATGTTAATGCTCAATATGCGCAAAGTATCTATGAATCCATGCATATCAGTTGTACTTGTATACATTTGTATATTTTAGTTATGATTTTATTTTTTTTATATTTTATGAACAAATCTCTTTGCACTAAAACACTTGAGAAAGTAATTTAAGGATGAATACTTGAATATCGTTACAAGTTTTATTTTTTATTACTTGCAAGTTCTTCTAAAATGTTTGAAGATAATGTATAGTAGTTTTTTTTATAAAAATGATAACAACAAATGTTACTTTAACATTACTATAGTATAGTTTTAACTAAATGGAAATTGGCTTGAAGCCAGCCAGTTAGTTTAAGAACTTTGTAACAATTTCATTTTAATTGAGTTAGACTTAAGAAAAGTGTTAGCTTTTCTATAATAGATAAGGTTAGGAAGGGGTCATAGTGACCGCCTTTGTAATGATTACTTGATGAGAAAGTTCGAATTAATGTAATGTTCAAATGGTGTTACTTCATCAAACTGGATAAAATCGTTTCACCTATATTTTTATGTATGAGAAACTAACTAAAAATCTCAGGTTTTATGCTGAACTTAAAGGGAAGATTCAACTACCTCAGCTGTTCTATTTATCACATGGACACATTCCTACGGCAGTCGGTTCTTCGTACCGGAACGACTCGGAAATCTTAGGATTCCGACCAAGGACTGTCACTTCTACAATATAAACAATACATAACGGGGACAAAAGAAGCTAAGCTGAAGCTTGGCTTCATCTTCTGTTAGCATAGGGCCTCAAACGACATGGTTGATAATATATCAATTCCGTTGGTAAATCACCAAAATATAGAATTTTCACTCGACAGATTTTTTACCTCGTCAGCGCTACAGTCGCACATAATTAGAGATAAAGAAACAGTACATAGGAAATGGACAATCACAACTAGTGGCAATTGTATTAAGCGTTATTGGAAAATACTCAAAGGCAACGATGAATTCATGAGGAAACATTGACTCTTGCAGTAAATGATTACAACATCATACATTATCGGAGAAAAAAATAAATTCTAACGGCTAGAGACTTTCCGAAGGCATACACAATTCTACGCATTTATAATGACATATGAACATAAACATTGAGATCTAGCCTGGTATTTCGCGCTATCGTTCAGCATATACGCATCACGCATATACTGAGACGTAACCAACATATGCTTAACATGTTGACAAGGAGCTAGTGATAGATGACCTCTACTGTACCGCCAACTAGACTAGTCCAGTGGAAGAATTGTAATTTCTTGCACTAGATCACCAAATATATCTCCCGTAGACATCATATATCAACTGCAACAACTCATTTTTCACGATACGTATACAAAAGGCCAAAACAATTGGGATTGAAATCTTCTTCACTTTGACCTATGGAGTGCATTGTGATCCTTCAACAAATAGAAGAGAAGAGATTGAGGAAAGAGGAAAAGAAAAATACAGAGGAAGAGAAGTACCCTTTCTCAGCCAACTGAGTTCATTTATAAACCCTACAATATCATGCAATTTCCACCTTTGCAGATCCTGAAGTTCAATATGGAATCTACTGTCTTGATATCTGTGCCTTTGGTTTCGGAGCCTTTGACAGTAAAAGAGAATGTGTTCTATCGATTCGGACGAATCTTCATCTAGACATAATTTTCGCAATACAACCATCCTACCTGTTTAGCCTAGTCATCTTAAGCTAGTTCTATTCAGAACTATTAGAATTTTGGTTTCACTCATGTCCGGTTTAGTTCATAGAGCTCTCGATGTCTAACACGTAATCATGATTCCCCATGTCCTTGTGGTTTCCTTGAGAGCCCCATGGCTATAGGCGTATTTAGTCCCCTCACTATTTTCTGCTATAGTACCAGGGATGAGCTCTGTAGCCTTCCACATGGCAAATATCTCTGCCTAGAAGACATTTCACTCAAAAAACGATTTCCTAATGTTTTGTTGTCTCAGGAAAACACTAGACTAGACACTATGTACCGCAATCCATTTTAAATCCATCTGTAATTATCGAACTGCCTTGAAAAAGCGCTTGCAGTCGGCTAAGCAGTAACTCATTAACTAAATAGTCAGATAGTAGTAGGCCTGACTTCAAGCCAAAGGAGCTTAAGCTTAGTATACTGGTGTGTCCCCCAAGCCTATATCTAAGATACCCGACTCATACAACATTACTAGACTTCTGGTTGCCATACCCTTTATGAAAATATCAAAAGGGTGCAGTGACAAGATGATTTCTAGGGCTGCTTGAGGTGTGCTTTTTGATAAAATAGTTACTTGATAGTAATTTTTGGTTTGTAGTAGTATAACTCTCGGAATACCTTTTGGGATCCGGCAGAAGAAGACACTGACCAGCTTAAAAAGCTTTTTATGGCTATCCGGAAGGTACTATTTGCTTTTGCTGTTTATCAAACAGCAGCACTTAACTATACTAATATATGAAGACAACATATGGAGTCGTCTAGAAAATACAATAAATTTAATTAAAAAAAATAACATTCCTTTAAATAATATTAAATATGATCATCCTGAGGTTAAAGAATTTTCGACATAAATAAACGTTTTCCAACACTACTATATTGCATTACAAGCAAAAAAAAAAACAAAAGCCTGAAAAAACACCGGCTGTCATATCTTATTCATATGCATTTTCGTTTTGTTCTTTTAAAGAACAATATAATAATTTCAAATTAGCCTTATTTATATTTACATGACAACTAAAAAAAACTAATTTCTTTATAACAAAACACCAGCAGCTTATATTGAAAACAAAATTCCTCAACAACCTAAAAAAATAAACCACCATCGAAAGAATTTCGTCAATGTCCCATCTACTTAAATTACATATTGGTTTTAATTTAGCCGATTTTTTCATATTTCTTTTTATTTGTCATTTTCGTTGTTTTTGTTTCTTATTTTTGTTAATAGAATTTTTATTTGTTGGCATTTTTTTGTTTTTGACATTTTGCTGCGTTTTATTTTTTCCGATATATGTATTTAATTTACTTTTTCATAATTTATTTAGCAACAAAAAATTATTGTTTTCCTCCGCAGATTTTGTTAATTATTGAATTTTATATTTTTTTATTGTTTATTAAAAAATAAATCAAAATCACACAAAAGAAGAAAACAAGTTGAAAGAGGAAGAATCATGACAAAAAAAACACATACTGGTTGATGACGATGTCAATTATAGTGATGATGACGACGATGATAATGAAGTTGTTTAATTAAGTTACTTTTAATAAAAAAAAAAAGAGCAAATCCAACAGCGACAGACAAACTACAATAAAAACTAGTAACCAAATGGAACTATTTAACCATTATTTGCATGAATCCATTACTTTTTTTGCTCACAACTTATTTTTCTTTAATTATTTGCTGAATTGTTTCGTTTATTTTTTGTTTTCATACTAAATGCACTTACTTTCATGTTGTGGATTTGTTGCACATAGATTTATATTGTAAATAATTAGAAAAATTGTTAAAATTCCGATTGAACGAGCACCGACTTTCGCCATTTTTGTTAAACTGAAGAACGAACAATAAATAAATTACTCGTTCGTAAAGAATTTATAAGTTGTGAGCAAACAAATGTCAACGACTGCAGGTTCTTTTCGTAGTTTTTATGTTGTTTTAATTTTTGTCACAACAAACACATACCAGTTTGAAAGTTCAAGAGCAAAAGTAACGAGTAAAATATTTAAATAATACCACCTTAAATATTTCTTTATAATTCTCTCGTTTATTATCAGTGTTGCTAATAAAGTTGTTTGTAAATATAACGAATAAAAGCGAATTGGAAAACAGATTGTGTACTTCATCAGTCAAACTATGTTTTAATCAGATAATTTAGGATAATTGTATATGACAACGATGGGAAGATGGGAAAACTAGACACTTTGTTGCGTAAACTGCGGATTTTTTTATCCTTTCAGGTTTTAATACATTCACACCTTTTAAACAATACACTTTTAATTTTTCTTTCAAGAAACTGTTTTAATTTACGTTCAAGAAAACAGCTGATCACTTAAGTGAGCTTCAAGTCAAAAATGACTCTTGTCCGGCTTTAGTCGAGCAGACTACAGTGACACTCCGTGCAACTGAATTGGCAAAAATATAAATAAAAATTGTGTAGATCTCGGGGAGTCTACTGGCATTCAAGATGTTTCACAATTATCCATTTTTGCATCTTCAGAAGCAAATGAGAAGGAAATAATGTTAGACTTAGTAGCTCTTTTCGAAACAACTTGCGGTATCGAGTGATGAACAGATAAACAAGAAAGCATTGCTAACAGACTGATAGAGTGACAAAATGATGAGGGGAAAATCAAGGTCTTATTGAACTTTATAATAATACAATACAAAAATAAAAAAGTAAGAAATAAAAATTTCTTGCAAATTTCCCATTTTATGGAAAATTTTCAAAATTTACCGTTTTTATGGGAAGTTTTTAAAATTTCTCCTTTTTATTTGAAATTTTCAACATTTCCCGATTTTATGGAAAATTTTAAAAATTTTCCTTTTTTACGAGAAATTTTCAAAATTTCCTTTTTTACAAAAAATTTTAAAAATTGTTAATATTATGGAGATTTTGAAAATTTTCTGTTTTTATAGTAAATTTTCAAAATTTCCCATTTTTACGGAAAATTTTCAAAATTTATCTTTTACAAGGAATTTAAAATAAAATCCATGTTTATGAGAAATTTTAAAAACTTTTCGTTTTTATGGAAAATTTTCAAAATATTCATTTTTAAGAAATTTTCGAAATTTCCGTTTTTATAAAGAATTTAAAAAAATTTTAATTTTAAAATTTGGTCATTAATAAATCCAAATTAATTCTGTTAATTTGGAATTTATCATTTCATGTAACCGTACGACGATATTTTTTACATTTTATATATGATTAAAATTTGATATATGATTTACAATTTGATCTGACGAAAATATTTTTGACAAAAAAATAAAAATCAAAATTTGACAATCATATGATTGCTTTTTTTCTTTCAAAATTCAAGCATAGTTTTTATTTTCGGTCTCTGGCGATATGAAAGTTATGCGTTGAGTTGTTTTTATGCAATTATATATGCATATCAAGCCTTCAACATTCAAATGTTTTAAAATCATGTACATACCTTATAAAATACATACACAGTCTTAACTGTACGTTTACACACGTAGGTGACTTGTTTCAAGTTGTGTATACGTATTCTTCTGACATGCAAGTAAAAAAATCACTGGCAATCAAAATCTCCTTGCAAGTGAGCCTACAACTTGCAGAAGTGTGATTGTGTTAGTAAAAAAATATAAATGTATTGAGCTTTTTTTCACTTGCACTTGCATGTGTAAATGCCGTGTTATTGAGCTTTTTTCACTTGCACTTGCATGTGTAAATGCCGTGTAAGTGTTTCTTGACTTCCTGAATATAATTTATGCCCGATCGAATAACAGTACGTTTACACACGTAGGTGACTTGTTACAAGTTGTGTATACGTATTCTTCTGACATGCAAGTAAAAAAATCACTGGCAATCAAAATCGCTTGCCAGTGAGCCTACAACTTGCAGAAGTGTGATTGTGTTAGTAAAAAAATATAAATGTATTGAGCTTGCACTTGCATGTGTAAATGCCGTGTAACTTATCACTTTTTGCACTAATGTTTGCTTTAATGCCTTTTAGTTTTAAAAATCGCTAGTTTCGCAAACATTTTTTCAAGCCATCAACACTGGTTTTTAACCGTTTTTCTTTTTCCAATCAAGAAACTTGTTTTGTTAGCTTTTGCTTTTTTTTTTACCAAATTCAAAAGGAATTGATTTTTGTTCTTTAACAAACAAAAGTCATGTCTCTTCATATTGATTTAAAAGATAATAAGAACTCCAGAAAGAAAACAAAAAACATTAAGAAAACTGTGGTACAATGTGATAGAAATGATTCTGGTCATGGAGGCAGTGACACGACATCTACCGCCTCCTTGCCGGTGGACACAATGACTTCTCGGGATTTCCATTTGGACTATAATGCTCATGTCGAAATGATGAGCCAATCGCTAAAGGACACTGTTCGCATAGACAATTTCAAAGCGGCCATTCTGCACAACAAACATTTGTTTAAGGGAAAGAGTGTCCTGAATATTGGCTGTGGCACGGGAATTTATGCCTTGTTTGCCGCTAAGGCAGGTGCTAGTAAAGTATTTGCCGTTGATTCTTCAAATGTTGTTTATTATACGCGTCAAATTGTAGAGGCCAATGGCTATAAGGATGTAATTGAAGTGATTAAGGGCAAAATAGAAGAAGTGAATCTTCCTGTCAAGGAGGTGGATATCATTGTTTGCGACTGGATGGGTTATGCTTTGATTTTTCAGTCCCTTTGTGATGTTGTTATATATGCTCGTGATAAATGGTTAAAGAAACCGGATGGGCTAATATTTCCTGACCAGGGGAAATTGTATATGGTGGCATTGGAGGATACGAAACATAAAAACGGCAACATCAATTGGTGGTCTAATGTTTATGGCTTTAATATGAGGTGTTTAAGGGAAGTGGCTTTGATTGAGCCGCGTTTTCAAAGTATAAGACCAGGACAGGTATGTTTAGTAAATTAAATTTTATTTAATACTAAACGGGCTCAGCAAAAATTTCGGCAGGCTTTGAGATATCAATTTGGATGTTAGATTTATTGCATGTAATGTGCATTATGAAAGGCTTAGTTGTTGTTTTAACTGCGATATTATTGGTAATATCGCGAAAGTGGCAGTTCTTGATCGGAATCCTAAGATTCCGAATCGTTCCGGTACGAAGATAAAAGGCTTAGTTTGGAATATTGCTATAAATGAATTTCATTCAATTATCTAAAAAAGTTAGTTAAATAAATCATCTTGTCAATTTATTTCAATAAATTTTGGGTTATTAAAGATTTATGTTGATTGACATTTAATAATCAGGCTTGTTAGGGTTAAAAATGTAGTTTATTTCATAATGTTGTTAAATGTTATACCCAACATCAAAAATATAGAGTAGTATTTAAATTGTCATTCTATTTGTAAAATACCGTAATAAACTAACGACTTCTAATGCTATTAAAATTACCAGTTGTCGAAATTTTTAAGAAAAATTATTCTTTAAATCGGCATTAAAAATAACATTAATTGGTGCACATTTGATCATATACATTTATCAGTGATTTCCTGCTAATGATGGAAAAAAAACTTAAAAATTTAATAAAGATATAATAAAATTATGAACCCCAAGTCGTATGTTTATATATATAAACTTCCCACTTTGACGTAGTTTTCTTTATCCCGGAATTACTTAAATACCAAATCAATTGTTAAATTACCTATCAAATTTTCGAAAGTTCATTTATAAATGAAATAATTTGATTGTGGGTATATGTGTAAGACTCGGCTAGTCGAAAATAACAGTATTATTAGTTTTTGACAAAAGTTAGGCCGTTTTAATATCAAGCTACAATGTGGAGTTTGTTCTGCATTTGAGTTTTATGATTTTAAGAAAAAAATTTAAATAATTATCATATCATGAATTCTCATAGAAATGGAATTTAACTAATGAATATAACATTTTTCTTCTCTCTCCAAGATCATTAGCAAACAATTTCCTATTAAAAACCTTAATCTCAATACAGCCACATTAAATGATCTCAGTTTTCGAAGTAAATTCATGATGCCCATAGAAAAGTCTGGATTTATGGATGGAATAGCGCTATATTTTCAAGTTATCTTTACAAAATCTCACACACCTTTGGGCTTTAGTACTGACCCCTGGTCACCGCGTACAAATTGGCTACAAACTATACTTTTCTTCGATCAATCTTTAGCGGTTAATTCCGGTTCATTGTATTATGGAGGCATTGAATTTATACCAAAGCCTGGTAATCTAAGTGATATAGAGGTTAATATGGAAATGTTAATGGGAGATCCATCGCAGGCTGATTTGGAGCTTCAAATGTCTTGGCATTTTAAATTGGCTGCAGCAGCAGGACTAAATCCAACAAAACCAACAAATGATAATTGTGATAAATTTATAAAACCATTAGAATATAAAATTAACTCAGATACGTGTGATACGAAAAATCTTAAGACTAAACGCAAGAAAAAAATTAATCCTAAAAAGGGTTAATTGTCTAATAGGATTTTTTAAAATATTCACTAAAAACACTTCACAAAAACTTCGTTAACTTGCCTTCTTAATTATTTTTATTTTGTTATTACTTATTACTTAAAAATACTTTTTTGTTATTTATTTTTAATTTATTTAATACTTTTTTTTTATTAATATTTTGAATTATTTAAAGAAAATTTACATTAGTTGAAAAAAGTAAGTTAACGAATGTTTTAAACATTTATCTACACTTATCGAATTATATAAAAAATTTGCTATCGAAAAATTAGTTATCAAATATTTGACATCGAAAAACTATTAATCAAAAAATTTTCTATTTATAATTTTTAAAGAATAATTTCATATCGAAAATTTTTCTTTCAAAAAGTATCAATTGAAAAACTTTATACATATCGTATAATTTTAAAAAAGTTTCAAAAAAATGTTCAATTATTTTTGGTTTAATTTATTCGACCTTTTTAAAAAAAATTAGGAACCTCATTTTTTACCAGAAAAGTTTCAATCGAAAATGTTTATATAAAAAAAATTTGCTATCGAAATTTTTTTGATCTAAAAACTTCCAATCAAAAAATTTTCTATTGACAATATTTTAAAAATTTTCTATTGATAATTTTGCAAAATTCATGTCGAAAATTTTTCTATCGAAAAACTTTTTATCGTATATTTTTAGAAAAGTTAGAAAAAAATGTTCAATTACTTTTGGTTTTATTTATTCGACCTTTTTTAATTATTAATAACCTCATTTTTCATCAAAAAAGTTTTAATCGAAAATTTTTCTTTCAAAAAGTTTCAATCGAAAATTTTTCTTTAAAAAAGTTTCAATCGAAAAATTTTACATCGAAAATTTGTGTACCTTAAGTTTTTCTATTTAAGAATTGTTCAAACAAATATTTTCTATCCGAATGTCTTTTATTAGTTTATTTTTTATTGAAAGTTTATCCAATTGAAAATTTTGTATATACAAATTTTCGAACTAAATTTTGTATATAAAAATTTTCTAACTAAATTTTGTATATAAAAATTTTCTAATTTTTACATCTGTAAATTTTCTAACTGCAAATTTTGTTTATGAAAACTTTTTTAACTGAAAATGTTACCATTAGAAATTTTTAAATAGAAATATTTTTTATCGGAATATTTTTTTAAGAATATATTCTCTGTCGAAAAACTATACTATCTATACTATACTATTCTATCGAAATATTTTCTATCGAGAAATTATCTACAGGAAAACTTTCTATCGAAACATTTTTTATATCTGAAAATTTTGTTACTGGAAATTTTCTATCTTCAAAAGTTTTATCTAAAAATTATACATTATACAATTTTTATTCCGCAATTTTTTTTATCGAAATTTGTTATATCGAAAAACTTTGTCGAACAATTTTCAATGAAAATATTTTTTATCGAAAAATTTTCAACCGAAACTTTTTTTAATCCAAATATTTTCTATCGGAAAATATTTTATTGAAACATTTTCTATCAAAATATTTTCTATCGAATTAAAATCTATCGGTATATTTTTTATGGAACTTTTTTTTTATCAACAAATCTTTAAAATACAAATGTAAAATCACAAATACTATTCCAATTTAATTGAAAAACTCTGAAATATTCGAAAATTTCATCATATTATTGAAAATGGTGTAGAAATTGTAAAAAGATTTGTATTTCGCTTATTTTAATTAAAATAATTTAGTTTCTTAGACATCGTTTAGTTTTATTAACATTGACTTTAATTTTATTTTGGGTAATTTAGATATCGTCAAGCAGCGTACTAAGCAACATTTTAGATCAAAAATAATTTGTATAATTTATCACTGAATTATATTGTATTTGTTATATAATACATTAAAATTTGTATAATAACATGTAGATCTTCTAAATTAGAAGTTATGAAGTTATAATAAATAAAATGTGTTAACAATTAAATACCTTTTTAGATCTTTTAATTTGTAAGTTTTTAAATATTTTTTTGCGGCGTTTGTTCATCAACTACAAAAAATACAGGCTTGTCTCTTCATCAAGAGAAGGGGTAAGTTAGTTTTTGATTTAACAACTAATAACAACCTAATGATTTAGGGATAAGGAGAAAGTTATTGAAGCTACTTGGATTAAAACTGAGACGTGAAGAACATACATTCTTAAACATAAAGGCAGCGATGCCAACTCTACCACTTTTGTAGTAGATCTACTACTTTTGGGTATCTTTCTCCACTCTACCACTTTTTAAGTAGAATCTACTACTTTTTTAAGATTTTTCAAAATTGTGTTAAATCAATTTTTCGTTACCAAAACTGCAGCATTGAACACCTGTTTCAAAAAAAATATATATATTTTTTGTAACATGTTCTTCTTTTTAGATTCATGCCCCTAAGACCCTAGCGAATTATATTAGGAATGGAAGCTTTTAAGAAATATAACATTTCATTTCTCTCTAGAAGAAAATATACAAACGTGTTAAAAATTTCTGGCATCATGTTTCAAGAATGAACAAATGCTCCCCTTGACACAAAAATTGCTTGTGCTTCCACATAGTAATTTCCTTAAAATTCTAATAGGAATAAACTTTCTACTGACACTCTTCAGGGAGAGTAAATGCTGACACCAACAGATGAACATTTTAAATTATTTAGTAAGGATTCGAATAAAAAATTATCTTTTATAAGCTCTAGTTTATATTTCAAATTACATTCAATATGTATGTATATTTATTGATACATATTAAACACCATTTTTTAAACAAAACGTTAAATAAATATTCTAACTTTAAAATTTTTTAAAAGCTTGAATAATAAAAGTGGTAGATCTACCACTTTTTGAAAATAAATTTTGTGGAATCTACTACTTTTTAATGTCGAATCTCCCACAAAGTAAAATTTTTGGTTGGCATCACTGCATAAAGGTCTACAAGAACTTAGACTATATTGTAGTCCTGCCAGGGTTAAGTCATGAGCATAGCACATCGATCTAAGTGGGTTTCATTTAGCGCTTCCTTTTTTAAAATTTAAATACATATAACAAAGTCCGTTTGAAATATCGAAGTTTCGTTTGAGAGTCCAATGGAGCGCCGGAATGTAAAATTTTTCATAACTCTGGACCGGGGTCAATATGATTGGCTATGTTGGCTTTAAGGACTTAAAGAAAATCTCTTGCAATGATTTCAGTGACTATTTAACATTACATCCAGAATATTCAATTAGTCATGAGTTGTGTGGCAAGTAGCGCCATCTTATTGAAATTACACGTCGTTGGTGTCCAGATCATCCAATTTACAGCAAAAAATACATTATGTACTAAAAATATAAATAAAGACCTTATTTTGAAAGTGTAATTTTTTTTAATTGAGATATAAAAGGTTTTGCGTTTTAGAGTTTTTAAAAATATAGGTAACCAATTTTAGTAAATTAAATCTGAAGTTTTGATCAGAACCTATAAAATTTTTTCGAAAAATTCCTATAAAAAGAAAATTTTCGAAAAAATTCCTATAAAATTTTTTCGAAAAATTCCTATAATAAGAAAATTTTCGAAAAAATTCCTATAAATAGTAAATTTTTGAAAAAATTCCTTTAAAAAGTAAATTTTCGAAAAAATTCCTTTAAAAAGTAAATTTTTGAAAAATTTCCTATAAAAAGTAAATTTTTGAAAAATTTCCTATAAAAAGTAAATTTTCGAAAAAATTACTTTAAAAAGTAAATTTTCGAAAAAATTCTTTTAAAAAGTAAATTTTTGGAAAATTTCCTATAAAAAGTAATTTTTTGGAAAATTTTTTATAAAAAGTAAATTTTTGAAAAATTTCCTATAAAAAGTAAATTTTTGAAAAATTTCCTATAAAAAGTAAATTTTTGAAAAATTTCCTATAAAAAGTAAATTTTTGAAAAATTTCCTATAAAAAGTAAATTTTTGAAAAATTTCCTATAAAATGTAAATTTTTGAAAAATTTCCTATAAAAAGTAAATTTTTGAAAAATTTCCTATAAAAAGTAAATTTTTGAAAAATTTTCTATAATAAGAAAATTTTTGAAAAATTTCCTATAAAAAGTAAATTTTTGAAAAATTTCCTATAAAAAGGAAATTTTTGAAAAATTTCCTATAAAAAGTAAATTTTCGTAAAAATTCCTCTAAAAAGTAAATTTTCGTAAAAATTCCTCTAAAAAGTAAATTTTCGAAAAAAATTCCTATAAAAAGTAAATTTTTGAAAAATTTCCTATAAAAAGTAAATTTTCGAAAAAATTCCTTTAAAAAGTAAATTTTTGAAAAATTTCATATAAAAAGTAAATTTTTGAAAAATTTCCTATGAAAAGAAAATTTTCGAAAAAATTCCTTTAAAAAGTAAATTTTCGAAAAAATTCCTTTAAAAGGTAAATTTTTGAAAAATTTCCTATAAAAAGTAAATTTTTGGAAATTTTTTTTTATAAAAAGTTAATTTTTGAAAAATTTCCTATAAAAGGTAAATTTTTGAAAAATTTCCTATAATAAGAAAATTTTTGAAAAATTTCCTATAAGTAAATTTTTGAAAAATTTCCTATAAAATGTAAATTTTTGAAAAATTTTCTATAAAAGGACAGCAACGATAAGTGAATTAAGTTAGAAAATATTAAGAAAAACCACTAATTTTTTTTATACTTAAATTAAAAATTTATTTACTTTTTTTCAGTTTAAATTTTAGTTGATCATTGTATGCGTGTGATTCGTGTTTGTGTGTATCAAAATCAACAACATTTACAACTTGTATGAATATATAACAATTGAATATTCTGAATAAATTTGTCATTTCTTAAATACAAACATTTAGTAATTTATTTCTTTTTTTTTTAATTCTTATCAAATTTTTATTTAGCTGAAACAATATATTTTAATTCACAGACTACAAATACAGACTTTTTCATTAACTTTTTAAATTAATATTACACCAAAATAATTGATTTTATTTTTAAAATAATTAATATTTTTATTATTATATTTATTTGTTTATCATTTTATTAAGTTGCTACAAAAGAGCTATAAAAATACTTATGTTTTTTGTTTTAGTGTTTCCTAAAACAATTTTAATATAATTGAAAAATTAAGTTTTTAAAAATATAATTATGAAGATTTTCTTTTTGAAAGTCGAAAGTCTTTTACAAACTAAAAAGAATTTATTAGTAAAATGAATACCTAGAGTATGAACAATAGAATTTAAGTTTCACATTCAATTTTTTCTTGTGTTTTTAAAATAATTTTAATTTTACAACAATTTCTCTCAGTGTATAATCGATTGTGATTAATAAGTATTATTATCTTTTGTAATTTATTTGTTTTTCGTATATATTGTTTTTGTTAACTTTTAATATTTATGCAAGTACATATTTATATTATTTATTGACTTTAAGTTTTAACATATTATACATAATATTAAAGACGGGTAACGAAAAATATTTTACAAAGTAAAATGTGAATATTAGAATTTACTTTGCTGAATCGGAATGCTTTTATACTTGTTGAAATCTGTGGATATGAATGAATTTGGCGATATATGTATCTGCATATACGAGTTATAGGATAATCTTTGAAGTATTTTTTAATTTTTGCCAATAGATGGCAATCACTTATCTGCACGGGTCGGCGCAAAGAAAACAGACCAAAAAAATACATTTAACTAAATTAGGTATTTTTTTTTCAATGTGTAGTTCTAACGTTTAAAAAAAAGTTTTCTACCCCATTTTTTTATCAAAAATTTTTCTATAGAAAATTTTTTTATCAAAAAATTTTCTTTTTAAAAATTTTTTTTTTGAAAAATTTTTCTATAGAAAATTCCTTTATCAAAAATTTTTCTATAGAAAATTTTTTTTATCAAAAATTTTTCTATAGAAAATTTTTTTATCAAAAATTTTTCTATAGAAAATTTTTTTATCAAAAATGTTTCTATAGAAAATTTTTTTTATCAAAAATTTTTTTATAGAAAATGTTTTTACCAAAAATTTTTCTATAGAAAATTTTTCGGATCGAAAATATCTAAAAAATATAAAAATCTAAAATTGTAAATATTTCATAGGGTTGATGGAGCGTTTGAAGAATGAAATCACAGAACAACGGTCCATTGATGTCAATGCACCATGTCAAATATCATTGGCTAAATTATTATATTATTATTATAAGTTTGTGCGACACCTGTTGAAACAAAGATAAAGTTATTGATTTCAATTGAAAAAATCGCATTTAAAAATTTGTGTGGATTCTATAGAACCTCAAACCATTTTGATCGGAATTCAACTACGGAATGGTTTCAATTCCGAATGGAATTTGTGACAAGGCTGTATATAAGGCATCGAATTTTTCAGCAAAATTGGTAATGTGCAAAACCTTCCTAATTAAAATTGTAATTAAAGAATTAAAAATGTATGTTTAAAATTGTAAATTTTCTTTCGTTACCTCCCTTTCATTATTATATGTATTTTCTTTGTAGCAGTATTTATAATATTTTCCTTTTTTAGTTTTTAATAATATTTAAGTTGTTTTTCGCTTCTTTTTGTTAATAGTTGTTTTTTTTCCTTTAAAGTTTTTTGTTTTTTAAGCTTTTACATAGTAAAGAATAAGTTTATTTAAACAAAAAACCTTTTTAGATAAAAAAAGTTAAAAATATTTGCAATTTTCATTATAATTAAATTAAAAAAAACCTTTCCTCAATATAAATAAGAAAAAAAAAATGTTTTAACTTGTAAATTTTTTAAAAGTTAAAAGTTTCCATTAAAGGTTTCATACAAAAATTGTTGTTTCTTTAACAACAAAACGCCCCCAAGGTTTCCATTTTCTATAGAATTTCACTCCCGGGAAACTTTACTTAATATAAATGATTTAAGGATTTCGTTAAAGGTTAAGATTTTTCGTCCTTCTCATCTTACTTCTTTTGAGCAGCAGCAAGTTCCTCAATCTTTTTTCGTCTTTTGCTCAACAAAGGATTATTGGATTTATCCAAAGCCTTGATGTGCATCTAAATCAATCAATCAAACAAAATTTAATTTAATATCCTTCTCTTATGGTATTAGTTTTAATCTCACCCTCTCTCACCTCACTCACCTGATCATAATCTACTCTCATTGTTGCCAATGAACGTGTCATTTCCTCTTGTACTTCCGGCCAGGTCTCTTCACCCTCCTTGAGCATACGTCCTGTACACAAGGGAGTCATGGGTACCTCTGTGTACTGGGCTATCCATTTATTGCGCATTACTTCCTCAATTGTCAAACGCTTACTGGGATCTACATTAAGCATGCCTCTGATTAAATCCTTGGCTGCTTGACTGACATTTTTCCATTCTGGATTGGGAAAATCATATTGGCCAGTGCGTATACGTTTCTTCATGCCCGGGGAAATGGCCAAGCCATTGTTACTGTAGAATGGAGGGAAGCCGCAAAGTAAAATGTACATAATTACGCCCAATGACCAAATGTCACAACTTTTGTCGTATTTCTCGGGACCCAAAACTTCGGGAGCTTTTAAAGAAAAAAGAAAGTAAAATGGGAATTGTAAATCAGTTCAAATAAAACAATAATTAATGTGCGGTTTATATAACTCAAGCGGCTGACGATTGAGTGAAATTTACATGTATTTTGTTTTTGTTACAATAACAAAACACATGTAAGTTTCCCTCAATCGTCAGCCGCTTGAGTTATATAAACCACACATAAGTTTTATGTATATTTGAGTCCCTTACGATATATGGTACTAAGGTCAAAAATGAATCGATTGTCGCAAAATTTCATAAACAAAAGTTAAAAGTTTAAATAAGCAATTTTGTGGTTTTACAGGAACTTTCCGAAATTTAGATTTAGGTGCCTCACTGCTACAAATATGCTTATAAATATATACAATTTTGCTGGAATCGGTCCAGATTTAAACTTTCAAAATTACTAAGTTTTTGTGTTAAAGTAAACGGACAATTTCTGTTTTTGATCCATCTTTGACCCTTGTACCATCTATTAAATACGGTTATTGACAAAATTTTACGTTTTATTAAATGTAGGTTATTATTAAAATGAAGGACGAATTTGGTTCTCAAAACTTTTTTATACCCTTCACCATCATAGGTGGAAAAATGTATCTATAGGAAAGCTTTGATATTGAAAGTTTTTTACATGAAAGTTTTATATAAGAAATCTTTCGACATCGAATGTTTATTTTAGGAATCCTTTCAACATCGAAAGTTTTATATGGGAATTTTTAATACAAACAGTTTTTTTAGAAAGCTTTAGATATTAAAGTTATATAATATATAGGAAAGCTTTTGATATTGGAATTTTTTATGCAGGAAAGTTTAATATAAAAAGTTTTCTATCAGAAATATTTTGTCGTCAAATGTTTTATATAAAAAACCTTTCGATATCGAAAGTTTACTATAGAAAACCTTTCGACATCGAAAGTTTTATACAAGAAAACTTTAGATAAATAATAAGTTTTTTATTGGAAATCTTTCTATGTGGAATGTTTTTAATAGAAAGCTTTATATATCAGAAGTTACCTAAAGGAATGCTTTTAATATTGAAAGTTTTCTATCCTTAAAATGTCGACAAAAGTTTAATGTTAGAAATCATTATACATCCAACCGAAAGCTTAATGATTCGAAAGTTCTCTATTATTTGTTAATGCAACATATGTAAATAACTTGGCTAGATAGGGCTTTTAAAAAATATATGTTTTTAGGAATGAATTAAAGGGTTTAAGGAAATTACTTAAATAAACGCTAATTTTAATAAAATTGCCTTAAATTTTTGTAAGAAGGTCTATTTGCGTTAAATGCATTGGAATCACAAAAAAAAAATCAATTTTGAAAAAAGTGTAAGTTAGGGCCTTTCTATATGAAACCGACAATATAAAATAATAAATCGATTTTGTCCGATATTAATAGGTAACAGCAGTATCTTCAAAGTAGGATTAAAAGTTTTAAATATTTTCAGGAATTCAAGGTTGATAACATGCTCGAAGTTGGTAACATGTTGAACATTTCAATGCTTTCTAAATGTATTAACCCTAACCAACTTACCCACATAGTAAGGTGTATAACAGGGTGTCTGTAAGGTATCCTTTATCAGTGTCTCTTTGGCAAAACCGAAATCTGTTAGCTTCAAAATAGCATTGGGATGTGGGGAAGTATATAATAGATTTTCTGGCTTCAAATCACGATGGGCAATATCTCGAGTATGCAGATAATGTACAGCCACACAGATTTCATGCATTATTTGAGCGGCCTCTGCAATAAAAAATATCGATAATAAAAATAATTTATATAACCAATAAAACAAATATTTACCCACCTCTTTCGGTAAATGCCCCATCAGCATTATCTTGTATACGCTGAAAGAGCTCACCACCCTCCATGCTACAAAAAAAAAAACAATATCAGAAATAAATACATAAAATTTCTAGATAAAGTAATCTAATTAAAGAAGCAGAACGTTAACTATCATCATTTGAATTAATCATAGACAAATTATAATTACAATTGTCTAACTATCTATATTTATCTATCTTTATCTTTTGTACAAATTATGATATCAATCTGTTTGTATTCAAATGTACATATTTATAGTTCACTACCCACCATTCCATCACGACTAGGAGACATTTATTGCCAGCATATGTATTCTCATAGACATCAACGATATTGACAATATGACGACAGCCACTGACACGCCAATGAAGATCAACTTCACGTCTCGCCTTGGGGCTATCCAATAAAACCTTTTAAATGAAATTGGAGCAAAAACGAAAAAGCTTATTAATAAAACAAAAGAAGATTTCGGAAATGAAAAATATGTACATACAATGTAAATTAAGTTCAATTTACATTTACATTTGCTGCTTTTATGCAAAACACCATTTCCAAATGTATTTTATTTTGCATATTTACATATAAAACTTGGTGAATACTTATACATATAAAACTTAGGAATACTTATAAAATGCTGTGAATATGTTAATATACATATATCATAGACATTTGCGTACTTAATTTTTGCAATTTCGGTAAAAAATCCGTTTGATTTTGGTTCGTTTTGGATAACACTAGTCAACAAAATTCAACTTTTTGCTTTACATTTTTTCAACTCTTTATTATACCCTTCACCACCATAGGTGGAAAGGGTTTGTGCTGATGTATGTAACGCATAGAATAATTTGTCTCAGACCCACTTTTTAGTATACCAATAGGCTTAGAATCACTTTCCGAGTCGATTTAGCGATGTCAGTCCGTCCGTCCGTCTGGCTGGACCAGCATGTAAACTATGTAATCAAAGTACAGGTCGTAATTCTAAAGATAATTAATGAAATTTAGCACAGATCATTTTTTTTTTGATAGTGGGACCATGGCTACTGAAATTCGTCAAAATCAGTCCATTATTTGTGGTATCTTCCATAGGTCCCACTTTTCGGAATTGATATATTGGCCACAAATATCAATATTTTTTCATGAAATTTAAAACAAATAATGCTTATGCAAACTTAAATCACTGTACCAAAATTTGAAATCGGTTCACATTTGACCATAGCTCTCATACAAACTCTTCTGTGAAAACGCACTACATGATACAAATATTACTAAAACGCCCGTAAATCTGAAGATAATGAGAATTTTAAGTTTATTTTTTGCATACGTAATTTTTGTAACTGTTTTATAACTGTTATCATTTTGCCAAATTTCGAGACAGTCGGTCCATATTTGACCCTAGCTCTCATATAAGTCCAAATGACGGAAACAGCTTAAATATACAAGTTTTGAGAAAACGTTTGTATGATGGCAAAATTTAGCAAATATTTGTCTTTATACAGGAAAAAGAACACCTTTGACCTTGGTGGTGAAGGGTATCGACTATAGCATTTTCTTACTTGTTTTATTATTCGTTATGGTCTTCTGATTATAAAAACGTTCGAAATTTTTTTTCAAATTAATTAAATTTTTTTTAAATTTGATATTTATGAAAATGCTGGTCCATCGATTTTATCATATCTTTATGTTCGATTTTGTTGAAAGTTACATACTTGAAAAGTAGATAAAATTATCTTAACGTCGCTTTACAACAATTTTTTATACGTTTAACAGATTTGAAATTATTTGTATTTTAAAGTAAAAAATCGTTTAATTTTTTGAAAAAATTTTTATATTTTAATTTTGGAAAAATTCATAAAAAGTCGATGGTGGCAAAAACCTACTATTTTTATTACATTACATTAAATTTGTGAAAATTAAAAATAAAATAAGCCTTATTTTCTAAAAATTCACAAATGAGTGGTGATTTTATTAACAATAAAGTAAATAAATACCAAATTTTGTATTTAAGCCATTTCATCATTGGGTCCTATATGGGAGCTAGGGTCAAGTGGGGACTTATCTCGAAATTTAACAATTTAATGACAGTTCATACAAAAATTGTGTGTATAACAAATTAACATAAAATTGTCATTATCTTCAGATTAAGTGGTTTTTTTAAAAAGTCTTGTATGAGAGCTATGATTAAATGTGAACCGATTTCAATAAAAATTTGGTACAATGATTTTTGTAATATTTCTATAACATTTTATCAAAATATGTTTTTTGGAATATTCATAGCTTTAGGATCGACAAGAAATTATGGTAGTTTTTGGTCATTTTAAAATTGTATGAATTTACATTTTTTTTTGTTTTGCTTTTTTTTAATTGTATAACTCCATAACCGCTGATCACTCAACAAACTTGTGTTAGCACCACTTAAGGCTTAGTTTGTTCTTTATCCATTAATATGTTGTTCAATAAAATTGGATAAATCGTTTTCAAAATATGACAATACATCAAGGACAACGTTTTTAAAAGTCCCAAATTTTAGAAAAAAAATTGATGAAAAAGAAAATGTTGGGTGTTTTTTTTTACTTAGGGGACTATAAGACATAAAAATAGTTAAACTAAAATGTTATTATGCCTGTTGACCAGTGTAGTTTGAGAATAAATATCTCAGTTCTAGGCCATAGAGTACCGCATAGAGTGCGATCATATGTTTTACTAAGCACAAAAAAAAAAAGAAAAAAAATGTATAATGACATTTCTTATATGAAGATGACGTCTTTTAAATGTACTTTTGACGTCTCTTAAATGTACTTGACAGTTTCGTCCTCAGTCTAGTTCTGGTTTATGTTCTAGGCTATGTAGTTCAGTTCAGCGATCAAATATTTTGCATGATTTCAAATAATATATCTCGTTTAGCTTTTATTAGTTTCATTTAAAAATGGTGTATTACTCTTACTGTATATTTTTCAAACTTCTTCTAATATTACTAATATATGTATGTATGTGAATATCTTGCTTCTTAAAAAAATTTACTCATTCGAGTTGATTGTGAATATATAAATAAAATACCTTTAACGCATATTTTTGATTTGTTTTACGATTTGTACATTCCACAACTTTTCCATTTATACCCAGACCCAAGACTGTATTAGAAATTTCATAGTCATCGACTAAAGGCGTGGTTTTGGGTGTTCGCTGCTGTAGCTGCTGTTGCTGATGCTGACCAGCACTTGGATGCATTGGTGGTTTCGCTATTTTAAACATTTCACTCGACTTTCTACTCGATCTGAAAAGGAAACAAATATAGAAAGAAATTAATTTTAATTAGAAATTTGCCGGAAATGAAATGATTTAAAAGGTTTTTATGAAGTCTTAAGTCAATTCCAAGAAAAAAGATTTTGTATTTTTATAATTCATATTCAGCTAAAAAAGGTCTAGGAGAAAAAATTAGTTTTCTATAAAGTTTGCCGTTTTCAATTTTATTTTACTAGCCCCTCTTCATTTAAAATTCTATTTTTACTTTTTAAAATAGGGTCAAGGAAGTCGCCAATAACAATAATATTTAATGGCTTATATTTCGCTATAATATTCAATATTTTAATTATTTTCCTTTTTTATTACTTGTTTGCTTAATTCATTTTTACGTTTGACATGTTTTATTTTTGACCCTTTTATTGAATCGCATTTACTGAGTGTGATGTTGCGATTGTGTGCGTTATCAAGGATTTAACATGTCATGTTAGCATGCCTGCCGTTCATGTCCTAATTGCATTCTTGGTAAATAAAGGAAATACAATTTTTAAAGGATTTCTTGTGTTACCCTACGAGCATAGAAAACAAATTTAGTTTATGTATGTGATATGTTAATCGGGTCCTTTTATTATTCGAACTTAGTATATTTAAAGTCTCGATAATTTTCAATTTATATCTTTCTCAGCATAACCGTTTTGCGTATTAATTTTTCAAATATTTCTTATTTTTATATGAATTTTTACAAAAATTTCTTATGTTTATAGAAAATTTTTCAAAAATTTCTTACTTTTATAGGAGATTTTTCAAAAATTTCTTATTTTTATAGGAAATTTTTTAAAAATTTCTTATTTTTATGGGAAATTTTTAAAAATTTTCTTATTTTTATAGGAAATTTTTAAAAAATTTCTTATTTTTATAGGAAATTTTTCAAAAATTTCTTATTTTTATAGGAAATTTTTCAAAAATTTCTTATTTTTATATGTATGTAAGTATTTAATTTGGAAATTATGGTATATTTTAATTTTCCTATAAAGTTCAATCCCTTTTATTTTCGCAAAACTAATTACCAAGCAGTTTTTATTGTTTCAATGCTCATGAAATTTAATTTAAATGAGCAAAGACACATATTCAAAGAATTAAATTATCGTTACAAAATTGTTTTCCTTTAGTCGCTGTCATAACATTATAGACAAATACGTGTATGTATTTGTAAACTTTACAGGCCTGCAGTAAATGCCGGCAGAGAAACAATACTAATTTGCTAATGACAATGTCTCCAGTACTACTTGCCTACTTTGCCCTATCCAATGTTATCTAGTATTGACATTTAACATTATAAGTTCATACGAAATCTACCAGTAGACTTTACCACTATTTACATAGTTCTTTTGGTTCAAATAGAGACATTGGGATCAAATTGTTGCCTATTGAGATACATATATGTATGTTGACACATTCGTAGACAATGTCACCAGATATATACTAGTAGTCTCTATATGTTCACTATTTCAGCACTAAACCAAAATTGGGGAAATTTGAACTGATGTTACATAAAGTGTTGACATAGAGACACATGATTCTAGTTTTACTACAGGGAGTTTTCCACAAGTTGAGTTACTAATTTCATTGAAAGCTTTTCATATTAAAGTCAGTAAGTAGTTAAGACGTTATGTAATTATAATGGACTCATTTGGAAAATGTTATCAACAATTTATGATGGTAGAGTATGGGAAACTCAAACGAATTGAAGATTATGAAGAGTTTCTTTGTAAAAACACACGTGTTTGAGCATAAATAAATATTTTATTTGGAATAATTATGATGGGGGATTTATTTTTTTAATTTCCTAATTAAATTGCGATAACAAAGAAAATTAAAAGGAAATATGATGTCCCATACTTATTTGGAATGAGAACTTATGAAAAAATCCATCTGATTTCTAGTTGATACCATTATTTTAAGAAATAAATTAGACTCTGTTTTATTTTATTAATTAGACTTTTTGAATGCACAATAAATATTGGTCGACAGAATCACTTCCTAAGTCCATCCGTCCAGACGTCTGATTGTCCGAGTTAAGCACATTTACATGTACATTTTTTCGTGCACCTTCCACAGTAACAATTCTATAGCAAATTGACTCAGATCCCAAATGCTCAATGGCTTGAATACAAAATTGGGGGGTTTCACTTTATTATATATAATATATAATTCCCCGACAACATTTCAATTGGAACAACCCAGTAAGAAAAAAGGTTTATTCTCAAATTGAGGATGATTTGAAAATACGAGTAAATCTTTTTTCAAAGGTCAAACGTTTGATACTGCATAATAACAAAAAGGGGACTTTATTCTCAAATTGAGAAATACCTTTATTCTAAAATCATTATCAAACCTCATTTTCAAAGGTTTTTCAAATGGGGATATTATCTACATGTGGAACATAAATAAAATGGCGTTGTATTTTGAATATTTTTGAGTTTGTTTATTTTGTTTTTGAAAACGGTGCATCATATTTGAATTCTTTTGCTTAAAATAAAATTTTTTTATTGTTAGGTAAAAAAAACAAAGAAACAAAGAAAATTTTCTTATGCATATGAATATTATTGAATTTTTATTCTAGACTTTTTTAAGCAAGGTTTTATGGTCAAATATGGATCAATTTTAAAAAATCCGAAAGAAATAACGAATTTCTTTGAAATGCAATGCCATTCCATTAAAATATCTTAAACATTACTTTTTTTAACGTAACATTTTTTTAAGTTTAAAAAAACATTAAAATATGGTTTGATATCAAATTTATATAACACCATTTTTCAAATTATTCTCAAATCATCTTAGGGTTTGATAATGATTTGAGAATAACCTTTATTCTCAATTTGAGAAACTATCATTTTTCAAACGTTTATTTTCAAATGAACCCTCATTTGAAAATGAATGTGAATCTCAAGCAACTGCTCAGGTTTGAAAAAAGTTTGAAAAAAACGTTTGATATCAAATGTAAAAGTCATCATATTTCAAAAGTTTGACACTGTTCTTACTTAGACTCATTGAAAGGGACCTACTTTTTAACTCCTGCTCCGAACGACAAGTGCATTAGTTTGAGAAGTTTTACATAGCCTAATACTGCAAACTGTTCATCAAGCAGTTCCTCTTTAGGTCCGCACAGACCAGCTGATCTATAGAAACAGCCTGTTTAGCCTCTAGTCTTACATGGCCAACTTACGACAGTAAGCGTTTTGCAATATTGGCCACCTTTCCAAGCTATAGACTTTGCACCCTTATTTCAGTATTTCCAGGAGACTGTTTAATAGGTTTACATGTTAGAAGACTTTATCTTCAAAGCAACGACTACTGCATAAGTTACCACAACATTAAGGAGGAAGAAACCGTCACTCATCATGTTCGAGATCTCTGAGATTGGAGCCGTTAGTCATTGACTGTGATGCTCTTGTATGTCGTCGTATTGTCGTGCAAAAACATTTTTTTTATATGAGGCCTTTTTGCAGCGATTTCGGCAGTCAGACTCGCTGTTGAGGGTTTTTTCTTTTTCGAGGTAGTTAATGAAAAGTATGACAATCCCAAAAAACCAATACCATAACCTTTCCGAACCATTGAGCCTACCTTGGCTGCTTCGGAGCACTCGTACCGGCTTCAAACCATTGCCCATCATTCATTCAACAGTTATCAATCGATGCCAAAAGTCCGCCCGATTCAGCGTCAGCAAGTCCAAATACTCAACGGCAGGATAACTTTTTCATATGCAGACTTGCCCAAAATATGCTAACTCAAGCACATTCACTTTCCGGTCAGCCAACACCATTTCATGTATTTTTTTTTGACATTGTCCTCTGTTACCGCATTGAAGGGCCAGTTACTGCGGACTTGATAGGTAGTGGGGTTGCGGCTACCGCGAAACAAATATTTGACGGAGCATTAGTCCATAATATTTATCCAACTTTTATTTTGTTTCCTTTGCCATTTTGAGTGACGAAAATCGTTGTTGTCATACTCAACATGATGCCAAACAAGTTAATTTGTGGAATTTGTGGCCAAAATCTCAATTCCGGAAAACTTGAGGTACTTGATTTCGAACAATTTCAATAGAAGTGGTTCCACTGACAAAAAACATATAAGTGCCAAAATTCATAAAAAATAGAGGCTTAAGTAAGGTAAAACAATATTCCCGGAAGAAAAGTGCTTGGGAGTTACCTCAAAATTTTGAACGATTTTATTTATTATACCCTTCAGACCATAGCACGGTGGTAAACAGCGGCCAGAAATGATTTTTCTTAATATTATAATTTTGATTAAATGTTGATGGTAATTTATAGCCAACACTCTAAGTATCCAATTTAACTTTATTTTTGACTATCGGATAACTGATTCGTTTTTTATACTAGCTCAAAGTCTATACTTTTTTGCCTACAATTTTAAAATTAAACAAGTAAGAGTGGTATATTCGGCTTTGCCGAATCTTGGATACCCTTCACCAATGGTGTTCCAAAAGTACTTAGTGTAATTCGTAGCAATATTTGGTTATACTAGTATTATATGCAAAGAGTCTTTAAAATTAAGAGTCGGAAAACGAAAACCTTTTCGGTGGCGTCATCATCTAGAATAGTTATGCACCCAAAGGTTAGGTTGGGCAAGTGGCTGATGTCTAGGGAAGCTTCACTTGGGTTCTAAAGTGGTCCCTTTGTGAAAGATAATGATTACTAGACTACAAGTAGAGAATGCATATTTAAGCCGGCCAGTAGCTTCGAAATAAAATAGACACATATTTTACGAACATTTAATAAAGTTCGATAGACCAGATAAACCATGCAGAAAAGATGCTTCAAAATGTAGATGCCCTTAGATTTGCAATAGCACATCGATTTGATGAAGTTTAAGTATTCTGACATGCAACCCAAAAACGCTGTGCACAGTGACGGTTGTGCACTTTACTTCGTACGTATTATCCAACTAGTAAAAGTTCTTGATTAGTTATGTAAAACTCTGAAGTTAGCGGAATGATTTAGGTCAAAGCTTTAACAATGATTGTCAATGTATACAAGACTTAAAATTATAGGGTATACACTCCTAGTTTTAGATACATACGTGAAATATATAGCTTTTGAATGGATGGTTATCAGCTTTGTCGGAAAAGTTTACTTATTAATTTGAAGTTAGTTAATTAATTAAAATGAACACTTCATCAATAATATTTGGGATGTATAGTTCTTTCGATCTGTCCGATGGATGTTTGGAAAGTTTTGCTCTAGTTCTTTGTGCAATTTTAATATGATTTAATTTATCAGCATTAAATCGATTCCCGGTCGGGTTTATATGAGAGATTTCACTAAATGTGAATAGAGCTCGCCCATTTTCAATATCGAACTTTTCAAGAGATCAGAAATACTTTTGCCAAATGCTGTCCCTCTAGAAAGTTTATTTTAGGCGCTATTGTCCTGAATATCAATATTGTACAACGTCTTTATACTAAATGTCATCATCGTATCTATTATAATTTGTCATTTATTAGCTACTAAGAGATTGCCTTAGGCAAAGTTATACGGGATCAATTGTCAAACGTGAACGGATTTCTCCCAATTGCAATTAAAAAATTTAAATTTTTGTTGATATGTGAGATACTTAGATACATATGTAGGTTTTGAACGGATATCATGTAATTAGCTGCATTTTTGTACTTCCTAGGAAGATTACCTATAATTTGATATATAATACATTCTCAAATGTTATCATAATGTTCAAAAGTTAGACACAAAATTAAGATAAATGCAGTGTGTCTGTCTGCTAAAACCAGATTTGTGGAGCTCCTGAATTGTCCCACCCTGAATTTCAACATTGTCGATCAAAACACCATCGCTTAAACGCTAAATTATATCTACCACAAATTACAGAATGCATCAGGATTTAGATAATCCCCTGCGAAGGACGCTATTAAACTTCATCAAAATAAACATCTGAGATATCGACAAAACAGGAGTTCCAAAAACTTGACTACAACAGAAAAAAGGACAGATTGGTAGACGGACGGACATGTAGACGGACGGACAAACAAACAGACGGACGGACGGGCAAACAAACAGATGGACGGACAGAGGGACGGAGGTCGCGAAATCGATTCTTGTGCCGATTCTGAGTTGATCGGTACAATTTGAATGGTATTCATAATCAGATTTGTGGAGTATATATATCAGATTTTAGAAAATCCTCTCATAAAGAACAATGTCAAATTTCATCACAATCGGTCCATAAACACCTGAGATATCGCTGAAACAATACTTACAAAATGTAAACAAAATTTCTTAGACACGTACTTTGGGCAATTTGCTGTACATCAAATGTAGTGTTATGGCGATATCTCAATTGTTTATAGACCGCTTTTGATAAAATTTAATAACGTGCTTGGTGGGGGAATTTCCTAAAATCTGATATAAAATTTATGTAGGTCCGTATTAAAGGAGGATAGTTTTTCCTATTTCTGCATTTAATTTTTTCAACAAACATTCTCTAATGTGTACTTTGGGCAATTTGCGATACATCAAATTCAGTGTTTTGGCGATATCTCAGTTGTTTATGGACCGATTTTGATAAAATTTTACAGAGTGCTTTGGGAAAATATTTCCTACAATCTGATATATAACATATTATCACATGTACACCAGGAGTATCTTTTTTCTCTTGTTATTTAAAAGTGTGTTTCAATCAAAAATTTTAAAATTTTCGTCTAATTTTTGGTATTTTTTCGATATTTTCGGTGTTTATAAACCGATTTTAATGAAATTTAATAGCGTTCATTGCGGGAGAATTTCATAAAATCTGATGTATAATTTATGTAAGTCCATCCTCCAGGGGCTTCAGAAACTTGATTTCAACAGACAGACAGACGGACGGACAGACAGACAGACGGACATCGCTTAATCGATTCTCCTCCCGATTCTGAGTCGATCGGTATAATTTTTATGGGGTCTACGATCACTAATAAAAAAATTACAAACGGAATCACAAACTTATAATACCCTTTCACCTATTGGTGAAGGGTATAAAAAATTGATTTTTATATACTTTTGAATAAAAGAGGATATAATTTTTCCAATAAAGTTTTTGTTCCAATTTTTTAAGCACTTTTTAAATATTGTTATTATTTTGTGCAGTTTTTTAAATTTCTGTGGTTTGTTTTTTTCGAAAATTGAAGTGAATTTGAGATAGTTAAATAACTAGTGAAAATCATAAAAATCAAAATTTTGAAAGAAAAAGGAGCTAAACGAGGTTACACATAAATTGGATCTTCTACTGTTAAGTAATAGTAGTATATATTTCGAATTTCAGCCGCATTCTCTTGCCAACCTATTTACCAGAATAATTTTACTAACTTCATCTTTTTACATATTTTAAACATTTTTAATTACCCCAGGGTGCAATTTAGTAAGAAAAAGGTCCATAAAATAGTTGAAAATAATCTAAAGCAGTATTTATTAAATGATTAGATTAAAATTTACTTTAGTTACCACCAAAAAACTAATTTAGGATAACAAATTATATAATGAGTTCAAATTCGTTTAAATGACCTGTATAATGAAAATTTGGGCGTGGCGTTGAATTTTTCAGCCCTCTTTGTTAGCCAACACGTTCTTGAGTTACATTTTTACAATAAGATTGAGAAAAATGGAACCATACTTTGTTTTTAAGGAAATTCTATAAGCAATACATTTATACAGGTGGTGGCCACATTACAATGAACAAATCAAAAATGCATAAAGAACATGAAAATCACAGTCTTGAACATTTTCTATTGAATTCTCAACATTTTATTGAAATATTGAGCTTTTTTTATGTTTTTTTATATAATAATAAACCTTGACTAATGCACAATTTTTTTCAGAAATTTAAATATATCTATTAAACTACTCATCCAAATTTTACAAATTAAATATAATAATGTAGAAAAAAGGCCTGCACATATATGAAAATTATTGAATATTTTTCAAAATTAACACATTTTATTAATGTATCTTTTCCTTTTATTTGGCCAACCACTTTTAATTTCACCATATAATTTATACAATATAAAGAAAGGACCATAATTTGTCAGTTCAGTAAGTTTCAGTCAAAAATATGAAGAAATAAACAAGTTATTGATTTTTGGCCGTATTTTATCACCGTGCATATGTGGAAAGGTATTAAAAGTTTGTGCTGATGTATGTAACGCAAAGAAATATTTGTCTTAGACCTACCGTTTAGTACAGCAATAGACTTAGAATCACTTTCTGAATTGATTTAGCGATGCCAGTCCGTCCGTCTAGCTGGACGGCTGGCTGGAACCCCATGTAAACCATGTAATCATGTTGACTTCCCGGAATTGATATTTCGGCTACAAATATCAATATTTTTTCATGAAATTTAAAACTGCTATGTAAATCAAAATCACTGTACCAAATTTCGTTGAAATCGGTCCACATTTGACTATAGCTCCCATACAAACTCTTGTGTCAAAACGCACTAAATGAGACAAAAATCACTAAAACGCTCGTCAAGATAATAAGAATTTTGAGTTTATTTTTTGCATACGCAATTTTTGTAAAATCGAATCAATTTGCCAAATTTCGAGATATAAGTCCAAATGACGGAAACAATATAAATATATAAGTTGTATGATGGCAAAATTTAGCAAATATTTGTCATTATACAGGTAAAAAACACATTTGACCTTAGTGGTGAAGGGTATCGTATGGGCAGGCTTGATCGTCTCTAGCTCTTTCTTACTTGTTTACTATAACTCGGAAATGTCAAATTTTTTATCCCTCCTAACTAAATCCATTCGTGGATTTCGTATTAAGTGCTAAAATTTGTTGATATATAAACATAGGGGTTTCTCCATAACCGCATAAAATTAGAATTATAGATTAAATCTAAATTTCTATAAATATCTATAAAAGAATGCAAGTGACGAAATTTGTATTACGCCTCATACAGTCGAGTTTAGCTCATCTCAACTTCTAATAGTTTCACTATTTTATAAAGTTTCTTATCAAAACCTCCTCAGTGCCTTAATGCATTTCAAAATATTTATGTATTTGTAGGTATTTTAATATTTTGAACAAATATTGCAGATACAAAACGACATTATACGGAATTATGACGTCAGGATTTTGTTTGCACGAAACCCACCGACGTCTTTGAATTAAATTTAGAATTCAGTGGAATTCATAATTAAATATTTCGAAATATAAACAAAGTCTCTACTATTTTTTCTAAATGCGATTATAGACTTTAAAAGGTCGTTCAAATTTGCAAAAAAAAAAAAAACAAAGTTTCACCACTTTAATTTAAATTTCAAACTTTGTTTATAATTTTATTCTCAAATGCATTTTATGAGTATTTTTAATTTTTGTTTACGTATTTCGTATGTAGTTTAAATATTTATTATTAACTAAATAAAAACACAAATGATGCCGCAAAAACATTTTTAAAATATTTTATAGACTTACTAAGAACCCAGCGATAAAAATGATGATGTTATTGCGGCTAATGGTAATGAGGATGACTCAGCGATCAAGCAAGCGACTGTCTATGTTTGTAGAAATTAAAACAAAAATGAACTTAGACTTAAAAAGTTAAAACCTTTTAGAGCACTCGTACATAAATTGAGGTTAACGTGATAATTTGGAAAGCATTTTCAAATCTACTAAATTATAAGTTTGTGGTGCCGAGATTTCTATGTTTAGCATCTGTATACCCCATAATATTTTGATTACATTTTAAATTTAGTAATTTTAAAATTTTCGGTAAATTATAAACACAATAAAATGCATTTCTAAATTACACTATACAACAAAAAATTGGAAAATTGGAATTTTGTATGAAAATAAAACTTTTGACATTAGTCCCATTTTGTTGCCCAGTGTTATTAGTCATTACAAAATTAACTTTTAAAGGGAAAACTAGTTTTTTTTTGTTTTGTAGTTTTTCACGGCAGGAATTTTATTGTAAACGAAATTTAACAAAACTACTTCATTAAAATGAAACTTTGGACTGCACTTGGAAATTTAATTTTAAATAATTGTTTTATTATTCGGTTTACAACAATTTATGGCTACTTAAATTTAACTCAATTTAAGTTTTCAAAACACGTTTATTCAGGCTGTGTTCTAAAATTTAGAGGTTTTGTTTTGGGGCAACATGTTCTTTTTAAGGCTTTACATACAATGTAACAAATAGTGATATTGGTATTTTTAAAATTTAAAATTTTAGACATTTTAATTTTATTTTAAAGTTTGTTTACATCATTACATCATTTCATCATTGAAAGACGGTCAACAAAATGTCCATCAATGAAACCACAGTTTGTGTAGCTTTTTTTAAGAAACTTTGCAAATTTTTTTAGAGATGACCAATCTCGTTTTGAATCCTTTTACCGATCTGAAATTTTTAAGATCAAAACAACAACTTGACAAATGGACCAACCTAAATAAAAGCGTTGAGCGTTGTTTAAATGTCAAAATGTCTCATGTAGGTACATACATACAATTTGTATGAAACAAACCAAAACAACGCAGCGGGAACGCTAAGCGGTTGGATAATCCGATTTGGACAAACCGTTAAGTAGTAAAGTTGGGTGCAAAAAATTTTTAATTTGTCAACTAATAAATGTTCTATTGTAAAGGGTTATCCATTTTGCGGTTTCAAAAGTGAACGTAAATAATATTCATGACATTTCTTTTTTATTATAAAGTTTGAACGTTGACATTATGTATGTATAAACACTACATAATTTAAATGACCACCACGCGAAATGTTGCAAGCATTGATTCTTTTGTGGTAATTTTCGACCACTTTTTGACACATATTGGGCAGTATATCAGCCATAACTTGAGGAATGTTGGTTTTTAAGTGCACAAGAGTTAAAGGTTTATCTGCATAAACACGGTCTTTCGCATAGCCCCACAAAAAAGTCTAATGGTGTCAAATCGCATGATCTTGGTGGCCAGTTGATATCGCAACGACGAGAAATTACGCGGCCAGGAAATGTAATTACAATGAAGTCATATTCGCTCTATTTTTGTGGCATGTGGCACCGTCTTGTTGAAACCACATATTCTGCAAGTCGTATTCTTCAGTAATGTGCCGTAAGACAGTCCTAATTCCTAAGAACGACGAGGAATAGACACATTCTGGTCTTTGGCAACTCTGTGGCTATGTGGCTGTTGCAGAATCACCATTTTTGTAGTATGTTTCCATAATTTTTATGCGTTGTGTGATACTTAAGCAATACATATTCGTCAATGTCAGACTTTCAACTGAAAAGAAAAAATTTGGTTTAACAACTTAGTTTGACAAATGTCGAATTCCATTCCTATACTTTTGAAACCACGAGATGGATAACCCGATATTTTGGGTTTTTTATGAAAGTTACTTCCAATTTGGAACTTTATATTGCAACTTTTTTTTAAGATAAGAATCATTCAGTCAAATGCTGCTTTTACAATTGTATATAGTGTAAATACGAATTGGGTCTCTTTTGGGGATAGTCCTCCCTATTATCCCCTTTCCAAAAGAAGCTGGTTAATTTTGGGAACAGTGAAGTTGCGCCATCTGATAGGTAGGCATACTTTTATGCTTTTTGTTCTACACCCAATTTTACCTCTTTTGCATCGACGGCGTGTAAATACTGTAGGGCTCACTGCGCATGGAGTTTGCTGAGGTTGTTTATGATTTTAATATAAATTAATAATTACAGAAATTGTGGTTTGCCGTGGCTGGGGTTCGAACTTAGGCAGAATATGATATGTTATGCTTAGCAGTCAATGTGAGTGGCACAAACTACACTTCAATGGTGATCTTGTGCATTGCCACTGGATCCAGTGTATTGCCTTCTTGGTGGTAGTAGGGAGGTATATTTTGGAGTTGAAAAACTCCAAAATATGCAACAAACGTCGACTCATATACATATGAGAGTTTTACTTCAATTTCGGCAAGAAGATCAGCTGAAATAAAATATCTCTTTCACCGCTTTACAAAACCGAGACACTTCAATGATTCTTTCGACACTATAAAATTGTGGTTTGTAAAGCTAACGTCACACTAAATTGTCATGCGCAGAACCATAGACTATAACTAGTCTGTGAATATATAGTCTACTAATGAACCAAAAAAAATGTACCATGAAGTTTCTTATATGTACTTATGTTATAGTCTACGCCCAGAATATCAAGAGCATCACCTATAGGTTAATATGTAAGCATACAAAACTGAGTTTTTCGAGCATTGCAACCGACTCTATTGGCTCGACAAAATTTCAAGATTCTACTTGGTTACAGTCGTCTGCAAAAGAGTTGATAGAAGTGTCCCAAAAAATATAAGTTATTTTTTTGAAACGCATACCCTCTAATATTTTATATTTTGCGAATTTCGGTAAAAATTAATAAAAGAAATTCTTATATACCAAGATTTAGTTTTTAATTTAAAAATAAATATAATTATCCTTTTAAAATGTCTGTATAAGGTTAAAATCTATTTTTATACCCTTCACCACCATAGGTGGAAAGGGTATTATAAGTTTATGCTGATGTATGTAACGCATAGAAATATTTGTCTTAGACCCACCTTTTAGTACACCAATAGGTTTAGAATCACTTTCTGTGTCGATTTATGTCCATTATTTATGGTACCTCCCATAGGTCCCACTTCCCGGAATTGATATTTTGGCCACAAATATCAATATTTTTTCATGAAATTTAAAGCAAATTCTGCTTATGTAAACCAAAATCACTATACCAAATTTCATTGAAATCGGTAAACATTTGACCATAGCTCCCATACAAACTCTTCTATTAAAATGAGACAAAAATCACTAAAACGCTCGTAAATCTAAAGATAATGAGAATCGGTCCACATTTGACCCTAGCTCTCATATAAGTTCAAATGACGGAAACAGCTTAAACATATAAGTTTTGAGAAAATGTTTGTATGATGGCAAAATTTAGCAAATATTTCTCTTCATACTGGGAAAAGAACTCCTTTGACCTTAGTAGTGAAGGGTACTATACGATACCCTTCTTGACCAACTTTAGCACTTTCTTATTTGTTTTAAATAACTTAGCCTAACAAATACTTTTCAGCATCTTTACTAAAACTTGCTACAAAATTTATAAAATACGGTAATTTTACCATTAAAAGTAACAAATCCAAATTCTGACTTTTGACCCGGAAAATTAAGGGTCAAGCTAATCCAATTTTGAAAAAACAAGCTAATCCAATTTTGAAAAAAAGTCGACCTTTACCTCAAGCTTTGACGTCAAACGTTATCCGATCACAATAATCTTTTATATTTCGATTATTGGAACCAAAAGGAAAAAAACTAGAGGATATGTATATCTGAATATGCATACAAGAGTGGGGCAGTCTAATAATTACTAAGTAATAAATAATTTATCTAGAAGGTTACTTCGGCATCCAGCTTATCAGTAGTCCAACGCACGGACATAGCAAATCGATTCTTTGGCGAATAATCTAAAAAAACTTCCCCTATATTTCCGCTATAGGTATTTCGGTTTACCGCAATTGAAATTTATGCTTAATATTCACACATTTAATAATAACTCGTTATTAATTCATTTATTTTTATAACACATATATTTGTTTAAACAATTTGCTTAATTTGTTTAACTATTTATGGTATTATTATTTTTTTTTAACAATAACATTCACTCGTTAATAAATTTGGAATTTTGCGTTTGCTCTTAAAATTTTAGTATCTAACAATTGTTTGGGCGATACATAAGTGGAATCGTTTCAAAAATGTTCGTTACTGATAAGGTTTTATTTTACACTTTTGTTATTTAAATGTTAGTTATTATTTTTTATTGGCATTGTTTAATCTAAATTTAATAGAGAGGGAATGATTCCTTACTGATTGTTGTGATTTGAAAACAGACACAATTAATTGAAAATTATTGTATAATCTGCTTATATAATGTGGAGACCCTTCCCATTTTCATTGTCTTATGGAGTGAGTATAGGGACATTTATTAAACTAATTTGATAGATTAGAAGATGAAATCGTAGTTCACAAACAAACAAACAATTTTGGATAATTAATCTTATCTCGTAAATGAGACAATATCATTCATTTCGTTTGGCATTTGTCATTAACAAACAATTTTAAACAGAAATTAACTTTTCTGGTTTCTTTAGTCATTTGTTAAATAAACTAATATAACGTTATATAGTCATTTTTACCCTACACCATTATAATTTTTAAATGATTTTTGTCTATTTATTAAAATAGACATTTTTATACCCCTGATAAGGGTATTATAAGTTTGTGCTGATGTATGTAACACATAGAAATATTTGTCTTAGACCACCTTTTAGTATACCAATAGGCTTAGGATCACATTCTGAGTCGACTTAGCGTCCGTCCGTCCGTCCGATAATTTGATGAAATTTGGCACAGATAATTTTTTTTGATAGTGGGACTATGGCTATTGTCAAAATCGGTCCATTATTTATGGAACCTCTCATATTTCCCACTTCCCGGAATTGATATATTTTGGCCACAAATAAAAATGTTTTTTCATGAAATTTAAAACAAGACCTGCTTATGTAAAATAAAATTATTGTACCAAATTTCCATACCATAGCTCCCATACAAACTCTTCTGTCAAAACGCACTAAATGGGACAAAAATTACTAAAACGCTCGTAAATCTAATGATATTGGGAATTTTAACTTTATTTCTTGCATACATAATTTTTGTAATAACTGTAATCAATTTGCCAAATTTCGAGATAATCGGTCCACATTAAATCCACTTAAATATACAAGTTTTGAGAAAATGTTTGTATGATGGCAAAATTTAGTAAATATTTGTCTTTATACATACAGGCAAAAGAACACCTTTGACCTTAGTGGTGAAGGGTATCGTATGGTCGGGCTTGACCGACTATAGCACTTTCTTACTTGTTTAATCCAAGCATTAGTTTTGAAAATAAATTTTTTTGTTTGCAAAAAAAAAAAAAAATTGTTGAAAAATCACAAACATTTTCATTTTTAAAAATAGTTAAAAAAAAGACTGCTCGTAATAAAAAAAAAAAAATAATTAGTGTTTCTGAAAGATAATTTTGTTGTTGAATTTTGGTTTTTTATTTAGTTCAAGAAAATAAACAGTTTAAGAGTTACGCGAATATTTATTGCGCAACCTCCTTCATTTTTTAAATAACGCTATATCTCGAAAACTAGAGATAACATAAAAAAGCATTTAGAACCATTGAATTCAGCATACTCGCATTATTTTTACCCACTAGGTCCCTTTTGTCAGTTTTTTCAACTAGCACAGTGTTATTTATTACTACCAAAATTATTCAAAACAAGAGGTTATGCTTTTTAAAAAAAAAAAAATACTTTTATTTTTTCGGGTGTAGAGTATACTTCAGTCGACCTTGTTCCATCCCTTTCAAATCTATTTATTTAATTTCGTTCAAGTACTCAAATTCTTATCGTTTGGCAACATAGAAGCGAATGCAATTCTTCGCGTCAAAGCGAATAGATAAAACTTAATACACCGAAAAACACTTGATATGGGTCTTAATTAAAATACAAAAAAAAAAACTGGGAAATTTATAAATGACATTTTTTGAATTTCAAACAATTTAAACATTAATTTATTTATTGATTGTATAATAGCGTGTGTTAAAAATTAATACTTATTTAAACCGGCTTTTTTTACAAATCAGCTCATGTCTATTAGTTAAAATTTAAAATTTTGTTGGTTAACTTAAACCCTCCAATCTAGATTAACTATTTTTAAATCTTAGAGATAAAAATTATCTATTTCTTGTAATTTCAATGATTTGGAAAATTTGTTTATTTTTGTAGATTTTTGTTTAACTTTGAGATTTTATTTTAATTGCAACTAATAAAATCATGTTTTTTTTAAATATATTTTGAAAATTTTTATTATTTGTTTATAAAAGTTTTTTGTTTGTTAACGTTAAATTAACTTTAGTCGGCTAAAAGTGACGAGAGAGTTAGCGTTTCTGAAGAAGGTCACCCACTCACACACACGGGTCGCTCACTCATTTGTTTGTTTTTATTCGTTTTAAGAATTTTTAATTAATTGCTTTTGCTTAACAGAATTAAATTTTAATATTGGGTGATCTAAAAAGTATTTTCGCATTTTTTGTCATCGGTAGCCACTCACAAATACAATGCATCAAAATCATAGATCGGCACAAAAAATCGCCGGCAGAGTTGTCATTTTTCATACTTTTAACTAAAATAGGTATTTTTTCAATGTGTAGTTCTTATATTTTAAAAAGAAAAAGTTTTCGACTCAATTTTTTTTTAATACTTTTATCAAAAAATTTTCTATTGAAAATATTTTTATCAAAAACTTATGTATATTTTTTTATATAAATTTTTTTTATCTAAAATCTTTGTATATAATATTTTTTAATCCAAAATTTTTCTATAGAAAATTTTTTTATAGAAAAATTTTTTATCCAAAATTTTTCTATGGAAAATTTTTTATCCAAAATTTTTCTATGGAAAATTTTTTATCCAAAATTTTTCTATGGAAAATTTTTTTTCCAAAAATTTTTCTATAGAAAAGTTTTTTTATCCTAAATTTTTCTATAAAAAATTTTTCTTTTATCCAAAATTCTTTTATAGAAAATTTTTTTATAGAATTTTTTTATCTAAAATTTTTCTATAGAAAAATTTTTTATCCAAAATTTTTCTATTGAAAATTTTTTTATAGAAAATTTTTCTATAAAAATTTTTTTTTATCAAAGGGTTTCTGTAGAAAATTTTGTAATCCAAAATTTTTCTATAGAACATTTCTTTATCCAAAATTTCTCTATTTCTTTATCCAATATGTTTCTATAGAAATTTTTTTCGAAAATTTATTTATAGAAATTTTTTTTTCTAAAATCTTTCTATACAAAATTTCTTAATCCAAAATTTTTCGATAGAAAATTTTTTTATCCAAAATTTTTCTATAGAAAATTTTATTTCCAAAAATTTTTAATAGAAAATTTTTTTTATCCAAAATTTTTCTATAGAAAATTTTTTCAAAGAAATTTTTTTTATCTAAAATCTTTCTATACAAATTTTTTTAATATAAAATTTTTTTATAGAAATTTTGTTTTCCAAAATGTTTTTATAGAAAATTTTTTTTCCAAAAATTTTTTTATCCAAAATTTTTCTATCCAAAATTTTTCTATAGAAAATTTTTTGATCCATAATTTTTAATCTAAAATTTTTCTATAGAAAATTTCTCTATAGAAAATTTATCCAAAATTTTTCTATAGAAAAATGTATCCAAAATTTCTCTATAGAAAAATTTATCCAAAATTTTTCTATAGAAATTTTTTTTATCTAAAATTCTTTTTATAGAAAATTTTTTTATCCAAAATTTTTTTATTGAAAATTTTTTTCTATCTAAAATCTTTCTATAAAAATTCTTTTAACCCAAAATTTTTTATAGAAAATTTTTTAACCCAAAATGTTTATATAGAAAATTTTTTAATCCAAAATTTTTCTATAGAAAATTTTTTTATCCAAAATTTCTCAATAGAAAATTTTTCTATGTATAATTTTTTATCCAAAATTCTTTTTATAGAACATTTTTTTATTCAAATTTTTTTAACAAAAATTTTTCTATAAAAAATTTTTTATGGAAAATTTTTTATCAAAAATTTTTCGATAAAAAAATATTTTTTGAAAATTTTTACAGAAAAATATTTTTATTAAAAATTTTTCTATGAAAAAATGTTTGCATCGAAAATATCAAAAAAATATTTGTTGAAAAAGTTATCGGCTTCTGGTGGTATGAGCTGCCTACTCCTGATCGAAATGATCAACATAGACCGTCATGAGTGTTATATAATAGAGTTATATAATAGAACAATCTTGATAACTGACTTTACTTTGGAGTCAAGTCGGCACGGGTTAACGTTATCCTATTGCAATAATATTTCATATTGGGACCAAAAGGAAAAAAAACTGGAGGGTATGCTATCTGAATTAAAAAAAAAAATTCCCATACCAGCGCGGTACAGTCTAAACGCCATGCAAGCTTTTAGGGCATCACTGACAGACACTTTGGTCATTAATCGCCAAACAGTTTAGAATCATTTAAAAGGGCTGACTTCAGGGTGCCACATTAACTAACTAAACGAAATTTCATTCAAAAAATAAGCAAATACTTTTTAGACTATCCAATATAATTACAAACAAAATCTCCTACCCACAATAATTTTAGCAAAACAAAACTGATGAGAGACGAGTTTTTAATGTTTTGAAAATGAGTTAAATGATTAGAGCGAAAAAAGTTTAGAAATTCTTGAAACGTATAAAATTCAAATAATTTTACGTTACGTTAAATTCGAATTTGTTTAAAGAGGTCTAGTGTTAGCCTTAAATACATAATTCCAAATTTTGAAATACTCCCCCTGCCCTTGCTATACTCCCCCTGACAAATCATTTATATTCTCTTTTTCTGGCATATGAGAGCGGTAATTTATCATTCTTTTTTAAGAAAGAAAATTTTAATTAGATAACAAATCTACTCTCCGGCGTCTTGTGAGGTTTTATTTTGAAATAAATTCAAACATATTTGTTTTGATCACAAAATTTTGAATTTGGCTTTCTTTTTAATTTGTAGTATTTAAATGTTTAAATCATTAAATTTCAGGAATTTCCTGCTTATATTAGAAAATTCCGAGAATTTTTATTCATACATATAATTTTTAATAATAATGGGACTTCCACTAGAAATTGAAAATTGTTTTGAAAATCGTTATTATTAAATGTCATCAACATTATTAATTTTGACAGTTTATCAAATAAAAGTTGTGTTCCCGTACGATAACTACTCAAACCATTTCGAAGTTACCCAAAACTCACCCAAAAACAGATCTGAACTGCTATTAACTTGTTATTACCAAAATGTTTTTAGAATTGGATTCCATAAGATTTAACACCGTCGCATATGCAGACGATAGCGCATGGAAACAGCTCTTGATATCTTACATGGATGGAGCATTTTCAATGTCCTGGGAGTAAATCCATATCAGCATTTATTCTTCCATGCTTGGATGGAATAAAACTTGCGCACACTGACCACGCCAAATATCTTAGCGTCATTCTTTACTTAAAAGTGTGCTGGAGCCTTAACACTCAATATAGGGTGCTTAAGCATCAATTACACTCTACTCATGCAGAAAGTTTTATGCAATACTTGGGGCTTAAATTCTACAAATACTGCCTGGCTCTTTGAAATGGTCGTCAAGCATATACTAAATGAATGGTGCTTTTGTTTGGTGGCCTCGTTTGTTTAAATACTAAGAAACTCATATGATTACCGGTAAAAATTTTTTTTAATTTTAAAAATGTTCTATAATGATTAAAAAGTTTTAAAAAATTTCCTATAAAGATAAGAAGTTTTTGAAAAATTTCCTATAAAAAAAGACATTTTTGAAAAATTTCTTACAAAAATAAGAAAGTTTTGAAATTTTTTTTTACCAAAATATGAAATTTTTTAAAAATCCTATAAAAAAAAATACATTTTTGAGAAATTTCCTATAAAATTAAAAAATTTTGAAAAGTTTCCTATAAAAACAAGAAATTTTTGCAAAATTTTCTTATACAAGATAAACTATTACATGGCCCATTTACCATAACAATAGTTCAAAATGCTTGGTATCTCCGACCTCGCAACTTGATCTCAACCCTCACAGGGCACTACGTGTTTAGGTTGCATGTCAAAAGAATACATCTTCCAAATAAGGACTAACACCGCGTAGTCATAATACAGATGAGGAAGATTCATTCACTCACCTCCTCTTTCATTGTCCCGCTTTTGCAAATCTAAGGGCTCTTTATATGCGTGCCTATAGTTATAACCTATTTAAGTCAAAGACCGAGCATATTTAATAATTCCATGTGTTTCTATTTTGTGCGCATATTCTCCAATTTCGTATGCTAAGTTTTGAAAGATTTTTTACTACTTGGTCTTTCCATCGAGTTTTGGGCGCACTCTTCTACGAGATCCCTCAGGATCATTATCTAATACTTGTCATGCCAGAGTATTTTTATCCCTTCACACAACATATCCTAGCCAACGCACCCGATATTTCTCGATGCGTTTCACTATGTCTATGCTAGCGTATAACTAATGGTTAATTCGATGTAGATACTAATTGTTGACGTAGACTGGTACAAAATTTTACGTGCCAGTTACCTCGCGCAAAGTGCGTCCCAGAATACTAAAGTCATTGGCAAACGCGAGTAGCATATGTTTTCTATTGAAAATTGTACCAATTGTATTAACTGCTGCATCTCGTAAGATTGAAGAGATCACATGATCTCATGATATTGAAGAGATCACATGATAAACACCTTGCATGAATCCCCGTTTAGTTATGAAATACTCTGATAGGTTCTTACCTATCTTAACAGATGATGTTGTATTAGTTAGCTTCGTAGGTACAACAAAGGGACCACTTTAGGACCCAAGTGACTCCGACTTAGTCATCAGCCAACTGCCCAACATAACCAAGCTTTGTTTTAGGTGATATTGTGCTCACAAAATTTACATTCTTCTCAAAAGAAGGCTAGACATTAATAATCCCCCTTCATACCTTGAAGTCTATACAATCTTGCAAGTTATTAAGAAAGATATTTATTAACATCACGTTAATTCTTTTATGCATCATTTGCTAATTATATCTGAGATCTTAGCAAATTTTCCGATATATAATCACATCTTTTTTTTCTCACAAAATCCTATTTTTATTGTTTTTATTAATTAATAACAAATGCATTCAGATAAAAGATGAAAAAAATTAAACAAATAAATAAAGTACATGTCAAACAAATGGAAGATTTTAAAAATTCTGTTTGATTTTCTCACATTTTTACGGGGAGTGTGTTTTGGGCTATAGTTTATTTTTTTTTTTTTGTATTTCATATTCTATGAATTTTCATTTAATATTGTTTGCATGACCGTCAAAAGATACTTTGCGACGTTTGGACGTTGTCTTTCTTGTTCTCGTAGTTGTTGTTTTTATTGCTTTTATAGCTCGCAGTGGTTGATTTTAGTCAGGGATGATTGGTAGGCACTGGAATTTCACCCAGTTTGTACCAAATCAACTATTTTTTGGGACTTTTGTAGCTATACATTTGTGGATTGGGCGATCTGGCTGACGATCCGGAATGCTTAGAGGGAAAAGCCTATGTCTAATCGAGTCTGATTACCAGACAGTCCTATTAACATAACCTAGGTTATCATCAATGGGTGTACTAAGTATGCGGCAGTTTCAATTTCAATTAAAATAGTTGGGGTGAGAAAAAAATTTAATATACTTTTGAAGATTACCCTTGGCTTTCGAATGATCCATGAAATGACAATGAAAACTGATTACTTTAGTGTTGATAGCTTCAGGTCTTGTTATTGGGAGAAGTCTACTATAATACCCAAATAATTAGAATTAGTCCTGGTAAAAAATATGGTTGTTACTATTGTGTGGGTCTTGTAAGACGGCTTCATCCTTTAGAACCTTACTGCCGATTAATACTGAAGAGTCTCGTTAAAAGAATGACTTTTAAAAACAGATGCTTATCTTAACTTAGTAGATACTTTAAAGATATAACGCCTGTGGTTTTTTGATTAAGCTGAATGAGGCTATATGTGGTCTTTGAAGCTATGTATACGAATGTTAATACTGCCATCAGTGTTCGTTGAGGAGTTTATAAATTTCGGCCATCAGCAATTTAAATCGCGCTCCTCATCTATACCAGTAATCAGTAAGCTTCTGTTTACAGGTGTAAAGCGTTTTGTTGTCTGGAGAAGTGTTTGTCTGAACACTTTTCAAAAGCAAAATACTGAAGGTCAAAATCGACGAAGTTGTTAAAACCATGTCAGTTGGCTTTGCTCTTTTAGACGTTCTCACTATAATTGGATCAACGATCCAAAACGACTATACTTCTATCCTGTTGGGACGAGTTAGTATTGTGAAGACTCGACATCGTATATCACATTGTTGAGAGAAACCAATTGTGATCGATCTTCGCAATTTACCGGTTATAAAAGCAATTTTGAATGACCGTAAAAATAAGATATCTATGTGGCTCAATATTTTAACTCCAAATCAGATGTTTACCTAGCCTGAGATAAGGTAAATTGGTCGCTTCGTTGCGGTTATCATTTGGTGACTCAATGTATGTCAGTAGAATAGAAGAAAGGAGTATGCCGCTTTCCAAACATATGTTACAAGCACAAGTTTGTATCTAAAGAACAGCCGTTTTTAACCCTCTCTCCTGAAAACAATCGATGCCTTTTGCGGGTTTTTGGTATATGATCAGGCACTGAGTTTTTTTCCTAAGTAGTTATCTAATTTTTTTAAAGTCTTTCCCCCCAATTCATAAACAAATTTTAAAATTATCAAATTCTTATAATTTGAAATTTGTATGGAAATTTTGAATTATAAGCTTGATATAGCTTAATTTCTTGACTATGAATTAATGGGTTTATTTACAACCTGATAAGGCCAAGCACCGAGCATATTTTAGAATTTCTTGCGCTTTGTGTTAGCGGCAAATGAGAGTACTATGTGTTTTCTGTTGAAAATTGTTTAAGTTGTTCTAATGCGAATAGCACTCGTTTTCCTTTAAAAATTGTTCCAGTTGTAATAACTGCAATATATTGCATGATAAATAACACAATATTGAAGAGATTACATGATAAACTATCGCCTAACATACACCTTATCAACCCATCACCCCGGCCTACAAAAGCTCTGCTGGCAAACCTGTCGAGTTATTGCAATTCTAACCTCATTTTGTTTGGTGGTGGATATGCATACATATGTATAACGTCATCATCATTGATTTGTTCATCTTCCATAGTTTCAGTGCCCTTTCTGTATCTTTTACCAGGTTTTCTTAGTCGTTCTTATAGGAGAATATACATACTTATTTAGATGACCCATATTACAACTTGTGTAGGTCAAAGGCCAACCCTATTTTAGAATTCCATGCGCATCGATCTTGTGCGCATATTCTTCAATTTTGTTGGCCAAGCTTAGAAAGATTTTCTTCTACTTGGTCTTTCCTTCGAAAATTCGGACGTTCTTTTCTACGAGTTCCCTCGGTGTCATTTTCGAACACTTTTCTTGCTGGAGTATTTTCATCTATTCGCACAACATTCCTAACCCAACGCTAAGACATACAGCTTATGATGATTCAGCAACTTATACATATACCATTTTCAAAACCATCCGTTTGGTATTTAACTTTTTGATAAAATTTACGCACTTCACTCCGACTTTTATACATCATAATTTCCTCAAACGCACGTTCTCCGTGTCTTGGTATTTTTATCTCAAATTGTTTGGATATGCCAGAATTGACCCCGACCTTTACTCCCGTAAAAGTTGGTTACCCCATATTTGTTAAAGGTACTCTTGTTTCTAGGATGAAGGTTAAAGAAGGAATTTGATAACACTAATTCTCCGTAGCTCTAAACACTGAGATCCCAATATCATATTATTACATCCTCATGCTCCACCGGGAGATAATAAGATATAAGAAGAATATGTACAGTTTGTCAAGTAATTGTTTGCATTAAATAAAAATAATGAAAATGCAATTAAAAATTCGAAAATTAAACATCAAACCGTTAAAGTTTGTTTATTTTGTTTAACACATACCGTTAATGTAACTGTTTACTACAAAAAGTCGTAAAACAATTTGAAATAAATACATGCATTGCAACAACAACAATACAAAAAGAAACATACCCAATTAAAAAGGCGTCAAATAAATGTTTGCACAATGAGTAAAGATAACACCAAACATACTTATTTACCGTTATATTTTTTATTTTATAATGTTTTATGAGTGTTATCCAATAAAATTAAAGTTATAAAAAGTATTGTAAAAAAATGTGTGCATTAGTTGCCCTATATTTAAAAAAATGCCTGCAAAATTAATTTCGAAAGGCGTTATTGAATAAGAGCATTTCCATCACTGTAACGGCAAATCCGCCAGGGAAATCGCTAAAATGTTTTTGGTGTTATTTTTACTCATTGCGCAAACATTTATTTGACGCCTTTTAAATTGGGTATATTTCTTTTTTTATTGTTGTTGTTGCTATTCATGTATTTATTTCAATTTTTTTACGACTTTTTGTAGTAAACAGTTACATTAACGGTATGTGTTAAACAAAAGAAACAAAATTAAACGATTTGATGTTTAATTTTCTAAATTTAAATTGCATTTTCAATATGTTTTTGAATGCAAACAATTACTTGACAAACTGTATTTAGTTAGAACAACTTATGTTTATAGAACGGACTTCTTTTACATTACATTTGTACTAAAAAATGGTACATTTTAACCAAACAATGTCCACCACTGATGGGTAAATAGTAGACATACAGCACAATTTGGGGTCTGTCCTCTCGCATCTTCATCATCGTCATCCCATGTATAAAAAGAGAAGGAGAACAAGACGGACCAAAAATAAAAAACAAACCAGCACAAGCCGACCAAATCATGATGCAATTCAATAAAAATGTTGTGTTTTTTATGATATTTTTTACAAAAAAAAAAAAAAAAAAACAAATTGTTACTGTTTCAATTATTTCTGATACAATAGATTACATGTGATTTCCAATCGTGTTTAACACTTTTTTTTGTTTCAATTTCTTTTTTAGAGCAAATGCGTCATATTTCTCACACTTTTTATGCTATTTTTGTTGTTGTTATTAAATTTTGTATCTCATTAAAAAAATAAAATTTCGCAATCGGGGATTTTTTTCACTTTTATTTTTTTGCTTCTCTTCAAATAAAATTTTAACTTAATTTTCTTATTTTTCTGTTACTTAAGCAAAGTCCAATTTTTGTTTCTCATTTTGTTGAGTTAATTGCTTTTTTATATTTCAGTTAATATTTTTTATCTTTTATTTGAGCTTCAGATATTTTTTTTTGGTGTACGAAGAAAACCTACCTGCTAAATAACTAATGCACGCTCGTTTATTTTAGATTTCTTTCTTGTTTTTTTATTATTTAAAAATTTTCTTTTAAAGGTTTCTGAGCTAATTCTCTTCTTTACATGAACACAACATTAAAAAATTAAATTCAACACCAAAACGAAGAAACCAGTCGAAAAGATTTATTTCATTCAAAATCTACTATCAATTCTTTTTTCTTTTATTTGTTTAAATTTTATTTTTTACTTTTGAGCAAATAACGAACTAACGAAAACTACCCGCTGTAGAAATTTATACGACACGGGTATCCCACAGATACAAAATATGTACGATACTTTGGTGAGAGTGTCAAAACTGAACTGAGCTAAAGTGAACAAATGAGTTCATTGTTATGCTGCCGTTTTGAATGGAGGAACGTTGTGGCAGTGGAACATTAAACAGTGGGAAATAAAACATATGGGTATTACATCGATTATTTTAAGATCTCAATGATTGTATAACAAATTTTATTCCAATTTTTTTTTTGCGAAAAAGGCTGAGCTTATTATTGGGACTCTGCATCTGAGTTTATTATTGGGACTCTGCATCACTCACATCTATGGTCCCTACAAACTTAAAAAGGTTATGCTGGATGGCATTAACTGATACAACCTCATTAGTTAAAATATGAAGGTAAGAGCCTAACAGAGCCCTTCAAAACTAAACGGGGGTTCAGGCAAGGCTATATTTTATCATGCGATCTCTTCAATATTGTGTTACAGAAAATTCTGCGAGATGCTGCTATTAATACTAACACATGTTACATTCCTGGGACATATTGAGTGAGATGACTGCCGCCTTTTTATGTGTCGAAAATAATTCTTATAATAAGGGTCTAGTTTTCAGTAAATGAAAAACTAAACTGATGGTTTGTACAATCAGACAGTCCAACAGAATAGTATTACATCGACTATTTTAAAATCTCAATGGTTGTATAACACATTTTGTTCCAATTTTTTGGCGAAAGAAAAAATACTTAAACCAAGGCTGAGCTTAATAATTATACTGCTCGTTTTTGACAACTTTTTTTTACAGACAAAAGGAAGACCTAGTGGATAAAGATAAATCGAGTACGCTTAATTTGATGATGCTAACCGTTTTTTATTACAGATCAAGCCTTTTGGAGACTGAGGCCATGAGACAACATATGAACGAAACGTTAAAACGGGATCTTAATACAATCTTCGAATGGGGACGCGCAAATAGCGTCGATTTTAATGCCCAGAAGATGTTGTATATTAACACACAAGCGAACGTCCGATCGTGTTGCTTTATCTGTATTTATGGGTGGTATAAATATTAAGGAATCACAAGCTCTTGTTCTAGGCATGATAATTCAGTGTGATTTCCGTTGGACTAGATACATTTTTCAAGTGTCGAAAAAAGCATTTAAGCGCCTCGGCTTTTAAAAGCGGTGCAAAAGATATTTCACTCTATCTGATCTCCTTACTATTTATACGACTTATATCCCACCGAAAATGTAATACAACCCTCATGTATGGGCCGGTGCTTCTCGACCGCGTACAGGAAAGGGAGAATATGCTTATCGGTAATAGTAGGGTATTCAACTTTATTGATTTACTAGAGCATCGTCGCCATGTTGGGTGTATCTCACTGTTTTATCGCTACTAGAATGTCATGTTTATGAAAATATCAGAAATTTTGTTTCTGCGGAAAACGCGTTTTTCTTCTAGAGTACATCCATTCGTGGTCGAATGGTCGATCGCACAACGCATTACAGTGGAATAAACTTCCCGCAGAAGTCTTCCCTTCCATATACATATGATGTAGGAAAATTCAAGTCGAATGTCCACAAACACTACTCCCTCTATATTCCTTCTCATAACCTTTTTTCCTAGTTCCAACACAAAACTTAGCATGTGTAGGGGTCATCCCCTGAGTGTTGGTTCAAGTTAAAAAATCGAAATTTAGCAATAAAATTACATATCTTTCAGGAAGACTAATTATTTTTTTTATCCTGCTCGTTTTGGAAATAAGTTTATACAAATTATAAAAATTTCGGAGTCGGTCACCGTAACTTTAAGAGTGTTAAAAAAATATCCCTCCTGTCCATATGTCCGTAGTAAAGGATTTAAATCAGTCGATTCCGAGGCGTTCGCAAAATCAAGGCATTGCCAAGATCACTTTATGGTGGATTTTGCGTATAGATTCATTTATTGCGTATATATTCATTTCATTTTAAATGGAAAACCTATTGGAAAACCCTATACTATACGTGTTCTTGTAACTGCGATATTATTGGTAATATCGCAGAAGTGGCAGACTTTGGTCGGAATATAAGATTTTCGAGTCGTTTCGATACGAAGAACCGATTGCCGTGGTAGACAATATGTAGTGCAGGCAATTAGTAGAACCAGAGGTAATAATGTGTACTACTGCAATATCCTGTGTCAGTAATACCCTAGTAATTTTTGGCAGACTTCTCTCTTCCTTTGCAATAGATGGGGAATGACTACCAAGTAAAACATTCATCCGGTAAGGTGTTTTAACGAGGTTTGCATGTTCTTATTTTGGTGATCCAACTCCGTTAGATGATGAAACGGATTTGCCATTGACCCACCAATTGCTATATACGTCGCAAGTAGGCTTACTTTTTCTTTTACACAAGTGCTGTAGGCTAGCGACTTGGGGCCATATTGTTATTACGTATTTTTATTAGCAAGTTTCAGTGGCATGTCTTTATGGACCCAAGTGAGGTGGACCTTACAGTCTGCATCCTGCCTAACCTAACCTAACCTTCAGTGGCATGTGCTGAGGGCGAGTATATTCTGTCGAATTTCACTGCAAATTTTGGGGTGGGGTTATGTCTGTAATTTTTCCTATGATTGGGCTGGAGATAGCTACAGATTAATAGAAGTGAAAGGTTTTGAACGTCCCGTAATAATTAATTGATTTCCAATTTTATCGCGTACCTCCCATTGGTCTAACTTCCCGAATTGAGATTTTTGTCACTAATTTCAGTATATTTTTTTTTTAAATTGAAAAAAATTGGCTTATACAAACAAAAATTTTATTGGACACCTATACAAAAACAAAGTATTTTTTAATGGAATTATGTTATGTGCTGAAATGTCTCTTGGGGGCCACGAAGTAATAGCTCGTGAGAACCACTGCTATATAGATTATAGCAAATTTTAAAGAATTTTTAATTAGCAATTATTCCTTTGAACTTCGGCGTTTCGTTGACACGGCTTAACATTCAGCAAATATGCCTTCGAAATCGTAATTTTAAGAACGAAACCCAAGACTAGGCAGAAAATAAACAACTTTAATTTATTTAAATCACTATATATGTATTTGTTAACTTAAATTTTCAAAAATAATATCAAGCTTTTTCTTTTTTTGTTTAATATAGTTAATAGTAAACGATTGCAAAAAGTTGGAACAAAAATATTGCTTTTTACTAAAACATTTTGATCGCCAAGTTAGACTTTTATTAACCTTATGTTCTGAGTTAAATTTGTCAATAAATAAAGTTAAATTAAATTTTATCAAATTACTTAAACATAAATTAATAGTTTTATTTCAAATTTCTGTTTGCTAAACGTTTAATTATAAATTGTATTCAATTATTGCGTTGTATGATTTATTAACTGATTTATTTTCAATTTGATTGAATTTCTTTTATAGCATTTGTTTGTATTAAATTTATGTTATTATTAATAATCACTATATTTAATGTTTTTTATAAAATTAATTTGAAAGCATACGTTTTTTGTTCAAATAAAAAATAAACAGCAATAAAATTTACTTTTTTAAAATTGGAGAAGAAGACTTTTAATTCAATTAAAAAAAACACAAATTATAAAGCTGCTGCATAAGGTGGTGTTTTGAGTACTTTTGTTTAACAATAAAATAAAAATGTTACATTTTGATAAAGCAAGAAAATTAAATTAGAATATAGGTTTTTTTTTTATTTTTTCCATTGATTTTTCTAAAATTGTTTGTTGCTGGTTGTATGACGTTTTATTTTGTACCTAAAATCCTAGAATCTTATGAGGGTAAACCCAAAGTCTTACGGACTAAACGTTTGGCTATTTGATTAAATTCTTCACGTTTTTCACGCCACATTATGGCAGCATCGACATTTGCACCGGACTCGTCGTTGGGCTCTAAAAAGAAAAATACGAATTTTTGTTAGAATTATATTTTAGAAATTAACAAAACTTGATTAATTGAGTTATAATAAATAATTTAACATTTTAAAATAAAATAAGGAAAGTTTTATTTCAATATCAAAGCGAGAAAATTCTTATATGATATTGATGAACTGTAAATCGTATAAACAATACGTCGTTCATAAACTCAAAAATATTAAAATTTATATTCTAATTCATCTCTTATGTAGTTATATTGTCATAAGTCGCAATTTAAAAAGAGCTTTAACATTTTTCAGATATATCACAGAACTTCCGTATTTTGCTTTTATAGAAAAATTAAACATTTTATTGGAATGAAACCAAATTTGTACTAAAACTCAATTTTTTCGAACATTTTTATATGAAAATATAAAACCTCGATTTTCTTGGAAACTAGAGGAGATAGAGCCATTTGGGCAAAAATCTGTGATCACTACAAAAATTTCTAAATTCGTACTAAAACACAATTTTTTTTTAATTATTATATGCAAACATAAAACCTTGATTTTCTTGGAAACTAGGGGAGATAGAGCCATTTGGGCAAAAATCTGTGATCACTAAAAAAAATTTAAAAATTCGTACTAAAACTCAATTTTTTGAAAATTTTAAATTTTGCTTAAGTTCAGATTTTATGACGGTTTAAATTTGGTTATTTTCAAGATTTTTTTGAAAACATTCTCATTTTATATGCCTATAGCTTTTGATATGGTTATTAGATTTTTATGAAACTAGGCTCATATTTCAGAGTATGTCCTGTGGTTTAAATGTTTTAATTAAAATTTTATATCATGAATTGGAGAACAAAGGAGATAAATTATGTCCATGACTAAAGGATATCTCAAAAAGTATATTTTCATTATCCTTCTCTCAAATATGGATTATAGTTTTCACATCATAAAATAAAAACCAAAAAAGTTTGAGCATGGGGGATCGGAAAATAACAGACTTTTTGTCAAACAACTCATTTTATTTCAATACAAATTTTGAATGTATTGAAATACATTTTAAACTATTCGAATTTTTTCTTCTTGTTTTCATTAATTTTTGATTATAAGTTTTTAAACATTTTTTTTTACTTTAACGAAACTACCCAAATTTACTCAAGTGTTCCCGTAAAAAAATTCAATAAAAATTGTTATTTTTTGTGTAATTTCTGACTACTTCGGACTGTTTTGGGTAGTTTCGTTAGAGTATGGGAACAAACATTTTGATTACAAGTTTTAAACAAATTTTTTGATTTTTATCAAAGAAAAAGTCTGTGTAGTTTCGAATAAGAAATTAAATTACTTCCACAATTTAGTAAAGCAGGAGCAGGGTAACTTCGGTCTGGTTTGGGTAGTTTCGTTATACGGGAAAACAACTACAATTTGAAATAGAAAAAACTACATATGTTAATAATGGGAGGCTTTGATTTTTGTTTTTTATATGAGATTTTATTTCATTATATTCAAGCAAACGCGGAACCCACTTTAAGCAAAGCTTTTTCATAGTTAAATGACTGCCAAAATTTGACTTAATGTATACAATTGACTTAATGTATAGAATATGCTGTTTTTTTGGAAAACAAAGGTTTAGCGCATTGTATAAATAAAATACTAAAGCTCTGTGTAATATTTACAAGTACAAATCTCAATTCATTTTAAATTAAGTCATAATTTTAAAATATCTCTGTCCCTATTTTTCTTCATACGTGAAACTACGTCAACACCAATAAAATACTCTTACATTTCCTAATTTTAAATGAGACGTAATAGCTATTTAAACAAAACTTACCCGCCAACATTGAAACAACACTGAGTAAAATCTTTTCTACGCTTTGTACGGGACTCCAACGTTCGGCAGAAGACTCATAGCCCATGGGATCGTCACCAGGGGCATGTAATATTGATATGCACACACGACCATCAGCAAAAACTAAAAAATTTCTATTACAAAACTTTCAAGTCAATAATAAAACACCAACTCACTATTAGGATGAAACATGTCGCATGTAAATTTCATTTTAGGAGGACTCAGAGGATAATCTGGCGGGAATATTAAGCGGGCAGGGAACACACCACCCTCAAAACAAGTGCCTTCAGGACCACTAGCATTAAATTACAAAAAGAGCACATAGAATATCTCGACGGGGCATTTAAACATTAAACTTACGCTATTAAAGCCTCCCACTCAAAAAAATTATCTTCACTTACGGGCCCGGCCACAATACCTTCTGGGGGGTCCAAAGTCAATTCTGAAAGATAATATTTATGTATTACAATTTCTTAAATAATATAAATATGTTACACAATTACGTTTATATTCTGCCATAAGTCTTCTTAACGCTGAACCGGCCATTTTTGCTGTTTTTCAATGATAAATCTAGACCCCAGTTGTGTTTTTGTCTTTTCCTATTACTCAAAGGTCCACAACCCCTCACTCACTCACTGACTTTCCTGTTTTGCCAACAACGAAAAATTTTATATTGGCTTTTGTTTACTTTCTTTTTTTATCAAACACGATATTTGTTTATTTTTCAAGTATTTTATTTACTTTATCAATTATTATGTAAAGCAATGAATCTTAAATTATGAATTTTTGTGTTTTTCAACCAATTTTGTTATAAATTTCGCTTGAAAAATTGTAATTTTCTTATTAGTCCAAAGAAAAAATCCAAATAAAAAAAAACGTCACGACACAAAGAAATAAATTATGACTTGTGTCAAAAATAAAGCAGAGAGCTACCAGACGCTTCGTGGCTGCATTAAAGTGGTAACACAGGGTGTTTATATTAGGGAAATAGTAGTGGCAGCATAGCAAAACCGTTATTTTTAAATTATGCAGGATATATTAGCTTATATCAAAGATTATGTAACCTTCGTCCAACTTAAAACCATTTTCTCTGTAACAATTGTTTGTTATTCTGTTGTAGTTCTTTAATTAAAATGTGTTTATTATAAAAATATCACATTTTATACACTGTGCTAGTTGAAAAAATCGACAAAAGGAACCCCTAGTTGATAAAGATAAATCAAGTACGCTGAATTCAATGTTAGCACCATAGCGTAGTAAAAAAATGGAAGAGGTTGGGGTAATAAAAATTCGCGTAACTCAAAAACTGTTAATTTTAATAAACTAGGTAAAATATCGAAATTCGGCAATAAAATTATCTTTCAGAAACATTAATTATTTTTAATCCATGTTTACTGTATGTTTTACGGATTAAAAAAGTTGTCAAAATTGAGCACAGTGTCACAAAAAAAGAAAAAAAAAAAAAAAAACAAAATTACTTTTACTCATATTTTATAGGTAATCTTTAATTAACGCCCAAAGACATTAAAATATGCCAATAACGAATAAAATGGCATTTATTAAATATTTTAATGTACTCGAAAAATTCACTTAATCACGTATGAAATAGGGTGATTTAAACTATGGTCTAAACGAAATAAAGTTTTAAGTTAAGTCTTTCGTTAAGTTAAGTCTTTCGATTTTAGTAAAGCTTGATAAATCTACAGCTCCTGTATTTGGTAAGTATTCAACACGAGTTCTGAGGCTCTAACTTGCAGCATCCAAAAATTTAGTGCATGCTATGCGAATCATCTATAGCAACCTGCGCAAGTGGCAACAAATATCAACAAATACCTATTAGCCTCAAGTTTCTTATACAATATATAAATTTTTTCTTTAATATACATAAGCTTTTACAATTTAACATACCCTAATGTAATACAAACACTCTATTTTTATTTTAAATAACTGCAAACTGCAAATCATTCCTCAATATTCACATTAACAGAATTTAAAATCCAACAGTAAAACAACATCATATAAAACTCCGGGAATAAAACAGGAACAAATAGTGAATAAACATACAATGACACAGGACTTATCTATTGTTACCAATAGCAACAGGACCGGTGAAAATATCTTTTAAGCCACAATTACAAACAGATGATACACGACATGATACAAAGTGTTAAAAAAAACAAATGAGGGAAGTAAATTGGTAAGCATGATCATAGGTTACCCCTATACTGATGTGGTCAAATGTGGAACATCAATATCTTTTTGATGGTTAGCGACATATATATACATATTTGCAAATTTTCATCATACAAACGTTTTCATTACACCATTTTTCTAATGTAGGATTCATATAACTCAAGCGTCTGACGATTGAGTGAAATTTACATGTGTTTTGTTATTGTAACAAAAAGAAAATACATGTAATTTTCACTCAATCGTCAGACGCTTGAGTTATATGAACCCTACATAAATGTTTGTAATCGCCCATGTTAAAAATTGACCACGCCCACTTTTACGTTCCCAAATTCGAAAACAGCTGCAATGTTATGGGAATACCAATTGACCACCCCCACTTTTTCGTTTTATCTAAAATGTTTCTCTTAAATGTTTGTGGTAATTCAATTAAAATTTTTCTATTTTTTAAATTTTTACCAAGAAAAGTCACCACGCCCAATCTAAAACTCACTTTTTTCGATATATCTAAAATCGCAGAACGACTACATCGATTTGGTTATTTTTTAATAAAAGTTCGCAATAGTCCGCAAAAGTTTTATACAGAAAGAAAAATTGTCCACGCTCATATTTTTTTTTATCAAAATGTAATTTTAAGTAACAGTTTAACTACAAATTTTCGAACCCGGGCAAGTTCCATCCCAAATACAAAGATCATTTTGTTCTTATGTCATAACTATATTAGGTCTACCTAAGCAGTAAAGAACAAATTTAGCATCGCCCAGAACCCAGCTAGTCAAAAATAAATGTCTATGCCAAAGTTCACCAAATTATCTTTAAAACTGGATTGACAAAACTTTCATTATGGCATGTCATGAGTTTAATTTAAACGCTTGAAAAGTTGACTTTACGGTCAACTGGTTGTCCAATATAGGAAAAAGATGCCAGTTGTGGGGATGGGGTAGTGCTAGTTCTTATTAGAGCACTTCCTCTAAGACCTTCTAGTATGGGTGACCTTATCGATGATATAATGCAATCTCTTTCATCTTAGTCTAACAACTGATCGCATTGTAAGGCTTTGTTTAGTCATCTTGGTTTCAGACCAATATTTTTGTGCGTTAAGTATAAAACAGAATTGGGACGAACGACTAATTTTAGAAACGAATGTTCGTCATTAAAAATAGAAGATATGGGTTTATATGAAAGTGCTCACAATAGACGAAATTCGTCGTGCGTATCGAACAGTGCTATAGGTTTATTTGACAGCCTCCTATTTTTTTTGCTGTAAATATTTAATATTTTATGAGTTCTTTATAGTATAAACAAAAAATATTTATTTAAAATAAAATCAACTAAACAAGTAAGAAAGTGCTATAGTCGGTCAAGCTCAACCATACAATACCCTTCACCACTAAGGTCAAAGATGCTCTTCTCTATGTATAATGACAAATATTTGCTCAATTTTGCCATCATGCAAACATTTTCTCAAAATTTATATAATAAAGCTGTTTCCGTCATTTGGACTTATACATATGAGAGCTAGGGTCAAATGTGGACTGATTATCTCGAAATTTGGCAAATTGTTTATGTATGCAAAAAATAAACTCAAAATTCTCATCATCTTCTGATTTACGAGCGTTTTAGTGATTTTTGTCTCATTTAGTGCGTTTTGACAGAAGAGTTTATATGGGGGCTATGGTTAAATGTGGATCGAATTCAACTAAATTTAATACAGTTATTTTGGTTTATATAAGTAGTATAATTTAATAATTCATAATTTTTCATGAAAAAATATTGATTTTTGTGACCAAAAGATTAATTCCGTGGAGTGGAATCATGGGAGGTACCATAAATAATAGACCGATTTTGACGAATTTCAATAGCCATGGTCCCACTATCAAAATAATTATCTCTAGAATTCATCAAATTATCTTTAGAATTGCGACCTGTAGTTTGATTACATGGTTAACATGGGGACCAGCCAGCTAGTTGAACGGACTGACATCGCTTAATCGACTCAGAAATCGATTCTAAGGCTATTTGTATACTAAAAAATGGGTCTAAGACAAATATTTCTATGCGTTACATACATCAGCACAAACTTATAATACTCATTCCACCAATGGTGGTGAAAAGGGTATAAATATCTTCTGAAATAATCAAAGAATAAAAAAAAAATAAAAAGGTGTAAGTGCGCGATATGTGCGAAAGGATGATTAAAATGCGTAAATCAAAAATTCAAAGGAATGGCGTCAACAACGTTTATTCGTCCCAAATGTGTTCAATGATTGAATGTACAAATGGAATTTTAAAAGCCGAATTCATCTTGCTGGACGTAATTAGTTGTTCGTCCGAATTGTGTTTCTATCTTTAGTTGAGTTTATAAATGTGTCTAAGCTAATTTAGATATTTAGGCTGGCAATGCCAAAACAAAGTTTTCTTTTTATTTAGGTGAATGCCTGAGCTAATAGTTGTAAGGCAATATTGTTTTAAATACTTCCGTTGATATTTCATTTCCGGTTTAGGTGGAAGGTTTAATTTTAAGGTTAAAATTTTAGTAATAAGTTGAATTTTGTTAATAAGTGTAATCTGAGTTTAAGATATTAATCAGAGTATAAGACTATTCTCTTAGTATATGACTAGGTATGCGTATAAATTTACCAAAAATCAAGAATAAAATTGTCAACATTAAAATCACTTCAATATCCACATTAAATCATTTCATAACCTCTATCATGAAACAAACTACGGATTTCCGTTTTTAAAAATATCCGGATATACATATTTTCAATGTGTGTCGTGTGGTAATCTTGCCTCAATACCTTTTTGTTGTTATTACCATCGTCCAATGCATAAATACTGTGATAAGTTTCCGTGTTTCTCTATGGTTGTTCGATGATGTGTGTGTGTGTGTGTGAGTGGGAAACGGAATCATGATACAACATCAGTTGCACCTGTAAATGAATTGTCGTGTAATAATAATCGTTATAATAAAAATGCATTTCATTTATGGAAAATGATATCTCTCCATGAATGTCATGGAAACCTAGTAAATACCTTTATATACATAAATAAATACATATATTCATACATACATATGTATGTTTATATGTACGTATAAAAATATGGAGACATAAAGATTTACAAAATACATATGCATAATAATAGTCCAGTTAAACGGATGCAGCCATAGCATGACGCTACACCAGCAAGTGCTTAACAATACAATTTCAATTGGAATGTTCAATTATTGACACTCATATATATATGGAGATAAAAAAATAACAATGAATGGAATTTTTATCTTTTTGTCCTTTTTAAATTCTTACGTAATCAAATTAACACAATTTTATAGAAAAACATGAAAATTCAAAAAAAGGATTCATTTTATCTATCATCCGGCTTTGACTACTGTACCATCTTGCTGTGATAAAAATTTACTCCAATAAATTTATTGCTCCATGTTCTTTTTGTCACATTAACATATTTTAATTGTCAAAAATCTGACTTAAATTAATTAATTTATTCACATGCATAATTAATTATTTCATATGAATTGTAATTGAATTAAAGCCATTGAAAGTTTATATGATATCAATTTTAATAAATGTGAAAAGTGCGAGGGATGGTGTTAATATTCTGGAATTGGTGGATTCCTGATCATTTCATCTGGTATGTCAGGCTCCTATAGTAAATAGTAAAATTTTAAAAAATTTCTTATAAAAAGTCAATTTTTGAAAAATTTCCTATAAATAGTAAATTTTTGAAAAATGTCCTATAAAAATAGTAAATTTTTGAATAATGTCCTATAAAAATAGCAAATTTTTGAAAAATTTACTATAAAAATAGTAAAATTTTGAAAAATTTCCTATAAAAATAGAAAATTTCTGAAAAATTTCCTAAAAATAGTAAATTTTTGAAAAATTTCCTATAAATAGTAAATTTTTGAAAAATATCCTATAAAAAGTAAATTTTTTAAAAATTTCCTTTAAATAGTAAATTTTTGAAAAATTTCTTATAAATAGCAAATTTTTGAAAAATTTCCTATAAATAGTAAATTTTTGAAAACTTTCCTTTAAAAAGTAAATTCTTGAAAAATTTCCTTTAAAAAGTAAATTTTTGAAAAATTTCCTATAAAAGGTAAATTTTTGAAAAAATTCCTATAAGTAGTAAATTTTTAAAAAATTTCCTATAAAAATAGAAAATTTCTGAAAAATTTCCTATAAATAGTAAATTTTTGAAAAATTTCCTATAAATAGTAAATTTTTGAAAAATATCCTATAAATAGTAAAGTTTTGAAAAATATCTTATAAATAGAAAATTTTTGAAAAATTTCCTATAAATAGTAAATTTTTGAAAAATTTCCTTTAAAAAGTAAATTTTTGAAAAATTTCCTTTAAAAAGTAAATTTTTGAAAAATTTCCTTTAAAAAGTAAATTTTTGAAAAATTTCCTTTAAAAAGTAAATTTTTGAAAAATTTCCTTTAAAAAGTAAATTTTTGAAAAATTTCCTATAAATAGTCAATTTTTGAAAAATTTCCTATAAATAGTAAATTTTTGAAAAATTTCCTTTAAAAAGTAAATTTTTGAAAAATTTCCTTTAAAAAGTAAATTTTTGAAAAATTTCCTTTAAAAAGTAAATTTTTGAAAAATTTCCTTTAAAAAGTAAATTTTTGAAAAATTTCCTTTAAAAAGTAAATTTTTGAAAAATTTCCTATAAATAGTCAATTTTTGAAAAATTTCCTATAAATAGTAAATTTTTGAAAAATTTCCTATAAAAAGTAAATTTTTGAAAAATTTCCTATAAAAAGTAAAATTTTGAAAAATTTCCTAAAAATAGTCAATTTTTGAAAAATTTCCTATTAATAGTAAATTTTCGAAAAATTTCTTATAAATAGAAAATTTTCGAAAAATTTCCTATAAATAGTAAATTTTTGAAAAATTTCCTTTAAAAAGTAAATTTTTGAAAAATTTCCTTTAAAAAGTAAATTTTTGAAAAATTTCCTTTAAAAAGTAAATTTTTGAAAAATTTCCTATAAATAGTAAATTTTTGAAAAATTTCCTATAAATAGTAAATTTTTGAAAAATTTCCTATAAAAAGTAAATTTTTGAAAAATTTCCTATAAAAAGTAAATTTTTGAAAAATTTCCTAAAAATAGTCAATTTTTGAAAAATTTCCTATTAATAGTAAATTTTCGAAAAATTTCCTATAAATAGAAAATTTTCGAAAAATTTCCTATAAATAGTAAATTTTTGAAAAATTTCCTTTAAAAAGTAAATTTTTGAAAAATTTCCTTTAAAAAATAAATTTTTGAAAAATTTCCTATAAATAGTAAATTTTTGAAAAATTTCCTATAAATAGTAAATTTTTGAAAAATTTCCTATAAAAAGAAAATTTTTGAAAAATTTCCTATAAAAAGTAAATTTTTGAAAAATTTCCTATAAAAAGTAAATTTTTGAAAAATTTCCTGTAAAAAGTAAATTTTTGAAAAATTTCCTATAAATAGTAAATTTTTGAAAAATTTCCTATAAATGTTAATGATGTTAAGGCGAAGCTTTTTCAAATAAAACGACTTAATTTTTTAACTGTACAATATTAGTTTTTTTTTTTATTATTCTTCATATTTTTTAGTAATCTTATACTTTTTGTTGTAATAATTGTGATGGTGTGATTTTGTTTTTTTTGTATATAATTTTTTGATAATTTTCCAATTGACATTCAATTAAATCGATATTTAAAATATTCAATTAAATGGAGCTTTTATAATTTTTGTCAAATTTTAAATATTTTGCCAAATAATTTTTAATGTGGAAATAATGAACTAATGATTTATATTTTTATATTCTGTTATTTGGATATTAATAATAATAATATTTTTGTTAAAAACTACAATAAATTTATTACACAAAAGACGAATTAATTATCAGACTTAAGAAGATTATTTATAATTGATATATAAATATTTATATATTATAATTAAAATACATATTTAAGGATATAAAATACAATATAGAATATTTTTTTTCAAATTTAGTAAATCATAAAAAATTAAGTTAAAATATTTCTTTGTGATTTTGATTTTTATATTATTATAATTAATACTATTTTTTCTGATTTTTATTTCACATAAATTAATTAACAAATAAAAATTTTAAATTATAAATATTTAAATTATTATTGCATTTTGTTTGGTTTTTTTTTTCAATTTTATTAAAAAAAGGATTTGATTATTTGCTTTTAAACGAGGCTATGGTTTTTAAAAGGGGCGTGGCTTTGTTAGTTTAAAGTTCTGTGGGCGGTGAGAGATTCTGGGGTTTTAACACAGTTTCTTTTATAGTTGTTAATTGCTACTTTAGTAGGAATTGTTATTATTTATTGCATTTTTTTATTAGTTAATTATATTTTTGTTTTATTTAATTCGTTTGTTTGTGCGTTTTCTTATTTTAAATAAATTTTCTTTAATTTTGTAATTAAAAAAAAATATTTAAAATTTTTTTCTTTAATTTCACACATTTTTCTGAGTTCTTATTTTTCGCTTTAAGTTTCTATTTCGTTAGGAATTTATTAACTATTTTGGAGCAAAATTAAAAATATTCGACAATAAAATTTAAAATATTCTTCTTGGGCGAATATAGTGTAACCTGCAACATTTTAATGAAAAAAGTAAATTTTGAAATTTTGTGTAGATTTGAAAGTAGTTTGAAGGCCTTTTGGAAAACAGTAATACTATTTTATATATAATTTGAAAGCATGATTTTTATATGGACACAAAAGCTTCGCTTAATTTAAATGTTCAATAAAATAAGGGAAATTTTAATATGAAAGCTTTAAGTACCTAAAACTAGCGCAAATTGTTCCAAACTTTGTTTATTGCAGCTAAAAGATCGGTTCATAAAATTATTCTATAGAATTATTTAGGTGAGAGAAGTTTTTATATTTCCATAAAAGCTTTTAAATCTTAAAAATAATCCAAAATAACTGAAACTGCTGTTAAAGCTTTGCGCTGCTAAAATCCTTTTGTAGGCAGCTTTCTATATGACAAAAAAGCTCTGTATTTTAGAAACAGTAAAATATGATATACTATTTTAAAGAGAGTTTTTTTTTTATATGATCAAAAATGATCTTCTTACTTTGAATGATTAATAAAATAAAATACCTAAGATTAATACAAATTATTTAAAACTTTATTTATTATAGCAAAAATATCTCCTTACAAAATTATCCTATTGCAGTTTCCAGTAAAAGGTAACCTAAAAAAAATTGAATCTATTATCAAAGCTTTTTATATTCTTTTGAAGTCATTTGAAGTTATGTTACCAGAAATAATCAATGAAATAAGGGATTTACATATTTATATAAAAGCTTCGATTGCCTAAGAGTAGTACATATTATTTAAAACTGCTCAGATCAAAGCTTTTTTTACTTATCATAACTTAAAGAACTTTTCAAAGACTGTAATTTTTGAAAATTTAGAAGCAGTTTGAATAGCTTTTGCAATTAGTAAGAAAAGCTATATTATTTTGAAGAAAGCTTTTAATATAAGCAAAAAGTAATGCTTGTATTTCAATTACTTCGAATTAATGATGAATGAAAAACAATCATATAATATTTTAACTAATTTTAAAGAATCTTACAAAAATATATAGGTATATGGAAATAAAAAAATTTTAATAGAAAAGCTGAATTACCTAAGAGTAACACACTTTATTTGAAAGTGCTGTCAAATCAAAGCCTTTTTTATGTATCTAAAAGCTATATTCACGAGTTTTCCTATAAAGTTTCTGAAGCGAAAAATGGTAATTTCGACATACGAGTATAAAAATATAAAATTTTTGAAAATTTCTTAAAAATAGAAAATTTTTTAAAAAGTTTCTACAAAAATAGAAAATTTTTAAAAAATTTCCTGTAAAAATATTCAATTTTCGAAAAATTTCCTATAAAAATCAAAAATCTGAAAAATTTCCTATAAAAATAAGAAATTTTTGAAATATTTCCCATAAAAATAAGAAATTTTTGAAATATTTCCCATAAAAATAAGAAATTTTTGAAAAATTTCTTATAAAAATAAGAAATTTTTGAAAAATTTCTTATAAAAATAAGAAATTTTTGAAAAATTTTTTATAAAAATAAGAAATTTTTGAAAAATTTTTTATAAAAATAAGAAATTTTTGAAAAATTTTTTATAAAAATAAGAAATTTTTGAAAAATTTCTTATAAAAATAAGAAATTTTTGAAAAATTTCTTATAAAAATAAGAAATTTTTGAAAAATTTCTTATAAAAATAAGAAATTTTTGAAAAATTTCTTATAAAAATAAGAAATTTTTGAAAAATTTCTTATAAAAATAAGAAATTTTTGAAAAATTTCTTATAAAAATAAGAAATTTTTGAAAAATTTCTTATGAAAATAAGAAATTTTTGAAAAATTTCTTATAAAAATAAGAAATTTTTGAAAAATTTCTTATAAAAATAAGAAATTTTTGAAAAATTTCTTATAAAAATAAGAAATTTTTGAAAAATTTCTTATAAAAATAAGAAATTTTTGAAAAATTTCTTATAAAAATAAGAAATTTTTGAAAAATTTCTTATAAAATAAGAAATTTTTGAAAAATTTCTTATAAAAATAAGAAACTTTTGAAAAATTTCTTATAAAATAAGAAATTTTTGAAAAATTTCTTATAAAAATAAGAAATTTTTGAAAAATTTCTTATAAAAATAAGAAATTTTTGAAAAATTTCTTATAAAAGTAAGAAATTTTTGAAAAATTTCTTATAAAAATAAGAAACTTTTGAAAAATTTCTTATAAAATAAGAAATTTTTGAAAAATTTCTTATAAAAATAAGAAACTTTTGAAAAATTTCTTATAAAATAAGAAATTTTTGAAAAATTTCTTATAAAATAAGAAATTTTTGAAAAATTTCTTATAAAATAAGAAATTTTTGAAAAATTTCTTATAAAATAAGAAATTTTTGAAAAATTTCTTATAAAAATAAGAAAATTTTGAAAAATTTCTTTTAAAAATAAGAATTTTTTGAAAAATTTCCTATAAAATTAAGACATTTCTCAAAATTTTCTTATAAAAATAAGAAATTTTTGGAAAATTTCCTATAAAAATAAGAAATTTTTGAAAATTTTGCTATAAAAATAAGAAATTTTGGAAAAATTTCCTATAAAAATAAGGAATTTTTGAAAAATTTGATATAAAAATAAGAAATTTTAGAAAATTTCCTATGAAAATAAAAAATTTTTGAAAAACTTCCTATTAAAATAAGAAATTTTTTAAAAATTTCCTATAAAAATAAGAAATTTTTGAAAAATTTCCTATAAAAATAAGAAAATTTTCAAAAATTTCCTATGAAAATAAGAAATTTTTGAAAAATTTACTATAAAATTAAAAAAAATTTTTGAAAATTTCCTATAAAAATAAGAATTTTTTTTTAAAAATTTACTATAAAATTAAAAAATTTAAAAAAAAAATTCCTATCAAATTAAGAAATTTTTAAAAAATTTCCTATAAAAATCAGAAACTTTTGCAAAATTTCCTAAAAAATTAGCAAATTTTTAAAAAATTTTCTATAAAAATAAGAAATTTCTTAAAAATTTCCTATGAAAACAATAAATTTTGTAAATACTTTTAAAATCGTCCAATAATTTTGAAAAGTGATTGTTAAATTTAATAATACATGCTAAAGTTTCATCTTTTAAATAAGACTTCCATATTTTGTATTACTATTTTAATGTATGAATTTTTATTTACAAAATGTTGCAGGTTTTTAAAATTAATAGTTAAGTAAATTTACAAATTATTTAAGTATGTTTGTATGTATAAAATATTTAATAAATAAATGCAGTTAGTATATAATTTTATTTCTTATAGCAGTATATAAAAATAACAGAAATGAGCATAATTATAGCACATATCAAAATACATATTTTTCAGAATAATTTTCTTAGTCGATTTAATGATTTCCGTCCTGAAGAGTGCGTATTTGGCTGTCCATGTTAAGCTTGTGTTGAAAGTGCTGGTATCAATTTAAATTTTTGAAAAATTTCCTATAGAAATAGTAAATTTTTGAAAAATTTCCTATAAAAATAGTAAATTTTTGAAAAATTTCCTATAAAAATAGTAAATTTTTGAAAAATTTCCTATAAAAATAGTACATTTTTGCAAAATTTCCTATAAAAATAGTAAATTTTTGAAAAATTTCCTATAAAAATAGTAAATTTTTGAAAAATTTCCTATAAAAATAGTAAATTTTTGAAAAATTTCCTATAAAAATAGTAAATTTTTGAAAAATTTCCTATAAAAATAGTAAATTTTTGAAAAATTTCCTATAAAAATAGTAATTTTTTGAAAAATTTCCTATAAAAATAGTAAATTTTTAAAAAATTTCCTATAAAAATAGTAAATTTTTGAAAAATTTCCTATAAAAATAGTAAATTTTTGAAAAATTTCGTATAAAAATAGTAAATTTTTGAAAAATTTCGTATAAAAATAGTAAATTTTTGAAAAATTTCCTATAAAAATAGTAAATTTTTGAAAAATTTCCTATAAAAATAGTAAATTTTTGAAAAATTTCCTATAAAAATAGTAAATTTTTGAAAAATTTCCTATAAAAATAGTAAATTTTTGAAAAATTTCCTATAAAAATAGTAAATTTTTAAAAATTTCCTATAAAAATAGTAAATTTTTGAAAAATTTCCTATAAAAATAGTAAATTTTTGAAAAATTTCCTACAAAAATAGTAAATTTTTGAAAAATTTCCTATAAAAATAGTAAATTTTTGAAAAATTTCCTATAAAAATAGTAAATTTTTGAAAAATTTCCTATAAAAATAGTAAATTTTTGAAGAATTTCCTATAAAAATTGTAAATTTTTGAAAAATTTCCTATAAAAATAGTAAATTTTTTAAAAATTTCCTATAAAAATAGTAAATTTTTGAAAAATTTCCTATAAAAATAGTAAATTTTTGAAAAATTTCCTATAAAAATAGTAAATTTTTGAAAAATTTCCTATAAAAATAGTAAATTTTTGAAAAATTTCCTATAAAAATAGTAAATTTTTGAAAAATTTCTTATAAAAATAGTAAATTTTTGAAAAATTTCTTATAAAAATAGTAAATTTTTGAAAAATTTCCTATAAAAATAGTAAATTTTTGAAAAATTTCCTATAAAAATAGTAAATTTTTGAAAAATTTCCTATAAAAATAGTAAATTTTTGAAAAATTTCCTATAAAAATGAAAGTTTTTCAATTATCTTTAGGATCACGTAAAGCCCATTTTTTTTTTGATTTTAAAGCATCACTGATTTTGTTAGAAAATTTTTTGAAGTTTGCTAAAACTGTAGTCATTACTGTCCTGAGAAAAAATTTACTTTTCAGCTAAGCTTTAATATAACATATCTAGAGTATAACCAATAAAAAACTTTTGAATTTTTTTAATTGTTGAAAAGTACTCAGCTTAAAATACGGAAATTGTTCATGACATTTCAAAAGTTTTGACTAGCTGACGATATAATTTCAAACTGTTGAAAAGCTTGAAAAAGCTCTAATTAAAATATTGTCGCTGAAATGTAAAATTTTTCTCTTTAAATATTTGTTTTGTGTTATAATTTTTTAAGTTTTGTTTAATTCTATTAATTTGTTAAATGTTAAAACTAAAAAATTAAAATAAAAAAATCTAGAATTTTCTTTTTATACACATTTAAAAGTTTGTTAATTTTTTGTTTAAGTTTTTTCATATGTTTCTTTTTTTTAATGATTAAGTTTTGTTTTTCGCTTAAAATTAGATATTAAATATTCCTTAATAATGAATTAATATATAAAAATAATAAACTAAAAAATAAAAATAAAAAATATTAATAATAAAATTTAAAAACTAATTTATTCGCATGTACGCGCTCTGCGCTGAAAACGTTTCATGCGCCGATACCATTCATCTTTCCACTCAATAACAATCGAACGAGGACCAATACCCAAATAACCGGGTGGAGCTTCGGAATCTTTGCCCAAAATTAAATACGATCTGAAGGAAAAGGGAAAATAATTAACAAATTTTAAAATAAAGTTTCATTGAGGGAGTCTTACTTATTCATTTTAATTTTGGGACATCTACACTCTAAATTCTTCACGGGTATGATCCAGGTCATAGGACCTCGTCTTAGGATTGTATTCGTAGTTGCGTATTCTAGGGGTGTTCGTTTGAATATGGCCTGAATCTGTATATCGAACTTCACTGTGGCCATTTGTTCGTTGTCCGTTTCCGCGCTGTCGGCGTCGTTGTTCATTGCTTGATTTTGATTTTCTTTGGTATATTGTTCGCTGCTCGTTACCTCGGTACTCTGCTCCCGTCCAATCACTTTGGCCATTATTGCTGTTTAAAAAATATATAAAATTTTGAAAATTTTGAACAAAATATGTTTGAATAATTTTACTATAATACATTTTCTTAGGATCTTTCAAAAAATCTCAAATTCAAACTCAACAAGAAAACAAAAATTTTCTCTGTGTATGCTTAAAAAACCTTCTGTGTTTATTTTAAATGGGTTTTCCCGATATACTAACCGTAATCTCTTTTGCAAAACTTGTTGAGGTTTAATCTTTTTGTGCTTATTTTGCATTTTTCGCATTCTGTAAAGAGATAGAAAATAGTTAAAAATTATAGACTTTTTAGAAATTGTAAGGATTTTACTTAAGACTACAACATGAAAGAATTAGTTATCTAAAAGCTCTAATTTAAAGCCATTTTCAGTCACACAAATTGGGTTAAGTTTGTTAAAAGCTTGTTCAGTGTTTACAAGACTATCTTGAAGGTTATTAATTTTTACCAAGAATATGTTGTCTTTGCTTTCCATAAAGGGGTTAGTAAAAATTATCTATAGGAAATTTTTTTAACGAAAAATTTTCGTTAAAAAATTTTTTTTAACCAAAAATTTTCTTTAGAAAAATTTTTTTAACTAAAAATTTTCTTTAGAAAAATTTTTTTAACGAAAAATATTCTATAGAAAAATTTTTTTAACGAAAAATTTCTATAGAAAAATTTTTTTAACGAAAAATTTTCTATAGAAACATTTTTTAACGAAAAATTTTCTATAGAAACATTTTTTAACGAAAAATTTTCTATAGAAACATTTTTTAACGAAAAATTTTCTATAGAAACATTTTTTAACGAAAACTTTTCTATAGAAACATTTTTTTAACGAAAACTTTTCTATAGAAAAATTTTTTTAATGAAAACTTTTCTATAGAAAAATTTTTTTAACGAAAAATTTTCTATAGAAAAATTTTTTTTAACGAAAAACTTTCTATAGAAAAATTGTTTTTGCGAACAATTTTCTATAGAAATTTTTTTTTTGCGAAAAATTTTCTATAGAAAAATTTTTTTTTGCGGAAAATTTTTTATAGAAAAATTTTTTTAACGAAAAATTTTCTATAGAAAAATTTTTTTTTGCGGAAAATTTTTTATAGAAAAATTTTTTTAACGAAAAATTTTCTATAGAAAAATTTTTTTAACGAAAAATTTTCTATAGAAAAATTTTTTTAACGAAAAATTTTCTACAGAAAAATTATTTTAACGAAAAATTTTCTATAGAAAAATTTTTTTAACGAAAAATTTTCTATAGAAAAATTTTTTTAACGAAAAATTTTCTATAGAAAAATTTTTTTAACGAAAAATTTTCTATAGAAAAATTTTTTTAACGAAAAATTTTCTATAGAAAAATTTTTTTAACGAAAAATTTTCTATAGAAAAATTTTTTTAACGAAAAATTTTCTATAGAAAAATTTTTTTAACGAAAAATTTTCTATAGAAAAATGTTTTTAACGAAAAATTTTCTATAGAAAAATTTTTTTAACGAAAAATTTTCTATAGAAAAATTTTTTTAACGAAAAATTTTCTATAGAAAAATTTTTTTAACGAAAAATTTTTTATAGAATAATTTTTTTAACGAAAAATTTTCTATAGAAAAATTTTTTTAACGAAAAATTTTCTATAGAAAAATTTTTTTAACGAAAAATTTTCTATAGAAAAATTTTTTTAACGAAAAATTTTCTATAGAAAAATTTTTTTAACGAAAAATTTTCTATAGAAAAATTTTTTTAACGAAAAATTTTCTATAGAAAAATATTTTTAACGAAAAATTTTCTATAGAAAAATTTTTTTAACGAAAAATTTTCTATAGAAAAATTTTTTTAACGAAAAATTTTCTATAGAAAAATTTTTTTAACGAAAAATTTTCTATAGAAAAATTTTTTTAACGAAAAATTTTCTATAGAAAAATTTTTTTAACGAAAAATTTTCTATAGAAAAATTTTTTTAACGAAAAATTTTCTATAGAAAAATTTTTTTAACGAAAAATTTTCTATAGAAAAATTTTTTTAACGAAAAATTTGCTATAGAAAAATTTTTTTAACGAAAAATTTTCTATAGAAAAATTTTTTTAACGAAAAATTTTCTATAGAAAAATGTTTTTAACGAAAAATTTTCTATAGAAAAATGTTTTTAACGAAAAATTTTCTATAGAAAAATGTTTTTAACGAAAAATTTTCTATAGAAAAATTTTTTTAACGAAAAATTTTCTATAGAAAAATTTTTTTAACGAAAAATTTTCTATAGAAACATTTTTTTAACGAAAAATTTTCTATAGAAAAATTTTTTTAACGAAAAATTTTCTATAGAAAAATTTTTTTAACGAAAAATTTTCTATAGAAAATTTTTTTTAACGAAAAATTTTCTATAGAAAAATTTTTTTAACGAAAAATTTTCTATAGAAAAATTTTTTTAACGAAAAATTTCTGAATTCTTAACATTTCTTCATTTCGCAGGCAATTTTCTTTCTAAACTCAAATTTTACTTTGTAAGCAATAGACAAAAGTTGACGGCGAACTAATTTTAATAAGGTCGCCGTCATCAGTTTAAGTATTTCTAACGGCAGAAACTCTAACCCTAATACGATATATTAACACTAATATCGACTAAAAGACCTTCAATTTAAATTCGTCATTAGTAAAATTTTAATTTCAGACCCCTTAAATCATTCCCCTACTAATCACCACTCTCTTTCTACCAAAAATTCTTAAATACTTTTCTGATTTGCAATATTTAATGTTGCCATAAATCAACCATTTGATGTTGAAAATGTTCTAAAATCGAACAAACGAACGAACAAAATTAAAAGGCATGTTAAATATTTTGCCTGGCTAATTGAAGAAGTTTTAAAAATAAAATTTTCATTCTCTTAAAATCGAATCGAAATAAAAGCCATTTGGCCATAATCAATAATGAATTTGCATGTGCAGACATGCATTCTCTGAAATCCAACTGCAAAAAAAAACTATGTACTCGAATGCAATGAAAATTGAATGAAAAATCACAATGAAAAAGGAATAAAACAAGAAATGAAAACGATTTAATTTTAAACGCATTACAATTCAATTACCAATGCCAATTAGTAAGGCATTCAGTGTTGAATGCCAAAGTAAGAATAGAACAGCAGTAGACGAAGACAAATATAAGAAAAAAGGGGAAATTATTCCTTTTTAATGCAGCTAAAGTATGAATGATTTAGGATTTAAGAACATAAAGTTAGCATTTTAAATATAAAATGAGAAATTGAATGAATTTAGGGGGATAGTTAGTGATTGAAAAGATGTCTACTCTTAGAAGTGAAGACAAATGGAAATTAAAATATTTGATAAAATTGTCCTTACTAAAAGTCAACGCCGTTCAACAATTTTCTGAGGCGGTTGTCATATTTAAAATCGGTGACGGATTATAATTTTTTAACGAAAATGTTTCTATAAAATTTTCGTTAAAAAATTTTTTCTATACAAATTGAAAAAATTTTTTAACGAAATTTTTTCTATAGAGAAAATTTTTCTATAGAAAAAATTTTTGAACTAAAAGTTTTTTACAGAAAAAAATTTTTAACCAAAATTTTTCTATAGAAAAAATTTTTTAACGAAAATTTTTCTATAGAAAAAATTTTTTAACCATAATTTTTTATAGAAAAAATTTTTTGACGAAAATTTTTCTATAGAAAAAATTTTTTAACAAAAATTTTTCTATAGAAAAAATATTTTAACGAAAATTTTTCTATAGAAAAAATTTTTTAACGAAAATTTTTCTATAGAAAAAATTTTTTAACGAAAATTTTTCTATAGAAAAAATTTTTTAACGAAAATTTTTCTATAGAAAAAATATTTTAACGAAAATTTTTCTATAGAAAAAATTTTTTAACGAAAATTTTTCTATAGAAGAAATTTTTTAACTAAAATTTTTCTATAAAAAAAAATTTTAACGAAAATTTTTCTATAGAAAAAATTGTTTAACGAAAATTTTTCTATAGAAAAAATTTGTTAACGAAAATTTTTTTATAGAAAAAAATTGTTAACGAAAATTTTTCTGTAGAAAAAATTGTTTAACGAAAATTTTTCTATAGAAAAAATTTGTTAACGAAAATTTTTCTATAGAAAAAATTTATTAACGAAAATTTTTCTATAGAAAAAATTTTTTAACGAAAAATTTTCTATAGAAAAAATTTTTAATTATAGGAAATTTTTTTTTTATAGCAAACATTTTTAACTAAAATTTTTTTATAGAAAAAAATTTTTTGCGAAAATTTTACTATGGAAAAAATTTTTTTGCGAAAATTTTTCTATAGAAAAAATTTTTTTGCGAAAATTTTTCTATAGAAAAAATTTTTTTGCGAAAATTTTTCTATAGAAAAAATTTTTTAACTCAAATTTTTCTATAGAAAAAATTTTTTAACTCAAATTTTTCTATAGAAAAAATTTTTTAACTCAAATTTTTCTATAGAAAAAAATTTTTTAACGAAAATTTTTCTATAGAAAAAATTTTTTAACGAAAACTTTTCTATAGAAAAAATTTTTTAACGAAAATTTTTCTATGGGAAAAATTTTTTAACGAAAATTTTTTTATAGAATAAATTTTTTAACTAAAATTTTTCTATAGAAAAAATTTTTTAACGAAAACTTTTCTATAGAAAAAATTTTTTAACGAAAACTTTTCTATAGAAAAAATTTTTTAACGAAAACTTTTCTATAGAAAAAATTTTTTAACGAAAACTTTTCTATAGAAAAAATTTTTTAACAAAAAATTTTTTATAGAAAAAAAAATTTTTAACGAAAATTTTTGTAAAGAAAAAATTTTTTATGAAAATTTTTGTAAAGACAAAAATTTTTATGAAAATTTTTCTATAGAAAAAATTTTTTTAACGAAAATTTTTCTGTAGAAAAAATTTTTTAACAAAAATTTTTCTATAGAAAAATTTTTTTAACTCAAATTTTTCTATAGAAAAAATTTTTCTATAGAAAAAATTTTTTTAACGAAAATCTTTCTATAGAAAAAATTTTTTAACGAAAATCTTTCTATAGAAAAAATTTTTTAACGAAAATTTTTCTATAGAAAAAATTTATTAACTAAAATTTTTTTATAGGAAACATTTTTTTATAGAAGAAATTTTTTAACTAAAATTTTTCTATAAAAAAATTTTTTAACGAAAATTTTTCTATAAAAAAATTTTTTTAACGAAAATTTTTTTAACGAAAATTTTTCTATAGAAAAAATTTTTTTAACGAAAATTTTTCTAAAGAAAAAATTTTTTAGGCATAATTAAAAAAAATCTTAAACCAAACGTTGACAAAAAATGCGGCGTTTATTAGCTTTCGACGGCTCATCCTACACGACTTTAAACTATAATCGCCTACTTATGTCATAAAATTGTAAAGTACTTAAAAAAATTGTCTTAAATCTTTTTTTAAACACATGTTTTTTGTTTTTTTTTTGCAAATTAGAACAAAACGGAAATGGGTTGACAATATCGAAATTGTCAATCAAAAGCTATAACCTAGAAAATGTATTCTTAAAGTAAAAAAGTTAATGATGCTTTTGCGTATAATCTGCGGTAACCACATCAAAATGAAATTAAATTTTGTAGAAAAAAGAAACATTTATTCTATAAAAAACTTAAAAAAAATCTGAAAAAAAAACAAACCATTACTTCTTAATGAAATACTTAAATATTTCCGAAGTATATAAATATTTAGATTTCAACACTTTTTAGAAGTGGATTTTTTCGCTCTTTGTATCGTTTACAAAGTATTAAATGTTAGTGTTAATTTATAAATTACCTATTTCGTTCATTACATGATGTTTAATATTTTGTTTATTGTTTTTTTTGCTTTGAAAGAAATGATCTAATCATCTATGAATTGTAAGTGTTATAATGATTGTATTGCATGGTGGTGTTATGATAAATTGAATTTATTTTTAGGTAAAATTTAATGGAGACAAACATTTTTTTTTTTTAAATATTATAGAGAAACTTTTTTTAAAGTGAAAAAAGTGATTATATAAATAATAAAAGTCACGAAATTTTCGAATTATTTTTTCAGAAGACTTATTTGTTCATATGAAAAATATCAATTAACCTTAGACTTAAAGCGTTTTAGTACTTTTCAGGCTTTTTAAGTGACTTAAGAAGGAAGTTCTATTGGAGTTTCCCGAAATAATGATCAGATTTTGTCAAAAAAAAAAAAAATATATATATATAGAGATTGTCCTTGAAATGTCCGTGCCACCATAGGTGGAAAGGGTATTATAAGTTTGTGCTGATGTTTGTAACGCATAGAAATATTTGTCTTAGACCCACCTTTTAGTATACCAATAGACTTAGAATCACTTTCTGAGTCGATTTAGCGATGTCCGTCCGTCCGTCCGTGTGGCTGGATGGCTGGCTGGACCCCCATGTAAACCTTGTAATCAAACTACAGGTCGCAATTCTAAAGATAATTTGATGAAATTTGGCACAGATCATTTTTTTGATAATGGGACCATGGCTATTGAAATTGGTCAAAATCGGTCCATTATTTATGGTACCTCCCATAGGTCCACTTCCCGGAATTGCTATATTGGCCACAAATATAAATATTTTTTCATGAAATTTAAAACAGATACTGCTTATGTAAACTTAAATTACTGTACCAAATTTCATTGAAATCGGTCCACAATTGACCATAGCTCCCATACAAACTCTTCTTCAAAAACGCACAAAATGAGACAAAAAATCACTAAAACGCGCGAAAATCTAAAGATAATGAAAATTTTGAGTTTATTTTTTGCATACATAATTTTTGTAACAACTGTAATCAATTTGCCAAATTTCGAGATAATCGGTCCACATTTGACCCTAGCTCTCATATAAGTCCAAATGACGGAAACAGGTTGAATATATACGTTTTGAGAAAATGTTTGTGTGATGGCAAAATTTAGCAAATATTTGTCTTTATACAGGAAAAATAACACCTTTGACCTTAGTGGTGAAGGGTATCGTATGGTCTGCTTGACCGACTATAGCGCTTTCTTACTTGTTTTTTTTTTAAATTTTATTGGAAAATTTTTCGGTAAAAAATGTTTATATAAAAAGTTTTTGGTAAAAAAAAATTAATTAAATGTTTGATGTCCCAAAACTTTGATAAACCTTTTTAATAAAAGTTTTAAAATAAACTTTTGTTTATTTAAATCTTTCTTTGGACCCCCTTTATAGCATTTTTGTCTTAGTCGACAACAAAGCAACAACAAAAGTGTGGGAAATAAAGAAATGATAAAACTGAAAAATGTTGTGTGTTTCTGTTCGGATGATAATCTACGCTTTATGTTTATATTTGTTGGACACAATAATAATTCGTATTTATTTTGTCCCTCAATATAAAATATATAGTGTGGTTTTCGCTGATGAGATGGTCTAACCATCCATCGAAACGCGTCGAGGAAAGGTTTCCCCACCAACATTTTTTGGTTTTATCAAAAAACTTTTTATTACAATAATAAATAATTGTAATGAATTGGGATCTTAGTGCAATACATTACAGTAAAACTTTTTAATAAAAAATTTTATATTAAATTTTTTTCGGTAAAAAAAAAGTTTTAAAAAGAAAATTTTTGGATAAAAAATTGAATAAAGAAAATTTTTCTGTAAAAAGTTTTATATAGAAAATTTTTTGGTAAAAAATTTTATATAGAAAATTTTTAGGTACAAACTATTATATAGAAAATTTTTAGGTACAAAATATTATATAGAAAATTTTTAGGTAAAAAATATTATATAGAAAATTTTTTGGTAAAATTTTTTTTTGTTAAAAAAAAATTATATAGAAAATTTTTAGGCAAAAAAATTGATATAGAAAATTTTTTGGTAAATTTTTTTTGTTAAAAAAATATTATATAGAAAATTTTTCGGTACAAAATTTTATATAGAACATTTTTCAGTAAAAAAATTTGTATAGAAAATTTTTCGGTAAAAAAATTTGTATAGAAAATTTTTCGGTAAAAAATTTTATATTGAAAATTTTTGGGTAAAAATTTTGTATAGCAAATTTTTTTATAAAAAATTTTATATAAAAAATTTTTCGGTAAAAAATTTTATATAGAAAAATTTTTCGGTAAAGGATTTTGTGTAGAAAATATTTTCTTAACAAAATTTTATATAGAAAATTTTTCGGTAAGAAAATTTTATCCATAACATTTTTTTCGGTAAAAAATTTTGTATAGAAAATTTTTCGGAAAAAAAAATTTTATGGAAAATCGGAAAAAAAAATTTTATAGAAAATTTTTCGGAAAAAATTTTTTATAGAAAATTTTTCGGTTAAAAATTTTAAATTGAAATTTTTTCAGTAAAAAATTTTATATAGAAAAATTTTCTGTTAAAAATTTTTCGGTAAAAAATGTTATATATAAAATTTTTCATTAAAATTTTATGTAGAAAATTTTTCGGTAAAAATTTTATATAGAAAATTTTTCGATAAAAAATTTTTCCGTAAAAAATTTTATATAGAAAATTTTTCGGTAAAAATTTTATATAGAAAAATTTTCGGTAAAAAATTTTGTATAGAAAATTTTTCGGTAAAAAATTTTGTACAGAAAATTTTTCGGTAAAAAAAATATATATAGAAAATTTTTCAGTAAAAAACATTTATACAGAAAATTTTTCAGTAAAAAAATTCTATATAGAAAATTTTTCGGTAAAAAAATTTATATAGCAAATTTTTCTGTAAAAAATTATAAATAAAAATTTTTTTGGTAAATAATTACATATAGAAAATTTTTCGGTTAACAATTTTACAAAGAAAATTTTTCGGTTAAAAATTTTATATTGAACATTTTTCAGTAAAAAATAAATTTTTTGGCTAAAAATTTTAGATAGAAAATTTTTCGGTAAAATTTTATGTAGAAAATTTTTTGATAAAAAATTTTACAAAGAAAATTTTTCGGTTAAAAATTTTATATAGAACATTTTTTGGTTAAAAATTTTAAATAGAAAATTTTTCGGTAAAATTTTATGTAGAAAATTTTACGATAAAAAATTTTATATAGAAAATTTTTCGGTAAAAAATTTTATATAGAAAATTTTTCGGTAAAAAATTTTATATAGAAAATTTTTCGGTAAAAAATTTTATATAGAAAATTTTTCGGTAAAAAATTTTATATAGAAAATTTTTCGGTAAAAAATTTTATATAGAAAATTTTTCGGTAAAAAATTTTATATAGAAAAATTTTCGGTAAAATTTTTACATAGAAAATTTTTTTGGTTAAAAAATTTTATATAGAAAAATTTTCGGTAAATTTTTTTTTTAAAAAAAGTCTTCGTTAAAAAATTTTATATAGAAAAATTTTCGGTAAAAAAATTTTATATAGAAAATGTTTCCAAAAAAAATTATAAATAATAAATTTTATTAAGAAAATTTTTCGGGAAAAAATTTTATATAGAAAGGTTTTCGGTAAAAAATTTTATAAAGAAAATTTTTCGGAAAAATTTTTATATAAAAAATTTTTCGGTAAAAAATTTGATATAGAAAATTTTTCGGTAAAAAATTATACATAATAAATTTTATAAAGAAAATTCTTCGGTAAAAAATTTTATACAGAAAAATTTTCGGGAAAAATTGTATATACATAGATACAATAAAATTTGATGAGCTTGTAATGTGAATTGAGCTGAACATATGTTACATGCAAGTAGGTATACCACATTACACACCTTTCTAATATATTTAAATTTGCTTATTATTTAGAACTTCGTTTATATCTATTCTTTGTATTTAAATATTTAGAAGATATGATTTCAAAAAACACTTTCAGTCTACAATACCATATTAAATTAAACTCCTAGACATAAATTTACTAGTTATTCCTCAACACAGTTTATATTTATAAATTGTATACATGATTCCAAAAACAAAAATAAATTTCATAACAAAAATAAATATTTCTTGCGGTTCTTTTCATTTATGTTTTTTTTTTTGCTTTATTCCCGATTTCATACTTAAATTTAATGTCTACACGCACTTTACCCTAAAAATACTTAAATAAAATCATCATCATCCTCTTCATAATCGAGTAACATAATTTATATACTCAAAGAATCAACAAACAATATCCAACCAACAGTAACAACAAAAAATTTAATTTAGATTGTTTTGAAAATCTTTTAATTATTCTGAATAAAATAAGAAAATTCACAACAAAATGACTCATTTTAAGAGAAATTAAAATTGTTTAAATATAAAAATTTCATTTAAATTGTTTCACTTTTTTCCTTGTGCAATAGCATTAGAATTTGATTAGAAAAGTTTGATCATACATTTTCCTTACGTTACGCCTCTTGACTCTTTGTACTCGCACATTTGTACTAATTTAAAAAAATAACAAGTAAGAAAGTATTATAATTGGTCAAGGGCGACCATATGATACCCTATGCTTCTGAATACAATATAAAGATGTTGCACTTCCATAGATTGACTTGTCGTATGGTCGTTTTGAAAAGTCCCATAAAAAAGCAAACCGCTTACCTAATTCGAAAACAATTAATGGTGCCGTTTGTGGTTTTCTTCGCATTTAAATGGCTTTTGGCAATAGTTCTTTAATCATATACATATGTATATATTTAGGCAATTTCCAAAGCACTATTTTCTTTAGTACATTTTGTGAACAAAATCTCTTTTCCAGGAAGTCATACCTAAAGAAGTATTTCAAATGATGTCGTTTAATCAACTCATAATAACTGAAGTCGATCGCTATGCATTAACGACCAATATTTCTATGCATTACATACATCAGCTAAAAATTAGACCTATGGTGCTGTAGGGTATAATGAATGAATGAACTGAAATTGTTTAAATACGACAACTCACGCGCGCCTTTTAATTGTTTTTGAAAAGGCCAAACAATAGTTTTTCTTTTTTTTCTCTAAGTGAATTTTTTCATTTATTTGAAAAATTTATGTAAGACTTGATGTTCATCTATTTTGAGTTTTCAAATTCAATTTCATTTGAAATGAGTCAATAAAATGTTAAATTTATTAACATTGAATGCTTCACATTGAATCCTAATAATGTCTTGTTCGTTTTTGATGATTTGCTCTATTGTTTTGAGAGGGTTTTTTTAGGGGTCTTTAATAAACACTTAAAGAAATTGTTTGTTCGCCCTAGACTAAATGATATTAAGTGTTTATAATTTAACTTTATATTAACTCAACATCAATTAGTTGAGCATTAAAATTAACATAAATATTATTTTAATTTATTTTTAAACAAATATTTAATAAACTAATTTATTTATTGTTTTAGAATTGAAAAGCATCACATAGGATTTGTTGAAAATTTATTAAATTTATGTAAATTTGTATTGGAAATCATCAATGTAAGATCATAATTTTTTCGGGTAATGGGATAAAGCTTTTATAAATTTAAATAAATTTAGTAAATAAGTTTTTGCCCCAAATTGAAGGAGTTTTGGGAATTTTAATCAACATATACTTATATAGTATATTATAGATATAAAGCCCCCACCTATCACTGTGTTTAAAAACTTTTAGTAAATTCAATTATAAATTGTATTTTAAATTTTTCTTAAAGTCATGAAGGAGAATCTTGGATAGTAGGGTAACAATCCATTATATGAAAACATGTTTCTGTTTAAAATTTCAGGAGGTCCGGCCGGATAATTACGACACCAGGGGCCAAATTACCGCACTCGATATCGATCGAAAACTCAGACTTTTAAGCAAATATTGTAAAGTATACTTTAGGGATGTTCAAAGTTACTTCGATGCAAAAAGTTTATTAAAATTTGATTCGTTTTTAAAAATATATATTGTTCAATTAAAATTCTTTTACTATTGTTCATCTTTTGGCAAAAACTTCAAAAAAAATATAGTAAACTGTGCATCTTTTAAATAATTTTGATTATCCTTATCGATATCGAATACCGTAATTTGGCCCCAGGTCTTAAAGTTCAGTTCTATAAATTTAAATCAAATCAGACAACGTTTTCTGAAGTAGTATTGGGTACCAAATTGTTAAACATATTTTTATGTGAAAAAATAAGCGTATTTTGATCCTAACAAAATTTTAAACAATAAGATTTTATTTTTACAAATTATGGAATATAAATAATAACTAAAACAGTTTTATATAAAGTCATTAAATTCAAAAATATTTGGAGTAATTTAAAAGTTATAGCAATTTTTCCCCCGAGTAATCGTATCTTTCACGATATGCCTAAGAATATGCAACAAAACTTACTTAAAAAAACTATTTAGAGTGTTTTATTCAGCTGTGCCATTACAAACATATCTCACATACCTAATTTAAAATGAGAACCAAATTCAGTTTATTACGTTGGTTGGTATTGATGGTAAAATCTTTGGACTAAAGTGGTTTCCCAAAAGTGGTTTGCACAAAATTTGGTCTCATAACGCGGTATAATTTTACTGTTAAATACTTTTCGTTGAGCTAAATAGTTAGGCCGAATACATTGATTGTAATAAGGAAGGTCCATATATTTTGTTAGGATTTCCTAATGTATCCTACCTAAAGTCTGGACTTAACATTGATTGATAGCTGTCTAATTTCGTAGATGTAATCTTAACATGTATAATTTATCTCTAAATCTTTTTAATTGTAGATATAACATATGATACCACTAAGGTCAAAGTCTGGGGTCTGTTCATTTTCGTGTATTAAGACAAGTATTTGCTAAATTTTGTTACATACAAACATTTTCTCAAAACGATTATCTTGAAATTTAGCAAATTGATTGCAGTTTTTATAAGAATAATGTTTAAAAAAATTAACTTAAAATTGTCATTATCTTCAGATTTACGAATGTTTTAGTGATTATTGTTTCATTTAGTGTTTTTTGATAGGAGAGTTTGTATGGGAGCTATGGTCAAATATAAACCGATTTTAAAGAAATTTGGTACAGTTATTTTAGTTTAAATTTCATGAAAAAATATTGATGTTTGTGGCCAAAATAGCAATTTCCTGGGAGTGGGACCTATGGGAGGTACCATATATAATAAACCGATTTTTACGAATTTCAAAAGCGATAGTTCCGCTATCAATTATCTGTGCTAAATTTCATCAAATTGTCTTTAGAATTGCGTTCTGTACTTTGATTACAAGGTTTAAATGGGGGCCCAGGTAACCAGTTTATAATTTAATAGCTTTTTACTGGCGTTTGTGGCATTTTAGTGGTTTCCGGAAGCGGTTTTTATATGAAATATTGACCAATTTTCATTAAATTTGATATACTGACCAAAAGTTACATAAAACTTCACTGTTCTAAATTAAGTCATCATATTTATTAAAATTGGACTTAATTATCCGCATTCATTTGATTCCCTTGGCGGGCTTATATGGGAACCCTAACTTAATGTGAACCGATTACGCCCATTTCCAATACACAACTTTTTTTCCTTATCGAAAATACTTTTGCAAAATTTTGTCCTTCTAGCTCTTTTCGTTAAGACGCTATTTCGCTTTCATTTGATGGACAGAAACCCCTATCGTTTTGGTATTTTCATGTTTCCGTAAGTTTTTTATATGGGAGCTATGGTCAAATGGTAACCAATTGTGACAAAAATTTTGAACACTGGCTAACATTGACATAAAATTTCCTTGTGCTAAATTTTAGAAACCCTAGCTTTTCTAATTTATCTGGCATTTAAGTGAATTTTAAGTGGAATTTAGGCTGTTCCCGTCAGTGTTTTGTATGGGAGCTATAGTTAAATGTTTACCGATTTCGATGAAATTTTAGCTATGCTCAAATGTAAACCAATTTCGCACAATTTCTATTTAAAAATTTTCCTAGAAATGAAAAATATTTTTGCCAAGTTTCAGCTACCTAGCCCCTTTTGTTTAGCCCCTATCGTACTTTCAACAGAAAGATGGACAGACAGACAGAAAAAACTTTATAATGAAAATTTATCTACAGCAAAAATTTTATAATGACCATTTTTCTATACAAATACTGAACATTTTTGTATGCAAAAAATTTTATAATAAAAATTTTTCTATAGAAAAAATTTTATAATGAAAATATTTCTATAGAAAAAACTTTACAATGAAAATTTTTCTGTCGGAAAAAATTTATAATGAACATTTGTCTTTAGAAAAATATATTAAGAAGAAAATGTTTCTATATTATAAAGAAAATTTGTCTATAGCAAAAATTGTATAAAAAAAAATTCTGTGGAAAAAAATGAATGATAAATATTTTTCTGTAGATACACATTTATAATAAAAATGTTTCTATTGAAATAATTTTTTACGAAAATTTTTCCATAGAATTTTAAAATTTTTTATCAAAAATTTTATAATGAAAATTTTTCTATAGAAAAAATTTTATAATGAAAATTTTTTTATAGAAAAAATTTTATAATGAAAATTTTGCTATAGAAAAATTTTATACTGAAATTTTTCTGTAGAAAAAATTTTATAATGAAAAATTTTTCTATAGAAACAAATTTATATTGAACATTTTTTTTTATAGAAAAAGATTTATAAAAATAATGTTTCTATAAAAAAATTTTATAATGAACAATTTTTTTATAGAACAAACCAACCAAACCAGACATACAGACAGACAGACATCGCTTAATCGTTAGACAGACAGACAGACAGACAGACAGATAGACAGACAGACAGACAGACAGACAGACAGACAGACAGACAGACAGACAGACAGACAGACAGACAGACAGACATCGCTTAATCGTTAGAATTTCATAAGAATTGAAAATATACATCCATTTCAGTCTTTGAGTCCATATTAAGGCAGTTATAAGCGGAATGACAATCTCAATATAACCCTCAATATAACCCTTTTTTATGGTGGGTATAAAAATAGTAAGACATGATTTACAACTTTTTCACTTTATCTTTAAAACATTAAAATCTAAATCCCTTCTTAAATTCTTATAAAAATATCTTTCATCTACTGAAATTTATATGGCATTTTGTTATAAGTATAAATATCTGGCAAAACTTTAGCTCAAATAAAAACAATAAACTTTATCTTACATATTTCAAAATTCTCACTATTTTCATGTTCAAGTCTAAAGTAAATCTTAACACTTTTCAACAAAATTATTTCCCAACATAAAAAACTTTGGTCTTCTTGCTATCACAAAAAAAAAAACAAAACAATAGCTTGAACATTATAATTTTAGCAATAAACTTGTAACAGGATAACACTTAATAAATCCTTTTGATAAACATCTAAGAAAAATATTGAAACTTTGTACAATATTATGACAAAAAGAAAGTTAGAAGCTTAAAGCTAAAGTTCCTTTAAATAACAGTAAATAAAACGATGAATGCTGGATAATGATGACAGTGTAAAATATATAAGGGTGCTCGTAAAGCTTCAAGGACAAAGCTCTTAATATTGTATATGTATATAAATTCCTAGTAAAAGTTTGCTTGCAGCACAAAGAGAAAAACTACATTTAATGTTTTTTAAAACTGTTGTCATTTAAATAAAAGTTATGGATAATTGCTAAGTTATTACCAACCAGTCCAGAGTCTGTAGTTTGGGTTGTTTTGTGTGAAAGATAAAAATTATAATTCTACTTAATTTTGCTAGTTATTAGCATAATTGGCAAATACCAGATTATGCTAATAATAAAGTTTTGACTTAATTCGTTCAGGAAATACTAAATGAAATGTAGTGAAAAATAGTTAAGGGAAACTATAAATTAGTGGGGAAAAGAAATATATAATGTTGAATTGTTTAGAAACAACCTGTAGAATCCAATGAAAATGTTTCTATAGAAAAAATTTTATAATGAAAACTTTTCTATAGAAAACATTTCATAAGGAAAATTTTTCTATAGAAAAAAATTTATAAAAAAAATTTCTATAGAAAAAAATGTTCAATGAAAATTTTTCAATAAAAAAATTTTTATAATGAAAATTTTTCTATAGAAAAATTTTAATAATGAAAATTTTTCTATAGAAAAATTTTTATAATGAAAATTTTTCTATAGAAAAATTTTTATAATGAAAATTTTTCTATAGAAAAATTTTTATAATGAAAATTTTTCTATAGAAAAATTTTTATAATGAAAATTTTTCTATAGAAAAATTTTTATAATGAAAATTTTTCTATAGAAAAATTTTTATAATGAAAATTTTTCTATAGAAAAATTTTTATAATGAAAATTTTTCTATAGAAAAATTTTTATAATGAAAATTTTTCTATAGAAAAATTTTTATAATGAAAATTTTTCTATAGAAAAATTTTTATAATGAAAATTTTTCTATAGAAAAATTTTTATAATGAAAATTTTTCTATAGAAAAATTTTTATAATGAAAATTTTTCTATAGAAAAATTTTTATAATGAAAATTTTTCTATAGAAAAATTTTTATAATGAAAATTTTTCTATAGAAAAATTTTTATAATGAAAATTTTTCTATAGAAAAATTTTTATAATGAAAATTTTTCTATAGAAAAATTTTTATAATGAAAATTTTTCTATAGAAAAATTTTTATAATGAAAATTTTTCTATAGAAAAATTTTTATAATGAAAATTTTTCTATAGAAAAATTTTTATAATGAAAATTTTTCTATAGAAAAATTTTTATAATGAAAATTTTTCTATAGAAAAATTTTTATAATGAAAATTTTTCTATAGAAAAATTTTTATAATGAAAATTTTTCTATAGAAAAATTTTTATAATGAAAATTTTTCTATAGAAAAATTTTTATAATGAAAATTTTTCTATAGAAAAATTTTTATAATGAAAATTTTTCTATAGAAAAATTTTTATAATGAAAATTTTTCTATAGAAAAATTTTTATAATGAAAATTTTTCTATAGAAAAATTTTTATAATGAAAATTTTTCTATAGAAAAATTTTTATAATGAAAATTTTTCTATAGAAAAATTTTTATAATGAAAATTTTTCTATAGAAAAATTTTTATAATGAAAATTTTTCTATAGAAAAATTTTTATAATGAAAATTTTTCTATAGAAAAATTTTTATAATGAAAATTTTTCTATAGAAAAATTTTTATAATGAAAATTTTTCTATAGAAAAATTTTTATAATGAAAATTTTTCTATAGAAAAATTTTTATAATGAAAATTTTTCTATAGAAAAATTTTTATAATGAAAATTTTTCTATAGAAAAATTTTTATAATGAAAATTTTTCTATAGAAAAATTTTTATAATGAAAATTTTTCTATAGAAAAATTTTTATAATGAAAATTTTTCTATAGAAAAATTTTTATAATGAAAATTTTTCTATAGAAAAATTTTTATAATGAAAATTTTTCTATAGAAAAATTTTTATAATGAAAATTTTTCTATAGAAAAATTTTTATAATGAAAATTTTTCTATAGAAAAATTTTTATAATGAAAATTTTTCTATAGAAAAATTTTTATAATGAAAATTTTTCTATAGAAAAATTTTTATAATGAAAATTTTTCTATAGAAAAATTTTTATAATGAAAATTTTTCTATAGAAAAATTTTTATAATGAAAATTTTTCTATAGAAAAATTTTTATAATGAAAATTTTTCTATAGAAAAATTTTTATAATGAAAATTTTTCTATAGAAAAATTTTTATAATGAAAATTTTTCTATAGAAAAATTTTTATAATGAAAATTTTTCTATAGAAAAATTTTTATAATGAAAATTTTTCTATAGAAAAATTTTTATAATGAAAATTTTTCTATAGAAAAATTTTTATAATGAAAATTTTTCTATAGAAAAATTTTTATAATGAAAATTTTTCTATAGAAAAATTTTTATAATGAAAATTTTTCTATAGAAAAATTTTTATAATGAAAATTTTTCTATAGAAAAATTTTTATAATGAAAATTTTTCTATAGAAAAATTTTCATTATAAAAATTTTTCTATGGAAAAATTTTCATTATAAAAATTTTTCTATAGAAAAATTTTCATTATAAAAATTTTTCTATGGAAAAATTTTCATTATAAAAATTTTTCTATAGAAAAATTTTCATTATAAAAATTTTTCTATAGAAAAATTTTCATTATAAAAATTTTTCTATAGAAAAATTTTCATTATAAAAATTTTTCTATAGAAAAATTTTCATTATAAAAATTTTTCTATAGAAAAATTTTCATTATAAAAATTTTTCTATAGAAAAATTTTCATTATAAAAATTTTTCTATAGAAAAATTTTCATTATAAAAATTTTTCTATAGAAAAATTTTCATTATAAAAATTTTTCTATAGAAAAATTTTCATTATAAAAATTTTTCTATAGAAAAATTTTCATTATAAAAATTTTTCTATAGAAAAATTTTTATAATGAAAATTTTTCTATAGAAAAATTTTTATAATGAAAATTTTTCTATAGAAAAATTTTTATAATGAAAATTTTTCTATAGAAAAATTTTTATAATGAAAATTTTTCTATAGAAAAATTTTTATAAAGAAAATTTTTCTATAGAAAAATTTTTATAATGAAAATTTTTCTATAGAAAAATTTTTATAATGAAAATTTTTCTATAGAAAAATTTTTATAATGAAAATTTTTCTATAGAAAAATTTTTATAATGAAAATTTTTCTATAGAAAAATTTTTATAATGAAAATTTTTCCATAGAAAAATTTTTATAATGAAAATTTTTCCATAGAAAAATTTTTATAATGAAAATTTTTCTATAGAAACATTTTTGTAATAGAAATTTTTCTATAGAAAAACTTTTATAGTGAAAATTTTTCTTTAGAAAAATTTTTATAATGAAAATTTTTTTATAGAAAAATTTTTATAATGAAAATTTTTCTATAGAAAAATTAATAATTATTTCTCCATTCTTAGTACAGGATAAATACCGTTTGTAGTAATGAGTGAAATTTCTACCTTTTTTATCATTGTATCGTAATCTCAATTTAAAATTCATTACATATATTGCCATTAAGTTTTGCGATTAACAAGTGATTATATTGCTAGACTTAACTTTACAGTTTGCACAAATTACTTCCCTTAAAACCTACAGGTGTGTTACACTCTGTCTGTCTGCCTGAGTTTTCAAAGAACATCCTTAGTAATACAAGATACAAATGAAATACACTCATACATATTAAAAAAAAGTTGTAAATTAAATATTATTCAACATGATTACATTTATGTTGGTGTTATACACGTATAAGTCGTTCACACTAGTAACGTTTTCGGAAAAGAAGACTGGGCTTTAAAGAAAGATAAGTTAGTTTAAGAAGTTCAGTGTAAAAAATTAATAACTTTTTTTAAAGTATTTGTCTGACTTTTAAGCCGTATCTTTAGCAAGCACGAACAATGTTTGGTAGAGAGTCTTAAATATGATGCTTGTTTACATTAACTCCATTACATTTATCTCTCTTGCCTGCATTGAACATATTACAAACATATGAGTTGTAAGCTTTAGCATTATTTAACTTCATGGCAACCTACAAGTTGCAAGTGCAACCAACCAACAGCATAAGAATAATCCCAAATTGAAAAAATGAATAAAAAAGGTTTAGTGTTAAATAGTGGCATCATCATCATTTATTGTTTTTAACAGAACGAGAAAGTGTTTATTTTCTTTATTTTATGAAGAAGCGGAAAACATAAGCTGATGCTTTTTAAGCTTAATGCACTTTAAACACAATCACTCACTCCCCCATAAATAATGTAAATGTTGCATTTCTATTAAAGTGGAAACATTAATGTTAACCCTTTTATGCCTTTTGTTGCCTATGGGCAACATTATAAATATATTTTTTACACATAAGATGGATTTCATAGAATGATTTTCAACAGGTTTATGTCTTATTAGCTAAGACATAAACCTGCTAAAGAACTGAAATTAAGAAATGTTAAATATAATTTAATAAAATGGAATTATCTATGATATATTTTCTATAGAAAAGTAATTGTTGTGATAAGTTTTCTATTGCAAAATAGTCACTATGATTAGTATTCTATAGTAAATTTGTCATAGAAAAAAGTTTTCAGTAGAAAGGTTATCGCAGAGTTAAGATTTCTACAAAATAGCTGAAACAGTGATAAGATTTATAGAGAAAATTTACCACAGAGATATGTTTTCTATAGAAAAGTTGTCAGAGTGATAAGTTTTCAATAAAAAAGTTGTCAAACTGACAAGTTTTCTATATAAATGTTCTCAGAGTGATAAGTTTTCTATATAAAAGTTGTCAGAGTGATAAGTTTTTTAATAGAAAAATTGTCACTGCGATAAGTTTTTTATAGAAAAGTATTCACAGTGATAAGCTTTCTTTAAAAAAGTTGCCACTGTGATAAGTTTTCGATAGAAAAGTTGTCACTGTGATAAGTTTTCTATAGAAAAGTTGTCACTGTGATAAGTTTTCTATAGAAAAGTTGTCACTGTGTTAAGTTTTCTATAGAAAAGTTGTCACTGTGATAAATTTTCTATAAAAAAGTTGTCACTGTGAAAAATTTTCCATAAAAAAGTTGTCACTGTGATAAATTTTATATGGAAAAGTCGTCACTGTGATAAGTTTTCTATAGAAAAGTTGTCACTCTGATAATTTTTTTTATAGAAAAGTTGTCACTGTGATAAGTTTTCTATAGAAAAGTTGTCACTGTGATAATTTTTTTTATAGAAAAGTTGTCACTGTGATAAGTTTTCTATAGAAAAGTTGTCACTGTAATAAGTTTTCTATAGAAAAGTTGTCACTGTAATAAGTTTTCTATAAAAAAGTTGTCACTGTGATAAATTTTCTATGGAAAAGTTATCACTGTGATAAGTTTTCTATAGAAAAGTTGTCACTGTAATACGTTTTCTATGGAAAAGTTGTCACTGTGATAAGTTTTCTATAGAAAAGCTGTCAATGTGATAAGTTTTCTATAGAAAATTTGTCACTGTGATAGGTTTTCTATAGAAAAGTAGTTACTGTGATAAGTTTTATATAGAAAAGTTGTCGCTGTGGTATGTTTTCTATAGAAACGTTGTCACTGTAATATGTTTTCTATAGAAACGTTGTCACTGTCATATGTTTTCTACAGAAACGTTGTCACTGTGATAGGTTTTCTATACGCTATATAAAAATAATAAAATCCTAAAGCATTAAAATTTTGAGGTATATTCGATTTACTTGATTTTCTTTCTTAGTCTTTATATCCCTTTCCATTTGTTAAGTCTGTTAAGGACTCATTATCAATAAACATATCGTGACAAACTTTTCTTTAACAAAATTTTTTGCTTAAGTATTTATTTCTAACACTTCAGACTTCCCTTTTTTCTCGCTCGTTCTCTAACAATTTAACATGAATAAAAGTAATTCATTTAACTTCCTAAGAGTCTAATGAACTTACACACACACTCACACACTTACTTATGCAAGTTAAATATTTTCATAAAAAGGAAACTCAAATGTGGCTACAAATTAAAAGGGGAACTTAAAAAATCGTTAATGTTTCGCAAATAATATTAATTAATTAAATGAATATAAAAATATGTTATGACTGATGTAAGAAGTACTTGTACTTTTTGTAAAGCTTTTTTCTTTAAAATAAAGAGGTTTTCTTTGGTAATAGCAAAGCTTTAAGCTAAAGGAAGGAGAACCCTTCAACAGATGCAAAAGGTGTAAATTTGTTGTATTTAGTACTAATGTCTGTTAGTGTCAAAAAGTTAATATTAGTTATTCGACTAAAATTAGGCAATATTTTCTATTTTAGCTGTGAGTTTTCTATAAAAAAATTGTCACTGTGGCAAGTTTTCTATAGAAAATTTATCACTGTGGTAAGTCTTCTATAGAAAATTTGTCACTGTAATAAGTTTTCTATAAAAAATTTGTCACTATGATAAATTTTCTATAGAAAATGTGTAACAGTGATAAGTTTTCATTAGAAAATTTGTCACTGTGATAAGTTTTCTGTAGAAAATTTGTCAATGTGATAAGTTTTCTATAGAACATTTTTCACTGTCATAAGTTTTCTATAGAAAATTTGTCACTGTAATATGTCACTATTTTCTTTAGAAAATTTGTCATTGTGATGAGATTAGAAAATTTGTCATTATGATGAGTTTTTTTTTTAGAAAATATGTCACTGTGATAAGTTTTCTATAGAGTATTTGTCACTCTGATAAGTTTTCTATAGAAAATTTGTCACTGTGATAAATTTTTTATAAAAAATTTGTTACTGTAATAAGTTTTCTTTAAAAAATTTGTCACTGTGATAAGTTTTCTACAAAACATTTATCTCTGTGATAAGTTTTCTATAAAAAATTTGTCACTATTATAAGTTGTCCATAGATAATTTGTCACAGTGATAAGTTATCTAAATAAAATTTGTTGCTGTAATACGTTTCCTTTATTCAATTTATCATTGTGATTACTTTTCCATGGAAGATTGGTCATTATGATAGGTTTTCTATAGAAAATGTGTCACTGTTATAAGTTTTCTATGCAAAATTTTACACTGCGATAAGTTTTCTATAGAGAATATGTCGAAGTGATAAGTTTTGTAAGAAATTTTGTGATGTGATAAGTTTTCTATAGAAATGTTGTAGGAGTTACGTTTGAGAAATTTAAGCATTGAAAAGCTCATTAGTATCATATATTTAAACGTACACCAATTAATTACTGAGTCGAATAAATTTAAGCACAAGCTCATTAATAAATCTTTTTAAGCATTTAAGTGGCGCCAGCAACCCCTTTTCTGCCCTTACCGCCCCTAGACATACAATTAGTGTAAAATTTTCTGTGTTTTTTTTTAGTAAAATGATGAGTAACATGAGTAACACAAAATATACAAACACAACAAGAAAAAAACTGATGAATGAAAAAGCAACACTTACTTACCCCTCCCACCTTCCGTACGGTAAGGTGATGCGGAGTCATGATGAGGTTCCGGTGCAGTATTCTGGGTATCCAACATATTGCTATTACGTGGAGGAATTTCTAAAGCAAAAAAGAAACAAAAACATAAAATGAAATAATGAATGAATGAATAGAATTCAAAGTACGAAATAATTTATGAATGAAATTTATTTTACTATAACATGTCAAAACATATGAGTGATTACTCGTACTTACTTATGCAGGGAGCAATATGAGAACGACTCTGTTGATAGCCGCGGGCACAACGATTGCAAGTCAAACCGGTAACACCATCCTTACAAGGACATTGACCGGAAGTATGATTGCAAGTTTTACCCGTCGAACCAATGGGATGACATTCGCAGGCTGCAATGACAAGGAAAAACAAGGGGAGAAATTATTAAATGTTTTAAATAAATAATTGCAATTATTAAAATGTTTTTTTTATAACTTTGTAATTCATTGATGTTTGTTTTCTCTATTTATTCATTTATCTTAATGTAGATCTTAATGATTTTGTTTAATTATAGCGAATGGATGCTAAACGCATACTTGACTCCAAACTAAATTGCATATTCAGTTTTCTGTTTATTTTTTCAATTTTGTAATGCATTTTCAATATTTATTATAATAAAGCTTTCATCTTTTGCATACAATTGCAATGGATTTTATTTCAAACGACTAAAAAGATGGAACAATTTTGTTGAGAGTTCTCATATGGTTTTGGAGATGAATGTAAGTCAAGCTGAAGGACGGACAAAGAAGATGTAAATTTTTAACAAAGATAGAAAATACTAGAAAATAATTTAAGAAAATGTGGCAATGGAAAAATTTTCTTAAAAAGTTGTCGATGGGAAGAGTTTTCTAAAGAAAAGTAGTCGGTGGGAAGAGTTTTCTATAGAAAAGTTGTGGGTGAAGAGTTTTCTATAGAAAAGTTGTGGGTGAAGAGTTTTCTATAGAAAAGTTTTCGGTGGGAAGAGTTTTTTTTATAGAAAAGTTGTCGGTGGGAAGAGTTTTCTATAGAAAAGTTGTCGGTGGGAAGAGTTTTCTATAGAAAAGTTGTCGGTGGGTAGAGTTTTCTATAGAAAAGTTGTCGGTGGGAAGAGTTTTCTCTAGAAAAGTTGTCGGTGGGAAGAGTTTTCTATAGAAAAGTTGTCGGTGGGAAGAGTTTTCTATAGAAAAGTTGTCGGTGGGAAGAGTTTTCTATAGAAAAGTTGTCGGTGGGAAGAGTTTTCTATAGAAAAGTTGTCGGTGGGAAGAGTTTTCTATAGAAAAGTTGTCGGTGGGAAGAGTTTTCTATAGAAAAGTTATCGGTGGGAAGAGTTTTCTATAGAAAAGTTGTCGGTGGGAAGAGATTTCTGTAGAAAAGTTGTCGGTGGGAAGAGTTTTCTATAGAAAAGTTGTCGGTGGGAAGAGTTTTCTATAGAAAAGTTGTCGGTGGGAAGAGTTTTCTATAGAAAAGTTGTCGGTGGGAAGAGTTTTCTATAGAAAAGTTGTCGGTGGGAAGAGTTTTCTATAGAAAAGTTGTCGGTGGGAAGAGTTTTCTATAGAAAAGTTGTCGGTGGGAAGAGTTTTCTATAGAAAAGTTGTCGGTGGGAAGAGTTTTCTATAGAAAAGTTGTCGGTGGGAAGAGTTTTCTATAGAAAAGTTGTCGGTGGGAAGAGTTTTCTATAGAAAAGTTGTCGGTGGGAAGAGTTTTCTATAGAAAAGTTGTCGGTGGGAAGAGTTTTCTATAGAAAAGTTGTCGGTGGGAAGAGTTTTCTATAGAAAAGTTGTCGGTGGGAAGAGTTTTCTATAGAAAAGTTGTCGGTGGGAAGAGTTTTCTATAGAAAAGTTATCGCTGTGATAAGTTTTCTATAGAAAAGTTATCGCTGTGATAAGTTTTCTATAGAAAAGTTATCGCTGTGATAGGTTTTCTATAGAAAAATTTTCGCTGTGATAAGTTTTTTTATAGAAAAGTTTTCGCTGTGATGAGTTTTCTATAGAAAAGTTAACGCTGTGATAAGTTTTCTATAGAAAAGTTATCACTGTGATAAATTTCCTATAGAAAAGTTATTGCTGTGATAAGTTTTCTATAGAAAAGTTATCGCTTGATAAGTTTTCCGTAGAAAAATTATCGCTGTGACAAGTTTTCTTAGAAAAATTCTTTATTAAACGACTGGTTAGAAAACTTGTAATTGGGATAATTTTTGGTATTGCGATGGAAAGAATGATACGTTTTCTATAACAAATTCTATTTATGCTCTACAAATACCTAAAATATAAAATTTTATTTTCTATTTTCCCTTATCTATGTAGTTTTTAAAATGCCCCAACTGTATTAAATTATTAGTAACCTGGGATTCATTAGATTCACTTTACCAAAAACAGAATATTTCTATAAAATTCTTTTTATTTTCTCAATTATTATAGAATTAAATGAAAAATTTAAAATAACTTAACATTTTATAACATTATGACTATAATCCCTGGATGGTATGTTCATGCACATGACACTCAATTTAATAACTTTATAACAAATGAGTTCCAGAAAACAAAGAATTTGAATATAAACAAAAAAATATACATATAATTTACATAGATATTTCTACATTATTCACACTCTACTGAAAAAATGAAAATACAATTAATTATACCCAAATTAAAGAGATTTTTTGGGGGGATTTTTGTTAAATATATTACTAGACAATTTTAGTAAATTTTTTAAAAATATAGAAAAAATATCAAATATGTAGAAAAAAGTAATTTATTTGTATTTAGCTTAAAAACCTGGACATTTAATCTTTTTTAGAGTTAAACCCGCTCTACTTAAAACTAACAATATCCTACTGTTTTTCGAGGTAAAGTTGGGAATAACTATATAAAACTTCTTCTAGTTGAAGCTTAAAATAATATGTATAAAAAGAAGATTTTTGATGTGTGTCTAAACAAACTGTTGTTAAATGTCTGTCTAGTCAAATATTGTTTTTTGGATTTTTTAGTTTGTTATACAAATTTAAAAAAGATTTCTGAAATAAATTGTTTTTCATATGGTTCTTTTTACTAGTAGTATTTAAAATACCTATAGAGTGCCAAGCACAGTGGGATGTTTTTCGGTTTTTTACTTTTGTTTTTGTGAAAAAGAACATTTTTTTATTTTTTTTAGGGTTTCATTAAAAAAAGTTATGTGGTAAATAGCATAACTTTTTTTAGGGAAAACCTTTTAAATGATATTTATATCAGATTAAAGGCTCATATCTTAGTTTTATGATGGTTTATGAATTTTCTGCATATTTTTGCATATTTATCCAAAAATCGCTAGTAAGTAGCATGATCTATTATAAATAATTTGTTAACCACCGAATGAAAACGATAAAAATATGGTGCAGTGCTATTTGCTCGTAAAAACGTATATTAATGACGCCGGTTTAAATAGTGATGAGTTTGAGTTTTTCAGTTATTTTAGTTTTCGAGATGTATTGTTCCAAAAAAAATCTTTAACAGTTTTTTGCAAAATAACTAAAAATGAGGGTTTCTGCATAGTTTTTGAGATACTAAGAAATTTATGCAAAAAACACATTTTTTACCATTTCCGAAACATGTTTGTTGACCTGTATTGATTTTGAGATGTAAAACCGATCTTTACGAATTTTAGTAAAAGGAGTTTAATTTGATCTTAAGTTGGTCTAGAAATCATTAAGTTGGTTTTGGGTGTATCTTATTTAATTTTTAGTGCCTTAAAATAATGTAAGTTTAAAATCCATGTTGGCTTTATGATGGCTCTACAAGAAACGAATGGCCAAAACTAGCACATTCCATTTTTTTAATAACACATTTAGGACAGTTTTTGCAAAAGACTGAAATAAATACGAGTCTAGTTATCTGCACTTATTTCTTATGTATTTACATCATCCTAAAACTGCTGAGTCATCCTTAAACTGCAGACATATCTAAAAAAGTAAGTAATGTTGAGACTACTGACTTCTAAAAATCTTTTATATCGGATCAAAAATGTCACTTCTGGACCGTTTTTAATATTCGAAAAACCTGAGGTGCCCTATTTTAATGGCATATAGCTCCCCTCCTAAAAAGTTTACAGACTCCAAATTCTGAATTTTAGCTCGAATACCTTTCCTTAATAGCCATGTAAAATTTCATCATAAAGGAGCTTATCGTTTAAAAGTTCTGGAATTATTTCATACATTTTTTTCAACCCACTGTGCGTTGATTGAGGTTTCTTAAGTTAATCTAAGGGTGATTTTAGGCTTAATATGCACATTTATGCACACGTTTTATATATTGTTGTAAAGCTGAGACTTCAGCCTTTACTTTGAGATACATTTTGTTTTTGAATTTGTTATATCAAAAAAGCTATATGGAACATAAAAGTTATTTTGCAAGAAATTATCAAGCAGGTATTAAAAAATTTGCATTTTTCTTAATAACAAACATAGTTATTCATTCTGCTCCACTGTGCCTTTATAGAGTTTTTCATCTTCACCTGCTTCTACTCTAATTTTGGTTCAAATATAATTGAAATTTTTGTCTATTTAATAGTTTGTCTACCCTCATCTTACCGACCAGTTTAAATATCATTTTGCCTGTCTGTCTGTCTGACAGACTGGTCTAATGAATAGTTACAAATTATTTAAAATGTCTCTGATATGTTTTGTTTTTATCTAAAAAAAGAAAACAAAACTTTGTATGTCAACTACATATGGGGTCGTGTTGTAAATCCCAAAAAAAAAAAATTAAAAGAGTCTCTATAAGGGGTCATATACATACATCTCGGTACATTTGGACTAAAAAAACCTACATTTACGTATGTTGGATATATGAGCTTTTTATTTGAAAAAGCTACTTGTATTTTCCTGCTATAGGTATTTTAGATTTGAAAATAATTTGTCTTTATTTTTGCTGTACGCTTTGCTACAACCTTTAGTAAAACCATACATTTTATGGCAAATCACGCTTTTCTCTCAGACTCTAAAAGAATAGTTGTTATGGCTATTTGTTCATTTGTTCATGTGTCCGAAAGACAGTTGCTGCTGCTGGCTTAACTTTTCGTTGGGGCATGGTAATTTAAGCTTTTTAAGTGAGTGTAAAACTTTAAAGCATCACCAGCTTAAGACACTTCAAGCCCACACTTATGTTGTTTTATTTAGTCAAATTTACTCTATTCATTCAGTTTTTTTTTTCTTCTTAGATTCAAATGACATCCTTCTTACTTTTTCCATATAATATTTTTTGAATTTAGAAAAAAGCTTAAATTTTGTGGCCATTTGTTTGTTGTATCTTTATGAATATTTTTTGAATGATTTACGATGTAGATTTTTTGTGGCAGGAAAATTTTATTTAGTAAATACTAGAATATATCGTTTATTAACTTGAAAAACGACATAAGTCAAAAGAATATATATATATAATTCCCCGACAACATTCCAATTGGAACAAGGGGTACTTCTCTCAGACAATGACCTGCATCCGATTCTATTTTATGACTCATTGAAAGGGACCTACGTTTTAACGCCGGCTCCGAACGGCAAATGCATTAGTTAGAGAAGTTTTACATAGCCTAATACTCAATAACCAGTGGCTAGCTGAGTTATGAGGTGAACCGCCGCTTTTTTGAAAATTTATTTTTTCAAGTGAGTCTGGCCAGGGATCGAACTTGGGCCTCTGGTATGCTAGGCGGATGACTAACCTGCTATACCACGGCGGTCAAAAGAATATACGGTTAGAAAAACGATAACAAATCATGAAATGACAGAAGTTTGTAACTGCGAATTTACTTTATTCTAGTTTTAATGAATAAAAAGCAAATATATGCACATGCTTTATATCTTGTTTGATAGCTTAGACTCGAGTCTTTAATTTGAGATAAATTTTGTTTTACAACTTTTTATTATAAAAAAGTTATATAAAAAACAAACTCAAAATAAATATTTTACAAATTTAAAAATATCAAAGTTAAAACCATTTAGTATATATAACAGTACCTTGAAAACCGAAATTTCTTAAAGGAAATTTCATTTAATAACAGATCAATCTAGTTTTATGAGCATGTTACTTAATAATTAATAATAAGCTAAATATGCAAATATATGCACATGATTAATATCTTGTTTAAAAGCTAAGACTTGAGCCTTTTATTTGAGATAAATATGTTTTACAACTATTCATTACAAAAGTGCTATATTCTAAATAAAAGCAAAAAAAAATGTTTATAATATTACTAATTTAAAAATATTCAAGCTTAAACAATTTAATGCTTTCCTATATAACTGTACCTTTGAAACCGAAATTTCTTAAAGGAAATTTCATTTGATAACAGATCATTCAAGTTTTAAGATCATGTTACTTAATATTTAATAATAAGCAAATATATGCACGTGACTTATATCTTGTTTAAAAGCTTAGACTTGAGCCTTTAATTTGAGATAAATTTTGTTTTACAACTATTCATTTCTTAAGTAGTATAGCCTAAACTAAACTAAACAAAAAAAAAAAAAAAAAAAAAAATACAAATTTTTTAATTTAAAAATATTGAAACTCAAACCGTTTAATGCTTTTCTAAATAACTGTACCTTTGAAACCGAAATTTCTTAAAGAAAATTTAATTTGATAACAGATCATTCTAGTTTTACGAGCATGTTACTTAATAATTAATAATAAGCTAAATATGCAAATATATGCACATGATTTATATCTTGTTTAAAAGCTAAGACTTGAGTCCTTAATTTATTAGAAATTTTGTTTTACAACTATTCATTACAAAAGTAATATATTCTAAACTAAACAAAATTAAATTTTACAAATTTATGAGCTATTAGCAGACTAGGGTGTTAAAAACACTTTTGGGCAATTTACTAATTTTGAGAGCACGTTACTGATTATTAGTATTTAGCCAAATATGCAAATATATGCACATGATTTATATCTTTTTTAAAATCTAAGACTAAAGCCTTTAATTTGAGATACATTTTGATTTACAACTTTTTATTACATCATAACAAACAAGTTTTATCCTAAACAAAATTTTTACAATTTTACTAATTTAAAAATATTGAAGCTTTAGTGCTTTACTACACTTTCTACACCTTTAAATCCAAAATTTCTTTAACGAAATTTCATTTGATAACAGATCAGAAGTAGTAGGTGTATTTTGAGTTATAACACTATCCATGTAAATTAACGATACGTACAATATGCTGTGTCACTATTTCCTTCCAAAAAATAATATTTATTATCAAATTTTGTCTACTAGACAACAATTGTGTGTGTGTTAAAACGAAGAAGAAGGAGGAGTTGGGTTTGAGCTACTCAATTTCCTTGTTTTCCGTCTGCTTGCAAAACTCTAGCAATGACCGGAAAATTATGATTTTTTATTAAACAAAATCTTTTTTTTGTTTGGACTATGTCTATTAATAATATAAGATGTTTGTCTGGTTTCCAATACTTTGTTCTTTTATCTGATTTGAATAAAGAGTAAATTTTATTAGTTATTTTTAGGAAGATGATAATGATGAGATGACACTGCTAAAGTTTTGGTTTATTCTAAAGATATTCAATACTAGTGATGTAGAAAATTGGCTAAAGTCTTGTAATATACCGATTTTGAAGATTTATGAAGAGATACAATTTGTAAAATGATTAATTGTTCGAATATCAAGATTTATAGACTTAGAAAATGAACTTAATATCTTGGTCAAGGAGTTGGAATTATTGAAAATATAATAAATGTTAAAAACAGGTAAAAATTGAAATTTTTCGAAAACTGACTATTTATAAGAAATTTTTCGAAAATTGACTATTTATAGGAAATTTTTTGAAAATTGACTATTTATAGGAAATTTTTCAAAAATTGACTATTTATAAGAAGTTTTTCGAAAATTGACTATTTATAGGAAATTTTTCGAAAATTGACTATTTATAGGAAATTTTTCGAAAATTGACTATTTATAGGAAATTTTTCGAAAATTGACTATTTATAGGAAATTTTTCGAAAATTGACTATTTATAGGAAATTTTTCGAAAATTGACTTTTTATAGGAAATTTTTCGAAAATTGACTTTTTATAGAAAATTTTTCGAAAATTGACTTTTTATAGGAAATTTTTCGAAAATTGACTTTTTATAGGAAATTTTTCGAAAATTGACTTTTTATAGGAAATTTTTCGAAAATTGACTTTTTATAGGAAATTTTTCGAAAATTGACTATTTATAGGAAATTTTTCGAAAATTGACTATTTATAGGAAATTTTTCGAAAATTAACTATTAATAGGAAATTTTTCGAAAATTGACTATTAATAGGAAATTTTTCGAAAATTGACTATTTATAGGAAATTTTTCGAAAATTGACTATTTATAGGAAATTTTTCGAAAATTGACTTTAGGAAATTTTTCGAAAATTGATTATAGGAAATTTTTCGAAAATTGATTATAGGAAATTTTTCGAAAATTGGCTATAGGAAATTTTTCGAAAATTGACTATAGGAAATTTTTCGAAAATTGACTATTTATAGGAAATTTTTCGAAAATTGACTTTTTATAGAAAATTTTTCGAAAATTGACTTTTTATAGGAAATTTTTCGAAAATTGACTTTTTATAGGAAATTTTTCGAAAATTGACTTTTTATAGGAAATTTTTCGAAAATTGACTTTTTATAGGAAATTTTTCGAAAATTGTCTTTTTATAGGAAATTTTTCGAAAATTTACTTTTTATAGGAAATTTTTCGAAAATTGACTTTTTATAAGAAATTTTTCGAAAATTGATTATTTATAGGAAATTTTTCGAAAATTGATTATTTATAGGAAATTTTTCGAAAATTGACTATTTATAGGAAATTTTTCGAAAATTTACTATAGGAAATTTTTCGAAAATTCACTATAGGAAATTTTTCGAAAATTCACTATAGGAAATTTTTCGAAAATTGACTATAGGAAATTTTTCGAAAATTGACTATTTATAGGAAATTTTTTGAAAATTGACTATTTATAGGAAATTTTTCGTATGACTATTTAAAGGAAATTTTTCGATAATTGACTATTTATAGGAAATTTTTCGAAAATTCTCTATTTAAAGGAAATTTTTCGAAAATTCACTATTTATAGGTAATTTTTCGAAAATTGACTATTTATAGGAAATTTTTCGAAAATTGACTATTTATAGGAAATTTTTCGAAAATTGACTATTTATAGGAAATTTTTCGAAAATTGACTATTTATAGGAAATTTCTCGAAAATTGACTATCTATAGGAAATTTTTTCAAAAAATTTACTTTTGAGGAATATTTTTAAAAATTGACTATTTGTTGGAAATTTTTTTGATTTTACTATTAATACTAAATTATATTTAAGCCTCTATTTAAATAACTGCACTTTACACGTATTTCTTCGCTAATCCTCTGCTTGTGGCTAGTGGTCTTTGTCGGTCCACTGGGGGTTAATTAATTACACCACTGACATTGACTTTTTAATCACAAATCCCCACTAATTGATTTGAAATTGAGTTTGCATTAATTTCAGTGGAATAATTTAGATTTATATGAGAGGCTGTCATTTAAAGGAATGAAATCATTGAAAATAAAGAGATATTTTAATAAGTTTTTGTCGAAATTTATGTCGGGCCCAATTAAAATTTTTAGCTAAGAACTTTAACTTTTTTATTAAACTTTGCTATATGCTAGAGTTTGTTGATCTTTTATTGATTTTAGACCTAATATGCAAATATATGCATTTGAATTATATACTACAGGAAAACTGAGACCTCGTTCCTTAATTTGAAATATGTTTTAAAAGGATTCGTGTAGAAAAATTTCATTATTTTGAAGTTTTTTATTAAACATCGGCCAAGAATTTTTAAATGCAAATATATGCAGACGATTAAAATGCTATTAGAAAGCTAAGACTTTATACATGATTTGAGACTAAATATGCAAATATTTGCATATAAATTATATACGGATAGAAAGCTGAGATTTCGTCCTTTCATTCTAAATAAATTTTTTTTTATCATGTAGGCATCAATTAAACAAAAAGTAAACTAAACTTGCAATTAATTAATTTTTTTACATTGGAATTATTTTGTCGATTATTTAATATTTTAGGTTAATAACTTTATCACTCCAATTAAAACACTCCATATGCAAATTTATGCAGATTATTTATATATTATAAGAAAGGTTAACCTTTGGCTTACTTTTTAAATAAAATTTATTTAATGAGCTTTTATCGGGAATAGACTTGTAAATTTTGCATTCTTGTACAAAATGAGCAAAAATATTTAAAATGTGAAATATAAGAATTAATTTGTGGCATAATATGCAAATATATGCAGATAATTTATATACTCTTGGAAAGCTAAGACAAAAAACCATTAATTTACGATAAACATGGTTTTGTAGGTTTGTATTCAAAAAAGATTTCTATATTAGAATTGTCTCACCTGTTTGAGAAATTTTAATGAGACTTTCAACCTTCAAGAAAAATTCTAAATTCTGAAAATGTTATTATATTAAGTAGAACAGTTAGAAACTTTATCTGATCGGAGCAGGGGAAGTTTTACTCATCACACAAATATAATAATTATTGCTGTCTTTCTTCATATCAAGGTGAGGCTTTTAAACTTTCTGCAACTGACTTTTTAGTCAATGGTATTAGTTTGAACAAAATGTGGTAGGACCGATATAGAAGGAACTTTCTCCCCCATACAACTTAAATACTTATTCGTATTTATCTTAAAAAGTTTCAAGAGTAAAGTCTTCATACTTTGCACAAAAGTATTTTTTATTAATAAGGGTAGGTTGATCAAAAATCAGCAGAATCGGGGCAAGGGGAGTTCCGCCCTTATAAACATTTTTTTTTAAAGATTTTAAGTTAGTGTCACTAAGCTATGTATACCGATATTTTTATCATTCATATCAAGTTTTGTTAAAAAAAAAAAACAAATGGTATTAGAGCAGATAGATTTTCTTCTCCTATACTAAGAAAAAATTCAGTTTTGAGTAACATCTTAGATAACTTTGGTCAAGATAATAGGATAGATAGGAGTTCGGGATACTTTGTCCCAAATGCGAAAAAAATATGCTACCTTTTGAACATTAAAGAATGGAATATTTAAAGCTTTTTTTAGCCGAATCGGCCTGAAGTGTATTAGGTTTTTTTTATGTACAAAACTGAATTTTTAGAAAAACCGAACTATGCCGGGTCTTAACATCTAGTGTAAGCTGAGCCTTAGCCTGATATTTGAGATAACTTTTTAAAAAACCGCAAACTTCACTTTCGATATATTACTGATTTTTGGTTAAATATGCAAATATATGCAGATAATTTATATACTGTTGCAAAGCAAAGATATTAACCATTAACTTATGATTCATTTAGTTTTATAATCACCTAAGACAAAATTTTCTATACAAGAAAAACTTGCAATTATAATAATTTTCAAATTTGTTCATTCCTTTCAAACTCTGCCCCCATAATCCCCATTTAAACACTTAAAATTCAGTGTCAAAATTAAACACAGTTTTTATTGTTTCACCAAAAACATAGTAGCCAGATCCTGTTACTGGACATTATGTTGACTTCTTCTATATTTCCCAACTTTTTGTGTGACCAATATCCACATACAAGACTAGTCCTCATACAATAAAAGACCAAACAAAAAAGCCCGTCAATGAGAATATTTGGGCAAAAACTAATTTAAATATATATGTTATTATATTGTAGAATGGACTTAATGTAGATTGTGACTACAAATATAGCCACAGTCGACTATACGATTAAAGCCAGCCAAATAATAAACCAACTTTTTCCATGTTTTATTATCAAACTTAATTCAAAGTACAATTTTAATACACAAATTATAACAAAACCACATGGAAAATGTCAAATAGGAAAAATAAAACAAATGAAAATTTTTCGGTACAATATTTTCTATATATATAAAGCAGTTAAGTGCGGATGAGCAGTGGAAGTTCATGAATACAAATGGCCAAAAAAGAAGAAGAACAAAAACGGAGCAGAAGTCCATTTATGTGGGTAGTAAATGAAAGCAAATTAACAAATGTTTTGCATATTTAATGAAATGACTACAAATGACCGAAAAAGCTAAAAATAAAAACAAATATCTACATTATGGCGTTATCCCATAAAGGACATGGACACATGTTGCTTATAAGCAAAAATCCCATAAATTCTTTTTTGGGCAAAAAAACTTTAAATCAAGTGATTTACGTTTAAGATTTAAAGTTTAGAATTAAATGATTTTATTTATTTATTTTGAAAATAATAAATTTTCTTTTTCTTTTCATTATTTCTTTGTTTTTTTCTTAATTTTGTTCAAAGAATTATTACTTTAGTTCTAGGACCAGACATTATAAATCTTTAGCTTAAATCCATTAAATCAAGTTTAAGTTTTCAGTTTATTTCACGTTTTTTCTTCTGTGAGAACAAAAGGAAGAGCAAATCTTTTCTTAACGAAAATTTACATGTTTCTTCTAACATTGAAATTTTAGCATAGAATTTGTTAGTGTCGTTTTGTTCTATTGCTTTTCTAGCTTAAGTTATGCTGTTCAAATGTTTTTCTTCAAAAAGATTTTACTCTGATGATTTTTGTTTAAGTTGCTTGGAAAATCTTTTAAATTATGGACAAAGACAAATAAATCTTAAGATTTTGTGAGTTTAAGTCAGTTTCTTTTAACTAGTCTAGTTCAAAAGGTATTGTTTGGTTGAGAGCAGGGAAATCTTAGCAAAAAGGTAAAGGACTTAGAGAATAAATAGAAATATAAGAGTAGTGCAACCTGAAGAAGTTGTGGGCCAATAAGAAAATTATGATTTTATTCAAAATCTATTTCAAAAGTCCACTTTTTAAAGTAAGATCTATCTATATATTTATCATTCGGAAAGCTCTTCCAGATAAAAGTCTACTTAAAGCTTTTTGAAATGAATCATTTAATTAAATTAATTCAATTAATCATTTCTAAATTAACATATCATAAAGAAGCTTTTTCTAAATAAACGATTACAATTAAGCTTTTTCAGATATTATTAGAAAGCTACCTAAAAGAATTAAAATTTTTGATATAAAATTTTTTCTATAGAAAAATTTTCAATATGAAAATTTTTGACATACAATTTTTCCAATAGAAAAACTTTAGATATAAAATTTTTTCAATAGAAAATAAAAAATAAAATTCTTTCTTTAAAAAAATTTTCCACATAAAATATTTTTCTATAATAATATTTTTCGTATAAAATTTTTTCTATAGAAAAATTTTGGATATGAAATTTTTTCTATAGAAAAATTTTCAATATAAAAATTTTTGACATACAATTTTTTCAATAGAAAAACTCTAGATATACAATTTCTTCAATAGAATAATTTTCGATATAAAATTTTTTGTATAAAAAATTTTCGATATAAATTTTTTTCTATAGAAACATTTTCGATATAAAATTTTTTGTATAGAAAAATTTTCAATATAATTTTTTTTTTATGGAAACATTTTCGATAAAAAATTTTCTCTATTTTCGATATAAAATTTATTGTATAGAAAAATTTCCAATACAAAATTTTTTCTATAGAAAAATTTTCGATATAAATTTTTTTCTACAGAAAAATTTTCGATAAACTTTTTTCTATAGAAAAATTTTCAGTAAATTTTTCGATAAAAAATTTTCGATATAATTTTTTTGATAGAAAAATTTTCATTTAGTGAATGACTTTTTACCTAACAAATTTTTTAAGTGTGTCGATTAAATTTTAAAAACTTTCAAAAGCAGAGTTCGGCTGAAATTTTGAAGAATACGTTTATGAATTTGGTTTACAATAAAATAGTTTTTGATAAATGATTATTAACTTAATGCTATTAAAAGCTTTTATGAATTAAATTTAAATGTTGTTTTATTTATTAACATTAGACAAATTTGGAAAGCTATTTCTCAATATAAAATTAGAAATTAATTTTAAAAGCAATCTATTTTAAACATCATTTGAAAGCTTTTCTGGATAATCGATTTTTTTTGGATTTGATGTATACGTTTTTAAGGTGTTTGTTGTTTCTAAAAGCCTGAGTTAATGACAAGATTTATCAAATGTCTGGCTTCAGAACAAAATAGTTTAGATGTAGTCTTACAAACGTAAGGTTTTTGAATAAAAAATCTTGTAAATATAAATGATCCAGTTGACTTTATCAGCCTTTTATTATAATTATTTCAAATTAATTATATTTTGAAGAGCTTTTCTATTTAAATGAAGAAAAGGCTTTTCTTTAATAACCCCGCATTCAAGCATTCAATTTTTTCTAGAATAAAAATTAGTTCTACTGTTTTTATTATAATAGATGGAGAACATTTACGAATGAATTGGATCTATTATTTATGTTTCTTTATTCTTAATGTATTTATTCTAAAATCTATTATAGTGACCTCATTAAGCTCTTTTAGGTCAAGTCTTAATAAAAGTTTAAAAAAATAAAGCTGTTTAAAGCTTATTAAGCTATAAATGAGATATCTATAGCTAAAAAGTGTGTTCCTTCTAAAAGCTTTTCTTAATAAAACAAATTTTTTCTCTTCCACGTGCCCCTAGATGGCCTTTCCTGCTGTTCCTTGGTTTGTTTAACAAATTCCAAAATATGTTCTATGTAAATTACACATTTGACTAGACAGCAAAAATCCAGCCGCCAAGAAATTCATATTAGATAAACTTAAACGAAACTTAAAACAGTTTTCGAGACTGTTGCCAATATTCTCAAGCAAAATCAAGTAATATTTTAAAATATTTAACTGAGGTCTAGCCTTAAGTACAAGTTAGTACTTAGTATTTAGAAAGATTTAATAAAAAGTTAACAAAACTTGACAATTTCCTAGTTTATTTCTGAAATAGATCTTTTTTAAAAATATTACACTATTAAGAATAAATAAAGAATAATGGAAATAAACCATCTAGTCCACAGTCATAAAACAAAATCATAATGAATATTTGAAAAGATCGTTTAAATGTAAATAATATATGATATTTGTCTTAACATGAACAACTCCGAGACAGATGTTAAAAGAGAAACATGTCAAAGATACTTATCACTCGGTGTAAATTGCAAAATAAAACATGATTTTTATGTTAGAATTTTGAAAAAAAAGAAGTAGACAATTGCCATAAAAGTTGGTTCTCATATGACCATTTATAGAGAAATAAATATTTCGTAATCTTAAAACATGATATTAAGATTATTGTTGTTCAAGTACTTGTGATAGCATCTAGCAAAAAAGATCATTGCTAACTTAAATAACGCCTTCATAATAAAGCTTTTAATGAGTCAAGATTTTGTTAAGCTTTAAGGTTTTTAAAAAATAATATTAATATTATTTTACATTTTTTTAAGTAATTTCCTTTCATTGTATTTGTTTATGGCTTACATACACATGTTGTTTGCTTTTCTGGGAGGTGTCTTCTGTTACATTTCCTGTCATTACAGTGTCACCACATTTCATTGCATCTGATGTCATGTCATGTTATGTTAACTTTTATTTTTATGCAAAATCTTGTTATATTTCATTATTGCAGTTCGTGGAAATTTAAGAGATTTTTTTTTAAATATGTCTACTTTATGATTATGTGGAATATTTATAAAGGTAATATGTATTGGGTGTTATGATCATGTATTGGGTCATATGATCATGACAATGGGCTTTGGACTTAAGTAAAGAAGATTTGGAATTTAAGTACAATCTATATATTTATCTATATATGTAACAGCACATAGAGAAAGGGACCTAAGGGTATTTTGCGAGCATAGAGAAAAAGACCTAAGGGTAAAAAAGGGTAAAAATAAGGTAAAAAATAATATTTAAATCTTTAAAATGTCCCTCCTTAACAAAACAGTTTTTACCCTTGGGTCCCTTTCTCTATGCGCTGTCACATATGTAGCTTATAAAATTCAGTTCGCTTCTGTTTGTCTGTATGTCATTTGTTATTTATGAATGCCCTTAACAAGCAGATCGAATTTCTTTAAATTTTTAAGGGGATAACTTGTGGTAAAAATATACTACAACATTTTTTTAATGTTATACACTTTTGTTACTATATATACAATAGAAAAACAATCAGTGTGCAATTTTTTACGGTTGAGGCTGCGGAATCCATAATATCGGAAATTTTGATATGAGAGTAATATTTATTTTGATACATATGTATCTAAAAAACTAAAATACTTACGAATTTAATATGTCAGTTACAGTTTAAACTTTCTTTGAATATTGTTTGACGATTGTTTGGTGATTGTTTGACGATTGTTTGATAACTGTTTGATTACACTGACCAACAAAAATGCAACTCTTGCTCAGTACAAGAACGGCACTTACCAATTATGAATTACCTATTTACCGTCAATATAACCCTATACTTACATTGATCTCATCAGGTCTGATTTTCGAGATAATGAGCATTTCATGTTTTGGAAAGAAACTATAAACACAAGGTGCAATACTCTATGTCCATTAGGGTGTTTTTTTTTATTTTTTTTTTAATTTCGAGGAGTGGCATTCGGATTATTTTGTCATTTGGTGAGAAACATTAACCTTAAAAATTTGAGCCAAATCGGACGGCGTTAATAAGTGGCACACGGGCCCTAAAGTTGGAAAATGTGTTTACAAGGGATAAAATTTTTATTTATTTGGGTTTTGCCAAATTAAAGCTATTTAGGCTAACTTTTATAAAAAAGTGAGCATTGATTTTTAATAAAGTCCTAATAAGCTCTCTTTTGAAGTAGATGTCTTATAAATCGTACAAACGGTTTTTGAGTTGTAGTGTTTTCTCAGTGAATTTAATGTTCTTGACGACATACATAAATTTACCCACAAAAAATGCTAGATTTTATTTTTTTCTACTATTATATTTTCATACCCTTCACCACCATATGTGGATAGGGTATATTGGGTTTGTGCTGATGTTTGTAATGCATAGAAATATTGGCCTGAGACCCACCTTTTAGTATACCAATCGACTTAGAAGCACTCCCTGAGTTGTTTTCATGTGATTTTCAAATGACCTTTTTATGTTTTTCAAAAATTTTGTTAAGCGAATTTTGGAAATTTGCATTTTGGACTCCAGTGTTTTGTTACGAATGCCTTAGGTATAAAAATGAAAAAAAAAAAAATGGGTTGATAGCTTATCCTGTATTTCCTTACCTTTGACTTAAAGTCAATGAATTTTGGGAAATTAGCTTTTATTGAGAAATTTTAGAAAAAATTTAATAATTTTATGTTCGTTTACATTTTAAATAAAAGAGAACCAGTGGATATAGTTTTACCGGAATTTTTAATGTTTAACCCTTGCGTTACCGGGGTCAAAATCAATTATTGTGCAAATTTTCACTTTTTAATAATATCTAAACTATTGCAGTGGTTCAAACAATATTACTTTGCTAAGCCTTTTAAATGAATATTTAGTTAATAACAAAGATACATAAACTAAAAATATTAACCCTTTTATGAGCAACGGGGACCAAAATGACCCAAAAAAAATATTTTTTTCTTTTTTTGATTGCTCTGTAACAGAAAAAAGCAAAGCAGGTGATGTTGTTCGTTCCGTTCTTTATGGAAGCTATAATCCGATAAAGGTTAATTTAAATAAAGTTTAGTAATTAAAGCTTTCATGGGCAAAATCTGTGATTATTTTTATGAAAAGCAAATTAATGTCATTGGAGGACTTAAAGCTATATTGAAGAAAGAAAGTAGTTGGGGAGGTACTAAACAATTATGGACTTTGTTCAAAACTAAAAACATTTTTTTATTTAACAATAAGATTTTTTCACTTTAAAGTGAAAATAACTTTGAAGCTTAATTACTTTAAATTATTTTAAAGTGACTCAAAGATAATTCTCTTCCCTATACTATTCCATTGATATAAAAAATCAATAGATCAGCCATTTCAAAAATTGAAAATTTTTTTAAAATTATAACAAATGAAAAAAACTGGTGATTAAAGGTAACGAAAAAAGAAGAATTTTAAAAAGTTATCAAGAACTTGAACTATGTTATCAAGAACTTGAACTATTCCAGAAAATCATTTTAAACTGAAATCTAAAATCATTTTGTATTAACATTTTACCAATGGCGTCATTATAAGGCTTAGTTTGTAAAATTGATATATAATTTTTTACTCTAAACTAAAACTTTTCTTATTAAAAAACTGCGTAAATTGCAAGAAATCTCCTTCAATGTCTTTGCATTTTAATATCAAATATGTCAAGTTTTCAAAACAAAGAAAATCCTAAAGCTTAAAAAGAAAATCTATGAGCTATAAGAAATAAAGTCATTTTACGTTTGAACAAATTTTAAAACCTTAAATAGGGATTTAAAAATAGAATTTCAAATTGATTTAAAAAGTCAAAACTAAAAAGAATCAAAAGTTAGAAATTTTCTTAAAAAAATGGCTTATTTGTTTAAAAGCGTAAAAAATAAGAAAAATAAAAAGCCCCCAAACACGTAGGAATTACGTTTTAAATAAAACTTATAACCGAAATAAAAAACTTTTTTTGGATAAATTATTTTTTAAGGAAAAATAAGTTGGCGTATGACAGTTATAAGCTAATATTATTTTGAAAATATGGCAGTTTTTTTTGTAATAATAAAAAGAAAATCCTAGAAAATTGAAAAAATTAGTAATGGTAGTTTTAAAGGATTTACCTTAAGAAATGCCAAAAAACAAGACACAATAGCAAAAAAGCGAACATAAACCATTTTGACACAAACGTTTAAAGACCCTTAAGCCTTAGCAAATAAAGATTATGGTAGCAAAAAAAAAAATGCTAAAGAAACATAATAAAACAACTGTGGATTGAAGGAGAAACAAATCTTGGGTCTTTTAAATTCAAACAACAACGAAACATAAATTTTGTTAAACTTCAAAAATAAGATTCTTCAAGGATATTAACTAAATTTTTGTAAATTTTGATAGATTGTTTAGTAACAAAAAAATAACACCCTCTCTTAAGTTTTGTATAGTTTCTACTTTAAATAAGAATAAAACGGCTAAAAAAGCTATATCTAGTTTTCCATTTTATTTCTATTCATTTGCCTCCCACCCTCTTCATTATAGTATTATACATTTCAATCTGATAATTTACCATAAAACTAATCACGGATTTAACTACCATTTCTCTGTTATCCCTGTTTAACAGCCTTAAAGTATGCCAGCATTTCTGCAATGCATTTAAGGGTGTTAGATCAATGTGTGTGTGTGTGTGTTAGCATTTAAAATGTAACAAGTGCATATATAATTTCCTATTTCTTGTTTGAACTTTCTTTAACATTTTCTTTTTACTTGCTTACATTTAATAAAAGCTGCAATGACCCACCCTCCAACTCACATATAACACAGTGGGGCAATTTGAAAAAAATTGTATTAAGAAATAAAATTAAAAAAATTACTAGGAAATAAAATTAAACAAATTTAAGAAAAAAATTATATAAAAAATTTAGTAAATTTTCTATGAAAATCTAGCAGAATAGCAAAGATTTTAAGAAAATGTAGCTGAATTGCAAAATGTCTATGAAAAATGCAGATGAATAGCAAAATTTCTGAGAAAAATACAGCTGAATTGAAAAATATGTAAAGAAAATCTAGCTTTATCGGAAAAAGTGTAGCTGAATAGCAAAATTTTTAAGGAAATCTTGTTGAATAGCTTACTTTTGAAGAAAAAATGTTGCTGAATTGAAAAATTTCTATAAAAAATGCAGCTGAATATGCAAATTTGTATAGAAAATCAATCTAAATAGCAAACTTTTAAGGTAAAAAGTAGCTCAATAGCAAAATATCTATGAAAAATGCAGACGAATAGAACCATTTTATAAAATTGAAGCAGAATAGAAACTTTGTTTTAGAAAGATTTTGCAAACAGCTACATTTTTTGTAAAATATCTTGCTGAATAGCTTTTTTTTTAAGAAAATGTTTTTTTTTAATAAAAATTGTAGCTGAATAGCAAATTTTTTATAAACACATATTGGAAATTAAAAATTTCTATTAAAAATGCAGCTGAATAACAAAATTTCTATGAATATGCAGCTAGCTGAATAGCAAAAGTTCTATTAATATGCAGCTGAATAGCAAACTTGTTAAGAGAAAATGTAGCTAAATATCAAAATTTCTATAAAAAATGCAGCCGAATAGAGAAATTTCGATGAAATTGAAGCTAATAGAAATTTTGTTATAAAAAGATTTTGTAAACAGCTTAATTTTTTTTGCAAAATATCTTGCTGAATAGCATGTTTCTTAAGAAAATGTTTCTTAATAGAATGTTTTTATAGAAATTGTAGCTGAATAGCAAATTTTTCATGGAAAACATGATGAAAATTAAAAATTTCTATGAAAAATGCAGATGAATAAAAAATTTTCAATAAAAATGCAACTAAATAGCAAACCTTTTAAGAGAAAATGTAGCTGAATAGCGAAAATTGTATAAAATTACAGCTGAATAGAAAATTTGTTATAGAAAGATTTTCTGAACAATGATTTTTTTTTAGATTATCAAGCTGAATAGCTTATGTTAAGAAAATGTTTCTAAATAGAAAGTCATTTATATAAAATGAAGCTGAATAGCAATTTTTGTATAGAAATTGTAGCTGAATAGCAAAATTTCCACGGAGACATGATGAGTATTAAAAATTTCTATGAAAAATTCAGCTGAATAGCAAAATTTATACAGAAAATCTAGCTAAATAGCAATTTTTTTTAAAGAAAATATAGCTGAATAGCAAAAATTTTTTTAAAAATTCAGCTGAAGTGATATTTTTTTTTAAAAAAGATTTTCTAAAATTTTCTATAAAATATCTGTTTCTTAAGAAGATAAAAAATGGTTTATTCGGCTAAGAGAATAGCAAATTTCCTATAAAAATGTAGCTAAATAGTAAGTTGTTTGCAGAAAATATGGCTTAATAACAAGTTTTCTAAAGCAAATTATGCTGAATAACAATTTTCTATAGAAAATGTTATAAAATACCAAATTTTTCTTACAAAATTGAATGAATAGCAAATTTTTTATACAAAATATGGATAAAAATCAATTGTTTTGTAGAAAATTTAGCTAAATAGCAAATTTTGTATATAAAATGTAGCTGAATAGCAAATTTTCTATCAAAATGTCACTGAATAGTAAATTTTTTATAGATAATTTTATATTTTCTATGAAAAATGTTACTGAATAACAAATTTTCCTTAGAAAATTTTACTGAATAATTAAATGTTTATGAAAAATGTAGCTGAATAGAAAACTTTCTTATTAAAATGTAGCTGAATAGCAAATTTCTTATGAAAAGGTAGTTACATAGCAAATTTTTTTAAAGAAATTGTAGGTGAATAGCAAATTTTTGTAAAGAACCTGCAGCTGAATAAAAATTTCTAGCAAATTTTCTACAGAAAATCTAGCGGAATGGCAAATGATCTATATGAAATTTGGCAGAATACCAAATTTTCTATAAAAAAATGTGACTGAATACCAAATTTTCTATTGAAAATGTAGATGAATAGTTTTTTTTTTTTATAAATAATGTAGCTGAATAGCAATATTTTTATAGAAATGTTGCTGAATAGCAATTTTTCTGGAGATAATATATCTGGGTAGTAAAATTTCAAATATATTTGTAAAAAATTTAATGCAAAATACAATTTTCTTTCTAAAATATATCAGAAGATCGTTTTATGATTGATCGCCGATACCAAACAGTTGAATTTTGACAGTGGATACCGTTTCCGATACATAGAATCAATATGAAAAAGATTTTATATCTGATGAACTAGACCAGAGCCTCAAATGGGTATCAACCAACAACAAGCAGTCTAGGACAATAGATCATAGGGGCACTCTGATTTGCATCTAAATGAAAGCACTTCATACGGTCATCAAAAAGATCGGAGAAAAAGAAGTTTCGCTAAGTAGAGTCGTTAAGTAAAGTCTTATTGTTGTAAATATTGTATATCATTTTCATTATTAACTCAATATAGCCTCATCTTTTTAATCGAATTTCAAAGAACCCTCAAAATGTTAAATCTACATACTACACAAAACAATTTTTTTTGTCATTACCCCACTGTGCGCTAACTAAACCACTGCTTAGCTGGCATCTTCTCAGCATTGCAGTCGTTTTACATTTAATGTGCAGTTTAAGACACATCTTCTTTAGGTGTTTCGCCTTATTATAAGCTTTGTCAGCTTATGTTAATGTGTTTCAACAGATTTTAGTCATTACATTTGATGACCATACCTAAATGAACTCAGCCAACTGCTACAAACTGCTTATACTTCTGCCACTGCATTATTGCTTTTGCTAAAGCTCTGCACTCAAATGTTTAACTCCACTATGAACGTATGTAGGTTTGTCTGTCCTGGCTTCTGTGGCAATTTAAATGCATTTAACTTAAAGGATTTTCAGGGGTAAATCTCTGGTTTGCATCCCATTAGCTGTTACAGAGCTGAGCATACAGCCCCCCCAAATCATTAGCAGTTCTATGATATGTATTTATACGTTGATGCTTTAATAGTTTGGAAGCTTTAAGCACGTGACATATAGATTTAATAGCTTTTAATTTTGTCTTGATTTCCAGTATTAGTTGGAGGTTTATTGGGTTTGAAAAGGAAATTAATTTAAAAACGACATTTGTATGTGACTGGGTGAAATTGTAGAGATTTTTGGATAGAAAATTGATTTGAAATGGGAATTAATTAAGAGCTTTTGGAATTTAGTGGTGGTTAAGTTTTAATAAAGCATTCAAAATTAATGTGTATGGAGCTGAATGTAAAATTTTGTTATAGAAAACGTGTGCGGAATAAGAATTTGAAACTTTGTATAACAAAAGTAGCTGAATGGCAGATTTTCTAAAGAAAATGTAGCTAAATAACAACTTTTTACAGAAAATGTGCATAAATTGCACAGAAAATTTAGCTGAATGTTATTTTTTTCAACATGTAGCTGAATAGCGAATTATTATTAAGAATAGAAAACTTGTGTAATAAATGTAGCTAAATGGCAGATTTTCTTAAGGAAATGCAGCTGAATAATAATTTTGTATAGAAAATGTGCCTGGATTGCTAAGTATCTATAGAAAAAGTGGCTGAATAATAAATTAATACAGAAAGTTTAGTTGAATATTATTTTTTTTTATTCAACATATAGCTGAATAGCGAAATAATTATTAAGAAATGTAGCTGAATGGCAGATTTCCTTAAGAAACTGTAGCTGAATAACAATTTTCTATATAAAATGTGCCTGGATTGCTAAGTTTCTATAGGAAAGGTGGCTGAATTAAAAAACGAATACAGAAAGTTTAGCTGAATATTGATTTTTCTACTCAAGATGTAGTTAAATAGCTAATTATTAAAAAAAAATTGCTGAGCTATGATGTTCTTTAGAAAATTCAACTGAATTGTAAGAAGTTTTCATAGCAATCTTCCAGAATAGCAAATTTATTATAGAAAATCTTGCTGAATTGTTAATTTTCTATAGAAAGCAAACTTTCTATAGAATATCTTAATGAATTAAATATCTTTTTTTTTTACGAAAATCTTGCTGAATTATCTAAATTTCTACAAAAAATCTTGCTGAATAGCAAAAATTCTACAAAACATCGAAATAATTAAATTAAGATTATCTTGTTGAATGTCAAAATTTCTATAGAAAATTTTGCTGAATAGCAAAGTTTCTATATGAAATCTTGTAAATCTTGTTGAATACTTTATAGAAAATGAAGCTGAATAAGAAATTTTGATATAGTAAACATTTTAAAAAACTTCGGAATAGCAAACTTTCTATAAAAAACTATTAAAATTACAAATTGTCTATAGGAAATCTTGCTGAATGTCAAAAATCGTGTAGAAAATGTTGTTGAATAGCAAACTTTTAATAGGAGATCTTGCTGAATAGTAAATTTTCTATAGGAAAACTTCCTAAATACCAAACTTGCTACAGAAAATCTTGCTGAATTGCATATTTTCCATAAAAAATCTTGCTGAATAGTATATTTTTGATAGAAAATCTTACTGACTTGCAAATTTATTATAAAAAATCTTGCTGAATAATACATTTTCGAGGAAATGCAAATTTTGTATATAAAATCTAGCTGAATACAAAATATTCTACACAAAATCTAGTTGAACAGGAAATTTTTTATAGAAAATCTTATAGAATTACAAATTGTCTATAAGAAATCTTGCTGAATGTCAAATTTCGTAGAGAAAATCTTGCTGAATACCAAATTTTTTTATAGAAAAACTTGCTGAATAGTAAATTTTCTTAAGGAAAACTTCCTTAATAGCAAAATTTCTACAGAAAATCTTGCTGAATTGCACATTTTCCATTAAAAATCATGCTGAATAGCATGTTTTTGATAGAAAATCTTGCTGAATTGCAAATTTACTATAAAAAATCCAGCTGACAGGCAAATTTTCTACAGAAAATCATGCTGAATTGCAAATTTTCTATAAAAAATCTAGCTGAATACAAAATTTCCCAAGAAAATCTAGCTGAATAGCAAATTTTCTTTAGAAAATCTTGTTGAATAGTAATATTCATATCAAAATTGCAGCTGAATTACAAACTCTGTAATTTTTCTGTGTAATTACTAATTTATTTTTTCTCTTAAACACAATTATATACAATATCTTTTACAAAATTTATTTGAATATAATTTTATTACCATTTTATCTTTTCATCTTTATCCTTTTAGACATATTTTTGACACTTTAATTACTTGCTCACAAAATATGTAGTACCTGCAGCAAATGGCTCTTAAAATCCTAATAATTTTGAAAAACTCATTAAAAATGTCATAAACTGAAGCAAAAGATAATTTCTAAAAACTATTAAAATTTTTTTAGAAAAAAAAAAAAAACTGACAAAAATCTCAAAACAAGAAAACAAAAGCAGAAGCTCAAGATAAACGTAGTCAGAACAATGAAATTGTTGGGAAGCTAAATGATTCTACAGAAAATATATCTTAAAGTTTCAAGACAAAGTTAAAAATCATTTGCACAAGCATTTAGCAAAAAATTGAAATTAAACTTTATTAAAAAAAGAAAATCGACAGACAACTGACAGTTGCTGTTTTTGACGAGGTTCCTTGTTTCATTTGCTCATTTGAAAATGTTTCACTTTCAGGAAAATTCAAAACTCAAACATTCAGGAAAATCTTGGCTAAAATACAAACACTATGAAAGGCATACACACGCACACATTCGTACATTTACTTAACAATTTGTTTGTCTGGCAAAGAAAACTTAAATATTTATTTAAGAAAATTTCGTTGTATCTGAGTGAAGTGAAGAAGTGAATGTGTTTGGACGTGTGAATGAATGAATCTAAGGAATGGTTGAGGATGGATAAACAGATTTCTTATTTTGTAGATTTTTATACTCTACACCATTATAGGTGGTAGGGTATAGTGGGTTTGTGCTGATGTTTGTTACATATAAAAACATGGGTCAGATAGCCAGCTTTAAGTATATCGATCGACTAGGAATTATCTTTTAACGATATTCTAACACAGCTTTATTTTAAATAGTCAAAGACAAAAATCCAAGAAGTAGTTTTAGAGTTATTGCAATTTTCCACCGAAAATGCGAGTCCCTAAAAATGCACAAATTTTTTGTTTTTGAAAAATTTCAACCAAAAATGATAACTTTCTTCAAGAAAAAATAATGATTTATTAAGTGAACGAACACAGCTTTATTTTAAATAGCCAAAGATAAAAAACCAAGAAGTAATTTTAGAGTTATTGCGAAAAATGCAAGTCCATGAAAACGCACAAATTTTTTGTTTTTGCGAAATTTCAAACAAAAATAATATTTTTTTCAATAAAAATAATGATTTATCAAAAAGAACTAACACAGCTTTATTTTAAATGGTCAAAGACAAATATCTAAAAAGTAGTTTTAGAGTTATTACAATTTTTCCCCGAAATTTCTTATCCCTAAAAACGCGCCTAAGGATATGCACTAAAATTGTTTTTTAAAGAAATTCCAGAGTTAGACATGATTTATCATTAAAGGACTTGTAAGCACTAAGACTTCAGTTTTTTTTTGAGAAATCGAATTTACTTAATTTTTTTTTCATGTTGAAAAATTGTACATTTTTCTGAGGTCGGTTTCAAAAATAATTTTTTAATTTTTTGAAAATTTTTTTCAACAAATATTAAAAATTCAGAAATCGTTTATCCGTTTCTTGAAGCAGACAAATTGGACAATAAAATAAAAAAAAGTTGAGGTCGATATCTTGAAACATTTCGCCGTACCTGTGATTTTAAATTGAAGATTTTCGCGAAAATGTTAATTTTTCGTCACAATTTGAGTAGATGTTAAATTTTGCTTTAAATTAAATTTTCATAAAACTAACAATGAATTGTATTGCCTAGTTTATGGCAAAACCTATGCTAAAACGAATTTTTAAATTGAAGGAGTTCAAAGGCAAAATTTGGGTTTCCCAAAAATTTTTATTTGATCAACAAGATTCAGGCATTTCGCATTGGACTATCGCTATTGAAAAGTGTCTGTACATCCCGGAATTGAGATTTTGAAGACAAATTTCGGTGTATGTATTTCAGAAATTTATGAGCAATATTGCTTATACAGACAGAAATTACTGTGCAAAATATTGTAGGAATCGGTCCATATTTTAACATAGGTCCTATAAAAAGCGCAATAGGAAAATTGCCTAAATTTTTATTAGAAAAAAATGACTGAATGTTAAATTATATGTTTCTATGGGTTCGAAAATAAACTTTTTTAATTCGTTAACAAATCTATCCTATAGACATACGTCCTCGCTGGAGTAGGGTTTCATATGGCCAGGCTTGCTTGACTATAAAATTTTATTAGTTTTTTCTTCTTTTTTCAATTTTATTTCTAATATGTAGCAAGAACTGCAAAACAACTTTATCAAAACTTTACATTTGTGTTTACTTAAAGAGTAGTAAATTTTCTGATATTTTTTTTTTTTGGCAAAAAATACAAAACATTTAGTCTTTCAAAAACAAGAGCTACTAAATAAAACAGAATTTTAAATTAAGATAACATTGTCTTAAGCTATTAAAGATTTATTTTAAGATAGTAAACCTATATTCCAAAAAAAAAACATACATAAGTGATCAAAATAATAGCAGTTTCTAGCTATAAAATTATCAATAAATATAAAGTGCTTTTCTTATAATCTGCGCCACAAAATCAATTAAAAATTCAATTTCAAATTTTTAGTTCAAATTTAAATGCTATTTTTTGAATTTTCATTTCTGGTTTTGAAAATTTACTTATAATTTTAATACCAATAAATTAAAACAAATATTTATAATCAACAAAAAAAAAAAAAAAAAAGATTTTAAATAAAATTTCTTTTTGTATATCTTTTAAATTTCAGGTGAAAAGACCAATCAAACAAACTTCCTTGATGTTGTATTTCAATCATTTATTGATTCATTCGTTCGTTTCATTTCATTTCAGGTGAGTAAATATTATTTTTGTTTCTTTTTACTTTGATTTAATCCAGATTATTGTGTTTAAATATAATTTTTTGGTTGTTTGTTTATCACACTGCAAATTTAATTGGAATTTTTGGAAATACTCGTACCAACAATTTGCCTTTATCCTGTTTATAACGGATGCCGCTGTATATAAATATAATTTTCTTTAAACTTTTTTTCGTTTTTTTTGATGTTCAATAATTTATATTTTTTTGTAGATTTTTATCGTTAAAAAATTATATTGCTGAGATTTAATGCTTTTGGCATAATTAACATTTATTAAAGTTCATTTATAATCATTTGGTTTTAATTACTTTAAAATATGTGTGGGGCAATTTCCGTTACCGCAACCGGATTCTCTTACAAAAATCACTTGATTATGGTGAATATTCACTTGTTGACTTTCTAGAGGAAGCTTTTAATAACATCAAGCATCAAACATTAAGTCCGCCAAATTCTTTAACTTTTTAACTAATAAAGATTTTGAAGTCGTTCTTTTTAAGTCAATAGATAGGTTAAATCTGTACAGCGATTGTAAAGAAATTTAAGCTTTAAGTTCAATTTTCGATTTGTAATTCTGTTCAAATGTGGTAACCAATTTTTACCCACTTCCTCTTAAAAAATTTCGCTCAAATTTAGGCCACAGCCAATCCTTGATGACAATAAAATATTTTGTTATCCTTAGATTGGCCCCTATTTTCATTGAGGTATTTTCCGTATTTTCATTCGGCTGGCTCAAATGGAACAAAAATTTAAAATTTTAATTTTTTAAGTCGAATATCTTTAAAACCGCAAGAGTTAGGATATGCATGGCCCAATATTTTTTGTAGATTTTGAACAAAGTATTTGTTATATAGTATGATTCTTCAAATCGGTTGGAAAATGACAATTATATATCGTTTAAAGTCATTAATGATTCTGATGTGCCCTAATTTGGGGAGGTCAAATGTCGCCCCTGTAAAAGCTAGGCTTTCAAGGTACAAAACTTATACTCTTCAAGACTTTTGATATAGAAACTAAAATTATGTTAAAATCTGCTAAACGATGAAGAAGTTGACGACTTATTTCCATTATATTTTCCCACCGTCTCACTGTGCGTCGATTAAATCGGCAATGGCAGATTTAGGAGTCTACAACTCCATAATCTCCTTTGTACATAAACTTTTAACCTACCGAATTTTTAACTTTATCATTTGCATGTCATGGTACTCCTCAGGGCGATGTTTTGTCACTCTTATTACGGAACCTTGCTATTAACAAATCGCTCAGCGAACTTCACTTCTTGCGCTTCAAAACTATTGCTTATGCAGATGACGTGGCAGTTTCGTTTAAAAGTTCTTCTAGTCACTCTCGTCACACTTACCAGATGAATCGTTTCCAATGGTTTGTGATTTAATCCCGACAAAACGGAATTAGAAAATATAAGATTTCTTAGTTCACCCTCCCGAAGTAATACGGGATCGAACTTGTGCTCACTGACCACGAAAAATATTTGGTCATTCTGGACTCCAAGCTATCCTGGGGCTTAAACACCCAATAAAGGGTATCTAAAGCAGCCATTGAACTATATTCGTGTAGAATAGCCTAGGGGCTTTTCCCTTGCAAGTACTGCCCGCCTTTTTCAGATGGTTCCAAAACCTACACTCATATATGGTGCTTTGCCCTTTGTTAGGCTTATTAGCGAGGCTCTTTTGCTAAAATTCACATGAAATGATTACTGGTGACTCTTTACTATGCTTAACTGTCCTCCAGCTGAGCTAATATCTCAAAACGCAGCCCTTAACTCAGCCATCAGATTAAGTACCATTGGAGAATGGTCTCCTTCGCCCCAACAACATTGACTACTGCATTTCCACCCCATTCATAGAACGCTCCTTCAATGTGAATATCTCTGGAACTCAAATCGGTTCTGTAGATGGGCCACTTGATATTTACACGGATAGACCTGAATTAAAAAATGTAGTGGGTGGGGGCTTTTTCATCTATAGGACGAGAAACAGGCTAAGGTACGAAATAATATATATTTATTCGTTTTTGTATTGATAGTCTTGCCGCTTTTCATTTCTTATCTTCCGTCTTTACGACATCAGTACTCACTTTTGAATGCCGAGCATCGTTAAATGAGATGGCAAGACATTCCAATATTGAAAGCTTCTGGGTACGTAGCCACATGAAAGCAACAGATTATACTATTGCGTATAATCTAGAGTAAAACTCTCCTCAGTCAGGAAGACATCGATCAATACGTAGGTATATCGCCATCAGCCTGTAAATTGTTCATTAATTTTTGATAAAAAAAAATTTCTATAGAAAAATTTTTGATAATAAAATTTTCTATAGAAACATTTTTGATAAAAAATTTTTGATAAAAAATTTTCTATAGAAAAAACTTTGATAAAATAAAAAATTTCTATAGAAAAATTTTTGATAAAAAAATTTTCTATAGAAAACTTTTTGATAAAAAAATCTTCTATAGAAAACTTTTTGATAAAAAAATTTTCTAAAGAAAAATTTTTGATAAAAAATTTTCTATAGAAAAATTTTTGATAAAAATTTTCTATAGAACAATTTTTGATAAAAAAATTTTCTATAGAAAAATTTTTGATAAAAAAATTTTCTATAGAAAAATTTTTGATGAAAAAATTTTGTATAGAAAAATTTTTGATAAAAAATTTTCTATAGAAAAATTTTTGATAAAAAATTTCTATAGAAAAATTTTTGATAAAAAATTTTCTATAAAAAAATTTTTGATAAAAAAAATTTTTCTATAGAACAATTTTCGAAAAAAAAATTTTCTATGGAAAAATTTTTGATAAAAAAATTTTCTATAGAAAAATTTTTGATGAAAAAATTTTCTATAAAAAAATTTTTGATAAAAAAAATTTTTCTATAGAACAATTTTTGATAAAAAATTTTTCTATAAAAAAATTTTCTATAGAAAAATTTTTGATAAAAAAATTTTCTCAAAAAATAACAAAATAGTCGGGATGTAAATATTATTCAAAAAGAAGAGTATTTGCATTTGATCCCAAACCTGTTACATTTTGATAAAAAATTTTCTATAAAAAAATTTTTGATAAAAAATTTTCTATAGAAAAATTTTTGATAAAAAATTTTCTGGATAAAAAATTTTGATAAAAAAATTTTCTATAGAAAAATTTTTGATAAATAAATTTTTTATAAAAAAATTTTTGATAAAAAAATTTTCTAAAGAAAAATTTTTGATAAAAAATTTTCTATAGAAAAATTTTTGATAAAAAATTTTCTATAGAAAAATTTCTGATAAAAAAATTTTCTATAGAAAAATTTTTGATAAAAAAATTTTCGAAAGACAAATTTTTGATAAAAAAATTTTCTATAGAAAAATTTTTTCTATAGAATTTTTGATAACAAAATTTTCTATAGAAAAATTTTTGATAACAAAATTTTCTATAGAAAAATTTTCTATAGAACGATTTTTGATAAAAAAATTTTCTATAGAAAAGTTTTTGAAAAAAAATTTTCAACAGAAAAATTTTTGATAAAAAATTTTCTATAGAAAAATTTTTAATAAAAAAATTTTCTTAGAAACATTTTTGATAAAAAATTTTCTATAGAAAAATTTTTGATAAAAAAATTTTCTGTAGAAAAATTTTTGATAAAAAAATTTTCTATAGAAAAATTTTTGATAAAAAAATTTTCGAAAGAAAAATTTTTGATAAAAAAATTTTCGAAAGACAAATTTTTGATAAAAAAAATTTCTATAGAAAAATTTTTGATAAAAAAATTTTCTATGAAAAATTTTTGATAAAAAAATTTTCTATAGAAAAATTTTTGATAAAAAAATTTTCTATAGAAAAATTTTTGATAACAAAATTTTCTATAGAAAAATTTTTGATAAAAAAATTTTCTATAGAAAAATTTTTGATAATCATTGAAAAAAATACCTATTTTAGTAAAAAGTATAAAAGTATCTCTTTGCGCCGAACCGTGGCTATGAAACACACTTGATGAAGTGAGAACAGCGAGTTTTTTTTTTTGCTCTAAATCAGTGATGCCCATGAACTCATAAGAATATTTGCGATTGCATTTATAGCATCAGAGAATGGAATTTGGATTTTCAGAGCGAATAATTGAATTGGTTGGGAGAGTTTGTTAAAAATTCCGGAGAGTAAAAGCTGTTTGTATGCTTTTTGCAAATGTTGTGTGTACGTATGTCGACAGAATGTATTTTTCAAGAACAAGTGTTTGGACTTCACTGGTTTAATTTTAGAAACTTAAATTTAGAAACATAATATACACAATAATAGCCAGTTTTTCTTTTAATATTAACCATTATTATTTTTGACAAATTTTTACCTTAATCGCGATCTCAATATGGAACGATATCCTGTTAAAATCATATTATTGGAAATCAAATATGCTTTCTGTAATGTGGCTACCCGTAGAAGGCGCAATAGGCTTCATCGAAAAACAAAATTTTGAATGGAAATTCAGCCCATTTGCCGAATTGGCTCCGGTCTAAGTCGATTTTTAATGAAATTTTAAAGCAAACTAAAAGAGCAACTATCAGCTGTTAAAAGGGTTGTCAAATAAAAAAGTGAAGCCAAAAAAACACCCGATATAAACAATTTATGCATTTATAGCTGAGTTACACCTTTCGCCCTAATAATAACTTTAAAATCCGATTATTTACCATTAAATTTTAATTGCCGAATTTTGGTTTTATTATTTTCTGTTCCATTTGATGTTTTACCGTTTATAATCGCTAATTCTCAAGAAAGTCATAAAATTTCTTTTTGTGTATAATCCAGAATATATAATGAATCAGTTTAACTGCCAAATAAAATTATTGTTAGGAATTAATAATAAATCTTTTTATGTCGAATTAATTAAAAAACGTGTAAGTGTTAATGTTTAAACAGCAGAACTGTCAATAAAACCCGGGAATTATAATAAATGCAAAAAAATCTCATTAGTAAGCAATAAATTTAAATTTTATGACAGATGTTAAATTGACTGTATGAACTTTTGATATATGAGATTCCAAATTATAACTAATTGATTTTAAAACTGTAAGCTAGAGATTCTATAACCCTAAAGGGAAAGTTTAGAAGTCCTAAATAGTAGGTGTTACAGAAAACCACCTCAGTTAAATCTTAAATTTTAACCACTACCACTCAAAAACTGTACCTTGGTGAAACGATTAATTGGTTAATTAATTCAATAAACTTTTAACATTTTTTCAAATGTTGTTTATTCGTTCTGTATATCTGAACAATTTATAACCTTGAATTTTTAAAATAATTTTTATGACTTCACTCACACTCTGGATACGACAATTTATAAACAGCATTTAAAGCACCAAAATCCTTAAGATAAACATCTTGCAATTTGTTATTTAAATTTCCAAATAAAATTTATGAACAATTTTGTAAATTATGATGTATTTTAATTAAAATGAATTTTATGGTACCAAGAAACATTGAAAATGAATGAAATAAAAATATATATAAATTAAATTAAATATTCTTTAAACAAACAGACGGACAAAAAGATTCGAAAATACTTTTTAGCCGCAAGAGACTGAAAAACTTCAAATATGTATAAAAATCTAATATTTCATTAAAAATTTTAATTGTTTATTTTCTTATGTAAATTAATTAATAATAAGGCGCCGTTTTTTTTATGATTCTGAGATAAATATTTTAAAATATTTATGACATATTAATAACAATTTAGCCTAACCCAATAAACAATTTTAAATATAGGACAAAAATTGGAACATGAAACTTTTGTGTTTCTAAATAAAATTGTTCTAAAGAAAAAAATTTTTAACGAAAATTTTTCTAAAGAAAATCATTTTTTAACTAAAATTTTTCTATAGAAAAAATTTTTAACTAAAATTTTTCTATAGAAAAAATTTTTAACTAAAATTTTTCTATAGAAAAAATTTTTAACTAAAATTTTTCTATAGAAAAAATTTTTAACTAAAATTTTTCTACAGAAAAAAAATTTTAACTAAAATTTTTCTACAGAAAAAAAATTTTAACGAAAATTTTTCTATAGAAAAAAATTTTTAACGAAAATTTTTCTATAGAAAAAAATTTTTAACGAAAATTTTTGTACAGAAAAATATTTTTAACGAAAATTTCTGTATAGAAAAATATTTTTAACAAAAATTTTTGTATAGAAAAATATTTTTAACAAAAATTTTTCTATAGAAAAATATTTTTAACGAAAATTTTTCTATAGAAAAATATTTTTAACAAAAATTTTTTTATAGAAAAATATTTTTAACGAAAATTTTTCTATAGCAAAATATTTTTAATGAAAAGTTTTCTATAGAAAAATATTTTTAACGAAAATTTTTCTATAGAAAAATATTTTTAACGAAAATTTTTCTATAGAAAAATATTTTTAACAAAAATTTTTCTATAGAAAAATATTTTTAACGAAAATTTTTCTATAGAAAAATATTTTTAACAAAAATTTTTCTATAGAAAAATATTTTTAACGAAAATTTTTCTATAGAAAAAAAATTTTAACGAAAATTTTTCTATAGAAAAAACTTATTAACGAAAATTTTTCTATAGAAAAATATTTTTAACAAAAATTTTTCTATAGAAAAATATTTTTAACGAAAATTTTTCTATAGAAAAATATTTTTAACGAAAATTTTTCTATAGAAAAATATTTTTAACAAAAATTTTTCTATAGAAAAATATTTTTAACGAAAATTTTTCTATAGAAAAATATTTTTAACGAAAATTTTTCTATAGAAAAATATTTTTAACGAAAATTTTTCTATAGAAAAATATTTTTAACGAAAATTTTTCTATAGAAAAATATTTTTAACGAAAATTTTTCTATAGAAAAATATTTTCAACGAAAATTTTTCTATAGAAAAATATTTTTAACGAAAATTTTTCTATAGAAAAATATTTTCAACGAAAATTTTTCTATAGAAAAATATTTTTAACGAAAATTTTTCTATAGAAAAATATTTTCAACGAAAATTTTTCTATAGCAAAATATTTTTAATGAAAAGTTTTCTATAGAAAAAAATTTTTAACGAAAATTTTTCTAAAGAAAATAATTTTTTAACTAAAATTTTTCTATAGAAAAAATTTTTAACTAAAATTTTTCTATAGAAAAAATTTTTAACTAAAATTTTTCTATAGAAAAAATTTTTAACTAAAATTTTTCTACAGAAAAAAATTTTTAACGAAAATTTTTCTATAGAAAAAAATTTTTAAAGAAAATTTTTGTATAGAAAAATATTTTTAACGAAAATTTCTGTATAGAAAAATATTTTTAACAAAAATTTTTGTATAGAAAAATATTTTTAACAAAAATTTTTCTATAGAAAAATATTTTTAACGAAAATTTTTCTATAGAAAAAAAATTTTAACGAAAATTTTTCTATAGAAAAAACTTATTAACGAAAATTTTTCTATAGAAAAATATTTTTAACAAAAATTTTTCTATAGAAAAATATTTTTAACGAAAATTTTTCTATAGAAAAATATTTTTAACGAAAATTTTTCTATAGAAAAATATTTTTAACAAAAATTTTTCTATAGAAAAATATTTTTAACGAAAATTTTTCTATAGAAAAATATTTTTAACGAAAATTTTTCTATAGAAAAATATTTTTAACGAAAATTTTTCTATAGAAAAATATTTTCAACGAAAATTTTTCTATAGAAAAATATTTTTAACGAAAATTTTTCTATAGAAAAATATTTTTAACGAAAATTTTTCTATAGAAAAATATTTTTAACGAAAATTTTTCTATAGAAAAATATTTTTAACGAAAATTTTTCTATAGAAAAATATTTTTAACGAAAATTTTTCTATAGAAAAATATTTTTAACGAAAATTTTTCTATAGAAAAATATTTTTAACGAAAATTTTTCTATAGAAAAATATTTTTAACGAAAATTTTTCTATAGAAAAATATTTTTAACGAAAATTTTTCTATAGAAAAATATTTTTAACGAAAATTTTTCCATGGAAAAATATTTTTAACGAAAATTTTTCTATAGAAAAATTTTTTTATCGAAAATTTTTCTATAGAAAAATTTTTTTATCGAAAATTTTTCTATAGAAAAATTTTTTTATCGAAAATTTTTCTATAGAAAAATTTTTTTATCGAAAATTTTTCTATAGAAAAATTTTTTTATCGAAAATTTTTCTATAGAAAAATTTTTTTATCGAAAATTTTTCTATAGAAAAATTTTTTTATCGAAAATTTTTCTATAGAAAAATTTTTTTATCGAAAATTTTTCTATAGAAAAATTTTTTTATCGAAAATTTTTCTATAGAAAAATTTTTTTTTCGAAAATTTTTCTATAGAAAAATTTTTTTATCGAAAATTTTTCTATAGAAAAATTGTTTTATTGAAAATTTTTCTATAGAAAAATTTTTTTATAGAAAATTTTTCTATAGAAAAATTTTTTTATAGAAAATTTTTCTATAGAAAAATTTTTTTATAGAAAATTTTTCTATAGAAAAATTTTTTTATCGAAAATTTTTCTATAGAAAAATTTTTTTATCGAAAATTTTTCTATAGAAAAATTTTTTTATCGAAAATTTTTCTATAGAAAAATTTTTTTATCGAAAATTTTTCTATAGAAAAATTTTTTTATCGAAAATTTTTCTATAGAAAAATTTTTTTATCGAAAATTTTTCCATGGAAAAATTTTTTTATCGAAAATTTTTCTATAAAAATTTTTTTTTTATCGAAAAATTTTCTATAGAAAATATTTTTTATCGAAAAATTTCTATAGAAAAAATTTTTTATCGAAAATTCTTCTATAGAAAAAATTTGTTATCGAAAATTTTTCTATAGAAAAATTTTTTTATCGAAAATTTTTCTATAGAAAAATTTTTTTATCGAAAATTTTTCTATAGAAAAATTTTTTTATCGAAAATTTTTCTATAGAAAAATTTTTTTATTGAAAATTTTTCTATAGAAACATTTTTTTATTGAAAATTTTTCTATAGAAAAATTTTTTTATTGAAAATTTTTCTATAGAAAAATTTTTTTATCGAAAATTTTTCTATAAAAAATTTTTTTATCGAAAATTTTTCTATAAAAAATTTTTTTATCGAAAAATTTCTATAGAAAAAATTTTTTATCGAAAATTCTTCTATAGAAAAAATTTGTTATTGAAAATTTTTCTACAGAAAAAAATTTTTTATCGAAAATTTGTTGTTTTTTATATTTTTTGTTATTTGGGTAAAATTAAATTTTATTACACCCGAAATTATTTCCAATTGGCTAAAGTGTAATGATTGAGTGAGAATTTGCGTGATTTGTTACAATATTCTTACAAAGAAATTTCTTGTCGAAATGGAAATTTGAAATCTCACACCAAACGCCAACACATTCTTTAAAGTTGCCATCATTCATTCAGTGAAAATATCTTATATGTAATAATTTAGGATTTACTTCATTTAATTTTGGTATTTTTTGTATTTGCAGAATTTGATTGGCAAATTTATTATGCGGTTTAAATATTTATTTGTTTGTTCAGTTTTTGTGTGAATGAATATTTTTTTCCATGTGGTGAATTTTTAATCGCTTTGTAGTGATTCATTTAATTTTTGAAATATTTTTGGAATTTGAACAAAGGGTTTTTGGCCGTTTTGTGTGGCACAAATGAGAAGAGACGATTAAAGGATGAAGATAAACCCAGACAGTCTAAGCAGCGACCTAATTAAAGGAATGATTTAAAGGAGAAAGTTTTTTGTTAAGAAAATTTTTTAAAGAAAGGAGTGAAGGAGTAAAGAAGCTTAAGTTTTTAAGAAATTAATTGCAAATTTTAAAGAACGATGTCTGACTAATATAAAGTCATAAGTTGGGGAAATTACCTCAATAAGAAAAATTTTTCTATACAAAAATTTTCAATAAAAATATTTTTCTTTAGAAACTTTTTTCTATCGAAAAGTTTATTTTTCTATAGAAAAATTTTTGTTAAAAATATTTTTCTATAGAAAAATTTTTGTTAAAAATATTTTTCTATAGAAAAATTTTTGTTAAAAATATTTTTCTATAGAAAAATTTTTGTTAAAAATATTTTTCTATAGAAAAATTTTTGTTAAAAATATTTTTCTATAGAAAAATTTTTGTTAAAAATATTTTTCTATAGAAAAATTTTTGTTCAAAATATTTTTCTATAGAAAAATTTTTGTTAAAAATATTTTTCTATAGAAAAATTTTTGTTCAAAATATTTTTCTATAGAAAAATTTTTGTTAAAAATATTTTTCTATAGACAAATTTTTGTTAAAAATATTTTTCTATAGAAAAATTTTTGTTAAAAATATTTTTCTATAGAAAAATTTTTGTTAAAAATATTTTTCTATAGAAAAATTTTTGTTAAAAATATTTTTCTATAGAAAAATTTTTGTTAAAAATATTTTTCTATAGAAAAATTTTTGTTAAAAATATTTTTCTATAGAAAAATTTTTGTTAAAAATATTTTTCTATAGAAAAATTTTTGTTAAAAATATTTTTCTATAGAAAAATTTTTGTTAAAAATATTTTTCTATAGAAAAATTTTTGTTAAAAATATTTTTCTCTAGAAAAATTTTTGTTAAAAATATTTTTCTATAGAAAAATTATTGTTAAAAATATTTTTCTATAGAAAAATTTTTGTTGAAAATATTTTTCTAAGGATCTTTTTTTTTTCTTGAAATAAAAATGAAAACCTTTTCTAATGGATAAGGGAAATTGGTTTATTATTTGGACAATCACTTCGAAATATGATGTGTTGAAATCTTAATTTAAATAAATTCTTTAAAGTCTGACCATTAAATAGAGCAATTGAATTGATTTATGCATTTGAAAATAATTACTTTATATAATACATACAAAAATTAAGCACTTGTCTTCAAGCTTCAATAACAATAAATAACAATTTTGTTAATAAATAATGCATTTCTTAACAAAATATTATTGTTAATCTAGAAAAACCACACACATTCATCCAAAGGCAAACGATTCCCAAATTAACAATAAAAATAATCAGATAAGGCCAAAGGCATGACATTATCATCACCCCCTATTAATTAACATATAAAAACCAATTTTCTTGTCTGCAATTCATGTTTTTATTTAAAGAAAACAACTAGATACTAAATCTTTGGCCAAAAAACCTAAAAAAATCGAAAAGAAACATATGCAGGTCCGAAAATGCTGTAACATTTGAGTTCAGAAAAAAATGAACGAAAACCATTAGATCCTAAAGTTTTGTGGTGATAGTATCATTGACATCATTGTTCCCTTTTTTTAGAATGAATTTGAAACTATTACAAAAAAGTTTATTTATTCTATTTTTTTATTGGTAGTCATTTCGATTAGACTGTGCGGCTGGGGTTGTCAAGACCCCCAAAATCTAAATTGTTTAATGCCATTAATTCATTTAAAAGTAAATAAACATTAAACAAAATTTTCTGCTGTTGCCACCGATTGTTTGGCTATTGTTGCCACGAGTATATGGCAAAAGTTGTTGTTATTTAAAACATAAAATCACTTTTTCTGATGCAGATGCTGTCGTTGCAGTTTTTTTTAGCTGTTTCTGGGTATTAAGTCGTCTATAGTTCATCGTTGTTTTTTGTGGACTTAATTTTGTTTGAATTTGAAAATAGTAAACAAGACTAAAATAATTAAAAAAATAAAAAAAAACAACTCAAAGTTGTTTACACTAGCAGTAAAGAAAATTTTTCGATAAAAATATTTTTCTTTGGAAAAATTTTTCTATAGAAAAATTTTTGATAAAAATATTTTTCTATAGAAAAATTTTTGATAAAAATATTTTTCTATAGAAAAGTTTTTGATAAAACTATTTTTGTATAGAAAAATTTTTGATAAAAATATTTTTCTATAGAAAAATTTTTGATAAAAATATTTTTCTATAGAAAAATTTTTGATAAAAATATTTTTCTATAGAAAAATTTTTGATAAAAATATTTTTCTATAGAAAAATTTTTGATAAAAATATTTTTCTATAGAAAAATTTTTGTTAAAAATATTTTTCTATAGAAAAATTTTTGATAAAAATATTTTTCTATAAAAAAATTTTTGTTAAAAATATTTTTCTAGAGAAAAATTTTTCATAAAAATATTTTTCTATAGAAAAATTTTTGATAAAAATATTTTTCTATAGAAAAATTTTTGTTAAAAATATTTTTCTAGAGAAAAATTTTTGATAAAAATATTTTTCTATAGAAAAATTTTTGATAAAAATATTTTCTATAGAAAAATTTTTGATAAAAATATTTTTCTATAGAAAAATTTTTGATAAAAATATTTTTCTATAGAAAAATTTTCGATATTAATATTTTTCTATAGAAACATTTTTGATAAAAATATTTTTCTATAGAAAAATTTTTGATATAGAAAAATTTTTGATAAAAATATTTTTCTATAGAAAAATTTTTGATAAAAATATTTTTCTATAGAAAATTTTTTGATAAAAATATTTTTTAAATTTTATTTTTCATAAAAATATTTTTCTAAAGAAAAATTTGTGATAAAAATATTTTTCTATAGCAAAATTTTTGATAAAAATATTTTTCTATAGAAAAATTTTTGTTAAAAATATTTTTCTATAGAAAAACTTTTGTTAAATGTATTTTTCTATAGAAAGATTTTTGTTTAATACATTTTTCTATAGAAACATTTTTGTTAAAAATATTTTTCTATAGAAAAACTTGTGTTAAATATATTTTTCTATAGAATTTTTTTTTAAATACATTTTTCTATAGAAAAATTGTTGATGAAAATATTTTTCTATAGAAAAATTTTTGATAAAAATATTTTTCTATAGAAAAATTTTTGACAAAAATATTTTTCTATAGAAAAATTTTTAATAAAAATATTTTTGTATAGAAAAATTTTTGATAAAAATATTTTTGTATAGAAAATATTTTGATAAAAATATTTTTCTCTAGAAAAATTTTTGACAAAAATATTTTTCTATAGAAACATTTTTGATATAAATAGTTTTTTATAGAAAAATTTTCAATAAAAATATTTTGCTATAGAAAAATTTTCGATAAAAATATTTTTCTATAGAAAAGTTTTCGATAAAAATATTTTTCTATAAAAAATATTCTTTAGCCAATTTTTTTATTTATTTCGATGGGACAGTTTTAATAGAAATTGATGTTGCCGTCACTGGGGATCGAACCCATGCTTAATATGATATGTTACGCTTAGTATTGAAGGGGTTAACCAACGATTAAGGATTTTTCCCTGCTAGTGTAAAGCACTTCGTTCAATTGTTTCGAAATACTAACGAGAATGCATTTGTCATTTTATTATTGAGGTGTTAAAGCAACTAAATTAAAATGATTCAATTTGTCTCTGTGTCATTTCAATGCTTTTAACATCAATTAAATATTTTTCATTGTTAAATTAGAATAAAAATCTGTAAAATGATTAAAATGTGATATACAAAAAAATCTATTCAAATCGCTTAAAAAAATAAATTCAAACATATTAGAGTAGTTTAAAGGAAAAGTAATCAAGATAAATGAAAGTTCTGGTTAAAGCAATCAAATGAGATAAAGTTTAAGGCTGAGATAAGGGAAATGACTTTAATAAGGTGTGTCCATTGTACAATTTTTAGTTGTATTTAGTTCAATTAAACGAACATTTTTCTCTAGAAAAATATTTTTGTAAAAAATTTGTTTATAGGATAATATTTTTAAAGAAAATTTTTCTATAGAAAAATATTATTGTCGAAAATTTTTTACATCTTAAATTGTTTTTCCTAAATTTTTCGATAGAAAAATATTTTTATCGAAAATGTTTCTGTAGAAAAATATTTTTATCGAAAATTTGTCTCTATTTTTCTATAGGAAACTAAATTTATCGAAAATTTTTCAATACAAAAATATTTTTGTAGAATAATATTTTTATCGAAAATTTCTCTATATTTTTATGGAAAATTTTTTTATAAAAAAAAATTTTATCGAAAATTTTGTATGCAAAAATATTTTTATAGAAAAATATTTTTATCGAAAACTTTTTGATAGAAAAATAGTTTATTTTTATAAAAAATTTTTCTGAAGAAAAATATTTTTATTGAAAATTTGTCTATATTTTTATCGAAATTTTTTTTAAAATCAAAATAATTTTATCGAATATTTTTCTATAGAAAAATGTTTTTGTCGAAAGTTTTTCTATAGAAGAATTTTTTTATCGAACATTTTTCTATAGAAGAATATTTTTATCGAAAATTTTTCTATAGAAAAATTTTTTTATCGAAAATTTTTCTATAGAAGAATTTTTTTATTGAAAATTTTTCTATAGAAACATTTTTTTATCGAAAATTTTTCTATAGAAAATTTTTTTTATCGAAAATTTTTCTATAGAAAAATGTTTTTATCGAAAATTTTTCTATAGAAAAATATTTTTATCGAAAATTTTTCTATAGAAAAATTTTTTCATCGAAAATTTTTCTATAGAAAAATTTTTTCATCGAAAATTTTTCTATAGAAAAATTTTTTCATCGAAAATTTTTCTATAGAAAAATGTTTCTATCGAAAATTTTTCTTCAGAAAAATATTTTTATCGAAAATTTTTCTATAGAAATTTTTTTTATTGAACATTTTTCTATAAAAAAAATTTTTTATTGAAAATTTTTTATTGAAAATTTGTCTATAGAAAAACTTTTTTTTTATAGAAAAACTTTTTTTTATCGAAAAGTTTCCTTTATAAAAATTTTTTGATCGAAAATTTTTCTTAGAAATATTTTTTGTCGAAAATTTTTATGTAGAAAAATTTTTTTATCTAAAATTTGTATGTAGAAAATTTTTTTATCGAAAATATTTTTATCTAAAACTTTTTTATAGAAAAATAATTTTATCGAAAATTTTTTTATAGAAACATTTTTTTGTCGAAAATTTTTATGTAGAAAAATATTTTTATCAAAAATTTTTCTGTAGAAAAATTTGTTTATTGAAAATTGTTCTATAGAAACATTTTTGTATTGAAAATTTTTTATAGAACAATTTTGTTATTGACAATTTTTCTATAGAAATTTGTTTTTTATTGAAAATTTTTCTCCAGAAAAATTTGTTTAATGAAAATTTATCTATAGACAATTTTTTTTATTTATTTTTATAGAAACATTTTTTTATCGAAAAATTTTCGATAGAAACATTTTTTTTATCGAAAATTTTTCTATAGAAAATTTTTTTTATTAATTCTATACAAAAATTTTTTTATCAATAATTTTTCTATAGAAAAATTTTGTTTTATTGAAAATTTTTCTCTAGAAAAATTTTTTTATTGAAAATTTTTCTATAGAATAATTTTTTTATTGAAAATATTTCTCTAGAAAAAATTTATCGAAAATTTTTCTATAGAAAATTTTTTATCGAAAATTTTTCTATAGAAAATTTTTTTTATAGAACGTTTTTCTATAGAAAATTTTTCTTTTATCGAAAAATTTTCTATAGAAATATTTTTTATCGAAAAATTTTCTATAGAAATATTTTTTATCGAAAAATTTTCTATAGAAATATTTTTTATCGAAAAATTTTCTATAGAAATATTTTTTATCGAAAAATTTTCTATAGAAATATTCTTTATCGAAAAATTTTCTATAGAAATATTTTTTATCGAAAAATTTTCTATGGAAAATAATTTTTATCGAAAATATTTTTATAAAAAATTTTTCTATAGAAAAATTTTTAAAAAGGGTTTTTATAGAAGAGATAAAACTGTAATGTTGTGTGTTTCTGTTAAGATTATAATCATTACTTTATGTTTGTTGGACACAATAATTCGTATTTATTCTATTCCTCAAATAAGATATGATGTTTTGTTTTCGCTCTGTCTAGAATTAGAGATAACCAACCATCGAAACGCATTAAAGAGAGGTTTCTCCACCAACATTTTTTTTGGTTTTATCAAAAAATATTTATTACAATAATAAAGAATTATAATAAATTGGGATCTTAGTGCAATACACTACAGTAAAACTTTAAAATATTTTTTATTGAAAAATTTTCTATAGAAAATTTTATTTTATCGAAAATTTTTCTACTGAAAAATTTTTTATCGAAAATTTATCTATAGAAAAATTTGTTTGTATTTTTTTCTTGCAGAATTTTTTCTCCTTGCCATTAATTTTCTGATTAATTTCCATTATTATTATTATTATTATTATTTGCTTTTAATTCATTGTTTATTTTAATTTGTTAAGAATTGAGTAGAAGAATAACAAAAATAAAAATAGGAAAAAATTAATTTACTTGACCGATTTAAGAAAATGTATAAATTTTGATGCTGAACCAAGCGGTTTATAGCCGGAGGTGGACGCATCATCCATCTAACCTGCACTATGGTCAAGAAAAGTTTTTGTGTTTACTTAATAATAAATTTTTGGTTAAACATTTTTTTTAAAGTAATAAAAATTAAAATCTTTGTTTTATAATTTTTTTTCTGCTTAAAATTTTGAGAATTAAATTTTGAAACAAAAATATTTCATTAGCCTTGAGCTATTTGTTTATAATAGTTTACGAAGTAATGGGAAAATTTGTTTGTATAAATATGTACAAATTTAATACAAAAATTTTAAATAAATTCAGAATCATTGAAAGGTATTCAATTGAAATTAAGGCACATTTATCATTATTCCAAAAAATATATAAATAAAAAGAAAAGTTTATTTGAATTTAAGGTAATTTTAATAAATCTAGAAAATTTGTTTAAATTTAGCAACTTTTCTGAAAACAATGAATCACGTCATTTATCTGTTTACATACAAATTTCGTAAGAATATAAAATTTATAAAGAAAACTATTAAATTTAAACAATTTTGTGCCAAAAATTTCCTTAAAAAACTGAAATTAGACTCTAATTTACAAACAACTTTTAAAGTACTAGTATACACTTTTTTAAGCAATTTTTTTTAATAATTCATAATTTATCGCAATTTATTTTAAATTTATTTTCTATTATTTCCCTTATAATAATCAAAGAAGTCTAAAATTCTAATATCTTTTCTTCAAAAAGTTAAATCTTGATATTAATATTTACTCACGTTTACAGACACGACGATGATTTAATGGTTTGGTGGGATCACGATAAAAGCCCTCTTTACAATAATGACAATGACGACCGGTTGTCGAATGACGACAATTCTGACAAACTCCACCGGAAACACGTCCGGATAATTTGAATAGTTCCATGTTAAAGCGACACTGGCGAGCATGATTGTTACAGTTACAGACTGAAAGTAAGAAATAAATAGAAATATTTAAATTAGGCAATCAAAAACATATAACTAAGGAATAAATTTGACTATATGAATAACCCATATAAGGAGAAATGTATCTATATAAAGATATTGAAATAAGATAGTAATTGCGCTTTATATAAAGACTTAGATAAAGCCCTATATTCGATTTTTTCTTACGATTTTCGGTAGAAAATTTTTCGATAAAAATATTTTTCTACAGAAAAATTTTCGATTGAAATATTTTCCGTAGAAAAATTTTCGATACAATTTTTTTTCTGTAGAAAAATTTTCGATAAAAAAAATTTTCAATATAAAAATTTTTCTTTAGAAAAATTTTCGGTAAAAAAAATTTTCTATAGAAAAATTTTCAATAAAGAGATTTTTGTATAGAAAATTTTTTCTATAGAAAAATTTTCGATAAAAATATTTTTCTATAGAAAAATTTTCGATAACAAATTTTTTCTATAGAAAAATTTTCGATGAAAAAAATTTTCTATAGAAAAATTTTTGATAAAAATATTTTTCTATAAAAAAATTTTTGATAAAAATATTTTTCTATAGAAAAATTTTTGATAAAAATATTTTTCTATAGAAAAATTTTTGATAAAAATATTTTTCTATAGAAAAATTTTTGATAAAAATATTTTTCTATAGAAAAATTTTTGATAAAAATATTTTTCTATAGAAAAATTTTTGATAAAAATATTTTTCTATAGAAAAATTTTTGATAAAAATATTTTTCTATAGAAAAATTTTTGATAAAAATATTTTTCTATAGAAAAATTTTTGATAAAAATATTTTTCTATAGAAAAATTTTTGATAAAAATATTTTTCTATAGAAAAATTTTTGATAAAAATATTTTTCTATAGAAAAATTTTTGATAAAAATATTTTTCTATAGAAAAATTTTTGATAAAAATATTTTTCTATAGAAAAATTTTTGATAAAAATATTTTTCTATAGAAAAATTTTTGATAAAAATATTTTTCTATAGAAAAATTTTTGATAAAAATATTTTTCTATAGAAAAATTTTTGATAAAAATATTTTTCTATAGAAAAATTATTGATAAAAATATTTTTCTATAGAAAAATTATTGATAAAAATATTTTTCTATAGAAAAATTTTTGATTAAAATATTTTTCTATAGAAAAATTATTGATAAAAATATTTTTCTATAGAAAAATTTTTGATATTTTTCTATAGAAAAATTTTTGATATTTTTCTATAGAAAAATTTTTATAAAAATATTTTTCTATAGAAAAATTTGTGATAAAAATATTTTTCTATAGAAAAATTTTTGATAAAAATATTTTTCTATAGAAAAATTTTTGATAAAAATATTTTTCTATAGAAAAATTTTTGATAAAAATATTTTTCTATAGAAAAATTTTTGATAAAAATATTTTTCTATAGAAAAATTTTTGATAAAAATATTTTTCTATAGAAAAATTTTTGATAAAAATATTTTTCTATAGACAAATTTTTAATAAAAATATTTTTCCATAGGAAAATTTTGATAAAAATATTTTTCTATAGAAAAATTTTTGATAAAAATATTTTACTATAGAAAAATTTTTGATAAAAATATTTTTCTATAGAAAAATTTTTGATAAAAATATTTTTCTATAGAAAAATTTTTGATAAAAATATTTTTTTATAGAAAAATTTTTGATAAAAATATTTTTCAAATATTTTTCTATAGAAAAATATTTTTATCAAAAATTTTTCTTTAGAAAAATATTTTTATCAAATATTTTTCTATAGAAAAATTTTTGATAAAAATATTTTTCTATAGAAAAATTTTTGATAAAAATATTTTTCTATAAAAAAATTTTTGATAAAAATATTTTTCTAAGAAAAATTTTTGATAAAAATATTTTTCTATAGAAAAATTTTTGATAAAAATATTTTTCTATAGAAAAATTTTTGATAAAAATATTTTTCTATAGAAAAATTTTTGATAAAAATATTTTGCTTTAGAAAAATTTTTGATTAAAATATTTTTCTATAGAAAAATTTTTGATAAAAATATTTTTCTATAGAAAAATTTTTGATAAAAATATTTTTCTAAGAAAAATTTTTGATAAAAATATTTTTCTATAGAAAAATTTTTGATAAAAATATTTTTCTATAGAAAAATTTTTGATAAAAATATTTTTCTATAGAAAAGTTTTTGATAAAAATATTTTTCTATAGAAAAATTTTTGATAAAAATATTTTTCTATAGAAAAATTTTTGATAAAAATATTTTTCTATAGAAAAATTTTTGATAAAAATATTTTTCTATAGAAAAATTTTTGATAAAAATATTTTTCTATAGAAAAATTTTTGATAAAAATATTTTTCTATAGAAAAATTTTTGATAAAAATATTTTTCTATAGAAAAATTTTTATAAAAATATTTTTCTATAGAAAAATTTTTGATAAAAATATTTTTCTATAGAAAAATTTTTGATAAAAATATTTTTCTATAGAAAAATTTTTGATAAAAATATTTTTCTATAGAAAAATTTTTGATAAAAATATTTTTCTATAGAAAAATTTTTGATAAAAATATTTTGCAATAGAAAAATTTTTGATAAAAATATTTTTTATAGAAAAATTTTTTATAAAAATATTTTTCTATAGAAAAATTCTAGTTAAAAATGTTTTTCTATAAACAAATTTTCGTTAAAAAGATTTTTCTATATAAAAAATTTTGTTAAACAAATTTTTCTGTAGAAAAATTTTTGGTTAAAAATATTTTTTTGTAGAAAAATTTTCGTTAAAAATATTTTTCTATAGAAAAATTTTTGATAAAAATATTTTTCTATAGAAAAATTTCGATTAAAAAAATTTTTCAACAGAAAAATTTGCGATAAAAATATTTTTCTATAGAAAAAATTTTGTTAAAAACATTTTGCTTTAGAAAAAATTTCGATAAAAAAATTTTTCAACAGAAAAATTTTTGATAAAATAATTATTCTATAGAAAAATTTTCTATAAAAATATTTTGATAAGAATTGAGTTATATTAAGGTCCACTAATATTTATGGAATTAGACTACTCATATTAGCTATTAGGATACAAATACGTCATAACTCAAATTTAGTACGTTTGGATATACGCAGTAAAACTGAAATGATGTATGGCTAAATAAGATATTTCACTATTTTTGTCTTGTTTTCTCGTAAATGTCTAGTAATGCCACAAATAATTTATATTTATTACCCAAAACACTTGTAATAATTTGTAGATGCATGTTAATGTTTAAGAAACATACACATTCGTTTGCCTCAATAGAATCTTGTCATGTCATTGATTTTATTGCTCGAATTGTACACAAAAAAAAAAAAAAAAACTACTAGCAACACAAAAAATTAATTAATTTAATGCATTTTTACTGTTGTCCAAAGATCTTTTAACATACAGCTAAAGCAGGAGCATCAACAGCACATGTTTGAGGCCAATATACAGGCCTCAAACATAGATACAAACGAAGGAATACATAATGATGGCTCTACGCCACTAGGTGCTGAAATCACTAGACAATTTTACTTTTTTCTTCACTGTTTCTTTTTTTTTAGCTCACAACCCACAACCCACGGAAATTGCAGACGAATTAAAGAAAACTACACAACATCCCAGAGTTTTTTACACAAAGAGAAACAACCACGACACAACTAATTAAAGATTTACAACGAAAACAAAAGTGTGAATTGAACATGATGTTCGAATACAGCAACAAAATTTAACAAAAAAAATTGAAATAAAAATGAAATTATGCAATTTAAAGCAGAAATATTGTCAACAAATGAAAATAAAAGGAAAAAGCGGGAAGAGACAGACAAACGGACAGACGAACGCATTGAACAAGCTTTATTTTATTAAGGCCAAGAAAATATAAAATTTAGACAAACCAAAGAAATAAAAATTGTACAACTTGTATTTTTACAATGTCGTTGTGACGTGTTGCATCTGCATATAAAATGGAAATTATAAAAAAATATATTGGAGCAATTTTCATATCGAAATTGAAAGAAATGAAGAAAAAGCGAAATTGTATTAAATATTAAGTTAAAACTAATATTTTTATAGGTTCGAACCGACTTGTAGGAGACCCGTTTCTTTAGTTTGAGAATGTTTGAGAGCTTTTGGAAAGCTAATAATTGAGAAAGTTATGAGCTTTTCTTTAGTCGCTGAAAAAGGTACCAAAAGAAAATGTGGGAAGTATAGAAAAGATATAACTGAAAAATAGTTGTTATTTAGACGACAAATTTCGATTTATTTTGATATTTTGCATAGACCTAGAAATTATAAAAAAATATATTGGAGCAATTTTCATATCGAAATTGAAAGAAATGAAGAAAAAGCGAAATTGTATTAAATATTAAGTTAAAACTAATATTTTTATAGGTTCGAATCGACTTGTAGGAGACCCGTTTCTTTAGTTTGAGAATGTTTGAGAGCTTTTGGAAAGCTAATAATTAAGAAAGTTATGAGCTTTTCTTTAGTCGCTGAAAAAGGTACCAAAAGAAAATGTTGGAAGTATAGAAAAGATATAACTGAAAAATAGTTGCTATTTAGACGACAAATTTCGATTTATTTTGATATTTTGCATAGACCTTATAATTCGTGGAATTATTCTATATTGCGACCTACTTATAACAGAAAATTTTAGCTACATATATTAATACCCACGATATTGGTCTATAAGAATCTGCTTTATATAGAAAAAAAGTTATATCGGGTTTTTCAACAGTAACGCTACAAAAGTACAGCGACAGGCACAGCAGACAACACCATATTTCTTGCTGCTTTTTTGACATTTCTCTTCAATAAGGTTTGCCATTTCATAATGGAAAGATATACGAGCTAACAACAAATCAAAATTATAAAAATTTACTACCGAAATTTGGAGTCAGTGGCCTCAACTTTAAGAGCGCGAATCATCTTCAGCGATGAGGCTCATTTCCGGTTGAATGGGTTCGTCTCAATAAACATAATATGGGTTATTGGTAAGGCAGCAATCCACACGAACTCCATGAGTCATTATTGCATCCCGAAAAAATTACGATTTGGTGCGGTTTATGGGCCGGCGGCGTCATTGGACCGTACTTCTTCCGTGGTGATCAAGACCGGCAAGTAACTGTGAATGGGAATCGCTACCGTTCAATGATAACTAAATAATTTTTACCCCAATTGGATAATATGGACTTAGAGGATTCCAAAAGACACACAGAGAATGTCACAATCAATTTATTGAAAGTTTGGAGAACATATTTTCACACGAAATGGTCCAGTCGATTGACCGCCTCGGTCGTGCGATTCGTGTGGGGCTACGTCAAGTCTATGGTCTATGCCAACATGCCAGCGACGATTGATGAACTTCGTACGAATATCGAACCTAAAAATAGAAGTAGTATCGGCCAATTTATGCTTGAAAACCGTCAAAAATTGGGCTCAGCGGCTTCTGCAAGCGTGCCCGTGGTGGCAATGAAAAAGAAATCGAGTTCCATATATAATGGTTCCATACATTGATATCCAAAAACCGTTTTGGTAGCGCTCTTATTGAAAAACCCTTTATTTCGTTACTAGCGGTTAATATCGAGGGTTTATATTCAAAAAGTGCTATCTACAAATTCACAATTTTACAGGAGAGCGAAAAAACTGTTTTTGTCATTAACTATAAGAGAAGTAAATAAACTTTGTTTTACAATACCACACAAATTGGGGCTAAGATCTTGTACAAATTAAGTTTTTTATTAACTCTTTATATTTTCGATTTAATAGTAGATAGCACTTTTTATGAGTTAAAATTTTATCGTTTCAAATGCTAAAGCAAGTAGATAGCATTATTTTAACAAGAAAAAAAAAATAATAAAACATAACGAAAATTGAGGCTTTTATCAAAATATCACGAATTTTAATTAAAATAATATGTTTTTTGAATTAAACAAGATTTATTATAAATATATTAATAGGATTCAAGGTATTCTCTTTCTTATATGACGTTTATTTACAATCTGTTAAGGTCAAAGGTCGAGTATATTTTAGAAATCCATGATTACAGTACGTTGTAGGGAATAGTGGTCCATTTTGTTTGTTTATCACAAATTACAATGTATATTTTATAACAATTGTTATTATTTCCACAAATATTTTTAATGTAGATAGCACTATTTTTTGATTATGTGTAGATAGCACAAACACAATTTATAAAAAAAAATGTTTTAAAATTATTTTTCTTTCTTAAAATTTATATGACATATGACAGATAGGCCAAGGAACACTTTTCTATTAAAAACCATTTTGGTCGAAAATGTAGATAGCACTTTTTGAATATAAAGCGTCGATATAAAAGTATCAGGGAAATTTTTCTCACTATCAGTGAGATCACATAATGATTCTTATCTTTCTAATTTAACACCAGGATATCAGGAGATGATGAGTGTAGCGTTTTACAGAAAAATATTTTTGCGAAATTAAGTCCTCTCAAATATATAGATACGGATAGCAGGTAACTATTTGTGACGACAGTAAGTGATGAGCACGTTGGCTACTAAGATAAACATATCAAATTCCGCCTGGGTTCGAGCACCAAGACACATCAACGTCAATATATCGATGTAACAAAAATCAAGTTGGTTATGCTAACAAAAGATGGCGCAACTTCACTGTTTTGAAAATAGACATGACGTGCAATTATAGTGTTGAATAATATAAAAGCTTTATCTATGATATTCACCACCTTTTAACTCTTTACTCTCCCCTTTTCAAATTCGTATATATAAAAAAAAATGTTTTAAAATTATTTTTCTTTCTTAAAATTTATATGACATATGACAGATAGGCCAAGGAACACTTTTCCATTAAAAACCATTTTGGTCGAAAATGTAGATAGCACTTTTTGAATATAAAGCGTCGATATAAAAGTATCAGGGAAATTTTTCTCACTATCAGTGAGATCATATAATGATTCTTATATATCAGGAGATGATGAGTGTAGCGTTTTACAGAAAAATATTTTTGCGAAATTAAGTCCTCTCAAATATATAGATACGGATAGCAGGTAACTATTTATGACGACAGTAAGTGATGAGCACGTTGGCAACTAAGATAAACATATCAAATTCCGCCTGGGTTCGAGCACCCAGACACATCAACGTCAATATATCGATGTAACAAAAATCAAATTGGTTATGCTAACAAAAGATGGCGCAACTTCACTGTTCTAAAAATAGACATGACGTGCAATTATATTTTTGAAAAATATAAAAGCTTTATCTATGATATTCACCACCTTTTAACTCTTTACTCTCCCCTTTTCAAAGAAAGTCTCCAATTCGTATATACGAAATATACAATTTTTTGTTGAGTGTTACTTCTGGTATCAGGTCTAGGATCAGTGAGCGTTACTTCTGGTATAGGATCAGTGATATTGAAAAGATATTGAAAAGATACAAATTTTGTTAGGCTTGATTATGACTTATCTAAGAATGACTGAATTCTAACCTGTCGCTGTGACCTAAATTGTAGGGTAAGAAGACATATAATGGCAACTCGGATGTATGTGCTGATTATGATGCATCTGAATAGGTAAAACTTATTATCTGTCAGAGACTTAAATTTCTGGGTAGTAGAATCCACGATGGACTCTATCAAATGCAGTGGCTCAAACTTAACGATGATGTAAGCTTCTTTGTAAGACTTAGATAGCTTTATTAAAGTCTCCATCAGTGCAGTGCAACTTCGACAATCCCGGCACATATAGTTTAAGGGTCGTCCGATATAGAAGGTAAAGGGAGAACCAATTAACAAATTTAATAATAAAGTGTGCCTGCCAGAATATTGTGGCAGTATATGACGGAGAAATTCGTAACTTTTCGCAATATATTTAGAAAGAAGAAATTTCAATTAATAATAAGCTACAGCTCCCACTGCTTTAGAACCTAGGATTAGTGACTAAATTAGCGTATGTTGAGAAAGAAAATCTTCTTTTAATTAATTACATATAAAAGGACCCTGATATGGAAATCAAATCGAAAACTTATGATTAAAAATTCCATAAATTTTTTCCAATAATAAATTTACAGTGTAGGGTATTTCTGGCATTCTATGATTCGGTTACTATATAATTTGTTTGTTCTATTGCTTTTATTATAGAAAAGAACATGCATTATGTGTTTCAATACTGGATATAGTTGGCGACAACTTTGTTGTCTGTTTCTGTTGCTCCCCCTTTATGAAATTCACTTGTTCCTACAACAATTGCAGCAGAGACTAGCAACAGCTGTCTGAAATGACACATCTTGAATGGTGTGAAAAAATTACAAGAGAATGTATAAAAATAAATGGAGTGAGGATAAAAAAAATATATAGAATTAAGGCATAAATAAGGTGGTATCCGAAAGAGAATTTTTGGAGATCTAAAGACTTGACTATTGTTACGATTCTGGCTTTAAGAATGTTAGAAAATATTTAAGAAATTTAATTATTCGATATTAAACTATTTTATCAATAAAAGTTAGACTGACTACTTTACTGTCTCTTAGTAGTCACTCTGTTTTGATTTTTTGCTTTATTAATAGTTTGTTTTCTTTGTTCATTGTGTTAAATAAATTTTCGCACCATATATCTTTTGACATGAGTTCTTTCTAGTTATTTTTTCTAATATTTTTGTTTTGATATTTTTTTTTGACTATAAAAATTCTGTTCCACATTAAATAAAATGTATTCAAATCATATTGTCAACACTTTATATACTACATGTTGTTAATTTTAAATAGTCTTTTCCTTTCTGTGAATGAAATATAGAATTTTCTTGGAATTTTTACGAGAATTTTCATTTACAATTTTTTGCATATTTTTAAATGTGTAAAAGTAGATTAGCAAATGATTTATAGATGACTTAAATTCACATTTAAATTAATTTTTATGGCAACATAAAGTGTAATGGAAGTAATATTTAACAAAAATTTTTAAGAAACAAAAAAAAAATTGTTTTACGGAAATATGGCAAATGTTTCGGAAGTTTTAGATTAAAAAATTTTAATTTTTCAATAATAAACCACTAAATAAGTTTATATATTTATTTGAATTCGTATTTCACTTGTATCTAATACCCTTATATAATATTATATGTACTATACACCACCAAAAATTATCAGGGCATTACGTTCCCAAGGCAATCTTAGGATTCCGACCAAGGAATGCCACTTCTTAACAATAATATCGCAGTTACAACAACAGAAGGGTATTATAAGTTTGATTTCTCTGAAACCTACTTATAAACATATTCAGAATAATTTTCAGAGTAGATAGAACGATATTCGTTCTTCTGGACGGTACATGCAAAATTGTAATCAAAGCGTAAATTTTAATTAAAATGAAGTTAAAGCCAATATTTGTATAGGTTTAAATCGACTTATCCCTATTAGACCTTGATGCATCGATAGTGCGGATTAGTTACGGTTTCAATACCCTTCTGAAGAGCGCTCACCACTTCTATAAGAAAAGCAGATCTAATACTTTTGTGCTAAGATCCAAAGCAGCACAAGGTACGATAAACACAGAAATAAATGTAACGGAGTGCCTACAAAAACGGTATCTACTGTTTCTGAAACTGCGCAGAGTACGTAAATATTTTTGACTCGATTTGATATCATGTCACTATGGAAAAAAAAGCACTTGAGTGGAATTCAAACTGTGACCTGTGAAGAAGTATTGGAGTCTTGTAACAAAGGAATTAAAGAACTAATTGAAAGTGTGCCTGAATATGTCCGAACTGAAGGGTAAAAATTATGATTTTAAAAACTTTAAAATCATAAAAAGAAGAACTTCCAAAATAAGTCGACATTTGTACAATTCTTTAATATTTATATTTTACGGTTTTAGTTTTATTTAACTAAACCCTCCGCGACTGATGTGATATAGTTCTCACAATTCTAATGACGTGGTGGGCTATTCGCAACATTTACATGACTAACATTTCCAAAGATCCGTTTTGAAAAACTTTTAAAAACATTTTTGTATATACATAAGTGTAAGTCATTATTTATATAGTAATTATTTGAATTCTAATGAAAATTTTTGTAAAATGTTATTTATTGCTATGGTATAAATTTTCTGTACAAACAATTGACTACATTAGTGTCTGCTGGCTACACGTCAGTTGCAGAGGGTTAATACAACATCGTTCAGTATTTAAACATATCTCCCATACAAGCAGGGGTAGGCAGCATATACCACCAGTAGCCGATTAATTTTTTTAATTTTCGTAAATACCACGATCATTAATAAAACTCGTGAAAATGAGTATTAAAATCATTCAGTTGGAATTTAGATGTTGACAGAGTTGGTTGGTGCTGCTTTGTTAAAGAAAGGACAAAAACAAATTAGACAAGAAACAAATCAAAATCCAATTTATAGCAACAAAATAGGCTCGAGAGAAAAAAGAAATATAATCTCGAACATTGTTGCCACAACGCTATTTATACCCTTCACCACCATAGGTGTCCGTCCGTCCGTCCGTCTGGCTGTCTGGCTGTACCCCCATGTAAACCTTGTAATCAAACTACAGGTCGCAATTCTAAAGATAATTTGATGAAATTTGGCACAGATAATTTTTTTGATAATGGGACCATGGCTATTGGTCAAAATCGGTCCATTATTTCTGGTACCTCCCATAGGTCCCACTTCCCGGAATTGCTATATTGGCCACAAATATCAATATTTTTTCATGAAATTTAAAACAAATACTGCTTATGTCTTTACACAGGAAAAATAACACCTATCACCTTAGTGGTGAAGGGTATCCTATGGTCGACTTGACCGACTATAGCGCTTTCTTACTTGTTTTTCATGAAATTTAAAACAGATACTGCTTATGTAAACTTAAATCACTGTACCAAATTTCGTACAAATCGGTTCACATTTGACCATAGCTCCCATACAAACTCTTCTTCAAAAACGCACAAAATGATACAAAAAATCACTAAAACGCTCGTAACTAAAGATAATGAAAATTTTGAGTTTATTTTTTGCACACATAATTTTTGTAACAACTGTAATCAATTTGCCAAATTTCGAGATAATCGGTCCACATTTGACCCTAGCTCTCATATAAGTCCAAATGACGGAAACAGGTTGAATATATACGTTTTCAGAAAATGTTTGTCTGATGGCAAAATTTAGCAAATATTTGTCTTTATACAGGAAAAATAACACCTTTGACCTTAGTGGTGAAGGGTATCGTATGGTCGGCTTGACCGACTATAGCGCTTTCTTACTTGTTTTTTTGTAACATTGGGAATATTGGTAACATTTTTCAAAACAGAAATAAATTATAATATTAACAATTTTAGATTTTTATATTTTTTAGATATTTTCGATTTCTATCGAAAAATTTTTGATAAAAAAATTTTGTATAGAAAATTTTTGATAAAAAAAATTTTGTATAGAAAATTTTTGATAAAAAAAATTTTGTATAGAAAATTTTTTGACAAATATATGAAAAAAAAAATGGAGTAGAAAACTTTTTCTTATTAAAACTTTATAACTACACATTGAAAAAAATATCTATTTAAGTTAAAAGTTCTCTTTGCGCCGACCGGTGCATACAAGACATACTTTTACAGATCACTTAAAGTGGGACGTGTGTTAGTTGGTTAGTACCTCGACTACTAATTAACAAGTTAATTAAAAGGTCCTGGCTTTGAGCCTCAGTTAATTTATATTAACATTATTAATTACCACAGAAACCTTCATAGGCGACAAGTACTACAGCATTCACACGCTGTCGATGTATAAGTGTGGTTTTCGATGTGTCTAAAATAAGGGAAATTCTTACTGATCATGATGGCCTAAAAACCAACACGACGTGGAAAGGTTGTACCCTTGAACCCTTTTTATTACTATTTTATAAAACTACTTATTGCAATAGTAAATTAACTGGGATCCTACTGCAAAATTAGATACAAAATTTAAAAACATTTTGACAACTGCTTTTAATTCGTCTTTAGTTGTGTAGGATATCAAAGAGTCGCTCCTGAATGAGTTAAGTTAGTCTTACTTGTTATACCCTTCGCCACCATAGGTATTGTGCTGCTGTATGTAACGCTTAGAAATATTGGTCTTAGACCCACCTTTAAGTATACCAATAGACTTGAAATCACTTCCTCAATCAATTTAACGATGTCAGCCCGTTCTTCCGTCTGGCTGGACCCACAGGTAATCAAAGTACAGGTCTCAATTCTAAAAATAATTTAATAAAACTTATCACAGATAATTTAATAGTAGGACTATGAGTTTTGAAATTCGAAGTCACAAAACTTCAATTTTAGACTTAAGCTATTCTTCCATATTGCCACAGATATATAAGTCTTGAGAAAAATATTGGTATGCTGACAAAATTTAGTAAATGTTTGTGATTTTATAGACAAAAACTGATATATGTGACCTCATTGGTGAAGGGTATCATATGGTCGGGCTTGACCGAATATAGCACTTTCTTACTTGTTTTAATTTCAATTTATTTCATATTTATTTCTAATTCATTTAACATTAATTTATTTATTTATATATAAATATGTTATGTTTTTTTCTCTAAAACACAATTTAAAACAATTTATTTTATTTAGTTTTGCTTAAATCTCCTGTGGCATTTTAAACTCAATTTTAATTAAATTCAACTAAATAAATTTATGTTTATAAATCGTTTAACCAGACATCAGACTAATTTAATTAAGCGGCCAACAAACAACTATTTACCCTAAACAATTTTTTTGTCTTGTTCCAAATGCCACATAATTAAGCGCTAATGAAATTATTTAAAATGCCACAAAATCAATGTCATGCAAAATGTATTTCAACTAATACCGATGAAAAGCCAATATTAATTTGAGGATTAGAATTAATAAATAAGTGTGAACATGGAAATGGTATTAAGTGACAACAGAGTTTTATTGAATTTAAGCAAAATTCTCAAGTCCGAAATTGGTGGAATAAGTTGGTTGATGTTGATGCAGAGCCGTTTTCTTTCTTTTCGTTCTGCAGCTAATTTTATTTCTTTTACATCGACTGCGTGTTATAGTTTTAGGGCTTGCTGCTAATGACGAATGCTGTTGTATTTAATAATTTGAATTTATGATTTGTAAGAAAGTGCTATAGTCGGTCAAGCCCAACCATACGATACCCTTCACCACTATAGTAAAAGGTGTTCTTTTTCTTGTATAAAGGCAAATATTTGCTAAATTTTCCATCATACAAATATTTTCTCAAAACTTATATATTTAAGCTGTTTTTGTCATTTTGACTTATATGGGGGCTAGGGTCAAATGTGGACCGATTATCTTGAAATTTAGCAAATTTATTACAGTTTATACAAAAACTACGTATGAGAAAAACAAACTCAAAATTCTCATTATCTTCAGATTTATGAGCCTTTTTTTTTATTGGTTTTCGTCTCATTTAGTGCGTTTTGACAGAAGAGTTTGTGTGGGAGCTATGGCCAAATGTCGACCGATTTCAACGAAATTTGGTACTGTGATTTAAGTTTACATAAGGAGTATTTGTTTTATGTTTTGTGAAAAAATATTTATATTTGTGGCCAACATATCAATTTCGGGAAGTGGGACCTATGGGAGGTACCATAAATAATGGACCGATTTTGACGAATTTCAATAGCCATGGTCCCACTATCAAAAAAATTATATGTGCCAAATTTCATTATCTTTAGAATTGCGACCTGTAGTTTGATTACAAGGTTTACATGGGGGTCCAGCCAGCCAGCGAGACGGACGGACGGACATCGCTAAATCGACTCAGAAAGTGATTCTAAGCCTATTGGGTCTAAGACAAATATTTCTATGCGTTACATACATCAGCACAAACTTATAATACCACCTATGGTGGTGAAGGGTATAATGATGTTGCCTTTACTAGGGCTCGAACCAAGATCAATTTGTTATGTTGACGTTTATTAGTCGACGTACTAACCAACTAAGTCAAATTTCCCTCATTTCTACTAAAAAAGGATTTCGAAAACAAATATTTTTTTAAGGAATTTCAATAAATCCAATATTAAGATCTATCTAAAGCAAAAAAAAAAAAAAACACACATATTTTAACTGGCAAATTGTCCTGGAATAGCATAACATACGTCACATAACCAGACATAAATTCTTGGATACTTAATTGAATAGTACCCCTGGGAAATTCCGAAAAAGAAATGAAAAAATATTCGAATATACCAAAACACATTCACACACTCGCTATTAAAACTGACAGTTAATAAAAACTGGCATCTAGAGAAAAACGAGTAAGAAAAAGAAATAAAACATAAATAAAAACTAAATAAAACCGATACAACTTTGGTCACAACACCAAGATACTCGTACAGATACCAAATATCATCATATCATCATTATTTACGCCAACATATAAATTGGGAAAATATATTCTTTCACATCGAACATAAACTAAGTAACAAACTAACGATTGGGCTTTAACTCCATGAAAAAAAAACAGTTAACAAAAATTCAGAGGGAAGTGTGAAAAATTACACATACAGAAAGAATCTAAAAACAAAACGCCAGAGCAATAGGGGATTAAGAGGGAATTGAAAGAGAAACGGGGAAAAAAATATTTTCTATTGCATATCTTTAAGGGAGGATACCATACACACTCACACACACACATTCATATCCACAAGGTTATTTATTTATTGATGGTCACTAACGATAAATGTGTCAGAAATCATATTTATAACATATTTTTACGTTAAACATTATAATACGACTATATCGAATATATAGACCTTTCCTAATGTATCGACAGACAATTTGATATGTTTGTCTGTTATTTGTATTATTTCTTTTGTTTTATTTTGAAAATTTACCAAAACCATCTTTGTCTTAGGAAATCATCGAATAAATTTATGTTTTCAAAAAAAGCATTTTCGAACAAAGAAAAAAAGGCCTTTTGAGTAATGTTTATTATGGGTTATTAACGTTCATATATGAAATAATATTATTATTATTGATTATAATGATAAGAAAGATGTTGTTTATCATAATGATGGTAATGAGGGCGTTGATGTTAACCTAATACTTAATGTTTACAGAGGCAATTGACTTAACTAAGGGAAAAAATGATTGATTTTCGTAAATTTTTGTTTAAGGTTTAAGATTAGTTTTATGGGAAGAAAAACTGGAGCAATAAAATAAAAGTAATTTAATTAGGAGTAACCAAAATGATAAATTATATCGAATATTTTTCGATAAAAAATTTAATGATTCAAAAATTTTTTATAGAACATTTTTTCGATAAAAAAAATTTTCTATAGAAAATTTTTGCAACTAAAAAAATCTTCTCTATAGCAAATGTTTTGATTAAAAATTATATTTTCGATTAAAAAAATTTTCTATAGACAATTTTTCGATAAAAAATTCTTCTATAGAAAATATTTCGATACAAAATTTGTCTATAGAAAATTTTTCAATAAAAGAATTTTTCTATCAAAAACTTTTCGACAAAAAAATTTTTCTATAGAAACATTTTTTTTTTCGATAAAGAATTTTTGTTATAAAGAAATGTTTCTATAAAAAATTTTTTTATAGAAAATTTTTCGATAAAAAATTGTTCTATAGAAAATTTTTCGATAAAAAATTTGTCTATACAAAATTTTTCAATAAAAGAATTTTTCTATCAAAAACTTTTCGACAAAAAAATTTTTCTATAGAAAAATTTTAGATAAAATTTTTTTTCGATAAAGATTTTTTAGAAAGAAATGTTTCTATAAAAAAATTTTTTACAGAAAATTTTTGATAAAAAATTGTTCCATAGAAAATTTTTCCATTAAAAAAATCTATAAAAAATTTTTCTATAACAAAATTTTTCTACAGAAAATTTTTCAATAACAAAATTTTTCGATAAAAAATTTTTCTAAAAAACACAATTTTCGATAGAAATTTTTCGATAAAAAAAATTTTCCATAGAAATTTTTTCGGCGAAAAAAATTTTTTTATAGACATTTGTTTGATCAAAAGATTCTTCTTAAAAAAAAATTTTTTATGAAATATTTTCTATAGAAAAATTATTTTATTGAAAATTTTTCCATAGAAAAATTTTCTATACAAATATTTTTTTTTTTAGTTTTATCGAAAAATTTTCTACAGAAAAAATTTTTTATCGAAAATTTTTCTATAGAAAAATTTGTATCGAAAAATTTTCTATAGAAAAATTTTTTATCGAAAAATTATCCATAGAAAAATCTTTTTATTGAAAAATTTTACTGTCGAAAAATTTCCTTTTTATCAAAAAATTTTCTATAGAAAAATTTATTTATCGAAAAATTTTCCGCAGAAAAATTTTCCATAGAAAAATTTTTTATCGAAAAATTTTCTATAGACAAATTTTTTATCAAAAAATTTTCTACAGAAAAAATTTTTTTTGGAAAAATGTTGTATAGAAAAAATTTTGTATAGAACAAATTTTGTATCGAAAAATTTTCTATAGAAAAAATTTTTTATCAATAAATATTCTATATAAAAATATTTTTATCGAAAAAGTTTCTTACCGAAAAATTTTCTATTGAAAATTTTTATCAAAAAATTGTCTATGGAAAAATTTTTTTATCGAAAACTTTTCTATAGAAAAAATTGTTATCGAAAAATTTTCTATAGAAAAATCATTTTATTTAAAAATTTTACTGTAGAACAATTTCTTTTTTATCCAATAATTTTCTATAGAAAAATTTATTTATAGAAAAATATTCTATAAAAAAATATTTTATCAAAACATTTCTATAGAAAAATTCTTTTATCGAAAAATTTTGTAAAGAAAATTTTTTTATTGAAAAATTCTCTGTAGAAAAATTTTGTATCGAAAATTTTCCATCGAAAAATTTTTTATCGAAAAATTTTCTATAGACAAATTATTTATCAAAAAATTTTCAACAGAAAAATTTTTTTTCGAAAAATTTTCTATAGAAAAAATTTTTTATCGAAAAATTTTCCTAGAAAAAATTTTTTTTAAAAAAATTTTCTATATAAAAATCTTTTTATCGAAAAATATTTAGTAGAAAAATTTTCTATAGAAAATTTTTTTGTATCTATAGAAACATTTTTTTATCGAAAAATATTTCTATAGAATATTTTTTTTCGAAAAATTTTCTAAAATAGCATTTTTTTTATGGAAAAAAAATTTCTGTAAAATTTTTATTTCTGTAAAATTTTTCCTAGAAAATTTTTCTATAAACAATTTTTTTATACAAAATTTTTTGACAAAAAAAAGTTTTTCTATAAAAAATTTTTCGATTAAAAAATATTTCTATAGAAAATTTTTCGATTTAAGAATTTTTCTAGAAAAAATTTTTCGGTACAAAAAGTTTTCTATATAAAATTTTTCAATTAAAAAATTTTCTATAGATAATTGTTTGATAAAAAAACTTTTCTATAGACATTTTCGATAAAAAAGGTTTTCTGTATAAAATTTCTCCATCAACAAATTTTTCTATAGAAAAAATTTCTATAAAATTATTTTCCTATTTATCCATAAAAAAAATTTTTGAAAAAAAATATTGTTTTGTAGAAAAAATTTCAACTAAAATATTTTTCTATAGAAAAATTTTCAACTAAAATATTTTTCTATAGAAAAATTTTCAACTAAAATATTTTTCTATAGAAAAATTTTCAACTAAAATATTTTTCTATAGAAAAGTGTTCAATAAAAATATTTTCCTATAGAAAAATTTTCAATAAAATTATTTTTCTATAGAAAAATTTTCAACAAATGTATTTTTCTATAGAAAAATTTTTCGATAAAAAAGGTTTTCTGTATAAAATTTCTCCATCAACAAATTTTTCTATAGAAAAAATTTCTATAAAATTATTTTCCTATTTATCCATAAAAAAAATTTTTGAAAAAAAATATTGTTTTGTAGAAAAAATTTCAACTAAAATATTTTTCTATAGAAAAATTTTCAACTAAAATATTTTTCTATAGAAAAATTTTCAACTAAAATATTTTTCTATAGAAAAATTTTCAACTAAAATATTTTTCTATAGAAAAGTGTTCAATAAAAATATTTTCCTATAGAAAAATTTTCAATAAAAGTATTTTTCTATAGAAAAATTTTCAACAAATGTATTTTTCTATAGAAAAATTTTTCGATAAAAAAGGTTTTCTGTATAAAATTTCTCCATCAACAAATTTTTCTATAGAAAAAATTTCTATAAAATTATTTTCCTATTTATCCATAAAAAAAATTTTTGAAAAAAAATATTGTTTTGTAGAAAAAATTTCAACTAAAATATTTTTCTATAGAAAAATTTTCAACTAAAATATTTTTCTATAGAAAAATTTTCAACTAAAATATTTTTCTATAGAAAAATTTTCAACTAAAATATTTTTCTATAGAAAAGTGTTCAATAAAAATATTTTCCTATAGAAAAATTTTCAATAAAAGTATTTTTCTATAGAAAAATTTTCAACAAATGTATTTTTCTATAGAAAAATTTTCAAGAAAAATATGTTTCTATAGAAAATTTATTAATAAAAATATTTTTCTAGAAAAGTTTTTAATATAAACATTTTCAACAAAAATATTTTTCTATAGAAAAATTTTCAATAAAAATATTTGTCTGGAAAAATTTCCAATAAAAATATTTTTCTAGAAAAATTTTCAATAAAAATATATTTCTATAGAAAATTTTTCCATAAAAATATTTTTCTATGGAAAATTTTTAAATAAAAAAATTTTTCTATAGAAAAATTTTGAATACTTTTATTAAAAAAAGTTAAAGTCCATTGTCATTATAAATTAGTTAAAATTGCTTAAATGGAAAATTAATCATTTATTTAAATGGCAAAGCTCTCATATTCAACTTTTTACATAAATTTAAATTATTGCTACCAGTCTAAAGCCATCTCAGACAATTAACAATAAGTGTAAAAGCTGTCAAAAATTGTTATCTTTGAAAAGAAAAAAATAAGATTTATAAATAAATTATAGAAAAGCAGAAAGTAAAAAATGGCTCCTGGCAGTATTAACTGTCTAGATTCTAGAATAAAAGAAAAATGAATGACATCTTAGTAAAAATGCTATTCACATGTGAAAAAGCTACTGTAAATCCAATCAATCTTATAAAAGGAACATTTTAAAGGAAACTTGACATGTAAAAAGAAAACAATCTAAAAAATACTCTTCTGATGTTATGAAATTATTTTGATCTTTAATAAATATGAAATAAAATATTTTTATTCAGTCCATGATAACATTGCTACAACTATATAATGGTGATAAAGTAATGTCTAAATGAAGCCTTTTATAGGTGCTTTAAACTATAGAGGAATGGAGGTTACAAGAAGAAACTTTAATTAAATTTACATCATCTAAAAAGTCATTACTCTGGCTCCGCTGGACTGCAGTCGAGTGTTTGGTCATCATAATCATCATTTGATGGCCTAAAGTTTCAGTATCATTTCAGTTTTAATTTCATTTTATTTCATATTCTGCTTTACATTTTTCTTAATAACTTTTAATTTCTCCTGGGAGATTCTTTTTCTTCAGTTTTTGGTATTAAAAGCAAAAGTTGTAAGTGAAATCCAAAAGAAACTTCTTTGTAGTTTTGCGATTTTGGTTGAGTTGAGGTAATTAAGAAACCATTTGGTCTTATGTAGTCATGAAGATAAGAAATTGGCCATGAGAAGGTGATCTGGTATTAAAATCAAAGATGTTTGGAAACTTTTGTTGCTATTGTTGTTTACATATCCGAGTGTTGCTGCATAAATAATTTTGGGTAATTTAATTTACTTTTGATTATAAACGACTCGATTTGAAACGTAATGACGAAGGTGCAGTTTTGTGTAAATTTTATAAAGGAAAAAATTAAAAAAAAAACTATTTTACAAAAATCGATAATTTATGATTTTAAATATCATGTATAAGGTCATGTCGAATCTTAAGTACCCAAATTAAATGTATGCAACAAAAATAAAAGATAAAACCCTTTAATGTGATATCTTCTGTGGGAAAGATTACCGTTGGGAAATATGGCATTTAAAACTTAATTTATAGAGTTCGAGTAAGAAGTTTTCAATTAAATTTAAGCTATCAATAGAAAATTTTTCTATAACAAAATTTTTTTTAGAAATTTTCGATTTTAATAAAATTTTTCAATATAAAAATTTTTCTATGAAAAATTTTTAATATAATTTTTCTACAGAAAATTTTTCTATAGAAAACTTTTCTATAGAAAATTTTTCTAAAGAAAATTTTTTGATAAAATTTTTTTATCGGAAATTTTTTTGATGAAATTTTTCTTTAGAAAAGTTTGATAAAATTTTTCGATAAAATTTTTCAACAGAAATTTAAAAAAAAAAATTTTTTAATTTTTTAATAAAACTTTTCTATAGAAAAATTTTATTAAAATTATTCTATAAATAATTATATTAAAATAATTTTATAGCAAATTTTTTGTTAAAATTTTTCTATAGAAAATTGTTTGTGAAAATTTTTCTATAGAAAATTTTTTGATAAAATTTAAGTGGAAATAATTTTTTCTACAGAACAATTTTTATTAAAATTTATCTATAGAAAATTTTTTGTTAAAAATTATCTATAGAAAATTATTTGTTAAAATTTTTTTCTAGAAAATTTTTTGTTAAAACTTTTCTGTAGAAAATGTTTTTGTTCAAATTTTTCTGTAGAACATTTTTTTTGTTAAAATTTTTCTGTAGAACATTTTTTGTTAAAATTTTTCTATAGAAAATTTTTTGTTAAAATTTTAGTGGGAATAATTTTTTGATAAAATTTTAGTGGGAATAATTTTTCTTTTAAATAAATGTTTACTATGATGACAAAATTTATATTTTTTTGATAAAATTTTTTTATAGAAATTTTTTTGATAAAAAAATTGTTCGACAAGAAAATTTTTACTAAAAGTATTTTTCTATGGAAATTTTTTAATTAAAAATATTTTTCGAAAATTTTTTGATAATTTTTTTTTTTTTAAATAAAAAATTTTGAAAAATGTTTCTATAGAAAATATTTTGATAAAAAAAATTTTGTATGGAAAAATGTTTTTCTATCAAAAATTTATTTATCGAATTTTTTTTTTATAGAAAAATTTTCGATAAAAATATTTTTCATAGAAAATTTTTCGATGCAAATATTTTTCTATAGACATCTTTACGATAAAAACATTTTTCTACAGAAAATGTTTCCTTAAAAATATTTTTCTATGGAAAATTTTTAGATAAAAATATTTTTCCATAGAAAATTTTTCGATTAAAATATTTTTTTATAGACAATTTTTCGATAAAAATATTTTTCGAAAGAAAATATTTCGATAAAAATATTTTTCTATAGACAACTTTTCGATAAAAATATTTTTAGAAAGAAAATATTTCGATAAAAATTTTTCTTTTATATAAAATTTGTGATAAAAATATTTTTCTGTAGAAAAATTTGCGATTAAAATCTTTTTCTACAGAAAAAATTTTCGATGAAAATATTTTTCTATAAAAAAATTTTCGACGAAAATATTTTTTTATAAAAAAATTTTTGATAAAAATGTTTTTCTGTAAAAACGTTTTCGTTTAAATATTTTTCTATAGAAAAATTTTAGATAAATATTTTTTTCTTCGATAAAAATATTTTTCTGTAGAACATTTTTAGATAAAAATATTTTTTTATAGACAATTTTTCGATAAAAATATTATTCGATAGAAAATATTTCGATAAAAATATTTTTAGATAGAAAATATTTCGATAAAAATATTTTTCTATAGACAACTTTTCGATAAAAATATTTTTCGAAAGAAAATATTTCGATAAAAATATTTCTTTTATATAAAACTTGTGATGAAAATATTTTTCTGTAGAAAAATTTGCGATTAAAATCTTTTTCTACAAAAAAAAAATTTCGATGAAAATATTTTTCTACAGAAAAAATTTTGGATGAAAATATTTTTCTACAAAAAAATTTTCGACGAAAGTATTTTTTTATAAAAAAATTTTTGATAAAAATATTTTTCTATAAAAACGTTTTCGTTTAAATATTTTTCTATAGAAAAATTTTCGATAAATATTTTTTTCTGTAGAACATTTTTCGATGAAAATATTTTTCTATAGAAAATTTTTCGATGAAAATATTTTTCTATAGACGATTTTTCGATAAAAATATTTTTCTATAGAAAATTTTCTATTAAAATATTTTTTATGGAAAAATTTTCGATATTTTCTATAGAAAAAATTTCAATAAAAAATATTTTCCTTTAAAAAATTTTCGATAAAAATATTTTTTTATAGAAAAATTTTCGTCAAAACGAGTTTTTATAGAAAAATTTTCGATAAAAATATTTTTCTATAGAAAAGTTTTCGATAAAAATATTTTTCTATACAAAAGTTTTGAATAAAAATATTTTTCTAAAGAAGAATGTTCGATAAAAATATTTTTCTATTAAAAATTTTTTGGTAAAAATATATTTGTATAGAAAATTATTCGATAAAAATATGCTTCTATAGAAAAATTTTCTATAAAAATATTTTGCTACGGAAAAATTTTCAATAGGAATATTTTTCTGTAGAATTTTTTTTCTATAGAAAAAAGGCATTTTTTCTAAAAAAAATTTTTCGACAGAAAATTTTTCGATAGTTTTTTTTTTATAGAAAATTTTCGGATAAAATTTTTCTATAGAGAATTTTTCGATTTAAATTTATTAGGAAACTTTTCAATAACAAATTCTTCAATGAACAATTTTTCTAAAGAAAATTTTACGATAAAATTTTTGGATCATATTTTTTATAGAAAATTTTTGATAAAATTATTCTATGAAGATTTTTTTGATAAAAATTTTTCTACAGAAACTTTTTCGATAAAGTTTTTATATAGAAAATTTTTCCATAAAATTTTTCTATACAAAATTTTTCTATAACATTTACTATAAAAATATTTTTCTATAGAAAATTTTTCACTAAAAATATTTTTATGTAGGAAATTTTTTTTGATAAAAATATTTGTTTTTATAGAATATTTTTCTATCGAAAATTTTTTTGATAAAAATATTTTTCTATAGAAAATATTTTATTACAAATATTTTTGGGATCAGATCCAAATCCCACATGCCGATTTCAGTGATACCTTTAACCGATTTCAGTGATACCTTTAACGAAAAATACAGAGTAATTGACCAATTTAACAAAGAAATTTAGAATATTTATAAGTGGATTAACATAGTGAAATACCTTAGTTAATCCAGACAATAGAAATATGTATCCAGAAAAACTTTAACTTTATCATTGTCCTATTCCCTTTCCAACACTATACTATACATAGTTTTTTCGATTCCCTGACAGATGTACATTTGAGCATATACTCATATCAATCAATCACAAAATGACAAATTAAATTTATTGACAAGAGTGTTCAAAAAATGCAGCACAACAAGTCAACACATACAAAAACAGCAACAGCAACCAGCATACAACACCGACAAGAGCAACAGTCAACAGCTTCGAACAGCAACGGCAACAAGAATGTGGCAACATTTCAAACTAGAATTAAAATGATGACATTGATAATCTGTTGCAATAAATGCTCCTGGGATGAGTGACTGTAACGTTATTGAATCTTTCTCTCCAGGCAGTCAAGAAACCAAGAAGTAACTGGAGAATTTTTTAAAAAAATGTGTTGGATTTTTTACTTTGCTTTAGCTTTAAAGAAATTACTAAATGATTTACAGAGACAAAAATGATGACGATTTGTCAATGGACATTGACACTTAAGCAAATAAAGTCAAGTTAAAGATTTTTAGATAAAAAATTTATAAGATCATTTTTTTGTTTAAATGCATTGAAATTAGCTAAGTATTTTAGTACATTCGATGTAGAGCTAAGAAATATTTGAGATTTTTATGGAGAGCTTTTAACAACCTTTAATTAAAGTAGATCCACCGTAATATGATTTTCAGTATTTATAAGATAAGAACTCCTATAGGTATTTTCAGTTTATTTACTTTATTGTTAATTATACCCTTCACCACCATAGGTGGAAAGGGTATTATAAGTTTGTGCTGATGTATGTAACGCATAGAAATATTTTTCTTAGACCCACCTTTTAGTATACCAATAGGCTTAGAATCACTTTCTGAGTCGATTTAGCGATGTCCGTCCGTCCGTTTGGCTGGATGGCTGGACCCCCATGTAAACCTTGTAATCAAACTACAGGTCGCAATTCTAAATATAATTTGATGAAATTTGGCACAGATCATTTTTTTGATTATGGGACCATGGCTATTGAAATTCGGTCTATTATATTTGGTACCTCCCATAGGTCCCACTTCTCGGAACTGATATATTGGCCACAAATATCAATATTTTTTCATGAAATTTAAAACAAATTTACATAAGGAGTAAACTTAAATCATTGTACCAAATTTCGAAATTTTGAAATCGGTCCATATTTGGCCATAGCTCCCTTCTGTCAAAATGCACTAAAGAGACGAAAAATAATAAAAGAAGGCTCATAAATCTGAAGATAATAAGAATTTTGAATTTATTTTTCGCATACGTAATTTTTGTATAAACTGTAATAAATTTGCTAAATTTCAAGATAATCGGTCCACATTCGACCCTAGACCCCATATAAGTCAAAATCACAAGAACAGCTTAAATAAATAAGTTTTGAGAAAATGTTTGTATGTTGGCAGAATTTAGCAAATATTTGTCTTTATACAAGAAAAAGAACACCTTTTGCCATAGTGGTGAAGGGTATCATATGGTCGGGCTTGGTCGGCTATATCACTTTCTTACTTGTTTAATCTCTATTTATTCATTGATTTTTAGAAAATAAGACCTATTTTATTAAGAATATTCGAAGTTTTAAGATCATGTAATAAAACTTTTAGTTTTTGCTATCTTAAATTTTTTGTAAAATTTTCAAAAAATAAAAATTGAAATTTTTTTGTAAAAAAAAATATTTTTTTCTTTAATTTTAAGTCCAAATAACTTTGAATCCGTTTAATATGTAAATAAACTATTCTAAAGCGATTTAAAGATAATTGTATTAACTTTTATATGTTATAATTATCTACTAAAATTATTACCAAAAATTTACGTTTTCGCTAAATTTTACGATTTAAATCGCAGCAGCGATTAAAACATGTATAAAAATCAAGAACTCCATAAAATTAAATATATACGAACATTTTTCGGTAGAATTTTAAACAATATTATTCTACCAAAATAAGATAAGGTAGACATGTTATACATCAATGGAAAGGGAATTTTATATACCTTTAAATGAGGTTAAAATCTTTTTACAATTAAGAAATTGATTAAAGACTTTTGTCTAAAAAGTGCTACAACAATAAATTTACATAATTTTTTTTACTTTGTAATTTTTAGCAAAAATCTCTAAAACTAAACAAGGTATTTTGATCATTTTTGGATACAATATAGACCAATATATTAGAAACTCAGAAATATAAATTTCAGAACGAGTTTCGAAATTTTTACTAAAATGTTTGAATACATTTTAGTAAAAATTGTTGTTATAAATTTATGTAATTTTTTAACATTACTTTTTAATTTTTTCGCAAAAACCTCTAAAACTAAATAAGGTATAATGACCAATTTTGGACACAGTAAAGACCAATATATAAGAAATTCAGAAATATAAATTTCAGAACGAGTTTTGAAATTTGAGTTAACATTTTTGAATACAGTAGGGTACTCTTTTCGAAAATTTGAATTTCTTTTAGAAAGATGGGCCGTTATGACCGGGTCCTATCAGATTTTTGCACAGACCTTACGAACTTTATACTTAATATAATTTAATAAAGAAAAGTTTGTAAGTCCGTAATCAAAATTTCTTAGTTACAAAAATCTCCAGTTTTTTCCAAAAATTGCTGATTTTCGACCACCGCTGATATAGGGTGCATGTCCAAAATTATACAAATATAATTTATACGCATCTCTGAGCCTTATCTTTTATAAAATGTTAAAAAAATTAAGTCTTTTAATTTTTTTTTTTTTAAATATCAACAAAATAAAGTAACATTTTTTCTTTTTTTTTAATGTAATTTGTCACCCTTTTTTCGGTACACAAACTTTGAAGAATTTTTCTTTTTAATAAAGTTTATATAATTATTTTTTTTTCTTCTAGTTGATTTAGAAAATTATCAGCAATCTAACAGTATTTTTTAAGAAATTTTCCGTCTTACCAAAAATGACTTACAGGGCAAAGATCCAGGACTCAGCCAAAAAAGGCAAAAAACATATTTGAAGCCAAATATCTCTAAAACTGTAAGAGATAAACTAATATAGTAAGCATGTTTTTGCTTAGGTTTTTAAAGACGCTTTCAAAAATGTGAAAATCTTTCAAATCGGACCAAATTGGCAAAAGTTTTACGGACCCAAAGGTTTTTCATACACGAGTTGGGCAACTTTGATCCACTGTAGAGCCCAATGTGCTACAGATAATTCTTTAATATTGCCCTAAAAGCCTAGCTCCTCTTCTATTGACTTTTCAAATTTCATCAAAATCCGTCAAGTAGTTTAGAAACTGCAGAGTTAATACCAAAAAAAAAAACTAATTTGGCCCACTGTGCGACCTGAGAAAAAAAGTATAATTTTCTAATAGAAAAAAAATTAGTAAATTTGATTATATTTCGACAAAACTCAACTATTTAGTACTTAAAGGCCATAGGATTGTAAATCATGTCTTGCCTTGAAATTTCTGTGTTCTAAAGTATATTTTTTTGTTGCATGTCATTAGGCATTTCGTCAAGGACACGATTTTTCGGGGAAAATGTGCGATAACTTTAAAACTTCTTCATGCAATTTTTGTTTTAATAATCTAAAATAAAGCTTCTTTAGTTCACTTTTATATTCTATTATCATTTTTTAAATAAATTCTTATTAGTTAAAATTTTGCCAAAACCAAAAATGCTCCCATTGTTCCAAAATTTTTTTACAGTTTGTGGGCGAATGCGGCATGCCTTCCCCTTTTTATTGAAAAATGTTCTATAGCATACTATTTTTATTAAAAACTTTTGTATAGAAAAATATTCTTATTAAAAATTTTTCTATAGAAAAATATTTTTATCGAAAATTTTTTTATAGAAAAATATTTTATAGAAAAATATTTTTATTTAAAATTTTTCCTTAGAAAAATATTTTTATTGAAAATTTTCCTATAGAAAAATATTTCAATTAAAACTATTTCTATAGAAAAATGTCTTTATTGAAAAAATTTCTATTGAAAAATATTTTTGTTGAAAATTTTTCTTTAGAAAAATATTTTTATTGAAAATTTTTCTTTAGAAAATATTTTTATGGAAAATTTTTCTATAAAAAAATATTTTTATTGAAAATTTTTCTATAAAAAAATATTTTTGTTGAAAATTTTTCAATAGAAAAATATTTTTATTCAAAGTTTTTGTGTAGAAATATAATTTTATTGAAAAATACTCCCATACAAATTTTTCCTGATTCAATCTTTTTTTAACATGTTTTTCATAACATTCTTTCACATTAAACGTTTCTTAATTGAGTTTTTGTTTGTTTTGCGTTTTCTTTTCTGAAATAAATGTTACATTTTTTACCCTCTCCACTTTTTTGTGTTCTATTCTGAAAAAAGTGTAACACTTAAAAAAAACATGTACTTTTTTAAAAAGGCTGCACTTAAAAGTGTAATAACATGTAGTTTTTTAAAAATGCTGCACTAAAAAGTGTAATAATTTTTACACTCGATTTGTTTTAAAGGTGAGTGTACTACACTTAAGTGAATATGTTTGTGACTAAAATTGCTTGACCCATATAAAAGTCGATGAATATTCAAAAACTATAGATGTACAAATATTTGGGGTGAAAAATTTTGTTTGCGTTCGGGTAATATTGAAAATTAAAACACAAATAATTTGGAACATTTTTTGTCAGAAAAGAAACCTGTCTTAAGACAAAAATTAACGATTTGTTTCTTTAACAAGGAAATTTTAGAAAAATTTTGAGAAATATCAATTTCGTCAATTTCGAAAAATTCGATAATTTTTGACAGATATCAAAAATGTAAATTTTATGTTTTGTAATTTCGTGTATAATTACAAAAATAATTAAGGTATGATAAGTTACCTATAATTATTTTTTTAGAGTTTTATTCCTCATAATTTTGTATAATACATGTTTCTAGGTCACCATATTTGCACATAAAATTACCCTTATTTCACCAAAAAAGGTTCCTATAATGCTCACACACTTTCTGAAAATCATTCAAAAATCGTCCCTTCCCCCAAAAACCTGTTCCACCGATCCAATTAGAAATCATTTACAAAATATCTAATTTCCTCATTCGTTTCTAACGTATTTTTTCCTCTTGATATTGCCTTCATTTTCGTAAACAATCCATCAATTAAAATATTTTTACACGAAACTTGGATCTTTCCAATGAAAAAAAAAAGACATTTAAATAGTTTTCTAACACGAACATGACATTTCGATCATTCGGGTGTTGGGTAAATATTTAAACAAAAACCACAAAAAACGCACTAAATTTAGTATTTAAATTTTGTTTTAATGGAAGATATCTTAATTTTTTATCTAAAATCAAATAAACACCAACAAAAAAAAACCTAAGAAAAAATTCCGACAGTAATGAAGATTTATGGGGGGAAAAATTGGAAACCGGTATTTACCCATTTTATTCAAAATTTTTTTTTTTAATGTTTATAATTTCTTGTAATATAATTAAAATCTAGCCTAAAGTGAAAATGAATGGTTATCTTTTTTTTCTAAATTCCTAAAGCTATCATTAGCTTTAAGTGTTAAATTTAAAAATTTCGTGTGTGTAGCTTTTGACTTTAACAAACTACTAACGTATATTTCGTGCCAGTATTTTTACTTTTTTTTTTTAACCAACTTTGATGTTCAGTTTGTAGCCGGATATTTAAATTGTTTTTAAAGATTTTATTTTCCCGTTTTTATTTCAAGCTTCTGTTTTCAAATTTCTTAAAGGGGTCCCCCCCATTGAGGTGTTTGTTAAAATTTAAAGCTCTTCTACAGCGCCAGCATTGCGATGCATCGGTAGCATGTGTGATTTAAATGCATTTTAATTAATTGACACTTAAAAATATGACAAAAAACCACTTTAAATATTTAAACTTGTTAAATCAATAGAAAAAGAGATTATAAAATATTAACTATTTTTATCTTACAATTTATATGCCTATTAATTTATTTCTTGGCCTAGAGAAGTTGAAAGCTTAATGGCAGCTTTTGTTTGTTAATGTCAAGATGACAATAAATTGATTAGTTTTTAGTAAAAGTGGCATAAAGTGTGTTAGAGATTAATATAGAATTAAATGAAAGCCTTGACCGACTTTCGCTTATTCTATTTTAAGCTTTTTTGTTCACAAAACTTTCACTTATCCTATTAAACAAGCAGGCTTTCAAGCTTTGTAATAAAATTGTAGTTATTTATATAATTTTTAAAGTTCTTGATTGAGCTTTTTGCATTAGTGCTTTAAAGTTTGTTATTAATTTAAAATGAATTTAAACCTTTTAAAGTTAATATAAAAATTTATGATTTAAATGAACTTTTAATTCTCAAATTGCTATATATTATCTACTATAAACATTAGAGTGTCCCAAAAAATTGAAAATATTTTTACATTTGACTACAATAATCCAAATACAAAGTAGTTCTTTGTCAGTTTGAAAATGGAAATATATTTTTATCAAAAATTTTTCTATAGAAAAATATTTTTATCAAACATTTTTCTTAAAAATTTTTTGTTTTAATTTTTTTATTGAAAATTTTTCTATAGAAAAATATTTTTATTGAAAATTTGTATATAGAAAAATATTTTTATTGAATATTTGTCTATAGAAAAATTTTTTTATTAAAAATTTTTATATAGAAAAATTTTTATATGGAAAAATTTTTTCACTGAAAATTTTTCTATAGCAAAATTTTTTTATTGAAAATTTTTCTATAGAAAAATTTTTTTATTGAAAATTTTTCTATAGAAAAATTTTTTATTGAAAATTTTTCTATAAAAAAATTTTTTTATTGAAAATTTTTCTATAAAAAATTTTTTTATTGAAAATTTTTCTATAGAAAAATTTTTTTATTGAAAATTTTTCTATAGAAAAAGTTTTTTATTGAAAATTTTTCTGTAGAAAAATTCTTTTATTGAAAATTTTTCTGTAGAAAAATTCTTTTATTTAAAAGTTTTCTATAAAAAAATTGTTTATTAAAAATTTTTCTATAGAAAAATTTTTTTATTGAAAATTTTCCTATAGAAAATTTTTTTTATTGAAAATTTTTTTATTGAAAATTTTTCTAGAGAAAAATTTTTTTTATCAAAAACTTTTCGATAGAAAAATATTTTTATCACAAATTTTTGATAGAAAAATATTTTTATCAAAAAATTTTTGATAGAAAAATATTTTTATCAAAGAATTTTCGATAGAAAAATATTTTTATCAAAAATTTTTCTATAGAAAAATATTTTTATTGAAAATTTTTCTACAGAAAAATTTTTTTATTGAACATTTTTCTATAGAAACAAATTTATATTGAACATTTTTCTATAGAAAAATTTTTTTATTGAAAATTTTTCTATAGAAAAATTTTTTCATTGAAAATTGTTCTATAGAAAATTTTTTTTATTGAAAATTTTTCTATAGAAAAATTTTTTGATTGAAAATTTTTCTATAGAAAAATTTTTTTATTGAACATTTTTCTATAGACAAATTTTTTTATAGAAAAATTTTTTTATTGAAAATTTTTCTATAGAAAAATTTTTTTATTGAAATTTTTTTTTATAGAAAGATTTTTTATTATTATTTTTATTGAAAATTTTTCTATAAAAAAATATTTTTGTTTAACAAATATTTATAGGAAAATATTTTTTTGGAAAACTTTTCTATAGGAAAATATTTTTATTGAAAATTTTTCTAAAGAAAAACATTTTTATTCAAAATATTTCTATAATTGTAAATAAAAAAATTTTTCTATAGAAAAATTTTTAATAATAAATTTGTCTATAGAAAAATTTTCAATGAAAAAATTTTTCTAATTTTCCAATAGAAAAATTTTTAATAAAAAATTTTTTCTAATTTCCCAATAGAAAAATTTTCAATAAATTTTTTTTTATTAAAAAATTTTTAATAAAAAAATTTTCTATAGAAAAATTTTCAAAAAAAATTTTTCTATTGAAAAACTTTCAATAAAAAATTTTTCTATAGAAAAATTTTCAATAAAAAAATTTTCTATAGAAAAATTTTCAATAAAAAAATTTTTCTATAGAAAAATTTTCAATAAAAAAATTTTTCTATAGAAAAATTTTCAATAAAAAAATTTTTCTATAGAAAAATTTTCAATAAAAAAATGTTTCTATAGAAAAATTTTCAATAAAAAAATTTTTCTATAGAAAAATTTTCAATAAAAAAATTTTTCTATACAAAAATTTTCAAAAAAAATTTTTCTATACAAAAATTTTCAATAAAAAAATTTTTCTATACAAAAATTTTCAATAAAAAAATTTTTCTATACAAAAATTTTCAATAAAAAATTTTTCTATAGAAAAATTTTCAAAAAAAATTTTGTATAGAAAAATTTTCAATAAAAAAATTTTTGTGTAGAAAAATTTTCTATAGAAAAATTTTCAATAAAAAAATTTTTGTGTAGAAAAATTTTCTATAGAAAAATTTTCAATAAAAAAGATTTTCTATAGAAAAATTTTCAATAAAAAATGTTTCTATATTTTTACCGAACATGTTTCCATAGAAAAATATTTTTATTGAAAATATTTCTACCGAAAAATATTTTTATTGAAAATTTTTCCATAGAAAAATATTTTTATCGAAAAATTTTCTATAGAAAAATATTTTTATTGAAAATGTTCCCACAGAAAAATATTTTTATTAAAAATTTTTAGATGGAAAAGTATTTTGCTTGAAAACTTTTCTATAGAAAAATATTTTTATTGAATTTTTTTTTATAGGAAAATATTTTTAATTAAAGTTTTTCTAAAAAAATATTTTTTTGGTTTTTTTTAGTCTTTCATTTAACAAAACTGGCCGACTTTTTTAACGACTGCAGGGTACAGTTAGTACTTAATATTGCTTTTTAAAATTTCTCTTGAATCCTCATAGGAATATGTTCCCTGGATTTTTTTTTTTAATTCTAAGAAAGATAAGTCTCAGGAGAACGCCTAAAGTATAAATGAAAAACCAAAAATTGTAACAAATTGATCCACCTGAAAGAATTTGTGATGACGAGTAAGTCAACATAATTATGCAAATTTTTTGTTGGCAAGCGTTCGATAGTCATTATTAACAAATTTTTTAGATGTCATATTAATATAGAAAAGCCAATTAAAATATTTTATGAACCCCCGAAAAATTTTAACAAATTTTTATGAATTTGAATCTGAACTTGTTCAAGTATCAAAAGAGTAAAAAAAAAATTTAGTTGGAGGGAGACTTGAATTAAATTTACATATTTTTTCTGTTTTACTAATTTGTAGGAAATTTGATAGTCTATTTGTTAATAAACATTTAAATCTATGTGCATTTAGCAACAATTTACGATCTATTTATAAATTTATGTTATGTGCATTTTATACTTATGAATATGGTTATTTCAAATTTCCATACGCCTAATTTTGGTTTTTAAAAGCTGTGAAATTTTTGTGTATTTAATATATGAACTAGTTTTTTTTCTGTTTGTAAAATATTTTGATTTTTATTTGCTTTTGTTGCTTTTTATTGGTCTATTTGTATGTTAATTTTTTGTAGGTATTTAATATTTATTATTTAATGTTAATTTATGTTTATTATATGTTGGTTTGTTTATTTATTGATTATTTAGTTAAAAAGTTAAATCTAGTGAATATTATTATTTTGAGCATAAATGTGGGAGCTTTTGCTATGATTTAAGACAGATATATTTACATATGTATCTTGAAGATTTTCTTTAAAACGTTTAGTTTAGAATGTGCCAAGTGGTTAAGCAAATTGCTTGTTTATTTAATTTTAATGTTTTCTAGCAGAAATTTATGTTTTAAAAAATTTCATTTAAATAAGAGTGAAATGAAAATAGATCGGATATATGTATCATAAACATTAAATGGAAACTTATGGACATAAATAAAGTTTAATAAATTTATATTAACAAAAGCTGCCTTAATAAAATAACATAATTACTATTGAGCTTAAAGCTAGTGCGAGCTTATAAAAGCTTTATAGAAAGCTTTTTCAATTTGAGAATTAAAAGTTTTATTCCTTAACTACAGCAGAACATTTTGGCAACTCTTATATAGAAAAATTTTCTATAAAATAATTTTCTATAGAAAAATTTTCTATATAAAATTTTTTCTAAAAAATTTTCTATAAGAAATTTTTTCTATAGAAAAATTTTCTATATGCAATTTTTTCTATAGAAAAATTTTCTATATGAAATTTTTTCTATAGAAAAATTTTCTATATGAAATTTTTTCTATAGAAAAATTTTCTATATGAAATTTTTTCTATATAAAAATTTTCTATATAAAATTTTTTCTATAGAAAAATTTTCTATATGAAATTTTTTCTATAGAAAAATTTTCTATATAAAATTTTTTCTATAGAAAAATTTTCTATATGAAATTTTTTCTATAGAAAAATTTTCTATATGAAATTTTTTCTATAGAAAAATTTTCTATATGAAATTTTTTCTATAGAAAAATTTTCTATATGAAATTTTTTCTATAGAAAAATTTTCTATATGAAATTTTTTCTATAGAAAAATTTTCTATATGAAATTTTTTCTATAGAAAAATTTTCTATATGAAATTTTTTCTATAGAAAAATTTTCTATATGAAATATTTTCTATAGAAAAATTTTCTATATGAAATTTTTTCTATAGAAAAATTTTCTATATGAAATTTTTTCTATAGAAAAATTTTCTATATGAAATTTTTTCTATAGAAAAATTTTCTATATGAAATTTTTTCTATAGAAAACTTTTCTATATGAAATTTTTTCTATAGAAAAATTTCCTATATGAAATTTTTTCTATAGAAAAATTTCCTATATGAAATTTTTTCTATAGAAAAATTTTCTATATGAAATTTTTTTCTATAGAAAAATTTTCTATATGAATTTTTTTCTATAGAAAAATTTTCTATATGAAATTTTTTCTATAGAAAAATTTTCTATATGAAATTTTTTCTATAGAAAAATTTTCGATATGAAATTTTTTCTATAGAAAAATTTTCTATATGAAATTTTTTCTATAGAAAAATTTTCTATATGAAATTTTTTTCTATAGAAAAATTTTCTATATGAAATTTTTTCTATAGAAAAATTTTCTATATGAAATTTTTTCTATAGAAAAATTTTCTATATGAAATTTTTTCTATAGAAAAATTTTCTATATGAAATTTTTTTCTATAGAAAAATTTTCTATATGAAATATTTTCTATAGAAAAATTTTCTATATGAAATATTTTCTATAGAAAAATTTTCTATATGAAATTTTTTCTATAGAAAAATTTTCTATATGAAATTTTTTTCTATAGAAAAATTTTCTATATGAAATATTTTCTATAGAAAAATTTTCTATATGAAATATTTTCTATAGAAAAATTTTCTATATGAAATTTTTTCTATAGAAAAATTTTCTATATGAAATTTTTTCTATAGAAAAATTTTCTATATGAAATTTTTTCTATAGAAAAATTTTCTATATGAAATTTTTTCTATAGAAAAATTTTCTATATGAAATTTTTTCTATAGAAAAATTTTCTATATGAAATTTTTTCTATAGAAAAATTTTCTATATGAAATTTTTTCTATAGAAAAATTTTCTATATGAAATTTTTTCTATAGAAAAATTTTCTATATGCAATTTTTTCTATAGAAAAATTTTCTATATGAAATTTTTTCTATAGAAAAATTTTCTATATAAAATTTTTTTTAAAGAAAAATTTTCTATATAAAATTTTTTCTAAAGAAACATTTTCTATATGAAATTTTTTCTATAGAAAAATTTTCTATATAATATTTTTCTATAGAAAAATTTTCTATAGAAAAATTTTCTATATAAAATTTTTTCTATAGAAAAATTTTCTATATGAAATTTTTTCTATAGAAAAATTTTCTATATGAAATTTTTTCTATATGCAATTTTTTCTATAGAAAAATTTTCTATATGAAATTTTTTCTATAGAAAAATTTTCTATACGAAATTTTTCTATACAAAAAATTTTCAATATAAAATTTTTTTATGGAAACTTTTTTCATGAAATTTTTTCTATAGAAAAATTTTCTTTATGAAATTTTTTCTATAGAAAAATTTTCTCTATGAAATTTTTTCTATAGAAAAATTTTCTATATGAATTTTTTTCTATAGACAAATTTTCTATATAAAATTTTTTCTATAAAAAAATTTTCTAAATGAGATTTTTTTATAGAAAAATTTTTTATATGAAATTTTTATGTAGAAAAATTTTCTTTAAGAAATTTTTTCTATAGAAAAATTTTCTATGTAAAATTTTTTCTATATGAATTTTTTTGTATAGAAAAATTTTCTATATGAAATTTTTTCTATAGAAAAACTTTCTATATAAAATTTTTTCTAAAGAAAAATTTTCTATATGATAGATTTTCTATAGAACAATTTCTTATATGAAATTTTTTCTATAGAAAAATTTTCTACATGAAATTTTTTCTATAGAAATATTTTCTATAGAAATATTTTCTATATGAAATTTTTTCTATACAAAAAATTTTCTTATGAAAAATTTTCTATAGAAAAATTTTCTATATGACATTTTTCTATAAAACATTTTTTATATAAAATTTTTTCTATAGAAAAAAGTTTCATATAAAATTATATTCTATATGAAATTATTTCTATAGAAAAATATTCTATACGAAATTTTTTTATACAAAAAATTTTCAATAAAAAAATTTTTTTTATGTAAATTTTTTTTTATGTAAATTTTTTTTTTATGAAATTCTTTTCTGTCGAAAAATTTTCTATATGAAATTTTATCTATAGAAAAATTTTCTTTATATAATTTTTTCTATAGAAAAGTTGTCTATATAAATTTTTTTCTATAGAAAAATTTTCTATACGAAATTTTTTCCATAGAAAAATTTTCTATATGAAATTTTTTCTATAGAAAAATTTTCTATATGAAATTTTTTCTATGGAAAAATTTTTTTAAACAAAATTTTTTTATAGAAAAATGTTCTTTATAAAATTTTTTCTATAGAAAAATTTTCTATATGCATTTTTTTGTACAGAAAGATTTTCTATATGAAATTTTTTCTATGGAAAAATGGTCTATATGAAATTTGTTTCTATAGAAAAATTTTTTTTATGAAATTTTCGCTATAGAAGAATTTTCTATATGAAATTTTTTCTATATGAAATTTTCTCTATAAAAAAATTTTCTATATGAAATTTTTTTTACAGAAAAATTTTCTATATGAAATTTTTTTTTATAGAAAAGTTTTCTTGAAAAATTAATTCCCAAATAATTGAAAAATTTTCTATATAAAATTTTTTATATAGAAAAATTGTCTATGTGAAATTTTTTCTATATCAAATTTTTTCTATAGAAAAATTTCCTATATGAAATTTTTTCTATAGAAATATGTTCTTTATGAAATTTTTTCTATAGAAAAATTTGCGATATGAAATTTTTTGTATAGAAAAATTTTCTATATTAAATTTTTTTCTATAGAAAAATTTTCTATATGAAATTTTTTCTATTGAAAAATTTTCGATATGAAATATTTCTATAGAAATGTTTTCTATAGAAAAAATTTCTATATGTTTTTTTTTTCTTTGGAAAAATTGTTTATATGAAATTTGTTCAATAGAAAAATTTTCTATATGAAATTTTTTCTATACAAAAAATTTTGAATATGAAATTTTTTCTTTTGTATGAAATTTTTTCTATAGGGAAACTTTTTGTATTAAATTTTTTCTTAGCTAAATTTATTTCTACAACATTTATAAGCAATCCTTAAATTCTGACTATGTCTTCAGGCTGTGATTGATTAATGAGTCTCTATTTTTAAAGTTAAGAATAACAGCTTTTAAGTTTTATGAAACCAATTTTATTTTATTTAGCAAGGTGCAAATTTTATAGGAAATATTTCATAACGGTCATTATCAAATCATAAAACACCCTAGATTTTTTTCTAAAAACAAAAAACACTTCAATAAAAAACTTATATTAAACCATATATTTAAGTCAAAAAACACTACCCGACTACCTGATAGATAATTATAAACGAAAGCTTAACTAATTGAATCAACTCAATCTGTGCAGTGCAAAATTTATTAGTTACACAAAATTTATATCAAAATAAATTGTTACAAACTGCCATCATTAAGCAGCTACCATTTGCAGTTTAGCTGCCACTATGGCGGCTAACTTACCTCCAGATATCTGCGACAGACGAATGGATGGAAAGACAAGCGGACAGACAGATAGACAGAAAATGACATGTTACTAAACGTCCAATACTAAGAAATTTTCTCATACGACTTTATTTTTATACAGTTCCATATAAATCATGTGGCTTATGTTGATGTTGTGGTTGCGGAAGATGACGATGATGATGAAGACGGTGTTGCATGTTGCCACTTAAAACTAATTTAATAAATAGAAAATTTATTAAGTAAATCAAATGTAGAGGGAAAAATGTATTTATTATTAAAGAACGGTGGCTTGACGTTTTTAAAGCATAATTAATCGAAAATTAATTATAGAAAATCTTATATTCTTAAACGATCAATAATTGTATGTTTATATATATATATATATATATATAGAATGACTATCTCGAAAACGGCTCTAACGATTTTGATAAAATTTGGACAGTGGGTATCTTTTTTGATGTAGAGGTCGTTTTTACCCTCTAAGAGGGTAAAAACGGATAAAAAGGGGAAAAAATCGAAAACGCTATATCTCCTTAAGTAATAGGTATAGAAAAAAAATTTTAATTTTTAAACGTTTTAAACAGCTATGAAAATAAACGGACAGGTGTTTGGTACTTTTTTGAAACTATGTCCGATGAGGGGTAAAAAAGGGTGAAAATTGCTTTTTTTTGTACCTTTTTAACCCACTCTTATATTATAAACTAAGGAATATAGAAAGAAACTTTGTACTGCAATCAATAGATGTGAAAGAAATATTGAACACGTATTTGGTACTTTTTTGATTTTGTGGCCAAAATGTGTAAAAAAGGTATAAACTGATAACTTAACATCTACAAAAGTAATAAATATGAATAGGAAAATTATGTTAACTGCTTTCTAATAAAATGTACCCAATTCAATTGGTACCAAAGAAGTACCAATTATGCATATGGAACTTTTTGAAATTAGGGGATAAAAAGGGGAAAAAATTAGTAATGTTATAACTTTAAAACAAATAAATGTTTGTCTGTATGTATGTTCTTTATAGAATAGTAAACTGTGAATTTGATCATGTTATGCTCTTTAGCAAAGATGTTGTGGATAAGCCGGCGGATGTTTTTAAGTTGGTAAACCGAATTTCCGACAGGTGGCGCCACTGAAAATTACTCAAAATGAATTAAATCGTAAACTGTGCATTTGATCAGACTATAATCTTTAGCAAAGTTGTTGCGCATGAGTCGACGGAAGTTTCTGTTGCTATGACCAATTTTCAAAATTATTTAAAATGAGTTAAACTGTAACTGTATAAAATAAAATATATAAAAACTTTAAAATTTGCCTCAAAATGCTTATTATAAAGCCCCGAGCAAGGCTCGGTCAACCAGGTACTGGAAAACTATTTACAGGTTCACTACATCGAGGGTTTGTGATTTGAGGTTTTTGAAAATGGTGTTAAATATCTTATAATTATTTAACTTTTTGAAATAATTTGATTTGCAATTTAATATTAAGAGATACAAGTTCTTTTCATGAGGAACATTATTGACATTTTGTTTGGGCAAATTGTTAAAATCATCATAAATTTCGGACATAATTTCTATAAATTTCGAAAACATATTCTAAAATCGGAAGTGATTCCAAGTAGATCGTTGCTGCATTTTGTATATTATACCTTTTTTGTGTCTTATACCTTTTTATGTCCGTGTTTTACAAAATGAAATCAAAACAACTATACTGGAGTAGGGTATTCAGTTAACTTATCCAACGCTTTGTCGCAGTGTTAAGCTGGTTAAATTAATTGGATTTATTGATGTTTGTCATAATTTCACTTAATATGATACCAAACAAAGTATAACTTGTTTAAAGAGAAATTACGAAAAAAATATTTTTATAAGTGAAATTTAAATTTAAAGACAGTAAAAAATTTTGCAATTAAAAATTTGGATTAACAGGTTGACCTACTTTATAGATCATACGTTTTTTTTTTCTTTTCTAGTCTCTTTTTATGATTTTCAATGTCAAGTTTTTTTTAAGTTGAAACGTATTAGATTTTTGATATTTAGCTATGTAGAAATTTCAATGCTTTAATCTGTTATCTTTTAGACATGATAGCTTTTAGGATAAATATGCAAATATATGCAAATATTTTATATACTGTAGTAAAGCTAAGACTTCAGGCTTTCATTTAAGACATATTTGGTTCTGTGCGATTTTTCCTCGTAGGAAAAATATTAAGGTGAACATTTTTTTATATGTTATTAATTTTAATAACCATAGAACTGTCAATGCAGCATTTGAAAGAATTTGTCTCATTTTTAGCAATTTTTTTTTAACAAATTTAATGCTTTTAAATATTATTTATAGTCTAAATATGCAAATATATGCAAAAAGTTTTAATTTAATTTAATTTAATCTTAAAAAAAGGTAAAGTTTTTCCCAACTTTTTTGAACTCAATCATTCTAAAATGTTATACTTAAACTACGATAGGTGGAAAGGCTGCAATAAGTCTGAACGGATTTTAAAATATATTTCATCGAAGGTCTCAAGCTCTTTGATAATATCCGATGTTCCCAGCTGCTTGTTTAATCAAGAAAAAAAATGTCATGAAAGTATCTCTATTAATTTCAAAGAAGAGATTTGCCATAGGTATATTTTTTAATCCATCGTTAAATTTCCTAAGACTAACATCCCGAAATTGTGATTTAAGTCGATTATATCTATAGAAATTTTACATAAAAATTATATTCCATAGAATATTAACACCTAAAAATTTTCTGTAGAAATTTTATATCTAAAAAATTTTTATATAAAAACTTCATATACAAAAATTTCATATCAATAATTATTTGGAAACATTTTTCTATAGAAATTTTTAATTTGCAAAAATTTTTTATACTTCAAAATATTTTCTATGGAAATTCTACAATCGAATATTTTTTGGAAAATTTTTCTTTAAATTTTCATAGAAACAATATATAACATATTTTTGTCGAAATTTTTTATATAAAAAATTTTTCCGATAAAAAATTTTTTCCGATAGAAATTTAACATCGAAACTTTCTTATTTAAATTTTATTTCGAAAAATTTTCTATTGAAATTTTAAGTAAAATATTTTTCTATCGAAATTTTACATCAAATATTTTTCTATATACATTTTATACATTTATACATTTTTCATAATCATTTATTTGTACAGAAATTTTGCATCGGAAATAGAAATTTTATATTGACAATTTTCTAACTTAATTTTACATTGAAAATTTTTTAATGAAAATTTTGGAACAAACATTATTAATAGAAAAATGGAAATTTTTTTGTGTAAAACTTCATTTACACAAAAAAATTTCCATAGACATTTTTTTCTATATAAATTATAAATCTACCTTTTGTCTTTGATAATTTTACATCAACATTTTTCTATTGAATTTTTCATTCAAAATTGTTTTATCGACGATTTTTCTACAACATTTAACATAGCCAATTTTTTATACCGGAATTTTACATTTTTAATAGAAGTTTTACATTAAAAATTTTCTAAAATCACAAAAATTATATAGACTCTCGCAATAAGTTGATGTTATTGTTCTGTAACATAAATTTTATTTTACGTAAATTGGTATAAATTTTGATATAAGAGTCCACATTTAAACCTAGCTCCCATTTAAGACCTAATACCGGAAATGACTCAACTATACAAAAATCTCAAGAAATTTTTTAGATCATAGCTAAAATTCCAGTTTAATTAAGTATAGTTTAGCTTAAATATTAGCTATATATAATCAATGTATCAAATTTCATGAAATTCAGTCCATACTTGTTCCATAGTTCCTATACAAGATTTTCTTTAAAGTCACAAAAATTATAATATAATTTATATATATTTATATATATTATATATTTTGCACTGATTAATTTTATTTTATGTAAATTAGTATAAATATTGATATAAAAATTCGCACTTAACCTTGGTTTAATATAAGACCTAATACCGGAAATGATTAAAATATGTCGGTCCATATTTGACCACAGCTCATCATACATTTTACATGCCTATAAGTATTCCTGATTCGAATTTTTATAATACCATTGAGCTAAATGATTATATTCAACGATTCTTTGAATTTGAGGAAATGCCGAAGAAGCCCAAACTCTCGAACTCTCTGAAGACCAGCATGCGAAAATTTTTCCCAGTCTGTTACATATCGCAATAGAAATTTAAATATCCCGATCGGTTCAAAACATTCCAATATCTCTTAAAAGAGACGGGATTGCTGAGAAATCCCTAGAATAAGAACGGATATGAATGAGTTACTGTGAAAATTCTTCACTTAAACAAATGACTAAAGTTTCCTCCTTATTGACCGTTAATAGAACACGTTATATGCCTCATCATCAGGAGTAGGCAGCCCATACCACCAGCAGCCGATGATTTTTTTAATTCTCGTAAATACCACGATCATTAATAAAACTAGTGAAAATGAGTTTTAAAATCATTCAGTTGGAAGTTGGATGTTCAAGAGTCGGTTGGTGCAGCTTTGTTAAAGAAAAGACAAAAACAAAATAGGCAAGAAACAAATCAAAATCCAATTTATAGCAACAAAATAATACATGGTTCGAGAGAACAAAGAAATATAATCTCGAACATTGTTGCCACGACACTATTATTTTTGTAAACATTTTCGTAAATATTGAGAATATTTTTCAAAACAGAAATAAATTCTAATATTAAACAATTTCAGATTTTTATATTTTTAGATATTTTCGATCTAAAAATTTGTTTATACAATTTTTTTTTAATAAAAATACTTTTCTTTGGAAAATTGTTCGATATAAATTATATTTTATAGCAAATTTTCTGTAAAAAATTTTTGATAAATAAAATATTTGTGTATTAAAAAATGTTCAAATTTTCTATAGAAAAATTTTTGATAAAAAAAATTGTTCTATAGAAAAATTGTTGATGAAAATTTTTTTTAAAGAATTTTTGATAAAAAAAATTTTCTATATAAAAATTTTTTATAAAAAAATTTTCTATTTTTTGATAAAAACATTAAAAAAAAAATGGAGTATTCAAACGCTACAACTACACATTAAAAAAATACCTATTTTAGTTAAAAGTATAAAAAACGGCAACTCTGTCTACATAGAACAGAAAAAAAACATTTTTTGTTGTTCTCTTTGCGCTGACCCGTGATTATAATCCTTTTTTATTGGATTGGTAATGGTACTGTGAACGTGCAAATGAAAATCGTCCATTATTTTTGAAATCAAACAAATATGATGTTTTCATAATTTCTTTATGTTCTATTTATTGTAGCTAAATATGTTCTCTACTCGTATAAGTAAATCCCATATGATACATTTTTTGAAAATCTGGTCATATTTGGTTAAAACATTTGTTGACAATCGGCCAGTTGACCAAAGTGTAGGGTGTAATATGGTCGGGTTCGATCAATATTATTTGTTTTGATAGTAATGGGTGTTTTTTTTTAGAGGTATAGAACTTCGAATTGAAATAAAACACAAGAAAATCGTTTTAATGTCCATCAATTTGGCTTTATTGGAAGGATAATTTTATGCCATTAATGTTTAAATATGATTTCGGGCATGTGGCCGCCGCGGCTGGCTCGAATAAAGCCAATTCTACAGGTCCAGTTTTCAACTACTTTTTCGAGCATATGGGGCCGTATGTTGGCAATAACGCCACGAATGTTGGCTTCCAAGTCCCCTAACGTTTCTGGTTTGTTGGCGTAGACGAGCGACTTCACATATCCCCAAAGAAAATAATCCAGTGGTGTCAAATCGCACGATCTTGGTGGCCAATTGACAGGTATATTCCGCGAAATTATGCGCTCATCGAATGTTTCCTTCAATAAATCAATTGTGACGTGCGCTGTGTGGCATGTAGCGCCGTCTTGTTGGAACCACAACCCATCCACATTCATGCCATCCAATTGGGGAACAAAATAGTCGGTTATCATGGCTCTATACCGGTCTCCATTTATGGTAACTGACTCTCCAGCATTATTTCGGAAGAAGTATGGCCCAATGACTCCACCAGCCCATAGAGCACACCAAACAGTCAGTTTTTGTGGATGTAATGGCGTCTCAAGGGTCTCATGTGGATTCTCTTCACTCCAAATGCGGCAATTTTGCTTGTTGACGTAGCCATTCAACCAAAAATGAGCCTCATCACTGAACAAAATTTTGCGATGAAAATCAGCATCGAGATCAATCTCATTTTCGGCCCATACACCAAAATCACGACGCATTGCATGGTCTCGCGGCTTTAATTCTTGCACAAGCTGGATCTTATAAGGTCGCAAGCCAAGATCTTTGCGCAAAATCTTCCATAATGTTGATGGACAAAGCTCCAATTGCTGTGCACTGTGGCGAATCGATTCATTCGGGTCCTCTTCAACACTTTGCTCTACAGCGGCAATTGTTTCTTCGGTGCGCACTGTTCGACGTCGCTGCGGATGCGTATTATCACATAGAGTAAACGTAGTGCGAAAACGATCCATGGTTAACCAAATTAATTGCTCTGATGGACGATTATGTCGACCATAAAATGGACGGAGCTTGAGGTAAACTTCGCGAACTGAACCATTATTTTCGAAATACATTTGCACGATTTGCAAGCGTTGTTCTTTTGTCAACCTGTTCATGATGAAATGGCAAACCAAACTAAATATTAATCACTTGACAGCTGACAAAATGGCCGCCAGTTAAAAAAGTGATGCCAACTTAAAGTTCTATACCTCAATAAAAAACACCCGATACATTCCATTTTTTCACTTCAACACATTTTTAGGAATTTTTCTTAAAAACTATGGTTTTTTAGATGAAGTTACTCAAAAGTGATTTTAAGCCAAATATGCAAATATATGCATATACTATAAATAGAAGATTAAAGCTAAGAATTCAGGCTTTATATCAAGGTATATTTAAGGTTTGTATAAGCGTATATTAAAAAAACGTTATCCTTCTTCTTGAAAATTTAAGATAAATTAATAATCTTCTACTTTAAAATTAATTTTATAAACTGAAAATATTGAAAAAAAAATATCTGCATTTAATCCAATATCACCTTCTACTCAATACTAATGGTTATTGGTTTTGTTTGTGGCAACTTCTAGTTCAAAAAGCAGCATTTAATGGATAAAACCATCCGATAAATGGTTATAGGTGACGATGACAGTGTGTTAAGTTCAAACACTTATAAGTAAAGAAAGTTTGTGATCGAAGTTGTGGCTGCTTCACTATACAAATGTGCTGCTGGTTGCATACGGTATGTCAAGATGTTGTAAGAATATTCACCGATGAGTGCGTACATGCAACATTAGCCCCAGCAGGCGTTCACCCATGTAATAGCTTCTGTACAGATGATGTGAAACGATGATAGTGTTCTCCCTCTGATGTTGCTGGGAATTGTTGGTGTTGTAGTCATTTATAATAAATGAAAGACAGTGAATTTTTTGTTTGTAAAGGTCTCGGTACGATTTGATATCTTTACATTATTATTCTTATTCTTGTTTTGGTCTTGAAGATGTTCTTTATAACTTGTTTCATGGATACGTTTGTTTATCTTGTAGATCTTGAATTTTATTTTCTTAAACTTCTGTCTGATTGCTAGAACAATATTTTTATATAATTTTTCTTTTTGTTCTTTTGAGTTTTGTTATTTTTTTTTCTTCGATTTTTTGTGTTATTTTAGGGATTTTTTGTTTAATGATTTTGTTATTGAAAGACTTAATTAGAAAATTGATTTTTATTTATTACATGTCGACAATATTGTGATAAAAAAAAATACGTTTGTTAAAGAGACTGATTCTAAAAAGTTCTAACTATGTTTAATTCAAGCCCAGAGACCCTAGTTAGCACATCCCCTTGGCGTTAGAACATTTTCCTAAGAATTTTTAAATTTTTTTTTTCAAATTGTTAAGGTTAAGGTTTTTAGTTAAGGTTTTTTTAGTTTTTATTTTATAACAATTTTATACATCTTTGTAGAACCTTTGATATGTCAATGTTAGTTTTATTAATTAATTTTAATTAAATAGTTTTATGTTTATTATAAAACATCTAAAATTTAAAATTAATAGGAAATATTCTTGGTTAAGAAATGTATTTTATTATATAACGACATCTTAAAGCGGTATTTGAAAGACTTTATAGGTAATGAAAGGGTTTAAAATTCTTTTTGGATATTTGGGTTACATAATAATAATTTGATGCTAAATAGATTCTAATATTTAGGTTCCCACTAGACAGTTTGTCTGTTGAAATCTTAAAATATACCACATATTTATAAACAATATAAAGCGATATATAATCAAAATTCCTCATCAAATTTCTAAGCTAGAACAATTTTATAAATGCATGGAAATTTTATATCTCGTGTATAATTTTTAAATATCCCCCTCCCTATATATAAAAATTTTAAAAAATTTTCTTTGTATGCAATTATTTGTATATTTAGCCTAAAATCAAAATTTTGTCATAAAAATATATCGAGAGCCTATATTCAATACCGCTTATGAACCAATTTTATTCAAAATCACATTTTATTGGGAAGTTGTTATTTTTTTTTAGATAAAAATTAGAGAGATATATTTTAGAACTTTTTGGCTTAAATATATTGTAGTAGAAATATTGACTTATTTAAATATTTGGGATAACTATTCAACAGTTTTTTGCTTCTCCTTAAAAATATACTATTTGGTTCATAGCCGGTATTGAATATAGACTCTCGATATTCTAATAAAAATTTTCCAATAAAGGACTCTACAGCAGTGACTTCCAAACTATGACAGTGAATAGTGTTTATCATGTTAATAAGTTAAAATAACTCGTCATTTTAAAAGTCGTTCTTGAAAAACCGTCATAGCTTCTAACAACATATGCAAGCGTACCACTCGATTTTGGATGAATGGATATATAAAGAATATTTTAATATCTTCTATTTTGAACAGAATTCGATGATATGGACCAACATCATCATCGCAGGAATAAGTCACAAACCACCGCTGCCTTTTAAGAGAATATAGCCAATCTAATATATATAGCCAAAATAATAGTTCAAATTCAGACTTGATATGAGCTAGAGTTATAAAAATTTGGACTTTTCGGATGCGCTTTAATCAGAGAAGTGAGATGCCCTTAAATTTGTTATGCTCAGCCTAACGAAAAATGGATCCTTCAAATTTTTAGTCTATTTGTATACATCTTATATTGGGCTCCAATTCCTCTAACTCAGATCTTTTGGACTAGCCCTAGTTTTCGAGATATACTTTTCTTAATTACGTAGCTACATGATTTGAAGTAACATAACTAAACCTACTTAGCGAATGAAAAAAACTAAATAAAGCTAAAGCAAGTAAGAAAGTGCTATAGTCGGCCAAGACCGGCCATACGATACCCTTCACCACTAAGGTCAAAAGTGTTTTTTCCTGTATAAAGGCAAATATTTGCTAAATTTTGCCATCATACAAACATATTCTCAAAACTTATACATTTAAGATGTTTCCGCCATTTGGACTTATATGAGAGCTAGGGTCAAATGTGGACCGATTATTTCGACATTTGTCAAATTGATTACAGTTGTTAGAAAAATTATATTTGCATAAAATAAACTTAAAATTCTCATTATCTTCGGATTTACGAGCGTTTTAGTGAATTTTGTCTCATTTAGTGCGTTTTTAGAAAAGAGTTTGTATGGGAGCTATGGTCAAATGTGGACCGATTTCAACGAAATTTGGTACAGTGGTTTTAGTTTATATAAGCAGTATTTGCTTCAAATTTAATGAAAAAATATTTATATTTGTGGCCAACGGACGGACGGACATCGCTAAATCGACTCAGAAAGTGATTCTAAGCCTATTGGTATACTAAAAAGTGGATCTAAGACAAATATTTCTATGCGTTACACACATCAGCACAAACTTATAATACCCTTTCCACCTATGGTGGTGAAGGGTATACAAATACCTACATGCTGCACGAACATAGTATTTACTTCACCCAATAGTTTTGGAGATATGTATAGCAAAATGAAAAAGAATATTATATAATTTATGCGTAACATATTTTCTTGTATGACTGGAGCAAAATAATGGAAAAATGTCTTTATTTATGAGTTTTTGAAAAAAAATTGATTCCATCAAAAGTTGAGCGATAACTCCAAAACCACTCCATGGAACCAAATAATGTTAAAGCAGCACAAAGAAAATATTATAGCCTAATTTCGATTTATGTTACAATAAATCTAGTAACTATGTAGTTTTCGTAAACAAATAATATCTCGAAAACTAGAGCTGATACAAAAAAGGTGAATTAGAGTCATTGAAGCCCCATACTAGATGCATACAAACTGACTCAGAAATCTAAGACACCAAAAAAGTTTTCAGTTCTTCGTGCTGTGTAACATTAAACGTTTCGAAGTTGTATGGCAAACTTTAAGAAGACTAAAGTACAATTATGCTAAATGCTCCATAGTTACTCAACCTCAGACGTTGAATGACTCGAAAAGTGAAGCCAAAAAGTATTGTAAGTATTGTAATCACCAACAATAACATTTTAACTTTTTATAGGATCTTACAAATATGTAGAGTCAGAAATGACTTCGAAGTCATTTATATTTGCTACCCTGCCCACAAAATAGGTTTACTGATTTTGAAATTAAGCCAAAAGCAGTTGATTTCTTGCCTAATGATTGTAGAGGTATACGACTTACACGACTTACAGCTCAAATATATCTAACAAGGTGCCAGTTAAAATCAGAAAGATATTGAAAGTGATACTTAGGTGTACGAAATTTATATGGATCAGGATTCTCAGATACCTACGTTTTACACATATGACCGATGAAAACAAAATACACTGTGCGTTAATTAAATGTAGGGTTTTCAAAATTCCAAACAGAATAAATACGAATTATATATACAATGTTTTGAAATATTTTAAAATAAATCGAAGATTATTGTTTAAAGAGTATTTTTTGTTTCTTAGAAAACTTTCGAAAAAACTAATTTCGAGCAAAAACAATCAGCGAGTTTAGGTACTTTCAAAATTGTTATATAGTTTGGGAGATATAACACGATTTCTGTTAAAAGGAATAAATTTAAATTTTTACTAAAGAAACCCTGTTCAAAAACACATTCTTTAATGTTTGCATTTACGGTAAGCAGCTTTGAAAAGATAACTGATTTTGTAAATACAATTTTACGTAAGTGTGAGCGGGATAAACATAGATGTGTCTCGCTTACACATAGTGTGTCGGTGTGAAAGCTCAAAAGCTCTTTTGTAAAAGTTCGCACTTTGTGCAGTAGAGTTGGACGGCTCAGTACTAAAGATCAATCTAAAACAGACCTGTCCAAAAACACATACATTAAGAGAGCTTTGAAAGCTCTTACGACCAGTGTTGCCAGATTAACATTTTTCTTCATATATTCTAGAATTCTTCATATAATCTGGCAGCGCTGACTTTGAATAGACCACTGACTTTCCAAAGACAATTTTACGTAAGTGTGAGCGGGACAAATATAGTTGCATCTAGTTAGTTTATAGTTTGTCGGTGTGAAAGCTCAAAAGCTCGTTTCTTAAAGTTAGCACATTGTGCTGTAGAGCTTGACGCTGGCTCCGATCTAAAATTAATATATGTATTGTATAGTAATGGTCTAATTTGATCAGCTCGAAATTGCCACAAGCATACATATAGGTTACTTCTTTAATATTTAATTTTAAGTTATTCTTTGAATAGACCTGATTTTTTTCGAACCTTGCATCATTGTTATATTAAATATTTTTTTTATAGCTCATTAAATTCCGAATTTAATTTGAGTTTATTGCATTTTCTTTTAAAAATCTAACAGTATCTATTTAACTTCAATATTTTACAACAAGGGTTGCTTTTTATATTTCTAGATTGGGGAATTTCACAGCTCAATAAAGGCTTGAGTCAATTGTTGAATGTGTATAACACCGTGACAGTTGACTGTATAGGTCTTCCAAATAAGGTGAGCAATATCCAACAAAAGCAATACCCAACAAAAAACTATTTCTTACAAAAATAAATATTTGTAATAAATTGGAATCTTAGTGCAATACACTACAGTGAAACTTTTAAATTAAATGTTTGATGTCCCAAAGTTTTTGATAAAGCTTTTAAAAAATCTTTAGAGTTCGAAGTAAATGTTTGCCTTTTTCGGAATAACTGAACCTGTGTCAATTCAAGTCTTAGGAAAAATAAGAAAAACAAGCCGCCTAAGACGAATCATCGTTTATCACGATGTCTCGCACACATAGGCTTAGACGCCGCCCCTTGTCTAAGCCTATGTGTGCGAGACAAATTGGTCCACATCTATAAAAGAGTATATTGATCTTTATATACTCAATAAAGACAATTTTGTTGATAAATATATATATTAGTTTTTCTTTAAACTCGAAACTTAAAAGGAAACCAGTGGACTTAACAAAATATATCGTTACTTTAATACAGGAAAAAAAATAAATAAAATCGTAAGTTTTGAAGATACAGAAATTTTTTAAACGCAGTTTTTACTAAATTCTCTAAAAAATTAACTACTATAATAATGTTTTTTAAAATTAAAAGATTTTTATAAAATTATATTAGATAAAGCTGTAAAAAGCGATTTGAATGAAAAACGACTTAGGGCCTTTCTATATTAAAGTAACGATATTTGTTTTATTGATTGTAAATTTTTATATTTTACATTAAAAAAAGACATTTGTAGATTTTATCTTTTTGTAGCTTCAACTCCAACAATCCTTTTCACTTACGACTTAGGGCCTTTCTATATTAAAGTAACGATATTTGTTTTATTGATTGTAAATTTTTATATTTTACATTAAAAAAAGACATTTGTAGATTTTATCTTTTTGTAGCTTCAACTCCAACAATCCTTTTTACTTATCACTTACTTACTTATATCAACGGCGACAATCCTTTTTTTTCTCTCAAACAATCTCTTTGATAAGATCATAAGATAGTCATTTTTATTGACTTGTTTAAATTACAATGATTTTAAATTTATTTGTTTTCCTGTTTCAGAAGAACATGTTGAAATGGGATTTTCTTAAAAACAAAAAAAAAAGAGGATGTCAAACTGTGGGTTTTACTTTCATACATATAAGGAAAGTTTCAAAATTCGTGCAACGGCCACTTGAAAATCAATTGAGGAAGGTTCAGAAATGTCTTTGAAATATTTACTATGTTATTTTGGGATATTCGGGTGATATTATACAAAAGATCCTAATATAACTTAAACAGTTCATTAATAATGTATTAGTTATGGGTTTTTATTTTAAAGAGCTCAATGTTTATGATTAACAAAATTTATCGTAAATTACAAAAAATGTTTTTAAAGTTCTTCCGGTTTGTTAAAATAACATAAGTAGGTTTTTGAAAAAATAACCATTTTGATGCTACTATTATCTAAAGGATAAGGATGAATAAATTTTCGGTGGTATCTGGAGATTTAAATAAATTTCTAGATTCATAAAGGCAGAGTTTTCTGTGGGAAAATGTACATTTTCTATAAAAACTCCTAAAAATGTATGACTCATCAAAATATCTTGTGTTTTTCTTTAACTGCAACTGCTTTATATCTTTGGTAATAAAAACTTCTTTGCCCTATCAAACATTAATGCCTCCATTAAAAATTATAGCAATTACAAAAACTGTTATTTCCAACCTTTAAGTTAAAAAGAAACCAGATGCAACTTCATTTTTCAAAGTAAAATCTGAAAGAGTTATTAACACTTTCATTATTCAAATTAACTTACACTATAAGCAAAATACTTAAACCTCACACACGCAGATAAACTTAAAACGTTTGATCAGTCTCTCACACCCACAAGCCCACCCCTGTTTTTAAACTTATAATTAAGTGGTAAAATTTCTCTTTTCATTCTCAAATGTGTGAATATTTAATAAAATGATCTTTAAATAAAAATTGATAATCACATCAAATACCTTGAAGGGTCTTCTTTGTAGGAAATGGAGATGCAAAGGCGTTTGTACAAACACTTTCATACCCACTCTCTTACTTTTACAGACGATCTCTCCATGATACTGGTCTTGAATAAACAAACATGAGGTTGCAAGTTACCAGTAGCAGCAGCAGCAACAGTCATTTACTTACAATGATGCCTCTGAAGACTTGTTGCATCTACAGCAAATTGTTAAATAAATATTTATTTTTTCACCAGAGTTTATTATTCTCTGGATATCTTCTTTGATTCTTAAGCAAACACTAGGGCTAATCTAAATATTTGATAAATTTAAAATTGGAAGTTTTTTTTTTCTTTTTTCTGGTTTTAAGATTTAGGAGTGAAAATAGGGGCCATATGCTTAACATAGTTTGTCATATTATTAACAACAAATAATGACGAGGCGTTAAATTTGAATTTTTCCCAATTCTAAGATCAATTATAGAAAATATATTAAAGATCGTTAAGTACCTGAAATGGTTATATGTAATGATCTCTGTGGGAATAATAAGATAGTTATCAAAACAGAAAATTTTTAAAAAATTTCCTACAAAAATAGTACATTTTTTAAAAATTTCCTATAAAATTAGTAAATTTTTTAAAAATTTCCTTTAAAAATTGGAAATTTTTTAAAAATTTCCTATAAAAATAGGAAATTTTTTAAAAATTTCCTATAAAAATAGGAAATTTTTGAAAAATTTCCTATAAAAATAGGAAATTTTTGAAAAATTTCCTATAAAAATAGGAAATTTTTGAAAAATTTCCTATAAAAATAGGAAATTTTTGAAAAATTTGCTATAAAAATAGGAAATTTTTGAAAAATTTGCTATAAAAATAGGAAATTTTTGAAAAATTTCCTATAAAAATAGGAAATTTTTGAAAAATTTCCTATAAAAATAGGAAATTTTTGAAAAATTTCCTATAAAAATAGGAAATTTTTGAAAAATTTCCTATAAAAATAGGAAATTTTTGAAAAATTTCCTATAAAAATAGGAAATTTTTGAAAAATTTCCTATAAAAATAGGAAATTTTTGAAAAATTTCCTATAAAAATAGGAAATTTTTGAAAAATTTCCTATAAAAATAGGAAATTTTTGAAAAATATCCTATAAAAATAGGAAATTTTTGAAAAATTTTCTATAAAAATAGGAAATTTTTGAAAAATTTCCTATAAAAATAGGAAATTTTTGAAAAATTTCCTATAAAAATAGGAAATTTTTGAAAAATTTCCTATAAAAATAGGAAATTTTTGAAAAATTTCCTATAAAAATAGGAAATTTTTGAAAAATTTCCTATAAAAATAGGAAATTTTTGAAAAATTTCCTATAAAAATAGAAAATTTTTAAAAAATTTCCTATAAAAATAGAAAATTTTTAAAAAATTTCCTATAAAAATAGGAAATTTTTGAAAAATTTCCTATAAAAATAGGAAATTGTGGAAATATTTCCTATAAAAATAGGAAATTTTTGAAAAATTTCTTATAAAAATAGGAAATTTTTGAAAAATTTATTATAAAAATAGGAAATTTTTGAAAAATTTCCTATAAAAATAGGAAATTTTTGAAAATTTTCTTATTAAAATAGGAAATTTTTGAAAAATTTTCTATAAAAATAGAAATTTTTGAAAAATTTCTTTAAAAAATAAGAAAGTAAGTTTTGAATTTTTTCTTTAAATAATAAGAAATTTTTAAACAATTTCTTAAATATCAAAATTTTTTAAAAAATTCCTTAAAAAATAATAAACTTTTGAAAATTTTCCTAGAAGAAGAAAAATAACAAATTTTTAAGAAATTTCCTATAAATATAAAAAATGTTTGAATTCCCTTAATGTTTACCATCCCATTTTAATTACCCTACACATCATAAATTTAAGTTTAATGTTAATTTTTTCCTTCCATTCTCTCGTTTTTTTTTATTAACTTTAAATAAAGAATAATGATGTTATTCTAGAGTCGTTATTTCAAATTTAATATAATTCCTATGAATTTTTTAAAATCGTAAAAAGACACACACATAGTTAAAAGTTATAGACTTGCAGACATTTCAAATCGTGTGATTGAACTTGGCTTCGAAAGTCATTGATTCCTATTACGTTCCTCGGAAACTAATGACAAATAAAAGGGGACCAAGTGCTGATCGTTGTTGCTCAGTATACAAAAGATTCTCTAAATTATGGAACTCATCAAATCAAACTTATAGATCTTAATTTTTTTTATTCTCAAGTCAAGTTTGATAGACTTGACAGATCAATGCGTGAGTTCCTTTTGTCATCAACGTCATCTGCCTACGTTTATTAGTTATTATACAAAATTATTAGGTTTTTTTCTTTGTAAACTTGTTAAATTAACAACTTTATTTTATTGCTTCATAAAATTATTCTACGAAAATGTAATTTTTCTATATCATTTACATGACATTTATTGTGGCATTTTTTTGTATAAATTGTTTATTAAAATGTCATTAATTTATATAGAGAATTAATAGATGAAACTATAGGAATGGGAAATAAATAATTAGGTATAGAAGTGCAACTGAGAGAAGAAACAAAATATTGGAAACCTACGTAAGTTATGAAAATGTCATCATTGAAATTGTAATCGATGTTGTAATTAAAGTCATAATCGAAATCGTCAAGTCATACTCAAAGTAATCTTCACATTTTAAATCTTAGTTAAAATTATAATCATAGATATAATCAATCAAAAAATTTCCTGTAAAAATAAAACATTTGTGAAAAATTTCAATACAAATAAGAACTTTTTGAAAAATTTCCTATAAAAATTATTTTTTTTTTAATTTCCTTTAAAAACAATTTCCTATAAAAATAAGAAATTTAAAAAAAAATTTCCTATAAAAATAAGAAATTTTAAAAAATTTCCAATAAAATTAGATTTTTTTCAAATTTCCTATTAAAATGAGAAATTTTTGAAAATTTCCTATAAAAATAAGAAATTTTTTAAAAATTTCCTATAAAAGTAAGAAATTTTTCAAAAATTTCATATTAAAATAAGAAATTTTTTAAAAATTTCATATAAAAATAAGAATTTTTTGAAAAATTTCCTACAAAAATAAGAAAATTTTGAAAAATTTTCTATGAAAATAAGAAATGTTTGAAAAATTTCCTATAAAAATAAGAAATTTTTGAAAAATTTCCTATCAAAATAAGAAATTTTTGAAAAATTTCCTATAAAAATAAGAAATTTTTGAAAAATTTCCTATAAAAATAAGAAATTTTTGAAAAATTTCCTATAAAAATAAGAAATTTTTGAAAAATTTGCTATAAAAATATGAAATTTTAAAAAAAATTTCCTGTATATATAAGCGATTTTTGTAAAACTTCCTATAAGAAAAATGAAATTTTTGAAAAAATTTCCTTTAAAAATTAGAAATTTTTGAAAAGTTTTCTATAAAAATAAGATAATTTTGAAAAATTTTCCTATAAAATTTTTGAAAAACATTTTTAAAAAATTTCCTATAAAAATAAGAAATTTTTAAAAAAATTTCCTATAAAAATAAGAAATTTTTAAAAAATTTCCTATAAAATAAGAAAATTTTGAAAAAATACCTATAAAAATAAGAACTTTTTGAAAAATTTCCTATAAAAATAAGAAATTTTTTAAAAATTTCCTATAAAAGTAAGAAATTTTTCAAAAATTTCATATTAAAATAAGAAATTTTTTAAAAATTTCATATAAAAATAAGAATTTTTTGAAAAATTTCCTACAAAAATAAGAAAATTTTGAAAAATTTTCTATGAAAATAAGAAATGTTTGAAAAATTTCCTATAAAAATAAGAAATTTTTGAAAAATTTCCTATCAAAATAAGAAATTTTTGAAAAATTTCCTATAAAAATAAGAAATTTTTGAAAAATTTCCTATAAAAATAAGAAATTTTTGAAAAATTTCCTATAAAAATAAGAAATTTTTGAAAAATTTCCTATAAAAATAAGAAATTTTTGAAAAATTTGCTATAAAAATATGAAATTTTAAAAAAAATTTCCTATATATATAAGCGATTTTTGTAAAACTTCCTATAAGAAAAATGAAATTTTTGAAAAAATTTCCTTTAAAAATTAGAAATTTTTGAAAAGTTTTCTATAAAAATAAGATAATTTTGAAAAATTTTCCTATAAAATTTTTGAAAAACATTTTTAAAAAATTTCCTATAAAAATAAGAAATTTTTAAAAAAATTTCCTATAAAAATAAGAAATTTTTAAAAAATTTCCTATAAAATAAGAAAATTTTGAAAAAATACCTATAAAAATAAGAACTTTTTGAAAAATTTCCTATAAAAATAAAAAATTTTTGAAAAATTTCCTATAAAAATAAGAAATTTTTGAAAAGTTTCCTGTAAAAATAAGAAATTTTGAAAAAAAATTCCTATACAATAAGAACATTTTAAAAAATTTCCTATAAAAATTAGAATTTTTTTAAAAATTTCCTATAAAAATAAGAAATTTTTGTAAAATTTCCTATAAAAATTAGAAATGTTTGAAAAATTTCCTATAAAAATAAGAAATTTTTGAAAAATTTCGTATAAAAATAAGAAATTTTTGAAAAATTTCGTATAAAAATTAGAAATCTTTGAAACATTTTCTATGAAAATAAGAAATTTTTAAACAATTTCTTATTAAAATAAGAAAATGTTGAAAAATGTTGTTGATAATATGAATGAAATGAAAAAATTTTGAAAAATTTAGTTTCAAAATTCGAAATTTTTGAAAAAAAATGAAAAATGTTTTTTTTTTCAAAAGGGCAAATTTTTATCAAAATTTTATTAGAGATAAATTTTGATCAAAATTTTACCAAAGACTTATTTTGATCAAAATTTTTCCTAAAGACAAATTCTGATCAAAATTTTACTGAAGACAACTTTTGATCTTAATTTTACTGAAGACAAATTTTGTTAAAAATTTTACTGAAGAAAAATTTTGTTAAAAATTTTATTTAAGACAAATTTTGCTCAAAGTTTTACTAAAGACAAAATTTGTTCAAAATTTTACTAAAGACAGATTTTGTTAAAAATCTTACCAAAGACAAATTTTGTTCAAAATTTTACTAAAGGCAAATTTTGTTAAAAATTTTACTTAAGACAAATTTTGTTCAAAATTTTACGAAAGACAAATTTTGTTCAAAATGTTACTTAAGACAATTTTTGATCAAAATTTTACTTAGGGCAAATTTTGATAAAAATTTTACTGAAGACAGATTTTGATCAATATTTTACTAAAGATAAATTTTGATCAAAATTTTACTAAAGACAAATTTTGTTAAAAATTTTACTAAAGACAAATTTTGTTAAAAATTTTAGTAAAGACAAATTTTGTTAAAAATTTTACTTAAGACAAATTTTGTTCAAAATTTTACGAAAGACAAATTTTGTTCAAAATGTTACTTAAGACAATTTTTGATCAAAATTTTACTTAGGGCAAATTTTGATAAAAATTTTACTGAAGACAGATTTTGATCAATATTTTACTAAAGACAAATTTTGTTAAAAATTTTACTCAAGACAAATTTTGTTAAAAATTTTACTAAAGACAAATTTTGTTAAAAATTTTAGTAAAGACAAATTTTGTTAAAAATTTTACTTAAGACAAATTTTGTTCAAAATTTTACGAAAGACAAATTTTGTTCAAAATGTTACTTAAGACAATTTTTGATCAAAATTTTACTTAGGGCAAATTTTGATAAAAATTTTACTAAAGACAGATTTTGATCAATATTTTACTAAAGACAAATTTTGTTAAAAATTTTACTAAAGAAAAATTTTGTTAAAAATTTTAGTAAAGACAAATTTTATTCAAAATTTTACTGAAGACAAATTTCGATCAAAATTTTACTAAAGACAAATTTTGTTAAAAATTTTACTAAAGAAAAATTTTGTTAAAAATTTTAGTAAAGACAAATTTTATTCAAAATTTTTCTATAGACAAATTTCGATCAAAATTTTACTAAAGACAAATTTTGTTAAAAATTTTACTAAAGACAAATTTTGATCAAAAGTTTACTAAAGACAAATTTTTATAAAAATTTTACTGAAGACAAATTTTGATAAAAATTTTACTGAAGACAAATTTTGATCTAAATTTTAATGAAGACAACTTTTGATCAAAATTTTACTAAAGACAAATTTTGTTCAAAATTTTACAAAAAAAAAAAACGAAATTTTACTGAAGACAAATTTTGAATGAAACTTTACTAAAGACAAATTTTGATCAAAATTTAACTAAAGACAAATTTTGATCAAAACTTTACTTAAGACAAATATTAATCAAATTTTACTAAATACAAATTTTGGTCAATATTTTACTAAAGAAAAATTTAGATCAAAATTTTACTTAAGACAAATTTTGATCAACATTTTGTTAAATACAAATTTTTTTGCAAAATTTTATTATAGACAAATTTTCATCAAAATTTTACTTAAGACAAATTTTGATCAACATTTTGTTACATACAAATTTTGGTGAAAATTTTATTAAAGACAAATTGTTATAAAAATTTTACTTAAGACAAATTTTGATCACAATTTTACTAAAGACAAATTTTTACCAAAATTTTACTTGGTTTAAATTTACAGAAAGAAATGTATGCTGTAGGAGAACATTATCATGAAGAAAACTTTTGAATACTTACAGTTGATAAGCAAAAATATTCATTATAGAATTACCACTTACCTAAAATGAAAGAAAAAAAAATATTTATTAGCAAAATGTTATTACAAAGGCAGAAGAAATATATGTAAAAAAAAAAAAAATAATTAATTTAAGCAATTATAATCTGTAAGTTATTAGGCTTAAATCCCCATTAATTCACATTTTTAAACAAATTCCCTAATCCAAGACCACACAAACGCCAACCTTTTAAATTTTTCCCTAGTCATTCAACGGAAAACCTATCTATTTCTATTCATTCGAAAACAATAGCCTTTTTTTTGCAATAATCCTGCAAAATCATGGCCAAGAAAATTGTCATTTGTACTTTTAATAATTTTAAGCAATTTAAACATCATTGTATAAGAAATAGCCGTAATTTGTTTAAATTTACTAAACAATACTAGAAATTAACAGAAAACGATAAGAATGAAAATCTTAGGCTTTTGTATGAAAAAAAAAAAATGGTTAACATGACAAAGACTTAAGCAGAGATGAGATTTGAAATGAGATACTCGCACAGATTTCTAAAACTATTAAAATATTTTCATTCTTTAGATTTGAAAACCGAAAGAGGCCAAAGATAGCAGATACTCATTTACGAGTGAAGTACATTTTTCGCACACAGCATGAGGTCTTAACGCTTATAACGTCAATCCTATAGCTAGTGCCCGCACTACTGTTAAGTAGTAGCCCAGAATGTGCTAAAGATTAAAATTGGAAATAAAAATTTCAGGCAGAATTTTAAGAGGCGAACAAAAAATGGAAGCGGTTCCTTTTCATTCTCAAATTGCAGCAAGTGTGACCATGACGAATTGCGTGTATGTTTAAGAAAATATGAATCTACAGAGGGACAGACATTCTCGGTATTTTTAGGACAGATGTATTTCTTTTTTTTCATATAATAATTGTACACCTTTTATAGTTATTCTGGTATTTATTATTAAATGTCTAAGATAAAAATCACTATAAAGAGTCCTTTTTTGCTCCTGTGACATTTATACAATAAATGTTTTTTTTTTCTTAAAAAACTATTAAAAAAATTTCTTCATAAACATTTTTTTTGCAGTATCATAAAAATCGTTTTCGTTTTTATCCCATTTAAGATATTTTTGTCAAGGTAGTTTAAAAGTATGTGGTTAAATTGTTTTTTGTTATTTCAAGTGTGACCCAAGAGGTACTTTGAAAGCATTTAGTGCGTAAAATCTTGGGAATATGTTTAAAAAGAAAAATATAGTGTTTTTTTTGTATTTTATTAAGGACTTTTAACAATACAAAATTTTTTTATCTAAACATTTTCTATAGAAAAATTTTCTATCCAAAAATTTTCTATCGAAAAATTTTTTATCCAAAAATATAAGAAAAGTTCTATTATCAACAATTTTTTTTAACGAAAACTTTTGTAAAGAAAAATTTTTTTAAAGAAAAATTTTGTATAGAAAAATTGTTTAATGAAAAATTTTGTATAGAAAATTTCTTTTAACGAAAAATTTTGTATAGAAAAAATTTGTTAACGAAAAATTTTGGATAAAAAAATTTGTATACAAAAGTTTTCTATAGAAAATATTTCAACGAAATTTTTTTTTCAATGAAAAATCTTCTATTATTATTTTTTTTTTTAACAAAAAATTTTCTATAGCAAAATTTTTTTAACGAAGTATTTTCTATAGAAAAATTTTGTTAACGAAAAATTTTTTATAGAAAATTTTCTATACAAAAATTATTTTAAGAAAATATTTTCTTCAAAAGGAAAGATTAATTGCATTTGTCTCGATCTGTTACATTTAATTTTCTATAGAAAAATTTTTTAACGAAAAATTTTCTATAGAAAATATTTTAACGAAAAATTTTCTATAGAAAATATTTTAACGAAAAATTTTCTATAGAAAAAATTTTAACGAAAAATTTTCTATAGAAAATATTTTAACGAAAAATTTTCTATAGAAAATATTTTAACGAACAATTTTCTATAGAAAATATTTTAACGAACAATTTTCTATAGAAAATATTTTAACGAAAAATTTTCTATAGAAGATATTTTAACGAAAAATTTTCTATAGAAAATATTTTAACGAAAAATTTTCTATAGAAAATATTTTAACGAAAAATTTTCTATAGAAAATATTTTAACGAAAAATTTTCTTTAGAAAATATTTTAACGAAAAATTTTCTTTAGAAAATATTTTAACGAAAAATTTTCTTTAGAAAATATTTTAACGAAAAATTTTCTTTAGAAAATATTTTAACGAAAAATTTTCTATAGAAAATATTTTAACGAAAAATTTTCTATAGAAAATATTTTAACGAAAAATTTTCGATAGAAAATATTTTAAAGAAAAATTTTCTATAGAAAATATTTTAACGAAAAATTTTCTATAGGAAATATTTTAACGAAAAATTTTCTATAGAAAATATTTTAACGAAAAATTTTCTATAGAAAATATTTTAACGAAAAATTTTCTATAGAAAATATTTTAACGAAAAATTTTCTATAGAAAATATTTTAACGAAAAATTTTCTATAGAAAATATTTTAACGAAAAATTTTCTATAGAAAATATTTTAACGAAAAATTTTCTATAGAAAATATTTTAACGAAAAATTTTCTATAGAAAATATTTTAACGAAAAATTTTCTATAGAAAATATTTTAACGAAAAATTTTCTATAGAAAATATTTTAACGAAAAATTTTCTATAGAAAATATTTTAACGAAAAATTTTCTATAGAAAATATTTTAACGAAAAATTTTCTATAGAAAATATTTTAACGAAAAATTTTCTATAGAAAATATTTTAACGAAAAATTTTCTATAGAAAATATTTTAACGAAAAATTTTCTATAGAAAATATTTTAACGAAAAATTTTCTATAGAAAATATTTTAACGAAAAATTTTCTATAGAAAATATTTTAACGAAAAATTTTCTATAGAAAATATTTTAACGAAAAATTTTCTATAGAAAATATTTTAACGAAAAATTTTCTATAGAAAATATTTTAACGAAAAATTTTCTATAGGAAATATTTTAACGAAAAATTTTCTATAGAAAATATTTTAACGAAAAATTTTCTATAGAAAATATTTTAACGAAAAATTTTCTATAGAAAATATTTTAACGAAAAATTTTCTATAGAAAATATTTTAACGAAAAATTTTCTATAGAAAATATTTTAATGAAAAATTTTCTATAGAAAATATTTTAACGAAAAATTTTCTATAGAAAATATTTTAACGAAAAATTTTCTATAGAAAATATTTTAACGAAAAATTTTCTAAAGAAAATATTTTAACAAAAAATTTTCTATAGAAAATATTTTAACGAAAAATTTTTCTATAGAAAAAAATTTTTTAACGAAAATTTTTCTATAGAAAAATTTTTTTAACGAAATTTTTCTATAGAAAAATTTTTTTTAACGAAAATTTTTCTATAGAAAAATTTTTGAATGAAAATTTTTCTATAGAAAAATTTTTTTAATGAAAATTTTTTTATAGAAAAATTTTTTAATGAAAATTTTTTTATAGAAAATTTTTTTAATGAAAATTTTTCTATAGAAAAATTTTTTTAATGAAAATTTTTCTATAGAAAAATTTTTTTAATGAAAATTTTTCTATATAATTTTTTTTTAACGAAAATTTTTCTATAGAAAAATTTTTTTAAGTAAAATTTTTCTATAGAAAATTTTTTTAATGAAAATTTTTCTATAGAAAAATTTTTTTAACGAAAAATTTTCTATAGAAAATTTTTTTTAACGAAAAATTTTCTATAGAACATTTTTTTTTAACGAAAAATTTCCTATAGAAAATTTTTTTTAACGAAAAATTTTCTATAGAAAATTTTTTTTAACGAAAAAATTTTTTTAATGAAAATTTTTTTATAGAAAAATTTTTTATAGAAAATATTTTTAACGAAAATTTTTCGATAGAAAATTTTTTTTAATGAAAATTTCTCTATAGAAAAATTTTTATAACTAAAAATTTTCGATAGAAAAATTTTTTTAATAAACATTTTTCTATAGAAAAATTTTTCTATAAAAATTTTTTTTGGTTTCTAAAGTATATCTTTACTGTTGTATAAAGGGATTAAGGAAATAAAATTTAAGTGGTTGTTACTTTCTATGTCATTAGCAATAAATAGATCTTGCTACGAAAATTAAAGTAAAGAACATTTTGAAGGATAATCCAGTGGATTATTTTTTAATAGATTTTTACTTTTACATCTTGAGTATAAAGGTAGTGAAGTTTTTTTTTTTTAATTGGCATTAAATTGTAAGATATTTTCTTAGTTTTAAACTCAGAACTCTAATGTCCTACAATTCCTAGCTTATCCTCTACAAATACCAAAAATTTTTAAGTTATGAAAAATAAACAGTCAAAATATTATTTATCTTAGATCTTTTATTACTTCAGCATAGGAAAATGCTACTTTAACAATTGTCTTTTTTTCAAATCCTATGACATTTTCGAAACCCAAACAAACGTGATCTCATATCTGCTTATCAAATATCATCATCACTGTTGTCATCATCATAATCCCCAGCTAAAAAGTGCAAAAAATACTAAAAACAAATTTGAGCAAACTAAACTTTAACCTCCCGCCTCCAAAGCTAAACAATGCTTCTGCAACAACTTCCTAGTATGTATCACTGTTTGGTTTTGGTGGTGGTGCACTGCACCATAACCACTTCAGACAAAAATCTAGAATCTTTCTTTAGAATATAACATCTTCTGTGCCACCGCTAAAGGATGAGAGACAATCATTGTGTTTAAACAGGGGAAAAAAATATTAAAACTTCTATGAGAAATGTTCAACTTTAAATGGTAATTTTCATAAAACAATAAACATTTTAGTTGTTGCTGCTTTTCATAAAATGCAAATTTGTTTAACATTAAACATTAACAATAATAACAAAAAAAAAATGTATTTTGAATTAAACTTTTTGTTGCTGCTCTTTTTGAAAAACAGAGCAACAAAATTAAATTGCTTTAGTTTTAAACGATTGCAATTTCAGTTTTGGCAACAGGAGCTTTGTCGAAATGTTTTCCAAATGTTGTCTTACAAATACTTAGTAACGAAATTGACCTGTGGGATCTATTAAAGCATTGACCTTTCCTTTGATTGCAATTTCGTTTGTTTTGTTGTTGTTGTGTTTGCAATTTACGTGATTGCGGCATAATACTCGTAATATTGATACCAGAAATACTTACTATTGTCTTGTAATCGGAAATAAACAAATATCTATAATAGTTGAGATTTAAATGGCTTCAAGGGTAGTGTTATTAGGGGTATTCACGACAGTATTAACATTTTAGTATTAACGCATTGCATTCTGATGGAATTTTTTCGGATATACTGGACCAGTCTTAATCGTTACATTGGTAAAACTTGATTTTGGATAGTACACAACCATTTGTTTGCCAGAAGTCTTTGGAAAAATAAGAAAAACCAACAATACAATCTCAAATACTAATGTCAATAGCGAGAATATGGCAATGCCATTATAAAAATTAAAATTAATTAATGCTAAAGAGTATTTATTTTAAATCGGCGGCGTGTTAATTCTGTGGATACTGCTGCGATATGCTGTGATAGTTATTAATTACAAAAATTAATGTTGTCGCAACTGGGGCTCGAACCCAAGCAGAATTTGATATGTTACATTTAGTAGTTGTCCTGCTAACCAACTAACCACAGCCTCTAATAACGATAAAGATCATACACCCTCTATATTCTCTCAGTATTACTGTTTAATAGGAAAACTTCGAGGTCTATTGCAAAGCCCTAAAGCTTATAGTGCACAAGGGCTTTTGGATCACTCTAGTCTTTTTTAGATAGATTGATTTTCCAGATTCTGTTTTCCCGATTTCAGTTGAGGGCTTGAGTATCCATCTTACGTAGGTGGCCGGCCACAGGGACTTGCTAGGAAACTGTAGAGAAAAAAAGGGAATCCATAATATCTAAACCTGGTTTCATATTTCTTTGAAGACCCTGACGATCTGACTAAAGTAGATAAGACAACGTAAAAGCCTTTTAAAGGAGGAGGTAGTAATATACTTTTTGCTTACTACCGTGGTAATGCCATGGGTTTATAGTCCAAATGAAGACGAATATCGAACTGCATTATTGACTCAATTTAACCTAACCATGAATTTGACTGTTACATAAACTTTGACTTTGAATTTGACCATGATTTAGACTATGACTTTGACTCTTACTTTGTCTATGACTTCGACCATGACTTAGACTATGACTATGACTTAGACTATAAATATGGCTTAGGATATGACTTAGACTATGACTTAGACTGTGACTTTGACTATTACTTTGACTATGACTTAGACTGTGATTTAGACTATGACTTTGACTATGACTTAGACTATGACTATGGCTTAGAATATGACTTATTCTATGACTTAAACTATGACTATGACCAAGACTATGGCTATGACTTAGACTATGACTATGGCTTAGAATATGACTTAGACTATAACTATGGCTTAGTATATGACTTAGACTATGACTTAGACTATGACTTAGACTATGACTTAGACTATGACTTAGACTATGACTTAGACTATGACTTAGACTATGACTTAGACTATGACTTAGACTATGACTTAGACTATGACTTAGACTATGACTTAGACTATGACTTAGACTATGACTTAGACTATGACTTAGACTATGACTTAGACTATGACTTAGACTATGACTTAGACTATAACTTTGACTATTACTATGACTTCAACTATGACTTCAACTATGACTTAGGCTATGACTTAGACTACGACTATGACTATGGCTTAGACTATGACTTAGACTATGACTTAGACTATGACTTAGACTATGACTTAGACTATGACTTAGACTATGACTTAGACGATGACTTAGATTATGACTTAGACTATGACTTCGACTATGACTTAGACTATGACTATGAATTAGACTATAACTATGGCTTAGGGTATGACTATGACTTAGACTATGGCTATGGCTTAGGATATGACTTAGACTATGACTTACACTATGACTTTGACTATTATTATGACTTAGGCTATGACTTAGACTACGACTTTGACTTAGACTTTGGCTTAGGATATGGCTTAGTCTATGACTTAGACTATGACTTCGACTATGACTTAGACTATGACTTAGACTATGACTTAGATAATGACTAAGACTATGACTAAGACTATGACTTAGACTATGACTTAGACTTTGACTATGCCCATGACTATGCCTTTGTCTATGACATTCACATAATCTTCGACTTTGACTGTTATTATGACTATACTTTGACTATGACTTTGACTATGACCTAAAGTATGACTTTGACTATGATTATTACTTAGACTATGATTATGACTTTGACTTTGTCTTTGACTACGACATGGACTTAGATTACGACTTTGGCATTGACTTAGATTACGATTTTTATAATAATGCTAAAGCTTTCATTACAAATTTCTCTAAAGTTCAATGACCATAAAATATGTGAGGGTGCTTTATTTATCAGTTGGTCTCCTAGATTTAACAGCTGTTATTAGTTGATATTTTTAATAGCAGCAATTATACTACAGTAGTATCTATCATATAACAAACACATTCACTTACCAAATGAGCAACTTAATAAAGTCATTAATTCTTTATTATTCTTCCCTAAACTTCTATTCTTTTGACTTTAAATTTCATTCATAAACTGACCATATTGTTGTTAAATAATCTTGAAATTTTAATCTTTCTTCAAAATATAAAACATCACAAATGTATTTAATTCTGGACAAAAGAACAAGGGAACCCAGCAGACAAAGAGGTTAAAATTTCTTTATTAACATTGGAAAATTCCTCACTAAAAATGAATATAAAAGATATAATTTTTGAACAAATATAATTACCCACAATTATTCTGATTTTAAAGTTTAACAAAATGATGTCAAAGTTAATAGTTTATTAAAAATGACTTGTTTTTCAAAAAACTTAAAATTTATTCATGCCTTTCACATTAACAGACATACAGAAGTTATGAATCTCAGTCTGTCTGTCTCTGCCGCTTGCCGTTTTCCGACATTTACTTAAAAAATAAGTAAATCTAAGTTTTGAATTCATACATTATCATCGTCATTATTTTAAACATTTTAATTTTCTCTGTAATTTATTTTTTTATTTTTTGTGTTACTATAATTTATGTATAAATAAATAGTTAATCTACAAATTTCCAGTGATTTAAGTTTAAGTTTTTTTTTTCTCCACCGCAAATTATAGTATTTTGTTCAGTCATTGATTGCAGGCGCATGAGACTTAAGTTTTTCTTTATCAGAAATGCGACGACTTTGTTAGTTATATTGGTGGGCTCAGTTTGGTATGACTATTTTTGGCCAAGCCTTGTTTCTGTTTCTGTCTATAATAATTTGCTAATTTTTCTTGACAAGTTTCGAATGCTTTGGAAAATAAAATCTGTTATTCAAGTTTTCAGTTTGATTGCTAAACGTTTTATAGAAAATCGTAGAATATTTTATGGAGTTTTCTTTATTTTGTATTTGGGAAAAATTTATTGAAAATTTCCAGTGAAATTTATTTCTTTAAATATTTTGCAATTTTGTGATCATATGATCATTTGTGGTTGCTTACACTCCCTTTAATTGATATTTAGAAAGTTGCTATCAAAATTTGTGTAATATTAAAGAAAAGTTAAAATTTATTTAATCTGTGACTTAAACTACGGTTTGATTATAATTTTACTTATGGCTTCGATAATAACTATGTTTATGACTTTGATTATGAATTTAACTATGCCACCGACTATAATTTTGACTATGACCGGAAATATGACTAAGTCTTAGAATATGATTGGACTTAGACTATTGGCTTTTGACTATTGAATATTGACTATTTATATTGACTATTTACAATTGACTACCGACTATTGATAATTGACAATTGATTATGGACCATTGGCTATTGGCTATTAAATATTGAATATTGACTGTTGACAATTGACTATTGACTATTCACTTTTCAATATTGACAATTGACTATTGATTATTGACTATTGGCAATTGAATATTGACTGTTGACAATTGACTATTGACTATTAAATAATGACTACTGAATAATGACTATTTACTATTGAGTATTGACTATTGTCTATTGACTATTGAAAATTGACTATTCACTATTGACTACTGAGAATTGACTGTTGATTATTGACTATTAACTATTGACTATTGGCTATTGACTATTTACTATTGACTATTTACTATTGGCTATGGCTATGGCTATGGCTATGGCTATGGCTATGGCTATGGCTATGGCTATGGCTATGGCTATGGCTATGGCTATGGCTATGGCTATGGCTATGGCTATGGCTATGGCTATGGCTATGGCTATGGCTATGGCTATGGCTATGGCTATGGCTATGGCTATGGCTATGGCTATGGCTATGGCTATGGCTATGGCTATGGCTATGGCTATGGCTATGGCTATGGCTATGGCTATGGCTATGGCTATGGCTATGGCTATGGCTATGGCTATGGCTATGGCTATGGCTATGGCTATGGCTATGGCTATGGCTATGGCTATGGCTATGGCTATGGCTATGGCTATGGCTATGGCTATGGCTATGGCTATGGCTATGGCTATGGCTATGGCTATGGCTATGGCTATGGCTATGGCTATGGCTATGGCTATGGCTATGGCTATGGCTATGGCTATGGCTATGGCTATGGCTATGGCTATGGCTATGGCTATGGCTATGGCTATGGCTATGGCTATGGCTATGGCTATGGCTATGGCTATGGCTATGGCTATGGCTATGGCTATGGCTATGGCTATGGCTATGGCTATGGCTATGGCTATGGCTATGGCTATGGCTATGGCTATGGCTATGGCTATGGCTATGGCTATGGCTATGGCTATGGCTATGGCTATGGCTATGGCTATGGCTATGGCTATGGCTATGGCTATGGCTATGGCTATGGCTATGGCTATGGCTATGGCTATGGCTATGGCTATGGCTATGGCTATGGCTATGGCTATGGCTATGGCTATGGCTATGGCTATGGCTATGGCTATGGCTATGGCTATGGCTATGGCTATGGCTATGGCTATGGCTATGGCTATGGCTATGGCTATGGCTATGGCTATGGCTATGGCTATGGCTATGGCTATGGCTATGGCTATGGCTATGGCTATGGCTATGGCTATGGCTATGGCTATGGCTATGGCTATGGCTATGGCTATGGCTATGGCTATGGCTATGGCTATGGCTATGGCTATGGCTATGGCTATGGCTATGGCTATGGCTATGGCTATGGCTATGGCTATGGCTATGGCTATGGCTATGGCTATGGCTATGGCTATGGCTATGGCTATGGCTATGGCTATGGCTATGGCTATGGCTATGGCTATGGCTATGGCTATGGCTATGGCTATGGCTATGGCTATGGCTATGGCTATGGCTATGGCTATGGCTATGGCTATGGCTATGGCTATGGCTATGGCTATGGCTATGGCTATGGCTATGGCTATGGCTATGGCTATGGCTATGGCTATGGCTATGGCTATGGCTATGGCTATGGCTATGGCTATGGCTATGGCTATGGCTATGGCTATGGCTATGGCTATGGCTATGGCTATGGCTATGGCTATGGCTATGGCTATGGCTATGGCTATGGCTATGGCTATGGCTATGGCTATGGCTATGGCTATGGCTATGGCTATGGCTATGGCTATGGCTATGGCTATGGCTATGGCTATGGCTATGGCTATGGCTATGGCTATGGCTATGGCTATGGCTATGGCTATGGCTATGGCTATGGCTATGGCTATGGCTATGGCTATGGCTATGGCTATGGCTATGGCTATGGCTATGGCTATGGCTATGGCTATGGCTATGGCTATGGCTATGGCTATGGCTATGGCTATGGCTATGGCTATGGCTATGGCTATGGCTATGGCTATGGCTATGGCTATGGCTATGGCTATGGCTATGGCTATGGCTATGGCTATGGCTATGGCTATGGCTATGGCTATGGCTATGGCTATGGCTATGGCTATGGCTATGGCTATGGCTATGGCTATGGCTATGGCTATGGCTATGGCTATGGCTATGGCTATGGCTATGGCTATGGCTATGGCTATGGCTATGGCTATGGCTATGGCTATGGCTATGGCTATGGCTATGGCTATGGCTATGGCTATGGCTATGGCTATGGCTATGGCTATGGCTATGGCTATGGCTATGGCTATGGCTATGGCTATGGCTATGGCTATGGCTATGGCTATGGCTATGGCTATGGCTATGGCTATGGCTATGGCTATGGCTATGGCTATGGCTATGGCTATGGCTATGGCTATGGCTATGGCTATGGCTATGGCTATGGCTATGGCTATGGCTATGGCTATGGCTATGGCTATGGCTATGGCTATGGCTATGGCTATGGCTATGGCTATGGCTATGGCTATGGCTATGGCTATGGCTATGGCTATGGCTATGGCTATGGCTATGGCTATGGCTATGGCTATGGCTATGGCTATGGCTATGGCTATGGCTATGGCTATGGCTATGGCTATGGCTATGGCTATGGCTATGGCTATGGCTATGGCTATGGCTATGGCTATGGCTATGGCTATGGCTATGGCTATGGCTATGGCTATGGCTATGGCTATGGCTATGGCTATGGCTATGGCTATGGCTATGGCTATGGCTATGGCTATGGCTATGGCTATGGCTATGGCTATGGCTATGGCTATGGCTATGGCTATGGCTATGGCTATGGCTATGGCTATGGCTATGGCTATGGCTATGGCTATGGCTATGGCTATGGCTATGGCTATGGCTATGGCTATGGCTATGGCTATGGCTATGGCTATGGCTATGGCTATGGCTATGGCTATGGCTATGGCTATGGCTATGGCTATGGCTATGGCTATGGCTATGGCTATGGCTATGGCTATGGCTATGGCTATGGCTATGGCTATGGCTATGGCTATGGCTATGGCTATGGCTATGGCTATGGCTATGGCTATGGCTATGGCTATGGCTATGGCTATGGCTATGGCTATGGCTATGGCTATGGCTATGGCTATGGCTATGGCTATGGCTATGGCTATGGCTATGGCTATGGCTATGGCTATGGCTATGGCTATGGCTATGGCTATGGCTATGGCTATGGCTATGGCTATGGCTATGGCTATGGCTATGGCTATGGCTATGGCTATGGCTATGGCTATGGCTATGGCTATGGCTATGGCTATGGCTATGGCTATGGCTATGGCTATGGCTATGGCTATGGCTATGGCTATGGCTATGGCTATGGCTATGGCTATGGCTATGGCTATGGCTATGGCTATGGCTATGGCTATGGCTATGGCTATGGCTATGGCTATGGCTATGGCTATGGCTATGGCTATGGCTATGGCTATGGCTATGGCTATGGCTATGGCTATGGCTATGGCTATGGCTATGGCTATGGCTATGGCTATGGCTATGGCTATGGCTATGGCTATGGCTATGGCTATGGCTATGGCTATGGCTATGGCTATGGCTATGGCTATGGCTATGGCTATGGCTATGGCTATGGCTATGGCTATGGCTATGGCTATGGCTATGGCTATGGCTATGGCTATGGCTATGGCTATGGCTATGGCTATGGCTATGGCTATGGCTATGGCTATGGCTATGGCTATGGCTATGGCTATGGCTATGGCTATGGCTATGGCTATGGCTATGGCTATGGCTATGGCTATGGCTATGGCTATGGCTATGGCTATGGCTATGGCTATGGCTATGGCTATGGCTATGGCTATGGCTATGGCTATGGCTATGGCTATGGCTATGGCTATGGCTATGGCTATGGCTATGGCTATGGCTATGGCTATGGCTATGGCTATGGCTATGGCTATGGCTATGGCTATGGCTATGGCTATGGCTATGGCTATGGCTATGGCTATGGCTATGGCTATGGCTATGGCTATGGCTATGGCTATGGCTATGGCTATGGCTATGGCTATGGCTATGGCTATGGCTATGGCTATGGCTATGGCTATGGCTATGGCTATGGCTATGGCTATGGCTATGGCTATGGCTATGGCTATGGCTATGGCTATGGCTATGGCTATGGCTATGGCTATGGCTATGGCTATGGCTATGGCTATGGCTATGGCTATGGCTATGGCTATGGCTATGGCTATGGCTATGGCTATGGCTATGGCTATGGCTATGGCTATGGCTATGGCTATGGCTATGGCTATGGCTATGGCTATGGCTATGGCTATGGCTATGGCTATGGCTATGGCTATGGCTATGGCTATGGCTATGGCTATGGCTATGGCTATGGCTATGGCTATGGCTATGGCTATGGCTATGGCTATGGCTATGGCTATGGCTATGGCTATGGCTATGGCTATGGCTATGGCTATGGCTATGGCTATGGCTATGGCTATGGCTATGGCTATGGCTATGGCTATGGCTATGGCTATGGCTATGGCTATGGCTATGGCTATGGCTATGGCTATGGCTATGGCTATGGCTATGGCTATGGCTATGGCTATGGCTATGGCTATGGCTATGGCTATGGCTATGGCTATGGCTATGGCTATGGCTATGGCTATGGCTATGGCTATGGCTATGGCTATGGCTATGGCTATGGCTATGGCTATGGCTATGGCTATGGCTATGGCTATGGCTATGGCTATGGCTATGGCTATGGCTATGGCTATGGCTATGGCTATGGCTATGGCTATGGCTATGGCTATGGCTATGGCTATGGCTATGGCTATGGCTATGGCTATGGCTATGGCTATGGCTATGGCTATGGCTATGGCTATGGCTATGGCTATGGCTATGGCTATGGCTATGGCTATGGCTATGGCTATGGCTATGGCTATGGCTATGGCTATGGCTATGGCTATGGCTATGGCTATGGCTATGGCTATGGCTATGGCTATGGCTATGGCTATGGCTATGGCTATGACATTGACTATGACTTTGACTATTGCTTGAAGTATGACTTAAACTGTGACTATGACTTTGACTTCGAGTTTGACTTCGACTTTTACTATAGCTCCGATTGAGACTATGACGTTGAATATGACTTTGATCATGACTTTCATTTTGGTATTCTTTATAGTTTTTTTAAAGGTTTTAACTTTTTTCCCATTACAAATCTTAAAATCTCATAAAATATATAAAGTTTAAAATAAGTTAAAAGTTTTATCCCGAAATGCAAAGCTACTGTTTAGCAAAATTTCTTTAGAAAAACAAAAACTCACGACTTAAAATCTCTCATATCACAGGAAATATTAAAAATACGTTACACATTTAAATTCAATAAATGCACGAATTCTTTGAATAGAAATGAAGCGAAAACGAGAAAAAAAGCAAATGTAAAATGTTGCAAGTTAATATATTTAAGTACGAGTAGTATGCAACTATTTATGTGTATATGGGTGACATTAATAAAATTATTATGTTTCGCCAAGAAACATAAACGACAAAGTCTTAAATTGCAAATAATAAATGAAAACTTTTACTGCCAAACGTAGCCGTGCATTACTTATGGCAACTTATTTTCATATTTTTTCATGTAAAACATAGAAAAAAGATTTCGAACAGAAAAATTTTACTCATAAATTGAATTTTGCTTTATATTGGCGGCGCTTATGTAAATTGTTTGTGCCTTGGGAAGGAAAAAAAATATAAAAAATCATGACCATAACTTTGAAATGAATAAGTAAAATTGTAGTACATATTTAAATAGCTACTAACATAAGTAGCAAAACTATAAAGATTCGGGATATGATGTAAAAAAAATTTAAATAGATTTAAAATTATTACTAAGGTTTAGTTAAAATAAAGTAAAAGTTACCTGAAGAACGATAATATTTAATGTTGTTACTTTAACTGCTGCAGACCTTGGTCTCATGGCTATAAATGTTATGGAAATTGATTATTTTTAATAGAGTCTTTGGAAGTACGTAGCAATAAATATATTGCATGCTGTGGTTTCGGACCATTTTTGCTCTGGATACCTAGTAAATGTTAGTTTAATAAAAAAATACGAACAATCGATATTAATTTCCCATGTCGTTTAAAGAAGCAGTTTTACTGAAATACTTTCTGAATGATTCCTAGAATAACTTGGCATAAAATAAAGGCAAAGTCATAACTACTATAATTTGAAGAAACTAAAAAATGATTACAAGCATCTGATCTATACATTGATTTGCCGTATGGTCGTTTTGAAAAGTCCCATAAAAAAGAGTAAATTTTAAATTTTCTATCAAATATTTATTTTAAGCATATTTCTCATTTGTTTTTAAAACTATCTTGCATATTTTATATTTTGTAGTTAAATTGCTTAAGATTTTATGGTTCAAATGCTACGAACGAATCCCTTATTTACCTACGAACGAGTCAGTCCCTTAATGAACTTGTTGTTATTTTTGCTCATTGGCCCAGTCGGATTCGTTTTAGTGCGAAAATAATTTACTGAAAATAATAAACTTTTGAGAAAACAAAACACAGAAAAAACTGACAAACAATAGCTAAAATAAATAAAATTTAAGAATGAAAAAATAATAATAAAAACATTTTTATGAGGAATAAGCAAGACAAAACAACAACAAAAAGATAAAAAGGTCAAAATACTATTTTCGTTTCTTAATGAAAACGAAAGATACAGGAAATCATTAAGTGTTTTTATGTTGTTCCTGTTGTTTTCTTCTTTTAGTGCAAAATTATTGCCAAGGGATCCTGGTAAAGTCCTTATTGAGAGTTTTTTTGTTTGAAAGAAACAGCAAGAATGATTGAGCTAACAAAAGGAGTTGTCGAGGTGGTCCTTTAATTTAAAGAACATTTATTTTTTGTGTTTATCAAGATTTTAAAATTTATTGTTTGAATAATTTTTTAAAACTTTTTGAATGAAAAGAATCCTGTAGGACTAAACTAAAAGATATTATTATGAAATATTTTGTTTAACAAGTGTTTAGCCTACAGAAATGGGCTACATTATGTCAGGACTTTATGCTCTATGATATATAATGATTACAACTTTCTCTATGACTTCGACTGTGCATTGGAATTGGCTACGATTTTGACTATAATTTTGGCATCTATTTTGGCTTTGGCTGGACTATGGATTTGACTGTATTTTTGGCTATGAGTATGAGTCGGACTATGACTTGGAATATGACCTTGACTTTAAATATGATTATGGCTTTGACTATGTCTATGTCTTCATCTATGTCTATGTCTACTTCTATATCTATTTCTATGTCTATGACTTTGACAACGGCTATGACTACGACTTTGACTGTGACTATGACTATGACCATGACTATGACTTTGACTATAACTATGACTTTAACTAAGACTATGATAATAACTTTGACTTTTACTATGATTATGACTGTGACTTTATCTCTGACTATGACTTTAACTGGTATAATTTATATAAAACAACTTTTGCGTTTGAATAGATCATAAACTATAAATTTTAGGATACATAACTATTTCTGAAACAGGGTAAATGGTTATATATCTTACCAATATAAAGTTTCACTGAAACTTTAAATTCATATTATGCTAATTTTAGAGTGTCTTTTAAGTTCGAAAACAACGCAACATAATGCGATAACAAACAAGTAAGAAAGTGCTATAGTCGGTCAAGCCCGACCATACGATACCCTTCACCACTAAGGTCAAAGGTGTTATTTTTCCTGTATAAAGACTAATATTTGCTAAATTTTGCCATAATACAAACATTTTCTCAAAACGTATATATTTAAGCTGTTTCCGTCATTTGGACTTATACGAGAGCTAGGGTCAAATGTGGACAGACTATTCGAAATTTAGCAAATTGATTACTGTTGTTACCAAAATTATGTGTGCAAAAAATAAACTTAAAATTCTCATTATCTTCGGATTTATGAGCGTTTTAGTGCGTTTTGAGAAAAGAGTTTGTATAGGAGCTATGGTCAAATGTGGACCGATTTCAACGAAATTTGGTACAGTGATTTAGGTTTACATTAGCAGTATTTGTTAAAAATTTCATGAAAAAATATTGATATTTGTGGCCAATATATCAATTCCGGGAAGTGGGACCTATGGGAGGTACCATAAATAATTGACCGATTTTGACGAATTTCAATAGCCATGGTCCCATTATCAAAAAAAAACGATCTGTGTCAAATTTCACCAAATTATCTTTAGAATTGGGACCTGTAGTTTGATTACAAGGTTTATATGGGGGTCCAGCCAGCCAGCCAGCCAGACGGACGGACGGACATCGCTAAATCGACTCAGATAGTGATTCTAAGCCTATTGGTATACTAAAAGGCAGGTCTAAGCCAAATATTTCTATGGATTACATACATCAGCACAAACTTATAATACCCTTTCCAACTATGGTGGTGAAGGGTATAAAAACTGTTAGGGTTTCGTGGATGTTTTCGGGTACTCCGACAACAGTAATATATACGACGTAAAACAAGGCAAATATTCGAAATTTCGTTATTTGTTTTAAGCAAGTCCGTCTCCAGCTAATTAAAGTGACACAAAAGTTTCTATAAATAAGATTTTGTCAACTGCAGCACTTCTCATTTAAACGCAGTCATCCTTAAAAGACATGATTTTTTTTGACTTTAATTGTACTGTATGTATTATAATGACCAATTAATAAGTTATTTATTTTGCTCATTTCTTTGCTAAAAGTCAGTCTGTCTTTCAGTTTAGTTTTCCGAAAAAATACCTTACATTTTTTTTCCAGCTTTAGTGTTTTCTTATGTTTCATTTAATTGCCACAATTAAGACTTTTTCTCTTATATTATTTTTTCTTTTATTTTCTTATAAATAAATTATAACGCCCAGGTAAGTTTTTGTTTCATTTGATGTTGCTAACTCGTGTTGTTAATTGTTAAAATTAAGTTAATATTTTAACTGAAAAAAAACAACTTGAGAAAAAGACATTTCTCAAGTTAATTTATAGCACCTCTTACTTGTTAGCAGAAATAATTAATGGTGAGGATTTTTTTCAAGTTTTTACTGTGATAATGAAATTTTGGCAAATATACGAAAAATTTGTGATAAAATAGTATGAGTTGCTTTACAAAAAGTCTAATATTTTGCGATCCCTCCCAGCATGGAGGGATCAGGTATAGGCAGCCCATACCACCAGAAGCCGAAGGCATTTTACAGTATTCTTTAGTATCACGATCATTGATGAAGCTCGTGAAAATAAGTATGAAAAGAATTCAGTTGAGATTTGGATTTGAGCAAAGTGCCACTTTGTTAAGAAAGTACAAAAACAAAATATACACGAAACAAAATCCAATTACAGTAACAAAATAAACGGCCTGAGAGAACAAAGAAATGTAATCTCGAACATTGTTGCCAAGACACTATAATTTCTATTAACATTTTTTTAAATAAAAGTAACCGAATTGGGAATATTTTTCGAAACAGAAATAAATTACAATTTTATATTTTTTTGATCAAAAATGTATTTTTGATACAAACATTTTTTTTAGAAAAATATCTGATAAAAATATTTTTCTTTGGAAACTTTGTCGATAAAAATATTGCTTATAGAAAAATTTTTGATAACAAAATTTTCTATAGAAAAATTTTTAATAACAAAATTTTCTATAGAAAAATTCTTGATTAAAAAATTTCCTATCGAAAATTTTTTGAAAAAAAAAATTTCTATAGAAAAATTAAAAAACAAAAATTCTATAAAAAAATTTTTGATAAAAAAATTTTCTATAGAAAAAGTTTTAAAAGAAAAATTTTTGATAAAAATTTTTTATAGAAAAATTTTTGATTTTTTCTTTGGAAAATTTCTCGATAAAAATTATCTTTATAGAAAATTTTTCGATAAATATATTTTTCTGTGAAAATTTTCCATAAAAATATTTTTCTATCGAAATTTTTATAAAAAAAGTTTTGATAATAAAATTTTCTATACAAAAATTTTTGATAAAAAAATTTTCTATAGGAAAATTTTTGATAAACAATTTTCTATAGAAAAATTTTTGATAAAAAAAATTTTCTAACGAAAAATTTTTGATAAAAAAATTTTCTTTAAAAAATTTTTGATAAAAAAATTTTCTTTAAAAAATTTTTGATAAAAAAAATTTTCTATAGAAAAATTTTTGATAGAAAAATTTTTAATAAAAAAAACCTTTGATAAAAAAATTTTCTATAAAAAAAATTTTCTATAGAAAAATTTTCTATAGAAAAATTTTCTATAGAAAAATTTTCTATAAAAAAAATTTCTATAGAATGTATTTACTACAGAAAAATTTGTAATAAAAATGATTTCATAGAAATGTTTTGATAGAAAATTTTCGATAAATATATTTTTCTATAGAAAAATTTTTGATAAAAAAATTTTCTATAGATAAATTTTCAATAAAAAAAAATTTTTATAGAAAAATTTTCTATAAAAAAATTTTTGATAAAAAAATTTAAAAATATAGAAACATTTTTGATAAAAAAATTTTCTGTAGATAAGTTTTCAATAAAAAAAATTTTATAGAAAAATTTTTGTTAAAAAAATTTTCTTTAGAAAAATTTACTGATTAAAAAAAATTCTATAGAAAAATTTTTGATAAAAAAATTTTCTATAGAAAAATTTATGATAAAAAAATTTTCTATAGAAAAATTTATGATTAAAAAAATTTTCTATAGAAAAATTTATGATAAAAAAATTTTCTATAGAAAAATTTATGATAAAAAAATTTTATAGAAAATTTTTTGATAAAAAACATTTTATAGAAAAATTTTTGATAAAAAAAATTTTATAGAAAAATTTTTGATAAAAAAATTTTCTATAGAAAAATTCTTAATAAAAATGTTTTATGTACAAACATTTTTAATAAAAATGTTAAATAGATCATTTTTCGATAAAAGTATTAGAAAAAAATGAGTAGAAAAACGGCAACTCTGTCAACGATTATTTTGTTCTGTTCTCTTTGTGCCGACCTCTGACTATAATCCATTTTTGAGAAAAGAATAACAAAAATTGAAGAGATGCTTTATTTATGTTTTGAAAAAAAATTGTAAAAATGAACTTTGGACCGCCACAAAATCCTAACCAAAGCTAAATTGAAAATTTTAAAGAACTCTAAAATTGTATGAGTGTAAGGAATTTATGTACAAAATTTTATCAAAATCAGAAATGGTAGAGTAAAATTCGAGTTTTTCGTTTGAAAAATTTTGATTTCACCCTATAAGAACTTGCGGGCCCCCCTAATATAATATGAGATATAGAAATTGAATAATGCGTGGGTTGACTGCTAGCGCCATCTGTTGCAGCTAAAGGTTTAATTTTTAAATTCAATGCCATATTCACATCTATTAGAATATAAAATTTGTAAAAATTATTTTAAAGTTACCATTTCCAACTGTGTTAGTTATTTTCAATTAAAGCCTCATTAAATGCTTCACAATTAATCATTTATTTCTCTACACAAACCCATCTTTAACATTTAAAGTGCAATTGTTGCACTTTGCCATTGATTTTCAATGGAACAAAGTTTTGGGAAAAAATCCAAAACCATCATAAATCATTAATCAAAATATTTTTGGAATGAAGAATGAAAAAAAATACCTTTCAATAACAATGAAATAAGAAAAATTTACATTTTTTATTTCTCATCAACACTTTTGGTGGCTAAAGTTTTGACTCATAACCAGCAAATGTCATTTTAATGATTGACTATCGATAGGTATTCAAATGAAAATGAAAATCCACTGAACGAAAAGAAGAAAAATATATAAAACAATTCGTGAGTTATAGATATTTGGTTAATGATAATGAAGGAAGGAATTGTTGACTTAATAAATATTTAAATTAAGAGTTCACTTATGATTTATTACAAAAAAGCTTAAAAGGTTTGGATTATACTGAGATTACTACTTAAGAGCTTGGACCCAGCCTCATCATAAAAAACCCTATTATTAAAATGATGCAGTTGTGTGAAAATGCATATATGCATATAAGAGTATTTCAGTCGTATTTTTCCTTTAGTTAACAAATTTAACTAAGTTTTCATATTTTTCCATATTTTTCTTACAAACCACACGCTTGACCCACATTTTTTCCCAACAGCTTACCCATTTTATTCATTCATTCATTGACACCATCCAACCAAACACCGAAAGATGGTTAGACAGACATACAAACATTCAGTTACACTATTAAATCTTTTGGGGGTATTTATTGTAGTTTAAGTTGGTTAAACACCTCCCATTGTTGCTGTTCTCAAGAATGTATTATTCTTAAAGTTTTGCTAAAGAATCATGTATAAAACTAGAAAAATTTCGAAACAAAAAAAAAAGTATTACGAACTATTGTTTTAAGTTTTTACAAGTCATTTTTAAAAGTATTTGAAATATTGCAAGAGATTTTTAACTGTTGTTGCTAAAGAGGGGAAGGATAGCATAGAAAAGTATTCTAGTTTACTTGTCCGTATTTTGGATATATTTTTGTAAGAGTTTTCCCGTTGCTTCTGAACTCAAAAAGTCTTATCTTGGTCATTATGACCAATATTATGTTCTAAGCAGAGACCGTAACTGATATAGCTCTTATCGTAAAAGTCCGAAAATAAGGATAATGTTTTGACCTCTATATTTTCGACCAAAAATAAAAGTTATTTTTTCGCTTTTTTTCGGGTGGAAATAACAGTTATTTTTTACTTTTATTTTTTAGCCGAATTTAAAGTTATTTTTGATTTTAATTTTTTTGTTAGTTTTGACTTTTATTTTTACAAGCAGAAATAAAAGTTATTTTCTTGAATTTTTCGGAGAAAGTAACAGTTATTTTTGGCTTTTTATTTTTTCGAACGGAAATAAAAGTTATTTTTGTTTTAATTTATGATGAATTTTTTAAGAAATATTATGAATTCATTATGAACTTAAACAAAAATAACTTTTATTTCTGCTTGAAAAAATAAAAGTCAAAAATAACTCTTATATTCACCGAAAAATTTAAATTCAAAAAATTACTTTTATTTCTGCTTTTAAAAATAAAAGTAAAAAATAACACATATTTCGGCTAGAAAAAATAAAAGTTAAATATAACTGTATTTTTCGCTCGAACAAATAAAAGTAAAAAATAACTTTCTTTTCAGATAGAAAAAGTAAATGTAAGAAATTTGCTCGAAAAAATAAAAATTAAAAATAGCTAAATAAAGTTTCACATTTGAATGTGATTAATAAGGTTCAGCGTTGCACTATTGTAGTTTCGGCACAAACTGCGTCTATAGAATCACTCGATAGAAAGCCCTGGACATTATGTTGCTTGTATTGCTTTTAGAATACTTTATATAGGGTAGGTACATGTATTCTACAATTAAATGAGTCGAGTTTCTCAAATCGAGATAACAAGGAGCTTCTAAAGTGCCGAAACTAATAAGTTTTCAAGGTTTGGGGCAAGGGTTAGATGACTTGACAAACTGTTTAATCAAGGAGACCGAAGGATTCGTGTCTGTTAAACCGAGAAAGTATTAAGGAACTCATTAGTTATACAAGTGAGATGTCTATATAGTCAGATAAATGCTTTTTAGAGAGTACGTTTTTGCATAGTCCAATGTAGCCACTTAATTGCTAAATCTAATAGGTCGATATCTATTTAGGTCGGTGTTGGATGAATTGACTTACTATAAATACAAGGAGGTTTGGTTTGGTTTGGTTCAAAATCAGATTACTATATGGTCAAACAGTTACTTTTTATAGAGTATGTTAAAGCCAAGACAGGAAGGAGCTACTTAAGTGCTAAATATAATAGGTAGACATAAATTTCTGTCGGATTTAGATGGACTATTAAGACACGAAAGATGGGGGAGTCGTTTCTGAAAGTACTAAAGAACTGAATATAATAGATATTCTAGGATTTGGGTCAGGATTAGATGACTATATAGTCAGAGAGTAATTTTTTTAGAAAGTATGATAAAGTAGAGCCAGGAAGGAGCTACTAAAGTAAGTACTAAATCTAATGGGTCGACATGGATTTAGGTCAGGGTAAGATGAATTGACTATAAAGTCAACCAAGCCGAAGGTGTCAGACTTTTAAAGACGAGAAGTTTCTATAAAACTAAATATACATAAATGGTATTTCACTATTTGGGTAACCTTCAGATGACTATATAGTCAGAGAGATGTTTTTTAGAAAGTCTGTTTAAAACGAGACAGAAAAGAGTTACAAAAGTACTACATCTAAGAGGTCGACATGGATATGGGACAAGGTTAGATTAATATAGTCAGATGACTACATAGTTAGAGGGTAGCCGAGACATGAAGGAGATGTTAAAGTACTGGTAGGAGATATTAAAGTATTGGTCTATTATTTGGGTTGGGGATGGGCTATAAGGCATGAAGGATAAAGTAGTCATGTCTGTTAAAGCCGCTGAAGTGGAATATGATATCTATACAAGAATTTGGTTCGGCGTCAATTCGTTGAATTAACGGAATATATAGCCAAGAAAATATTTTTAAAGCATTGATGAACATTTCATCAAACAATTGTTTGCAAGCAATGCCTCCGTTTTCTTATGCTCTTTAGTTAAGCCATTATTGTGATAAAATTTTGTTGTTTTTTCTTCCAGATACACTGCGAGATGTTGTGATGTTATATGAGATTATTTTAATGCTAAATATTTAATTCAGTTTTTATATAAAAAAAATCAGTTTTTCATTAAAAAAAAATCAGTTTTTCTATGGAAAAAAAAGTTGTTCTATGCAAACAATAAGTTTTTCTATAGAAAGAATAAGTTTTTCTGTAGAAAAGATAAGTTTTCTATAGAAAAAAAAATTTTTTTGATACAGATATAAAAGCTCCTAAAATATGGTAGATTTATACTGATATCAAGTTTTGGATTAAGGCGGAAATCACATACATATATCTGGTGTAGTTGGAGGCAAATTGTATATAAAAAGTATTATCAAAACTTTGATAGGAGCTTTTATAGGAATACCAAAGAAACCAAAGAAATGCATAGATTATGTATCGGTAACTTAACATTACATTCTATTATAAGAAGGTATCATAGAAGAACCTCGGGCATAGAAGAACCTCGGGCATATGAAGACTTTGCTTAGATGAGAACCCATATCTCTAGAATTCATTATTTGGCATTATCCTATGATCCAAAGACGAAAACTAAAATTCTTAAGCGGTAAATTTAACAATGAAAACTATGAAATCCATAAGTCATAACTTTTTATAATGTTTTGAGCTTTTTTGCTGGGATCCACATATGACACATTCTCCTACTATTCCATTTTTGGAACGTTACTTAAACTTTAGTATGGGGCGCTGATTTTTACTTTTCAATATATACATTTCATGAGAATGGTTTTAATATAACGTCTTATTATTTTTTAAGAAATTTGATGACCGGAAGGTTGCTTAGATATGGGTTAAGGCCCAGCTCAACGCAAATTTCAGTTTCGAGAAAGAGCTTAAGAAGAAAATACATAAAGTCTTCTGAATTTAACAAAAATTTTTTTTTAATATTTATCCTTCTTCTCTAATAAACATGTTACCAATATATTAATTCATAAATTGTTCGCAGGAATCAAGCAGAAGAAAAATTACGCAAAATTGATGATATCTCAAAACTTCAATTTTCGACTTAAGCTATTCTTCCATATTGCCACATATACATATATAGAAGTTGTGGGTGGATTTTATTATTTGTTCGGCACTTCATTTTCTATATAAGTGTATATTAATAATAACTGCATAGCCGAGTTATGCAATTTTAAATGAATTTTTGAAAATAAATTTTTTGTGATTTCTCAAAAAAAAAAAAAAAAAATTGCAAACAAAAAACGTATTTCCAAAACTAAGTATTTCCAAAAATAAGTGTTTCTGAAAGATAATTTTGTTGCCGAATTTCGGTTTTTTTACATAGTTCAAGAAAATAAACACTTTTCGAGTTACGCGAATATTTATTGTGCAACCTCCTTCATTTTTTTATAACGCTATATCTCGAAAACTAGAGCTAAGCTATTATTGAATTCAGTGTGCTCGATTTATCTTTACCCACTAGGACTCCCGTTTGTCAGTTTTTTCAACTAGCACAGTGTTATCAATGATCTCAAAGTTCCAACAGGATCACCGTGTGGGGGTGCCGGAATGGCATCTCTTTTCTTACTTAGTCTAGCCTGTGCTAATGAATCACCTCTAAATTATCGGAAATTTTTAAAATTTCGTTTTGATATCCTAAACCATTTATTGTTTTCAAAAACTCTAAATAAAACTTATGAAGGCATTCTTCCTAATTTATTGCACTCGAGAGTGCTTTCCAGCAGAGCTTTTAATATACAAGTACTTGATTGTACGGGTTTTGGTTAAAATCATTGTTTTAACAGTATTTCTTAAGTTCTGTTATTTGTGTTCCAACTGATTTGAGATTAAACACATATTCCAACCAGAATTTTTTTTATATAAATTTAACCCAGCAAACATATTAGTTAAAGCTGGATTTGAAAATAATTTGATATATGTCACACATTTCATAAGAGTTACAGGGATTTGGGATTTCTTTTTATATAAAATTTCAGCACAGATATAGGCATGAAAGGACATTCAAGTACAATCTCAGTGTCCTATAAATTAGTTTTGAATGAAGCGCAAAGTATGGCTGATGTATATTCCTTAAGGATAAGACATATGTAAACATGGCTGCAATAATCTGCAACATTATCATTTTGTTAAGCCATAATCAAAGGGTGTTACCCCTCTGCGACTGATAAATAATAAAACTATCTTTGTTTATCTTTGTGAACCGCCGTGGTATAGCAGGTTAGTCATCCGCCTAGCATACCAGAGGTCCCAAGTTCAATCCCTGTCAGACCCACTTGAAAAAAATTAATTTTCAAAAAAACGGCGGTTTCACCTCATAACTCAGCTAGCGACTGGTTATTGAGTATTAGGCTATGAAAAACTTCTCTAACTAATGCATTTGCCGTTCGGAGCCGGCGTTAAAACGTAGGTCCCTTTCAATGAGTCAAAAATAGAATCGGATGCAGCTCATTGTCTGAGAGAAGTACCCCTTGTTCCAATTGGAATGTTGTCAGGGAATTATATATATATCTTTGTTTATAAGTGAAAGTTATCTATATATATATTATAGATGTGTTTGTAAGTTTGTTTGTTTGAAAGAGGTTGGCTCCTAAACGGTTCGACCGATTTTGATGAAATTTTGAAATTAGATAGAACATTCTCTTAAGGTGGTTTAAGGATATGTTTTGTTTCAAAACTTGGTCCATAAAGGGCTCAAATAGGGTAAATAGTGGACCAAATGGTGCAAAATTTAGTATTTATCATTGAATTTGATAAACCATAAAAGTTAGAAACTTCAAACTTAATAAAAGTAAATTCATTGCCAATGGCCGCACTTCAGAAAAAAATTAAGAGGATCGGAGCAGGGGATGCCCCTTCCCCGTTACAAATACAATACTTATCACTGGGTAAATTGGTTTTGATGATTTTCGAAATGTAGATAAAGTTATACTAACATTCCTAAAATATTGAGGTATGGTGTGATCGGTGGTTAAGATAGGCTAGGTTTTTTTTTTAATCTCAAGGGGAGTGACCCCTCCCATATAACTCATATATTAAAAATTACAAATATAGGTGACCGAGAGGCCCGATTTTTCTGAAATTTTGACAGTATGTTAAGGTGTGACTGATGGATAAAATAGGCCCGGATTTTTATCGAAATCTCAAGTGGGCGTGACCCCTCCCATATAAGTCAAATATTGAAAATGACAAATATGGATGACCTAGATGCCCGATTTTTTTGAAATTTCCACAGTATGGTAAGATGTGACCGGTGGTTGAAATAGGCGAGGTTCTTTTTTTAAATGTCAAGTGGGCGTGACCCGTCCCATATAACTTAAATATTAAAATTTACAAATATGGATGACCGAACTGACCGATTTTTCTGAAATTCAGACAATATGGTATGGTGTGGCCGGTGGTTAAATAGGCAAGGTTTTTTTTGAAATCTCAAGTGGGCATGGCCCCTCCCATATAAGTCAAATATTGAAAATTACAAATATGGATGACCCTGCAGACCGATTTTTTTTCGAAATTTTGACAGTATGGTAAGGTGTGACCAGTGGTTAAAATGGACAAGATCTTTTTCTCAAATCTCAAGTAAGCGTGACCCTTCCCATATAACTCATATATTAAAAATGACAAATATAGATGACCGACGGGACCGATTTTTCTGAAATTTTGATAGTATGTTAAGGTGTGGCCGGTGGTTAAAATATTCTAGGTTTTTTTTGGAATCTCAAATGGGCTTGGCCCCTCCCATATAAGCCAAATATTAAGAATGACAAATATGAATGACGCTGCAGACCGATTTTTCTGGAATTTTGACAGTATGTTAAGGTGTGACCAGTGGGTAATATAGGCCAGGTTGTTTTTTTAATCTCCAGTGGGCGTGACCCCTCCAATATAAATCAAATATAAAAATTAGAAATATAAGCCAAATATTAACAATGACAAATATGAATGACGCTGCAGACCGATTTTTCTGGAATTTTGACAGTATGTTAAGGTGTGACCAGTGGGTAATATAGGCCAGGTTGTTTTTTTAATCTCCAGTGGGTGTGACCCCTCCAACATAAATCAAATATAAAAATTAGAAATATGAATGATCAAAACGATTAACCAAATTAATTAAAGTTTTAAATGTGAATATTTTCATACTATAGGATAGTTTCTCGCTTTTTGTATTTTTTGAAAATGGACTAAGGATGAAAAATGGGGATAAATTTCCCGTTTTCTTTTATTTCTACATGACTGATGATTGTTTAAAGATTTGTAATAATTGTTTGATAATTGTTTCATGAGTAACTGGCGATTATATGACGGCAGTTTGTTAATTTTTTGTCGATTGTTTGATAGTTGATTGATGATTAACTGACGACTGTTCAATGATTTTCTATGATTGTTCGATAATTGTTTCACGATTAACTGACGATTTTTTGACGGTTACTTGATTACTATTTGACGATTGTTTGATAATCTATAAATATAAAAAAATATTCGCGTCTGTGTTGTATGTTGTTTGACATTTATGGGCCCATTGCAAGCACACATTAATGTAGAGAACTGCCAATCACTAAAGTCAATTAAATACATATGCAAATACATTTTTACATCAGTTAAAAAATTAATAAAAAAAAATTTTCATAATTGTTGATTTTTAAAGAAATGCTTAACACAGCAATAAGTAAAAATCTTTTACTATCAACCCGGGCAACGCCGGGTACAAGCAGCTAGTTATTTATATAGCTATTTTTATTTAATTTGAAGCGAAAATTCGTGTTATATGTTACTTACTGACATGACATGAATTTTATGTTAAAAAATTTGACTTTTTTTATATGTCAGTCGCAGAGGGTTAAGATAAGCTTGTTTTTTTTTAGAACAACTTATGAATTTGACAAATTCATCATCATTCATAATAGCTCCACAATTTCACAAATCTCAAACTTTGGACCTAATGTTTGCTGTGTTTATAACCCTTAACAAAGTGTGTATTTAGAAAAATTCATTGATCTTGTTTAAAGTGTAGGAAAATATACTCAAAGGCGAAAATAAAAGAAATACTAACAATGAGTATGAAAGTGCGATTAAAGTAACGAAAACCACCCATTGATTTTTTTTTTTTTTTTTTTGGAAAAAGAAAATGAAACTTAACAAGTCAGTAGGTTAAACAATCAACAATAATGAAGCTAATGAAGGGAATAAGATAATTAGATAAGATTTGGATATAAAACTTTAATAAGAGGATGAATGTAAATGAAAACTTTGAGAAGAATAAACTGAAAGTAATATTCCGTATATATTTAGCTGAGGAGATCTCTGATTGATCTATGATTTACCAAGTGAAGCGATGAGGGTCTGTAGTATTTTTTACGATTTTCTTGTGAATAAATATAAACAATTTTTACTCTAGGGCATAGCCTTTACGTTTTGAGTAAAATTTTTGAAAGTTCGTATTATCTTCATATATTTTTGTTTTAAATTTTGATATCAAAAATTGACAAAAAATACATATGCATATATTGAGATTCTACTGTATTTCATAATTAAATTATTAAAGCCTTTATTCATTGCAGGTTGTTTGGTTTATATTTGTAGGTTACCTACATATTTTTTCCTTAACAAAAACTAATTAGAAACAAAAAAACTTAGTTTCTTTTCTAGTTTTAATACAATTATTTCTAGCACAATTCCCTGAGCAACAAGAGAAAAACAATAACATTTGAAAAAAAAGGCAAGAAAACATTACAGTCGATCAAGTCCGAACAAAGAAGACCCTCTTATAAATACAAAAAAATAACAAGTGGGAAAAAGCTATAGTCCGATCATAGGATACCAACATAATTTGATATACTGATAATTGTTTTTATAAGAAATATCTCTTAAATCGACTCAGAAATTGAAACTGGTTCCAGGAAACCAGGATTTTTACAAAATTTACAATATGGGATTATGGGAAGTTGGTAAAGGATGACTCTAGATTCCGATGGTATCCACCACTTAAACAACTCGAGGCCTCGGAATATGGTAATAACGTATGTCTTCTAAACCAAAGCTTAGGTCACCTTCAAGAAAATACTATCGCTATCACTGATGAATATCGGGCAGTTGGGCTGGAAATCAATATTTCCAAGATAAAGACTAAGCCTCGATGCTATGGTACAGCCCATTGCCACACATCAATGTGGATAATGAGGTTATTGGATTTGTAGGTACCTTTAATTATCTAGAAAGTTAGTATTTATAAGTGTTGGTGCAGATGACTTTTTGATAATTTTTTTTTTTTAGAAAAATTTTTGATAATGCCATTTTCTATATAAAAAAATTTTGGAAAATCAAATATTTAATTAAAAAGCTTTACTGCAGTGTATTGCACTAAGTTCCCAATTTAATACAGTAATTTAAAAAGTGTGTGAAATAAAGAAAAGATAAAACTGAAAAATGTTTGTGTGTTTCTGTTCAGATGAAAATCTTCACTTTATGTTAATTTGTTGGACACAATAATTCTTATTTATTCGGTTCCGCAACTAAGATATAATGTGTGGTTTTCGCTCCGTCTAGAATTAGCGATAATCCTCCTGAAGAGATGGCCTAACCAACCATCGAAACGCGTCGAGAAAAGGCTTCACCACCAACATTTTTTGGTTCTATCAAAAAACAATTAATTACAATAATAAATATGCTCCACTGGGAGTCAAGGATAACAGAAGAAGAAGACAATAATAAATAATAATAAATTGGGATCTTAGTGCAATACACTACAGTAGAACTTTTTAATAAAAATTTTCTATAGAAAATTTTTAGATAAAAAAATTTTATATAGAAAAATTTTTGATAAAAAAATTTTATATAGAAAAATATTTGATCAATAAATTTTCTATATAAAAGTTTTTCTTTTATTATAAATTTTTAAATATCAAATTTTTTTATCAAATATTTATCTTTACTGATTTATTAAAAAATTTTCTATAGAAAATTTTTTATTAAAAATTTTGCTATAGAAAATTTTTAAATATAAAATTTTTGATCAAATATTTTTCTTTAGAAAATTTTTTATCAATTTTTTTTTCTATAGAAAATTTTTTTATCAAAAATGTTTCTATAGAAAATTATTTCAAATGTTTTTCTATTAAAAATTTTTCACTCAAAATTTTTTTTATCAAAAATTTTTCTATAGAATTTTTTTTTATCAAAAAATTTTTAATAGAAAATATTTTGTCAAATATTTTTCTATAGAAAATTTTGATATTAAACATTTTTAAATAGTAAATTTTTTTATCAAATATTTTCTACATAAATTTTTTTATTTATCAAAATATATCAATATCAATATAGAAAATTTTATTATCAAAAATTTTTCTATAGAATTTTTTTTTTTTCAAAAGTTTTTCTATAGAAATTTATTTTGCAAAAATTTTTTTACCAAAAAATTTTTAAATATTTTTATCAAAAATTTTTTTGTAGAAATATTTTGTTATCAAAAATTTATGTAAAGAAAATTTTTTTATCAAAAATTTTTCTATAGAAATTTTTTTTTAAAATTATCCTACAGAAAAATATTTATATCGAAAAGTTTTCTGTAAAAAAATATTGTAATCAAAATCTTTTCTATAGAAAAAAATTGTTATCGAAAATTTTTTAACAGAAAAATATTTTGATCGAAAATTTTTCTATAGGAAAATATTTTGGTGGTAGATTTTTATATAAAAATTATTTTTATCCAAAAGTTTTTATATAAAAATATTTTTATAGAAAATTCTTATATAGAAAAATATTTCGATCAAAAGTATTTTTTTCAAAAATGTTTCTATAGAGAAATATTTTTATCGAAAATTTTTCTATAGAGAAATATTTTTATCGAAAATTTTGCTATAGAAAAATATTTTTATCAAAATTTCTGTATAGAAGAATATTTTTATCGAAAAATTTTCTATAGAAAATTTTTATCGAATATTTTTCTATAGAAATGTATTTCTATCGAAAATTTTTCTATAGAAAAATATTTTTATCGCAAATTTTTCTATAGAAAAATATTTTTATCGAAAATTTTTCTATAGAAAAATATTTATATCGAAAATTTTTCTATGGAAAAATATTTTTATTAAAAATTTTCTATAAAAAAAGTTTTTATCAAAAAATATTTTTTTATCGAAAAATATTTTTATCGAAAATTTTTCTATAGAAAAGTATTTTTATCGAAAAATTTTCTACAGAAAAGTATTTTTATCGAAAATTTTTCTATAGAAAAATATTTTTATCGAAAATTTTTCTATAGAAAAGTATTTTTATCGAAAAATTTTCTACAGAAAAGTATTTTTATCGAAAATTTTTCTATAGAAAAATATTTTTATCGAAAAATTTTCTATAGAAAAATATTTTTATCGAAAATTTTTCTATAGAAAAATATTTTTATCGAAAATTTTTCTATAGAAAAATATTTTTATCGAAAATTTTTCTATAGAAAAATATTTTTATCGAAAATTTTTCTAAAAAAAAATATTTTTATCCAAAATTTTTCTATAAAAAAATAGTTTTATAGAAAATAAATAGTGCCGTTGCTACAATTTTTAAGATTATATTTTTTTGTTCTCTCGAACCCTATATTTTGTTGCTATAAATTGGATTTTGATTTCGTTTCTTGTGTATTTTGTTTTTGGATTTTCTCAAACAAAGCGGCACCAACCGACTTTGCTATCATCCAAATCCCAACTGAATGCTTTAAATACTCATTTTTACGAGTTTCATTAATGATCGTGATATTAACGAAAATTTTAAAAAGTCTTCGGCTTCTGGTGGAATGGGCTGCCTACGCCTGTTTATATTATTAAATGTTTTAATTGCACTCCGTGTCTATTTATAGCCAATTTTACTTTTTTATACATCGACGGCGTGTTTCTGTTGTATATACGGCTGTTTGCCGAGATTAGGGAAAACTCTTATAAAATAGTTCTTTTAACTGCAATGGTTTGAGCCTAGGAGTAAAGATTTCAAATAAGTCTTCATATACATCGTTCAAACTAATTCTAACGAGAGTTACAATTATTGGTTACGCGAAAATTTTTTGATGTTACAAACATTAGAATAAACTTTTAACACTTATGATGGTGTAGGGTATAATAAAACAAACCCAAATGTTCAACATTAACAAGTTGTTAGTAAACAACAACTACAATAACAACATAAAGAACAACAATATTTAATTGTTGTTTTTTGTGTCTACCTCAATTTGCTTGTGAACTTTTACCAACACACTTTTACTCTCACTCATACAAAAATACAGTCAAACATAAAGAGGACTCGTACGCATTACATCTAGGACATTTTACGCACAAACTTTGAGTTGTTTATGAGTTTTTTTTTTGTTTTTGCTTTCATTTGGTAGAATTGTTTTTTCTTGAAGCTTAAGGATATTTATGTTACTAAAATATATAAAAAAAACTGTTTTGCCATGTTTCAATTAAGGTAAAAAACAAGGACTTTTCTCATAAAAAACCAAGTTTATTGAAAAGTCCTAATGGAATGGAATAGTATGTAGTAGAAATTGTTACAAACTTATAATTTAATGAGATATTTTTTTAATAAGTACATTTTAAAAAAATGTTAAAACTTGAAAAATAAAATACTATGAATTCATCATAGAACATCATTACCAAAAGCAAAAATAGCAAATCGGTTTACAATTATAAACTGGCGTAGGCAGCCTATACCACCAGAAGCCGAAGAATTTTTGTAATTTTTGTAAAATTGTTTTTTGGAGAAAATTTTTCGACCAAAATATTTTTCTATGAAAATTTTTGTTAAGAATATTTTTCGATCGAACATTTTTGTTAAGAATATTTGTTAAGAATATTTCCTATAGAAACATTTTTGATCAAAAATTTTTGATAAAAAAAATTTTTTTTAGAAAAATTTTTGATAAAAAAATTTTCTGTAGAAAACTTTTTGATAAAAAACTTTCTATAGAAAAATTGTTGATAAAAAAATTTCTATAGAAAAATTTTTGATATAAAAAAATTTTTGATAAAAAAATATTCTATAGAAAAATGTTTTATAGAAAAATTTTTGATATAAAAAAATTTTTCATAAAAAAATTTTCTATAGAAAAATGTTTGATAAAAAAATTTTCTATAGAAAAATTTTTGATAAAAAAATTTTCTATAGAAAAATTTTTGATAAAAAAATTTTCTATAGAAAAATTTTTGATAAAAAAATTTTCTATAGAAAAATTTTCGATAAAAAAATTTTCTATAGAAAATTTTTTGAAAAAAGTTTTCTATAGAAAAATTTTTGAAAAAAAATTTTCTACAGAAATATTTTTGAAAAAAAAATTCTATAGAAAAATTTTTGATAAAAAAATTTTCTAAAGATTTTTATGTCGATTTTTGTACTTAGTTCAAGAAAATAAACAGTTTTTGAGTTTCGCTAAAATTGATATTATTAGTCTTAAAATTGTAAGAATCATCTTTATTTCAAAAGCTCAGCCCTGACGCCCTCACGCTATTATTTATTGACGACTTCATTAATCTTTATTAATAAAAATAAAAAATACGAAATGAAATATGAGACTACGAGCTTTTTCTCAAAAACAATATAAAAAAAAATTACAATATAAATCTCTTAATCTCTTTGAAACTTTGAATTGAAAATGAAATGAACATGATGTTTCACAAGATACAATTTCCGATAGCGACAATAGACAATCCCGCTTTAAGGTAAAATTTGTTTGATTTTATCTTTAACTACTTACAGGCCAAAATACATGAGAAATAAAGCCAAGTTTAACAAGTAGATTAAAACTGGGCAGAGCTGTTCGAAACACACCTATACATAATTTATAGAGCAGAGCAGAATGCGGTAGTAGTTTTACAGTCAGTTTTTATATCTAGAGGTTGCTCCAATAAATAAAATAGCTTAACATTTAGCTTTCAATGATCGATATATTTGATTTTGTATGTTAATGAATTATTTGCATTTTATTGAATGCAGCTGCTATAAGAAAAACTCAAATCTTTAAATGGTTCAGTTTTATATTTTATTTTTTGTATCCAAATGTACCTTAACCCTCTGCAACTAACGTACAAAATGTTTACCATTATATTGACTTTGTAGACTCCCAGACAACATTTCCATGGCTTATATTTTCCAAGACCCGATTTCTTTAACTATTATAGCTATTTCAGAACAAAACTTAATTATTGCAAGACAACCACGTCAGTCGCAGAGGGTTAAATTGATGTTTTATCATGTTTCTATTTTCAAGAGCTGCTTATACACATTTACTTTAATTTAACGAATTATTGATTTCGTTGATGTTATCTTAAGAATGCCTCTAACAGCTCAATTTACAAGATAGCCAAGAAAAGCTTTATATGGACCGTTTTAATCGAATTTAGTTATGTCTTAAAGTTTTTTTATGATTCAATACTGTAATAGAGTTGTTACTATTTTTTATTGATAGAAGATTAAATAAATAAAAATTTCAAAGCGGCTTTTTAAAACTATTACGATCAACTAGTAAATTATAATTTAAGATAGTTTCGAGTTAATTTAAGTCAATTAAAACATTATACGATTATATAAGAGATTGCATTTAAAAGCTCTGAAGTCACCCAACGTCTATCAGTCCAGTCATCTAGGTATCCAGGTATAGTCCATAGTAAATGCAAAGACTCTATAATATAAAGATGTTGCACTTCCATATATTGATTTGCTGTATGGTCGTTTTGAAAACTCCATACTTTAATTTGGAAACATTAAATGGAGACGTTTATCAAATGAGAGAAAGCTAAGGCACATACACGTGCTCATGAAATATATGTTTGTTTGTGAGTTTATCTGTTTTTTAATGTTTTTTATTCACTTTAATTTCACATTTGACAGAAAACAAATGTATGGAGTGTTGTATCTATATAGTCTATTTTCAGAGGTCGGCAAAAAAGAACTGAACCAAAAAATCGTAGGCAGAGTTGTCGTTTTTATACTTTTAACTAAAATGATTTTATTAAATATATAGAAAATTTTGTTATTAAAAATTTTTCTAAAGAAAATTTATCAATTAAAAATTTTTCTATAGAAAATGTTTTTATCAAAAATTTTTCTATAAAAATTTTGTTGTCAAAAATTTTTGTATAGAAAATTATTCAACAAAAATTTTTCGTTTCGTAAAAATATTTTTCTATAGAAAAATTTTAAATAAATTCGTTTATCAAAAAATTTTTATACAGAAAATTTTTTTATCAAAAATTTTTTTGTCAAAATTTTTTTTATCAAAAATTTAAAAAAAAATTTTTTCTACAAAAAGAATTTCTGTCGAAAATTTTGTATAAAACATATTTGTATGAAATTTTTTGATAAACAATTTTTCTATAGAAAACTTTTTTTATCAAAAATTTTTCTAAAAAAAATTTTTTTTTATCAAAAATGTTTCTATCGAATATTTTTTTATTAAAAATTTTTCGATAAAAAAATTATTCTATAAAAAATTTTTCGATAAAAAAAATTTTCTATAGAAATTTTTTTTTAAATGTTTCCATAGAATTTTTTTGTTAATTTTTGATAAAAAAAGTTTTCTATAGAAAAATTTTCGATAAAAAAAATTTTTCTATAAAAACATTTTCAATACAAAAATATTTCAATAGAAAAATTTTCGATAAAAAAATTTGTTTATAGAAAAATTTTCGATAAAAAATTTTTTTATAGAAAAATTTTCGATAAAAAAATTTTTTATAGAAAAATTTTCGATAAAAAAATTTTTTATAGAAAATTTTCGATAAAAAAATTTTTTTATAGAAAAATTTTTTATAAAAATATTTTTCTGTGTGAAAAATTTTTGATAAAAATATTTTTCTATAAAAAAATTTTCTATAAAAAAATTTTTCTATAGAAAAATTTTCGATAAAAAAATTTTTCTATAGAAAAATTTTCGATAAAAAAATTTTTCTATAGAAAAATTTTCGATAAAAAAATTTTTTTATAGAAAAATTTTCGATAAAAAAATTTTTCTATAGAAAAATTTTCGATAAAAAAATTTTTCTATAGAAAAATTTTCGATAAAAAAATTTTTCCATAGAAAAATTTTCGATAAAAAAATTTTTCTATAGAAAAATTTTCGATAAAAAAATTTTTCTATAGAAAAATTTTCGATAAAAAAATTTTTCTATAAAAAAATTTTCGATAAAAAAATTTTTCTATAGAAAAATTTTCGATAAAAAAATTTTTCTATAGAAAAATTTTCGATAGCAATATTTTTCCATAGAAAAATTTTCTATAGAAATATTTTTCTATAGAAAAATTTTCGTTAGAAATATTTTTCTATAGAAAAATTTTCGATAGAAATATTTTTCTATAGAAAAATTTTCAATATAAATATTTTTCTATAGAAAAATTTTCAATAGAAATATTTTTCTATAGAAAAATTTTCAATAGAAATATTTTTCTATAGAAAAATTTTCAATAGAAATATTTTTCTATAGAAAAATTTTCAATAGAAATATTTTTCTATAGAAAAATTTTCAATAGAAATATTTTTCTATAGAAAAATTTTCAATAGAAATATTTTTCTATAGAAGATTTTATCTCAAGGCAAAATTTTTAGACCTAATCGAGAGGTAAAAATTTGCTGAAGAGAGAAATGCAATATTTCGAATAGTTCGCGAGACATAGACTTAAGAATCAGTACATGTTTTTTGAAAATTGTACTGAAATCCACCTCCCAGTCGAAAATTTCAAAAATGAATTAAAAAAAAACCGTAGCTAATAATTGAAAACCCAGCTAGGGTTTTTCTTCTACCATCATAGGCTATCAGATTTTGGGGGTCTCAATTGGTTCAAGATTTTAGTGCTGCACTGTGTAATCTGTTTTACTACTTTTATGAGTGATCGTGATATTTACGAAACTTATATGTCTTTGGCTTCTGGTAGTATGGGATGCCTGCGCCAGCTTATTTTTCGGTGTAAATTCTATGATATCTCTAAAATGACTAAGCGAATCACAAAATTGTTCTCGAATTCCGGTTTTTCTTATTAGCTCAATATAACCAGCTGTTTTTAAATTATAATAACACTATTTGTAAAAAACCTGTTTTTGGGAAAAGATAGTATATCTCGAAAACTAGAGCTAACTTGGAAAACCAATGTCATTTTCGGATTTAGCAGAGCAGTCAAAGGTATGGTTAAGGTCATAGTCAAAGTTGTCGTAGAAGTCATAGTCAAAGCTTTAGTAGAAGTCATACCAAAGTCGTGATTAATTTAATAGTCAAAGTCATAATAAATTTAGTATTTAAGGTATATTTTTACTAAAAGAATGGTCCGAAAATTCAAGTTTTTTTTTTAATTAATTTATGTCATAAAATATTTCTAAATCTAAACTTTAAGCTTTGCTTAATGCAGCATGATCTCTTTCTTGAGCCATTATTTTCCTAAAAGCCATAAATTTCATAATACTTTTATCTCATAACATATTTTATAAATTTATCTTAAACTTGTGATTTTTATGTTTAATTTTGGAAGTAACTTGATCAGTTGTTGAATATTTTCCCCTCCCAAATTTTATTTTCAATAAAATTTCATCATACACTTTACATTATTTTTTTAAATTTATAACTTTGTTAAACTGACGTTTGAATATCAAAGATTACAAAACAAATTTTATTTGTTTAATTTTTATGTCTTTATTATGTTTAGATTTTTCTAAGAATTTATTTTTTTGGAATAGGAAAACTGTTTATAAATTTTGAAATTTATGCTAATTTATGTTAAGACTCATTTGATGTTAAACACGATTTAGCTTTTATGGCTGATGTTAGGAAGGGATTCGGTAAGTGTTTAATTGGACTGTTAAAATTTTAGAAAAATAAAGAACAAATATAACCGAAATAGTTATTTAAATTGTCACAAATTAACAACGACTTGACAAGGTAAAATTGTTTCGAATTGACTTTATTTGAAAAAAATATCGAATTTTTTAAGGTAAATTTAGGTAATTTTTATGACCATATAAACTAATGTATGTAAAAAAAGCCGACTGTTTCTTGTTGCATAATATGATATGTTTTCAGATTCCGTTTCTGAAATGTAATTAATTTAAAAATTTTAAATTAAATTCCTATTATTATAGATATAAAATTCAATATCTTAACTTTTAGCCTTCTACCTTTTAAGTTAAATTAATTTTCATTTCAATTACATTTGCTAGCACCTTAAAATTAATCAATCAAATAAAATTAAATTACATTACATTACACATTCTCATGCTTCATTTACATTTTATCATTTATAACCAGCAAAAAATATCATTCTCACTAACAATATCACCACCATTTCAGCAACATTTACCCACATGTTGTTACATTTCTCTGTGATGTTGCCTTAAATTTGAAATTACAATCGTGTTTTCCTGAGTTAGTTTTCACTTGTAAATAAATTTCAATCTTTATGCCACAGATTATCAGCCTAATTTATAAACAAACTATAATAGGTTTTAAAGCTACTATAAGTTAAAATGGGAAAAATTGAATTTATAAAAGGAAAAATATTTTATTAAACTGTTATAACCTATCATAAAATTTGAAATTTTTATTGTGGCCTCAACCCAACTATAAGCATACAATAAAAAGTTTGGTTGCTTAAAAATTTGATAATTGCGACTTTTTTTTATTTTTAACACATTTGATAGCAAACAAAATGATTTTTTATATAAATTTTAATACATTAATTGAAAAAGGAATAAGATTTTTATATTATTTAATACTATTTATCTGCGATTAAAGAAAAAAGACTTTATAAATGCATTTTTATTGATCCTTACAACAAATCGATAATTCATTTCTCCTTATTCAAAAATATGTTGATTCTACCTAAAGTAGCGCCTTACCATATATACATTCATATGTATACTTTCACAGTATATCTTATATTAAATCAGTAGATTGCTTAGCGGCACGATTTTCCAAAATCTTGAAAAAAGTAATCAGATTGGAGTAAATTTTCTTGAAAATGTTTTTTAATTAAAAAATAATTTTTAATAAGAAAAATTAAAAAAGTGAAAATGACCTGGTCCGATTTGAACACTGGGCATCAATAAAAATACATTTTTTAATGTAATTAAAGAACTAAATTAAAAAAAAAAAAATTTCTTGCTTAATTCTTCACTGAGATTTGAACTCACGACTTACGACTGCTAGGCGGAGACACTACCCACTGAGCTACTTCATATACCGAAATTTTTTCAAATTGTAATTTACTTATATAATTTTTATTTGAACAGCACAAAATGACAATTTGAAACGTGGTCTTACCAACATAAAAGCACAAAAGCTATAAAAGTGTGTAATTGTTATAATATGTTCATGACATGTTTATAAAATCAAATTTTTATTAATGGCTTATTAAACAATAAGTGTATGATAAATATTGTAAGCTTATAAGCCAAAATATAAAATTTTTATAAATTGGACCGTATATGTTTACAGTCATGTTGATGACAGTTTCTGTTTTTTTTTTTGTCATTTCAAAAAACCAAAATTTTGTCACCTTCATTACATTTCAGTTCGTTGTACATATTTATTTATGTTGTTGGTGGAAAATTCTTTAAAATTAATCATCATATTTTGTGCAAAGAAAAAAAGATGAAAGAATTTTGCATATGAGTGTAAATACACTAGAGCAAGGTTGGCCAAATGAAGAGCTGGGATGGTAAACATAGTAAAATTGTACTTTTTTTGATAAATTTTTAACCTGATTAGTACCGAGGTACTAAGTCCTACTTGATACAATTTTCAATTCTTAATTTTCTAAATGCTTAAGTATTAAGTTTTTGAAAGACACGATTAACTTTCTAGTACCTGTTTGACCGAGCCTTGCTCGGAGCTTTATGATAAGCATTTTGAGGCAAATTTTAAAGTTTTCATATGTTTTATTTATAAAGCACTAAAATAAATTTAGAGGAAAGACATTACACAAATATTGAGTTAATTTTGAATTATTTGATTTATTTTGTCCGACCAACACATAGTTTAGATAGTTTGCACAGTTAATAGTTTAACTCATTTTGAATAATTTTGTAAATTGGTTATACTAACAGAAATCTCCGTAGGCTCTTGCACAGCAACTTTGCTAAAGATTATAACCTGATAAAATGCACAGTTTACAACTCAATTTATTTTGAGTAGTTTTCAGTGACGCCACCTGTCGAAAGTTGTGTATACCTACTAAGAAACCTTCGTCTGCTTATGCGTAACAACTTTGCTAATGATCATAACATGATCAAATGCACAGTTTACCATTTAATTCACTTTGAGTAATTTCCAGTGGCGCCACCTGTCGGAATTTGGTCATACCAATTAAAAAATCTTTTAACATGATCAAATGCACAGTTTACCATTTAATTCACTTTGAGTAATTTCCAGTGGCGCCACCTGTCGGACTTGGGTCATACCGACTAAAAAATCTTTTAACATGATATACCATTTAATTCACTTTGAGTAATTTCCAGTGGCGCCACCTGTCGGACTTTGGTCATACCAACTAAGAAATCTTTGCCGGCTTATCCGCAACAACTTTGCTAAAGATTATAGCATCATTTAATGTAAAGCTTACGATTTAATTCAGTTTGAGTAATTTTCATTAGCGCCACCTATAGGAAATTGTTCACACTAACTATGAAACCTTCACCGGCTTATGCGCTACAACTTTGCTAAAGATCATAGCATGATCAAATGCATAGTTTGCGATTTAATTAATATTGAATAATTTTCAGTGGCGTCATCTTTCGGCAATTAGTCTTATCAACTTAAAAACCTTTGCCGGGTTATCCGCAACATCTTCGGTAAAGAGCATAACATGATCAAATGCATATTTTACTATTCTATAAAGAACATACATGCAGACAAACATTCATTTTTTTAAAAGTTTTAACATTACTACTTTTTTCCCCTTTTTATCCCCTAGTTTCAAAAAAGTTCCATATGCATATTTGGCACTTCTTTTTCCCAATTGAATTCGGTACATTTTATTAAAACGCAGTTAACATAATGTTCCTATTCGTATTACTTTTTTAGATGTTAGATTATCATTTTATCCCTTTTTTACCTAGTTTTTACCCATTTGGGCCCCAAAATCAAAAAAATACCAAATACATGTTCAATATTTCTTTCACATCGATTGACTGCAGTACAAAGTTCCTTTATATACACTTTGGTTTAAAGAAATAAGAGTGGGTTAAAAAGTACCAAAACAACTATTTTCATCCCTTTTTTACCCCCTATAGGATATAGTTTTAAAAAAAGTACCAAAAAATTGTCCGCTTATTTTGATAGCTGTTCAAAACGTAATTTTAATTTTGTGCCTATACCTTTTACTTTAGGAGATATAATGTTTTCGATTTTTTCCCCGATTTTACCCCCTTTACGGCAAAATTTCCAAAAGTACCTTCTTACTCGATCTATATGGCAAAAAAGATACCCACTGTCCAAATTTTATCAAAATCGTTAGAGCCGTTTTCGAGATAGCCATTATATATATATATATATATATATATATATATATATATATATATATATATATATATATATATATATATATATATATATATATATATATATATATATATATATATATATATATATATATTTATATATATATATATATATACATAAAATTAATGCTCGTTTAAGAATATAAGATAACATTCCATTGGTCTGATGTTTGTAACATTAAGAAATGGGTGCAAGACAAACTGCAATTTTAAAGATATTTCTTGGGTTAAATAGGTTGATTATTACAGGTACTTACTATAGGATCGGAACTCAGGAATTGTGATGTTGACTCATGACCGCCAAAATTTTTTTTAAACTTCAGAGAATTTTAGCAATAATATACAAGGGATGGCTGTAAGTCACTGTATCATATTTAGTTTAAAATGCTTCGTATTTCACCATACCTCATATTTTCGATCTTCATTTAAAAATCAGTTTAATATTCCGTCACAAGCGGTCCATACTTGACCTTATTTCTCATACTGCAAGATATCTTTCTAAGCATTACAAAACCTAAATATATTGACAATCTATCATTGGACCATATATGTTTAGGGTACCACAGAATCCGCCGAGCTTGACTACATTACTTTATTAATTGTATATAAAATTCTGTAATTGAAATTAATTGGTGTTCTTTTTGTGCTGTAAAAGTGGGTGTAAGACTTTTTTCGTAACCAATTTTCATTACTCATGATCCATTTTTACGGAAAGTTTTTTAAAAAGATTTTAGTATGAACTTTAATTATTAAGAATTTCCATTTCCATTCTACAGTTTGAAATTGAATACCCTTCAAATGAGTCATAATAAAAGTTATTTTTTTAGAGCATACCCCCAAATATACTATTTTCAAATGATGTCTACTGTAACAACAATTTGATGGAGCCTCGATCACGGGAACCCTTAACGACGTCTTCGGAAAGAGCCATGTACCCATTTATATGGGGACCATTGGGAGTATTTTTGAATTTGACAAAATTTCGACCAGAAATTAATAATTTTTACTAAGAAAAAAAAAACTATATCCTAAACAGAACTAAAATAGCTTTTTAATAAACCTTTTTAATAAAATATCTTTAATTGAAGTCATAAAAACAAAATATCCATTTTTGGAGTTCATGCTAAATTTTTCCCGAAAATTCGTGTCCTTAACGACATTATTTCGGAAAAAATATGTTCTCGATTTCAAAAAAATTTTCGATAAAAATATTTTTCTATAGAAAATTTTTCGATGATAATATTTTTCTATAGAAAATTTTTCGATGAAAATATTTTTCTATAGAAAATTTCTCGATGAAAATATTTTTCTATAGAAAATTTTTCGATGAAAATATTTTTCTATAGAAAATTTTTCGATGAAAATATTTTTCTATAGAAATATTTTTTATAAAAATATTTTACTACAGAAAATTTTTCTACCAAAATATTTTTCTATAGAAAATTTTTGATAAAATTATTTTTCTGTAGAAAAATTTTTGACAAAACTATTATTCTATAGAAAAATTTTCGATAAAAATATTTTTCTATAATAAAATTTTTGATAAAAATATTTTAAGGGTTAACATTTACCAAAAAAAAGTACAATTACAATTATACAAAAAGTACCATGTGTGCCATCACTGATTGGAACCCACAGGGTAGTCGCAGAAGACCATTACAGATTGACAGTACAGGCTATACATGTCCAGAATTAAAAAATCTTAGCTTCCTATGTTTGAAACGATTTCTTAAAAATGGGATTACATACTTTTGTTAATCACTGTTTGCAATTACATAAAGTAATGCGATTTATGCTTATAACATTGTATCAGGAAAAAGTAAGTAAATTTGAATGTGTAAATATTTAAAATTCATATACTTAATGTAAGAATTTACGTAAATGCAACACAAGTACATACAAATATATTTGTTAAGGTACATAAATCTACATATTTGAGGTTGACTCGTAGGTGTTGACAGTTTACAGTTGACTGTAATAAATTTTCCACCATAACTTTTTATTAATACAGAAGAAGATGACACCTTATTTCTCTATAATTTATGAGAAATTCAAATGCTTCAAATTCTTGAAATTAAACGCGTATTAAATTTTTTTTTATTTGATTAAAAAGATTATTGGATTTAAAATCAAAAAATTTTATTATTGTTATTTGTTTATTAAAAATTTTTCAAATAAGTTATGGAGATTAAAAAACGAAAAAAATTTTGTTTTTTTTCTTCAAAATTCATTCATTAAATTGGATTAATATCGTTAAAGTGTAGGTATCATATTTATTGATTTAGATTTTGGAAATTGATAACGTTAAAAAATATTACTTGTAGCGGTGATATAAATTATATTTGCATAAATGATTTAAATTCAAAGTTAAACATATGGGTAGGGTTTTTAAAGGAAAATTGAGTTAAAAAGAGAAAATTTTCAATTTATAATAGAATTAAAAGATAAGATTAGTTTTTGAAAAATTTCCAAAAAATAACGGATATACATATATTGATTTCATTACTATTTATATATAATATACTCTAAACCAACATAGGTGGGAACAAATAATTTTTGTGTGTATAAATCAATTTTCTAAATTTTTCTAAATAATTGAAAACCATGTAAAAGGGTCCAGCAAATAGTCTGTGCAACACGAATGTCCCATCAATTACAGTAACGTTGGCCAAATGAAGAGTTTGTTTAATGTGCTCTGAGAATTGTATTTGCTGTAAGTTTTATTATTGCTATGTACTGTAATTATTAGTTTAAAAAAATTTACCTGTTTAATGCTAATTAATGTTATTACCCTGCCAAGCAAATAATGGCCAACCTTGCTCAACATCATACGTGTGTAATTGGTAAACAATGGGGCATTTTAAACCTAATGTATTATACTGGTGGTACAAAGCGATAGTAATGCTACACTTCTTTTGGAGTTCTCTTCAGAAATCTATCTATTGCAAGGTACGCAAATAGGGTCAGCAAATGCTCAATCTGCCCTTCGCTTGATCTAAATGCAATAATGAATTTGTTATTACCATACGATACCCTTCACCACTAAGGACAAAGGTGTTATTTTTCCTGTGTAAAGACAAATATTTGCTAAATTTTGCCATCATACAAACATTTTCTCAAAACTTATATATTCAACCTGTTTCCGTCATTTGGACTTATATGAGAGCTAGGGTCAAATGTGGACCGATTTCAACAAAATTTGGTACAGTGATTTTAGTTTATATAAGCAGTATTTGTTTTAAATTTCATGAAAAAATATTGATATTTGTGGCCAATAATCAATTCCGGGAAGTGGGACCTATGGGAGGTACCATAAATAATGGACCGATTTTGACCAATTTCAATAGCCATGGTCCCATTATCAAAAAAATTATCTGTGCCAAATTTCATCAAATTATCTTTAGAATTGCGACCTGTAGTTTGATTACAAGGTTTACATGGGGGTCCAGCCGTCCAGCCAGCCAGAGACGGACGGATGGACGGACATCGCTAAATCGACTCAGAAAGTGATTCTAAGCCTATTGGTATACTTAAAGGTGGGTCTAAGACAAATATTTCTATGCGTTACAAACATCAGCACAAACTTATAATACCCTTTCCACCTATGGTGGTGAAGGGTATAAAAAACTACCATGCAAATGGTTATTCTGCAGCAATTAGATTAAGTGAGCTATCACAATGTTTAAACAAAGGACATGGTCACAAAATAGTTTATGGTAAATGCCTGAGAGGCCATGCACCATTGACTAAGGTATGGTAGTACTAATATTTGAGAGATAGCGTTGCTCCTCAAGGTAAAACATGGTATATTGACTTCCATAATAATGGCGCTCGACTCTGTAATCAACAACTAATTAACACGCAAAAATCTGACCATTCAAAAGTAGCAGATTGGCGGAGATGTCCTCACAAGAATGACAATAAAAATAGTCTCTTAAGGTCAAGCTGACAAGTTTTAGGATTTTGTTTTTGTGAATGCAACATTGGCCCTATATCGCCACAGATTTCCATGAGATGTTTTGGTAGTTCGTGACGAAATAATATTCGAGAAGACTAAGATGTTTGAGATGACTCAGCAAATTCAGATAGCAGTTTTAGTTAACTCAGCATATCAGTAAGCATTTAATGATTCAGCAGTTCTTGATGGAGTCATCAGTTTTATTTTTAGAAGACTTAGCAGTTCAAGATGACTCAGCTTTTTGAGATGACTCAGTATACATTTTATGTGGATACTAAAGCATAGCGACATACCAGGGAACCGTAGAGCATTCATGATTCAGCAAATTGTGATGACCAAGGAGTTTAGGTTCTTGATGAATCCCTGAGCATTTCACTATACATTTTATGCGGATGTTGGGACCTACCAGGGAATTTTCTATAAAAAAAATTTTCTATAGATTATCCTATAAATTTTTTTCTATAGAAAAATTTTCTATAAAAAAATTTTTCTATAGAAAAATTTTCTATAAAAAAATTTTTCTCTAGAAAAATTGTCTATAAAACTAATTCTCTATAGAAAAATTTTCTACAAAAAATTTTTTCTATAGAAAAATTTTTTATAAAAAAAAATTCTATAAAAAAAGTCTATAGAAAAATTTTTGATGGAATTTTTTTTCTATCGAAAAATTTTTGATAAAAAAATTTTTCTATATAAAAATTTTTGATAAAAATATTTTTCTATAGAAAAATTTTTTATAGAAAAATTTTCTATAGATAAATTTTTGATGGAATTTTTTTTCTATCGAAAAATTTTTGATAAAAATATTTTTCTATAGAAAAATTTTTGATAAAAATATTTTTCTATAGAAAAATTTTTGATAAAAATATTTTTCTATAGAAAAATTTTTGATAAAAATATTTTTCTATAGAAAAATTTTTGATAAAAATATTTTTCTTTAGAAAAATTTTTCATAAAAATATTTTTCTATAGAAAAATTTTTCATAAAAATATTTTTCTATAGAAAAATTTTTGATAAAAATATTTTTCTATAGAAAAATTTTTCATAAAAATATTTTTCTATAGAAAAATTTTTGATAAAAATATTTTTCTATAGAAAAACTTTTGATAAAAATATTTTTCTATAGAAAAATTTTTAATAAAAATATTTTTCTATAGAAAAATTTTTGATAAAAATATTTTTCTATAGAAAAATTTTTGATAAAAATATTTTTCTATAGAAAAATTTTTGATAAAAATATTTTTCTATAGAAAAATTTTTGATAAAAATATTTTTCTATAGAAAAATTTTTGATAAAAATATTTTTCTATAGAAAAATTTTTGATAAAAATATTTTTCTATAGAAAAATTTTTGATAAAAATATTTTTCTATAGAAAAATTTTTGATAAAAATATTTTTCTATAGAAAAATTTTTGATAAAAATATTTTTCTATAGAAAAATTTTTGATAAAAATATTTTTCTTTGGAAAAATTTTTGATAAAAAATTTCTACAAAAAATAGCGTATATTATTGTCAAAAATATCAAACTTTACTTTAGGAACGAGAGTTGCCAAATTGATGCACTGGTATTGCCTTAACTCAAAACTTGAAATATAGCCCTCGTATACTGCAAAAATTTTGTTTACTTTAAGAAAAAATTTGAAAACATTCTCTGTTTTTCTCAGTGTTAAACTAAATTTAAGGGTTAGTTTTAATTGAATTCGAAAAGGTCATATAAATGAAATCTTGTATAAATAAAACATTTTGTCAAAATTTACCTCAAAATCTTGTAAAAGAACCAAAATTAAATTAAAAATTTTAAATTTGTTCCAAATATCTTTAAATTTGTTTTGCTATTTTTTTCAAGTTCACTTAGTTTTAAAACGGGGGTGTTTTAGATTCAAAAGCCAGAAAAAGTGGTGGTTCAAAATTCTAAAAATTGTTGTAGTATTTCCAAAAAACAGAGAAAACCACGAAAGCAAAATTAAATTAAAACAAAATAACTCAAAGGTAAATAAATGGAAAAATTCTTTCAACTAAGGCCGTTTGGATTACAAGGCAAAGGATAAGCTGAAGGGACATTTTAACCAAAATATGCACGTGTTTTTTTGAAACTCACATGCACAGAATTTTTTTTTACAAATTTGTGTGTAAGAGAATAAAGGATGCTCTAGAAGTAAATAATTGAAAGTTTTCAAAGATTTTAATTGAAATTCGAAAAAATGAAAAACGTGAGCAAAATTTCAAACATTTGTTGTATGGAAAAAAATGTCAGTGTTAAGGTTTTTTCTTGCGGAAAATAAATTTAAATAAATTTTTTTCTTTCTGAAAATTTTCACTTTTTATTGAAATATTTTTTTGTAAAATTTATGATTTTATTTTAAATACATTTGTTTACCTTTTCACACTTTAATGTTGTCAATTAGCAATTTAACACTTCACATCTGTACAAAGTTCGTTTTGAGATCTATTGAAAATTACATGCTAAATGCTTGTTCAAATATTTACCTTAAATTAGCACTAAATACATTACAAATATATTGACATTCATTTAAATTAGGGTTGTAACTTTAATATGAAACATATACAATGTATGTATGTGTATTATACAGCCACCTCTGTGAGATGTACAGCATTAACACGCTGCCGATGTAAAATATATAAATTGGCTGTAGAAGAAAAATATCGTCAATAATCTACATAACAACCGAATTCGCTGTTATAAAAATAAACATAGGCGTAGTATGTAGTGCTAACTTATTTAAGATTTATCTCTCATATTAACTACCTTTCGTGGCTCTTTCCAAAAAAGAAATAATTAGGTAACAATTTTCTGAGTTTTACTTCTCTTTTTGAAAATCTGCAGAACCCAATTAAACTATTGTAAAATGGTGCCATTTGCCCTATTTGAGTTCACATGAAATATTGAGGAACAACAGCTTGTTACCACCCTAATGAATATACTTGTAATTTACCATTATTGTATTTGTATTTTACTTCAATTTAGTAAAAGCTCTATTATATTTGTTAAATTAAACACTTTACAGCAATTTAAAACTTTAAAGTGTCTATATAAGTTTATGAGTGTGTTTATATAGACGAAAGTCTGTTTATATGAAAACATTATTATATAAATAGAATAACATAAGCAGATCCTTGAAGATGTCCTCTATTGAAAATAAAATACAATATAAAATATTTTTGGTTCATTTGCGAGAATAAATCAGCAGGATTTCCATAACTTTTGTTCTTAAGGAAGAATGAATATAAAAATTTGTTAAGTTTAAATAAACATAACTTTGTCCAATCGAAACCAATAAAGCCAAGTTTATAGCATCTTATAGGCTCATGTTTTAGCTTTGTAACTGTATGCAAATCATCTGCATATATTTGCATTCTTTGCCTTAAATTAATGGGTAACAAGGGTTAAGCATATAAATATTTTATAGAGCACATACATATGTACATACACAATTCCCACTACATTCCAATTGGAACAAGGGTTATGAGGTGAACTTGGGACCTCTGGTATGCTAGGCGGATGACTAACCTCAATAAACAATATATGATTGATCAATTTAGCTTTTATAGATACGTTCGAAAATATTGGTCTGATGTCTAAATTTAAACAAGCTGCGTCATTTAGTTCGTTTTTGGTAGCCGTTGATAGCCGACTACCTAGGGATTTAAAAATAAAATAGAAAAAGATGAATTTCGTTACTTTTTATGGAAAAAAATCAAAAACATTTTAACGCGATGAGATGAGAGAAGTTGTACAATGTTCATTGTTTTAAATTTTCAAAAAATTACTTGGATATAAGAAAGCTTTCCACAATATGGCTGCCAAATTTTCTCACAAGCAACCACCAACGCGCCATCTGTTGTTGTTGTTCTACAGACAATTTTATTTCTTTTACATCGACAGCGTATTAATGCTGCAGGGCTTACTGCAGATGAACACGGGTCGCCGCAAAGGGTACAGAACAAAAAATAGTCGGCATAGTTGCCGTTTTTTTATACTTTTAACTAAAATGGATATTTTCTTTTCCAATGTGTAGTTCTAACGTTTTAAAAGAAAAAGTTTTCTACTCTTTTTTTTTCAAATATTTTTATAAAAAAAATTTCTATAGAAAATTTTTTTATTAAAAATTTTTCTATAGAGAATTTTTTTATCAAAAATTTTTGTATAGAAAATTTTTTTTTACAAAAATTTTTCTATAGAAATTTTTTTTTACAAAAATTTTTCTATAGAATTTTTTTTTATAAAAAATTTTTTATAGAATATTTTTTTTATCAAAAATTTTTGTATAGAACATTTTTTTTTATCAAAAATTTTTCTATAGAAAATTTTTTATCAAAAATTTTTTTATTGAAAATTTTTTTATCAAAATTTTTTCTATAGAAATTTTTTTTATGAAAACTTTCTTTTTTTATAGAAATTTTTTTTATCAAAAATTTTTCTATAGAACATTTTTTTTATCAAAAATTTTTCGATAGAAAATTTTTTTATCAAAAATTTTTCTATAGAAAATTTTTTTAAAAAGTTTTACTGTAGTGTATTGCACAAAGAATCCCAATTTATTACAATTATTTATTATTGTAATAAATAGTTTTTTGATAAAACCAAAAAAGGGAAACCTTTCCTCGACGCGTTTCGATGGTTGGTTAGACCATCTCATCAGGAGGATTATCCCTAATTCTAGACAGAGCGAAAACCTCACATTATGTATAATTTGAGGGACTGAATAAATACGAATTATTATTATTGTGTCAAAAATTTTTCTATAGAAAATTTTTTTATCAAAAAATTTTTTATAGGAAATTTTTTTATCAAAAATTTTTCTATAAAAAATTTTTTTATCAAAAATTTTTCTATAGAAAATTTTTTTATCAAAAAGTTTTTTTTATAGAAAATTTAGTTATCAAAAATTTTTCTAAAAAAAATTTTTTTTTTCAAAAATAAGCCAAAAATTGTTTACGGAGAAACCAAAATTTCTCGATGAGTTTCGATGGTTGGTTAGGCCATCTCTTCAGGAGGATTATCCCTAATTTAGACAGATCGAAAACCTCGCATTAATACTTATTTACAAACAAAACTTTTTAGAATTATATTCATAAAACATCTAAATTGGGGATAATCCTCCTAAAGAGATGGCCTAACCAACCATCGAAACGCGTCAAGGAATTTTGGTTTCTCCGCAAACAATTTTTGGCTTTTTATCAATAAATTGGTCTGTTACATTAATAAATAAATGTAACAGATTTGGGATCAAATGCGAATAGTCATTCTTTTTGAATAATATTTACATCCCGACAATTTTGTTATTTTTTGAAAATTTTTTTATAAAAATTTTTCTATAGAAATTTTTTTTTTCAAAAATTTTTCTATAGAAAATTTTTTTATCAAAAATTTTTCTATGGAAAATTTTTTTATCAAAAATTTTTCTATAGAAATTTTTTTTATCAAAAATTTTTCTATAGAAAATTTTTTTATCAAAAGTTTTTCTATAGAAAATTTTTTTATCAAAAATTTTTCTATAGAAAATTTTTTTATCAAAAATTTTTCTATAGAAAATTTTTTATCAAAAATTTTTCTATAGAAAATTTTTTATCAAAAATTTTTCTATAGAAAATTTTTGATAAAAAAATTTTCTATAGAAAATTTTTTATCTTAACTGTTTCTATAGAAAATTTTTTATCAAAACTGTTTCTATAGACAATTTTTTTTATTAAACATTTTTCTCTAGAAAATTTTTTTATCAAACATTTTTCTATAGATAATTTTTTTATCAAAAATTTTTCCATAACAAATTTTTTTATCAAAAATTTTTCTACAGAGAATTTTTTCTCAAAATTTTTTCTTTAGAAAATATTTTATCAAAAAGTTTTATATAGAAATGTTTTTATCAAAAAGAAAAAAAAATTATGAAAAATTTTCTAAAGAAAATTTTGTTTATTAAAAAATTTTCTAAAGAAAATTTCTTTAATCAAAAATTTTTTTATAAAAATTTTTTAGAATTTTTTTTTATTTTTCTTCAGAAAAATATTTTTATCGAAAAATTTTGTATAAACAAATATTTTTATTCAAATTTTTTTTCGATATATTTATATTGAAAATTTTTTATTGATCGATTATGGAAAAAATTTATTATCGATCTAAATCTATAGAAAAATATTTTTACCGAAAAATTTTCCATAGGAAAATATTTTGATCGAAAAATTTTCCAGAGAAAATTTATCAAAAATTTTTCTAGCCTTAGCTTTCTCTCATTGGAAAATCGTCTCCTTTAGTTTTTTTCGATTAGAGTAAAAGCTTATCGAAGGGACCATACGTCAAGTCAATGTATGGAAGTGCAATATCTTCATATTATAGAGTCTTTGGTTGGACTAAGTGTATAGGACTAAAAGAAGACAATGTCGAAAATTAAATTGACTTCTTTTTATTAAAATTTGCCCTCGTATCTCCAAAACTTGCCAGAGAAACGATATTGTTTGTGGATTAAACATAAGAATGTCAGGTTGGTTTGAATCATTTTTTTCTTTAAATTTTGCTACAAATGACAGTAATGGGATAACATTGATGTATTATTAAGAATAATTTTTCTATACTTGAAGGAATGAAATAAATACTTGAAATATTTTTATGACAACATAAAAATACCAAATTCAATGTCATCCCTTAGACTTGATATTCCTCATATTTGTAGAATATAATGAAAAAATCTTTGGCTTTAGAAATTGAATTGAATGCACTCAAGTTGAAAAATTCTATTGTACCCCAAAGAAACGCAAAAAGAAATATTTATACTTATTAAGTATAAATATTTGCTTAAAACTTCAACCAATGAACATCCTCCTCTAAAACCAAAAATGTTTGAAATCGAGAAAAAGGAACAAATATTCCAAAAACTCGAAAAAATTCATATGTTTATTTAAGGTTATGATGATGATGACGGGGTATCTGTCTATATTTTTTGAAGCTTTAGAAATACTAAAAATTTGTTTCTGGTATAAAAATAACAATGAATATTTTTTATTTGTTTGTTGCTTCTTATTTTTTGTATGAATGAATTTTGGGTTATTATATTTTTTTTTAGATGATATTTCCGTTTATTACATTGAGATCCCTTTTTTGCGCCACAATGCGTTAATATTTTTTGACAATTTCATTATTTTACTTTCAAAAAGAAAAAGGTTTTTAAATTTTATGAATTTGTTTGAAATTCTTAAGGAAAATCCTTTTTCCTTGGCTTTTAAGGAATAAAATTTGTAAAATTTTATTTTTTAAGTTATCTTGAAAAAAGGTCAAATTTTTTGTATACTTAATAATGATGATTTTGTTAAAGGAAAGTTATTAAAATTTAACTTTCCCTCCTACTAATTAGAGAATAACACCCTTAAGTTATTATTATGATTTTTATTAAATTTTTTATATTAGTGTTTTTTTTGAAGGAAAATATTTTATTTAATGTTTGTTTCTAACCAAATATAAAAGTTAACAAGTAGAAAATTTTTAAAATTTAATATAATTTTAATAAGGTTGAAAAAATTCTTAAAATGTTTTTCATTGATTTGATTTTTTGCTTGAAAAAGTACTCATTATTTAAGAAAAAGCTGAAACTTTGATGATACAATTTTTTTCTAGAGAAATAGCAGGACTTAAAAATGAATCCTTGAAAGAATAATGTTTATTTGAATTATGCATTACTTACTTAAAATTTGTGAATTCTACATATACTTAGGGACTTACCTAAAAAAGAAAAGAAATTATAAAATGTTATTAAATAGTTTCGAATATTTATACAAAAGTTTAAAAATAAAAATTTAGAACAATATAGAATTTATAAAAACTTATATTATTTTTAATTTAAGATACAAATTGCCTTGAAAAATGTGGATAAAATTTGATTTTATTTTTCTATACATTCAACTTCAATGGCGCTAATTGAATTGGTCAAATAATTTTTCGATAACTTTTTTTGAAGTATACTTTTCTTTAGCCTCAAAATACGGTCACATTGATAAAACATTTAATTGAAATTATTAAATATTTGATCCTTGTAGTCTGACCACAAAATATTTTTGAGGTTCAAACAAGAAACATGTTGATTTGAAGAAACAAAATCAATTTTCCTAATGTGACCACGCAAGAGCAAATATTTTATTAAATTTTGATCAAATAATTATTTAATCTTACAAAATTTTTGTAACATCAAACAGGGGCAAATAACAGCTGAGCATATGTATTGTTTACTATTAAAACAGAAACAATAACATCAAATATGAGAAACAACAACATCAAATTTGAGAAACAACAACATCAAATTTGAGAAAAAACAACATCAAATATGAGAAACAATAACATCAAATTTGAGAAACAACAACATCAAATTTGAGAAACAACAACATCAAATATGAGAAACAAATTGCTAGATACCAGTGTTGCCACCAACCAAATGTTAAATTACACATGTATCATACCAAAATTACACATGAGATTAAGAATTACACATGCTTTTTTTTGGCAAAAACTTACTTGGCCTATATTTGCAACCTGTTAAGGTCAAAGGCCGAGCAAATTTTAGAATTCTATGCGTTTCGATCTTGTGCGCATATTCTCAAACTTCGTAGGCCATGTTTTAAAAGACTTTCCTCTACATGGTCTTTTCATCAATGTTTCGGATGACCCCTTCTAACATATGGGAGAACTCGCGGCACATGGTAGCTCATTACATTAACGAGTTATAAGGTAGTTCCCTGGCAGCATTGAACGCTGCTGCCAGGGAACTACTTTAACACTGCGAAATTAAAATATAGTTAATAACTTTTTGCAAAGTAGGAAACAATCTGTCTTTCAATGTATTCTTTAAATCAGAAACTTTTATCCAATAATCTTTTGGCTCCAAATTGCTGTGAAGCCCAAAATTTCAAAATCTAAGAGTTCAATTGCTATTTTGGGATCACAATATCCACAATTAAATAAATATCGTCACTAAAATTAAATACTTTTTTTAATTTGACGAATTGCCTCGATATAAAAATCTCGGCTATCTTGAAGCATTTGTTTCCAATAAGTATTGGGATTTTAAGACATAATTTTTTTTCGAAACGCATAGAATGTTGTAACATTAAAAAGATTGCATTATATTAATTATTTCGATTTCGAAAGGGACGTACAAATGTTTACTTTTTAAAATGCATGTGTTGAAAACTGTTAAAAAATATTACTATAGCTGGCACTCAAAAACGACAAAAATTTAAATTACACATGAGTTACACATGCAGCCAGTTACACATCGTCTACACATGAAAATAAAAATTACACATGATATGTGTAATTACACCTAAAGTGGCAACACTGCTAGATACACAATTTTGCTTTGAAAAAATTTGATCAAATATTTTTTGGGAAAACATTTACGGTCCAATTTATAAAAATTGTATATTTTGGCTTATAAGCTTACAATATTTATCATACACTTATTGTTTAATAAGCCATTAATAAAAATTTGATTTTATAAACATGTTATGAACATATTATAACAATTACACACTTTTATAGTTTTTGTGCTTTTATGTTGGTAATACCACGTTTCAAATTGTCATTTTGTGCTGTTCAAATAAAAATTATATAAGTAAATTACAATTTGAAAAAATTTCTGTATATGAAGTAGCTCAGTGGGTAGTGTCTCCGCCTAGCAGTCGTAAGTCGTGAGTTCAAATCTCAGTGAAGAATTGAGCAAGAAATTTTTTTAATTTATTTCTTTAATTACATTAAAAAATGTATCTTTATTGATGCCAGTGTTCAAATCGGAACAGGTCATTTTCACTTTTTTAATTTTTCTTATTAAAAATTATTTTTTTATTAAAAAACATTTTGAAGAAAATTTACTCCAATCTGGTTACTTTTTTCAAGATTTTAGAAAATCGTGCCGCTAAGCAATCTACTGATTTAATATAAGATATACTGTGAAAGTATACATATGTATGTATATATGGTAAGGCGTTACTTAAGGTAGAATCAACATATTTTTGAATAAAGAGAAATTAATTATCGATTTGTTGTAAGGATCAATGAAAAATGCATTCATAAAGTCTTTTTTCTTTAATCGCAGATAAATAGTATTAAATAATATAAAAATCGTATTCCTTTTTTTCAATTAATGTTTTTAAATTTATATAAAAAATCATTTTGTTTGCCATCAAATGTGTTAAAAATAAAAAAAAAGTCGCAATTATCAAATTTTTAAGCAACCAAACTTTTTATTGTATGCTTATAGTTGGGTACAGGCCACAATAAAAATTTCAAATTTTATGATAGGTTATAACAGTTTAATAAAATATTTTTCCTTTTATAAATTCAATTTTTCCCATTTTAACTTATAGTAGCTTTAAAACCTATTATAGTTTGTTTATAAATTAGGCTGTTAATCTTTAGTGTGACCATAAATAAAAACTGTTTTTTTGTTTATACTTTGAACGTATTTTTTCTGTATTTTATCAAATAAAAATCGTCAAAGAAATGTGCAAGTGTGACCACAAATTTTTTATTATATTGTTTTGACAATATTTTACTCAAAATATTTGATTTAAATGTTTAATGAGTCTGACCGTACCTTTAGTTTCTGTGAATAACCCTTATCGGCAATAAATTGTTTTTCAGAGATATTTCCCTTAGGGTCAGATGTGCAAAACACAAATCTTTTGATTTGTTACTTTATGCGGCACTCACTTTGAGAAAAGCTTTCGGACTTCTCACTATTCGTTCACAACATATTCAACATAAAATTTCTCGTTATACATTTTTTCAACAAAAGTTGCTATAACTCACAAACTAATAGCCCGACAGTCAAGTTAATAAACAAACCTTTTGAGAGTTAAGGATATAAATCGAATCTATTTTATGGTACTAGGGCAGGTTAATAAATACTTGTCTATTTGCATTTCCCGGCTACTTTTAAAAAGACAACGCTGACCCTGCGTTATCCTTTTTAAATTTGAACAAGCTGCCTTAGTTAGTTTGCATTTTGTAGCCATTCGTAGCAGAGTGCCTCGAAGTTTAAGAAGAAAATTGGAAAAAGTGAATTTCATGCTCTTTTATTTTTTCGAAAGCAAAAAAAATCACTGATACCAATGGTAGGCTTGAAAAATATTATAATAATCCATTTCCATGAATTTCGATGTAGCAGTATAAGCACCAAAGTTCCAGAATGCTCTGATGCTCAGTTGAGGTCTCTACATTCAAAACAACTTAAATAATTCATGATTTGGTTTAAGCCCATCAAAAATTAAAAGTGGAAAAGATTGTGGATATAATAAGCAAACCATGTGAATCAGTGGTTTCAATTTTAAATGTTTTTTGGCGTTTTTAAACGGCAATATAGGCGAGTTATTGTACCGTTTGATAACCTCCGACGAAATGCGTATCCATCACAACACCCAGTGGACCAAACATTGGGTTTGTCAGTTTGAATCGGCTTCAAAATAGAAAAAAGTGGGATCAACAGCCAATAATGTTATGGCCACAGCTTTTTAAAAATGAAAGGGGTACAATCATCTTTGATTGCCTTTAAAAGGGGAAAATAATCAACTTAGACATATACCGTTTCCAACCCCTTACATAATCCGACATATTCTCTAGATTCAGCCCTGAAAGACTATTTCTTCTTTCCAAACTTTAAGAAATGGCTTGACAGAAAAGATATGATTTTAAAGAAATAATCTTATAAAAAGCGACTTTTTTTTGATGATTTCGGCCAATTATATTTTTCGAGAGAAACGTTGGACTAGGTAATAAATGAAAAAAAGGTATGGCCTTATTGACCTGCCCTCGTAATAGAAACATGTATGTGCTATGAATTTTTCAGCCCAACTGCTATGCATTTTTATTAAAATTTGTTAATATATTTTTAATATTCCGCTATTTTGCAATGGAAAACTAAAAAAATTAATAATGACCTTTGACCCCGGGGAAAAAGTGTTAAACTTCTGTAATATAACAAAAATATTACCGCATACGTCCTCTTTATACTAAGCAAAAATATTTATTATTACTTTTACTAAAATTGAACTTAGATACAATTTAACAAGCATATAATCAAATTATGACCGAAAAATTACATTTTCGCGAAATACTAAGATTTAAAATCGTAGGTACGGCGAAACGGTTCAAGATATCGACACAATTTTTTCCGTGTTTTATTCTCTAATTTGTTTCTTTTATGAACTTGAAACGACAATTTATAATTTATAATATTTGTTGAACAAAATTTTCAAAAAATCAAAAAATGATTTTTGAAACCGACCTGAGAAAAAAGTAAAATTTTCTAATATGAAAAAAAAAATAAGTAAATTTGATAATATTTTAACGAAATTCAGCCATTTAGTACTAACAGGCCATAGAATTGAAAATCATATCTGACTTTGGAATTTTTTTTATTCTAAAGTATTAATTAAGTTATTTACAATCAAAATAAAGTATTTTGTAATTTAGGGCGGGCCATAGGCACGCTTTACGCCCTCCGATTGGCCTAAAATTTTCAAGAGATTATTTTTTAAAGAAATCTGGGCGTTCGCCGCATACAAATGTAACTTTGAAAAATAACTGGCACTCTAATGTTCATTGGTTCAAGAATTAGATATGGGTTAAAAAAGTACCAAAAAATAGTTTCTAACATTTTTTAAAAACTATAAGGCTCGTTTCTAAAACGGAACCAAGCACGTGTCTTCTTTTTCTCATAGCTTATTTAAAATCAATTTAAATTATGTTTTTTTTTCTATATAAAAAAAATGCAATACTTCGGCAAATGCTACTTAAAGAATTGAATATAGTATATATTCTTTATTTGAAAAGGGAATAGCAAAGAGAAGAAATGCGGTGGAAAGAAAAGATAAAGCTTTATATTATTTAACACCGAAACTGCACTTCATGTGTATTTTTAGACCAATAAAGTTGCGACATCTGTTGTTAGGTACGTATATTATTTAAGCTTTTTTCCTTAGCCAATTTTATGTCTTTTACATCGGCAGCGTGCTAATGGGCAGGGCTATGGATTATTTTTTGGTTCCATGCTTTTTTAAGTAATACGATTACATTAATGAATAAAATTATTATTTGAGTCAATCGAATAGTATACAAACATATATAAATAATAGGGTAGAGCGAAAGAAACTTTTTTTAGAAATTCGATACTTTTTAATTAAAAATCGAAAAAAAAAAAATCAGAAAAAAAATTATTCTTTCTAGGTCAATGTCCTGAGGTGGAGCACAGGACATTCATTTCCAGGTTAAATTATCTGAAACAGCTTTCCTTAGAGTCATAAAAACCAAAAATCCATGCTAAAGTTTTGGAGTTATTGCAATTTTCCCCACAAAATTGGGTCCTTTTCAAAATGCCTAAGAATAAGCTGAAACAAAATTTACTTTTGAATATAGAAATTAAAAAATAAGACACACGTTACTATTTTAAAACTTGTAGGTTTAATTCGATTTTACTAAAATTTAATCAAATGTATATAGTTTTTTTTATACGGAAAAATGGTACTTTTTTAAGGATGGTTTAAAAACTTAATTTTTATGTTTTAGAAAATTTTGTCAAACAAATATTCAAAATTTAAATTTTTTTCATCGACATATTAAAAAAGACAGATATGATAATAAAATCCAAAAAAGGTGATGATGATTTCTAATACGGTTTTGCAGTACCTGCAATTTGAAATTGTCGAATTTCGCTAGAAGTAAATTTTTGGACATGGTTTGAGTTTTTATTTGAATAAAACTAATACTCAGTTTATGAAAAATGTCTGCTAAAACTTTTTTGATATTGAAAATGCTATGCCCTTTTTTCATTAGGGTCAAAGGTCAAAATTTAATTTTTGTATGAAAAAATTACGGAATTATATGAATTTAGTAGCGAATTTTGATCAAAATTATAAAAATAATAATTTTTTGGAATGATTTAATTGTTTTATTAAAAATTAATATTTTAACCCTCAACAGACCCAAAATTTTCGTTGTAGAAAAAATTATGCGTTCAAATGGAAATCTAACGAAATTTTGGGATCACTAAAATTTTTCATGAAATTTTTTTTTTTTTTTCATACAAAATCGAAATTTTTCATAAAAAACTTTAAATGGCTGTAACTTTGTTATTATGCGTTTAAATGGAAAGCTAACGAAATTTTGGGATCTCTAAAATTTTTCATAAAAAAAAAAATTTTTTTCATACAAAATCGAAATTTTTCCTAAACAAACTTTAAATGGCTGTAACTTTGTTATTATCCGTTTAAATGGAAATCTAACGAAATTTTGGGATCACTAAAATTTTTCATAAAAAAAAAAATTTTATTATGCGTTTAAATGGAAATCTAACAAAATTTTGGGATCTCTAAAATTTTTCGTAAAAAAAATTGTTTTTTCATACAAAATCGAAATTTTTCATAAAAAAAACTTTAAATGGCTGAAACTTTGTTATTATGCGTTTAAATGGAAATCTAACGAAATTTTGGGATCACTAAAACTTTTCATAAAAAAAATTTTTTTTTTCATACAAAATCGAAATTTTTCATAAAAAAACTTTAAATGACTGTAACTTTGTTATTATGCGTTTAAATGGAAATCTAACGAAATTTTTGGATCTCTAAAATTTTTCATAAAAAAAAAATTTTATTATGCGTTTAAATGGAAATCTAACAAAATTTTGGGATCTCTAAAATTTTTCGTGAAAAAAATTGTTTTTTCATACAAAATCGAAATTTTTCATAAAAAAAACTTTAAATGGCTGAAACTTTGTTATTATGCGTTTAAATGGAAATCTAATGAAATTTTAGGATCACTAAAATTTTTCATAAAAATTTTTTTTTTTCATAAAAATCGAAATGGAAATCTAACGAAATTTTGGGATCACTAAAATTTTTCATAAAAAATTTTTTTTTTTCATACAAAATCGAAATTTTTCATAAAAAAAACTTTAAATGGCTGTTACTTTGTTATTAAGCGTTTAAATGGAAATCTAACGAAATTTTGGGATCACTAAAATTTTTCATAAAAAAAAAATTTTATTATGCGTTTAAATGGAAATCTAACGAAATTTTGGGATCTCTAAAATTTTTCGTAAAAAAATTTTTTTTTTCATACAAAATCGAAATTTTTCATAAAAAAAAACTTTAAATGGCTGAAACTTTGTTATTATGCGTTTAAATAGAAATCTAACGAAATTTTGGGATCACTAAAATTTTTCATAAAAAATTTTTTTTTTTTCATACAAAATCGAAATTTTTCATAAAAAAACTTTAAATGGCTGTTACTTTGTTATTAAGCGTTTAAATGGAAATCTAACGAAATTTTCGGATCACTAAAATTTTTCATAAAAAAATTTTTATTAAGCGTTTAAATGGAAATCTAACGAAATTTTGGGATCTCTAAAATTTTTCGTAAAAAATTTTTTTTTCATACAAAATCGAAATTTTTCATAAAAAAAAACTTTAAATGGCTGAAACTTTGTTATTATGCGTTTAAATAGAAATCTAACGAAATTTTGGGATCACTACTTTTCATAAAAAAAATTTTTTTTTTCATACAAAATCGAAATTTTTCATAAAAAAACTTTAAATGACTGTAACTTTGTTATTATGCGTTTAAATGGAAATCTAACGAAATTTTGGGATCTCTAAAATTTTTCGTAAAAAAAAAATTTTATTATGCGTTTAAATGGAAATCTAACGAAATTTTGGGATCTCTAAAATTTTTCGTAAAAATTTTTTTTTTCATACAAAATCGAAATTTTTCATAAAAAACTTTAAATGTCTGTAACTTTGTTATTATGCGTTTAAATGGAAATCTAACGAAATTTTGGGATCACTAAAATTTTTCATAAAAAAATTTTTTTTTTTCATACAAAATCAAAATTTTTCATAAAAAAACTTTAAATGGCTGTTACTTTGTTATTAAGCGTTTAAATGGATATCTAACGAAATTTTGGGATCAATAAAATCTTTTTAATAAATAAATATTTTTATAATTTTGATAAAAAATCGCCACTAAACTTATAACTTTCCGTAATTTTGTCAAAAAAAAAACAATAATTTGACCCTGGCGAAAAAAGGGTTAACTTTACCCTTTTGAAATTTGTTTAAAGAAAATTTTAAATTTTTTATCTTAGCAATCTTTTAAACCGTTACATGTGTATAATTTTATCGTACTAGAGTTTAATTAAAATAAAATCATTGAAAAATCTCATTATTTGCAAAAAAAACTTCTAACATTTTTTTGAATTGATTTCTAACCTCTGATTAATATCCTTTCCATACATACAATAAACAAAACACAATATTCACATTATTTATTAGATAGTTTGTTTGCCACCGATTTTCATTTAAATCCTTCGTTGTCGCCTTTTGTGTTTATTACTTCCGTAGTAGTTAGCAGCGTTTTTTCAAATATCCGTTGCTATTGCCAAAGTTGCCTGTTGCACTTACCATTTGCATTCGTTCATTCATTCATATATTGTACGAGTATGTATTGTTTGTGGTGACAACCTTATGGTGAACTTAACTTGAACTTGCTGTTCAAAAAATCCTTTTTCCATAAGTTAATAACAAAAGCTCAAAATTTGCAGTTAAATATGGCATTTACAAAGCGAAATATGCCATAAATACCCTTTTTGCACGGTTTTACATATGAGAGGAAGAAGTAAGGATATGTGCGGTTTACAAGGGATTTTAGTCCAGTCAAGTCCAGCGAACATTAAGAGTAATGTTAAGTGGTAAGTTGTACTCCAATATTGTGAAGAAAAAGCTCTTAGATTAAATTTATGAGTAGAATTTAGAAAAAGCTTTTTTTAGAAAGTTTAAAGTCTACGAGAAAGCAAGAAGCTTTTACCAAAGACTCTATAATATAAAGATTTTGCACTTCATACATTTGTTTTCTGTCAAAAGTGAGATAAAAGTGGATAAAGAACAATGAAAAACACATAAACGCACGAACAAACAAACATACTTTTCATTAGCAAGTGTGTGTGCCTTAGCTTTCTCTCATTGTATAAACATCTCCATTAGTTGTTTCCGAATTAGAGTAAAAGCGGTATGCTCTATTTTGTACGGGATTTATCGAAAAGACCATACACCAAATCAATGTTTTTTAATTCTACTTTGAATGTCTCAAATTTAAAGACATTATTTAAAACCACACCTTTTTGTTTGCTGGGTAGTCCCCAATCTATTGTCATATATGTATGTGTGCTATTCACAATTGTTGTTTGCAATGTTTTGTTGCGTTTAAATGTTGTCTATCTCGCTATTATTGTCATTACAATAGTGTTTGGCGTTATTGTTTGTAAACGAGTCTGTCCGTCCGTCCGTCTGTCCTTCAATCCATTCCATTACATCTATTTGTCCGTCCGTCCATACCATTTCATTCAGACTTTCCGCCATCCGGTTCTCTGTTTGCATCCTTGTGCAGCATCACCACATTCTGGTGGCTGTCGGTGATGCTATTTCTGCTCTTCTATTTCGTTTAATGTTGCACGACAGACAGTCATCGCAGTGGCGAATACAAACAATATCGTGGTATTTTACACTGTTTATTTTGGTTTTTGATCTCTGGATAGATGTTGTTGGCGTTTGTCTCTGATGCTCCTGATGCTGTTGATGTTGGTGTGGGAGTACCATCAACAGTTGATAAAAGGCATATTATGTCAATCAATGTGTATTTTTATCTTTATTCTTCAAACAAAGGCTATTAAAGATGTGATTTGGTTGGGGGTTTTAAATTGTGAGAGATTTTTGTAAGTTTCGTTTTAAAGAAACATTTTTTAATTTTAAATAATTTATACAAAAATCGTGTCCGAAAAAAATAGAATAATAACTACTTAAATTAAAGTAATAATTAAAATATTAGCAATTAGACAGTTGGGCTTTTTCATCATTAACATTTTTTCTAAAAATTTTTGGTCACATTTTTTAAACATACTTTTACTCGATTGAGTCGTTTTTTGATAATTTTAGGCCAAATATGCAAATATATGCAAAAACTGCCTGCACTGTTGTAAAGCCACGACATTGGTTTTTTATTTACAGAAACTTTTTTTCAGAACTTTTTATTTGAAAGAAGTTATATTTTTTTAAATTTTAATCGATTTCTATTCTTCACAAAAACAAGTTTTAAAAATTGTTGCACTGGTAATAAGTTTTTAGTAGCTCCATTTTAAAAACGACCCTTCAGAATTTAGTATTTAGACAGGATTGGGTAGATATTATATCAATGGGAGCCATCTTTGAATAACCTATTTCTTGAAACGCCCCAATAATATAAAATTGGTTAAGAACATGGTATTTGATAACCCAAAAAAGAAATCACTGATTCAAAAGTGTCTTTTAATGGAAAGATTGCATTGAATGAATAATACATCAAGTCTTTTTGAATCCCACACACCCTTAGTGAGATGAACTGACTACCTTGTTCCGAATTCATTTTCCTGTCCCAAACTCATTTTCCTATAACAAAATGTGTCCCAAACTCATTTTCTTATAAAACAAGTTGACAATTTTTTTATAGAAAAATTTGTCCTAAACTAATTTTTTTATTGAAAAATTTGTATCAAACTAATTTTTCAATAGAAAAACTTGTCCCAAATTAATTTTTCTATAGAAAAATTTGTCCCAAATTAATTTTTCTATAGAAAAATTTGTCCCAAATTAATTTTTCTATAGAAAAATTTGTCCCAAATTAATTTTTCTATAGAAAAATTTGTCCCAAATTAATTTTTCTATAGAAAAATTTGTCCCAAATTAATTTTTCTATAGAAAAATTTGTCCCAAATTAATTTTTCTATAGAAAAATTTGTCCCAAATGAATTTTCTTTATAGAAAAATTTGTCCCAAATGAATTTTTCTATAGAAAAATTCGTCCCAAACTCATTTTTCTATAAAAAAATTTGTCCCAAACTCATTTTTCTATAGAAAAATTTGTCCCAAACTCATTTTTCTACTACAAAATTTGTCCCAAACTCATTTTTCTATAGAAAACATTATCCCAAACTAATTTTTCTATAGAAAAATTTTTCCCAAACTCATTTTTCTATAGAAAAATTTATCGCAAACTCATTTTTCTATAAAAAAATTTGTCCCAAACTCATTTTTCTATAGAAAAATTTATCCCAAACTCATTTTTCTATAGAAAAATTTGTCCCAAATTAATTTTTCTATAGAAAAATTTGTCCCAAACTAATTATTCTATAGAAAAATTTGTCCCAAACTCATTTTTCTATAGAAAAATTTGTCCCAAACTCATTTTTCTATAGAAAAATTTGTCCCAAATTAATTTTTCTATAGAAAAATTTGTCCCAAACTAATTTTTCTATAGAAAAATTTGTCCCAAACTCATTTTTCTATAGAAAAATTTGTCCTAAAATCATTTTTCTACAGAAAAATTTGTCCCAAAATCATTTTTCTATAGAAAAATTTCTCCCAAACTCATTTTTCTATAGAAAAATTTGTCCCAAACTCATTTTTCTATAAAAAAATTTGTCCCGAACTAATTTTTCTATAGAAAAATTTATCCCAAACTCATTTTTCTATAGAAAAATTTGTCCCAAACTAATTTTTCTATAGAAAAATTTTTCCCAAACTCATTTTTCTATAGAAAAATTTGTCCTAAAATCATTTTTCTACAGAAAAATTTGTCCCAAAATCATTTTTCTATAGAAAAATTTGTCCCAAACTCATTTTTCTATAGAAAAATTTGTCCCAAACTCATTTTTCTATAGAAAAATTTGTCCCAAACTCATTTTTCTATAGAAACTCATTTTTCTATAGAAAAATTTATCCCAAACTAATTTTTCTATAGAAAAATTTGACCCAAACTCATTTTTCTGTATAAAACTTTGTCCCAAACTAATTTTCTACATCAAACTAACTCTTGAAAAATCAAAATCAAAGAATTTTTATTATTTCGTGATAAAAATATAAACAAAAATAACTTATACCCCAAAAATATTGAAGTTTGCCAAAATCCTCAAAATATTAAAATCAATTTTGTATAATGATCAAATTATTTCTTATTAATTGATTTATTTATTTGATCTTGTGCTCTTGAAATTTAACTCCTTCACCAAAAAAACAAATTCTCAGTCTCTTGTGAAGTCACTGACAGCAATTGGATATCTTTTCGTAATAAATTATAACTTAAGCAGATATTGGATCTATTGTATCTTGCGTCAGTGTAAAGAGACATAGTGGCTGTTTGGGATAAATTTAAGAGGGGGTTATGAAGTCTATACAGTTCTTTTTACTATCCATCATCGCCTTAGACGCGTTAATTGTTTATGAAAAGTGTGCGGTGTGTTGGATATTGTGTTGTGCCACACTTTAATTTGTGTTCGAAGCGAGGAGCATATGCAACACAAATAAACGCAATGAAATCCTATGACTAAGAACAATGTTTTCGAGACATTAAACATTCTGGCTGGCAAGACAAATGTAACACAATAATTTCTTTTAATATTTTTTCTTAAGTTTTTTTTTTCTTATAAAGATTTGTTTTTTTGTTTATTCAAGTAGAAATAATCGGGAAAAGAAAGAAAATTTCGGTATCTTATAAAAAACCTGCTGATTGAAAGTGATAAATTGTTTTTCTTTTTGTTTCCACTTGTTAAAAGGGGAGTCCGTTTAAAGGCTTTTTCCCAAATGGTTTCTATTCTCTGGCACTTTAACAATAAATCGTTTGTCTTAATCTTAAGTAAATACCGGCCTTTATTATGTTTTTAGCAAAACCCTTTGAAATTATTTGAGACAAAAAAAATTATTTTACTTTATCTTAATTATGATTAAAATGTAATTGTCAAAATTTTTTTATTTTCAACACCTTTTGTTGCTTTCAAGAATCTAGAAGATTTTTAAAAGAAAATTTTAAAATAGTATTTTTCTTTTGGATATTTTATTTTTAATCTGGCAGCTTTCACATAAATTCCTACCAATTGACCTCAATGTTAGAATGTTTATAAAATGGAACATTTGCTTTTTATTTAGTGTTCAAATTTTATTTTCTGTAAACATTAAAAACTCATTAATTTTAAAGCTAAATCATGTAAATCGTTAAATTTTAATTTCAATGAATTTCACATAAATTTGACCTCGCACAAAAATTTTCAATTTCATTTTGTATTTTATTTCTCGTTTTTCTATAGAAAAATTTGTCCCAAACTAATTTTTCTATAGAAAAATTAGTTCCAACCTCATTTTTCTATAGAAAATTTGTCCCAACCTCATTTTTCTATAGAAAAATTAGTCCCAAACTCATTTTTCTATAGACAAATTTGTCCCAAACTCATTTTTCTTTAGAAAAATTTGTCCCAAATTCATTCTTCAAATGATAAATTTGTCACAAACTCATTGTTTTTTTAATTTGTCCCAAACTAACTTTTCCATTGAAAAATTTGTCCCAAAATAATTTTTCTATACAAAAATTTGTCCCAAAATAATTTTTCTACAGAACATTTTACCCAAACCCCTTTTTTCTATACAAAATTTTGTCCCAAACTCATTTTTGTATTAAAAAATTCATTTTTCACTACAAAAAATTTGTCACAAATACATTTTTCTATTGAAAAACTTGTCCCAAACTAATTTTTCTATCGAATTATTTTTCCCAAGCTAATAAGCCACCTATATAGCAAAATTTGTCCCAAACTAATTTTTCTATAGAAAAATTTGTCCCAAACTAATTTTTCTATAGAAAAACTTGTCCCAAACTAATTTTTCTATAGAAAAATTTGTCACAAACTAGTTTTCTATAGAAAGATTTATCCCAAACTAATTTTTTTATAGAAAAATTTGTCCAAACTAAAAAATTTGTCCCGAACTAATATTTCTATTGAAAAATTTGTCCCAAACTAATTTTTCTATAGAAAAGCTTGTCCCAAACCAATTTTTATGTAGAAAAATTTGTCCCAAACTAATTTTTCTATAGAAAAATTTGTCCGAAACTAATTTTTCTATAGAAAAATTTGTCCCAAACTAATTTTTCTATAGAAAAATTTGTCTCCAACTAAATTTTCTATAGAAAAATTTGTCCCCAACTAATTTTTCTATAGAAAAATTTGTCCCCAACTAATTTTTCTATAGAAAAATTTGTCCCCAACTAATTTTTCTATAGAAAAATTTGTCCCCAACTAATTTTTCTATAGAAAAATTTGTCCCAAACTAATTTTTGTATAGAAAAATTTGTCCCTAACTAATTTTTCTATGAAAAATTTATTCCAAACTCATTTTTTATAGAAAAAAATTTGTCCCAAACTCATTTTTATATAGAAAAATTTGTCCCAAACTAATTTTTCTATAGAAAAATTTGTCCCAAACTAATTTTTCTATAGAAAAATTTGTCCCAAACTAATTTTTCTATAGAAAAATTTGTCCCAAACTAATTTTTGTATAGAAAAATTTGTCCCTAACTAATTTTTCTATGAAAAATTTATTCCAAACTCATTTTTTATAGAAAAAAATTTGTCCCAAACTCATTTTTATATAGAAAAATTTGTCCCAAATTGATTTTTTTTAATTTTTCTAAATTTGTCAAAAATAATTTTTCTACACAAGAATTTGTCCCAAATTAATTTTTCTATAGAAAACTTTGTCCCAAACTAATTCTTCTATAGAAATCTTTGTCACAAACTCATTTTTCTATAGAAAAATTTGTCCCAAACTCATTTTTCTATAGAAAAAATTTGTCACAAACTCATTTTTCTAAAGAAAAATTTGTCACAGACTCATTTTTTTATGGAAAAATTTGTCACAGACTCATTTTTCTATGGAAAAATTTGTCACAAACTCACTTTTTTATAGAAAAATTTGTCACAAACTCATTTTTCTATAGAAAAATTTGTCCCAAACTCATTTTTCTATAGAAAAATTTGCCACAAACTTAATTTTCTATAGAAATATTTGCCACAAACTAAATTTTCTATAGAAAAATTTGTCACAAACCAATTTTTCTATAGAAAAATTTCAACTTTCTATAGAAAAGTTTTTCTTAAACTTATTTTTCTATAAAATTTTCCTTTATTTATTAAAACAAAATGTTTTTCGTAATCGCTTACTGATGAGTCAGTTTATCTTCTTATAGATTCCCAAATTTGTTTATTCATTTTAAATCTTGTGTAAATTTAGGTCGAAATTTCTTCTTTTCTTTTGCCTATTTGTATTAATTTATAACACTTGTTCTGCTTTTTGTTACTTGGGAAATTTATATGTTAAATTTCAAAATTGTATGAGTTAAATATTAATGTAGTTCACCTCAAGCCAATTGAAACAAATTAAAAGGTGAAATTCTTTTAACACCAAATGTAATCAATGTTTGGATTTTCAGTTTTATTTGTAATCTGTCTATTTTTAGACAAGATATATTTGTCTAAACAAATTAATTTTAGAATTTTATGGTAAAATTTTGTAAATTTTTGTCTAAATTTAATTTGTTCGTTCTTTGGCAAAAGCCAAATTGCAGGTGTTTATGATTTGTACGTCAGAAAATTTTTAATTGTATGGAATTTTTCAGTTAGCAAAGTAATTAAAAAAATTACATAAAAAAATTGATCGACTTTTATTGATTTACATTTGAAATGATCTAATATAAAATGAGGAATGCATTAATATTTTACTCTTTTTTTAAAATTTGGAAAAACTTCTATGCACTCCTCAATAAAGATCAGCTTGGGACAAATTTTTCTATAGGAAAATGAGTTTGGGAAAAATTTTTGCACAAATTTTTCTATAAAAAAAATAATTGGTTTATTATTAAAAAAATTTTGTAGCAAATAGATTTAACTTAAGAAACATTTTTTCAAAACTTAATTTTTGTTCCAAAATATTGGTCTTTTTTGCATATAGATTATTTATTTTTATTTGATTAAAAAACATTTATGTAAATAATTGTTAATTATTAAGAAAATTTAATTACATCAAATAAAAATCTACTACAAAGTATTCACCCGAAAACCAGCATAACATTATACCGAAACTTTTGGTTAAATTAATTTGTTACTTCCTTTTGAGGTAAGTTTAAATATGTAAAAGAGGGAATGTTTGCAAAATTATTTAACTTTTAGTTTTATAACAAAGTTGAAGAAACACTTTGGTTGCCAACTGACTGCCTTTAGAATGATTTTCATTATAATTATTTTGAAATTTTATAATCACTTCAAAAGTTGAAGTGTAACCAGACCTAACTTGCAAACAAGTCTATGACTAGAGAGACTCAATTAAACCACAGCGAAATACATAAATCCATTATGGAGTAGTCTCGAATTGCGGAGGTAGGTTGAGGGTTAAATAAAACCTGACCACATAATACAAACAAAACAATGGCAAAAATGTAAACTCTACAACAAGGTTTTTCCTGACGACTTTTCTTATTTTCAGTTAAAAGTGGTCCTTAATTTAAATACAGCCCCGCAGGGCTAATGACAGTGTTAGAGGTGGTAATGATGATTATGAAGTTGACGACCATGATGATGACGTCCATTACGGAAAATGAGTTTAAAATTGTTGCCAGTTTGATTAAAGTATAAAGTTTTTAAAAATATTATTTTAATGAAATCTTAAAGAAAAGGAAATGAAAGTACCTTAAAGGAAAACTTTAACCCCTAGTAATAAAAAGATAAATATTTTATTAAAGATTTAAAGTTTTGTAAAACTTGAAGCAAAAATTTTAATTAAATATTTGTTCAACTATAATTTAATTAAATAAATATGTTTGTTGTAAATTTCCTTCTTGTTAGTGTTAGTAGATTTTCTTGCTAGTTTTCATTTTTCTTTATTCCAATATTTATTCTGTGTCAACACAATTTCATAATTTATTTTTACTCGAAATTTTTTGTATGTTTGAAAAACAAGGATCTTGTTTTTCCACTTCTTGTTGTCTTAGTATGAAACGGTTGTTGCCGGTTAGTCCTTTTTTCTAACATAATTACCAACATGTTGTTAGTTTTTCTCATAAAATATGTATACAGTGATTAACAAAATTTTTTAGATTGAAAGAAGGAAATAAGAAAATTTTGTCAAATATTTCCATAAATAATCCATTTGTGACAAATTTTTCTATAGAAAAATAAATTTTAGACAAATTTTTCTAAAGAAAAATAAATTTGAAACAAATTTTCTATAGAAAAATAAATTTGGGACAAATTTTTCTAAAGAAAAATAAATTTGGGACAAATTTTTCTATAGAAAAATAAATTTGGTACAAATTTTTCTATAGAAAAATAAATTTGGGACAAATTTTTCTATAGAAAAATAAATTTGGGACAAATTTTTCTATAGAAAAATAAATTTGGGACACATTTTTCTATAGAAAAATAAATTTGGGACAAATTTTTCAATAGAAAAATAGATTTGGGACAAATTTTTCTATAGAAAAATCAATTTGGGACAAATTTTTCTATAGAAAAATAAATTTGGGACAAATTTTTCTATAGAAAAATAAATTTGGGACAAATTTTTCTATAGAAAAATAAATTTGGGACAAATTTTTCTATAGAAAAATAAATTTGGGACAAATTTTTTTATAGAAAAATAAATTTGGGACAAATTTTTCTAAAGAAAAATAAATTTGGGACAAATTTTTCTATAGAAAAATAAATTTGGGACAAATTTTTTTATAGAAAAATAAATTTGGGACACATTATTCCATAGAAAAATTAGTTTGGGACACATTTTTCTATAAAAAAATTAGTTTAAGACAAATTTTTCTATAGAAAAATTTGTTTGCAACAAATTTTTCTATAGAAATATTAGTTTGGGACACATTTTTCTATAGAAAAATTAGTTTGGGAGAAATTTTTTTATAGAAAAATTAGTTTGGGACAAATTTTTTTTATAGAAAAATTAGTTTGGGACAAATTTTTCTTCAGAAGAATTAATTTGGGATAAATTTTTTTATAGAAGAATTAATTTGGGACAAATTTTTCTATAGAAGAATTAATTTGGGACAATTTTTCTATAAAAAAATTAATTTGGGACAAATTTTCTATAGAAAAATGAATTTTGGGACAAATTTTTCTATAGAAAATAAGCTGTAGATAAAATTTCTCTAAAAATACATTTTTCGATGAAAAAATTTCTTTAAAAATTTAATTTTCTGTAGAGAAATTTCTTTAAAATTAATTTTTGTATAGGAAAATTTCTCTTAAATTAATTTTTCTATAGAAATATTTCTCTAAAAATAAAATTTTCTATAGAAAAATTTCTTAAAAAGTGGATTTTTCTATAGAAAAATTTCTCTAAAAATAAATTTTTATATTCTAAAAATTTATTTTTTATAGAAAAATTTCTCCAAAAATTTATGTTTCTATAAAAAAATTTCTCGAAAAATAAATTTTTTTATAGAAAAGTTTCTCGAAAAATGTTTTTTTATAGAAAAATTTCTCTAAAAATGGATTTTCTATAGAAAAATTTCACAAAAAATTAAGTTTCTGTAGAAAAAATTTTCTAAAATTAGATTTGCTTTAGAAAAATTTCTCTAAAAATAAATTTTTCTATAGAAAAATTTCTCTAAAAATAAATTTTTCTGTAGAAAAATTTCTCTAAAAATAAATTTTTCTATAGAAAAATTTCTCTAAAATTAATTTTTCTATAGAAAATTAAAACAAAAATGATTTTTTTGAAAAATGGATTTTTTTATAGAAAAATTTTTTGAAAAATTGATTTTTCTATAGAAAAATTTATCAAAAAATGGATTTCTTTATAGAAAAATGTCTCGAAAAATGGATTTTTCGTTTGAAAAATTTCTCCAGAAATTTATTTTTCTATAGAACAATTTCTGGAAAACTGGATTTTTTAAAATTTTGCCCTGAATCCTTGTGTTTCACACTGTTTTCGTTCATAAATTTATTTGTCTGCTTCTGTTATTGCTTTTGTATTAAACAAATACGGAAAACTTTTACATAAATTATTTCCTTTTTTATTCTTTGATTCTTCCACTGGCTTCACTTTATTTATATTTACGACTCCTGGTATTTATTATGTAAAGAAAGAAAAATAATTTCTTTAATGGAGTCAAACAAAAGGGAAAAAGGAATAGAAAAGAAACAATTAATTTATTAAGTTCTTGTAAACAAAAAATATTTTTTTCTGAGGTGGAAGAAAAATAAATATTAACTTGCAACAAGAAATCAGTTTATTTATTTACTTGTTATAATTGATTTTTGTTATATAGAAAAAAAGGGTCGAAATATGAATTTTTAGGTTTTAATAAAACAATACAAATTTTCCTGTTAAACAATTTCTCTTAAGACGTTTTGACTAATTATTGCGTTGAAGAGTTTTTTATATGCAAAATACAATAGGAAGAAACAGATGCTTTTCATGTCATAAACTACTAAATGTCTGCTAGACAGACAATAAAAGAAATATGCAATAAAATGTGAAGGTGTAAAAAGAAGGAGTGTCTGTCATAACACCAGCTACAACAATAACAAAAACATTAACATTACACTTTTAAACATACCGCACAGAAGGACAGACAGACAATACACAAATCGGGATATCGACACAAGCAAAAAATTTGCATAGATAATCTTTGAAAATGTTACAGTGTAACGAATCAACAAAACACCTTACTTCTCACATTCTGTTGGGTGTTGTCTTTGCTGCACAAAAACAAAACAAAAAAGAAATGAAATTTTCTTTCACATGCAGCTGCTGACAAAAACTGAGCACAATTTAAGACAATAGTTTTATCATAAAAAAGGGAAATTTCGTACTAAGACGAATTTTGCTACGAGTATAGACAAATTTTTCTACAGAAAAATTTTGTTTTGACAAATTTTTCTATAGAAAAAATTTGTTTTGACAAATTTTTCTATAGAAAAATTTTGGTTTTGACAAATTTTTCTATAGAAAAACTTTGGTTTTGACAAATTTTTTACAGAAAAATTTTGGTTTTGACAAATTTTTCTATATCAAAATGTTGGGTTTGAAAAATTTTTCTATAGAAAAATTTTGGTTTTGACACATTTTTCTATAGAAAAATGTTGGTTTTGACAAATTTTTCTACAGAAAAATTTTGGTTTTGACAAATTTTTCTATAGAAAAATTTTGGTTTTGACAAATTTTTCTATAGAAAAATTTTGGTTTTGACAAATTTTTCTTTAGAAAAATTTTGTTTTGACAAATTTTTCTTTAGAAAAATTTTGTTTTGACAAATTTTTCTTTAGAAAAATTTTGTTTTGACAAATTTTTCTATAGAAAAATTTTGGTTTTGGCAAATTTTTCTATAGAAAAATTTTGGTTTTGGCAAATTTTTCTATAGAAAAATTTTGGTTTTGACAAATTTTTCTATAGAAATATTTTGGTTTTGACAAATTTTTCTATAGAAAAATTTTGGTTTTGACAAATTTTTCTATAGAAAAATTTTGTTTTGACAAATTTTTCTATAGAAAAATTTTGTTTTGACAAATTTTTCTATAGAAAAATTTTGGTTTTGGCAAATTTTTCTATAGAAAAATTTTGGTTTTGACAAATTTTTCTATAGAAAAATTTTGGTTTTGACAAATTTTTCTATAGAAAAATTTTGGTTTTGACAAATTTTTCTATAGAAAAATTTTGGTTTTGACAAATTTTTCTATAGAAAAATTTTGGTTTTGACAAATTTTTCTATAGAAAAATTTTGTTTTGACAAATTTTTCTATAGAAAAATTTTGTTTTGACAAATTTTTCTATAGAAAAATTTTGGTTTTGGCAAATTTTTCTATAGAAAAATTTTGGTTTTGACAAATTTTTCTATAGAAAAATTTTGGTTTTGACAAATTTTTCTATAGAAAAATTTTGGTTTTGACAAATTTTTCTATAGAAAAATTTTGGTTTTGACAAATTTTTCTATAGAAAAATTTTGGTTTTGACAAATTTTTCTATAGAAAAATTTTGTTTTGACAAATTTTTCTATAGAAAAATTTTGTTTTGACAAATTTTTCAATAGAAAAATTTTGTTTTGACAAATTTTTCTATAGAAAAATTTTGTTTTGACAAAATTTTCTATAGAAAAATTTTGTTTTGACAAATTTTTCAATAGAAAAATTTTGTTTTGACAAATTTTTCTATAGAAAAATTTTGTTTTGACAAATTTTTTTATAGAAAAATTTTGTTTTGACAAATTTTTCTATAGAAAAATTTTGTTTTGACAAATTTTTCTATAGAAAAAGTTTGTTTTGACAAATTTTTCTATAGAAAAATTTTGTTTTGACAAATTTTTCTATAGAAAAATTTTGTTTTGACAAATTTTTCTATAGAAAAATTTTGTTTTGACAAATTTTTCTATAGAAAAATTTTGGTTTTGACAATTTTTTTATAGAAAAATTTTGGTTTTGACAAATTTTACTATAGAAAAATTTTGGTTTTGACAAATTTTTCTATAGAAAAATTTTGTTTTGACAAATTTTTTTATAGAAAAATTTTGTTTTGACAAATTTTTCTATAGAAAAATTTTGGTTTTGACAAATTTTTCTATAGAAAATTTTGGTTTTGACAAATTTTTCTATAGAAAAATTTTGTTTTGACAAATTTTTCTATAGAAAAATTTTGTTTTGACAAATTTTTCTATAGAAAAATTTTGTTTTGACAAATTTTTCTATAGAAAAATTTTGGTTTTGACAAATTTTTCTATAGAAAAATTTTGTTTTGACAAATTTTTCTATAGAAAAATTTTGTTTTGACAAATTTTTCTATAGAAAAATTTTGTTTTGACAAATTTTTCTATAGAAAAATTTTGGTTTTGACAAATTTTTCTATAGAAAAATTTTGGTTTTGACAAATTTTTCTATAGAAAAATTTTGGTTTTGACAAATTTTTCTATATCAAAATGTTGGGTTTGAAAAATTTTTCTATAGAAAAATTTTGGTTTTGACACATTTTTCTATAGAAAAATGTTGGTTTTGACAAATTTTTCTACAGAAAAATTTTGGTTTTGACAAATTTTTCTATAGAAAAATTTTGGTTTTGACAAATTTTTCTATAGAAAAATTTTGGTTTTGACAAATTTTTCTTTAGAAAAATTTTGTTTTGACAAATTTTTCTTTAGAAAAATTTTGTTTTGACAAATTTTTCTTTAGAAAAATTTTGTTTTGACAAATTTTTCTATAGAAAAATTTTGGTTTTGGCAAATTTTTCTATAGAAAAATTTTGGTTTTGGCAAATTTTTCTATAGAAAAATTTTGGTTTTGACAAATTTTTCTATAGAAATATTTTGGTTTTGACAAATTTTTCTATAGAAAAATTTTGGTTTTGACAAATTTTTCTATAGAAAAATTTTGTTTTGACAAATTTTTCTATAGAAAAATTTTGTTTTGACAAATTTTTCTATAGAAAAATTTTGGTTTTGGCAAATTTTTCTATAGAAAAATTTTGGTTTTGACAAATTTTTCTATAGAAAAATTTTGGTTTTGACAAATTTTTCTATAGAAAAATTTTGGTTTTGACAAATTTTTCTATAGAAAAATTTTGGTTTTGACAAATTTTTCTATAGAAAAATTTTGGTTTTGACAAATTTTTCTATAGAAAAATTTTGTTTTGACAAATTTTTCTATAGAAAAATTTTGTTTTGACAAATTTTTCTATAGAAAAATTTTGGTTTTGGCAAATTTTTCTATAGAAAAATTTTGGTTTTGACAAATTTTTCTATAGAAAAATTTTGGTTTTGACAAATTTTTCTATAGAAAAATTTTGGTTTTGACAAATTTTTCTATAGAAAAATTTTGGTTTTGACAAATTTTTCTATAGAAAAATTTTGGTTTTGACAAATTTTTCTATAGAAAAATTTTGTTTTGACAAATTTTTCTATAGAAAAATTTTGTTTTGACAAATTTTTCAATAGAAAAATTTTGTTTTGACAAATTTTTCTATAGAAAAATTTTGTTTTGACAAAATTTTCTATAGAAAAATTTTGTTTTGACAAATTTTTCAATAGAAAAATTTTGTTTTGACAAATTTTTCTATAGAAAAATTTTGTTTTGACAAATTTTTTTATAGAAAAATTTTGTTTTGACAAATTTTTCTATAGAAAAATTTTGTTTTGACAAATTTTTCTATAGAAAAAGTTTGTTTTGACAAATTTTTCTATAGAAAAATTTTGTTTTGACAAATTTTTCTATAGAAAAATTTTGTTTTGACAAATTTTTCTATAGAAAAATTTTGTTTTGACAAATTTTTCTATAGAAAAATTTTGGTTTTGACAATTTTTTTATAGAAAAATTTTGGTTTTGACAAATTTTACTATAGAAAAATTTTGGTTTTGACAAAATTTTCTATAGAAAAATTTTGTTTTGACAAATTTTTTTATAGAAAAATTTTGTTTTGACAAATTTTTCTATAGAAAAATTTTGGTTTTGACAAATTTTTCTATAGAAAATTTTGGTTTTGACAAATTTTTCTATAGAAAAATTTTGTTTTGACAAATTTTTCTATAGAAAAATTTTGTTTTGACAAATTTTTCTATAGAAAAATTTTGTTTTGACAAATTTTTCTATAGAAAAATTTTGTTTTGACAAATTTTTCTATAGAAAAATTTTGTTTTGACAAATTTTTCTATAGAAAAATTTTGTTTTGACAAATTTTTCTATAGAAAAATTTTGTTTTGACAAATTTTTCTATAGAAAAATTTTGTTTTGACAAATTTTTCTATAGAAAAATTTTGTTTTGACAAATTTTTCTATAGAAAAATTTTGTTTTGACAAATTTTTCTTTAGAAAAATTTTGTTTTGACAAATTTTCCTATAGAAAAATTTTGGTTTTGGCAAATTTTTCTATAGAAAAATTTTGGTTTTGACAAATTTTTCTATAGAAAAATTTTGTTTTGACAAATTTTTCTATAGAAAAATTTTGTTTTGACAAATTTTTTTATAGAAAAATTTTGTTTTGACAAATTTTTCTATAGAAAAATTTTGGTTTTGACAAATTTTTCTATAGAAAATTTTGGTTTTGACAAATTTTTCTATAGAAAATTTTGGTTTTGACAAATTTTTCTATAGAAAAATTTTGTTTTGACAAATTTTTCTTTAAAAAATTTTGTTTTGACTAATTTTTCTTTAGAAAAAATTTGTTTTGACAAATTTTTCTTTAGAAAAATTTTGTTTTGACAAATTTTTCTTTAGAAAAATTTTGTTTTGACAAATTTTTCTTTATAAAAATTTTGTTTTGACAAATTTTTCTATAGAAAAATTTAGTTTTGATAAATTTTTCTATAGAAAAATTTAGTTTTAATAAATTTTTCTATAGAAAAATTTTGTTTTGACAAATTTTTCTATAGAAAAATTTGGTTTTGACAAATTTTTTTATAGAAAAATTTTGTTTTCAAAAATTTTTCTATTGAAATATTAATTTTTGACAAATTTTTCTAAAAAAAATTGATTTTTCACAAGTACTTTTAAGATTCTGACAAATAAATGGTAAAAGGTAGTTTAAATCTTTCTTCACTTTTAATATTAATCAGAATCTTAAAAGTCCTTCTAACCAATTTTAAGAACTTAAATTACATTTAATCGTGGGAATTTCCTCTTGTTCATATTTGTTTCTAAATTATTACAAAATATTTTGAAAATTATGTATCTGCTCTTATGTATGATTTAAACTAAAGATTAAGATAAAAATCCATTTAAGTAATTGATTTTGAAAGAAACATAGCCACCGACGACCGAACCAGAAAACCAACCCAATCTCGAAAAAAAACTGATACAAGCACAAAACGACTTAACTCATAAAACAAACATTAATTTTAGTGGTGGATGGTTGAATTTTGGCGGCTTTTAAGCAAAAGCCTCTACAAAGATATTGAGGCAACGAAAAAAGAAACAACAATATTACAAGTAACAAATTAATAAATCAAAGATCTCGAGTTGAGATCAGTTTTAAGTGGAGGAGAATTCAGCCTCAACAGAAAAAAAAATCAGAAAAAAAGACATTCATACTTAAGATGGCAATCAACCTGTTGTTGTTAAAATGAGCAAATATGAACAAAAAAAAAACATTTCAAGTATGCAACAAGAAGCCTGCAACAAGCACCAATAACTTGTCAGACTTAATATGGGAAGTTGCACAAACAGACAGACGAACGGACGGATGGATGGACAGACGGACGGACTTAAACACCGAATAAAGTAAACAACTATTGTGTTCTCTTTCGTATGTTGCATGTCGCCTATAATTCAAATAAAAATGCATGTTGATATAACATTAACAAAGTGTTTTCATGTCCCCGTTGCAACTCCTAGTTAATGGTGCATACTCGTTCGTATATGGCTAAATGAGTCTTTTGAGAGAGCAGCAGGATTTAAAATTTAAATACAAAACCACCACTTCAATTTCAGCTTTAAGGAGCCATTTCCACAATAAAACAAACACTTATTTAAGACATTGAATTAACTTTTTAATATTTTTTGTTTTAATAGCATTATTGTTATTACGGCGGCTTGTTTTTGAGCTGGCCGCTGTTTCCGACCATACGAGTATCGCACTTGAAACATGAGTTGAAAATTATACACCAAGAACAGCCGCTTCTCCCCTACAAAGTGTAAGTACTTATAAACTAAAATCGCATGACCACAATCACATCATACACAAACGAGCAACTAAAAGCCCATATGCAGCAGCAACTGCAGCATACTTGTGTTGCAAATGCAACAAGACACTTGTAATCAACAACAATCGACATTTAACAACCAATAAAACAATGTTCGTTCAATGATTGTTGGATTGTTGGAGTCTATTGGCCATCATCTGTGAACACTGTTAATAAATCTTGAGGCCAAAAAACATAAATATTTATTTATTTATTTATTTTTTATTTTTATTTATTTTTCGTTTGTAATACAAAAGCCTTCAAGGCCAAAAACGTATTACTTGAATTCTATATGAGTAACAATTATTAAACTTAATTAACAAATAATTTTTATATATTAATGAAATATTTAATGGTACTTAAAAAAAATTTAAATTAAATTGTACATTTTCTTTTTGGATATGGAGTAGCCTTATGACATAAAAAATATATACAAAGGTCCTTAAAACAGCAGATAGCAATAACTTCAAAGTGATTTTAGTAATTGGGTTTATGGCTAATATGGGGAAAACCTGTGAAGAATTTTGTAGTTTATGACAGATAGCCTCCAATGTAAGAAAAAAGTTTTCTCTTAAAAGCATTCAAAGAATAAGTGAATTTACGTAAATCAATTGGTAAAAAATTCCAGTCTCTTGCAATTCTTATGAGAAACGATTCTTCATATATTAAACATGATATCAATGGTTCAAAAATCTGAGGATTTCGTTCTGATCTTAAAAATTTAAATTTTGATCTCAAATAACTTGGTGTACCATTTAAAATTACTTTATAAAAAAATAACAAATTGCGGAACTTAAAATATTGTGGTACAGAACAACCTAGAAATTGGACTATAGCATGAGACACATGATCACGGTACCCAATACCATATACAAACCTTACAATTCTTTTAACAATATTAGTTAGCTTATCAATATTATATTCTAATGTACCTGAAAAAACTTCCAAGCAATAATTTATGTTAGGCATTAATAATGTATGGGCAAGGATATACTTTATCCTTGTAGGTAAATGCAATCCACAAGCATACAATCTTCTCAGAGCATAGCTAACTCTGGAAGAAACTTTATCAATATGTTCACTGAAAGTTAGACTTTGATCAATAGTAACACCCAAACAGGTAAGAGATTCAACATAGCTTATATCAGTACCATTTATAGTAATTCTAGGGTAAACAGTTCTTCGCTGACTCATGCGAAAATTTATTGCTTTAGTTTTTGCAGCATTTATAGATAGTTTATTAGATGTCATCCAATTTTGTACACTTTGAAGAGTAAAATTTATTACCGACTGTAGAACATCAGGGAAACTTTTAGAATGGCCAAAAATTAATTGAATGTCATCGGCAAAAATAAAAGGCTTCACCAACTGTAAATCTAAAGATTCTACAAAATCATTCAAATATACTAAGAACAAAATTGGTCCTAAAACTGAGCCCTGAGGTACTCCAGAAATAACAGGTGCAATATCTGACGTATTTCCATTTACATTTACATATTGGAACCTATTAGTTAAATAGGAGTAAAGAAGTTTACATGCCATGACTGAAAATTTAAATTTATGCCTCAATTTATCAATAAGAATGTTATGATCAAGTCGATCGAAAGCTCTAGACAGGTCCAAGGATATCATAACGCAATCATTACCATTGTTCAAATGCTCCCTTGCAGTATCAATTAGACCTAGTAGCATAGCAGAAGTACTATATCCCTCCCTGTACGCATACTGAACATCCTTTATAAGATTATATTTGGAAACATATTTAAGTATCTGTAACTTAAGGATATGTTCCATTACCTTAGAAACTGAGGGTAAAATGCTTAAGGGTCTGTAGCCACTATTAACCGGCTTTTTAGGAATAGGTGCTATACGAGCAATTTTGAATCCATCAGGATAAGTAGAAGTTGTTACAATCATGTTAAAAAGATGTAATAGGGGCTCAGAAATATATGGAAAAACTATTTTGATAAATTTAATAGGAAAACCATCTATTCCAATTGAATTCGACTTAACTTTTGATAAAGCATCCCACAAATCATCAATAAATACAGTTTCAAAACAAAATCCGTCAATGCAGCCATTAAATGAATCAAAATTATAAGTATTATTATTAAAATCACTGTCATTAAGAATAAACGTTTTATTGAGAAAGTTGACATCAATATTCTGTATTTGTGATTCAACACCTTCTAAGCATCCAGAGCTATTAATAATCTTCCACATTTTTTTAGATTCGCACCCACCAAATATCTTCATGTAATGTTGCCTACGGTATTTTCTTATCAATGATTTGACTTTATTTCTTAGTTTGCAATAAATTTTACGATTTTCTTCAGTTAATTGATTTTGATAATTGACATAAGCATTGTCTCTAAGAACTCTAGTATCAATAATCTCTTTTTCCTTCATCCAAGGATCATTTTTATATTTGGGTTTGAATCTAATTACTGGTATTAAATCAAAGAGGTCGGATAGTAAAGAATTTAGAACTGAAAGTTTAATATTTACATCGTTATTATTATAAAAAGTCGAAAAATCAAAGTTTTGCACATGATTTTGAAACAGATTAGGATCAAAGTTATTGAAATCTTTGTACTGTATATAATCAGTTTCACTAATAGGCATAATTGATAAAGACATATAAATAAGTGCATGGTAGGATTTAAGAAAGGGCACTTGTCCCTGACCTGAGAAATGAACTTTAGAACGGTTATTTAAAAGAAAAACATCTAATAATGAAGTTGAATGTTGGCCAACATTCCAGTGTGTTGGCAAAGAGTTATGAATAAGAGAAAGTCTAAGTCGATTACATAATGATCTAAAATTTGAAGCTTTATCAGGATCAAATACATCACAATTAAAATCACCCATAACTACTATATTCTCATACTTTGTCAATAGTTCACCCAAAATACCTTCCATAGCGTCTACATTTCCTCTTGGTAGATATACCACCCCTACTAGAATAATGTAATTATGACACAAGACTTCAATAAAAACAGATTCACATATATTATAATCTTCAGAGAAAAAGACTTTTCTGTATTTAATAGTGTTAGCAATTAAGATTGCAACACCCCCAGCTCTTGTGCAAGAAGGACGATCACTTCTACATAATGAATATCCTGGAAATTTAATGCATTTATTTTGTATTTCTGGTTTAAGCCATGTTTCAGAAAGTCCCATTAAATGTAGCCGTGAATCAATCAGCATATTTCTAAGCTCGTCTAATTTTGCAAACTGTGACTGAGGATGAATACTTTGGCAGTTTACATGTGCCATATTTAGATGGTTGTTGCAATTTGAAAATATCTGACGAAGAAAGTTGCCATCGCGTACAATAGGACCCATGTTACCATTAATGAACGTCATAGACTAGAGTAAGAAGTCCCTGCCATATCCAAAAAAAAGTGTACAAAATAAACAAAAAATACATCGGAAATAATTAGATACTGAGCTACAAATGATAATTAAGCAGAGCCATCCCAATAAAAAAAAAATATATATTTATATAATTACAAGTGCTTCATTAATAATATCACATTAGTTGTCTATGCTCAAAACTTATATCAATATTCGTATTTACACATCACTCACTAGAAACTTGATATTCTTAAAAAGGCATTATTATAAAAAAAAGATAGAAGAAAAGACAGTTTCTTGCTGTGATTAAATTAAAAGAATGAAATTTTAAGTTATGCCACTCTTTATGTAAGTGAGTGATAGACAGAAAAAATTGTATTTAATTAAAAGCTATTTTCAATATTAACAAGTTAATGGGACATTCCAAAGTATTTTAGACACTATATCAATATAGCAGTCTAAAAAACGAACTTATCTAGAGCAAAAGTTATAATTCATGATTCAATTTATGCGTATAATATTATTTTAAGATTACTCTAGATAAGTAAAGGAAAGCTTTTTAAATCTGTCACAACATTTCAAATTGAGCATGAAATGTGTGCAACCTTACAAAGTACATATTTGACAATTTACACCTTGCAAAAAAGAAGGAAGAAAATAAAAGAGTAGTATGAAAAAAGAGCAGAGAAAATAAAAGTGGAAGGGATAAAAAAAACGGAGTGAAAATAAAGAGAGAGAGAAAAAAAGTAGATTGCAAAAAAAAAAAATAGAAAAATAAAATAAAAAAAAAATAGAAAAATAAAATAAAAAGAAAACAAATAATCCATTTAAACTTGAATGCAAATTGTCAACTACTTTGCACTAAATAGATTTGTTAACAAAAGATAAAAATATGTTTAATAAAAATATTATGAAGAATAATGTTAATATAATTATTATTACTCCTAGTTATCCGAATCGATATTAATATTTGTGATGGATTCACCCTCTGCAGCTTCATTGGTATTCTTGCTCGATTCGCCTTGAACTTGGGTATAATTCGCATTATTGTTTGTCGATTGTTGACTTTTTAGTTGTTCAAAAAAAGAGAAACACTCTTCATACTCAAATATTTGTTCTGAAGAATCTTTAAAATGAATTTTAACTCGTGGAAGGTCAGAGTTTAGCAATCTAAACTTAGCAATAATATCATCCTTTCTTAAATCCCGGCATAAGCGACACAGTTTACCACCCTTTTCAGTTAAGTGATCGTTCAAGTAAATACGTTTCTGGATATTATTATTAAATATATCTGCTTCAACTAGTTTACCCCTTTTAAAATAACTTCTCATAGCCGCATCTCTCTTCGCAATAGAGTTGAATTTTAATAATACAGATTTTCTGTTGTTAATATAGTTGCATATATTTAGATCTTGGTCACATATATTAACATCAAGAATTTTAAAAATTTTGTAGATAGCTTCTTTGAGTTTAATGTCTTTTCTTGGCAAACCGTTTACAATAATATCTAATTTGTTAAATCGTTTTTGTAGTATTTCATTTTTATCTTCTAGCTGTTTAATTAGCTTACAGTTTTTTTCGTCAACGTATTTAACCAGGTTGTTGCAATTATCAACCTCTTTATTAAGATTTTTAATTTGTGCATCATAATTTCCAACTTTAGATAGTAAAGCATCTAATTTTATTTGTATACTTTCATTAGAAATTTTAACATCATTTCTCAGCTCAGCCAGTTCAGAAACATCAGAAGAGCAATCATCACATTCATAATGAAATTTGCCTTTCGAATTGTTGAAAAAGTTAATCTCATCAGCAGACACTTCGGCACAACTTCCGTGGAACCACTTGAGACATTTCTTACAGGGAACACCATTCTTCTTTGTAACATGTTTGCCACAAGAAGAATAACCACAAGGAACAATATTACTAGGCATTTTTGCTTGTCTTTTTATTTTAATATGTAAATTTGATTTACTAAACCTACGGCAAAAATATTTTAGGTTATAAACGACAAACTTTCAGGAATAAAATTTTATATTATATTAACACGTTGAACTTATTAAACATTTTATTTAATCAATAAAACTGAGTTTTGCAATCAATTAAATGTACAAATCTTTTTATAATCTTTTAGTTTCAATTATATTTTTAATTTATTAAGATAAGCTCAGCTGCGCGCAAAAAAAATCAACTTGACATTTCAGGGTTACCGTTTCTATTTATGTTTTAAGGCCTTTGAGATTTGGGAAAATGTTTGCATTTAAATAGTAAAAATCTGAAATATGATTTATTTTTCAATTTTATATTAAAATTTGTTTAAGTCTGAAATTTATATTTAAAATTTAAGATCTCAAATTATTATTATTATTATTGCCATAAATAGTTCTATTTAAAAAACGTAAAAACTTAAGTTTCGATGGTTGGTTAGGCCATTTTCGTCTCAAGAATATAGATCGAAAATAACACAGTTTATCTAAAATCCGAAATACAATGAATACGAATTATGTGCAATAGTCATTACTCTGAAGAATGAGTCTCGTGTGCTGCAAGACTTACAAAGCATCTTGTGAGGATTGAAATAGATTGAGAAGTCAATGGGCATACATATATACTGATCAAAATTCTATTGGTATATATAGTAGACCACAATGTTCCCATGCTACGTTTAGTGAGCCAATATGGTTCGAAACGTAGGTTGTTGGCAGGGACATGGTTGCTATGCTATTTTGTCGGACTGTTCCAACGGATGCCTTTCAGGTCTTGCTGGGTGTGACACCTCTTGATTTTTAAAGGATCGTGCTATCACTTTCAGAGTCAAGAAAGGGCTAGCACTTATAGCTCATGATTGGCTTTCTCTTGCTGACTTGGTGAATAGGGATAGTGGCAAATTAAGGAGTTCTTATATAAGCAACTTGATTTTAGGTGGGCGACACGCCCGCCCTTTTTCACGGACAGTCTGGGTTTCATGCTGACGGGACATGGCTATCTCAATGCGTTTCTGCATTTTCAAAGTCCGTCCTAGAATCCGGCATGTGGAAGGGGACTTGAGGACTTAAAGCACATGCTGACGGAATGTCTTTACTATTCTGACATTAGGGAGATCCCTAAGATGATAATATGGGTTTCACACTACTGGGGTGGGCTGGGAATTTAGTAAGGCATTAGCAGACGTTGAGAGATTTGAGAGGTCAGGCGAATTCGCACGTGAAGTTTTACTAGGAGGAGACGGAGGCTAAGTTAACGGAGGTGTCTTTTGAATGGCCGTTCGTGGTTTCGATGACATAGAATAGCATGTGGACCGCATTCACTGCATACTATTCACGGCCTGGTTGTGTTTTTTTCTTGTAGCTATCCCCTGTGATATTCGTGAGAGTGTTTTTGTTTTATTGTTGTTTTTGTTATTTTTTTTTAGTGGTTGTGGTTAGTGGCCAAGCTGACGGGTAGAGCGTGAGTTCGATGTGGTTGCACTTTAACCAGGTGTCTTGATCCTAGATCGACTAGGTGTGTTAGGTAGGCTCTGATCCTACCAGGGGGGAGATCAGTCCAAATAACATGATCTCAATATGATATCCGGTTTATTTGGGGACACTTGTGGACGCTTAAACTCACCCAGTGCTTGAAAACTGAGTGAGTTTAGACCATAGTGACAGGTACTCACGCTAATCTACAACAAAAATCTGTCCCAGATGAGTTATTTAAAGACACCCGCTACATATTTACGAGTGAGAAGAAATATCGAGAAAACATTAGATAGGGCTTTTATGGCGGCCTGACATTAAATTTAAAAACAAATATCGATGTATATGTGCGGGCTGTAAAAGCAACCCTAAAGTCCATTTCTAACTTAGTTAGATTTATCTCTGTTTACCACTGGAAGACTATTTTTGGAAGCATTTAGACTTCCAAAGAAATATGTAGGTAGTAAAATATCAGTCAATGAGGTTAGGTTTTTTAAAAATATCGGCGTGGCCTCTGGTCAATGAGGTTTAGTTCTTTAAAAATATCAGTGCGCTGCAGCGTGGCCTATGTTTAAGGGAGATCATTTTTTAATAGAACTTAATCCTGCAGAGTTATTTGTAATTTTTTTATCTATTAATTTGTTTAATATTTTTTCTAAAACTTGGGATTTTGGAAGGTGTCGTCCTAGTTGGTTTACTATATCTTAAAAACGACTTGCCCAATTTTATTCAAAAATATATCAATGGATTAGCAATAAAATTTTCCTTAAGAAATCACAGCACAATATTTTTGTGTGATGAACGGTTTTGGAGATTTTCAAATCTCAATTTAAAAAATAATATTATTTTTTTGTGCAAAATCAAAAAATTTTATATTTTAAGAATTCATAAAAAATCGAAAATGGAAAACGAAAAATTCGATACTCGACGATCGTGAAACTATGAATATTCCAAATAATTTAATACTTACATTTTGATATTTAAATTTTTTTGATCGATTTTTTTTAATTTCCTAAAATTTGTGATTTTTGATGTTAGTATGTCATATCTTAAAAATGTCTTGTCCAATTTTATTGAAAAATACATTACAGGATTGACAACAAAATTGCCCTTAAGACGTGCTAATACAAGATTTTTGTATGATCAAAGGTTTTCGAGTTATTTATATCGCAATGGAAAAAAATATTTTTTCTGTGCAAAGTCAAAAATCAAAATTTTTTAAAAATTCATAAAAAAATCGAAAATGTTACAAAAATACCATTGTTACTCTACGATTATAAAAAAAAATTTAGCTATTGGATGTGATTTTATTAAGAAATGCGTAAAAATATCCAAATTCTGCGAAATCATGCAATAAATAAACCCGTTTAAAATTTTAGGGTATCTCCCAAACAATTGTCTTCCTGGAATATAGGTTTATATTCTTCAAAGCCACAAATTTGATGTTATCCCTATGAAAATTCTCAAAGATATTTTTTTATGAGTGAAACCATTGCTATTGAATTTTGCAAAATTGGTTCATTAGTTCAAGTTCCTCATAGGTCTTATTTCCAGGAGTTGAGATTTGGATTAAAAATTTTAGTAAATTTTTATGAAATTTAAAAGTAATAGTTCTTATATGAACAAGAATGACTGTAGCAAATTTTTTGAAAGAAAATGGGTCTACATTTGACTCTAGCTCTCAAGCTTGAGTCTTATACTCAATGACAGAAATGGCTTAAATAAAAAACAAGTAAGAAAGTGCTATAGTCGGTCAAGCCCGACCATACGATACCCTTCACCACTAAGGTCAAAAGTGTAATTTTTCCTGTATAAAGACAAATATTTGCTAAATTTTGCCATCATACAAACATTTTCTCAAAACTAATATATTTAAGCTGTTTCCGACATTTGGACTTATATGAGAGCTAGGGTCAAATGTGGACCGATTATCTCGAAATTTTTCAAATTTACAAATTACAGTTGTTACAAAAATTATGTATGCAAAAAATAAACTTAAAATACCCATTATTTTCAGATTTACGAGCGTTTTAGTGATTTTTGTCTCATTTAGTGCGTTTTTAAAGAACATTTTGTACGGGATCTATGGTCAAATGTGAACCGATTTTAACGAAATTTGCTACAGTGATTTAGGTTTACATAAGCAGTATTTGATTTAAATTTCGAAAAAATATTGATATATGTGGTCAATATATCAATTCCGGGAAGTGGGACCTATGGGAGGTACCATAAATAATGGACCGATTTTGACGAATTTTAATAGCCATGGTCCCATTATCAAAAAAATTATCTGTGCCAAATTTCATCAAATTATCTTTAGAATTGCGACCTGTAGTTTGATTCCAAGGTTTACATAGGGGTCCAGCCAGCCAGACGGACGGACATCGCTAAATGGACTCAGAAAGTGATTCTAATTCTATTGGTATACTAAAAGGTGGGTCTAAGACAAATATTTCCATGCGTTACATACATCAGCATAAACTTATAATACCCTTTCCACCTATGGTGGTGAAGGGTATAATTATTATTAATGGATTTCAGGAAATATGACGTATTTTATTAAGAATATTTGCAGTTTTAGGGTCATATAATAAAAATTGTTATTTTTTGTCATCTTCGATTTTTTTGTGAATTATAAAAAAAATTTTAAAATTTAAAATTAAAAAAAAATATATATATTTTTCTATTTTGAAGTTCAAATAACTTTGAATCCGTTAAGATTATAAAAAAGTTGCTTTTAAGTGGCTTAAAGATAATTTTATTGGCTATTCTACTCTGTCACTTTCAATAAAATCGATCTACTAGTTATAGAGATATGATAAAATCAATGGTCCTTTTCAAAAAATGGCAAAAAGTTGAATTATGTGATTTTTCGTAATTGGTTAATATTTTAAGTGGAGTGGAGTTTTGTTTTAAAAATATTTTTAATTTCAAAATTTTCAATTTCATATTTGTTGATGTTTTTGTTTTGACATGGGCCACTTGTTCTCGCTTCCCAGGATGATTCATATTTCTAACATAACGATGCTATAATTATTTTATTTCTGATCTTAATAGGCCTAAAAATATTTTTAGCAAAATGTATAAATAAGCAGATGTTATTTTGATTTTTTTTTCAAAATTTGTATCTCAAAATGTCACAGAAGAAAAATTTGAAAACATAAATAATACACAAAATCTTTTTAAAGCCTTTTGGCCACAACATTTGTCAATAAACAAGAATTTTGCTTTTGATTTTGGCACAACAAAAAATCTCAAGCATCTGACATCTAATGAATGAAATTGCTAACAACAACAAAAAAGGGGGAAAAACGCGACCACTTGAAATGAAAAATTAAAATATTCAACCGCAAAAATCCAAAAGAAACATCAATTTTGTCTACTGTAAAACATAAAGAAAAAGAAAAATGAGAATCTAAATCTATGATGATGACAATGATTATTGTCACATGAACGAAACATCATGATATTACCAACATCTTCTCATCTTTTTTCTTCCAGTTAACATGTTGTGTGGGTATGTCTAAGATTAGATATATGTTTACCTAACTTTGCTCATATTTTGTTGTTTCTATTTTTCAAAACAATATTTGATTGTCCTTGTTTTAAAATCCTTTTTGTGTTTTACAAGATTTGCAAAATTCAAACAAAAATCGTGATATTTTATTTTTGCTCGGAAACATCGAAATTTAACAACTCGTTGCCATTGTTTATGACATTTTTCATACAATCCATTTCATTTTGGAAATTGTCATCCTATTTCGTAGAAATCCTAAATAAAAATCTGAAATTGACAAACGAATAATATCCTTAAGGCATTTGTTTATTACCACTTGTCTAGTTCCTATTTGTGTGTGTGTGTGTCTATTAACAAGGACTTCGGAATTATTACATTCTCTTTTTAATCAGGATATGAGTACTTTTTATTTTGGTTTTATATCTGATTCTAAAATCTCATCTATTTTACAAATTGCAGGTCCCTTGCTTTTTCCATGTTTGATTGTTTTGTTTTTTTTTTAGTTTTCTTTTGTAGAGTTTGAGTGTCCAGTTATTATACTTTTTTCGGTTAGGTCTTTTTTTGTTCGGCCCTAAGGCGTTAATTTTTGTGTTGGATTTTTTTAGGAATTTTTGAAGAAACTTAAATGATAGGCTTAACTAGAATGTTTAAGGTAAAGGGTGGACGGTGTTTACCATTTTTCTTTTAACAATTTTGAGTGATTTTCATCAAACAAGAGAAAATAAAAAGTTTTCGATTTTGCACAAAAAAAATTGTTCTTTACATTTTTATGTGAAAACCCCATAACCGTTGACAATATGGAAAAATTGTCTTATTAAAGAAAATTTTGAGGTTAATCCGTCGGCATTTCTTTAAACGAATTTAGATAAGCCATTCCCAAGATATGATAAAAATCAATGGAACTACCTCTGTGAAAATCCGTTATTTTAGAAAAAAAAATCGTATCCATAGAATTTTAAATTTTGGGTGTATTTGTACTTAGGAAAAATTTTTGATGAAATATTTTTCTATAGAAACATTTTTGATAAAAATATTTTTCTATAGAAAAATTTTTGATAAAAATATTTTTCTATAGAAACATTTTTGATAAAAATATTTTTCGATAGAAACATTTTTGATAAAAATTCTACAAAAACATTTTTGATAAAAATCTTTTTCTATAGAAAAATTTTTGATAAAAATATTTTTCAAAAAATAACAAAATTGTCGGGATGTAAATATTATTAAAAAAGAATGACTATTCGCATTTGATCCCAAATCTGTTACATTTATTTATTAATGTAACAGACCAATTTATTAATAAAATTCCAAAATTCTTCGACGCGTTTCTATGGTTGGTTAGGCCATCTCTTCAGGAGGATTATCCCCAATTTAGACAGATCGAAAAAATCGCATTGTTACTTATTTTACAAACAAAACCTTTCAGAATTATGTTCACAAACCATGCGTAGATCATCGACTGAACAAACCACAAACAATTTTCAGTTTCAGTAGAAAAGTTTTTGACAAAAATATTTTTCTATAGAAAAATTTTTGATAAAAATATTTTTCTATAGAAAAATTTTTCATAAAAATATTTTTCTATTGAAAAATTTTTGATAAAAATATTTTCTATAGAAAAATTTTTGATAAAAATATTTTTCTGTGGAAAGATTTTTGATAAAAATATTTTTCTATAGAAACATTTTTGATAAAAATATTTTTCTATAGAAAAATTTTTGATAAAAATGTTTTTCTGTGGAAAGATTTTTGATAAAAATATTTTTCTATAGAAACATTTTTGATAAAAATATTTTTCTATAGAAAAATTTTTGATAAAAATATTTTTCTATAGAAAAATTTTTGATAAAAATATTTTTCTATAGAAAAATTTTTGATAAAAATATTTTTCTATAGAAAAATTTTTGATAAAAATATTTTTCTATAGAAAAATTTTTGATAAAAATATTTTTCTATAGAAAAATTTTTGATAAAAATATTTTTCTATAGAAAAATTTTTGATAAAAATATTTTTCTATAGAAAAATTTTTGACAAAAATATTTTTTTATAGAAAAATTTTTGATGAAAATATTTTTCTATAGAAAAATTTATGATAAAAATATTTTTCTATAGAAAAATTTATGATAAAAATATTTTTCTATAGAAAAATTTTTGATAAAAATATTTTTCAATAGAAAAATTTTTGATAAAAATATTTTTCTATAGAAAAATTTTTGATAAAAATATTTTTCTATAGAAAAATTTTTGATAAAAATATTTTTCTATAGAAAAATTTTTGATAAAAATATTTTTCTATAGAAAAATTTTTGATAAAAATATTTTTCTATAGAAAAATTTTTCATAAAAATATTTTTCTATAGAAAAATTTTTGATAAAAATATTTTCTATAGAAAAATTTTTGATAAAAATATTTTTCTATAGAAAAATTTTTGATAAAAATATTTTTCTATAGAAAAATTTTTGATAAAAATATTTTTCTATAGAAAAATTTTTGATAAAAATATTTTTCTATAGAAAAATTTTTGATAAAAATATTTTTCTATAGAAAAATTGTTGATAAAAATATTTTTCTATAGAAAAATTTTTGATAAAAATATTTTTCTTTAGAAAAATTTTTTGATAAAAATATTTTTCTATGGAAAAATTTTTGATAAAAATATTTTTCTATAGAAAAATTTTATATCAAAAATATTTTTATCAAAAATTTTTCTAGAGAAAAATTTTTGATAAAAATACTTTTCTATAGAAAAATATTTGATAAAAATATTTTCTGTAGAAAATTTTTGATATAAATATTTTTCTATAAAAAAAATTTTTGTTAAAAAAACAAAATTTTTTCTGTAGAAAAATATTTTTATCAATATTTTTTCTGTAGAAAAATATTTTTATCAAAATTTTTTATAGAAAAATATTTTTATTAAAATTTTTTTTATAGAAAAATATTTCTAACAAAAATTTTTCTATAGAAAAATATTTTTATCAAAAATCTTTCTATAGAAAAATATTTTTATCAAAAATTTTTCTATAGAAAAATATTTTTATCAAATATTTTTCTATAGAAAAATATTTTTAACAAAAGTATTTCTATAGAAAAATATTTTTGATCAAAATTGTTTCTGTAGAAAAATATTTTTATTAAAATTTTTTCTACAGAAAAATATTTTAGTTGATATTTTTTGGTGACAGAAAAAATATGACAACAACTTAAGACCAACAAAATTTAAACATTCGCTATAAAAACACTTATACAATCGCAAATATTCTTATTTGCTGTGTGGGCACCACTGGCTTGGACTATCTGCTTCTGTATCCACAAATTCTCTGACTACCGGTAAGAGACTTTATGACAGACTTGAGCATATGGTTGGCGGTTTTTAATTTATTTTATAGGTAATTAATTTATATTTATTACCTTTTTATTCAAATCGTTATGTTATTCTCAGTTTATTAATATTAAAAATTATAATAATGGTTTCAAATTCTAATATAATTGGATTTAATTATCTTTATATCCATGTGTGGAGATATAATTTCAAAATTACTTTTGAATTCATCTCAAAATATTTAAATGAAAGCAAAGCAGTTTAAACCCTAATTAAATTTGACATTGAAAAAATCTTCTAAAAATACTTAAACTCAAATAAGATTTCGTGTTTTCATAAAAACATTTAAGTTTTGGTAAAAATGTCAAAAGTTCTCATATAAATAAAATATGGGATAAGTGTTTTATTTTTGCTCCGCCGATATGACCGACCAACCGATCATAAACTAAAACTCATTCATATCCAAGAGAAAAAAAACATATGGTTAAGACAAAGGCAATCCAAAAATACTTTAAAAATTGGAAGAAAAAATCGAAAGAGACACGCAAATGATTTAAAATTATAACAAAGTGAAATATGCCTTAAATGTACAAGAATAACCCAGCAAAATTTTGAATGTTTAAAAAGTAATAAATTTAGTTTAACCATAAAATTATTTAAACATAATTTTGTCTATAAGTTTAACCCTCTACATATGGGGTCACTTTTGCACTGGGTTATTTATTTGATATATTTAAAGCATTTAATCAGATTAGTCACCTCAATGTGTTGAAAAACTACCTAAATTCTCCACTTTAAGAATTTGTCATTCTTTCGTTATTATTTTTTTAAATGAACCATAAATAAAAAAAAAATTAAATAAAAAACAAACAAATCTAGAAAATAAAATCGTTAGTATCATAAATATTAAAATAAAAAAAAATATTTAAAATTAAATAAAACAAAAAAAACCACATAATTTTGGCTCTTTTACAAAAACGGAAGATTTATGTATATTCATGTTTCTTGAAGTCTTATTTTTTTGACGCAAAAAATACTCGAAATAAATCTATCATCATAATAATTTTCACAAAAAATTATCTAACAGACAAAATAAAATATCTAAAGATTCAGTTTATTAATAAAAATATTTTATATAGGAAAAATCTTAAATTAAAAATCAAAGAAAATTTTTAAATGTTAATTTTGACAAGATAATTATATTTATACTTTATTGAATTGTTTAAGCAAAGAGATAAAATAGGATTTAAAAGACTGTATTTAATTTTAATCTACAATAATGTTGAGTTTTTTATAAAAAATTTCTCGATAAAAAAATTGTTCTATAGAAAATTTTTCGTTAAAAAACGTTTCTATAGAAAATCTTTCATTAACAAAATTTTTCTATAGAAAATTATTCGTTAAAAAACTTTTTCTACAGAAAATGTTTTGAAAATATTTATATAAAAAAATTTTTCTATAGAAATGTTTTCGATATAATAATATTTCCATAGAAAATTTTTCATTAAAAAAATTTTTCTATAGAAAATTTTTCGTTAAAAAAATTTTTCTATAGAAAATTTTTCGATATAAAAAATTTTTCTATAGAAAATTTTTCGACATAAAAAATTTTTGGATAAAAAAAAATTTTCTGCTAAAAATTTTTCTATATAAAATTTTTCGCTAAAAAAATTTTTTTATGGAAAAATTTTCGTTAAAAAATTTTTTCTATAGAAAATTTTTCTCTAAAAAAATTTTTTTATGGAAAAATTTTCGTTAAAAAATTTTTTCCATAGAAAATTTTTCGTTAAAAAAATTGTTCTATAGAAAATTTTTCGTTAAAAAAATATTTCTATAGAAAATTTTTCATTAAAAAAATTTTTCTATAGATAATTTTTCGATATAAAAAATTTTTGGATAACAAAAAATTTTCTGCTAAAAATTTTTCTATACAAAATATTTCTATAGAAAATTTTTCGCTAAAAAAAATTTTTTATGGAAAAATTTTCGTTAAAAAATTTTTCTATAGAAAATTTTTCGTTAAAAAAATTTTTCTATAGAAAATTTTTCGTTAAAAAAATTTTTCTATAGAAAATTTTTCGTTAAAAAAATTTTTTATATAGAAAATTTTTCGTTAAAAAAATTTTTCTATCGAAAATTTTTCGTTAAAAAAATTTTTCTATAGATAATTTTTCGATATAAAAAATTTTTCTATAGAAAATTTTTCGACATAAAAAATTTTTCTATAGAAAATGTTTCGATATAAATAATTTTTCGATACAAATAATTTTTCTATTTTTTCAATAAAAAATTTTTATATAGAAAATATTTTGATAAAAAATTTTTCGGTAAAAAAAAATTTACGAAAAAAGATTTTAGAATAAATAAAAGAAAGAATTTGGCGATAAAAAAATTTTTCTATGAAAAATTTTTCCATACAAAATTTTTCGATAAAAAATTTTTGTATAGAACATTTTTTAATAAAAAAATATTTTTCATATAAGAAAATTTTCTAATTTTGTTAAAAAACATTTTCTATACAAAATTTTTGTTAAAAAACTTTTTCTATACAAAATTTTTCGTTAAAAAATTTTTCTATAGAAATTTCATCAAAAAAAGTTTGTATAGAACATCTTTCGATAAAAAAAATTTTCTATAGAAAAATATTTTTATCGACAATTTTTCTATAGAAAATTTTATGATAAAAAAATTTTTCTATACAAAATTTTTCCTTCAGAAAATTTTTCGTTAAAAAAATGTTTCTTTAATTTTTTGTTTCTATAATTTTTTGTTAAAAAAATGTTTCTACAGACAATTTTTCGTTACAAAAATTTTTCTTTAGAAAATTTTTCGTTAAAAAAATTTTTCTATAGAAAATTTTTCGTTAAAAAAATTTTTCTATAGAAAATTTTTCGTTAAAAAAATTTTTCTATAGAAAATTTTTCGTTACTAAAATTTTTCTTTAGAAAATTTTTCGTTAAAAAAATTTTTTCTATAGAAAATTTTTCGTTAAAAAAATTTTTCTATCGAAAATTTTTCGTTAAAAAAATTTTTCTATAGATAATTTTTCGATATAAAAAATTTTTCGTTAAAAAAATTTTTCTATAGAAAATTTTTCGTTACTAAAATTTTTCTTTAGAAAATTTTTCGTTAAAAAAATTTTTCTATGGAAAATTTTTCGTTAAAAAAATTTTTCTATAGAAAATTTTTCGTTAAAAAAATTTTTCTATAGAAAATTTTTCGTTAAAAAAATTTTTCTATAGAAAATTTTTCGTTAAAAAAATTTTTCTATAGAAAATTTTTCGTTAAAAAAATTTTTCTATAGAAAATTTTTCGTTAAAAAAAAATTTTCTATAGAAAATTTTTCGTTAAAAAAATTTTTCTATAGAAAATTTTTCGTTAAAAAAATTTTTCTATAGAAAATTTTTCGTTAAAAAAATTTTTCTATAAAAAATTTTTCGTTAAAAAAATTTTTCTATAGAAAATTTTTCGTTAAAAAAATTTTTCTATAGAAAATTTTTCGTTAAAAAAATTTTTCTATAGAAAATTTTTCTTTAAAAAAATTTTTCTATAGAAAATTTTTCGTTAAAAAAATTTTTCTATAGAAAATTTTTCGTTAAAAAAGTGAAAAAATTTTTTCTATAGAAAATTTTCGTTAAAGAATTTTCTTTTTATAGAAAATTTTAAGATAAAAAATTATTCATTTTAGTCCACTATATATTCATTATGTTCATTTAAATAAATCATTTTTCGTATCTCTTAAAAAATCAAGGTAAATAAATGTCCTTTTCTACAAAAACAAAGAAATATTTTGCTATCTAACAAATAAAACATCGTGTTTTTTTTTTGCTTAAAAAACTAATTAAGGAAATTTTTCAAAAATTGCTACTTTTTTTCAACAAAACAATGTTGGTATTTAAATAGGACCTGCGCTACCTCTAAATAAGGAGGTCAAAGGATTCATGAAGGAATTGGTAACAAATTTGAAGTATGTATTGACATTTCATAACAAAATTTTTAAATACTTAATCAATTCAAAAGCTTTAATGAATGCTCTGTGTTAATAAAATTAAAAAGCTTGAATGAAGGCTTTGTTTAAATTCTTAAAGCATGAATTATAAAGCGATTTGAAGCTTTAATGAAAGAACAACAAAGCTTCAAATTCAAATCATATGAAGAAAGCATACTCGTATTGGTAATTCAAATAGAACATTCAAGTTTTAATCAAATCTTTGTTTGTTCCTTTCTAAAAGCTTTAATTTGAGAACTCATAAAGTTAAAAGAGGTTTATAGATATAAAGAGAGCTCAGATTTTATATTTTTTATTTTATGATATTAAATCTTAAAGTCGAAACTTAAATTTTCAATAAAAGTATAAGAAACTCGAATAAGAAAAAATATATTTTTTTTTTTGATATTTTATGAAAGTTTAGAACTTAAAATTTTATTAACACTTTTTAAACCTTTTAAGTATTTAAAAGCTTAAAGTTAAAAGAAGACATCAATTTGGAAAAGCTTTACATTTTTAAGTAAGAGCATAAAGATTGTAATAATATTTCTATGCTTTGGTCTATCAATTATCAAAAAAGCTTGAGAAAGCTTTAAGTTGAAGAGGTTTAAAGTTTTAGTAAGAGCTTTAATTTTTTTTTAGAAATAAGTGTTTAATTTCTGATATCAGTTAGAATCAGTTAGAAAAATTGTAGTATCCTTTCAATTCGCCTTGACCTGCTCCTGGCCATCCTTTTATCAAATATTTACTTAATAATATAATATTTTTCATTTCATTTTTATTCCTTCCACTCTATACATTCATTAACTTTCACTTTTGTTTGTTTTTCGTTTCAATGTAATAAATAAAAGTAAAATAGAAATAACAAAAAAAATGAGAGTGTTTATCTTTTAGAAAAATATGAACATTTTTGTCCCCCTTTCAACTCCCTAGCAAGTCCTTTTTTCGGGCCCTTTGCTTACAATGTCTATGAAAAAGTAAACAATCATGTGAAAAAAATATAATGCACTTATCCCTTTTTTACTGTGTGTATGTGTGTGTTGCCTAACATAAACTCCTGGCAAAAGGACTAAATAATATTCTACATTTGTTAACATAAATCCTTTTTATTTCTATAGAGAAGAGCAACAAAAAACTTCTTATCCTTTACCCCGTTTTTTTTCTTAATTCTAAAGTAGCTCCGGGGCTGAGTAAAGTTGTTAGGAATAGAGACCATATTGACTGGCTACTTTTTGTTTGTTTTTTGATGATGGAAAGGACTTGGGAAAAAGGATTTATTTGTTTACTTTTGTTGTCCTGTGTGAGTTCTGTTTCCTTTCTTTTTCATACTCAACCTGAAGAGTTGTGCTTTTGGCGCTCTCAAGTGATTATGATTATAACATTTTTAACATTTATATTTTTGTTTTTATACCCACCATCAAAAAGAATGGGGGGTATATTGAGATTGTCATTCCGTTTGTAATTTCCTTAATATTGGCTCAAAAATCAAAAACGATATATATTCTGAATCCTTATGAAATTCTAAGACGATTGAGCGATGTCCGTCTGTCTGTCCGTCTGTCTGTCCGTCTGTCTGTCTGTCTGTCTGTCTGTTGAAATCACGATAACGCCTAAACGAAAGGAGCTAGCTCACTGAAACTTAGCAAAAACATTCTTCATTTATGAGAAAATTTTGCTATTGAAATTGGGCAAAATCGGTTAACATTTGACCATAGCTCCCGTATAACCTCGTCAAGACTAGTCGCTTATTTGCTAATAACTGACAAATTATAATAGCTATGATGACAAAATTTGGTATCTAGAAGTTTTCCATAAGCACTAGGCAGCATATAAAATTTCATCGAAATCGGTTCACATTTAACCATAGCTCCCATATAAAAAACATACGGAAACAGCCAAAATTCCACCTGAAATTCACTTAAATGCCAATAAATGCTAAAATGTAATAGCTTTCGCCACCAAATTTAGCACAAATAAGTCTTATGTGAATACCAGCCAGTGTGCAAAATTTTGTCACAATCGGTCACCATTTGACCATAGCTCCCATATAAAGAACTTACGGAAACACAAAAATACAAAAAGAAAAGGGGGTTTATGTCCGTCTGTCCGTTAGATAAAAGCGCGATAGCGCCTTAACTGAAAGGGCTACAGCAACAAAATTTTGCAAAAGGAAGTCTTATGTGAATGCCAGTCAGTGTGCAAAATTTTGTTACAATCGGTCACCATTTGACCATAGCTCCCATTAAAAACTTACAGAAACCCAAAAATACAAAAAGAAAAGGAGATTTATGTCCGTCTGTCCGTCAGATAAAAGCGCGACAGCTCCTTAACTACAAAAGCTAGAGAGACAAAATTTTACAAAAGTATTTCCGATATGTAACAAAAGTTGTGTACTGAAAATGGGCGAAATCGGTTCACATTTAGTTAGAGCTCCCATATAACCCCGCCCCGGGAAACACATAAATGCTGATAAATTGAGTACAATTGTGATAGCTATGACGACTAAATTTAGTATAGCAAAGTTTTATGCAACTATTGGTCAGTATATCAAATTTTATAGGAATTGGTCCATATTTGACTATAGCTTTCATATAAAAAACACTCCCGGAAACCAAAAAATGTTTAGCAAGGACCAGTTAAAAGCTATTAAATTAGAAGCTGTGACAGCTATTGCCACTAAATTTTGCAAGAATAAGCCCTGTATAAATACCAGCCAGTGTGTGAAATTTTGTTACAATCGGTCAACATTTGGCTATAATTCTTATATATTTATATTACATCCCCTTTTTTATATCTACAATCAAAATGATTCGGAAGTACAAGCAGAATATTAAGATTATGTATATGGTAGATGCATTAGGAACTCCTAACAAAATATATGGACCTGTCGTATTACTATCAACTTCTTTATCTTAACTTAATATTAAGCTAAACGAAAAGTATTTAACAACTTATTAATGTAAAACCATACCCGGTTACGATAACGAATTTTTTTCAAATTAAATAAATACTAGGGAAACCACTTACACACTTTTGAATGTTGAACTTTAAAGCTACTGCAACCGAAGTTATTCCAAATATTTTACCAACAATACCAACTAGCGTAACAACTTTTTTCCAATTTGGTCCACGTTTTGAATTTGCTGCAGCCTCGTAGATATATGAGATATGTTTCTAAATTTAACACAACTTGATGGTGGGTATATAAGATTCGGCACAGCCGAATATAACACTCTTTCTTGTTTTATGTTAAGTCCTTTTTTCTTTTCATATTTTGGTTTATTTGCAACATTATAAAAATTGTCTCATAAGTTTAATGGACAAAGATGGAAAAAACGAGATTTATATTTAGTTAAGACGCTTGGCAGCATGAGCAAATAAATTGTACAATAGTTAAATAAAATAAAATTATAAAATATGAAACAAAAGTAAAATTGCTGAAATATCTAGTACTTCAGACAGAGTTTTACTTATTTCTTAATAGGCTTTTTTAGAGAAAAACAATTTTAATGTTAAAAGTTTGGGAAGTACCGAAAAGTAGCTTGCTTTACACTTTTTGAAAAATTCAGCCGCTATGATAAAAACTTGTAGACATTTTATAATTTGGATACCCTACTCCCTCTACTCTTAATCGGAGTTTTGGTAACAAGTTGTTACCAAAATTCTAACAACTAACAACGTACTCTCATTTTCAAAAAAGCAAAAAGTAAAATCTGAACTATTTTCTTTAGAAAAAAGTGAAGACTAAACTATTTTCTATAGAAAAAAGTGAAGACTTGACTATTTGCTATGGAAAAAAGTGAAGACTGAACTATTTTCTATAGAAAAGAGTGAATACTGAACTATTTTCTATAGAAAAAAGTGAAGACTGAACTATTTTCTATAGAAAAAAAGTGAAGACTGAACTATTTTCTATAGAAAAAAGTGAAGACTGAACTATTTTCTATAGAAAAAAGTGAAGACTGAACTATTTTCTGTAGAAAAAAGTGAAGACTGAACTATTTTCTATAGAAAAAAGTGAAGACTGAACGATTTTCTATAGAAAAAAGTGAAGACTGAAATATTTTCTATAGAAAAAAATGAAGACTGAACTATTTTCTACAGAAAAATATGAAGACTGAACTATTTCCTATAAAAGAATTTTTCAATAAAATTTTTTTTCTGTAAAAAAAATTTCTATAGAAAATTTTTTCTATAAAAAAACTTTCTATATAAAATTTTTCGATAAAAAATTCTTCTATACAAAAATTTTCGATAAAAAAAAATTTATAGAAAAATTTTTAATAAAAAAAAAGTTGAAGAAAGTTTTTTGACAAAAAAATGTTTCTACAGAAAATTTTTCGATAAAAGTTATTTTCTGTACAAAAACTTTCGATAAAAAAATTTTTCTATTGAAAATATTTGATTAAAAAATTTTTCTATAGAACATTTTGCGATAAAAAAAAATTTAAAAAAAATATATTTTTCTATAGAAAATTTTTCTATAAAAAATGTTTCTATAGAAAAATTTTGGATAAAAAAGAAAATGTTATATTTTCTCTAAAAGATGGAAAATTAAAAAAAAAAAAAAAAAAATTCCGTAGAAAAATTTTTTGATATAAAATTTTTCGGTAAAAAATTTTTTCTATAGAATATTTTTAAATAAAAAAAATTTCTATATTTTTTAGATAAAGAAATTTTTCTATAGAAAATTTTTCAATAAAAAGATTTTTCTATACATTTTTCTAAAAATTTTTTTCTATAGAAAAGTTTTCGGTAAAAATGTTTTTCTATAGAAAATTTTTCGATAATTTTTTGATAAACCTTTTTAAAAAATATTTTTCTATAGAAAATTTTTCGATAAAAAAATTTTCAGTAAAAAAACTTCAGCAAAAAAAAATTGTTAATAGAAATTTTTTCGATAAAAAAATGTTTCTATATAATAATATTTCAATAAAAAATTTTTCTATAGAAAATTATTCGAAAAAAATTTTTCATTAAAAAAAATTCAGCAAAAAAAATTCTCAATAGAAAATTTTTCGATAAAAAAATGTTTCTATAGAAAATATTTCATTAAAAAAATTTTCTAAAGAAAATTTGTCTATAGAAAATTTTTCGATGAAAAAATGTTTCTATAGAAAATATTTCGATGAAAAAATTTTTTTAAAGAAAATCTTTCGATAAAAAAGTTTCTATAAAAAAATTTTTTGATAAAAAATTTTTCGATAAAAAATTTTTCGATAATAAAATTTTTCAATGATAAAATTTTTCTTTAAAAAATTTTTGGATAAAAAAATGTTTCTAAAGAATATTTTTCGATAAAAAAATGTTTATATAGAAAATTTTTCGTTAAAAAAAATTCTATAGAAAATTTTTCGATAAAAATATTTTCTATACAAAATTTTTCGATAAAAATATTTTCTATACAAAATTTTTGGATAAAAATATTTTCTATAAAAATTTTTCAATAAAAAAAAATTTATATAGAAAATTTTTCGATAAAAAATCTTTCTATAGGAAATTTTTCGATAATAAAATATTTCTTTAGAAAATTTTTCGATAAAAAAATTTTTCTATAGAAAACTTTTCCGTAAAAAAATTTTCTGTAGAAAATTTTTCGATAGAAAATTTTTCGATAAAAAAAAATTGTTCATAGAAAAATTTTTCTGTAGAAAATTTTTCGATAAAAAAGTTTATTTATAGAAAATTTTTCGATAAAATTTTTTTTTATAGAAAATTTTTCTATAAAAAAATTTTTGTATAGAAAATTTTTCGCTAAAAAAAATTTTCTATAAAAAAAATATTCTATAAAAAATTTTTTTCGATAAAAAAATTTTTCTATAGAAAACTTTTCCGTAAAAAAATTTTCTGTAAAAAAAATTTTCGATAAAAAAATTTTTCTATAGAAAATTTTTCGATAAAAAAAAAATTGTTCATAGAAAAATTTTTCTGTAGAAAATTTTTCTATAAAAAAATTTATCTATAGAAAAATTTTCGATAAAAAATTTTTTTATAGAAAATTTTTCGATAAAAAATTTTTTTATAGGAAATTTTTCTATAAAAAAATTTTTGTATAAAAAAAAATATTCTATAAAAAATTTTTAGATAAAAAAATTTTTCTGTAGAAAATTTTTCAATAAAAAAATTTTTCTATAGAAAAATTTTTCTATGGAAGATGTTTCGATAAAAAAATGTTTCTATAGAAATTTTTTCCAGATAAAAATGTTTCTATAGAAAATTTTTCGATAAAATATTTTTCGAAAGAAAATTTTTCATTAAAAAAAATTTTCTGTAGAAAATTTTTCGATAAAAAAATTTCGATAAGAAAATTTTTCTATAGAGAAAAGTGAAATAGTTCCAATAGAAAAAAGTAAAGACTGAACTATTTTCGATAGAAAAGAACGAAAGACAAACTATTTTTTATAGAATAAAGTTAAGACTTACTTCATGTCATTTGAGTTGCTTAATTCATCAGCCACTGAGTGCAATTGTTTTTTTATAAAAAAAATTCAAAGAAAATGTTTATAATTTGTTTTGGATTTATAACTTACTTACAAAATAATAAGATTTATTCATCTCGTGTTACTTACCTAAAATGAAAAAAAAAACATTAAAAAATTAGTTAAAATACAATATTACAATACATATTATAAATTAGTTAAATTAGTTAAATTTTAATTTTTAATATTTTGTTTTTAATTTATAATACCTGCTGTAGGGAGCTCGTTATTAAAATAAATATTCCATGTTATTCTTATTTAGCCAAATCTTGTTTTTGTTACTGTTAAATACTTAATATAATAATTGTTGCTTTGAGCATTTTCCCCCATTAGTCAGTCAAAATATTTAATGTAAAAACGACAACAATAAACAACACAATTTTATTTAAAATAATCTTTCCTCATAAATATTTAATTTTTCTACTTGTTGTTGCTGTTTATTTTTTATTAACAATGACCAGCCACATATGATTTTAAACAAAAACATGACCTTAAGCTAAAATCCCTTTTATAAAACTGGTCTTATGAAAATACACAAACAGTCAGGCATCCTTCGAACTAAGGATTATAATTTCCCTCCTAGATTTAAGCAATTTTCGCATTTACTTGCGAAGACTGTTTTTGATTTTTGGTAGGGAGAAGGTAAAGATTGTGAATGGACTTCATATAAACGACTGTCTTCTTGCTAAATCGTTTAGCATTTGTCTGCAATTTTTGTTTTGTTTATTTACTCTTTCCCTTTTAGGTTACATTTGACCTCTTTGAGTACCCCTTCTCTTGTATTTGATCAAAAAAGCTTTTGAAGCTTTTTTCTGCATTGTTTGTTAGTGTTGTTTGTTTACGTTAAACACTTCGAATTTTGGGTGTATGAGTAAAAATGGGAGTTTATTCCCGGGAAACAAAAAGAGAAGAGGTATCTGATGAGCCAGATTGTCTATACAGACTATTTTGCAATTTTAGGATGTCTTCAAAATAAGTTTTCGTTAGCCAGCGTTGGCTTTTAAGTTAGAAATATAAGATTTTGTATTCAAAATACATTTCTTTTCGTAAGCTTTTCAAAGAGATGGAGAATAAAAAAATTATTAGTCCCTTTAATCCAGATTTCAGAAGCCTCTTGCATGATAGGTTTTCATTTAGAGATGAGTTACGTAGACTTTCTCTACTTCTTAACTATTATTGTTCAACTTTTTGCTTTTCTTGCCAATCGAAGTCTTATAGTGAAATTATGTTGATCTGATATGTTAATCGAATAATTTTTGATTGATTGATTGAAAATCAATATGATAAGAGTTATTTCAATTTATACTTGAAAACTTTTAAAATTGTGAACTTTAAACCGGACAAAAAGGGTTAATATTATCCAATTCCGAACTTAGTAATTTGACTATTAATTCTGTTATTTTTGACTCCCAGTGGAGAATATAATTCTAATCTATTTTGCTCTATTCTAGGAAATGCTAGTACATTCAAAACTTATTAAAGACTTCTAATAATATGGATTCTGATATTTTTCGAAAATACCCATTAAAAATATGAAATTTTCTGTTAAATTTGGTGTAATCACTGTCAAAAAATGAAAGATTTTTATCAGATAATTTACAAAATCTCAATCTAGGACTTACAACATTAGGGACCTGTGCCATTGTAACAGTTGAAAGCATGTGTTGCGTGAATGCCCGTATTACCCAGACATTAGCGACCTAGAAGGTTGGGATGTAGTTAGGAGCCAGGACGGTTATGACTTGCTTGTCACCCAGGATAAAGTAAGAAGTGTGACTTAGTATGTATTAGTGGTGTTTAATAGGAGATGAGTGCTTTCGGTGAGTGCTATGGAATGACACGTGTTGGTTGTCTGGGCTTGGAATCCGCCTCGGCCCTTCAGATGTTTTTGGGAGGATGTTTGGTCTTCTGGGCCTAAGTCAGTTTCCGGGGAACCTGTATATTGTCAAATTGTGTACGAGATAAAATAGGTGGTCATGGGTTGTTTGAAAGTATGTATGTAGGGTACCAGTTCCTAGCCTTTTTGGGAGCGATGCTGGTAGTGGTTCGTCCACAAAGTTCGACTTTCTGGTACCACTGGAGTCAGGAGCTTCTGGAACTTCAGTTTCAGCCCGACTGTTAGTGTGACCTCTGTTGGGTATCACGGGTAGAACGTAATTTCGATGTTGAGTTGCATTTCAACCGGATGCCATACCTATAGACCGGAAGAAGTAAAAGATAGTTTCCGCGCCACTAAAGAGGAAACCCTGTCCAAAATATACAAGGTTTCAAGGTTTGATATATATATATATATATATATATATATATATATATATATATATATATATATATATATATATCAAATGTTGATGGACGTATTTTACCACCCAGTATTGAAAGCACCATGAAATATGCCTGTGTGTCCATCTAAAACCTAACTTTCTGTGTCTGTCTGTGTCTGTCTGTGTCTGTCTGTGTCTGTCTGTGTCTGTCTGTGTCTGTCTGTGTCTGTCTGTGTCTGTCTGTGTCTGTCTGTGTCTGTCTGTGTCTGTCTGTGTCTGTCTGTGTCTGTCTGTGTCTGTCTGTGTCTGTCTGTGTCTGTCTGTGTCTGTCTGTGTCTGTCTGTGTCTGTCTGTGTCTGTCTGTGTCTGTCTGTGTCTGTCTGTGTCTGTCTGTGTCTGTCTGTGTCTGTCTGTGTCTGTCTGTGTCTGTCTGTGTCTGTCTGTGTCTGTCTGTGTCTGTCTGTGTCTGTCTGTGTCTGTCTGTGTCTGTCTGTGTCTGTCTGTGTCTGTCTGTGTCTGTCTGTGTCTGTCTGTGTCTGTCTGTGTCTGTCTGTGTCTGTCTGTGTCTGTCTGTGTCTGTCTGTGTCTGTCTGTGTCTGTCTGTGTCTGTCTGTGTCTGTCTGTGTCTGTCTGTGTCTGTCTGTGTCTGTCTGTGTCTGTCTGTGTCTGTCTGTGTCTGTCTGTGTCTGTCTGTGTCTGTCTGTGTCTGTCTGTGTCTGTCTGTGTCTGTCTGTGTCTGTCTGTGTCTGTGTCTGTGTCTGTCTGTGTCTGTCTGTGTCTGTCTGTGTCTGTCTGTGTCTGTCTGTGTCTGTCTGTGTCTGTCTGTGTCTGTCTGTGTCTGTCTGTGTCTGTCTGTGTCTGTCTGTGTCTGTCTGTGTCTGTCTGTGTCTGTCTGTGTCTGTCTGTGTCTGTCTGTGTCTGTCTGTGTCTGTCTGTGTCTGTCTGTGTCTGTCTGTGTCTGTCTGTGTCTGTCTGTGTCTGTCTGTGTCTGTCTGTGTCTGTCTGTGTCTGTCTGTGTCTGTCTGTGTCTGTCTGTGTCTATCTGTGTCTGTCTGTGTCTGTCTGTGTCTGTCTGTGTCTGTCTGTGTCTGTCTGTGTCTGTCTGTGTCTGTCTGTATCTGTCTGTGTCTGTCTGTGTCTGTCTGTGTCTGTCTGTGTCTGTCTGTGTCTGTCTGTGTCTGTCTGTGTCTGTCTGTGTCTGTCTGTGTCTGTCTGTGTCTGTCTGTGTCTGTCTGTGTCTATCTGTGTCTGTCTGTGTCTGTCTGTGTCTGTCTGTGTCTGTCTGTGTCTGTCTGTGTCTGTCTGTATCTGTCTGTGTCTGTCTGTGTCTGTCTGTGTCTGTCTGTGTCTGTCTGTGTCTGTCTGTGTCTGTCTGTGTCTGTCTGTGTCTGTCTGTGTCTGTCTGTGTCTGTCTGTGTCTGTCTGTGTCTGTCTGTGTCTGTCTGTGTCTGTCTGTGTCTGTCTGTGTCTGTCTGTGTCTGTCTGTGTCTGTCTGTGTCTGTCTGTGTCTGTCTGTGTCTGTCTGTGTCTGTCTGTGTCTGTCTGTGTCTGTCTGTGTCTGTCTGTGTCTGTCTGTGTCTGTCTGTGTCTGTCTGTGTCTGTCTGTGTCTGTCTGTGTCTGTTTGTGTCTGTCTGTGTCTGTCTGTGTCTGTCTGTGTCTGTCTGTGTCTGTCTGTGTCTGTCTGTGTCTGTCTGTGTCTGTCTGTGTCTGTCTGTGTCTGTCTGTGTCTGTCTGTGTCTGTCTGTGTCTGTCTGTGTCTGTCTGTGTCTGTCTGTGTCTGTCTGTGTCTGTCTGTGTCTGTCTGTGTCTGTCTGTGTCTGTCTGTGTCTGTCTGTGTCTGTCTGTGTCTGTCTGTGTCTGTCTGTGTCTGTCTGTGTCTGTCTGTGTCTGTCTGTGTCTGTCTGTGTCTGTCTGTGTCTGTCTGTGTCTGTCTGTGTCTGTCTGTGTCTGTCTGTGTCTGTCTGTGTCTGTCTGTGTCTGTCTGTGTCTGTCTGTGTCTGTCTGTGTCTGTCTGTGTCTGTCTGTGTCTGTCTGTGTCTGTCTGTGTATGTCTGTGTCTGTCTGTGTCTTTCTGTGTATGTGTCTATCTGTGTCTTTCTGTGTATGTGTCTGTCTGTGTCTTTCTGTGTATGTGTCTATCTGTGTCTTTCTGTGTATGTGTCTGTCTGTCTATAAGACTGTCTATATGACCGCCTCTCTTTATTGTTTGAATCCATTTGTTAAAAGTGCTTTAAAGTAGTTAATTGGATCAAAATTTTTGTGTGTGTAACCTTCAACTTCATTTATTTAACGATAGAAATTTTGCACTTAAATCTTAAATTATACCCATCAAATCAGAATTTCTTCTTGAAATGTCTTGTCTCTGTAAATACTGAAAACAAATTCTTTATTTTTTTGAATATTAGCAAACATTTGGTCTAACAGCCATAGCCTACACCATCGTTTAGTTGGGTTTGACCGTCTACAATAGTTTCTTACTTGTTTTGATATATAAGACAAGGTTTTTGGAATCATAAAGTACATTTTTGCATATTTTATATTATTTTATTTAAATGCCTTCAAAAGTAAAATTAACATCTTTTAAAGTTTTCCTAATTAGTTTTCCTTCAATTAATAAATAACAACGAAGAAAATACTTCTGGTGTTAATTTATTTATTGCTATTCTGCTACTCTGCTTTCAATAAACATAAACAAATATCCTATTATTTATGTATTTGCTTAACTTAAAGTCTAAGGCTAACATTTGGCATTCGTGCAAAAAAAGCCACTGGTCTTTTTCCCTGTATCCTCATTTAAGCCTGTAGATACTATGGAAATCGTTAAAATATTGTTAATGTTTTAATTTTGCTCTTTTGTTTGTTTTATTCAAAGTAATAAATATTTACAAAAATTTATGTATGAAGTCTTAACTTGTTTGTAAGTAAATTATGTTTTCCTTTCATAGAAAATGGTGTGAATATGCCAATCTTAGGATTGAAGCTCTTTATGTTGTATTCACGTCGACTTGGTTTGGTTTTCATAGTAAAGCCTATTCCTTTTATGCGTTTTAGTTACACATAATTTCTCAGTGGACCTTTAAGAAAACGAATATAAATTTTTTTTTATGATAATTAAGTTATTTATCTTGGATGTCGATACTTAAGACATATAAATCATAACAAATTGTTGTTATTTTTAAGATTTTTATGTTGATTTGCATGACTTTTTGCTTACTTAATTATCGTGTAGTAATTGCAAATTAAAAATTATTAAAATTATATTAACAACTTAAAGAATTTTAATAATTTCTATTCCATTTCTAGTGCATGTGATTTTCGCCATTTTACTAATTTAATGGATGTTTCAAAATTTTCTTACAAATTTAATTATTTATGACAAAATTATTGCTATACCTGTAATAATTAACAAAAGTAATTATGAGAAATCTAAAAACACATGATGTTGCAACAAATCACCAGAGCACATTTATAACGGACTATTTCTTTAATGCATAGATAGTAATACCTCGATATAAGGAAGCTAACACGATAGAAAACGAAAACTAAAGTAAAAGCTTAAATTGATAATTATTTTTTTAAAGAGTAATTCTTAAACTCTAATGGGTAGTTAATATCAAAATGATGCATTTAAATCGAGGGATTACTGTCTTTAAAATATAAATTTACTGTTAGTGCGAAAGTATATGAATATACTAATTAACAAATTTGCCAAACTCTATAAAATAGATGACTTTATATGTAAGTTTATATGTACTCGAATTTGGTCTGCCATTCCTATATAATTCGTACGTTACCGTAACGACAAAATCATTTTAACAAACCGTGACGAGCCATTTCTGTATGGGTAAGCGAAAATTTCACAAAATTTTATGGAAATTAATTGAATTTATGTTTAAAAATTTTCATGCAAATTAAGCAGAAAATTTTCCTGCCACAAAAATATACAATTAAAATTTCAATATAAAATGGTTATGAATGCAAAAATAGTTAATGCAAAAAACCATTACGGGCTCACATCATGAGGAGGTTTAAATAAGGCAAAAGGGGGTGTTATTTATACTGATATGTAGATATGTTTAGCAAATTGGAGAGTATTTAGGCAACATATGCTACATATAGCTAATAATATTTAACTAAATTAAATTTTTGTTTTTCAAGCTACAGTTTTTCCATTAACCCCATTAAGTATGTGGTGAGAATATCGGTGCAATTATTGTGCAAATTACTGGCACATGTGGTCCAGAGTTTAAGTGTGACATATGGAAATTTTCATAAATATTTGAAGGTAATGTTTTTAGTTAAGCCTTTTTGTTTTAGAATAATTTTTCCAATGATTTTGTGGAAAAACGTATTTACACATAAATGAAAATTATGTCATGCATATAAAAATATGTTCTAAAATAATAATGTTTTGAGTTTAATAGTGAAATGTGGTAGTCTTCTTTAATTGGACAGAGATTCTAAGTATAGTAAAAATTGAATATGGATGCAATGGCTTAGTTGATTAGCAAGTCGACTACTAAGCATAACATATCATATTCAGCCTGGGTTCGATCCCCAGTCATAGCAAAATCAATTTCTGGAATAAATTAATATTGTTAATTAACACAGCATCCTCCATTGGAGGTAAGCGTACCCCAGTAATACGTCGTCGATGTAAAAGAAATAAAATTGGCAGTAGAATAACAACTTAGCTGGTGTAAAAAGAGTCATGACGTGCAATATGAATAATGTGAAACATTGAGTTGTACATAAATGAACTATCGAAACTGCCCAAACTAGTCCGAAGGTACCTAAGCTTTAACTTTGTTACTTATAAGCAGCCATTGGCAGCGCATACCACCAGAACCCGAAGACTTTTTGTAACTTTCGCAGATATCACGATCATTAATAAAACTCGTGAAAATTAGTATTAAAAGCATTCAGTTGGGATTTGAATATTAGCATAGTCGGTTGGTACCGATTTGTTAAAGAAAATACAAAAACAAAATACGGTTCGAGAGACTTACATGGCCTATATTTACAACCTGTTAAGTTCAAAGGCCAAATATATTTTAGAAGTCCATGCTCTTTGATCTTTTACGCATACTCTCCATATTCTATTTTCGATACAAACATTTTTTTATAAAAAAATTTGGGTTAAAAATATTTTTCTTTGAAAATTTTCGATAAAAGTACTTTTCTATCGAACAAGTATTCTACTAAGTTTTTAAAAAATATTTTTATTTAATTTTCTATATTTAAATATTTTTATTTAATCTTCTATATTTAATAAAACATTTTCTATAAAAAAGTTTTCGATAAATTTTTTTTTTTTATTTTTTAAAGAAAAATTTTTGATAAAAAAATTTTCTATAGAAAAATTTTAGATAAAAAAATTTTCTATTTTTTTTTTTATCAAATTTTCTATGAACAAATTTTCTATAATAGAATTTTTGTTTAAAAAATTTTCTATAGAAAAATTTTCTATAGAAAAATTTACAATAAAAAAATTTTCTATCAAAGAATTTAAACAAAACAAATTTCTATAAAATTTACATTAAAAAAATTTTCTATCGAAGAATTTAAACAAAACAAATTTCTATAGAAAAATTGTTTTTGTTAAGAGGTTGTGGGTTCGAATCCGGGCTCAGGTTCATATCATAAATTTTTATTTTTTAATTTTAATAATTTTTATGATTTTTAAATTAGATTAATAATTTTTAAGAATACTGAAAAAACTATGTGACACTTAGCAGTGTGGAATGCTGCATTTTCTGTCCCGAAAAATTGTTTTATTAAACAATTTTTTATAAAAAAATTTTTATATAAAGTTTCTATAGAAAAATTTTTTATAAAAAATTTTGATAAAAAAAAACTTTATATAGAAAATTTTTCAAAAAAAAATCTATCGAAAAATTTTTGATAATTTTGAATAAAAAAAAATTTCGATAAAAATAGTTTTCTATAAAGAATTATAAATAAAAAATGATTTTGATTAAAAAAATAGGAAATTTTTCGATAAAAATATTTCTCTGTCAAAATTTGAGATAAAAATATTTTTTTATCCAAAAATTTTTTATAAAAAATTTTTCGATAAAAATATATTTCTATTAAAACATTTTCGATAGAAAAAAATTTTTAATTAAAAAACTTTTCTATGGATAAAACCATTTTTTATACAAAAATTTTTGATAAAACATTTTCTATAGAAAAATGTTGTTTTAAAAAAGTTTTCTATAGAAAAATTTTCAATAAACAAATTTTATATAAAAAATTTTTGTTAAAAAAAATTTTTTTTAGAAAAATTTTTATTAAAAAAAAATTCAATAAAATTTTTAATTAACAAATTTCTATAGAAAAACTTTTTATAAAAAAATGTTCTTAAAACAATTTTTGATAAAAGAAATTCTATAGAAAAATTTTTAATAAACAAATTTTCTATAGAAAAATGTTCAATAGACAAATTTTCTATAATAAAATTTTTGTTAAAAAATTTTTCTATAGAAAAATTTTTTATAGAAAAATTTTTTATAAAAAAATTTCTATAGAAAAATTTTTATTAATAAAATTTTTATTTCATAAAATTTAAAAATTTTTTATCTAAATTTTCTATTTAAAAATTTTCTATAAAAAGTTTTATCAAAAAAATTTTTTATTAAATAATTTTCTTTAGAAAATTTTTTTATATTAATTTTCTATACAAATTTTTTTTATAAAAAAATTTTCTATAGAAAAATTTTTAATAAAAAAAATTCAAATTTTTTATAAAAAATATTTATATAGAAAAACGTTTTGTACAAAAACCGTCTTATAACAATTTTTAATAAAAAAATTTTCTATTGAAAAATTTTCAATAAAAAAAATTTTCTATAGAAAAATTTTTAATAAAAAAGTTTCTTATAGAAAAATTTTCAATAACAAAATTTTCTGTAGAAAATTTTTTGTTAATTTTTAATATTAATATTTTTTTATAAAAAATGCTTATTAAAAAAAAGATTTTTGATAAAAAAAAGTGATTTTTGATAAATTTTTAATAAACTTGTCTATAATTTTTTTTTTTTTAAATTTTCTATAAAAAAATTTTTAATAAAAAAATTTCCTATAGAAATATTTTTTATAAAAAACATTTTCTATAGAAAAGTTTTTTATTAAAATTTTATCAAAAATTTTTCTATAAAAGTTTTTTTCATCAAAAATTTTTCTATAGAAAATTTTCTTATTAAAAATTTTTTATCAACATTATTCTATAGAAAATTTTTTTTGTAAAAATTTTTCTTTAGTAGTTTTTTTTATCAAAAATTTTTCCATAGAACATTTTACTATTGAAAATTTGTCTATAGAAAATTTTTTTAATGAAACTTTTTCTGTAGATTTTTTTTTGTCAAAAATTTTTCTATAGAACAGTTTTTTATCAAAAATTTTTCTGTAGAAAATTTTTTTATCAAAAATTTTTCTACATAAAAATTTCGATAAGAAAATTTGCTGTAGAAAAATTTTTGATAAGAAAATTTTCTATAGAATTATTTGATAAAATTTTATCAGAATTGGAAATGTGTAAGCCTTGGGTTACGGGGTACAAAATCAATTTTTATTAAAATTTCCAATTTTTAGGAATATCTAAGCTCTTGCTCAGGTTTAAACAATATTTCATTTGCTAACAGATTTCACATAAACTTTTAATATTAACTCTTCAGTGATCAACAGAGACCAATATGACCCTTCCAAGTTAATTTTTTTTTGATTTCTATGTAATAGACAAAAAAAGATGTGTTTCTTACTTAGACTAAAAATATATTATTTAACCTTTTTACTCCCAACTATGAACAAAATTATGCGAAGTGTTATATATAACCATTTAAGTGTCTTGTGAAGAAATAGGAAATTCCTTAAGATCACAAAATTTTCAAAAAATAATTCAATAAATGTATATGTGGTTTTAATGATGCTTTTTCGATAGATATTTTTTTTGTCTTATGAATAGAAATAAAAAAATAAAAAATTATTTAAAATTTTAGGGCAACTTTGGTCCCTGTTGGTCAAGGGTTAATATTTTAAGTTTATGTGATCTTTGTTATTAGCTTAAAATTTTTATAAAAGGTTAAGCAAATAAAATGTGGCTTAGATATTCTTGAAATTTGCAAATTTGAAAAAAAAAATTGATTATGAACCCGGTATCGCAAGGCTTAAATATTTTCATAAACATTTAATTTTTAAATATAGCAAAAAACTACCCAAAATCACTTTAATAGTTATACAATTTATTGCGAAATCTTTCTTCTATTATCCTCCTTCACCTACAAATAAATGAAATTAAACTCTTGTGAATTCTTCCGTTTAATCGCTATTTGCAATGCAATTTTACTTTTTCCAAATAAATAAACAAGAATAATAAATAATAAAAACTTAAAACAACAACAAATGTCTTAAATAAAGGTCATAAATGCAATTGCATTTTTATCATAACAAACATATGTGAGGATTTTTTTGCGAGAAAACTGCCAAAGAAGAATAACAGAGAAATATCGACGAGTAGCATTGAAAAGTACATATTTTTAAAATAAATTTCAAAATAAAATTTCGAATAAAAGCCTATAAAAATAGACCATGGAAGTACTATTTACCCTTAATAAACCTTCAGGGAAAATGCAATAACGATGCAACAGAGAATTAAGAGGAAGAAAACAAAAAAAAAAACAAGGAAATTGCCACGCGCCCAGTCTAAAGGTTGAGTGTATATGTGTGTTTGAAAGAGTAGAGGTGGTGGTAAATCACTAGTTTATAGGGATTTTTCAAAAAACAACAACAATTGTGCCAAAAAAAAGGAGAAATTGGAAAAATGTAAAGGATTTTTAAAACAATTGACTTAATGCACAAAATGTTTAAATGGACTTTTACCATGTCTGTCCCTCTGAGTTCCATGTATAAATAATACCTCCTGATCTTATTTATGTTATATCAGTCTCTGCATGTGCTCGCTCATACATACACATAGAAACATACAAAGGCATGAATTACTTAACTCTGTTTTGTTCACCTTCTTCCTTCTCTGTTACCATTTACCTGCACCCGGATTTTTGTAATGAAATCCTTTTGTTTTAAAATTATCGAGTGCTTGAATGTTTGTGCGTTCATAGTTTGCGTTTTAATGCCCACGGTGGTAATTTCGCTTAAACATTGCATTACGCAGGATGTTTGCATTGTTTTATTCTGTATTATTTTTTTCTGTTTTTTGCCTGTTCTACAGGATATTCAGTTTTTTGTTTGCACGACTTTTTTCCTCTGTTGGTTGTTCCTTGACTGATGCGTGCATGTAATATTTCATTCTTTTGCGGTAGGATTTCAGTTTTTTTTTGAGGTAATAAAGGATATGAAATGATGTGTTAACATGGGTTTTTATTGCGAAAATATGTAATAATTTTAGTAGAGGTTAATGGTGGTGATTAAATTTGTTTTAATGGTAAAGAAAGAGGTATTCAAATTAAAAATTGAAGAGGTAAAATAGATCTTCCCACCGTGAAAATACAAAATTTTCTATTAAATTTTTATTAAAATTGGTATGTGAAAAAGATTTATTAAAATTTGAATGTGAAAAAATTTTATTAAAATTTGTATGTGAAAAATTTTTTTATAAAAATCCTCTATCAAAATTTTTATATAAAAAAATGTTCTATTCCTCTAGAAATTTTTATGCACAAAATTTTACTTTGAAAATTTGTATGTGAAAAATTTTCTGAAGAAATTTGTATGTGAAAAATGTTCTACAGAAATTTTTATGTGAAAATGTCCGATTAACATTTTTATGTGAAAAATTTTCTATAAAAATTTTTATGTGAAAAATTTTCTATAGAAATTTTCTGTAGAAAATTTTATGTAAACAATTTTCTACAGAAATTTTTTGTGAAAAGTTTTGGACAAAAATTGTCTATTGAAATTTTTATGTGAAAAATTTTCGATAGAAATTTTTATGTGAAACATTTTTTATATAAATCTTTATGTAAAAAATTTTCTATAGAAATTTTTATGTGAAAAATTTTCCATGGATATTTTTATATGAAAAATTTTCGTTAGCAATTTTTATATGAAAAATTTTATATAGAAGTTTATATGTGAAAAATTTTCTGTAGAAATTTTTTTGTGAAAAATTTTCTAAAGAAGTTTATATGTCAAAAATTTTCTAAAGAAAATTTTATATGAAAAATTTTCTATAGAAATTTTTATTTGAAAAATTTTCTGAAGAAATTTTTATGTGAAAAATTTTCCAAAGAAATTTTTATGTGAAAAATTTTTTATAGAAAATTTGATGTGAAAAATTTTCTATAGAAATTTTTATGTGAAAATTTTTCAATGGAAATTTTTTTGTGAAAAATTTTTTAACGAAATTTTTATGTAAAATTTTTTTATAGAAATTTTTATCTATAAAATTTTCGATAGAAATTTTTGTGTAAAAAATTTTCTATAGAAATTTTTATGTAAAAAAATTTCTATAGAAATTTTTACTTGAAAAATTTTCTATAGAAATTTTTATCTGAAAAATTTTCTATAGAAGTTTATATGTAAAAAATTTTCTTTTGAAATTTTTGTGAAAAAATTTTGATACTATTTTAATGTGAACAATTTTCCATACAAAATTTTCTGTAGAAATTTTTATAGGAATTTTTATGTGAAAAATTTTCTATAGAAATTTTTATGTGAAAAATTTTCTATAGAAATTTTTATGTGAAAAATTTTCCATACAAATTTTTATGTACAAAATTTTCTATAGAAATTCTTATGTGAAAAATTTTTTATATGAAAAATTTTCTAAAGAAATTTTTATGCTAAAAATTTTCTATAGAAATTTTTATGTAAAAACTTTTTTATAGAAATTTTTATGTGAAAAATTTTCAATAAAAGTTTATATGTGAAAAGTTTTCTTTAGAAATTTTTATGTGAAAAATTTTCGATACAAATTATAATGTAAAAAATTTTCAAAACAAATTTTTATGTAAAAATTTTTATATGAAAAATTTTCTATAGAAATATTTATTTAAAAAACTTTCTATAGAAATTTTTATGTGACAAATTTTCTATAGAAATTTGTATGTGAAAAATTTTCTATAGAAATTTTTAAGTGAAAAACTTTCTATGGACATTTGTTTGTGAAAAATTTTCTATAAAAATTTTAATGTGAAAAATTTTCTATAGAAATTTTTGTGTGAAAAATTTTCTAAAGAAATTTTTTTATGAAAAATGTTCTATAGAAATTTTTATATGAAAAATTTTCTATAGAAATTTTTATATGAAAAATTTTTCACATATAAATTTCTATATATGAAAAATTTTCTATAGAAACTTTTATATAAAAATTTTCTATAGAAATTTTTATTTGAAAATTTTTTTGAAGAAATTTTTATATGAAAAATTTTCTAAAGAAATTTTTATGTGAAAAATTTTTTATAGAAAATTTTATGTAAAAAATTTTCTATAGAAATTTTTATGTGAAAAATTTTTTATAGAAATTTTTATGTGAAAAATTTTCTATAGAAATTTTTATTTGAAAAATTTTCTGAAGAAATTTTTTTGTGAAAAATTTTCTAAAGAAATTTTTATGTAAAAAATTTTTTATAGAAATTTTTATGTGAAAATTTTTCTATAGAAATTTTTATGTAAAAATTTTTCTATAGAAATTTTTATGTGAAAAATTTTCTATAGAAATTTTTATGTGAAAAATTTTCTATAAAAATTTTTATGTGAAAATTTTTCTATAAAAATTTTTATGTAAAAAAATTTCTATAAAAATTTTTATGTGAAAAATTTTCAATAGAAATTTTTTTGTGAAAAATTTTTATTGAAATTTTTGTGTGAAAATTTTTCTAAAGAAATTTTTATGTGAAAAATTTTCTGTAGAAATTTTTATGTGAAAAATTTTCTATAGAAATTTTGATGTAAAAAATTTTCTGCAGAAATTTTTATATGAAAAATTTGTATGTGAAAAATATTCTATACATGTTCTTATGTGAAAAATTTTCTATAAAAATTTTTATGTGAAAAATTTTCTATAGAAATTTTTGTGTGAAAATTTTTCTATAGAAATTTTTCTGTAAAAATTTTTCTATAGAAATTTTTCTGTAAAAATTTTTCTATAGAAATTTTTATGTGAAAAATTTTCTATAGAAATTTTTTTGTGAACCATTTTCTATAGAAATTTTTATATGAAAAATGTTTATGTGAAAAATTTTCTAAAGAAAAGAATTTAAAAATTTTCTGTAGAAATGTTTATGTGAAAAATGTTCTGAAGAAATTTTTATGTGAAAAATGTATACATAATATATTCCATATATTGATTTGCCTAATGGTCGTTTTGAAAAGACCCATAAAAAATAGGGTATACCGTTTTTATTCTTATTCGAAAGCAACTAATGGAGACGATTATCCAATGAGATAAAACTAAGGTACACACACGTTCTCATGAAATCTATGTTTGTTTGTGCGTTTATGTGTTTTTCATTGTTCTTTATCCACTTAAGTTTCACATTTCACAAAAAATAATAACTATATTTTCTATATAGAAATGTTTGCTTGGTTCTTTTAAAATACATCACCAATCAATTCCTATACAAATCAATAATCAACCAAAAAAAAAAAAAACTAAATCAAATTACAAATGATCTCTCGCTATACGCTTAATCGAAAATTAAACCCACCCCTATCATTATTCAGATCAAACTTAATAAAAATGTGTTAAAAGAACGCCAAAATACTCATTCGCACACACACTCGATCACTACACATGTATTCATTTTTGATCTGCAATTTGCCTCTTACTACTAAAGCAATTTGCTCGTGAACTTAGGACTAAAGCCGTGTGTTTTTCTTTCTGGATTGAAAAATGGTTGAATTGCAAAATGGGGAAGGGAAAAAACAGCAGGCGTTTACCAAAAAATATAACACGGTGTTAATTCCAACAAAATTACCAGACATAATTTATGTTTTTGTTAGTCAAAAAAAAAACAATAAACAATGAATGAATTTTTGATAAAGGGCATAGAAAAGGAGAAATCAAAGTCGTAGTGTATGTCTGTCTGTCTTTCTGTCATTTAGTGGTGAATTCATATGTTTTTGGAATATAATTGAAGAATACAATTGTTCTTATAGTTATACAAAAAAAACTGGAGAGTTTTTAAAATTTTTGCAAAACGTAAAAGTAGAATTTGAGACCTTTTTTAAATTTTGAAGTGTGTTTTAATTAGGAAAATAAAGGTTTTAGTTTGCGATAGTTGTGTTGAGGAACATTAAATTAAGGTTGATAATAGAACTTTATAAAAGTGGGATAGTCCTTTTTACACCAATATTTACAGTACAGTTGAGAACGAAACACGAACAATAACTGAAGTATTGAATATTCTAAGTATTAAAAAAGGTAATCGAAAAGTGGAAAAACTACTACTCAAGTTTGAGACCATACAAAATACCTAGCAAAATTTTGATAACTAATAATACCTATGACCTTGTAATGACTAGAACATAATGTACGAATTGATTATAAGTTATTAAGTAAGTACTTATTTGCAAATCTGAATGGAAATTTCATCATAATTGTCCGGGTTCAAATCCTACCAAGACCAGGTTATTTTTTTATTTTTTTAATTTTTTTTATCGAATAATTTTTCAAAAATGGTTATTTAATTCAAAAAATTTAATATTTCTTAAATATCTTGAAAAAATTTCACTGGAGGTAATAAAAAATACATTCAGAACTCAATTTTCATTAAAGTCCTCTACGAAAAGTAAGATTTAAATTTTGTAAATAAAAAAATTATAAAAGAAAAACTTGTTTTATATGACAAATTAAAAAAAATGTACTTGGTCTGGGTAGTAGGGTAGTTTAGCTGTTCATCTGAATATTTAATAATGAAAAGTATTACTCGGAGTATGTATATATTAGGGTTTGCAGTTCGGTTTTAACCGAAACCGAAAACCGTGGAAAAAACCGCGGTATTAGCTATTTATTTTTCATAATTTTTTGTTGGTATAATTCAGAAATAACATTAGTTTATCATAAATTTGCACGTAATTTTTCTATGGAATGAAGCAGAAGAATGAAAAAACAAGGGATAGGTGCAAGGGGAAGACGGTATATGAACGTAAATATTCACGATTCTCATGGTAAATTTTATAACCTGGGACTCAGCCGTATTTTAGGAACGTGTAGTTCCAAGCAAACGCAAGAAACCATTCGACAAAAGCTAATAGAGTTTAATATTTCACTTAATACAAACATCGTAGCATGTACAATAAATAGATAGAGCAGCTGTCAATATCAAATCTGTATCTGAAAATCAAATACTGCTATAGTTATGGTTGGTACACGAAATTCGTCTTGCGGTCATAGATGTTGTTTATGAAAATTTTTTTATAAATCCAGATGTGGAAGAATTTGAAACCGACAAAAGTGAAGCCAATTTTAAAGATGGCGACGATGAAACTTTGACTTATTTGAAACCGATTGCCCATATAAATTTGAACCTAGAGGCTGTAAAAAAAACTGTTCGGTATTTTAAAAATTCGTCAGTTCGTAATAATATTTTACAAACAAGCGTTTAAAAGTTAACTTTAAGTTTTCTCTTAGATTTCTAAAAGAAAGTATGAAAGTTTCGAAAAGCTGTCGACCTTAGATTTGCTTTATTCTATCGGCTTTGAAATTGTAAATTCTTTTAAAGATTCGTTGCTGTTAGTAAAAATGACTATTGAAGCAATTTGTCGCTCGGATGCAATTATTTATTATTCACGCTAAAGGGGCTCTGCAGTTTCTCCAAAAGAAAAAAGACTTATTTAAGAAATCCCTTATATTTAAAGACCTGAACTATTTTCCTTAATTTTAGTATTAAATTATAAATATGAGCTTTTTATAAATATTCCTTTTACTTTGTTTTAATGAAATTATCTAAATTTGTCAACAAATTTAGATCGAAATAGCTATATTTAAAAAACCGAACCGAAACCGGCCGGTTTTGGGTGTTTTAAAACCGAAACCGCGGTTTCTCATTTTCACGGTTTTTTGCAAACTCTAGTATATATTATAGTTGAGTCTGATATGTGGGCTAGGATGGACCAAGTGTCAAAAAAAAAACTTGTTTGGAAGTTTCAGTATAAATTGAGATATGAGAGGAATTTCTGTACAAAATGTGTATAATGGAAACTAGCAATATATTTTAAGAACAATTTCTAAAAATGTTTGCAAGAAAAATTAGAAAAAAGGTAAACCCTGCCAAATTGATGCCATTTACCAATTGTCAAAAAAATTATAAGTTCTTCTTAACCTTAGATGGACATCTAAGTAGCTAAATTTTCTTACCAGAGTAACAATTTCTCGAGATTAAGAATATTTATATTATCAATTTATGTTTACAAAAGACTTTTTTTCGGGATATTTAAATGTCTTTAAGAAGTTTATCTTGCCAAATATGCCCTCATTTCAACAAAAGTTGGTAGACAATTTGGAACAATATATGTACATTTTTTTTGCTGTATTTCATTCCATAACAAAATAATTTGTAGCTGAAACTGTCCAAAATCTTTATCCGGGGAACAGTTCTATGGGATCATTCATTAAATTAACTCTAGAATTGATTCTGAGTTGATGGTTATTCTTAATAATAACTTTGATCAAATATGAGTACAAAGTTAAATCTTATATGACAGACGTGATATAGTGAGATAAAACCATTTTTGATTATTGTTTATAAGTGTAAATCTTAATTATTTTCTGCACAAACATTTTACCTTGAAGTCTGCTGGTCTACACGTCAGTCGCAGAGGGTTAAATTTTACTTGAGAATCTGATTTCTAATTTCTATGCATTCGAATACTTTGGGTCGAATGTAAATTGATTTGACCCCTTACTTGCTGATCAGTAAAGCAGTCCGTCAAAAAGAGTATAAACAGTGCTTGCGATGTTTGCCCAGGTTTGGATAAAATTTGCAATGTTTAACTCTCACACCCCAAATCGTTTGAAGTAAATAATTCATTTTTGCAATTTTTGTATTTACTTCAACCGATTTGGGATGTGAGAGTTAAACATTGCAAATTTTATCCTAACCTTGGCAATCCTCTGTTATACTATTTTTGACGGACCGCTTTACTGATTCCAACGTTACAGATCGAACAGAAAGCTTAACACCAGAGACAGAGTACATCTCTTTGTTTCCAAAAAAATAAATCTATTATATTCTATAATACTCAATTAAGAAGCCCAAACGGAGTCCAAAAACAAGCTTAGTCATGAAAAAGCTCATATGTGGATCTCTTTGTGATATAAAAAGAAGCTTAATTAAATATTCAGAAAGAATCTCAATCATTTAAACCAGACCCAAAATACATATATTAATATTTGCATTTGTGGTAGATTTGAAAGCTTTTACTGTCAGTGCTGCCAGATTTACATTTTTTCATATATTCGAGCATTATTCATACAATCGAGCAAAAAATTCCAATCTGGCAGCACTGACTTTGAAAAGTGGGGCAAACATAGTTGCGTCTCGCTTATATATAGTGTGAAAGCTCAAAAGCTCTTTTGTAAAAGTGAAGTTGAACAGTTAAGTTATCCCATTGTTGATATTTTGACGTATTGTTTAAGCTTTTTGTTCTTCAGACAATTTTAATTCTTTTACATCGATGGCTTGTTACTGCTTAATAATTAAAGAAATTGATGTTGCCGTGACCGGTTCTTAAACACATTCTGAATATGATATGTAATGCTTAGTAGTAAACGTGGCAACTAACTAAGCCTATTTGTAGTCCAAAATAAAGCTTATTAAAGTGTCCATTAAAAAACTTAATTTTGGATCCCTTTGTAGTCCAAAGAAACTTTGGCGTGAATATTTTTGTAGTTCGAAATAAAGCTCAAAGAATGGAGTTTCTTTAATCTGTTTGTTGTCCAAAATAAATTTCGGTCTGCCCTATAGTACCTTAAGTGAACTTCAGTAAAAGGCAAGACAGGTATCGACATCCTTATGAAACCATACGTCACTTGTTGATGTCCTGAGCAAAAAATACAAGTTAAAAAAAGTTGCTAATTATCGACTTTAAGTGCTCGCAGTTGGCAGTATTGGGGTGGCTAACTTTCGGTAACAATATAAAAACATCCCGCCTTCAGTCATAATCCAAACAAAATCGTGACTTTTTCGGGATGCATTAAATGCTCTTGCATCTCATGTGTATTTGTATTGTTCAATTTTGTTTGTTCAAGTATTTATTAATACAGAAATAGGTCTCGCACAAGATGATTTTTATTATTTTTCCGTTTACTTTTTAGAAAGATGTAGCTTTCAGAATAGAATAACAGGGAAGCCACTTACAAATTTAAAGTCAAATTTATAGCGTATAGATGTAAAGGTTTAGATCTGGTTTTTGTTTATATAAACTCGATAGATGGCGCTTATATCAAGATATAAATATTTGTAATTAGGTCTTTTTTTACAAGTTGAAAAAAAAATTCAACAAAATGCGTTTTAGAGACTCTTAGCTTCAAAATCTCTCTAATAGAACGCAATAAAAATATTTCACCTTAAACAATCCTTAGAAAACTTAAGTTATGTATATAAGAAAATTATCTCAATTCTTTATATTTTTACTATTTAGAAAAAAATCTTTCAAATGCAGCTATTTTATCTTTATTTTATTTAAATATCCTATTTAAGTCATCCATTTAACAAAACTTCCAGATAATCCTTGAATATAAGCCATCCACCTACAAAAAAACACGATTTAACAATATGTTGCCCTAATCAAATATTCATAACTTTGTTAAAGATTATTAACAAACATTTATTATTAATTTATGACTAAATAGTTGAGTGTAAATGTAAAAGACTAAAGAAAAACCCGCCCTCTAGGAAATTCTAATAAGACCAAGAAAACCACCACCTTTTTGGGCTTTGTAAATCTTTGTTGAGTTGTGTTGATGTTAATTTCAATTTAACATAAATAACTTTTCAATTAAATTGCTCTTTTTTTGCATTTGTGTTCCATTTTGTCCTTCTTTCCTCTAAGCTTTATCCAGGGTCTTTGATATATTTGTCAGAAACGCGTGTCTGGCATTTTACCAGCTAGAAACACACAAACAAAAACAACATTTATACAAAGGATTAAGGATTAAGCTTATCCTTCATTGTATAACATTAGACACGTGTTTGTGTTGGCCAAAAAATTTTATTTTCTTTTCTTGATGATGATATCCTAACCTTAATGTGTTGATAGCTGGTTATTGCATTTTCCTTTTATCCCTGTTATTTTTTCCTTCTCATTTCCATTAACTCAATCCATCAAATTAAGCTTAAACGAGCCTTCATTATGTTTCTTAAATTACAGGAGAGTGTGTGTGTGTGCAAGATTACTGGTTGCATTTGGTTCTTGGAAAGCCGTTTTAAATCAATTTTTCTGCATAAAATTGGAAAATTTATGTATTTATTCAGGCTCTTTTTCGTATTTCTAGTTGTAGCTTTTTTTTTAATGTTTCTTAAAATTATTTTCCCTTAAGGCGATATTTATTTCATTTTTAAACATGCATGTGCATGTGAGACATATTTGTATATTTGCTTAAAGTCTATCTAAATCGTGACTGTCTGTGTCAGGCATTTGCCAGGCAAATCATAATCCATACCAACGTTTGGCCCAAAGTTTACTTAGTTTATAACATTTTATTAAGATTAATTATATTCTTATATTGAGAAATAGGAAAAAATGTTTTATCGAAAAATTTTTTTTACGAAAAATTTTCTATAGAAAAATGTTTTTAACGAAAAAATTTTCTAGAATTTTTTTTTATCGAAAAATTTTTTAATTGAAAAGTTTTTTTTATCGAAAAATTTTGTATAGAAAAATTTTTTTAACTAAAAATTTTCTATAGAAAATTTTTTTTTTAACGAAAAATTTTCTATAGAAAAATTTTTTTAACGAAATATTTTCTATAGAAAAATTTTTTTAACGAAAAATTTTCTATAGAAAAATTTTTTTAACGAAAAATTTTCTATAGAAAAATTGTTTAAACGAAAAATTTTCTATAGAAAAATTGTTTAAACGAAAAATTTTCTATAGAAAAATTGTTTAAACGAAAAATTTTCTATAGAAAAATTGTTTTAACGAAAAATTTTCTATAGAAAAATTGTTTTAACGAAAAATTTTCTATAGAAAAATTTTTTTAACCAAAAATTTTCTATAGAAAAATTTTTTTAACGAAAAATTTTCTATAGAAAAATTTTTTTAACGAAAAATTTTCTATAGAAAAATTTTTTTAACGAAAAATTTTCTATAGAAAAATTTTTTTAACGAAAAATTTTCTATAGAAAAATTTTTTTAACGAAAAATTTTCTATAGAAAAATTTTTTTAACGAAAAATTTTCTATAGAAAAATTTTTTTAACGAAAAATTTTCTATAGAAAAATTTTTTTAACGAAAAATTTTCTATAGAAAAATTTTTTTAACGAAAAATTTTCTATAGAAAAATTTTTTTAACGAAAAATTTTCTATAGAAAAATTTTTTTAACGAAAAATTTTCTATAGAAAAATTTTTTTAACGAAAAATTTTCTATAGAAAAATTTTTTTAACGAAAAATTTTCTATAGAAAAATTTTTTTAACGAAAAATTTTCTATAGAAAAATTTTTTTAACGAAAAATTTTCTATAGAAAAATTTTTTTAACGAAAAATTTTCTATAGACAAATTTTTTTAACAAAAAATTTTCTATAGAAATATTTTTTTAACAAAAAATTTTGTATAGAAAAATTTTTTTAAAAAAAAATTTTTTATAGAAAAATTTTTTTAACAAAAAATTTTCTATAGAAAATTTTTTTTAACAAAAAATTTTCTATAGAAAAATGTTTTTAACAAAAAATGTTCTATAGAAAAATTTTTTTAACGAAAAATTTTCTATAAAAAAAATTTTTAACGAAAAATTTTATATAGAAAAATTTTTTTAACAAAAAATTTTGTGTAGAAAAATTTTTTTAACAAAAAATTTTCTATAGAAAAATTTTTTTAACAAAAAATTTTCTATAGAAAAATTTTTTTAACAAAAAATTTTCCATAGAAAAATTTTTTTAACGAAAAATTTTCTATAAAAAAAATTTTTAACGAAAAATTTTATATAGAAAAATTTTTTTAACAAAAAATTTTCTATAGAAAATTTTTTTTAACAAAAAACTTTCTATAGAAAAATTTTTTTTATCGAAACAGTTTCTATAGAAAAGTTTTTTTTTTGAAGAATTTTCTATATAAACATTTTTTTAAGGAAAAATTTTCTGTAGAAAAATTTTTTTAACGAAAAATTTTCTATAGAAAAATTTTTTTTAACGAAAAATTTTCTGTAGAAAATTTTTTTAAGGAAAAATTTTCTATAGAAAAAATTTTTTAACGAAGAATTTTCTATAGAAATTTTTGTTTAACGAAAAATTTTCTAAAAATTTTTTTTTATCGAAAATTTTTTTGTAGAAATATTATTTTATCTAAGTGTTTTCTACGGACAAATTTATGTATCGACAAATTTTCTATACAAAATTTTTTTTATAAAAGTATTCTGGGTCTCCTCTGCTTTAAGTCCTGATTCTTTCAAAAATTACAAAAGCAAAAAAAAAATCTGTTTAATTTAATGATTTGTCTAATAGGCCAGTAAAATTCATAATCATTAGAATAAGAATATTATTTTTACAGACACAAGACAAAATTCTTTCCTGTATTTTAAAGAAACCCATCAAACCAAGGATTTTGCATGTTCAACAGAAACAGAATTTGGTAAGACAAGTATAAAGACTTTGAATGGCTAACGGCACTACGAGTAGAATTTCTAAATAATATAAGACACCATCTTCATATTCTTAAGTCATAGACTGCCAAAACTTGTGGCAGTCAGACACATTTTAGCCAGGTTAATAGTTTTTAGTGTTTATTACAACAACTAAATAAAAAGAAAAAGATTTGAAAAGAAATCTTTAAATGCAAAGAATATTTAGAAGCACGAGTCTAAAACGCAAAAGGGGCTAAATAATAAGAAGCAAATGAAATTGATTCAAAGCGAGTCAATGTGTCTGGCATGCAAGACTCGAGTCAGTTATAGGCTGAAATCATGAAAAGCACAATTTATGAATTCATTCATACTTAGATACTTTAAAATAGTTTGTATCTGAGTTACTTGTATATCTAAACTGTATGTAAGTATCTCTTTTCAAGTCATTTGACTTAAGGCCTTTTTCCTGATGATATTTTTAACCAAGTCTTTTCATGAATTACATTAACAAACGGAAGCTTAAAGCGTGTAAATGATGGTTTAATTAAATCTGTATTCATTTAAAACTTTATTGGCGTTTGTAACTCTTTTTTAAATTGCCTGTTCATCGTCATTGACTTCGTCTTCCATAAACATTATCATCATCATCATCGACTTTGGCAAAAATCATGACCATAGGCCTTGTCATTCTAGAGTCATAGTCATTATGTATTTAATAATGAGTTGTCATTTATCTATTAGAATAAAGTTTATTTTATTGTTAAATAATCCCCCTCTTCATTCTATCTCTTTTAGATTGATAATGAGTTTTTAAATGTTTTGCTATTTATTAGGCCTTTAAACGCTTCCTAAGATAATGGAATTCTACTGGCAGTTGAGCTCTGAGTCGTGATGGTGGTCATGAACCGTAAGCAAATTCAATGGTCTTGGTCGACCAGGGTATTAACGGTATTAAACTAAAAATACCTAAGATTATTAATATGGCTAAATGTTGAAGTTCTCTTACGCATTATTTATTAATTGTATTTAATTTTCTTGGTAGAGTTATCTCTAGATCTATCAGATTTTTGTGGATTTCTAAATCATTAGATTTTGATTATTTTCGACAAATTTTTAAAGTCTTTATTTCGTTTGAAATAAGCGTTTTCTATGGTTATATTTAGTAAAATTAATTAACATTAATTTTGTCTTTTAGACCATGTTTTATAATATAAAATCTTAATAACCAAGCAAAAAGTTTTTTTAACGAAAAATTTTTTATACAAAAATACAAATATTTTATTTTAATTTTTCGTTAAAAAGATTTTTTACAGAAAATTTTTTTCACGAAAAATTTTCTATAGAAAATTTTTTTCACGAAAAATTTTCTATAGAAAATTTTTTTCACGAAAAATTTTCTATAGAAAATTTTTTTCACGAAAAATTTTCTATAGAAAGTTTTTTTCACGAAAAATTTTCTATAGAAAATATTTTTTAACGAAAAATTTTCTATAGAAAATATTTTTTAACGAAAAATTTTCTATAGAAAATATTTTGTAACGAAAAATTTTCTATACAAAATTTTTTTTAACGAAAAATTTTCTATAGAAAAATTTTTTTAACGAAAAATTTTCTATAGAAAAATTTTTTTAACGAAAAATTTTCTATAGAAAAATTTTTTTAACGAAAAATTTTCTATAGAAAAATTTTTTTAACGAAAAATTTTCTATAGAAAAATTTTTTTAACGAAAAATTTTCTATAGAAAAATTTTTTTAACGAAAAATTTTCTATAGAAAAATTTTTTTTAAAGAAAAATTTTCTATAGAAAAATTTTTTTAACAAAAAATTTTCTTTAGAAAAATTTTTTTAACGAAAAATTTTCTATAGAAAAATTTTTTTAACGAAAAATTTTCTACAGAAAATATTTTTTAACGAAAAATTTTCTATAGAAAATATTTTTTATCGAAAAATTTTCTATAGAAAATATTTTTTAACGAAAAATTTTCTATAGAAAATATTTTTTAACGAAAAATTTTCTATAGAAAATATTTTTTAACGAACAATTTTCTATAGAAAATATTTTTTAACGAAAAATTTTCTATAGAAAATATTTTTTAACGAAAAGTTTTCTATAGAAAATATTTTTTTACGAAAAATTTTCTATAGAAAATATTTTTTAACAAAAAATTTTCTATAGAAAATATTTTGTAACCAAAAATTTTCTATAGAAAATATTTTTTAACGAAAAATTTTCTATAGAAATTTTTTTTTAACGAAAAATTTTCTATAGAAATTTTTTTTACCGAAAAATTTTCTATAGACATTTTTTTTAACGTAAAATTTTCTATAGAAAATTTTTTTTAACGAAAAATTTTCTATAGAAAATATTTTTTAACGAAAAAATTTCTATAGAAAATATTTTTTTACGAAAAATTTTCTATAGAAAATATTTTTTAACGAAAAATTTTCTATAGAAAATATTTTTTAACGAAAAATATTCAATAGCAAATATTTTTTAACGAAAAATTTTTTATAGAAAATATTTTTTAACGAAAAATTTTCTATAGAAAATATTTTCTAACGAAAAATTTTCTATAGAAAATATTTTTTAACGAAAAATTTTCTATAGAAAATATTTTTTAACGAAAAATTTTCTATAGAAAATATTTTTTAACGAAAAATTTTCTATAGAAAATATTTTTTAACGAAAAATTTTCTATAGAAAATATTTTTTAACGAAAAATTTTCTATAGAAAAATTTGTTTAACGAAAAATTTTCTATAGAATGTATTTTTTAACCAAAAATTTTATTAACGGAAAATTTTCTATAGAAAAAAATTTTTTAACGCAAAATTTTCTATAGAAAAATTTTATTAACGAAATATTTTCTATAGAAAAATTTTTTTTAACTAAAAATTTTCTATAGAAAAATTTTTGTAACGAAAAATTTTCTATAGAAAAATTTTTTTAACGAAAATTTTCTATAGAAAAATTCTATAAAAAAAATTTTTAGCGTAAAATTTTCTACAGAAAAACTTTTTTGATGAAAAATTTTCTATAGAAAATTTTTTTTTGACAAAAAATTTTTCGTTAAAAAAATTTTTCTATACAAAATTTTTTTCAAAAAATTTTTTTAACTAAAGAAAAAAAAATTACCAAAAAATTTCCTATTGAATATTAATATATAGGATATTTTTTAGAAAATTTTTCGATAAAAAATTTTCTACAGCAAATTTTTCGATAAAAAATTTTTCTATAGAAAATTTTTCGATAAAACAATTTTTTATTAAAATAGTTTTTTATGGAAAATTTTTTAACCAAAATTTTACTGAAGAAAATTTTTTTAACGAAAATTTTTCTATAGAAAAATTTTTTTCTCGAAAAAATTTCTATAGAAACTTTTTTTTAACGAACACTTTTTTATAGAAACATTTTTTAAGAAAAATTTTTTTTTTATGAAAAATTTTCTATAGAAAAATTTTTTATAGAAAATTTTTTTTTAACAAAAAATTATTTTAATGAGAAATTTTGCATAGAAATTTTTTTTAACGAAATACAGAAATTTTGTTTTTTCACTTATTCGGTTATTCGTTATAAACGAAATTTCTTTTTCTTTCTTTTTTAAATTAGTTAAAAAATTTCCCTAAATTCCATTTAAAATTTAATCTAAATTTCTTTACAATTAAAACGAATAAAGAATTTCACATTTAAACTCCCAATTAATCACAGTAACTGGAGCAGGCCACCAATTAAGACCGACACGTGCTACTAACTGGAAATGTCTTTCTGCATAATCAAATGATTAATGGGAGGAAAAACAAATCAAAGCCTCCGTTTCGAGATGTGGCACAAATTAAAAGCAAATTGAAACAAAAGAAAAAATATTTTGATCACAGAAGAAAACTTGCCTCCAAATGAAAATTCAAACATGTGTGTCAATAATTTAAAAACTATAAAGTAAAAGTATACTTCATTGAATTAATCAAGCCAATGAAGTAAAAAAAAAAATGCAACACGTTTCGAAAAATGTTGAATGCTACAATTTTTTGGCAACAAACAAAACTTAAGGATATAAAGAAATAAAAAAAAAAACAACCCCGACAACTTAAGAACTTAGGCAAACAAGAACTATTTATAAAAAAAGGTCTCTTTTACCCAACCAAAGAAAGTCAGAGAAAAACAATGACACGTGCTTTGTTGCAAACAAATAAATAAATAAATACAATACTTGCAACATTTGAAACATTGCATTAAAATGTTGAAAAAGTACTTACTTTTACATTCATTGGCATCACGTGCCGTTGCACGACCCCAGGGACGATCAAAATGGAATGGCTTGCAGCGTTCACAATCACGACCGGCTGTATTGTGTTTACACTCACAGGTCAAGACGCTATGATGATCTGTTATGCACTTGGAACCATGACCATTACACTTACAGCGTCCACCCACCGAAAAATCCGAAACAGCATAATGTAAACCCGAACTGGCTGCCAAGGCCGTGCTTGAACCTCCTATTATCGAGTTGGCTTGATCCAAAGCATTTATATTCAAATTATTGGGTTCATTATATTTGCCCGATTTAGCATCAGCTGATTTTTCCACAGGATTATCCAAAGTAATGAGAGCGTTGGAGTCGGGCATTTGTAGACGATGGAATATAACTTTAATATCAGTGGCGGTTACCCAATCCTGTAAGACTGGCGAGGCATCTAAATCCTTAGCTGAGGGTCTTCCCTCCAAAGTACTAAAGGCTATGCGTGAACCCTGTAGGCCTCCCATTATATCACTGGTATGACGATGTGAGTCAGTACATCTGGCTTCCTGTTCATTGTGCTTGTTAATAGTGGCTCGATTAGCCCTGCCATATACTCTCCGACATTGTGAGCTATAAAACTGAAAAGGCTGCCAGGTTTTACCATAATCGGAACTTTTGTATATAGCTATAGAATCGGGTTTGGGTGCCTTGGGGCAAAATTGCAAACTCACATAAGTCAATTCATATTTCTTGCCCAATGACAGAGTCAAGGTAACATTATCTGGTGGGGCATTAGGATTTGATACCGGGGCTATGGGTTCTGATCTCCAGCATGTGACATTATTGGGATTATTTAAATCTGTCAGGGCCGATGTGGAAAATCTGTTTTGCGGATTTGAGTTATCACATATAGTACAAGTCATTTCCTGAGACATGCTGCCGGTAAAAGTAGAGGCTGCATTTTCACAGTATCTCTGAGGTTTATCCATGCCACAAGTACTTGAAGCCAAGACGGGAGCGCCATAGGCGGCATTTACAAAATCCGGTATACATTTGCGGGCCTTATCATCGTCATAGCAAGGATCTGAGGGTGCTTGGGCGGCAAACATTTTTAAGTAGACATCACTGGGTATGGCCTGAGTTAGGGGTGGATTAAAAAGGCCCAGCCATAGGGGTAGTAGGAGACAACATATCAGCTTGGGAATCATTTTAGAGTTGTATTACTTTCGTTGCTTTAATATTTTAAAAATTTTCTTTATTTTAAAGGATTTCAAAGAATTTTTTCTTGTTTTTTTTTTGGTATTCTTTTTTTTTCTTTTTGTTTAATTTATCATATTTCGTTATTTCTCATTTGAATTTTGTATATTTTTGTATTTATCACTTTGTTTTCTTAGGGTTTTGGTTGAGTTTATTACTTAAAGTCGTTTTTGTTCATTTGATTAAATTTCAATTATTATTTTTGATGTTTCAATTGATTATTTGGTCGATTGTTTAGATGAACTGTTTTTAATTAAAATTTTCGTTTTTTCACTGATCGCTTGTGAATCTAGGAGTAAAAAATAAAATTATTTTTTTATTCAAATATTTAATACAAAAACACATTTTTTAAATTTTATATGATTTTTTAAATCTAACAGAAGATCACATCTAGAGCTCATATTCAATACGTCTATGAACCAATTTTTATCAAAATCAATTTTTATTTTAAAACTGTATTTTTATAATAGTTATATCGAGTGTTTTTTATTGAGGTAGAGAACTTTAAGTTGGCATCACTTTTTTAACTGGCGGCCATTTTGTCAGCTGTCAAGTGATTAATATTTAGTTTGGTTTGCCATTTCATCATGAACAGGTTGACAAATGAACAACGCTTGCAAATTGTGCAAATTTATTTCGAAAATAATGGTTCAGTTCGCGAAGTTTACCGCAAGCTCCGTTCATTTTATGGTCGACATAATCGTCCATCAGAGCAAGTAATTCGGTTAACCATGGATCGTTTTCGCACTACGTTTACTCTATGTGATAATACGCATCCGCAGCGACGTGAACAGTGCGCACCGAAGAAACAATTGCCGCTGTAGAGCAAAGTGTTGAAGAGGACCCGAATGAATCGATTCGCCACCGTGCACAGCAATTGAAGCTTTGTCCATCAACTTTATGGAAGATTTTGCGCAAAGATCTTGGCTTGCGACCTCACAAGATCCAGCTTGTGCAAGAATTAAAGCCGCGAGACCATGCAATGCGTCGTGATTTTGGTGTATGGGCCGAAAATGAGATTGATCTCGATGCTGATTTTCATCGCAAAATTTTGTTCAGTGATGAGGCTCATTTTTGGTTGAATGGCTACGTCAACAAGCAAAATTGCCGCATTTGGAGTGAAGAGAATCCACATGAGACCCTTGAGACGCCATTACATCCACAAAAACTGACTGTTTGGTGTGCTCTATGGGCTGGTGGAGTCATTGGGCCATACTTCTTCCGAAATAATGCTGGAGAGTCAGTTACCATAAATGAAGACCGGTATAGAGCCATGATAACCGACTACTTTGATCCCCAATTGGATGGCATGAATGAGGATGAGTTGTGGTTCCAACAATTGGATGGCATGAATGTGGATAAGTTGTGGTTCCAACAAGATGGCGCTACATGCCACACAGCGCACCTCACAATTGATTTATTGAAGGAAACATTCGATGAGCGCATAATTTCGCGGAATGGACCTGTCAATTGGCCACCAAGATCGTGCGATTTGACACCACTGGATTATTTTCTTTGGGGATATGTGAAGTCGCTCGTCTACGCCAACAAACCAGAAACGTTAGGGGACTTGGAAGCCAACATTCGTGGCGTTATTGCCAACATACGGCCCCATATGCTCGAAAAAGTAGTTGAAAATTGGACCTGTAGAATTGGCTTTATTCGAGCCAGCCGCGGCGGCCACATGCCCGAAATCATATTTAAACATTAATGGCATAAAATTATCCTTCCAATAAAGCCAAATTGATGGACATTAAAACGATTTTCTTGTGTTTTATTTCAATTCGAAGTTCTATACCTCAAAAAAAAACACCCATTATCTCTTTTAATAAAAATCAGTGAGAAGAAATCTACGATACAGTAACCATGTCTTAAATATATTGTAGAAGTAATAATGACTTCTTCAAATATTTTGAATATTAAATAGTTTTTGCCTTCTCTTAAATATATTAAATTTGGTTCATAGTCGGTTTTGAATATAGGCTCTCGAAATATGGAATTTAGCTTAATTTTTGAATAATTGTTACACAAAATATTCCAATTCAAGTATAAAATTAAGTAATTCTAGTTTAGACCAATGGGTTATCTAGTACCCTCTGTTTAATAGGAAATGAAAACGCTAACGTTATAAACTCAGAAGTTTCAACCTCTTCATGAAAGTAAATAATAGGATTCGGCCATATTTTGAAAGACCGGTTCATATTTATTTGGTAATGCAGATAGTAACTAATTCCGGGTGACACATGACAATTGGCATGACTTATTTAACAATTGTCGGTTAGATTGAAAACTAGTTTGAATTTGTAATCTACTACGAATTCTATTATATTACATGAAAAGTTTGATATTTGATAAAGACAAATTGCTATAACTCAATATTGATTTTAGACGTATAGTTTTCTTGAAGATTACGACTTTGTCAACCTGGTCAATTGACCCACTCTAATGTCCTCATTATCTTCAATTTCGTTGGAATTTGCTTAATACATTCTTAAAGTTTATACAATTTTTACAGTTCTTAAACAATTTCAAATTCGCTTTAGTTTAGATTTTATTTTGTTACCTTGATACCCACCTTTTAGTATTTTGTTCACTTTTGTCTATCTTTATCTTTAGTCCGATAATAACATTTTTTATATCGTTGTACACGGCTCTCTTTGATAGTTTTTTACTACAACGTTAATTTCTAGTCATAATTTGTTAAAACTCGACTCGTACTCGATTAGACCTGGAAGGGTACGAATCGATCTTATGACTAGAACCACTCATATTTATACTCATAAATAAAATTGCATCATAATATGATATTCAAACTTTTTTTTCGTTTGAAAAATTTTGCCAAAAAAAATCATCAATTCGTGGGTACTTTAAAAAGCAGGCTCAGAAAACAGAAGCAAATGCTCCCATTACAAGGACATTTTATTTTTCATAACCAATGTGAATCGTATAACTGGGATCATTTAAAAAAAATATGCTTATAGTAATACGACACTCATAAAACATTATAAAATCAAAAATAATAAGAACATTTGGTGTTATTTTTACTCATTGCGCAAACATTTATTTGACGCCTGTTAAATTGAGTATATTTCTTTTTTTATTGTTGTTGTTGCAATGCATGCATTTACTTCAATTTTTTTAACGAATTTTTGTAGTAAACAGTTACATTAACGGTATCTGTTAAACAAAAACAAAAAATTTAAACGATTTGATGTTCAATTCTTGAAATTAAAATAGAATTTTAAATATTTTGTTTTAATGCAAACAATTACTTGACAAACTGTATATAAGAAACATAGTCAAATGTTGACCAATTTTCACAAAATTATATACTGGCTGGTATTAATGTAAAGCTTGTTTAAGCAAAATTTAGTGACCATAGCTGACATAGCTTATAATTTAATAGCTTTTAACTGTCGTTTGTGGTATTTAAGTGGTTTCCGGGAGTGGTTTTTATATGAAAGCTATGATCAAATATGGACCGATTCCTATAAAATATGATATACTGACCAATAGTTGGATAAAACTTCTCTGTTCTAAATTTAGTCGTCATAGCTATTACAATTGTATTAAATTTATCAGCATAAATGTGATTCCCGGCGGGGGTTTATATGGGAGCTCTAACTAAATGCCAACCGATTTCTCGCATTTTCAGTACGCATCTTCTATAACATATCGAAAATACTTTTATAAAATTTTAGTCAAGGCGCTATCGCGCTTTCATTTAGATTTAGATTTATTGTCATTTAAGTGTATTTTAGGTGGAACTTAGGCTGTTTCCATAAGTGTTTTGTATAAGAGCTATGACTTAATGTGAACTGATTTCAATGAAAATTTATGTGCTACCTAGTACTTACAGTTTGTCAAGTAATTGTTTGCATTAAACAAAAATAGTGAAAATGCAATTAAAATTTCGAAAATTAAATATCAAATCGTTTAAATTTGCTTATTTTGCTTAACACATACCGTTAATGTAACTGTTTACTACAAAAAGTCGTAAAAAAACTGAAAAAAATACATGCATTGCAACAACAACAATACAAAAAGAAATATACCTAATTAAAAAGGCGTCAAATAAATGTTTGCACAATGAGTGAAAATAACACCAAATGTTCTAATTTACCGTTATATTTTTTATTTTATGATGTTTTATGAGTGTTATCCAATGAAATTAAAGTTATAAAAAGTATTGTAAAAAATGTGTGCATTAGTTGTCCTATATTAAAAAAAAAAAATGCCTGCAAAATTAATTTCGAAAGGCGTTATAGAATTAGCATATTTCCATCACTATAAGGGCAAATCCGCCAGGGAAATCGCTAAAATGTTCTCCCGTATAGTTAGGACATCATATCCCGCGCTAAAAGTGAAGGAATATTGGAATTAAAAGGTAAAATTGTTAATTTTTAATTAAAGTAAAATTATTAAAACCTTCTAGGAAAAGTGCACTCCAGCACTAGGGGCTTAAGTCCGAAGTGAAAAATGGTCATGGGCTAAGTGTATCCCAAGGAGCAATCCGAAATATACAGGTAAAACCGATGTATTCATCTACAGTGGCTAGGAAAAATCTACTTCTTTCAACATAAAATATTGAAAATCACTTCATGCTTTCTATTTCGCACTTAGAATTACCCAGTAAGAACAGTGTCAAACGTTTGAAATATGATGACTTACATTTGATATCAAACGTTTTTTTCCAACTTTTTTCAAACCTGAACAGATGTTTGAGATTCACATTCATTTTCAAATGAGGGTTCATTTGAGAATAAACCTTTGAAAAATGATAGTTTCTCAAATTGAGAATGAAGGTTATTCTGAAATCATTATCAAACCCTAAGATAATTTGAGAATAATTTGAAAAATGGTGTTATAAATATTTGATATCTAACCTTATTTCAAACTGTTTTCAAACATTAAAAAAAATAATTTATGCTAAAAAAAATAATGTTTAAGATATTTTAATGGAATGACATTGCATTTCAAAGAAATTCGTTATTTCTTTCGGATTTTTTAAAATTGGTCTATATTTGACCATAAAACCTTGCTTAAAAAATGTCAAGATTAAAAATTCAATAATATTCATATGCATAAGTAAATTTTCTTTGTTTCTTAAATTTTTTTTAACTAACAATAAAAAAATTATATTCTAAGCAAAAGAATTCAAATATGATGCACCGTTTTCAAAAACAAAGTAAACAAACTCAAAAATACAACGCCATTTTATTTATGTTCCACATGTAGATGATATCCACATTTGAAAAACCTTTGAGAATGAGGTTTGATAATGATTTGAGAATAAAGGCATTTCTCAATTTGAGAATAAAGTCCCCTTTTTGTTGAGAACGCTATTATTCTCAAATCAGTATCAAATCGGTATCAAACGTTTGACCTTTGAAAAAAGATTTATTTTCAAATCATCCTCAATTTGAGAATAAACCTTTTTTCTTACTGGATAGTACTGGGGTACATTTTTTTTCTCTATTCATGCTAAAATGATGTTGTATTATCATGATGGATCCCCAAAAGTTTGGAAGCCGAGTTAAGTGCCCTGTAGCAAACTTATAAAGATTTTAAATATTTTGCGTTGATAGCAGTATACTTTTCCTAGCCACTGTAGATGAATATTTCAGGTTTACCGGTATATTTCGGATTACTTCTTGGGATACACATAGCCCATGATAATTTTTCACTTAGAAGGTAAGCCCCTAGTGCTGGAGTGCCACTTTTTCCAGACGGTTTTAATAATTTTACTTTTAATTCATATTGTATATTATTTGGGGCTGCATGGTTACCCTTTTAATTGCAATATTCCTTCATTTTCAGCACGGGATCTGATGCCCTAACCATACGGGAGAACATTTTAGCGATTTCCCTTTCGGATTTACCCTTATAGTGGTGGAAATACTCTAATTCTATAACGCCTTTCGAAATTAATTTTCAAGCCATTTTTTTAAATTTAGGTCAACTAATGCACACATTTTTTTTACAATATTTTTTATAACTTTAATTTCATTGGATAACACTCAAACAACTTTATAAAATCAAAAATATAACGGTAAATATGAACATTTGGTGTTATTTTTACTCATTGCGCAAACATTTATTTGACGCCTTTTAAATTGGGTATATATCGTTTTGCAATGCATGAATTTATTTAAATTTTTTTTACGACTTTTTTTAGTAAACAGTTACATTAACGGTATGTGTTAAACAAAAGAAACAAATTTAAACGATTTGATGTTTAATTTTCTAAATTTAAATTGTATTTTCAATATTTTTTTTCGAATGCAAGCCATTACTTGACGAACTGTGTACAACAGTGTAAAAAGTGCAAGATCGTGACTTTATGGGTTCTATTCTACTATCAAATTATAGTAAAACCCTATACTCAGTTTGTCTAAGTTAGTGACCCTTTTATTTTGGGCCTACAAAGTTTCCTAATATTAGCATGATGCCAAAAAAAGCACTTAAAATAATAATAATTTGTTCTACTACTTCGTTGTTTCTGAATTCTGTTAAAAGATGGCGCTATTTTTTAGTTACATATGGAAATCGCATTATTAATAATTAAAACTTAAAAATATGATTTGACAATGTTCCACAACTTTGTTCAGGAGTATTTGGTCTATTTTTTCTTTTTAATATACCAACATCGAAAAAGATCCTTATAAAGTGTATTTGATACATTTGTAAGAAACATGTCAATAACGCTACCTTGCAATATTTTTTCTAAATTTTTAGAAATGCAAAACTAGCGATTAGTCTAGACAAGGTTATACGGTAGCTATGGTCAAATGTGAACCAATTTTGCCCGATTTCAATACCAAACTTTTTCAAGAAATGAAGAATATTTATGCTAAATTTCAGTGACCTATATACTTTCATTAAGGTTTTATCGTGCCGACAACAGACGGACATCGCTCAATCGTCTAAGAATTTCATAAGGATTCAGAGCTAATATTAAGGAAATTACAAACGGAATGACAATCTCAATATACCCCCCATTCTTTTTAATGGTGGGTTTAAAAAAATCATTCAACAAATTCTATAAAAAACAAGTAAGAAAGTGCTATAGTCGGTCAAGCCCGACCATACGATACCCTTCACCACCAAGGTCAAAAGTGTTATTTTTTCTGTATAAAGACAAATATTTGCTAAATTTTGACATCATACAAACATTTTCTCAAAACTTTTATATTTAAGCTGCTTCCGACATTTGGACTTATATGAGAGCTAGGGTCAAATGTATCTCGAAATTTGGCAAATTGATTACAGTTGTTATGTATGTAAAAAAATAAACTAAAAATTTTCATTATCTTCGGATTTACGAGCTTTTTAGTGATTTTTGTCTCATTTAGTGCGTTTTTAAAGAAAAGTTTGTATGGGAGCTATGGTCAAATGTGGACCGATTTTAACGAAATTTGGTACAGTGATTTTAGTTTGCATAAGCAGTATTTGTTTTAAATTTCACGAAAAAATATTGATAGTTGAGGCCAATATATCAATTCCGGGAAGTGGGACCTATGGGAGGTACCATAAATAATGGACCTATTTTGACGAATTTCAATAGCCACGGTTCCATTATCAAAAAAATGATTCATCGAATTATCTTTAGAATTGCGACCTGTAGTTTGATTACAAGGTTTACATGGGGGTCCAGCCAGCCAGACGTACAGACAGACGGACGGACGGACGAACATCGCTAAATCGACTCAGAAAGTGATTCTAATTCTATTGGTATACTAAAAGGTGGGTCTAAGACAAATATTTCCATGCGTTACATACATCAGCACAAACTTATAATACCCTTTCCACCTATGGTGGTAAAGGGTATAAAAAAGTTAGAGAAAATTTACATACGTTTAAACGTTATATAAATAAGTTTTTGAAAATCAAGTAAAAATAAAGTAAAAAAACAAGTAAAAAGTATTTTAGTCTATCAAGCCGATCGGTCGGTGCAAAAAATAAGCATAAAGCATGTTAGAATTACTTTTAACATATACTCAAATTTGAGACCAAAATCCACACCAGACCTATGGAAGGTACCTGAATTAACGAACTGATTTCAGTATCATTGTCTCACTATAAAAAATTGGTCAGTGCCAACTTTATTCAAATTATCTTAGACTTCGATAACAAGATAACATCGTTAAATCTACTCAGTTATTGACTATGAGTAGATCAGTATGCTTAAAAGTGGTCTCAGATCAATATATCTATGGTGATGTAGAGTAGAACAACTTTACGATATAACGATTTTTTGTGTATTACGAATGAGCCTGACATTATATTTTTCGTTCTACCGCGAGTTGCCTATATTTGAAACGTATGATGGGGTAAAAAGTATAATTTTTTTTGCAGTGTAATTATCTATGCAATTCACTTTTAAAATAACTAATTTTGAATGGTATTCATTTAAGGAATATCGATTTGTGTTGGGTTAATCCAATTAATATATTGAAGATCTTTTGTTTCGAATGGATAATTAGAATCATATTTTAAAACTTGCAAACTTTGATATTTGTTTTTTTTTTATAAATTGACATAGAATTTTTACAATTTATTATTAGATCAGTTCACAGTATTGTAGCATTTGGTATAGAAAATTAAAAATATTTATAGAAACTTTAGTATTTCCAAACAATTGTAAACTGGGTTATTGTTTTTTATTATTTATTTATGTAAACGTGATTTTAATATTATTTAGGATTTCTTTGAATTTTTGTTGAAAATAATCAAATATTGATTCATCACATAAATTTGAAAATGAATTTAGCAAAATTTTCATTTATTTAACCAATTATTAGGTGTATTACACTAGATTTACATTTGATTATTTTTTTTAGATTTTACTGTTTTTATAATATTTTTCGTTTTTACATTTTCGAATTTAATTTTTCAATATTTTATTGAAATATTTTCAACAAAAAGTGTATTGCACTAGATTCACATCTAAATATCTCATCAGTTTTAACTACTTTTTTAATATTCTTAGTTTTAAAATTTTTTAATTTAATTTTCTGTTATTGTTTTGAAATATTTTGCACAATTAAAATGTATTTTTAATTTTTTTAATTTTGTTTCAGAAAATGTTGATTCTGTTTCTAAATCACTTAGTTTTTAATTTTTTGCACTTCGTTTAAAATATTTTTTATAATTTTTTTTAAGAAATTTAATTTACTTCTTGTTTTAAAACTTTTTTGTGTTTTTGTTGTGCTTTAAATTTTTGTTTTTTAATTTGGAGCACTTTTTTTTAATTTTCATTAATTTATTTCATTGGTTTTAATCCATTTCATAAAAGCTTAATTTGTTTTTATTTTTGGAAATTAATTATTCGAACTTTTTATTTGAATTAATTGAAATTTTGGTTATATCAGGCTAATTTTTTTATTTATAATTATTAGTTTAAATTTTTAAAGTATTTTTTTATCTGTTGATATTCAAATTTTAATACCTTCTAAATTTATTTCGATTTTTTAATTAACATTAATTTTTGTTTTCAATTCTACACAAACACACACATTAAAAGCACTTTCGTTTAAATAACCGTTAATTGAAACGCGCGCGCAACTGTTTTTAAGTCTTTCAAACAGTTTTCGAAACGGCGTAACAAGCGCACAAATTTTACCGCTATATTCGTTCGTACGTAATCCAAAATCGTTTGCAAAAATGCTCAAACAAACTCCGTGTGTTATACACTTAAATTGTATGATAAGAATGAATGAATACGAGATATAAATTTTTATCCGTAATTTTTTGAGAATGATAATTGCATGCGACGTATGCAAACGTCAAGTTCAGCTGCCTGTTCACAGTCAACTAAAAACACATTTTTAGCTGCTCTGACAAGATGATACACGCGCACACACATTCGTTCTTGTCTTCAGACAGATTTTTTTTCAGGCGTTTTGTTGTTGCTTTTGTTTATATTTTTGTTTACACACCAACAACAACAACATCATCAGCAGCAGCCACAATCTACCAAATACGAGTACGACAACGAGATGATCTAAAGGTATGGAGCGCATAGAACAATTTTTTTTTCTGTTTCGTCTTCTGGTTTTCGGCCGTTTAACGTAAAGATACACACCAACAATTCGCTTGCCTGCACACTCAAACTTCCATACAAAACACAATCACTCCCCGTGTGTACATACAATGTAAATTGTGTACTCCGAAACGGATGCTGTAAATACACGGCACGTTTAGCTAAGCCAACCAGTCATTCATTCATTCACTCGTTCATTCAAACAGTCAGTCAGTCAAGCGAACAGCCAACCAACCAAATAAACGTTAAGAGTTTTTCCAAGCATTTGTATTTACCATGAGTTTCATTCCCCCATTTGCAACCTTCCAACCATAAACACAACATCTGTGCGAACCTGGTCTGAAGCACACATGTTGCTTTTAAAATAACTCGGAACATAAGCAAAATAGCTGTGAATGGAAAAACTACCTGATGCTAAAATTATTCATTTGACTTATGTTAAAACGGAAGGGTTTGTGTCTTTGCTTAATAAGTACTGTTATTCTGTGAATCTCTTACTTCCTTCACACATACTCTCTTAAACGCAACAAACTCACCTTACTCTCTTTAGCTCTCTTTCTCTCTCATTTAGTTTTATTTTGTTGTGGTGTATTTCTTTTAATCCACCTTTTACGAGTTGCGCAGTTTGTTGTCTGTGGGGAATTTCCCTCATTTACATATTTTCACCCAACAGCAGGTGGTTACAATGATTGTGTGTCCTTTACTCCTTTTTTATTACCTCAAAATTTTACATACTTTTCTCTCATTTACATAACTTTCTTTTATTCTTACAAATTCCTTGGAATTTGTCTCTTTTGTTAACATTTTGCCTCAGTTTCTTTTGTGGAAGCTGTTTTTATGACCATCATCATAAACAGTTTTGACCGTTAAAAGTGGGCAAATAATATTGAGCCTTTAAGTCTTCATTGTCGTTTGCTGGCATCTGTTGCTTAGTTAAGTATCACCTTTTTATTCGTGCCCTTTTTTTGTAAGATTTCCTTTAAATTGTTTTTATAAACCAAATAAGTTAAGAGGACTCTTCTACTTTATGCCACTTCAAATGTTTACTTGTGAGGTCAGGAAGTCTGGTTCAATAGTTTAATTTACATCGGTTTACATAGGATTTGCTTGCAAAGAGTTAGGTCAAATATGATTTTGCTGAAATTCTAAAAAATTTTGTTTTTGTAAATGGTAAATTCCATAGACAATGGGTCTCCAAAATGGAGATATGTATGTATGTCTCGAACAATATGAATAACTAGTCACTTCAGCTATGTCATCTGCGAAAAATTCATCTCTTAAATAACTGAATGTAATCATTCCTACAAGTATATCCAGTTATGAAGATATATCTAATAGCCCTTTGGGGGAAATATTATGGAATTCCTGAAACAATACGAGTAGTTAATATAGTTTGCAGCAGAAATATCCGCGTATCTTAAGGTAATTCATTTATCGATTGCAACCGAATTTTAGTTGCCTCGTCTACTGGCAACTCAACCAGTAAAAAAAAGTTGTATTGTATATGCCAACACATGTCAGTTGCTAAAAGTCATCGAAAATTGTGACCAGCAAATAAATAAAGTGCTATTTTAAGACTTAAATAACCAGAATCTTCTTAAATAAATTTCCACTTTTTTGAACACAATTACATCACAATTATTCACACATCCAAGGGGTAAATAATTTACCGGTGAATCCCATTTCTAGTTGAATGGGCACGGCATATGGAGTGAGAAGAATCCATAAACTTGTGAGCACCTAAAATTCTAGAAATAGTTTAAATAAGTGTTTTTATATTTTTGATACTTATATCGTCACCTAAAATACGAAATAACCTATCTACTGTTTTCAAAAGTTTACAGGAGAGGGAAAAACGTTATAAAATTGGAACTATTTGCAATATTTCAACGAAAATTATGTATTTAGATTAAAATGAAACCAGAAATATATATCGGTTGAAAAAATTTTATTTTTTTTTAACACAGCTTATGTGATGTCACTTAGGTTATTTGGAATTGCAAAAATCTGAAACCAAATTATCTGCAGTACTAATTGGTATAAATACAATTTTTTATACATATGAATATTATATAAATTAAATAATAACAGTTATAGTTTCTTTTACTGGTTTGATCAAATTTTAATTTTATTGCATAGTTTAATTTTGTTGAATAGTAAATACAACAAAATTAAACTTTTATCGCGATTTTTTGATGATTTTGTTTGATCTTTTTTAAGTGCGTAACGGTCCTCTAGGTACAAAAACGGTTAAAATTTGGTAATTTTTGATATTAGATAGATATTAGATAGGAATAATAATCCATAAAAAATTCAATTTTGAAATTTTTGCAGATAGGTTATTTGGTCTTTAACATGACGATATGTAGTTTTCCTGTAGGGCCTACGGATTATATCCATTCTAATAGATGCAGATCATATCTGCCAAAGCCTTCTTGCAGAAAATCTGAAGGACGAGGGGATAATCCAAGGAATGTCAAGGAGAATAAGAAAACCAAGTGATGCCAAGAAGATGACAAGAAGCAAATAGATGATCAAGTGTAGAGAGTTCGAAGAGAAGGAAATTACATCAATTCAGATAGGTAATTACTAAAGAGGTGGAATATTGGATTCGATCATATAGAATTTAAGCATAGGAATCGATTTAGAAGAAAGTGAGTTTAATAATATCAAATTCCAGAATTCTGGTTTCCCAATCAGTACAAGCAGCGAGTAGAACATTAATTCCTGGAAGATTACACTTGGAAGTAAACATGTACATTTTGGCTAGGAGTAACTAGGTCGTAAACAAGCCCGTACGCGACTGAGCTATACTTCAGCTTTAAATACGGAGTAACCGGAGGTCCCTTACAAGCTTTTTTTGAAACAACATTACATCCATGGGCTGACGGAGTCATTTTCCCATATGTCTTCAAATACGTTACTGTTAATGGTGAATGGTATAGAAGCATGACTCGAAATTTTTTCGTTCCAACAGGACGAAGCCAAATGCTATACAGCGGGAGCTAAAATTGATATACTCAAAGAAACCTTTGATGAAAAGTAATTTCACGTTATAGTCCAAAAAATTGGCCACCAATATCGTTTGACTTAATCTCATTGAATTATTTTCTTTGGGGTTCTGTAAAGTCACTAGTTTACATCGACAAACTACAATCAATTGACCACCTGAAAATCAACATCGAAATATTGCCAAAAATGTTGCGAAAAGTTGTTGAAAAATTTGTGTTATAGTCGTACAATTAATTGAGAAAAAACTTTTTAAAATTTGGATTGTCTCAAAAATTTTAAAATAGAGAATAAAGATGGCATATCATAGGAACATGGGAAAATATTTTTCCGTTTATTTTTTACGAAAAAAAAATTCACAGCAACTACAAAATCCCAGTTGCTGAATTAACCTATAACTGACAACTAATATTGACTCTTGTTGGCATCTATGATATGATTAATAATTGACAATACAACTGAGTTTTTGTTATCGGTTATCAGTTGCCATACCTAATACCACATTTGGCAATTGGCAACATTATTTAAGTTGAAATGCAGTATAAAATCGATCTATAATAAATCTTTGATTATGAGTAAATATGGAAGAGTATCTGATATGATTGCAGAATATCTGTACTACACTGGATTAAAATATTTGTCTTGAGATATATGTACCTTATCTGATTCTTAATTATTGGTTAAAGCTGTATTAAAGCAGGATTTATATTTGTAAACGTCACTAATCGGACACTAAATAATACTTATTAAAGAATGGAGTCCCAAAAGAAAGGAGCCAAAAAAAAAATAGTTCATGAGATTTATATAGGGCGACCTCGGTGGCCATGGAATGTCCCCAAAGCGACTAATCAGGGCTTTGGAGAAAATTTTCCAGAAGCAAAGTCATCGAAGCTCAGGCTGTGTATGCAGTCGCCCCATCTTGTTGAAACCTTGTGTGTGAAGAGTGCGATCGATGAACTCGGAGGTTTGGCAAAAAGAATTGCGTAAACATGTGCCAATAATTTTCACCTCAAGAATTTTCGCAAAAAAAAGGTCCAATTATCTCATGCTTGGATAGGGTACACCAAACGGAATAGGACAAGGCATTTTATTTTAGTGTTTCAATCGAGGGTTGCGCTCCAACATCATTTTACAAAAATGTTTCTTTCAGTTCTTCAACGATTTGGATTTAAAAGGTATGGAATTTTATATCCTTTTAAAATGTCATATACATATGTATAATCGCTTTTCGAAGTAGCAGTGAGGCTGCACTTTTCCGTATTGAAAGTCTTTCAACCAGTTCAATGGTTTCGGGAATTCTTAAGAGTTCATAGCCATCACGTATTCGCCGATTACCGATCTTTGAACAGAATTGTAGACGATCAATTACGTATTATCATTACTCGGCCACTGTGACTTTGTGACTGAAAAATCCGGACCAGCCTTCCTCCTCAGCGTTTATTACTTTTTGAAATAATAGTATTTGAAAATATAAATTTGCTATCAGACACCCTGAACCATATTAAGTAAGCTCTGGCAGTTTCACTTTATGATTATAATAAACTAAAACATAATAAGACAATGCAAGGCGACTTCTTTTCTGTTATTAAATAGACCTCTACACTGATGGCTCACGACACAACAATCAGATAGCTTTCAGGCTTCGTCTACTCTAAAGACTTACAGATGTTGTCCAGTTTTACAAGAAAAACTTCTCACAGAGAAGGCGTTGCACTTGCCCTGACAGACTGACATAGATTATAGTGCTAGATTATAATGATTATAATGCGTGCAATGGGAAACCTTTCCTGTTGTGGGCAGTTGCAAACAAAACGTATTAGGAAAAAATTTTTAAAATTCAGACTTAAATTAATGAACGCTATTCGTAGCAATTGCAAAGCAAGATCTTTTTCATTTTTTATAGCTCTAATTATACACACAGTTTGGCAGCAAATGTAATTTACATTTCGTTGAAATATATACATGGGTCAAATCGCCGAATTCGACATCAAGCGAAATGTAAGATATTTCAGTAACATTCGAATAGCATACTTTTAGGGTTATCTAAAAAGTATATTACATATAAAGTTTACGACATTGTAACTAATTTGTCAAAACTTCCTTGTTAGTAAAAGAATTTTATTCAAACTAAATGTTTCGACAAACACGCGGACATATTTAGAAATCAAATTTTATTAAACTGTTTGCAAAATATATTATTTTGAAAATCCCAAAGGTATGTTACAAAATATTTGCTTAAAAGTCTAAGTTTTCGATCAATATCAAATGTGGCGATTTGGTTTCAAATATTTGAAAGGTTATAAAAAGATTTTCATTGTATTTTTTAAAAATATTCAATTTCGCATTTAAAATCTAAAATAAAATTATAAATTCCGGGCATATTTTTTCAATAAGCTGCAAGAAATTTTAATTGTTAATAGCCATCTGTCAGTAATAAAATTAAGTTAGAAATTAAAAACAAAGTCAACAATAAACTAATAAAATATATCGTCGAGTGACATGAAAGATGGTAATGAGTTTTAGGTAAACTTATAATTCTTCCAAAAAAACTCAATGTCCTTAGTATTTAATTTCAAATTAATATATGGTTAAATTTCAAGGGCCGATGTTGATTTTGAATAAAACACAAACTAGTTAGGAAATTATTGTAATTTTATTTTATTATGATATATTGGTATTACTCAACTATGTATGGAATTTTGTGGCCAAATGGGCGCCGCGACCACGGCGGCACACCTCCATCTGATAGTCCAAATTTTCGATGACCCTGAGGCATAATGGAGGTTCTATGCCGTTAATGTGCCGAATTATCTCATCCTTTAGTTCTTGAATTGTTGCTGGCTCATCGACGTACACCTTTTCTTTCAAATAAACCCAAAGAATGGAGTCCAACGGTGTCAAATCACATGATCTTGGCGGCCAATTGACATCGCCATTACGTGAGATAACACGGACATTGAATTTGTTGCGCAAAAGAGCCATTGTTTCGTTAGCTGTGTGGCAAGTGGCACCGTCCTGCTGAAACCACATATCGTCCACATCCATATCTTCCAATTCTGGCCATAAAGAGTTCGTTATCATCTCACGATAGCGAACACCATTCACAGTAACTGCCTGACCGACCTCATTTTGGAAAAAATACGGCCCGATGATGCCGCCAGCCCATAAACCGCACCAAACAGTCACTCTTTGTGGGTGCATTGGTTTTTCGACAATCACTCTTGGATTCTCATTCGCCGAAATGCGGAAAATCTGTTTATTGACGAATCCACTGTTGCCATTTCTTGCCACCATTCACGACGTTTGGAATGGTCAAGAGGCTTTAGTTCTTGAGCCAATTGCACCTTGTAAGCGTGTAAATGCAAGTCTTTATGCATAATGTTCATCAACGACGAGCGTGAGAGGTGCAATTGTTGGGCACGACGACGAGTTGAGGTGGACGGCTCTTCAGCCACACTATCGCGAACAGCAGCAATATTTTCTACAGTACGAGCTGTACGAGCATGCACTGGTGTTCTCACATCTTCTACAGATCCGGTTTGCTCGAATTTTTCCACGATTTTTGCGATTGTACGCACATTTAGACGATCAAATTGACCAAAAAAATCACGAAGTGCTCGATATGCATTTTGATTTGAACGCCCATTTTCATATAAAGTCTGGATAACTTTAACACGTTGTTGGATTGTGTATCTTTCCATGGTTCAAATTAAGTAAGTCTGAAATAGAGAAAGAAAAGTCAAATAAAATTCGGAAAAAAACTTGGCGTTTAGGTGTGGTTCACATTCAACATCGGCCCTTACAATTTAACCACCCGATATTATAGTATAAAACTAGTTTTTCCAATTTATTTTAATTATATATTATTAAAATAAAAAGAATATTAATCCCTTGGCCATTTTTCTGAATAGACGACGATATCCATGTACATATAAGACCTACATATAAACCAGTTTATGGGCTTTAAAAAACTATAACCTTAAAACATTAATCTCCTCTTACTTTCATCATACATCATTTCCTACCATATGCTGGTCATAAAATTGCAATCTCCCAAACGAAAATAAACATAAAACTTTGTTAAAAGTTCAATAAATATTAAAGCAACAACTTAGTAGTGATGAGGTCTTCTTAATGTTTCAGAAAATAAAAAAGAAAAAAGCTAACCATATTTTCAAATAAATTAAAATAAATATTTTTTAAAAACAAATAAACACCCAAAATACGTGAGAAAATAATAAATTTTGCTTTAAATCAACAATCAAATAAATTAGGTTCAACCGATCATAAGCGAGGCATCATTTTCAACGCAACTTTAATAATAAATAAAAAAGAAAAGTCAGAGATTCTTAAATACCCGCATGTTTAGACATTTATAAATAGAAGTTAAAAATTTTTAGCGCAATATGTTTTGGAATACCTTTTTTTTTGAAATGTGTTAAATAAATTTCACTACCGTTTTGTGTTTTTTTTTATTTATTTATCTTTAGTATCCCTGTTTGCCACAACATCTACCGTGTTGAGGAGCCAAAGAAAGTAAACACCGAAAAAAATGTCTAAAACAATAATAAACACACATAAATTTTATAGTTGCAACATGTTATCTCGCAACTACCATTCACACATTTCTTTCTACACTCCATTCCACTCATCCTTTAGTTTGATGCTGTTACTCCTCTTCTCATTGGTATTTATTAAATATTGGATATGTACTGGCACAGAAACGTTTTCGTTTATAATGGATGTATGTAGTCGTATATATGTTTGTTCTGTTGTATGTTGTATGACCGAAAATAACAACAATAAATTCTCACATTTAAAACTATACGAGTACAACAAAAAGCTATAAATATAATTATATGTGTCTGGAGTCAGAGCTTTCAAGGAACTTTATCGATTTTAATAAGATGATTGGAATGATCATTGATCTTCAGTCTTGTCAACTCAGTGTTTTTGGCACAGTTTTTAGCACTTAAAAATAAACAAAATGAAATAAACAACGACTATTTATATTGAAAATCTTCCACTTCTTGTTTAACATTTTTTGTGTAGGTTCAAAAATTGGTCCACCATTAATAAATTTTTGCAAAGTAGGAAACAATCTATCTTCAAGAAATTCTTTAAATCAAAAACTTTTATCCAATAATCTTCTGGCTCCAAAGCCCAAAAGTTTCAAAATCGAAAAGTGCATGTCAAGAGTTTGCAAATCGACATTGAAGAATTAAAATCTTTTTGTTAAACATATGTGTCACCTTCTCTGAGAAAAGTGTATGAAAATAAAGTTTTGAGAAAAACTAAAAAAATAAAATTTTAATGTTTTTCTCATTTTTATCGATTTTCCCAAGTTCGTTTTGTACGTTTTTATGGCAAATAATTTTTTATCAGAAATTTAACTCATTTCATCATATTCTTAACCCTTTTTGGTACCAGAATCCACTGCTAACTCTAAGCCCGTTTTTTGTACACTAGGTTCCTTTTCTCGTAAAAAGTCACATATGATTGAATGATTGAAGTTTGAAAGTTTGGACAAATTTGGGATCAACAATATCCGCAATTGAATAAATATCGTCACTTAAATTTAATATTGTTTTAATTTGACGAATATAAAATTCTCGAAAATCATGAAGTATATTTTTTCCCGAAATAGAAATTGTGGTCTAAGTAAGATTCATGAGTAGCTATACCAATATATAATATTCTTTAATAAAAATATATATATTAATCTGAATGGTTGATTTCCCATAAGCACTGGGATTTTAAAACATACATTTGTATGTAGTTAGAGTAAAAAGTTTGCATTATATGCATTATTTCGATTTCTAATGGGGGGACGCACATAAATTTATTTTTTAAAATGCAAGTTTTGAAAACTGTTTAAGTACTTAAAAATGACAAAAATTGAAATTACACATGAATTACACATGCAGCCAATTACACATCGACTACACATGAAAATTAAAATTACACATGAAGTGGCAACACTGGTGCTCAGTCTTTTTTTACGTTTTTAGTGCTTTTTATTTTTTTTTTTTGGTGGCACTGATGGCCAAAAGCTATTTTTCATTAAAAAACACAAAAAATTTCTAAGACGATTGATCGATGAACAAATTTGAGAAAATATTCCTTATTTCTTGAAAATTTTTGTTTTGAAATTGAACGAAATCGATTCACATTTGATCATAGCTTCCATATAACATCGTCTAGTGCAATCGCTTATTTGCTAATAAACGACAAATTATAAAAATGCTAAAATATAGCACAGAGAAGTTTTATATGATCAGTATATAAAATTTCATTGGGTCACATTTGACCATAACTCCCATGTTAAAAATTTTCGGAAAAAGCAAAATTACAAAAGGGGTTCTGTGTGTTCGTCTGTTCGTAAGAAGACGAGCAAACACTTGCCTCAGACCTGAATTTTGCAAAGGTACCGTAAAGCATGGGTGAGGCTCAATCATGGTGTGGTGCGGTTTTTCTTACTCTGACATTAGACCAATTTGTCAAATATCTGAAAAAATGGATAGATTCGTATGCAAAAATATACTTGAAACCACAATGTTGCCATATGCTGTGGAAAACATGCCGAATCATTGGGTCTACCAACACGACAATTACCCAAAGCACACCTCTAAGACAGTCAGGGATTGGCTGACTTCAGCCAACATTAATGTTCTTCAATGGCCAGCACAATCTTCGGATTTAATTCCGATTGAGAACCTCTGGAGCATCGTAGACTCCAGAGATAGTGAAACAAATAAGAACAACATCTTCGAACGCCTGAAGGATTACGGAACAGCATTTCGACTCCATGCCCGAAGATGCAACGCAGTCGTCAAAAATAAAGGGTACGCCAAAAATTATAAGAACAACTATAACATTATTTTAATATATCAAAAACTCATAACTTTTATGTTTTATTTTTAACTGTTGAACCAGTTGCTTTAGTTTTGGCCACTAGTATTTATAGCTTATCCTTACGAAAGTAGGTAGCTTATACCAGGTGTTAAATCTGGGCCAACTAAACGGTTGATATATAAGGAATCCTAACCGAATATAAGGACATCAGTACCTGGTTGACCGAGCCTTGCTCGGAGCTTTATGATAAGCATTTGCAGGCAAATTTTAAAATAAATTTAGAGGAAATACATTGTAACAAATATTTAGTTAATTTTGAATTATTTTATTTATTTTGTCCGATCAACACATAGTTTGCATAGTTTACAGTTTAACTCGTTTTAAAAATTTTGGAAATTGGTCATACCAACAGAAACCTCCGGCGACTCATGCGTAACAACTTTGCACAGTTTACGATTTAATTCATTTTGAGTAGTTTTCAGTGACACCACCTAAAGTTTTTCATACCAACTAAGAAACCTTCGTCTGCTTATGCGTAAAAACTTTGCTTATGATTATAACATAATCAAATGTACAGTTTACGATTTAATTAATTTTGAGTAATTTTCAGTGGCGCCACCTATCGAACTTTGATCATTCCCATAAATAAACCTTCGTCGGCTTATCCGCAACAACTTTGTTAAAGATTATAGCATGATTAAATGTACAGCTTACGATTAAATTGATTTTGAGTAATTTTCAGTAGCGCCATCTGTCGGAAATTATTTCCAACAAATAAAAAGCCTTCGCCGGCTCATGCGCTACAACTTTGCTAAAGTTCAAAGCACGATCAAGTGTACAGTTTACGATCTAATTAATTTTTAGTAATTTTAAGTGGCGCCACCTAACGAAAACTAGTATTACCAACTTAAAAACCTTCGGCGGCTTATCCGCAACATCATCGCTAAAGAGCATAACATGATCAAATTCACAGTTTACTATTTTATAAAGAACATACATACAAACATTCATTTGTTTAAAAGTTATAACATTACTCATTTTCTCCCCTTTTTCTCCCCTATTTTCAAAAACCTCCGTATGCATATTTGGTATTTCTTTGGTACCAATTGAATTCGGTACATTTTATTAAAACGCAGTTAACATAAATCTTATTCATATTACTTTTTGAGATGTTAAGTTATCATGTTATCCTTTTTTTACCCATTTTGGCCCCAAAATCAAAAAAGTACCAAACACGTGTTCAATATTTCTTTCACATCTATTGACTGCTGTACAAAGTTCCTTTCTATATTCTTTGGTTTATAATATAAGAGTGGGTTAAAAAAGTACCAAAAAACTGTTTTCACGCTTTTTTACCCCCTATCGGACATAGTTTCAAAAAAGTACCAAACACCTGTCCGCTTATTTTTATGGCTGTTTAAAACGTAATTTTAATTTTGTTTCTATACCTTTTACCATAGGAGATATTACGTTTTCGATTTATTCCCCTTTTTACAAAGGTTCCAAAAGTCCCTTCTTCTTCGACCTATACATCAAAAAAGATACCCACTGTCCAAATTTTATCAAAATCGTTAGAGCCGTTTTCGAGATAGTCATTCTATATATATATATACTTATATATAAATACATACAATTATTGCTCGTTTAAGATAAGAAAATATATCTATCTATATAGATATTTATATACATACAATTATTGCTCGTTTAAGAATATTAGAATAAAATACCCGAACTCTCGTAGATTCTCAAGTGCAACTAGAGACATGTGTGTCGTAGATTTATCTAGAAAAAGACAATTCTTCTTCCATTGGCCAAACTCTTCCGCTAAAAATAAACAATCGGCTTAAGAATTGGTCCAAAAAGAATTAGTAGTGCAGATTATGATATTAAAGAAGTGGTTTCTGAATTTCGATGTGGCCATACAATGATGGAAGAGCCCGGACATTCTGGAAGCCCATTTGAGGTATCTGTATTTAAAGGAATTAAAAAGTTCTCGAAATAGTAGAATGCGAGTTCAAATATGGTCCGATTTCGGAAAGCTAGACATATGGGAGGTGCTCGAAGCAATGCACCGATTTCAGTTAATTTGAATGTATAATCCCACTAAAAAATGTCTGTACCAAATTTAATAAAACTATTTAAATTTGACATAGTTAAATCTGACTCATGAGTGATTCTGAGCTTATCGTTATGCTAAAAAAAAGGATCTCAGCCAAATTTTGCTTAATATATATCTGCACAAACTTATTATACCCTTCCCTATGATGGTTATGAGGCCCTATGTTCCACCAGGAATTATTTATTGTTCATTTGGAAGTCGATTCATGTATAAATTATTGACCTAACTGAACATGGTGATGTACATATGAATGTTGGATACCAAGCAACGGTTCTGACGGCAAGTAAAGACCTGCTAGGCCCAGACTTATCTTTGTTGTCTTCATTTACAACACTGACCTCGTGGTATTACCCGGGGAAATACATTAACATCCATTAATGTAGTGAGCTAACATGTGCCGCGAGTTCTCCCATAAGAGCGATAAAAATATGTGTAAGGGCTAGCTAATCCTGGAAAAATACAACTTTCAACGCTGTTAATTTTAGACCTCAATTAATATATCGTAAATTTGATCGATTTGAAAATGATCGATTTCCATCACATACCGGATATACTTACCTTAAAAGCTTTTTATTCCAAATAATATTATAATCATTTGATTCCTTCAAGTCCTACTAACCATAAACCAATTTTCACTAAAACTCATTCAATATGAACATTCATAAATACGCAACTGAATGAGTAAATATTACAAAAACCACAAAATACTAATTAACTGAAATGGTCTCATGAACAACAAAGACAACAGCAACAACAACAACGATGACGGCAGCAACAATAAAGGCTAAAATATCTAGAGAAAAAATATAAATATTAAAGCATTTTTCTTAAATAATGAAATCAAACAGTCGATTCTATAAGATCTTTTATAGATTAAGATCGACTAAGAAAATTACTAAATTAAGATGTTCAAGGTTTCGTAGGTGTAAATAAAAGAGGAGACAGGACAATCAGAATATGGCTTCCTATCCATACTTAAGGTATTTATAAGTAAAACGATCTTTCTCAAAACAATAAAAACTTCAGAAACATCTCCGGTAAAAATATTTTTCTATAGAAAATATGATAAAAAAATTTTTCTATAAAAAAATTTTGATATAAAATTTTTCTTTAGAAAAATATTCGATAAAAATATTTTTCTATCGAAAATTTTTGAAAAAAATATTTTTCTATAGAAAAATTTATAATAAAAAAATTTTTCTATAAAAAAATTTTGATATAAAATTTTTCTTTAGAAAAATATTCGATAAAAATATTTTTCTATAGAAAAATTTTTGAAAAAAATATTTTTCTATAGAAAAATTTTTGAAAAAAATATTTTTCTATAGAAAAATTTTTGAAAAAAATATTTTTCTATAGAAAAATTTTTGAAAAAAATATTTTTCTATAGAAAATTTTTTGAAAAAATCATTTTTCTATAGAAAAATTTTTGAAAAAAATATTTTTCTATAGAAAAATTTTTGAAAAAAATATTTTTCTATAGAAAAATTTTTGAAAAAAATATTTTTCTATAGAAAAATTTTTGAAAAAAATATTTTTCTATAGAAAAATTTTTGAAAAAAATATTTTTCTATAGAAAATTTTTTGAAAAAAATATTTTTCTATAGAAAAATTTTTGAAAAAAATATTTTTCTATAGAAAAATTTTTGAAAAAAATATTTTTCTATAGAAAAATTTTTGAAAAAAATATTTTTCTATAGAAAAATTTTTGAAAAAAATATTTTTCTATAGAAAAATTTTTGAAAAAAATATTTTTCTATAGAAAAATTTTTGATAAATATATTTTTCTATAGAAAAATTTTTGATAAAAATATTTTTCTATAGAAAAATTTTTGATAAAAATATTTTTCTATAGAAAAATTTTTGATAAAAATATTTTTCTATAGATAAATTTTTGATAAAAATATTTTTCTATAGAAAAATTTTTGATAAAAATATTTTTCTATAGAAAAATTTTTGATAAAAATATTTTTCTATAGAAAAATTTTTGATAAAAATATTTTTCTATAGAAAAATTTTTGATAAACATATTTTTCTATAGAAAAATTTTTGATAAAAATATTTTTCTATAGAAAAATTTTTGATAAAAATATTTTTCTATAGAAAAATTTTTGATAAAAATATTTTTCTATAGAAAAATTTTTGATAAAAATATTTTTCTATAGAAAAATTTTTGATAAAAATATTTTTCTATAGAAAAATTTTTGATAAAAATATTTTTCTATAGAAAAATTTTTGATCAAAATATTTTTCTATATATAGAAAAATTTTTTTATCAAAAATTTTCCTATAGGAAAATTTTTGATAAAAATATTTTTCTATAGGAAAAATGTTGATAAAAATATTTCTCTATAGAAAATTTTTTGATAAAAATATTTTTCTATAAAAAAGTTTTTTATAAAAATATTTTTCTTTAGAAAAATTTTCGATAAAAATATTTTTCAATAGAAAAATTTTTGATAAAAATATTTTTCCATAGAAAAATTGTTGATAAAAATATTCTTCTATCGAAAAATTTTCGATAAATGTAATTTTCTATAGAAAAATTTTTGAAAGAAATATTTTTATATTTTGTTATTTTCTGTTTGTGCCTACCATGGATCTAAAATATCTCTTTCGACCTTTTGTTGAAAAATTCCCATATTCTCTTGGTAATACCTGTAGCGTTCTATAATCTCCAAAATAACTTACCATCAATATTAGCCCAGATGTAGGTATGAACGAAGTAATCAAGCATCATAATATTGATAAAGTAAAATACTGACATCATGACTGAGAGTAACAAAATGCATGAATGAAAGTCTGTATGTGACTTTGCTCATGTCAAACCAAGATACTCGCCCAACCGTAAGAACTAATTGCAGGAGATCATATTAAATATTAACAGCAAACACACAGAAATACACTCAACTGTCGGCCACATTAACTTGCAGCCAATAAGTAGAGGCAAACGCCATCAGAAGTAATCGTCAGATGAATTTTTAATCTTATTGGGTTTACGCAAACTTAAAGGATGGCTTTGACTTTAGTCATATCGTCAGACAGACATCGATGGTTGTCTGTCCTAAGTAAACATGCAACTTTGATAAGAAATGCAGCAAATTAAGCAGCGCCAACAAGTTAATGGAGACGTTTAAAAAATTTATAAATTTGATTTTGTGCAAAATCCCTTTAAAAGGGCACTTTCAGTTAAAGCTGACAAAATGAAGAAATCTCATATCACTTTACTAACCGCGATAAATTGATAATTGCCAAAATTGATGAGTTTCATTAACAATAACTTAATAATAAGAAAATCGATGTTGCTGTCTTTTGTAAGATACCAGAGATTGTGGTTTTAGCGACTGAATATGAGTTTGGAGGGAATTTAGAGTTTAGGTGAAGATTTTAGGGTGTTTTTTTGCGTTTTATAGCTTTCTGAGTAGGTTATGTTTGTCGTAGGTTGTATCTAATCGGATGTAAGGTAATATTAGCTGAGTTAATGAGATTATAGAAAATCAACCTCAAAGCTTTTATGGCACGGAATCAAAATCAGTGCTAATGTTACTCCAAATATAAAGAGACACATTTTTTTATTAAAAAATTTTTTAATTAAAAAATTTTTTTATTGAAAATTTTCGGTGAAAATTTTTCTATTATTTTGTTAATAAAAATTTTTCAATTGAACAATTTTTTTATTAAAAAATGTCTTAATTAGAAAAATTTTTTTATTGAAAATTTTTCGGTAGGAAAATTTTTTAATGAAAATTTTTCTATGGAAAGATTTTTAATAAAAATTTTTCTATTATTTATACCCTTCACCACCATAGGTGGAAAGGGTATTATAAGTTTGTGCTGATGTATGTAACGCATAGAAATAGAAAAATATAGAAAAATTTTCTATAAAAAAATTTTTCTATAGAAAAATTTTCAAGAAAAATTTTCAAGAAAAAAAATTTTCTATAGAAAAATTTTCAATAAAAAAGTTTTTCTATAGAAAAATTTTCAATAAAAAAATTTTTCTATAGAAAAATTTTCAATAAAAAAATTTTTCTATAGAAAAATTTTCAATAAAAAAATTTTTCTATAGAAAAATTTTCAATAAAAAAATTTTTCTATAGAAAAATTTTCAAGAAAAAAATTTTTCTATATAAAAATTTTCAAGAAAAAAGTTTTTCTATAGAAAAATTTTCAAGAAAAAAATTTTTCTATAGAAAAATTTTCAAGAAAAAAATTTTTCTATAGAAAAATTTTCAAGAAAAAAATTTTTCTATAGAAAAATTTTCAAGAAAAAAATTTTTCTATAGAAAAATTTTCAAGAAAAAAATTTTTCTATAGAAAAATTTTCAAGAAAAAAATTTTTCTATAGAAAAATTTAAAAAAAAAAATTTTCTATAGAAAAATTTTAAAGAAAAAAATTTTTCTATAGAAAAATTTTAAAGAAAAAAATTTTTCTATAGAAAAATTTTAAAGAAAAAAATTTTTCTATAGAAAAATTTTAAAGAAAAAAATTTTTCTATAGAAAAATTTTAAAGAAAAAAATTTTTCTATAGAAAAATTTTAAAGAAAAAAATTTTTCTATAGAAAAATTTTAAAGAAAAAAATTTTTCTATAGAAAAATTTTAAAGAAAAAAATTTTTCTATAGAAAAATTTTCAACAAAAAAATTTTTCTATAGAAAAATTTTAAAGAAAAAAATGTTTCTATAGAAAAATATTCAAGAAAAAAATTTTTCTATAGAAAAATTTTCAAGAAAAAAATTTTTCCTTTAGAAAAATTTTCAATAAAAAAATTTTTCCTTTAGAAAAATTTTCAATAAAATGATTTTTCTATAGAAATATTTTTGATAAAAACAATTTTTTTTATTGAAAATTTTTCTATAGAAATTTTTTTTATAGAAAAAGTTTTTTATTGAAAATTTTTTTATAGAAAAATTTTTTTACTGAAAAGTTTTCTATGGAAAACATTTTTTGAATATGTTTGTAAAAATATTCCAGTCATATAAGAATCTAATTTTACTTTCATTTTCGTTCGGTCTTTAAAAGTTACGACTTCATTCCCACAGTCATATACTTCATTCTTTATTATCATCTTTTCCTTACCCAAACAGTTCCAGTATCTTTATTCTTACTACTACGGGCCATCGTAATGCCAGCGTTTATTGTAATTTTATGATTATTATTGTATTAAGTTAAAAACAAATAAACGGTTTAAACGTTGTAGGATAAAGTACTGGGAGATTTTAAATTATAGATTTCGCTGATTACACACAATTTGAGATGAAGATGGCAGTATATGATGGCACATGACTGCATTATCATGCAATTTATTGAGGAGTATTGAAAGGGAAAATAAGCAAGAATATATGAAAGACTAAATCAAAATTGTTTATGATACCAATTGACGAGTTTTGCTGTTTTAGATGCTTTAAACGAGTTGTAAAGATTATGGATTTGTAAAAAGGCATTACGTTAAAGCAGGGGAAAATAAAATGTTTCTTTCATTTATTTAAACAAATTTTTATTTTATCTGAAATATTAATAAAATTCCTAGATTTTTCAATAAAATTTTTGTATCTTTTTTTGTTATTTCAACTAAATTTTTAAATTTTCTAAAGGATTAGGAAAAAACAGTTGTGGTCTTGAAACACAAACATTCTCACCGCAACCACAAAACTTGGGACACAATATTGCTCTGAGTCTTGCCATCTAACTTTGATATTAAACATTTAATTTTGAAGCTTTTTTTTCTTATATATTTGGGCTATAGCAAATCCTGTAAAACAATACAAAATCCAATATCATTCTTATACCCTATACTAATATGAAAGGTATTATATGTTCCACAAAACCCTGGTTTATACAGTTAAGTCAAATGAAATAGTGCAAAAAATCTATCAAGTCTTTACAAAATCGTTGTAAAATCAGATTTTGTTTACTCAAGACTCAATAATATCAAGATATTTCACTCTTTTAGATTTTTTTCTGTCAAAAGTGAAATTATGGTGGGTAAAGAACAATGAAAAACACAAAAACGCACAAACATATATACATTTCATGTCAGAATGGCTCCAAGATAACTTCCCCTTATGTTAGCCCTGACCTAAATCTCACTCGGGTTGTTTACCCCATCTTCAACTAGGTTGCGCAGGTTTCCAGGATGTACTTCGAGCAGGTGTGAGTAGGAATTGAATACAGTTATTACACATTACCAGGAATCCCAGGCAACAACTACTTCCCATTTGCATTGAATATTTTTTTAGTGATCACAGGATTTTGCCCCAATTTCTCTATCTCTTGTGGTTTCCAAGATTATTGAACTTTTACGTTTCCATATTGCTCTATCGCTTGTAGTTTCCATGTTAATTGAATTTTTATGTTTCCATATAAAGATTAAAAAAAAATCGAATATTAGTACTTATTTTGAATTTTTTTAGTGGTCACAGAACTTTGCCCAAACTGCTCTATCTCTTGCAGTTTCCAAGATATGTTTCCATATAAAAAATTTTCAAAAAATCGAATCGAATTAGTAGGAATTTTAAAAATTTTCTAGCGATCACAGATTTTTTCCTAAATTGCTTTATCGCTTGTAGTTTCCAAGATATGTTTCCAAATAAAAATTTTCGAAAAACCGAATATTAGTAGATATTTTGAAAATTTTTTTTAGCGATCACAGATTTTTGCTCAAATTGCTCTATCTCTTGTAGTTTCCAAGTTAATTGAACTTTTATCTTTCCATATACAAATTATCAAAAAATCGAATATTAGTACCAATTTTAAATTTTTTTTAGTGGTCACAGATCTTTGCCTAAATTGATCTATCTTTTGTAGTTTCCAAGAAATGTTTCCAAATAAAAACTTGCGAAAAACCGAATATTAGTAGATATTTTGAAAATTTTTTTAGCGATTGCGGATTTTTGCCCAAATTGCTCTATCTCTTGTAGTTTCCAAGATAGTCGAACTTTTACGTTTTCATATAAAAATTTCTTAGCATTCTCTCATTATTGTTTTCCAATTAGAAAAAAGCGGTATACCTACTCTCTTTTTAATGGGACTTTTAAAAGCGACCATACGGCTTGTCAATGTGTGTATTAAAAAGTCCTTAAAAAAAGTCGAAACTGGCTAAGCTTGCCGTCGTTACTTGATCGTAAAATTATGTATGTTCCAAATTATAAACGTGAAAGAAAAATCATGAAAATATCCAATTTTGGTAAAAATTTTGTCATATAACTCTTAAACTAAGCCCGACAAAATGAAAACTTTTTTTGGTGCCTTAGTTTTCTTAGTCAGTTTTTTGTGTTCAGTATTGGACTTAGATGCCTCTAATTAACTTTTTTGTCTCTACTTTAGCTTTCGAGATATTAGCTTTTAAAGAAAACTATGTAGTTACTCTATTTATAGTAATGTAACTATTCAGAAATTCGGCTTCAATATTATCCTTATGCTGCACTCACATTATTGCACTCACGGTTTAGATTTGACCCTAGCTTTCATTTAAGTCCTAATGACGGAAAAACGGGCTCACCTGTTCAAACAAAATGTTTAGGCTTTGTTCCGACTATTAGGTAGATGGTTTATATGAAGTTTGCTCGAAATCGGTTGAACGGTTCTTTATCACATTTTTTTTAATAAATGAATAAGTATTTTTTTAAGAGTTTATAAAATCGATAGAAATTTTTTATAATGGGTGTTTTTTTTAGAGGTATAGAACTTCGAATTGAAATAAAACACAAGAAAATCGTTTTAATGTCCATCAATTTGGCTTTATTGGAAGGATAATATTATGCCATTAATGTTTAAATATGATTTCGGGCATGTGGCCGCCGCGGCTGGCTCGAATAAAGCCAATTCTACAGGTCCAATTTTCAACTACTTTTTCGAGCATATGGGGCCGTATGTTGGCAATAACGCCACGAATGTTGGCTTCCAAGTCCCCTAACGTTTCTGGTTTGTTGGCGTAGACGAGCGACTTCACATATCCCCAAAGAAAATAATCCAGTGGTGTCAAATCGCACGATCTTGGTGGCCAATTGACAGGTCCATTCCGCGAAATTATGCGCTCATCGAATGTTTCCTTCAATAAATCAATTGTGACGTGCGCTGTGTGGCATGTAGCGCCGTCTTGTTGGAACCACAACTCATCCACATTCATGCCATCCAATTGGGGAACAAAATAGTCGGTTATCATGGCTCTATACCGGTCTCCATTTATGGTAACTGACTCTCCAGCATTATTTGGGAAGAAGTATGGCCCAATGACTCCACCAGCCCATAGAGCACACCAAACAGTCAGTTTTTGTGGATGTAATGGCGTCTCAAGGGTCTCATGTGGATTCTCTTCACTCCAAATGCGGCAATTTTGCTTGTTGACGTAGCCATTCAACCAAAAATGAGCCTCATCACTGAACAAAATTTTGCGATGAAAATCAGCATCGAGATCAATCTCATTTTCGGCACATACACCAAAATCACGACGCATTGCATGGTCTCGCGGCTTTAATTCTTGCACAAGCTGGATCTTGTAAGGTCGCAAGCCAAGATCTTTGCGCAAAATCTTCCATAAAGTTGATGGACAAAGCTCCAATTGCTGTGCACGGTGGCGAATCGATTCATTCGGGTCCTCTTCAACACTTTGCTCTACAGCGGCAATTGTTTCTTCGGTGCGCACTGTTCGACGTCGCTGCGGATGCGTATTATCACATAGAGTAAACGTAGTGCGAAAACGATCCATGGTTAACCGAATTAATTGCTCTGATGGACGATTATGTCGACCATAAAATGGACGGAGCTTGCGGTAAACTTCGCGAACTGAACCATTATTTTCGAAATAAATTTGCACGATTTGCAAGCGTTGTTCTTTTGTCAACCTGTTCATGATGAAATGGCAAACCAAACTAAATATTAATCACTTGACAGCTGACAAAATGGCCGCCAGTTAAAAAAGTGATGCCAACTTAAAGTTCTATACCTCAATAAAAAACACCCGATATTTACATAATGTATATTATAGTCTCCAAATATTGTATAAACTCTATAAGTTCTTTTTTATATGTATATAAATCGTAAACAGTGCATTTGATCATTATCGAAGTTGTTGCACATGAGTCGACCGAGGTTTATAAGTTGGAGCGATTAATTTCCGATAGATGGCGGCACTAAAAATGATTTAAAATGAATTGATTCGTTAACTATGCATTTGATCAAATGTTGAACGGGCAAAATCAGTAAAATTACTTAATAGTGAATTTGTATAATGTGTAATGGCTTTCCCTTAAAGTTATTTTAGTTGGTGGCGCAGTTGTTAATAGTTGTTAATAAAATTACAATTTTTCCATGAATTTTCTAGAAATGAGGCTTATTTTATTTGAAATATTCACAGGTCATGTATTAAAAATTTTTAATTTTTGTTATCATCGATTTTTTTATAAGTTTTGAAAAAAATAAAAAAATTTAAATTTTTGATAAAAAAAATAATTTTTCACTTGATGTGCAAATAAGTCTGAACCCGTTAAGCATTAAAAAATATTTTAAAACGACTTAAAGGTAACTTTATTTGCTATTAGAATCTGTAACTCTCAATAAAATCAAAGAACCCATTTTAAAGATATGATAAAAACAATGGATCAGTCTTTTCAAAAATGACAAATATAAAAAAATATCTTAAAGAATTAAACTTTAATGTTTTAATGTCCATCAATTTGGCTTTATTGGAAGGATAATATTATGCCATTAATGTTTAAATATGATTTCGGGCATGTGGCCGCCGCGGCTGGCTCGAATAAAGCCAATTCTACAGGTCCAATTTTCAACTACTTTTTCGAGCATATGGGGCCGTATGTTGGCAATAACGCCACGAATGTTGGCTTCCAAGTCCCCTAACGTTTCTGGTTTGTTGGCGTAGACGAGCGACTTCACATATCCCCAAAGAAAATAATCCAGTGGTGTCAAATCGCACGATCTTGGTGGCCAATTGACAGGTCCATTCCGCGAAATTATGCGCTCATCGAATGTTTCCTTCAATAAATCAATTGTGACGTGCGCTGTGTGGCATGTAGCGCCGTCTTGTTGGAACCACAACTCATCCACATTCATGCCATCCAATTGGGGAACAAAATAGTCGGTTATCATGGCTCTATACCGGTCTCCATTTATGGTAACTGACTCTCCAGCATTATTTGGGAAGAAGTATGGCCCAATGACTCCACCAGCCCATAGAGCACACCAAACAGTCAGTTTTTGTGGATGTAATGGCGTCTCAAGGGTCTCATGTGGATTCTCTTCACTCCAAATGCGGCAATTTTGCTTGTTGACGTAGCCATTCAACCAAAAATGAGCCTCATCACTGAACAAAATTTTGCGATGAAAATCAGCATCGAGATCAATCTCATTTTCGGCACATACACCAAAATCACGACGCATTGCATGATCTCGCGGCTTTAATTCTTGCACAAGCTGGATCTTGTAAGGTCGCAAGCCAAGATCTTTGCGCAAAATCTTCCATAAAGTTGATGGACAAAGCTCCAATTGCTGTGCACGGTGGCGAATCGATTCATTCGGGTCCTCTTCAACACTTTGCTCTACAGCGGCAATTGTTTCTTCGGTGCGCACTATTCGACGTCGCTGCGGATGCGTATTATCACATAGAGTAAACGTAGTGCGAAAACGATCCATGGTTAACCGAATTAATTGCTCTGATGGACGATTATGTCGACCATAAAATGGACGGAGCTTGCGGTAAACTTCGCGAACTGAACCATTATTTTCGAAATAAATTTGCACGATTTGCAAGCGTTGTTCTTTTGTCAACCTGTTCATGATGAAATGGCAAACCAAACTAAATATTAATCACTTGACAGCTGACAAAATGGCCGCCAGTTAAAAAAGTGATGCCAACTTAAAGTTCTATACCTCAATAAAAAACACCCGATATTTACATAATGTATATTATAGTCTCCAAATATTGTATAAACTCTATAAGTTCTTTTTTATATGTATATAAATCGTAAACAGTGCATTTGATCATTATCGAAGTTGTTGCACATGAGTCGACCGAGGTTTATAAGTTGGAGCGATTAATTTCCGATAGATGGCGGCACTAAAAATGATTTAAAATGAATTGATTCGTTAACTATGCATTTGATCAAATGTTGAACGGGCAAAATCAGTAAAATTACTTAATAGTGAATTTGTATAATGTGTAATGGCTTTCCCTTAAAGTTATTTTAGTTGGTGGCGCAGTTGTTAATAGTTGTTAATAAAATTACAATTTTTCCATGAATTTTCTAGAAATGAGGCTTATTTTATTTGAAATATTCACAGGTCATGTATTAAAAATTTTAAATTTTTGTTATCATCGATTTTTTTTATAAATTTTGAAAAAAATAAAAAAATTTAAATTTTTGATAAAAAAAAATAATTTTTCACTTGATGTGCAAATAAGTCTGAACCCGTTAAGCATTAAAAAATATTTTAAAACGACTTAAAGGTAACTTTATTTGCTATTAGAATCTGTAACTCTCAATAAAATCAAAGAACCCATTTTAAAGATATGATAAAAACAATGGATCAGTCTTTTCAAAAATGACAAATATAAAAAAATATCTTAAAGAATTAAACTCCCACCGTTTTTATGGTCAGAAGAGTAAACTAAATGAAAAATACGTATACCCCAAGTGGATTTATATATGTCTACTACTCTTCTCCACTGATTATATTAACCCTCTGCGACTGACGTCTAGACTAGCAGACACCAACAAAGTCAAAGTTTTAGACAGAAATTTTACACCGGTATATGGTGTAGAGTATATTGTGGCTTTGCCTGACCGGTTACTACATAGTAGCTTCTTCTTTTCTCCTATTGTTTTAGGACAAAAACTGGCTAAAGGCCACATTTAGCCCTAACATCAGCAAACAACCAAAAACTAGCAGACGTCATTGTTTGTTTACAGACTAAATCCACAACAATATTAGAAGACAAAATAGAAAGGAATTTCAAACTAATATAACCAGACGGAAAATAAATATTCCTAAAGAAAAAACAAGAAAACAAAACACCGGATCGACCCCGAATAAACTCGAATGAAGAATGAAAAGACAATCAGTTTTATATAGATGAGTTTCAATTTGTTCGAAGATGAATGGATGACAATATTTAAGGGCAATAAATTTTGATGGTAACCACAAGCCGACTGACTTCCTTAACAGAACGAACACACGATGACAAGAGTAAATAGTCAAAAACCAATATGTTAAGGAAGATTTAAGGAGTTGGAGTAAAGCCTATCAATGGTATTTAAACAGTTTTTGTTCGAAAAAGCAGTTCCTAATATTAAATGAAAAAGATGACAGCAAAAAACCTCAAATCTCATGATGAAAATCTCTTTGGTCATTCAGGATTCAATAAAAACAAACAAACGAACATTTTTGATTTTCAAAGTTTGGTCAATCATACCAACCAATCAGGAAAATAATAATCTTTGCAACTTAAATACACATATGTTTACGCACTGACATTATTATTGGCTTCATCTTGATTTTAAGCCTCAACATTCTCAATATCACCATCATCATCATCATCCTGGTTGTGACTACGATTAAATATGCCAGAGGTTTATGGCCAACAGCCTTCATACATGTATATGTTACCTACTTCATATCAGGCAGCTTCATCAGTTATAAATATTTTAATGTTCAAACATATTTACAATGGCAATTGCCAACTTTATGTTCGTCATAATCAACGCCATTACCATCAGCTCTGTCAACGCCATCTCCATCTTCCCATTCGCAACTCTATTGTCGTCATAACATCCTAGCAAAGCCATTATCATTAAGTCTTATCTTTACTCTATTTTATTATGGGCTTACAGGGAGTAATAATCCAAAAGTGCATCTTGTTTATGGTCATCATATGTAGGAATAAAAGAATGTATGTCTGTATGTATGTTTGTTTGATAATGGTATGATATGACTCTATTTTAACGAATGTCCTTTAATGTAATCTTTTGTAGATATTCTTTATCTACTCTTCGACATCTCATCAAAAATTATCGTTTATTTAAAGGAAAGTACAAAAAAGTTTTCTCAGAATTCTGTAAATCTGTTAATTAACATTGATTCTTGTTTTTTTTTTTTTTTTTTTTTTTTTTTTGAGGACTGAGTTTGTAGGAAAAATGTCATTGATATCACTCGACAACAGTTAAAATAACATAAAAGTTTAATTATATTTTTCTGTTATGGTTCCCTAAGTGCAAAAACAAAAGAAATTTTAAATTTTTTCATAGATTTTTTTTTAAAATGATTTTCTAAACTCTTGAATTTTTAGAAGGGGCGATCTAGTAAGTTTATGATTTCTAAAAAATGACTTGTTCAATTTTATTGTGAAATACATCAATGGATTAGAAACAAAATTGCCCTTAAGCCTTGCTTACTCGTAAACAAGTTTTTTATATGATCAACGGCTTTCGAGTTATTTGCATCGCAATATAAAAAATAAGTTTTTTTGTACAAAATATTATTTTTTTGAATTCTTAAAAAATTGAGAATGTCAAAAAAGCTTAGTTACTGTCATTACTCTAAATTAATTTAATCATTACTCTAAATTAATTTAATAATTAAATTAAAATGATCGCAAACGATAGCAAAAATATTGATTGTAAGCAACAAAAAAACTTTATTTAGCTTTCCCTCATTGGATAATCGTTGCCATTAGTTGTTTCCAAATTAGAGTAAAAGCGGTAACTTTTTTTTATGGGATTTTTCAAAACGACCATATGGCAAATCAACATTTTTATATTATATAGTCTTTGTTAGAATAATATAAACCTTATAAAATTAATATATATAAGGTCTATATTAATTAAAACTACTAGTGTTGATTTTATTTTGGGTACCTCCCATAGATTGCACTTCCAGGAATTTCGGACCCAAATTTGAGGATATTTTTATGAAATTTAGAAGAAATATTGCATATACATATGTATCATCAAAAATCAATGTAACAAATTGTGTTGAAGTCGGTCCATATATGTCTATAGCTCCCATATAAAACCTTCTGATGAAAGTCACTTAAATGAGTCGAAATTCACGAAAACTGTCCTAAATCAGAAGATAATGTAAATTTTATTTACGATTTTCTTAATTTGGATAAGGCCTTATAACGGAAATAGCTTGAAAAAATTAAAAGTTTTTTATACTATAATTTTAACTAAAAATTTTATAATGAAAAATTTTCATTATGAAAAAATTTTTCTATAGAAAAATTTTCATTATAAAAATTTTTCTATAGAAAAATGTTCATTATACAAATTTTTCTATAGAAAAATTTTGCTATAGAAAAATTTTCATTATAAAAATTTTTCCATAGAAAAATTTTCATTATAAAAATTTTTCCATAGAAAAATTTTCATTATACAAATTTTTCCATAGAAAACTTTTCATTAAAAAAATTTTTCTATAGAAAACTTTTCATTATAAAGCTTTTTCTAAGGAAAAAATTTTCATTATAAAATTTTTTCAATAAAAAATTTTCATTATAAAATTTTTTCTATAAAAAATTTTTATTATAAAATTTTTTCTATAGAAAAATTGTCATTATAAAATTTTTTCGATAGAAAAATTGTCATTATAAAATTTTTTCTATAGAAAAATTTTCATTATAAAAATTTTTCTATAGGAAAATTTTCATTATAAAAATTTTTCTATAGAAAAATTTTCATTATAAAAATTTTTCTATAGAAAAATTTTCATTATAAAAATTTTTCTATAGAAAAATTTTCATTATAAAAATTTTTCTATAGAAAAATTTTCATTATAAAAATTTTTCTATAGAAAAATTTTCATTATAAAAATTTTTCTATAGAAAAATTTTCATTATAAAAGTTTTTCTATAGAAAAATTTTCATTATGAAATTTTTTCTACAGAAAAATTTTCATTATGAAATTTGTTCTACAGAAAAATTTTCATTATGAAATTTGTTCTACAGAAAAATTTTCATTATTAAATTTGTTCTACAGAAAAATTTTCATTGTGGAATTTTTTTACAGAAAAATTTTCATTATGAAATTTTTTCTACAGAAAAATTTCAATATGAAATTTGTTCTACATTACAAAAATTTTTCTATAGAAAACTTTTCATTATAAAGTTTTTTCTAAGGAAAAATTTTCATTATAAAATTTTTTCAATAAAAAATTTTCATTATAAAATTTTTTCTATAGAAAAATTTTTATTATGAAATTTTTTCTACAGAAAAATTTTCATTATGAAATTTTTTCTACAGAAAAATTTTCATTATGAAATTTGTGCTACAGAAAAATTTTTAATTTTGAAATTTGTTCTACAGAAAAATTTTCATTGTGGAATTTTTTTACAGAAAAATTTTCATTATGAAATTTTTTCTACAGAAAAATTTTCATTATGAAATTTTTTCAACAGAAAAATTTTCATTATGAAATTTTTTCTACAGAAAAATTTTCATTATGAAATTTGTTCTACAGAAAAATGTTCATTGTGGAATTTTTTTACAGAAAAATTTTCATTATGAAATTTTTTCTACAGAAAAATTTTCATTATGAAATTTTTTCTACAGAAAAATTTTCATTATGAAATTTTTTCTATAGAAAAATTTTCATTATGAAATTTTTTCTATAGAAAAATTTTTATTATAAAATTTTTTTCTATAAAAAAATTTTCATAGTAAAATTTTTTCTATAGAAGAATTTTTATTACAAAATATTTCATAGAAAAATTTTTGTTATAAAATTTTTTCTACAGAAAAATTTGCTTTATAAAATTTTTTTTATAGAAAAATATTCATTGTAAAATTTTTTCTTAGCGCCGCGAGGCCTTAAAATATTCACTTCCTACATATTGAATAGAATTTTGAAAAAAAAAACAGTTTTGGATATAATTCGATATCTTGAGAACTGATGAAGATATCTCAGTGAAACTTCAGGTGGACAAAGCTTTGAGTTTCCACAAAATATGAGCTACAGTAGAGCTTAGTAGAATGCCATTAGGCTCCCAAATGTGAAACCAAAGTTTAACATGTCGAAAAAATTTCGTTCTTAAAATTCACCAAAGTCCCATTTATGCTCTGAACGTATATCTGATTATACATTTGGAAAGAGCATTCAAATATCTATTAAAACTGTGTTTGACTGTGTGAATATCTCTTTTATGTTTCAAGATCTTTAGTGTTAAAACTTTGCTTCGTTCAATTATCATAAAATTTTAATATATATTTGACGAATTGTTATGTGCAACAAATGTTCAACACTAAATATCTTGAAAGATAAAAGAGATAATCACAAAATTAAAACTAAATAATTTTAATATATATTTGAATGCTCTTTCCAAATGTATAATCTAATATACGTTCAGAGCATAAATAGGACTTTGGTGAATTTTAAGAACAAAATTACTTCGAGATATTAAACATTGGTTTCACGCTTGAGAGCCCAGTGGCATTCTACTACGCCTTACTGTAGCCCATATTTTGTGGAAACTCACCAGCTTTATCCACCTGAAGTTTCACTGAGATATCTTTATCAGTTCTCAAGATAACGAATTATATCCAAAACAATTTTTTTTCCAAAATTCTATTCAATATGTAGGAAGTGAATATTTTCAGGCCTCGCGGCGCTAGCTAGGATTTCATTTTAGATACCTGGTTTCTTAGGGAAACTTTCTTAGAATCAGGTGCAGATTTCGATTTTGCTATACGATTGTTGCGTTTTTTAGCTCCCATACAAATCGACCCACTCTAGTGCCCATGGCCCGCCCAATAGCTGATTTTTTTAGAAAAAAATTTTAGAAAACCGTAACATGCCAACGAAAATTCTAAACTTAATTCGGGCAATGTACGTGGAATTTAAATGCCGGGTTCTACATAAAGGTAAATTGTCTAATCCGTTCGAAGTTACTACTGGAGTAAGACAAGGATGTATATTATCACATTTACTTTTTATCCTTGTCATCGACAATATAATGCGCACGGCACTGAATGGTAGACGTGGTATCCAATGGACACCATTTAAGCAACCCGAGGACTTGGAATACGCCGATGACGTATGTCTTCTAAGCCAAAGACCAGCTCACCTTCAAGAAAACACTAGCGCTATTACTGTTGAATCTCGGGCAGCTGGGCTGGAATTTCATTATAAAATTTTTTCTATAGAAAAATTTTCGTTATCAAATTTTTTCTATTGAAAAATTTTCTTTCAAAAATTTTTTCTATAGAAAAATTATAGTGCTATAATCGGTCAAGCCCTACCATACGATACCCTTCACCACTAAGGTCAAAGGTGTTATTTTACCTGTATAAAGACAAATATTTGCTAAATTTTGCCATCATACAAACATTTTCTCAAAACTTATATATTTAAGCTGTTTCCATCATTTGGACTTATGTGAGAGCTAGGATGAAATGTGGACCGATTATCTCGAAATTTGGCAAATTGATTACAGTTGTTACAAATTCTCATTATCTTTAGATTTACGAGCGTTTTAGTGATTTTTGTCTCATTTAGTGCATTTTTAAAGAAGAGTTTGTATGAAATTTGGTACAGTGAGTTTAGTTTGCATAAGCAGTATTTGTTTTAAATTTCATGAAAAAATATTGATATTTGTGGCCAATATAACAATTCCGGGAAGTGGGACCTATGGGAGGTACCATAAATAATTGACCGACTTTAACGAAAAAAAAATGATCTGTGCCAAATTTTATCAAATTATCTTTAGAATTGCGACCTGTAGTTTGATTACAAAGTTTACATGGGGGTCTAGCCAGCCAGCCAGACGGACGGACGGACATCGCTAAATCGACTCAGAAAGTGATTCTAAGCCTATTGGTATACTAAAAGGTGGGTCTAAGACAAATATTTCTATGCGTTACATACATCAGCACTAACTTATAATACTCTTTCCACCTATGGTGGTGAAGGGTATAATAAGGTACCATTTTTCGTGTTGGGCTGTGTAAATTTAGGATAAAGAGATTGTTCTAGTTAGTTTACCATATCTAGAAAACGAATTGCCCAAACTTATTGAAAACAAAACAATGGATTGAGTATGAAATTGCCCTTAACACGTGGTAACACAAGATTTTAGTGTATTTTAATGATTTTGGAGTTATTCAGATCGCAATGTTAAGTAATATTTTTTTATATACAATTTCACAAAAATGCTGCCTTGGTCATCATTGAAAAATTAAGTTTAAAATTAGGTGTAAATCTTTAAGATTCTTTAACTAATTCCAGCATTAAATTTTCCTTAAATAACAAAATTGAATAGTTATATGGTGTAATATCTGATATGACCTTCCACCCATTAAAAAAAATAAACGTGTAAAGGTGCATATATTATCTAGTTCGTGGCTTTTTGGCGAAACCACAGATGGTTATTCTAGCAACTCAAAAATTATTCTTTCTTTGTTTTATTTTTTTTTTTGTCGAGTTTATAACCCTTTTAACTAATTTTATTGTTTAAAACCGCTGGCTTTTACTTTAATTTATCTACAGGTGTTGGTTAGTTATTTTATAATTTTATTTTTTCCGACCGTTATCCATTTTAAATATAAGCCATTAGCTCTACAATTCCAGCATAAAATCTCCAATTTATTTTGGCTTTTATTTAGTAAAAAAAAACATAAATTTTTATGTACTCTCCGGCACAGCTCTTGTGCATTTTTAATAAAATATTTCGATATGAAAAAAAGCTTTTATTATTTTAGGACGATTTTTTTTTGTTGGGCTATTACTATATTCTAGGGTTTATCTTAGGGAGAACCTGATTTTGTAAATGTTTGCAATTTTTGTATAAAAATTGGCGTCACAAAGTGGAATTAAGTAGATCCACAAGACAAAACTAGAATTAACCCTCGATAGAATGGGGACAAAATTGGCCTCATATAATTATTAGAGGTGTAAAAATTGTAGTCATATAGACCTTTCGTAAAAATATAGATAAAAAAAACTATATTGAATATCTGAGTAAAATTATTTTTGTAAAAGTCTTAAGTACCAGATAGAGTCATTGTAGTCCTCAAAACAGTTTAGTTCCGTTATATTTGCACTTCAATGGAAAAAAATATTTGAAGGTCTTCAAGCTCGCAACGAGCACCAATTGTCACCAACTTTTGCTATTGATGAATATACATATCTAGCTATATATGTATGTACTGATTCATCATCACACTAGACACTGGGTACTCTTTCGATGTGTAGATCCTAAAAATTGATTTTTTAAATTTGACTGTTTACAGTAAATATGGTAAAAAGGGAAAAATCATTAACATTATATCTCCAAAACTTCAATGTTTGACTAAGCTATGAAAATAAGACGATAGCGGATAAAAAGAGAAAAATCTCCTAAAGTAAGGTATAGCAAAATTTATATTACATTTTTAACAGCCATAAAAATAAGCGGACTGGTATTTGGTACTTTTTTGAAACTATGTCCGATTGGGTAAAAATTGGTTTTCGCTCTGTCTATAATTAGGGATAATCCTCCTGATGAGATGGTCTAACCAACCATCGAAACGCGTCGAGGAAAGGTTTCTCCACCAACATTTTTTAGTTTTATCAAAAAACTATTTATTACAATAATAAATAATTGTAATGAATTGGGATCTTAGTGCAATACACTACAGTAAAACTTTTTAATTAAATGTTTGATGTCCCAAAATTTTGATAAACCTTTTTAGAGTGAAAATAGTTTTTTTGGTACTTTTTTTAACCCACTTTTATCTTTTGAACCAAAGAATATAGAAAGGAACTGTGTACTGCAATCAATCGAAGTTAAAAAATATTGAAAACGTAGTTGGTACTTTTTTGATTTCGTGAGGCTAAATGTGTCAAAAGGTGATCAAATATAACCTATTATCTAATGATGAAATATGAATAGAAAAAATGTTAACTGTGTTTTAATCAAATGTACTGAATTCAATTGGTACCAAAGACGTACCAAATATGCATATAGAACTTTTTAGAAATTCCGGGATAAAAATTGGATAAAAATTAGCACTTATTTTACTTTTAAATAAACTTAGAAACAAAAAATAAAAAGTTTAAAATTTGCCTCGAAATGCTTATTATAATACTCCTAGCAAGGCTTGGTCAACCAGGTACTATAATATTAATAGATATATCGATTAGTATGAGTCAAATATCAAATATGTCTTAGTAACTTTTTTAATTTTCGGGATAAAAAACGGAAAATCGGTAATAATATATCTTCGAAAACAAAATAGATAGAAGTTAAAGTGGATTGCGTTGAGATCAGCTTATTCGGTACTTTTTTGGAAATAAAGCGTTTAAGAAGTAAAAAGAAAAATTCACTAACGCTTTATCTCCAAGAAGCGAGAGAAATAAGAATAATATTGGTTTAAGATCAGCTATGAAAATAAGAAAACACATGTTAAAAACAAAAGGGGCTAGGTCATTCTAAAACTGCTATGTCATGTTAAAACTGATGACTAATCCTAAAACTGATTAATCATTATAAAACAACTGAGTCATTCTTAAACTGCTGACTAATTTTAAAATTTGCTGAGTAATCCTAAAACTGCTAAGTTATCCTAAAAAGGGTGAGTCACTCTTAAACTGCTGAGTCATCTTAAAAATGACGACTAATCCCAAAACTGATGACTATGATTCATCAACATACAAAACAACTGAGTCATCCCTAAACTTCGGACTAATTCTACAACTGCTGACTAATGCTAAAACTGCTAAGTAATCCTTACTGCTGAGTCATCCTAAAAATGTTGACTCATCCTTAAACTAAGTTAGTTATATTAAAACTGATGAATCATTGCTAAACTGCTCAGTCATCTTAAAACTGATGAATCATTCCAAAACTGCTGGGTCATTTTAAAACTGCTAAGTCATCCTAAAACTGCTGAGTCACCCTAAAACTACTCTGTCATCTTTAACTGCTAAGTCATCTCAAAAATGCAGTTAACTTAAAATTCTGATTGGATCAGCTACAAATAAAACATCATAACCGATTTTTATGAAATTTTCAATGTATGTAGTTTTATTTTGAGAAATAGGCCCAAAAACTATTTTAAATACAGTCAGTAAAATAGGTCAGTATTAGATGTATGGAAGTAATGCGTCAATCACCTCTAACGGCTTAACCGTTTTCGGATGTAGAATGCTTGTTAACTAAGGGTGTCATGGTCTATGTTTTATTTCAAAACCTGTTGAGGGGTCTAAATAAAGGGCCAAATAGGGCAGTTTTCAATCGTATCATTGAATATTTTTAAAACTAGAATAGCTAGAAACTTCAAATTTATTATAAATAAATTTCTTACCAATGACAGTACTTTAAAAAAATATATTAAGGATTGGAGCAGGGGAGGGCCTTCCTCGCCATAGTCTTTGTCCTAATTTCAAAACTGCTCCAGGAAGAGGTATAAAAATGTGATAAACTAGAGAAGATAGAAACTTCAAACTCAAGACAAGTACATGTTATTACAATGGTCTTGCTTTTGTCAAAAATAAACAGGATAGGAGCAGGGGAATTTTATCCCCATACTTTAGTTTAATACTTATTTTCAAGTATCTTTATATAAATGTAAAGATTTCAAACGTTCAATCGAGTTTATGGTAGTAGAGTGGACTAAATGAGGTAGGATCGGTGTAGAGGAGCTTTAATCCCCATACAAATGATATTTTTATGAACGACTGTCTTAAGAACTTTTTAAAGTAAAGTCTTGAAACCTTGTACATTCAACGTTTTTATCAATGGGAGAAGATTTCTCAAAAATATACTAGATAGAAGCGGAGGGACTTTAACTTTACATCTGTTAAAATATATAATCAATCCTCTTAAGCTGATGATAAATTTTGCATAGAAACTAAGGACAGACATGTTAGGACGATCTCATAACCATAACTACATCGCATCGCATATTTATCTAAAGAATTTGATACTTACAAGCTCGAACTATTTGGTATCAATAAAATTTGTTAGAGAGTCTCAGAACTATTACGAACTTCTAGCCAATATATCGATGGCTTAGTTTAAAAAGGACCAACTAGATTTTTTGTTACTTTACCGGAGAAGGAAAAAAATGAATAAAGTTTGTAGAATTTTAGATACAACAGAGATTTTAATACAATTTTTAATAATAAAGCGCACATATTATTTATCATTTAAAAATTTGTTTGTTGTATCTAAAATTTAATGGATTTAATTAAGTTTTTTGCTTCTTCTGTAAAGTAACCAAAAATCGAGTTAGGCTTTTATTATATGAAGCCATCGATATATCTGTGGCTTGGTGCTAAAAGGGCCAATGTCAAAAAAAAGTTTTGAGTTAATTTCGATTTAAAGTTTTTATTTTAAAGATTAGCTATAAAAGCCAAATAAAAGAGGGTAAAGAAGGAAAGTTAATGCAATGATTAACTGAAAACAGCAAAAAATTGACATTGGCCCTTTTAGCACCAAGCCACAGATAAAACTCATACTGCAGCATAGGGCGCCAATAATATTCGTACATCCGCCTTCGAAGTTTAAGATTGTTTGGAGACAGAAATCACGTATTTTCTCCAAAGAGATTTTAATACAAAAGTTCAATCGATATCAATGGCATAGAGAACATCATGGGTAAACATGGCCCAGCAAAAATGAAGAATAACGGAAGACTTCTGTTAAAAAACTCAAAGGCCAACTTTGGAATAACTATATGGATATACGAGCTAACAGATAATTAAATAAAAGATGTTAAAATTTTGAAAAATAAGGTTCACCCTTATATAAATATACTAGTTTAAGTGTTGCACCAAATGTGGCACGAAAACAATCAACAGATAACGCAAGATGTTAAAAAAAATCACCAGCAACGAAAATGAATAATAAAAAAAAAATTAACGTATTTAAAATACAAAAACTGATGGTCAAGCTAAAATAATGGTTGGGTTGCCTGAAATAATAAAAAAAAAATATATACGAAAAAACCGACAAAATGTTAAAACATGAATGGCCAACAAGTGAAGGCAACAAGCGAAATAAGCCACAAATCCGGCCATAAATCGCTTATTTTTCATGCTTTAACCAAAAACAAAAAAAAAAAAAAAAAAAATGAATAAAAAACGGAATATCTTTTTTAAAATTTCAAGTGTGGCTTGGAATGTAAAATTCATTTACATCAAGGATTGCAAGCATTTCAAAAGGGCTCCTTCCCTACTAGAGGGTGGAGGAGTAAAGCAATTAAACAAATAAAATTGTATGAAATTTTAGTGGTTTATCAAGAAGAGAGGGGAAGGCTAAAGTAAACATTTTTATAACTGAACAAAAAGAGGATTCAACATCAAAAGTATTTCACATTGCAACGACTGGTTAACATACATTCAGCTCCATAACACTGACCTACACTACGAGGATATTCAGGTGCTTTAAAAGCTAAAATACATATACAATATTTTACCATTTATGCTGAGTTCATATTCTTTTACGAATGCAGATAACACAAGCTTCATAGCCGTTTTTAGCGTTAATAAAGAGCGGGGCCTACAATGTAAAGATTACACAAAAGATGAAATAAAAAGTGTCGGTTTATGACACTTAGCAATTGGTAACATTCGTTTGCTTAAAATTCATGAAAATCTTGATAGAAATATACACCAGAAATACGGACTGTATAAATGTCCACAATATGTTTAAGTCTGTTGCATGTGCCACAAAGTCAACAAAAAGATAGGCAAATCTTTCGTTTTATATGCAGATGAATTTTATTGGTTTAGTTTTGTGGGTCTATTTCCTTTTGTTTGAAAATCTGCTAAATTTTTAAAAGGGATTTATTATCAGACGCTCAATATCACCAGCCACATTGTCCATTGCTATTGAAAGAAAAAGTTTTTTTTTTTAACTAATCTGAGAGTGGACGTTAGTGTATTTGATTACCTTACAAACGCCATCACAAGGCGTTGTTCTATTCCCTTTACTACGGGTGCTGTGGCTTAGTTCGTTAGCACGTCGACTATTAAGCATAATATATCACATTGAGCATGGGTTGGATTCCCGGTCACGTAAACCTTAATTTCTGTTATTATAAATTTATATTGAAATTATTGATTACCACAGCATACTCTATCGGTGGTAAGCCTACAACAATAACACGCCCCCGATGTAAAATTGGCTGTAGAACAAAAAGCTTAAACAATGCGTCTCGATAACAACATATGGTGCAACTTCACTGTTCTGAAAATAGATACAGTTTGTCAAGTAATTGTTTGCATTAAACAAAAATAATGAAAATGCAATTTAAATTTCGAAAATTAAACATCAAATCGTTTAAATTTGTTTATTTTGTTTAACACATACCGTTAATGTAAAATTGACATTTCTCCATTTCCAAAATATTGGCCTATACTGTATAGAAAAATGCTCCTAATACCTGGTTTAGTTCTAGAGATTTTTGCGAAAAATTCCAAAGTAATGTTAAAAAATTACACAAATTTATTACAAAAAGTGTACTCTTCTGTATTTTAAAATGATAATAAGAATTTCAGAACTAGTTTTGGGATTACATTTCTGAGTTTTTAATATATTGATCTACACTGGACCAAAAAACATAATTTGCAACACTGTGTAATGTTGAAAATAATTATGTGTATAAATTAATTTTCTTCTAGAAAGTTTTACGATTCAAATCCAAAATGTATTTACATTAATTTAATATTGATTTTTTTCTCTTCATCTACTGAAATAGTAGTATACCAAATTGTTTTAACTTTTATTCCTTATTTTACCCACGTTACTCCACTTTATCTAAATTATTCCAAAAATGGTATATATTGGTTACTAGATTTCCAATTTGCTATCAAATAGTTACAATAAATATTCCCAAAATTTAAAAATTTGTGTTATATTTCATATTTTACCATGTAAATATTTAATGTGTCACTATTTGTTTTCGTTGATCATAAATTCTAGTTTTTCCGTTTTTTGTTTTTTCTTTTGCAATTGTTCAAAAAAATAAATTGTTGTTAGTTTTAGTGGCGGAAAAAACAGACTTAGGTTGGAACTCCTCTTTTGTTTTTGTGTTTTTATTTTGGCCTATGTACTCGTATCTATGTATGTATGAATGTTGTAAGGTCTTTCCTTAAGTCTTAAATCTTTTTAGTTGTAGATTTTTTAGTTATTGTTGTTGTTGTTGTGGTATTATTATACCAGATTGCTATCATGGGTCATAAATTTTGATATTGTACTGTAAAGAAAAAGTGTAATGTATACGAGTATTTGTGCACCTATATTTTTTTCCTAGTGAAGTTTCGCTTTTCTGAGCTAGGTATCACACTAATATTGGAATGTTTTATTATATGGCTGCGGTTTAAAAAAAAAAATGTGGAACTGTGGGTTAAGTTTAAGCCAAAAATTGATAATTTCGTATTTAAACTGAAATTCTATTGGTCAACATATCCTTACTTATATTTTTCTATAGAAAAATTTTCGATAGAAATATTTTTCTATAGAAAAATTTTCGATAGAAATATTTTTTTCTATAGAAAAATTTTCGATAGAAATATTTTTCTATAGAAAAATTTTCGATAGAAATATTTTTCTATAGAAAAATTTTCGATAGAAATATTTTTCTATAGAAAAATTTTCGATGGAAATATTTTTCTATAGAAAAATAGAAATTCGATAGAAATATTTTTCTATAGAAAAATAGAAATTCGATAGAAATATTTTTCTATAGAAAAATTTTCGATAGAAATATTTTTCTATAGAAAAATTTTCGATAAAAATATTTTTCTATAGAAAAATTTTCGATAGAAATATTTTTCTATAGAAAAATTTTCGATAGAAATATTTTTCTATAGAAAAATTTTCGATAGAAATATTTTTCTATAGAAAAATTTTCGATAGAAATATTTTTCTATAGAAAAATTTTCGATAGAAATATTTTTCTATAGAAAAATTTTCGATAGAAATATTTTTCTATAGAAAAATTTTCGATAGAAATATTTTTCTATAGAAAAATTTTCGATAGAAATATTTTTCTATAGAAAAATTTTCGATAGAAATATTTTTCTATAGAAAAATTTTCGATGGAAATATTTTTCTATAGAAAAATTTTCGATAGAAATATTTTTCTATAGAAAAATTTTCGATAGAAATATTTTTCTATAGAAAAATTTTCGATAGAAATATTTTTCTATAGAAAAATTTTCGATAGAAATATTTTTCTATAGAAAAATTTTCGATAGAAATATTTTTCTATAGAAAAATTTTCGATAGAAATATTTTTCTATAAAAAAATTTTCGATAGAAATATTTTTCTATAGAAAAATTTTCGATAGAAATATTTTTCTATAGAAAAATTTTCGATAGAAATATTTTTCTATAGAAAAATTTTCGATAGAAATATTTTTCTATAGAAAAATTTTCGATAGAAATATTTTTCTATAGAAAAATTTTCGTTAGAAATATTTTTCTATAGAAAAACTTTCGATTGAAATATTTTTCTATAGAAAAATTTTCGATAGAAATATTTTTCTATAGAAAAATTTTCGTTAGAAATATTTTTCTATAGAAAAATTTTCGTTAGAAATATTTTTCTATAGAAAAATTTTCGTTAGAAATATTTTTCTATAAAAAAATTTTCGTTAGAAATATTTTTCTATAGAAAAATTTTCGATAGAAATATTTTTCTATAGAAAAATTTTCGATAGAAATATTTTTCTATAGAAAAATTTTCGATAGAAATATTTTTCTATAGAAAAATTTTCGATAGAAATATTTTTCTATAGAAAAATTTTCGATAGAAATATTTTTCTATAGAAAAATTTTCGATAGAAATATTTTTCTATAGAAAAATTTTCGATAGAAATATTTTTCTATAGAAAAATTTTCGTTAGAAATATTTTTCTATAGAAAAATTTTCGTTAGAAATATTTTTCTATAGAAAAATTTTCGTTAGAAATATTTTTCTATAGAAAAATTTTCGTTAGAAATATTTTTCTATAGAAAAATTTTCGTTAGAAATATTTTTCTATAGAAAAATTTTCGTTAGAAATATTTTTCTATAGAAAAATTTTCGTTAGAAATATTTTTCTATAGAAAAATTTTCGTTAGAAATATTTTTCTATAGAAAAATTTTCGTTAGAAATATTTTTCTATAGAAAAATTTTCGTTAGAAATATTTTTCTATAGAAAAATTTTCGTTAGAAATATTTTTCTATAGAAAAATTTTCGTTAGAAATATTTTTCTATAGAAAAATTTTCGTTAGAAATATTTTTCTATAGAAAAATTTTCGTTAGAAATATTTTTCTATAGACAAATTTTCGTTAGAAATATTTTTCTATAGAAAAATTTTCGTTAGAAATATTTTTCTATAGAAAAATTTTCGTTAGAAATATTTTTCTATAGAAAAATTTTCGTTAGAAATATTTTTCTATAGAAAAATTTTCGTTAGAAATATTTTTCTATAGAAAAATTTTCGTTAGAAATATTTTTCTATAGAAAAATTTTCGTTAGAAATATTTTTCTATAGAAAAATTTTCGTTAGAAATATTTTTCTATAGAAAAATTTTCGTTAGAAATATTTTTCTATAGAAAAATTTTCGTTAGAAATATTTTTCTATAGAAAAATTTTCGTTAGAAATATTTTTCTATAGAAAAATTTTCGTTAGAAATATTTTTCTATAGAAAAATTTTCGTTAGAAATATTTTTCTATAGAAAAATTTTCGTTAGAAATATTTTTCTATAGAAAAATTTTCGTTAGAAATATTTTTCTATAGAAAAATTTTCGTTAGAAATATTTTTCTATAGAAAAATTTTCGTTAGAAATATTTTTCTATAGAAAAATTTTCGTTAGAAATATTTTTCTATAGAAAAATTTTCGTTAGAAATATTTTTCTATAGAAAAATTTTCGTTAGAAATATTTTTCTATAGAAAAATTTTCGTTAGAAATATTTTTCTATAGAAAAATTTTCGTTAGAAATATTTTTCTATAGAAAAATTTTCGTTAGAAATATTTTTCTATAGAAAAATTTTCGTTAGAAATATTTTTCTTCGTTAGAAATTATTTTTCTGTAGAAAAATTTGTACCTCTAAAGAGCTTTTAATCTTTTAACCCACTGTTCATCATTATGTTTAATATAAACTTACTATACTCATATGTCCCTCTGTAACGAAAAAGAATTTGGTCTCTATGTAGGTCGCAACTATTATTCTTCTTGAACATTTAGTACTTGTTTTTTTTTTGGGATTTTGTGGTTTAAGGTTACATTGATTGCGGGTGACAAAGGATTTATTGATAAATTATGGCTTTTTCCAATATCTACTCAACAGATACCTTTACCCCAAATTCTTCTTGATAATGAATTAGAACAATTCATACCGACATACTTTGGCTTAACATCTTTTAATCTTAAGTCTCATCTCCAACATCTAGAGAATAAATATCATAAAAAAAACTTTCTTAATTACTCTCAATAAAATTCCCATTTTACCATTTAATTATCAATTTTCAAAACAATTGTTTCTTGGCTATCAGATCCGACAAAATAAAACAGAACAAAATGAATTTGCCTCCAGACTGTTTCATGTCACACGAACGAACACCTTTGGCTCTAGGAATTTGTAATTATAACTTGGAATATGACCAACAACAAAAAAGTACGAGTATGTGCGAATATTAGGAAAAGTATGTCGAATTTTTTTTGTTGTTGCTTCTGATTTACCTTGCAATGGATTTTGTACGTGCTTAATTGTCTGGTAGCATTATTTGAGCAAAATCATCAGAAGGCAGTCAGGCAGCCATTTAGCCTAACCCATCAGCCAGTAAAAGTTTGTAGATAAATTTGTTGATGAAGCCAAAAAAACAATTTAGTTATATCTACTACTTTTTGGCTCATTTTCTTTTGTCGGCACAGGCAGACAGACATTTAGTTTAAATTGACAATTGCCTACAATATTGATGACATTTTGGCAACGATTCCCAGTGTTATACACATCCACAATCTCGTATTCTATTCAGTTTTTGAGTATGAATATGACTTTCAAAATAGTTAAATCAGTTCTATTCGAGAGAGTATGCCATTCTTTTACTGAAATATCCCAAAGAATATAAATCTTCAGTTTAAATTTAATGGTAGGGTATTTTATTTACTCTGCTAATATCGACAAAAACACCCTCGGTTTGTTTTTTTCTTATTAAAAATGAATTATCCCTGAAAGCGTCACGTAGTTTTTAAATTTCAATAACACTACTCAACATCAAATTTTACAAAAAAACTGTTATATTAGAAATAAATAAAAATTTCACACCGAAAATTTTTTACCAAAAAATTTTTTATACAAAAATTTTATACCGAAAATTTTTTTATATACAAATTTTGTACCGAAAATTTTTCTATATAAAAATTTTATACCGAAAATTTTTCTATATAAAAATTTTATACCGAAAATTTTTCTATATAAAAATTTTATACCGAAAATTTTTCTATATAAAAATTTTATACCGAAAATTTTTCTATATAAAAATTTTATACCGAAAATTTTTCTATATAAAAATTTTATACCGAAAATTTTTCTATATAAAAATTTTATACCGAAAATTTTTCTATATAAAAATTTTATACCGAAAATTTTTCTATATAAAAATTTTATACCGAAAATTTTTCTACATAAAAATTTTATACCGAAAATTTTTCTATATAAAAATTTTATACCGAAAATTTTTCTATATAAAAATTTTATACCGAAAATTTTTCTATATAAAAATTTTATACCGAAAATTTTTCTATATAAAAATTTTATACCGAAAATTTTTCTATATAAAAATTTTATACCGAAAATTTTTCTATATAAAAATTTTATACCGAAATTTTTTCTATATAAAAATTTTATACCGAAAATTTTTCTATATAAAAATTTTATACCGAAAATTTTTCTATATAAAAATTTTATACCGAAAATTTTTCTATACAAAAATTTTATACCGAATTTCTATAAAATAATTTTATAATAAATTTTTTTTCCGAAAATTTTTCTATATAAAATTTTATCCCGAAAATTTTTCTATATCAAAATTGTATATGAAAAATGTTCTATATAAAAATTTTATAGCAAAAATTTTTCTATACAAAAATTTTATATAAGAAATATTTCTATATACAAATGTATAAAAGTTTTATATTGAAAATTTTTCTATTTACAAATTTGACACCGAAAATTTTTCTAGATAAAAATTTTATATCAAAAATTTTTTTTTCATTTTATACCGAAAATTTTGTATCAAAATTTTTCTATATAAAAATTTAATAGCAAAAAATTTTCTATATAAAAATTGTATATCAATTATTTGTCTATTTAAAAATTTTATACTAAAATTTTTCTTTATAAAAATATTTAAAGTAAAATTTTTGTACATACAAATATTATACGGAAAATATTTCTATAAAAAGTTTTATACCGAAAATTTTTCTGTAAGAAAACTTAATACCGAAAATTTTTCTATCTAAAAATTTTATACAGAAATTTTTATAAAGAAAAACTATTTAAAAATTTTATAAAGAAAAATTTTCTATATAAAAATTTTGAACCGAAAATTTTTCTATATAAAAACTTTGAACCGAAAATTTTTCTATATAAAAATTTGAACCGAAAATTTTTCTATATAAAAATTTTGTACCGAAAATTTGTCTATATAAAAATTTTGTGCCGAAAATTTTTCTAAATAAAAATTTTGTGCCGAAAATTTTTCTATATAAAAATTTTGTACCGAAAATTTTTCTATATAAAAATTTTATACCGAAAATTGTTCTATATACAAATTTTATACCAAAAATTTTTCTAGAAAAAAATTTTATAACATAAGTTTTTCTATATACAAATTTTATACCGAAAATTGTTCAATATAAAACTTTTCTATATAAATATTTTATACCAAAAATTTTTCTCTATAAAAATTTTATACCGAAAATTTTTCTCTATAAAAATTTTATATCTAAAATTTTTCTATCTAAAAATTTTGTACCGAAAATTTTTCTATATAAAAATTTTATACCGAAAATTTTTCTCTATAAAAATTGTATGCGGAAAATTTTGTGCCCAAAATTTTTCTATATAAAAATGTTATGCCGAAAATTATTCTATATAAAAATTTTATACCGAAAATTTCTCTATATAAAAATTTTATACCGAAAATTTTTCTATATAAAAATTTTATACCGAAAATTTTTCTATATAAAAATTTTATACCGAAAATTTTTCTCTATAAAAATTTTATACCGAAAATTTTTCCATATCAAAACTTTTTACCAAAAAATTTTCTATCAAAATTTTCTATATAAAAATTTTATACCGAAAATTTTTCTACTTAACAATTTTATATAAAAAATGTTTCTTTAAAAAAATTTTATACCAACAATTTTTCTATAGAAAAATTTTATAAAGAAAATTTTTTTGTATAAAAATTTTATACCGAAAGTTTTTTTACATAGAAGTTTTGTACCGAAAATTTTTCAATATAAAAATTTTATACCGAAAATTTTTCGATATAAAAATTTTATACCAAAAAATTTTTTATATAAAAATTTTGTACCGAAAATTTTTCTATATACAAATTTAATACCCAAAATTATTCTATATAAAAATGTTATACCGAAAATTTTTGTAGGTAAAACTTTTGTACCGAAAATTTTTCCGTATAAAAATTTTTCCTTATAAATATCGAACTTTTTTTTTATATCGAAAATTTTTCTATATAAAAAATTTGTACCGAAAATTTTTCTATATAAAAATTTTATATCGAAAATTTTTCTATATAAAAATTTTATACCAAAAATGTTTCTATATACAAATTTTATACCGAAAATTTTTCTATATACAAATTTCCATGCGAACAATTACAAAAAAGTTTATAAATTTAAGATAATTAAATTTAAACTCTCAAATTAAAAATACCACATACATTTTTCTAATCATTCCAATATATAAAATTTCAATTACTTTAAACTTAAATTTTGTTTAAAAATTTCCAAATAGTAAATAAAAACTTTAAAGTTTTTATTTCATTCCCATCAGGAATGTAATATCCTTTTTATTGCTTTTGTTTTGACTAAACAGCCCAACTCTTTTTCCTTCATAAAATTTCTGTGGTGAACCTAAATTATTTCGCCTTTTTGCGTTTAAAAGTTCATGAGCCATATCATATGGCAGGCGGCGGCGCTAAAAAGGAAGTTGGCATTTTACCACAATTGTTTTGATGTTTTTCCTGTTTTGTTTAGAGGTTTTCCTTTAGCCATTGTTTTAGTAACCATGAGTATATTTTAAAGGCAAAACAAAAAAAAATAAGGAAAAGGACAAACAAAAGCAGAGAAATAAAAATATGAAATATGTAGTATGAAAAAACACATGCATATGTTTAGGTTTATAATAAGATATTCTATTACATGTGACCTTTACTTAGACTTTTTATTTATCAAAAAGTCAAACAAATAATATTAAAAGCCTGCTGAGATTTATTTGAAAATCTCATTAAAATTCGGTTGCTATGACCTATTAAATTTAAACTTAGTTTCAGATTTTCCTTCCTCTGCTGCTCTTTATTATTTTTTCGTTTTTCAGATTTTGTTATAAATTATTTTCTTGCAAAATTTTGTCATTATCCTTAAACATTTTAAGTTTGAATTTTCGAAAAGTGACTATACAAAAAAGCTTTGCTAAAATTATTTGGCAAAAATTCTGTTTTAACAACTCAACTTTAATGGATTGACAAAGTTTAGTCAATTATTCATAAGTTTTTGGCATAAAAGTAAACTTTAACTTAAATGTGATTACAACTACTAAAATTTTCATTTCCTGTCTTTAAAACATGAAGGCAGCAGCTCCTTCAAACACAATCATACACTTATACATGCCCATCAGAGGGGGTTTTACATTGTGTGACTTTGCCTTATAAAACTTTAGAATCATTTAAAACATTTATCTATCAAATTTTAGATTTATGTAACTTATATTAAATATTCACTTTATTCATAAACTTTATCTTATAGCCACAAAAACATACAGTCTAAATAGAACCTTTTAAAGTCTTAATATAAAACAATGGCTTTCAGTTACCAAAACGTTGATTTTCATTAAAAATCCTTATGAATAATATTCGTTGGTATTACTATTCATTTATAAACGAAATTTATGTTCTGTAATACCCAGCGCCGGAGTATTATAAATTGTTAAACTGCAGCTTCATAATAGACGAACAAACGGACAGACATAGTCAAACTTAAGAAGAAATAATGTTTGTCTTGCTATAGCTTAAGAAAATTTTGAAAGATATTTTTAAAGGCTTAAGAGCATTATTCATATTTTGGATGAAGAAAATAAATTACTGAGATATTTATGTTAAATAAGATAGACAAAATTAATGCAATTGCTTGAACTGAAAGGATTACAAAGGAATGGCATTACACTAAAGGAGGATTCCTGGGGATTCTGATTTGGCCTTATATTATTAATTGCTAAATTTTACACCAAACTTTTTTGGATATAAAAATTTTATACATTTTTTCTATAAAAAATTTTAAAACAAAATTTTTCTGTATAAAAATTTTATACCAAAAATTTTTCCATAAAAATATTTTACACTAAAAATTTTTCTATATAAAAATTTTATAGCTAAATTTTTTCTATATAAAAATGTCATACTAAAATTTTTTCTATAAAACATTTAAAAAGTTTTTTTGTAAAACAATTTTAAAGAAACAATTTGTCGATATAAAAATTTCATAGCAAAAATTTTTCTATGTAAACATTTTGTGTCGAAAATTTTTCTTATATAAAAAATTTGTAACGAAAATGCACTTTTGTCTTAGTCGCAACAACAAATGTGTGGGAAAGAAAACGTTTCTATAGAAAAATTTTGCAGCAAAAATTATTCTATAGAAAAATTTTGTAGCAAAAATTATTCTATAGAAAAATTTTGTAGCAAAAATTTTTCTATAGAAAAATTTTGTAGCGAAAATTTTTCTATCGAAAAATTTTGTAGCGTAAATTTTTCTATCGAAAAATTTTGTAGCGAAAATTTTTCTATCAAAAAATTTTGTAGCGAAAATGTTTCCACATAAAAATTTTATACCGAAAATTTTTCCATATAAAAATTTTATACCGAAAATTTTTCTATGTAAAAATTTTGTGTCGAAAATTTTTTTTATATAAAAAATTTGTAACGAAAATGCACTTTTGTCTTAGTTTTGGCGACTAAGCAACAACAAATGTGTGGGAAATAAAGAAATTATAAGACTGAAATATGTTTGTGTGTTTCTGTTCATTTCGCTTTGTAGCGAAAGTTTTTCTATAGAAAAATTTTGTAGCGAAAGTTTTTCTATAGAAAAATTTTGTAGCGAAAATTTTTTCATATAAAAATCTTATACCGAAAATTTTTCTATAAAAAATTTTATACTGAAAATTTTTTTATATAAAAATTTTATACCGAAAAATTTTTTATATAAAAATTATTTATCGAAAAAGTTTCTATATAAAAATTTTATACTGAAAATTTTTCTTTATAAAATTTTTATACCAAAAATAACAAAATTGTCGTGATGTAAATATTATTCAAAAATAATGATTATTCGCATCTGATCCCAAAAAAAAAAATTCTAATTAAAATTTTATACTGAAAAATTTTCTATATAAAAAAATGTACAGCAAAATTTTTTCTACATAAAAATTTATACCGAAAATGTTTCTGTAAAAAATGTTTTACCGAAAATTTCTCTATATACAAATTTTGTACCGAAAATTTTTCTATATACAAATTTTGTACCGAAAATTTTTCTATATAAAAATTTTGTACCAAAAATTTTTCTATATAAAAATTTTGTACCAAAAATTTTTCTATATAAAAATTTTGTACCGAAAATTTTTTTATATAAAAATTGTGTACCGAAAATTTTTTTATATAAAGATTTTGTACCGAAAATTTTTCTTTATAAAAATTTTGTACCGAAAATTTTTCTTTATAAAAATTTTGTACCGAAAATTTTTCTATATAAAAATTTTGTACCGAAAATTTTTCTATATAAAAATTTTGTACCGAAAATTTTTCTATATAAAAATTTTGTACCGAAAATTTTTCTATATAAAAATTTTGTACCGAAAATTTTTCTATATAAAAATTTTGTACCGAAAATTTTTCTATATAAAAATTTTGTACCGAAAATTTTTCTATATACAAATTTTGTATCGAAAATTTTTCTGTATAAAAATTTTATAAAAATTTTGTACCGTAAATTTTTCTCTATACAAATTTTGTACCAAAAATTTTTCTATATACAAATTTTGTACCGAAAATTTTTCTATATAAACATTTTGTACCGAAAATTTTTCTATATAAACATTTTGTACCGAAAATTTTTCTGTATAGAAATTTTGTACCGAAAATTTTTCTATATAAAAATTTTGTACTGAAAATTTTTCTATATAAAAATTTTATACCGAAAATTTTTCTATATAAAAATTTTATACCGAAAATTTTTCTATCGGAAATTTTGTACCGAAAATTTTTCTACATAAAAATTTTTTACCGAAAATTTTTCTACATAAAAATTTTTTGCCGAAAATTTTTCTACATAAAAATTTTGTACCGAAAATTTTTCTATATAAAAATTTTGTACCGAAAAATTTTCTATATAAAAATTTTGTACCGAAAATTTTGTTTTTAAAAGTTTTTTTTGTAAAATTTGTTTTGTATAAAAATTGTATTGCGAAAATATTTCCACTTTTTTTACTATTTTTACGATTTTTACGATTATTATATTTTTATACTAAATATTTTTTATACCATTACTTGACGAGGCATGTTTCTCAAGTGTTTAAATTATACCAAAATTCCGACGTTAAATAACCTTTTAGGTCACAAGAAATGGTGCTTTCGAACACTTGATGCATGAAAGTGAGATGTGGGAAATTACATAATACCCATATGGACATATGCAGGAGTTTGTAACCGTAATTATCGTTAGTTGCAATGGAGTCATAGTTGACTCCATGCATAGGATAGGAAGTTGTAAGAAAAACTAAAAAAAAAGAAAACTTTCGCTTTTGACACTTATGATATTTTTGCAAGTATCTATTTAACTGCGAGGGTTGTTATTAAAGTTAGCTTTGAAATTAACAACAATATTTTATAATTATAAACTTCCAATAAGCGATCATTAGCTGATCTTCGTTGAAAAAACGAGCAATCAATATTGTCCCTTTTTAGAGGAAAACTTGCGTTTAAGAACCTATTATAATCCTACTTTTACATATCATTCTTTATTACAAAAAAGAGTCTCATAATGGCGAAAGTCTGTCTCCTAGAAGCTACATGCGAACATAATGGCTTGGAATGTAATGAATGAGATTGTCGGAGTCTGTGTTTTTGTAATCTCCTGGGACAAACAGCAACATGTTTAAAAGGGACATACAACATAGCCATAGTGTTGCCAAAACAATGTTAAACTTAAGTTTGCCTTTTTGATAGTTTGTGATGTGTGAATGGCGTTTAAATAAGATTCATACCGATTCGAACTCATTATGAAATAAATGCACACTCACACATTGAAAATTACTTTCTGCTATACACCAATACAACTCAACCTTTCATATCCTGTTTTAAAGTTTTCTACAATAAGTTTGAAGCAAAAAGAAGAAAACTTACGAAGTATGAGGAAATTTGTGTCATTCATGTTATGGTATGTTCCATTGCATCAGCATTGTTCCGTCATCATCATACATCAAGTTTTTGACATTAAGTGTAAGTAATTTCCTTTGAGAATTTCATTGGTAGGGATAATGAAGTCGCATAATCATTATCATGATGATGTGGATGTGGATGATGATGGTTCAATGGTTGGTCTTTTTGGTTTTCTCCTCTTCTTAGCTGAAGCGTTAAGTGTTGGCTGGTAAATATTGTCCTGAGTGCTTATGAAAATTTCATTATTGCAATGGAAAAGTGATTAAAATTTTGTGTTAAATTATAAATTGCTGCATTGAAATGTATTTTAAGACAGTTGGGAGAATTGCTCAATTAATTTTGGTCTTATGAGTAAAGAGGGTTTAATTAGATATTAAATGAAATGTTCATATAATAAAGTCTAAAAATTTGTCTACATATACATACATCCATAATCAGATATACTTAGTAACAAAATTCATAGATATACAAATTTTATATATATCGAAAATTTTTCTATATAAAAATTGTATACCAAAAATTTTTCTATGTAAAATTTTTATACCGAAAATGTTTCGTTATAAACATTTTGTACCGAAAATTTTTCTTTATAAACATTTTGAACTGAAAATTTTTCTATATAAAAATTTAATACCGAAAATTTTTCTATATACAAATTTTATACCGAAAATTTTTCGTTGTAAAAATTTTGTACCAGAATTTTTTCTATGTAAAAATTTCGTACTAATAATTTTTCTATATAAAAATTTTAGGCCGAAAAATTTTCTATACAAAAATTGTATAAAGAAAATTTTGTTTAAAAATTTTACAAAGAAAATTTTTCTATATAAAAATTTTATACCGGAAATTTTTCTATATAAAAATTTTATACCGAAAATTATTCGTTATAAAAATTTTATACCGAAAATTTTTCGTAATAAAAATTTTGTACCAAAATTTTTTCTTTTAAAAATTTTATACTAATAATTTTTCTAAATAAAAATTTTATACCGAAAAATTTTCTTTACAAAAATTTTATAAAGAAAATTTTTCTAAAAATTTTACAAAGAAAATTTTTCTAAAAATTTTACAAAGAAAATTTTTCTAAAAATTTTATACCGAAAATTTTTCTATATAAAAATTTTATTTTATTTATTATTTTATGCCGAAGATTTTTTTACAAAAAAATGTCATACCGAAAATTTTTCTATACAAAAATTTTGTAAAGAAATTTTTTCAAAAAATTTTATACCGAGAACTTTTCTATTTAAAAATTTTATACCGAAAATTTTTCTATATAAAATATTATACCAAAAGTTTTTCTACATAAAAAAAATCTATACCGAAAATTTTTGAATACAAAAATTTTATTAAGAAAAATTTTCTTAAAATTTTATACCAAGCACTTTTCTTTTTAAAAATGTTTACCGAAAATGTTTCTATAAAAAATTTTTGGTAAAAATTTTTAAATAGAAAAGTTCTCGGTATAAAATTTTAAGGAAAATTTTCTTAATAAAATTTTAAGAAAAATTTTCTTAAGAAAATTTTCCTTAAAATTTTATACCGAGAACTTTTCTATTTAAAAATTTTTACCAAAAATTTTTCTATATATAATATTCTATATAAAAATTTTATTTTAGGTTTACCGACGATTTTCTATATAAAAAATTTTAAACCGAAAATTTTTCTATACAAAATTTTATAAAGAAAATTTTTCTTAAAACTTTATGCCGAGAAATTTTCTATTTAAAAATTATATACCGAGAATTTTTCTATATAAAAATTTTATAAAGAAAATTTTTCTTAAAATTTTATACCGAGAATTTTTCTATATAAAAATTTTATAAAGAAAATTTTTCTACACAAAAATTTTACAAAGAAAATTTTTCTATTTAAAAATTTTATAAAGAAAATTTTTCTATTTAAAAATTGTATACCGAAAATTTTTCTATATAAAAAAATTGGTTAACGAAAATTTTTCACCAAATATAACAAAATTGTTGGGATGTAAATGTTTTTCAAAAAGAAAATTGTTTATGCTTCTCCTGATGAGATGGCCTAACCAACCATTGAAACGAGTCGAGGAATTTTGGTTTCTCCTCAAACATTTTTTTGGCTTTTTAGCAATAAATTTGTCTGTTACATTAATAAATAAACAGTCAGATTTAGGATCAATGTGAATACTCTTTCTTTTTGGAAAATTTTTCTATATAAAAAATTTTATACCTAAGATTTTTGTATATGTAAAAATTTGATTGCGAAATTTTCTCTATATAAAAAATTTTATACCGAAAATTTTTCTATAAAAAATTTTGTACCAAAAATTTTTCTTTATAAAAATTTTATACCGAAAATTTTTCTTTATAAAAATTTTATACCAAAAATTTTTCTATAAAAAATTTTTTATCGAAGATTGGTCAGTTAAAAAAATTATATTGAAAATTTTCTGTATAAGAAAAGTTTATACCGAAAATTTGTCTGTATAAAAAAATTTTATACCGAAAATTTTTCTATACAAAAATTTTGTACCGAGAATTTTTCTATAAAATAAAAATAAATTAATTAAATAAATTAAAATTTTATTCCAAAAATTTTTTTATATAAAAAAATTGTATACCGAAATTCTTTCTATATAAAAAAATTTCATACCGAAAATTTTTCTATATAAAAGTACTTTAGACCGAAAATTTTGCTATATTACAAAAAATTTAGACCGAAAATTTCGCTATATAAAAAAAATTTAGACCGAAAATTTCGCTATATAAAAAAATTTTATACCGAAAATTCTTCTTTTTAAAAAAATTTTATACCGAAATTCTTTCTATATAAAAAGATTTTATACCGAAAATTTTTCTATATAAAAGTATTTTAGACCGAAAATTTCGCTATATAAAAAAATTTTAGATCGAAAATCTATGTAAACAAAATGTATACCGAAAATTTTTCTATATAAAAAAATTGTAGACCGAAATTGTTTCTATATAAGAAAATTTTATACCGAGAATTTTTCTATATAAAAAAATTTCATACCGAAAAATTTTCTATATAAAAGTATTTTAGACCGAAAATTTTTCTATATAAAAAAATTTAATACCGAAAATTTTTGAATATAAAACAATTTTATACCGAAAATTTTTCTATGTAAAAAAATTTGATACCGAAAATGTTTCTATATAAAAAAATTTTATACCGAAAATTTTTCTATATAAAAAAATTTTATACCGAAAATTTTTCTATATAAAAAAATTTTATACCGAAAATTTTTCTATATAAAAAAATTTTATACCGAAAATTTTTCTATATATTTTTTAATATAAAAATTTTATACAGAAAATTTTTTTGTATAAAAATTTTGTACCGAAAATTTTTCTATATATTTTTTAATATAAAAATTTTATACCGAAAATTTTTTTATATACAAATTTTATATCCAAAATTTTTCTATCTAAAATTTTATACCGAAAATTTTTCTATATAAAAAAATTTTATACCGAAAATTTTTCTATATAAAAAAATTTTATACCGAAAATTTTTCTATATAAAAAAATTTTATACCGAAAATTTATCTATATTAAAATTTTATAACGAAAATTTTTCTATATACAAATTTTGTACCGAAAATTTTTCTATATAAAAATTTTATACCAAAAATTTTTCTATATAAAAATTTTATACAGAAAATTTTTCTGTATAAAAATTTTTTACCGAAAATTTTTCTATATAGTTTTTAATATAAAAATTTTATACCGAAAATTTTTTAATATAAAAATTTTATACCGAAAATTTTTTTATATACAAATTTTATATCCAAAATTTTTCTATATAAAAATTTTATACCGAATATTTTTTATATAAAAATTTTATACAGAAAATTTTTCTATATAAAAATTAAATACCGTAATTTTTTTAATATAAAAATTTTATACCGAAAATTTTTCTATATAAAAATTTTATACCGAAAATTTTTCTGCATAAAAATTTTATGCCGAAATTTTTTTGATATAATTTTTTAATATAAAAATGTTATACCAAAAATTTTTTTATATCAAAATTTTATACCGAAAATTATTCTTTTTAATTTTTTAATGTATAAATTTTATGCCAAAAATTTTTCTATATAAAAATTTTGTACCGAAAATTTTTCTATAAAATTGTATGCCTAAAATTTTCTATATAAAAATGTTGTACCGAAAATTTTTATATATAAAAATGTTGTATATAAAATAATTTTTTCGATATACAAATTTTGTACCGAATATTTTTCTATATGAAAATTTTGTACCAAAAATTTTTTATATAGAAATTTAATGCCGTTGCGTATACTTAAACATGGATAAAATAATTTCATACGCTCCGTTTAATTCCACTGTTGAGGCCATAATTCTGCCTAAATTTTGAATATGAGAATCTCTAGTTTTAATTATATAAATTTAAAATAAATTCCAAACAAATCCTTTACTATAAAAAGTATTTTCCAAACATATTTCCTAAACTCATTTAATTATACAAATATTTTTGTAACTATTAAAGAAATTGTAAACCAATTATTTTTGGTAAATTGACATAGTAAATATTCATTAAATTATAGTACTCTCAATTAAATTTATTTATTTCATATAAATTTCATTATAAAAACGGTTTTTATTTATGCAGATTCTCGTTCATTTTGGCAGTATTTAATAAATAATAAAATGAAACATGACATTTTATGGCGGTAACTATGTTCATATTTTGACAAATTATACAATTTAATATTTTATAAAAATGAAAAAATATTGACTTTTTAAGTCAGCGATTGTTATGAAAATGTATAAAGTTTTCAGAGCTTGCATATTTATTGCCGAAAATCATAAAAAAATTGAAGAACGCTTCGCTGGCTTAGATTTTTTCCTTCATGCTAAAATTAACAAGCGGTAATTTGATGCACATAAATATCTTTATATTTGTACACGAATATTTTTTCTCTAAAATCAACCAAGTTTAAATCAATATAACTTTCAGCTTAACATAATGTAAAAGTTATACCAACCCTTTTGCGCTAAATGATATATTTTGAATGAAAACATTAAATTGTTTTATTATTATTACCTTCGTACCATCAACATGATCAGACCGCATAATCTCTAAAAATGGCAACACTTTAAATACAAACCAAAAATTGTAATCGGCTTAAATCATGTTAAATGCTACTTTGGCTACTTACGAGTAAATGCCAACCAAACAAAAATAATATAAAACCTTTAAATAAAATTCGAAAAAAACAACAAATTGTAGCTTAAAAAATAAAATGTCTAATGTAAAATACAAGCACATAAAGCAAACATTAACAACTATTAAATAAAATATGAAAAAAGGATAAAGTGCAGACATACACAGACCCACACATATACGCGCTTTTAACTGAAAATACATAGAATTTAAGCTAAAAGTTGTTTCTTTATGATTTTACATACATTAGCCATACACACACATATAATACATATGTACATGTAAATTGTTGTAAAAAATAAAATAACGCTAAAACCGTTTAAATATTAATGTACAACATTTTTAGATATTAAACATGAACATGGCAAAAAGGGCAAGTTTTGATGAATAAAAGGGAGTTTTGCGGAGGATTTACAACGAAAAAAACATGATGTTACAACATCTAAACCATCAATATAAACATTTTCACCAAATTGCGGAAGCAATAAACTAAATCATCCTTTAAACGGGAAACAACAACACAAAATACACAAACATATGGATGTAGACATAGAAATGTCTACAGAAATAAAATTGTCTAATGTGAAATACACTTAGCAAAAAGTTTAAAGGAAATTGATCAGTTTTAATAAAACTGGGTTTTATAAGAATTTATATAGAAATGAGACATTTAAATGCCCCTATCATAATCATGATAAGGACAAACTACGAGAGATTTGCTGATATTTAAGCTAGAAATATGTTAAAGACCAAAACATTTTTTTTGGGCGAAAGAGTTCTTCTTTTAATTTCTGCCAAAATAATTTACTACTTTCTTTACTCAGTGTAAACTTACCATTGCCTGCAATACAACAGCAAAAAACATCAGAAAAAGCAACTGCACCAAAAAAAAAAGGATGTCACCAAAATAAAAGTCCTATTGCAAACACCCACAATGCAAACATGACTTTAATATTTGACTTTTTCTGCAAAACAGGAATATTTTTAATGCAGTCACACAAAAATTTTGTTTGTATTTTGTCTAACACAACTTCACTAAATTTGTATTACAACATGTTTGGCGAAAGGTTGATCCCGCCAGAGATGGCTGTGCAAAGTGACTGACAGGAAATCAGGAAGACAGACGGAAAGGCAGAGACAGAGATAAACTAACAGACAGTTACATATTTGCGATGATTTGTATGATGTTACTTTTTTGTTTGCTATTTACTTAATATTTGTATGCCCTACACCAGCAAAGATGGTGTAGAAGGGTATTGGTGTTGCTGGTATACCGCTATTTTTATATGGACCGATTTTTCTATAGAAAAATATTTTTGTTGAAAATTTTTCTATAGCAAAAAATTTTTCGAAATTTTCCTACTGAAAAGAATTTTTCTCAAACATTTTTCTATAGAAAAATATTTTTATCGAAAATTTTTCTATAGAAAAATATTTTTATCGAAAATTTTTCTAAAGAAAAATATTTTTATCAAAAATTTTTCTAAAGAAAAATATTTTTGTCAAAAACTTTTCTATCGAAAAATATTTTTATCAAAAATTTTTCTATAGAAAAATATTTTTATCAAAAATTTTTCTAACGAAAAATATTTTTTATCAAAAATTTTTCTAACGAAAAATATTTTTATCAAAAATTTTTCTATAAAAACATATTTTTATCGAAAATTTTTCTATAGAAAAATATTTTTATCGAAAATTTTTCTATCGAAAAATATTTTTAATGAAAATTTTTCTATTGAAAAATATTTTTAATGAACACTTTTTTTTCGAAAATTTTTCTATAGAAAAATATTTTTATAGAAAATTTTTCTATAGAAAAATAATTTTATCGAAAATTTTTGTATAGAAAAATATTTTTATCGCAAATTTTTCTATAGAAAAATATTTTTATAGAAAAGTTTTCTATAGAAAAATATTTTGATCGAAAGTTTTTCTATAAAAAAATATTTTTATCTAACATTTTTTCACAGAAAAATATTTTTATAGAAAACATTTTTATTGACAATTTTTCTATAGAAAAATTTTTTAATCGAAAGTTGTTCTATAGAAAAATTGTTTTATAGAAAAATTTTTTTATCGAAAGTTTTTCTAAAGAAACATTTTCTTATCGACATTTTTTCATTGAAAATTTTCTATAGAAAAATTTTTCAACGAATATTTTTCTATAGAAAATTTTTTTATCGAAAATTTTTCAAACGAAAGATTTTTTGTAAAAAAATATTTTTATCGATATTTTTTCTATCGAAAAATATTTTTCTAGACAATATATTTAAGAAAAATTTTCTATAAAAAAATATTTTTCTAGAAAATTTTCCTATAGAAAATATTTTTCTAGAAAATGTTTCTATTGAAAACTAGCTTTCTAAAAAAATTTTCTGTAAAATAATATCCGTCTAGAAAATTTTTCTATAAAAAAATATTTTTATCGCTTTTTTCTATAGAAAAATATTTTTCATGTAAAATATTTGTCTATAAAAAAATTTTCGTTAATAATATTTTTCTATAAAACAAATTTCATTAAAAATATTTTTTCATAGAAAAATTTTCATTAAAAATATTTTCTATAGAAAAACTTTTATTAAAAATATTTTTCTATGGAACAATTTTTATTAAAAATATTTTCTACAGAAAAATTTCCATTAAAAATATTTTTCTATAGAAAACTTTTGATAAAAATATTTTTCTATAGAAAAATTTTTGATAAAAATATTTTTCTATAGAAAAATTTTTGATAAAAATATTTTTCTATAGAAAAATTTTTGATAAAAATATTTTTTTAAAGAAAAATTTTTGATAAAATTATTTTTCTATAGAAAAATTTTTGATAAAAATATTTTTCTATAGAAAAATGTTTGATAAAGATATTTTTCTATAGAAAAATTTTTGATAAAAATATTTTTTTAAAGAAAAATTTTTGATAAAATTATTTTTCTATAGAAAAACTTTTGATAAAAATATTTTTCTATAGAAAAATTTTTGATAAAAATATTTTTCTATAGAAAAATTTTTGATAAAAATATTTTTCTATAGAAAAATTTTTGATAAAAATATTTTTCTATAGAAAAATTTTTGATAAAAATATTTTTCTTTAGAAAAATTTTTGATAAAAATATTTTTCTATAGAAAAATTTTTGATAAAAATATTTTTCTATAGAAAAATTTTTGATAAAAATATTTTTCTATAGAAAAATTTTTGATAAAAATATTTTTCTATAGAAAAATTTTTGATAAAAATATTTTTCTATAGAAAAATTTTTGATAAAAATATTTTTCTATAGAAAAATTTTTGATAAAAATATTTTTCTATAGAAAAATTTTTGATAAAAATATTTTTCTATAGAAAAATTTTTGATAAAAATATTTTTCTATAGAAAAATTTTTGATAAAAATATTTTTCTATAGAAAAATTTTTGATAAAAATATTTTTCTATAGAAAAATTTTTGATAAAAATATTTTTCTATAGAAACATTTTTGATAAAAATATTTTTCTATAGAAACATTTTTGATAAAAATATTTTTCTATAGAAAAATTTTTGATAAAAATATTTTTCTATAGAAAAATTTTTGATAAAAATATTTTTCAATAGAAAAATTTATGATAAAAATATTTTTTAATAGAAAAATTTATGATAAAAATATTTTGCTATAGAAAAATTTTTGATAAAAATATTTTTCTATAAAAGAAATCTTTCGAAATATAAAGGTTTTTCTTTTTTTTTTATTTGTGCCTGTTTTGTGTGTAGAGTATCAGATTGTCGGTCTTGACCGTCTAAAATACATTCGCACTTTTTCGTATTTAAGTATTTTTGCACACAATCGCACACAGTTATTCTCACACTCGTTCTCATATGTAATGACTGTTCAAAGGATATTTTAAAATGTTAAACACGTCTAATCCTTTGAGAGCTGTCAAAGCGAAAGTGTGCACACACAATCGGCAAATTGTAGCAAGTGTTTGGAATAGTTCCAGTTGGAAAAAAAGCTACATTTGCAGAGATGAGACTTCATCATCATCACTTAAGTCATCATCTGAATAGTTTATGGAGATAAAGTAAATAAAATAAATATGATGGGTAAATATTGGTTTGAAAATGCTCTATGCTAGGATTTAGAAACCGTTTATGATGAAAAAGTTCTTTGGAATATTGGATGATCTTAATTAAAATCGAACGATTTAGCTAGGCTAACTCACTCATCATCCGGATATAAATCGTATTTCTTTTAAGTTTTTTAAGAAATTCACCTAACCTTATTAAGTCTTCTTTCAAATGCAATCTTGGCTTATAACCTTTAACTATCTAGTATAGGGTGACCCCCTAAAATGTCCACTTTTACATAATGATCCAAATAAAAAGAAAAAGTCATTTAAATAAATTTTTCATTTGGACTTTCTTTGAGTAGACAAATTTAACAAACATGTCGTTGTGAATTTTAATAAGTCTCTTATAATTAAACCGATAGACAGACATAGAGATTTCCCCTTTAATGTTTACTTTTGACAAAAAACAAATATCTGTAGAACGTCTGTTTGTTGTCCTTACGTTTTTAATATTTTCCCTTTCAGTATTTATTTGGCTAATAGTTAAAACCTCAGTAGCAAAAGCTTAACCTTTACAGCCGTAAGGCCATCGCCATAGAAATAGAAGTAGAAGCCTCAGCAAAGGACAAGGACATTGTGGACAAAACATCAAATAAAGGAAATTTTTTTAAATAATTTTTTCGTAAATGACAAACATTTAATAAAAAAAAACCCCAACGACAAAACGAATATTAGTAATTTATTCACAAAGAATAAAGGTAACAGTTGCTATTTTGAATTGACAAAATATTCTTTAAAATATAAACAAGAAAGTGTTTCTATATGAATGTATTAGTACTGTTCTCATATATATAGAATATTGTTCTAAAATGAATCAGGGTTGGGATTTCCTTATCAGTATTTCGTAAACATATGGCGGAATATCAAAAATACAATAAAATCGTATGTAGATTTGCCATTTTGCATATTTATACCCTTCACCACCATAGGTGGAAAGGGTATTATAAGTTTGTGCTGATGTTTGTAACGCATGGAAATATTTGTCTTAGACCCACCTTTTAGTATAGCAATAGGCTTAGAATCACTTTCTGAGTCGATTTAGCGATGCCCGTCCGTCCGTCCGTCTGGCTGGCTGGACCCTCATGTAAACCTTGTAATCAAACTACAGGTCGCAATTCTATAATTTGATGAAATTTGGCACTGATCATTTTTTTGATAATGGGACCATGGCTATTGAAATTGGTCAAAATCGGTCCATTATTTATGGTACCTCCCATAGGTCCCACTTCCCGGAATTGATATATTGGCCACAAATATCAATATAATAGAAAAATTTTCATTAAAAATATTTTTCTATAGTAAAATTTTCATTAAAAATGTTTTTCTATAGAAAAATTTTCATTAAAAATGTTTTTCTATAGAAAAATTTTCAATAAAAATATTTTTCTATAGAAAAATGTTCATTAAAAATATTTTTCTATAGAAAAAATTTCATTAAAATATTTTTCTATAGAAAAATTTTTATTAAAATATTTTTCTATAGAAAAATGTTCATTAAAAATATTTTTTATGGAAAAATTTTCATTAAAAATATTTTTCTATAGAAAAATTTTTATTAAAATATTTTTCTATAGAAAAATTTTTATTAAAATATTTTTCTATAGAAAAATTTTCATTAAAAATATTTTTTATGGAAAAATTTTCATTAAAAATAATTTTCTATAGAAAAATTTTCATTAGAAATATTTTTATGTAGAAAAATTTTCATTAAAAATATTTTTCAATAGAAAAATTTTTATTTAAAATATTTTTCTATAGAAAGAATTTCATTAAAGATATTTTTCTATAAAAAATTTTCATTAAAAATATTTCTCTTTCAAAATATTTTTCTATAAAAAATATCATTAAAATATTTTTCAATAGAAAAATTTTCATTACAAATATTTTTCTATAGAAAAATTTTCATTAAAAACTTTTTCTATAGAAAAATTTTCATTTAAAATATTTTTCTATAGAAAAATGTTCATTAAAATATTTTTCCATAGAAAGATTTTCACTAAAATACTTTTCTGTAGAAAAATTTATATTAAAAATATTTTTTATGGAATAATTTTCATTAAAAATATTTTTCTATAGAAAAATTTTCATTAGAAATATTTTTATATAGAAAAATTTTCATTAAAAATATTTTTCAATAGAAAAATTTTTATTTAAAATATTTTTTTATAGAAAGAATTTCATTAAAGGTATTTTTCTATAAAAAATTTTCATTAAAAATATTTCTCTTTCAAAATATTTTTCTATAAAAAATATCATTAAAATATTTTTCAATAGAAAAATTTTCATTACAAATATTTTTCTATAGAAAAATTTTCATTAAAAATTTTTTCTATAGAAAAATTTTCATTAAAAATTTTTTCTATAGAAAAATTTTCATTAAAAATAGTTTTCCATAGAAAAATTTTCAATAAAAATAGTTTTCCATAGAAAAATTTTGAATAAAAATATTTTGCTATAGAAAAATTTTCCTTAAAATCAATTAAAATATTTTTCTATAGAAAAATTTTCATTAAAATATTTTTCTATAGAAAAATTTTCATTAAAATAAATTTAGTAATAATGCGAGGTTTTCGATCTGTCTAAATTGGGGATAATCCTCCTGAAGAGATGGCTTAACCAACCATCGAAACGCGTCGAGGAATTTGGTTTCTCCGCAAACATTTTTTGGCTTTTTATCAATAAATTGATCTGTTACATTAATAAATAAATGTAACAGGTTTGGGATCAAATGCAAATACACTTCTTTTTGAAAAATATTTTTCTATAGAAAAATTTTCATTAAAATATTTTTCTATAGAAAAATTTTCATTAAAAATATTTTTCTATAGAAAAATTTTCATCAAAAATGTTTTTCTATAGAAAAATTTTCATCAAAAATATTTTTTTATATAACAGTTTTCGTTAAAAATATTTTTCTTTAGAAAAAATTCAATAAAATATTTTTCTATTTTAAAATTTTCATTAAAAATATTTTTCTATAGAATAATTTAAAAAATATTTTTCTATAGAAAAATTTTCATTAAAAATATTTTTCTATAGAAAAATTTTCAATAAAAATATTTTTCTATAGAAAAATTTTCATTTAAAATATTTTTCTATAGAAAATTTTTTTATTAAAAATATTTTTCTATACAAAAATTTTTATTAAAAATATTTTTCTATAGAAAAATTATAATTTAAAATATTTTTCTATAGAAAAATTTTCATTAAAAATATTTTTCTATAGAAAAATTTTCAATAAAAATATTTTTCTATAGAAAAATGTTCATTAGAAATATTTTTCTATAGAAAAATTTTCATTAAAATATTTTTCTATAGAAAAATTTTCATTAAAATATTTTTCTATAGAAAAATTTTCATTAAAAATATTTTTTATGGAAAAATTTTCATTAAAAATATTTTTCTATAGAAAAATTTTCATTAGAAATATTTTTATATAGAAAAATGTTCAATAAAAACTTTACTTAAAAATACATTTTATGGGAAAATTTTCATTAAAAATAGAATTTTTTTTTAAATTGATATTTTGTTTACTAAAATGTTTTCTATAGAAAAATTTTTGAAAAATGTTTTATAGAAAAATTTACTGTAGAAATTTATAGAAAGCTTTTTTCGAAATTTAAAAAAAAAAAAAATTAATAGCTAAAAAATGTTTCAATAAAAAAAATTTTTTGACAAAAATTTTGAGATATTAAATTTTTTTATTAAAAAATTTTTCATAGATGAAATTTTTCATAGAAAAATATTTTATAGAAAATTTTTTTATCGAAAATTTTTTTTGCGGAAATTAAGAAATTCTTAAGAATTTAGGGAACATTTTTCTTCGAAAAATTTTCTATAGAACATAATCGAAAGACTTTTTATTAAAAAAATTTGTATTCAATATTATCTACAGAAAAATTTTTTACCAAAAATTATAGCGAAAAGATAATTTTTTCGCTATATATATATTGAAAAATTTTTTATTGAAAAAATTTTAATTGAATATTTTCTATAAAAAATTTTTTTTTTCAAAAAACATTCTTTGAAAAAATTTAAACAAAATTTTAAACAAAATTTATCGCAAAATATTTCTTAAAAATTTATTTCATCGTAAAATTTTCTATAAATTTTTTTTTTCCAAAAATGTTCTATAGAACAAATTTTTATAGAATAATTCTCTTTCGAAAATTTTCTACAGAAACATTTTTATGAAACTTTTTTTTTTAATATTTTATCGACCTGTTTTTCATATCAAAAAAAAAAAAAAAAAATTCATAAAGTTTTCTATACCAAAATTTTTCTATAGAAAATCAAATTTTTTTTACTGTTCATTAAAAGCAACTTAGAGACTCCTTTGCAAAAAAAGGGAACCAAGAAAATTTTTAGTATTTTATCGACAATAAATTATTACATAAATTCCCATAAATAAATGATATTTTCCAGCTCTGCTATAGCTGATACCAAAAAATATCAGATGAGTGTTATTAAACATGAATGTTCTAGACACACCTTATGACATTTTATATTACACCGTAACTCTAACACTTCTTCAAATAATCTACGAGTACCCAAACATTTAGGCAAATATGTACAATTATTTCCAGCCACCGAAATAAAAATGTTATTTGTAAATTTTAAATGTCATTTAACATGTAATTGAGGGTTTCACTTTTAATTTCTATTTTAATGTTTTTTTCCTACTTTTATTTTGGCCAAACACGGGCAATTAAAAATAAACGTTCTTTTTGTCTAAATATTGACCATTATTTTTATGGGTCTCATGTATAATTTTAATGAATTTATTGCTATAGAGTGTGAACTGGGGCCAAAGGTGTGAGCTTTTGATTGTGTTTAGAAAAGGATGAAAATGGTAATTATAAATTCTATTTTTGAAGGTAATTGCTGTTGTCAGTTTATAAATATTTAAAGTAAGGGTGACTTTTAGAAGTTTTCAGTAAATTTAAAGCAAAGTTTGGCTCTTTTAAATTAAATTTTTAATATTTTTGAAAAATTTTACTAAAATTCCACAAATTTTTTAAAGAAATTTTTAAATTATTTATGAAAATATTTAATTCCTTTAATCATTTGTTTTTTTTTTACTTATCTTTCGTGTCTTGTTTTTTATCTGTTTCAACTAAAGATAAAAATACCTTTTTTATTGCCAATGTCCTTGATAGTGAATTGCTTCATTAATTTTCGATACTCTGTCAAATTAATCACTTTTGGACACTTGATAAATTAAGTCAAGTAACGAATTTTTAAAATAAGATAAATTAATAACTGTCCAATAAAATGTCTGGCAACGTTTTTTATTTCATTTAATATTTTACAACTTAAATTATTTTTGTCTGATAAAAGCTTTTTTTCCTTCTTATACATTAGACTGGCTCAAAATGGAAAGTATTACTGCCACCAACATAAATAAGGGTATATTCGAATTTGAGGTACAATCTAGAAAATTGTTATTCTATTATTCTATAGAACATTTTTTTATCGAAAATTTTTCTATAGAAAAACTTTTTTATCGAAAATTTTTCTATAGAAATTCGTATTCTTGAAATTCGTATTTTTTTTATCGAAAATTTTTCTATCGAACAAATTTTTTTATCGAACATTTTTCTACAGAAAAATTTTTTTATCAAAAATTTTTCTATAGAAAAATTTTTTTATCGAAAATTATTCTATAGAAAAATTTTTTTATCGAAAAATTTGTTATCATAAATTTTTCTATAGAAAATTTTTTTTATCGAAAATTTTTTTATAGAAAAATTTTTTTATCGAAAATTTTTCTATAGAAAAATTTTTTTATCGAAAATTTTTCTATAGAAAAATTTTTTTATCGAAAATTTTTCTATAGAAAAATTTTTTTATCGAAAATTTTTCTATAGAAAAATTTTTTTATCGAAAATTTTTCTATAGAAAAATTTTTTTATCGAAAATTTTTCTATAGAAAAATTTTTTTATCGAAAATTTTTCTATAGAAAAATTTTTTATCGAAAATTTTTCTATAGAAAAATTTTTTATCGAAAATTTTTCTATAGAAAAATTTTTTTATCGAAAATTATATAGAAAAATTTTTTATCGAAAATTTTTCTATAGAAAAATTTTTTTATCGAAAATTTTTCTATAGAAAAATTTTTTTATCGAAAATTTTTCTATAGAAAAATTTTTTTATCGAAAATTTTTCTATAGAAAAATTTTTTTATCGAAAATTTTTCTATAGAAAAATTTTTTTATCGAAAATTTTTCTATAGAAAAATTTTTTTATCGAAAATTTTTCTATAGAAAAATTTTTTTATCGAAAATTTTTCTATAGAAAAATTTTTTTATCGAAAATTTTTCTATAGAAAAATGTTTTTATCAAAACCTTTTCTATAAAAAAATTTTTTTACCGAAAATTTTTCTATAGAAACATTTTTTTATCGAAATTTTTTCTATAGAAAATTTTTTTTATCGAAAATTTTTCTATAGAAGAATGTTTTTATCGAAAAATTTTCCATCGAAAATTTTTTTTATCGAAAAATTTTCTATCGAAAAATTTTTTTCGATAAAACTATCGAAAATTTTTCTATAGAAAAATTTTTTATCTAAAATTTTACTATGGAAACATTTTTTTATAAAAAAAATTTTAGTATAGAAACATTTTTTTATAGAAAATTTGTCTATAGAAAATTTTTTTTGTCGAAAATTCTCGAAAATTTTTTTTGTTGGATATTTTTCTATAGAAAAATCTTTTTATCGAAAATTTTTCTGTAGACCAATTTTTTATCAAATTTTTTTTTATAAGAAAATTTTTTTATCTAAAATTGTATCGAAAATTTTTTTATCTAAAATTGTATCGAAAATTTTTCTAAAGAAAATTTTTTTATCGAAAATTTAAAAATAATAGTTTCTCAAAATTTAATTTTTGGAGTGACCAAAGTCTTTTTTAATTGCATCAAAATCGAACTAGTGTATTATATACCTATAACTTATTACGAGTGTTTTACTCTTCCTACCAATTTGCCTTTGAAATAATATAAGTAAAAGCTTAAAACTATTAAAACAAGAAAAAATATTTTAAAAAATGTAACAAAAAGAAAGAATTATGCTTAACTCAACATCTAGACTTCACACCAATTTAAGTAACACTTAACAAGTATAAAAACTAAATTGTACCCACAAGTGAATTTAAAAAAGATAGTGCAAAAAGCTTGTTAAAAGGTATATTCTTCAATAAACCACAACTACTTACTCTGATTCTTACGTCCCTCTGGATTCATTTTCTTATATTCTTTACTATACTCTTCCAAAACTTTTGCTTTATACCCCTCACAAGAACCTAAAAAAAGTGAAATTAAGAAGAATAAAAAACAGAAGTATACTTTTAAGTGCTTTTTTCTAAAGGGAAAAGCGAAAAAAGAAACAAGTAAAACTTTAAGTTTTTAGTAGCCTTTTCTTTAGTTCTTAAATTCGTATTCTTTTTTATTTTTTTTTTCTGTTCTTTAGAATTTTACTTGCTTTTGGTGTTTCTCACATCTTCCTTTTTATGTAGTTCATCAAGAAATAGTTGTTTGCTTAAATTGTTTAAATTAAAATAAAAATTTGCCCGTACAATAGTTATAGTTTGAATTATTATGCCAGAGAGAAAGTAACTAAAGCATACATTTTTCATCTTGTTCAAATGTTTTGAAAGCAAACTTAAAGTATAGTTTAAGTTGTTTGACAACTATCAAAAATGTTGCATACTTTAATGGGCAGGCAGTTTTTGTGTGTTTATTTTAGTTTATCTTAAGCGCTTTAAGGATAAGTAAAAGTTGTAAGTAGATTAGGAATTGGCTTACGATTTAGAAATAATTTTAAGCATTTTTGGAAAAGCTTGTTATAAAAATAAGAAATTTTTGAAAATTTTTTTCAAAAATAAGAATTTTTTTTAATTTCTTAAAAAAAATAGGAAATTTTTGATAAATTTCTTATAAAATAAAGAAATTTAAGAAAGGTTTCTTATTCTTGTAAGAAATTTTTGAAAAATTTCTTAGAAATACACGAAATTTTTGAAAAAATTCTTATAAACAAAGAAATTTTTGAAAAAATTCTTATAAAAATAAGAAGTTTTTGAAAAATTTCTTATAAAAATAAGAAATTTTTAAAAAATTTCTTATAAAAATAGGAAATTTTTGACAAATTTCTTATAAAAATAAGAAATTTTTGAAAAATTTCTTATAAAAATTAGAAATTTTTGAAAAATTTCTTATAAAAATAAGAAATTTTTGAAAAATTTCTTATAAAAATAAGAAGTTTTTGAAAAATTTCTTCTAAAAATAAGAAATTTTTGAAAAATTTCTTATAAAAATAAGAAATTTTTGAAAATTTTCTTAAAAAAATAAAAACATTTTGAAAAATTTCTTATAAAAATAAGAAATTTTTTAAAAATTTCTTATAAAAATAAGAAATTTGTGAAAAATTTCTTACAAAAATAAGAAATTTTTGAAAAATTTCTTATAAAAATAAGAAATTTTTGAAAAAATTCTTATAAAAATAAGAAATTTTTGAAAAATTTCTTATAAAAATAAGAAATTTTTGAAAAATTTCTTACCAAAAGAAGAAATTTTTGAAAAATTTCTTATAAAAATAAGAAATTTTTGAAAAATTTTCTTATAAAATTAAGAAGTGATTGAAAATTTTCTTATAAAAATAAGACATTTTTGTAAATTTTCTTATAAAAATAAGAAATTTTTGTAAAATTTCTTATGAAATTAAGTTATTTTTGAAAAATTTCTTATAAAAATAAGAAATTTTTGAAAAATTTCTTATAAAAATAAAAATAAAAATAAGAAATTTTTGGAAAATTTCTTATAAAAATAAGAAATTTTTGAAGAATTTCTTATACAAATAAGAAATTTTTGAAAAATTTCTTATAAAAATAAGAAATTTTTAAAAATTTCTTATAAAAATAAGACATTTTTGAAAAATTTCTTATAAAAATAAGAAATTTTTGAAAAATTTCTTATAAAAAAAAGAAATTTTTGAAAGATTTCTTATAAAAATAAGAAATTTTTGAAAAATTTCTTATAAAAATAAGAAATTTTTGAAAAATTTCTTATAAAAATAAGAAATTTTTTAAAAATTTAAAATAAAAAATTTTATAAAAATAAGAAATTTTTGAAAAGTTTCTTATAAAAATAAAAATTTTTGAAAAATTTCTTATAAAAATAAAAAATTTTTGAAAAAATTTTAACAAAATAAAAAATTTTTGAAAAATTTCTTAAAAAAATAAGAAATTTTTGAAAAATTTCTTATAAAGATAAGAAATTTTTGAAAAATTTCTTATAAAGATAAGAAGTTTTTGAAAAATTTCTTACCAAAATAAGAAAATAAGAAATTTTTGAAAAATTTCTTATAAAGATAAGAAATTTTTCAAAAATTTCTTATAAAAATAAGAATTTTTTGAAAATTTTCTTACCAAAATAAGAAATTTTTGAAAAATTTCTTGTAAAAATAGGAAAATTTTTAAAAATTTCTTATAAACAGAAAAAATTTGTGAAAAATTTCTTATAAAAATAAGAAATTTTATAAAAAAAATTCTGAAAATCAGTGAATAAAATATATCTTAAAGCTTTTTATTAAAGTACAAATATTTACCTCTTCTTCTTCGTTTAATGATGTCTTAAGATAAGACTGAAAAATTAACAACCATTTTTTATTCTTCAACTTTTAACCCATTTAAAATTTAATTTAATTTTTCATTTCGCCTTAAATCACCAGCTCATTTTAAAAACTTCTTCTTTAAACTCTTTTCACTATAAATTTATGTCACTGCTCTACTTATCGTGATAATTAAAAGATAATAATGCAATAAAGCAGCAGCTATTTTTTAATGTTGGCCTTAAATAGCTACTTAAGTACAAAATAAGCCTTTAACATTTCAATGTCCTGTGAAGTATTCGGTATCCTGTATTCGCTTTAAGTGTGAGGTGAGATGTGAGTGAATAATGGCATTTTAACTTACGCATACTTTTAATTCTCTCTCGCTTTCGTTCTATGTCACTTTTGATTAAAAGGATAATAAACCTTTTCGCTATATTATCCTGGCACATAACATCAGCAATGAAGTCATTATCAACCCTCGCTATTTGCTGAACGATTTAAAAGGGGGTTTTCATTGCATTACAAACATGTGTTTAAGCTTCAAATAACTTTGAGTGTAGTGTCAGTATTTGCGAGAGTGTATAGGAGTATGTGGCATCTGAAATATTTTCCCCGTGTTTTGTTACAACTTAATTATCTGCTCAGCAATTATTTCAATGACCCAACATTATTGTGATGTCCAGTGTTCAGTCAGAGTGTAATTAAAAATGTAGTTAACTATTTAGTAGGAGCTAAAGAAATGTTCAGGAAAATTGTCAAAAAAAAAAAAAAAAAAAATCATAAAAATAATAAATTAAAAAAAAAATTCTATATAAATAAAAACTTTGAAAAATTTCCCTTAAAAATAAGACATTTTTGAAAAGTTTCCTATAAAAATAAGAAATTAAAAAATATATATATAAAACTAAGACATTTTTGAAAAACTTCTTATAAAAATAAGAAATTTTTGAAAATTTTTTTAAATAATATCAGAAGTTTTTGAAAATTTTCTTAAAAAAATCGGAAATTTTTTAAAAATTTCCTGTAAAAATAAGAAATTTTTTAAGAATTTCCTTTATAAATGAGATTTTTTTTTTAAATTTCCTATAAAAATACGAAATTTAAAAAAAAAAAATTTTTAGAAATTTTTGAAAAATTTCCTTGTAAAAATATGACATTTTTGAAAAATTTCTCATAAAAATAAGACATTTTTGAAATATTTTTTTAAAAATAAGAAATTTTTGAAAAATTTCTTTCAAAAATAAAAAATTTTTGAAAAATATCTTTCAAAAATAATAATTTTTTGAAAAATTTCTTTCAAAAATAAGATATTTTTGAAAAATTTCTTTCAAAAATAAGAAATTTTTAAAAAATTTCTTTCAAAAATAAAATTTTTTTGAAAAATTTCTTTCAAAAATAAGAAATTTTTAAAAAATTTCTTTCAAAAATAAGAAATTTGTGAAAAATTTCTTTCAAAAATAAAAAAATTTCTTATAAAAAAGGAGTTTTTTAAAAATTCTTATAAAAATAAGAATTTTTTCTTATTTTTATATTATAAAAATAAGAAATTAAAAAAAAATCCTATAAAAATAAAAAATTTCCTATAGAAATAAGGAATTTTTAAAAAATTTCGTTTAAAAATAAGAAAGTTTTGAAGAATTTTCTATAAAAATAAAAAAAAATAAATTTCCTATGAAAATAAGAAAATTTTTTAAAAATTTCCTATGAAAATAAGAAATTTTCGAAAAATTTCTTATAAGAATAAAAATATTTTAAAAAATTTATTATAACAAAATGAAATTTTTGAAAAATTTCTTATAAAAATAAGAAATTTTTGAAAATTTCTTATAAAAATTATAAATTTTTAAAAAATTTCTTATAAAAATAAGAAATTTTTAAAAAATTTCTTATAAAAATAAGAAATGTTTCAAATTTTGTTTATAAAAATAAGAAATTTTTAAAGAAATTCTTAGAAAAATAAAAAAATTTTGAAAAATTTCTTATAAAAATAAGAAAAAAAATTTTAATTTCCTGTGAAAATTAGAAATTTTTGAAAATTTTTTTTTTAAAAGTAAGAAATTTTTGAAAAATTTCTTTCAAAAATAAGAAATTGTTGAAAAATTTCCTTCAAAAATAAGAAGTTTTTTAAAAATTTCTTACAAAAATAACTAATTTTTAAAAAATTTCTTTCAAAAATAAAATAAGATTTTTTTTTAAATTTCTTATAAAAATAAGAAAATTTTTTAAAATTTCTTATAAAAATAAGATATTTTTAAAAAATTTCTGTAAAAATAAGAAATTTTTAAAAAAATTTCTATAAAAATAAGAAATTTTTAAAAAATTTCTTATAAAATTAGAATTTTTTTAAATCTAAAAAATTTTTTAAAAATTTCTTATAAAAGTTAAAAATTATTTCTAAAAATTTTTAGAAATTTCTTATAAAAATAAGAAATGGAAGAAAATTTTTCTATAAAAATATGAAATTTTGGAAAAATTTTCTGCAGAACTAAGAAATTTTTAAAAATTTCGTTTAAAAATTTCTAATAAAAATAAGAAATTTAAAAAAAATAAGACATTTTACAAAAATTTCCAATAAAAATAAGAAAGTTTTGAAAAATTTTCAATAAAAAAATAAATTGTTGAAAAATTTTTAACAAAAATAAGAAATTTTTAAAAAATTTTATATAAATATAAGGATTAAGAGTATTCCTTATTTTGAAACTATACCAGATGTAACAATATATTACAATGCAAAATCTTGTTTATGTATTTCTTTATAAATTACCGAGTAATTTTTGAAGATACATAAAATTTCTTACATTAAGCACTACCTTATCCCTCACACTAGTCTTTAAAAGTGTAATAAAAACTTCTCCAAACAAGATAAAAATTTCAAATAATTACAACTAATAAATCACAAAATTTTCTTCTGCTGAATTTTACTTAACAAACAACAAAAGTATATTCCTCGTCTAACCAACTGACTTTATAAGTAGAGACCAAAAAAAAACATTAAGATAACGAAAGTGTGAATTTAAGAGAAGCTATTTGAAGCCAACTACTGAGGATGTCCTGCAAAGATACAAATATACTCGAACTTGAGTAGATTGCGGCACTTACTCACATCCTCATTGTCGGTCGAAGTTAAGTCAGTTACTTTGGTGATGTATTGCCATCATTACATGATAAAACATTATGTAACAGATTACCTGAAACAAGCTGAAGAAAAAGTATTACAGCAAAATAAGAAAATAGTATCAAGATATAAATTGTTGAGATTTTAAAGATTTTAATTAAGAGATTCTGTATTTTTACTTTAATATTTTGCAACAAAAATATAATGAGAACAAAAATAAATGTTATCCTTGAGAAATATAAAAGATAACCCCTGTCCAGTTGTAGAAAATGATCTAATAATATTAATGAAAATGTTACAAAAAATTTCCATTCTTATAGAAAATTTTTCAAAAATTTAAAATTTGTATAGGCAATTTTTCAAAAATTTCCTATTTTTATAGGAATTTTTTTTAAAAATTTTCTATTTTTGTTTGGAAATTTCTTGAGAAAATAAGAAAATTTTCAAAAACTTTCTATTTTGGTAGGAAATTTTTGTTATAAAAATAAGAAATTGTTGAAAAATTTCTTATAAAAATAAGAAATTATTAAAAAATTTCTTATAAAAATAAGAAATTTTTGAAAATTTTCTCATAAAAATAAGAAATTTTTGAAAAAGTAAGAAGTTTTTTTAAATTTTTTTACAAAAATAAGAAATCTTTGAAAAATTTCTTGTAAAAATAAGAATTTTTTGAAAAATTTCTTATAAAAATAAGAAATTTTTGAAAATTTTCTCATAAAAATAAGAAATTTTTGAAAAATTTCTTATAGAAATTTTTTGAAAATTTTCCAATAAAAATAGAAAATTTTTGAAAAGTTTCCTATAAAAGACAACATTTTTTAGAAATTTTTGAAAAATTTCTTATAGAAATTTTTTGAAAAATCTCTTATAAAAATAGAAAATTTTTGAAATATTTCGTATAAAAATAGATCATTTTTCAAATATGTCCTACAAAAGTAGAAAATTTTTGAAAAATTTCCTATAAACATAGAAAATTTTTAAAAAATTTCCTATCAAAATAAAAAATTTTTGACAAATTTTCTATAAAAATAGGAAATTTTTGAAAAGAATTTTATAAAATTTTTGAAAAATTTCCTATAAAAATAGAAAATTTTTGAAAAATTTCCTATAAAAATAGAAAATTTTTGAAAAATTTCCTATAAAAATAGAAAATTTTTTAAAATTTTTTTATAAAGATATGAATATTTTGAAAATTTTTCTATAAAAATAAAAAATTTTTGAAAATTTTTCTATAAAAATAGAAAATTTTTGAAAATTTTTCTATAAAAATAGAAAATTTTTGAAAAATTTTCTATAAAAATAAAAAATTTTTCAAAAATTTTCTATAAAAACAGAAAATTTTTGAAAAATTTTCCATAAAAACAGAAAATTTTTGAAAAATTTTCCATAAAAACAGAAAATTTTTGAAAAATTTTCCATAAAAATAGAAAATTTTTGAAAAATTTTCTATAAAAATAGAAAATTTTTGAAAAATTTTCTATAAAAATAGAAAATTTTTGAAAAATTTTCTATTAAAATAGAAAATTTTTGAAAAATTTTCTATTAAAATAGAAAATTTTTGAAAATTTTTCTATTAAAATAGAAAATTTTTGAAAAATTTTCTATAAAAATAGAAAATTTTTGAAAAATTTTCTATAAAAATAGAAATTTTTTGAAAAATTTTCTATAAAAATAGAAAATTTTTGAAAAATTTTCTATAAAAATAGAAAATTTTTGAAAAATTTTCTATAAAAATAGAAAATTTTTGAAAAATTTTCTATAAAAATAGAAAATTTTTGAAAAATTTTCTATAAAAATAGAAAATTTTTGAAAAATTTTCTATAAAAATAGAAAATTTTTGAAAAATTTTCTATAAAAATAGAAAATTTTTGAAAAATTTTCTATAAAAATAGAAAATTTTTGAAAAATTTTCTATAAAAATAGAAAATTTTTGAAAAATTTTCTATAAAAATAGAAAATTTTTGAAAAATTTTCTATAAAGATAGAAAATTTTTGAAAAATTTTCTATAAAAATAGAAAATTTTTGAAAAATTTTCTATAAAAATAGAAAATTTTTGAAAAATTTTCTATAAAAATAGAAAATTTTTGAAAAATTTTCTATAAAAATAGAAAATTTTTGAAAAATTTTCTATAAAAATAGAAAATTTTTGAAAAATTTTCTATAAAAATAGAAAATTTTTGAAAAATTTTCTATAAAAATAGAAAATTTTTGAAAAATTTTCTATAAAAATAGAAAATTTTTGAAAAATTTTCTATAAAAATAGAAAATTTTGAAAAATTTTCTATAAAAATAGAAAATTTTTGAAAAATTTTCTATAAAAATAGAAAATTTTTGAAAAATTTTCTATAAAAATAGAAAATTTTTGAAAAATTTTCTATAAAAATAGAAAATTTTTGAAAAATTTTCTATAAAAATAGAAAATTTTTGAAAAATTTTCTATAAAAATAGAAAATTTTTGAAAAATTTTCTATAAAAGTAGAAAATTTTTGAAAAATTTTCTATAAAAATAGAAAATTTTTGAAAAATTTTCTATAAAAATAGAAAATTTTTTAAAAATTTTCTATAAAAAAAGAAAATTTTTGAAAAATTTTCTATAAAAATAGAAAATTTTTGAAAAATTTTCTATAAAAATAGAAAATTTTCTATAGAAATAGAAAATTTTTGAAAAATTTTCTATAGACATAGAAAATTTTTGAAAAATTTTCTATAAAAAATAGAAAATTTTTAAAATATTTTCTATAAAAATAGAAAATTTTTGAAATATTTTCTATAAAAATAGAAAATTTTTGAAATATTTTCTATAAAAATAGAAAATTTTTGAAAAATTTTCTATAAAAATAGAAAATTTTTGAAAATTTTTCTTAAAAATAGAAAATTTTTGAAAAATTTTCTATAAAAATAGAAAATTTTTGAAAAATTTTCTATAAAAATAAAAAATTTTTGAAAAATTTTCTATAAAAATAGAAAATTTTTGAAAATTTTTCTATAAAAATAGAAAATTTTTGAAAATTTTTCTATAAAAATAGAAAATTTTTGAAAATTTTTCTATAAAAATAGAAAATTTTTGAAAAATTTTCTATAAAAATAGAAAATTTTTGAAAAATTTTCTATAAAAATAGAAAATTTTTGAAAAATTTTCTATAAAAATAGAAAATTTTTGAAAAATTTTCTATAAAAATAGAAAATTTTTGAAAAATTTTCTATAAAAATAGAAAATTTTTGAAAAATTTTCTATAAAAATAGAAAATTTTTGAAAAATTTTCTATAAAAATAGAAAATTTTTGAAAAATTTTCTATAAAAATAGAAAATTTTTGAAAAATTTTCTATAAAAATAGAAAATTTTTGAAAAATTTTCTATAAAAATAGAAAATTTTTGAAAAATTTTCTATAAAAATAGAAAATTTTTGAAAAATTTTCTATAAAAATAGAAAATTTTTGAAAAATTTTCTATAAAAATAGAAAATTTTTGAAAAATTTTCTATAAAAATAGAAAATTTTTGAAAAATTTTCTATAAAAATAGAAAATTTTTGAAAAATTTTCTATAAAAATAGAAAACATTTGAAAAATTTTCTATAAAAATAGAAAACTTTTGAAAAATTTTCTATAAAAATAGAAAATTTTTGAAAAATTTTCTATAAAAATAGAAAATTTTTGAAAAATTTTCTATAAAAATAGAAAATTTTTGAAAAATTTTCTATAAAAATAGAAAATTTTTGAAAAATTTTCTATAAAAATAGAAAATTTTTGAAAAATTTTCTATAAAAATAGAAAATTTTTGAAAAATTTTCTATAAAAATAGAAAATTTTTGAAAAATTTTCTATAAAAATAGAAAATTTTTAAAAATTTTTCTATAAAAATAGAAAATTTTTGAAAAATTTTCTATAAAAATAGAAAATTTTTGAAAAATTTTCTATAAAAATAGAAAATTTTTGAAAAATTTTCTATAAAAATAGAAAATTTTTGAAAAATTTTCTATAAAAATAGAAAATTTTTGAAAAATTTTCTATAAAAATAGAAAATTTTTGAAAAATTTTCTATAAAAATAGAAAATTTTTGAAAAATTTTCTATAAAAATAGAAAATTTTTGAAAAATTTTCTATAAAAATAGAAAATTTTTGATAAATTTTCTATAAAAATAGAAAATTTTTGAAAAATTTTCTATAAAAATAGAAAATTTTTGAAAAATTTTCTATAAAAATAGAAAATTTTTGAAAAATTTTCTATAAAAATAGAAAATTTTTGAAAAATTTTCTATAAAAATAGAAAATTTTTGAAAAATTTTCTATAAAAATAGAAATTTTTTGAAAAATTTTCTATAAAAATAGAAAATTTTGAAAAATTTTCTATAAAAATAGAAAATTTTTGAAAAATTTTCTATAAAAATAGAAAATTTTTGAAAAATTTTCTATAAAAATAGAAAATTTTTGAAAAATTTTCTATAAAAATAGAAAATTTTTGAAAAATTTTCTATAAAAATAGAAAATTTTTGAAAAATTTTCTATAAAAATAGAAAATTTTTGAAAAATTTTCTAGAAAAATAGAAAATTTTTGAAAAATTTTCTATAAAAATAGAAAATTTTTGAAAAATTTTCTATAAAAATAGAAAAATTTTGAAAAATTTTCTATAAAAATAGAAAAATTTTGAAAAATTTTCTATAAAAATAGAAAATTTTTGAGAAATTTTCTATAAAAATAGAAAATTTTTGAAAAATTTTCTATAAAAATAGAAAATTTTTGAAAAATTTTCTATAAAAATAGAAAATTTTCTATAGAAATAGAAAATTTTTGAAAAATTTTCTATAAAAATAGAAAATTTTTGAAAAATTTTCTATAAAAATAGAAAATTTTTGAAAAATTTTCTATAAAAATAGAAAATTTTTGAAAAATTTTCTATAAAAATAGAAAATTTTTTAAATATTTTCTATAAAAATAGAAAATTTTTGAAATATTTTCTATAAAAATAGAAAATTTTTGAAATATTTTCTATAAAAATAGAAAATTTTTGAAATATTTTCTATAAAAATAGAAAATTTTTGAAAAATTTTCTATAAAAATAGAAAATTTTTGAAAAATTTTCTATAAAAATAGAAAATTTTTGAAAAATTTTCTATAAAAATAGAAAATTTTTGAAAAATTTTCTATAAAAATAGAAAATTTTTGAAAAATTTTCTATAAAAATAGAAAATTTTTGAAAAAATTTCTATAAAAATGGAACATTTTTGAAAAATTTTCTATAAAAATAGAAAATTTTTGAAAAATTTTCTATAAAAATAGAAAATTTTTGAAAAATTTTCTATAAAAATAGAAAATTTTTGAAAAATTTTCTATAAAAATAGAAAATTTTTGAAAAATTTTCTATAAAAATAGAAAATTTTTGAAAAATTTTCTATAAAAATAGAAAATTTTTGAAAAATTTTCTATAAAAATAGAAAATTTTTGAAAAATTTTCTATAAAAGTAGAAAATTTTTTATAAAAATATAAAATTTTTGAAAAATTTTCTTTAAAAATAGAAAGTTTTTGAAAAATTTCCTATAAAAATAGAAAATTTTTTAAATATTTCCTATCAAAATAGAAAAATTTTGAAAAATTTCTTATAAAAATAGAAAATTTTTGAAAAATTTCCTATAAAAATAGAAAATTTTTGAAAAATTTCCTATAAAAATAGAAAATTTTTGAAAAATTTCCTATAAAAATAGAAAATTTTTGAAAAATTTCCTATAAAAATAGAAAATTTTTGAAAAATTTCCTATAAAAATAGAAAATTTTTGAAAAATTTCCTATAAAAATAGAAAATTTTTGAAAAATTCCTATAAAAATAAAAAATTTTTGAAAAATTTGCTATAAAAATAGAAAATTTTTGAAAAGTTTCCTATAAAAATAGTAAGTTTTTGAAAGAATTTCCTGTAAAAATGGAATGTTTTTCAAAATTTTCTATTAAAATAGAAACTGTTTGAAAAATAGAAAATTTTTTAAAAATTTTCTATAAGAATAGAAAATTTTTGAAAATTTTCCTATAAATATAAAACATTTTTTAAAAATTTCCTATAAAAATAGTAAATTTTTGAAATGTTTCCTATAAAAGTAGTAAGTTTTTGAAAGAATTTCCTGTAAAAATGGAATATTTTTTCAAAATTTTGAAATGAAATGTTTGAAAATTTTCCTATAAAAATAGAAAATTTTTTTTTAAAATTTTCTATAAAAATAGAAAATATTTGCAAAATTTGGTATAAAAATAGAAATATTTTTTAAAATTTTCTATAAAAATAGAACATTTTTAAAAATTTCCTATTTTGAAAAATTTCCTATAAAAATAATAAATTTTTGAAAAATTTTCTATAAAATTAGAAAATTTTTGAAAAATTTCCTATTAAAAATAAAAAGTTTTTAAAAATTTCCTTAAAATAAGAAAACTTGTAAAAAATTTCCTATGAAAATACAAAATTTTTGAAAAATTTTACTTTCGATTTATGAGTAATATATTTGTTTTAAAATAATTAACATTGCATACTTTTAGTTGCTTATGATATCATAATAATTGGTATACTTTAAGGGTTTTCGAAACTTTATAAATTAAAGAGCTCTTTGTTTTATAGTTTTTCTATATTCAAAATGAGATTTGTTTCATTTCATAAAACAAGTATTTCAAAACTTTCATTGTTTGCCTACAAAATCCTTTTGATCGAACATATACTATAATTTATGGTTTTCCTTAAATTAAATAAATTTTCGAAATGAAAATTGTCTTTTTTTTTTGTTCTTAACTTAAATACTATCTTCAACAATAAGTCATTAAATTCAAATTTTAGGTTGGCTGAAAAGTTTTCGTTGTGTAATGGGTGTAAGTCAGAAAGTGCATGTGTAAGAATTGCTATAAGGACTCTTAACATGAATGTATGTAAGTACGTATGTAAGTAAATAGTTATGTTTTAGAAACATTCGCATACATGCAAAGATAACAACACTTTGTAATCGTTTACGACGTTGATAACTAATTGCAATGTAAATAAATTACCAGTATACAAGTATTTAGAAGTTTGTTACTATAACTATGAGAAAGGATGTGTAAGGATATGTTGCAAGGATGTTTTTGCGAAACGGACATAAGAACGGAAAAGCCTTGTAACAGAATCTATATTTCCTGACAAGCATCAAAGTCAGAGATCTGCAACTAATTAGTTTTAAATTTTCAAGAATATAATCATTAGAAATTTGAAAGTGCTGCCGTGCCTCATATTGGCCATTTGGCCAAAAGTCATCTGTAGAAATTTAGTTTTAAAATATGTCTAGTGTTTAAGTTAAAATTGCAGACATGTTTCATTTTCTTGTGTCCATATGAATTGTAACACACATATTTAATAGAAGGACAACAATATCCTTTTGTAACAATTAGTGTTGCATGCTGTTGTTGGAGTGCAAAATCCTTTAACTTTTTCTCTCTAACTTTCTAACACTTTTGTCTTTTTAGCTTTGGTGACTACATGCAGCAGCACTTAAAGGCTCCTATGATGGTCTTATTTTTATTTTTGCTATTTTGCTAAAAACGGTTGTTGTATGTCACAAAATCCTTATACATATTTTCAAGTTAAGAGTTGGTAATGAAAGTTTTGTTAAAGTATTGAAAATAACAAAAAATGAAACACAAAAACTCCTTTGAACCACACTCACACATTTAAACACGCAATTTTGGTTAGAAAAAAGTTTACGTTTAGAAAAACTATTTTCATAGTCTATGTCCTAGAGAGCATAGAAGTATATAACTTTTAAATTTCCAACACTTATATGAGTTTTTGTGTATATGGGTATTACAAGTGTTTGCTGTTCTTGTTTTGGTCCTGGTGTTTTCGTAGTTAAAACCTAAATTTTTATTAGAGTCTACAAATTTTAATTCCTATTTTTAATGTTGTTAAAATATTTAAGACAGTTTTTCGTTACTTCACTGGCAGTATTTATTACATTAGATGTAACCTAACAGAATACTCATGTGTATATAGAGGAAAATTTTAAACTAGAAAATTATGGACATTAATTTAGATAGTTTATATAGTTTCTTTAGGTGCAGTGAGTAACACTAAATTACACGGTGTCACAAATAAGCAAATTATTTAAACAAAATAAAAATTTCAAATTTATTTGTTTTGAATGTGGATTAAGTCCAATTTTTTGAAAAAATTACTTTTTATTGGAAATTTGTCAAAAGTTTACTTTTTATAGGAATTTTTTCAAAAATTTACATTTTATAGACAATCTGGTATGTGATGGAAAACGATCGTTTTCAAATCGATTGATTTCTGATATATTTTTGAGATAATTTTCGGTTATTTTCCTAAAAAAATCAAACCAAATGAAAGACAAAATCCATTTGACTGATATTTTGTCTTTCATTTGGTTTGAATTTTTTGCCAAAATATCAGAAAATTACCTCAATAATAAATCTAAAATCGAACAATTTAAAAACGATCGATTTCCATCACATACCTGAATATAAAAAAAAAAAACAAAAAAAAAATTATAGGAAATTTTTCAAAAGTTTACATTTTATAAGAAATTTTTCAAAAATTTATTTTTTATAGGAAAATTTTCAAAAATTTACTTTTTATAGGAAATTTTTCAAAAACTTACTTTTTATAGGAAATTTTTCAAAAATTTACTTTTTATAGGAAATTTTTCAAAAATTTACTTTTAAGGGAAATTTTTCAAAAATTTACTTATTATGGGAAATTTTTTAAAAATTTACTTTTTATGGGAAATTTTTCAAAAATTTACTTTTTACAGGAAAATTTTCAAAAATGTTATTTACTTTTTATAGGAAATTTTTCAAAAATTTACTTTTTATAGGAAATTTTTCAAAAATTTGCTTTTTATAGGAAATTTTTCCAAAATTTACTTTTTATAGGAAAATTTTTAAAAAATTACTTTCTATAGGAAATTTTTCAAAAACTTACTTTTTATAGGAAAATTTTCAAAAATTTACTTTTTATGGGAAATTTTTTAATATTTACATTTTACAGGAAATTTTTCAAAAATTTACTTTTTATAGGAAATTTTTCAAAAATACAATTAACTTTTTTTAGGAAATTTTTCAAAAATTTACTTTTTATGGGAAATTTTTCAAAACTTTACTTTTTATGGGAAAATTTTCAAAAATTTACTTTTTACAGGAAAATTTTCAAAAATATAATTTACTTTTTATAGGAAATTTTTCAAAAATTTACTTTTTATAGGAAATTTTTCAAAAATTTACTTTTTATAGGAAATTTTTCCAAAATTTACTTTTTATAGGAAAATTTTTAAAAATTTACTTTCTATAGGAAATTTTTCAAAAACTTACTTTTTATAGGAAAATTTTCAAAAATTTACTTTTTATGGGAAATTTTTTAAAATTTACATTTTACAGGAAATTTTTCAAAAATTTACTTTTTATAGGAAATTTTTCAAAAATACAATTTACTATTTATAGGAAATTTTTCAAAAATTTACTTTTTATAAAAAATTTTTTAAAAATTTACTTTTTATAAAATTTTTTTTAAAAATTTACTTTTTATAGGAAAAATTTCAAAAATTTACTATTTATAGGAAATATTTCAAAAATTTACTACTTATAGGAATTTTTTCAAAAATTTACTTTTTACAGGAAATTTTTCAAAAATATAATTTACTTTTTATAGGAAATTTTTCAAAAGTTTACTTTTTATAGGAAATTTTTCAAAAATTTACTTTTTATAGGAAATTTTACAAAAATTTACTTTTTGTAGGAAATATTTCAAAAATTTACTTTTTATAGAAAATTTTTCAAAAATTTGCGTTTTGTAATAATTTTTCAAAAATTTACATTTTATAGAATATTGCTATGAAAAATATTTAATAAAATTTTTGAAACAAAATTTTTCAATTCAACAGTAAAAATTTTTTCATACAAAAACAAAAATTTAAATTTTGTTTGTTTTGAAAACAGTTTAATACATTTTTCAATTTAAAAATTAAAAAATTAAGTCAATTCAACCCGCTAAAAAATGTATTTCCAAATGGTTTTCATAAATTAATTTTTATGAATTGAATCAAAACTTAAGATTTAATTTACTAAAATTTATCACCTATATTTTTAAAAACACTAAAATGGAAAACCCTTTGAATCTCAATTTAAAAAAAAATGGACCTAATCCATTACAATGTTAGTGTTAAATCATTGCAGTTAAGCATACTTATCAAATTTTTCCAATTTGTTGGATAGTATTACATATTTATAAAACAAAAAAATACAAAAATCAATATTTTGACCTATGACCTCGAGAAAAAAATGATAAGTCTACCCAATTTAAAAAAAAAGTGTTTTTATTTTCCATATAAACATTATTAAAATTATACCCAAATAAGATTTATAAAGCATTTACTTAAATTATGAGCAAAAAATTACTTTTTTTGCGAAATTTAACGAATTCGAATACAAGGTACACAAGGTACGGTTTACGATATCGACCTTAATTTTTTAGAGTTTTATTGTCTTATTTATCGACTTTAGTACACCGATGAGAGAAGTTCAAGTTTGTAATATTTGCTTAACAAAATTTTGAAAAAATTAAAAAATGAGTTTTGAAACTGACCTGAGAAAAAATACCCATGATCTCTTATGAAAAAAAAACTAAATAAATATTTTGTATATTTTAACAAAATTAAGCTATTAAGTACCCTACAAGCAAATCGAAAGTCGACTACGAAAATAATCGATTTATGGTCAACTTTTTGGCAACTAACTACAATCTAACTACAAAGTCATACATAAAATTCCCAATTCATTGTGATCATGTTCTGTGCAGTGAATTATTCTATTTTATTAATACTTGTCTACTATTTTGATTTCTGTTTTTCTTTTTTTACTTATAACTGATAATATGATATTTTCTTTTCCATTTTTTAAGTGCCGTGGCTTTGTTGGTTAGCACGTCGACTAACAAATACATTCTCGGTTCGATCCCCTGTCTCGGCAACATCAATTTCAGTTGTAGTATGTTGAATAGTATAAAGATAAATTGTCCTCCTTTCCATCATTATCTATGGCTTCTCTGCTATTCCCATTCCAAAGAAGGTAACCCGGAATGTTAAATACTTCTCTCTTTTTCTCTCTTTGTCTGTCAACTAACTAATAAAAAACTAATTTTAAGTTAGTTGAAAAGTCATGCAAGGTCGGACAGTGACTACCTCCAATGACATCGCCATATTTAAATAGTAACTTTTCATCGGTAAAAGTAATCCAAGGATCAACCTCAACTAGTTGACGAAAAATTAACTTTAAATTTGCTTAAAGTTAACTGAGTTGCTTGCGTAGTCCTGACAAGTTTTGATCATGTCTAAATTTGCTAGTTTTTATTTTTTACAGTGCATCCTTAGGCGTGTTCGTCAAGGCCACGAATTTTGAGGAAGAATCGTAATTACTTTAAAAATGTTTTTAATGGATTTCAATTTTTTATAACTTAAGGAAAGCTGCATTAGTTAACTTTTAGATTCCTTTGTCGTTTCTTTTAAAAGTAAATTTTGAATGGTCGAAATATAGCAAAAACGGGCTCGTATCCTAAAAAAAAATCAATAATATTTTGCACACTTCTGTTTCACATAATTTGGCCATATAATTTCACTAGTACCTGGTTGACCGAGCCTTGCTCGGAGCTTTATGATAAGCATTTTGAGTCAAATTTGAAAGTTTTTATATATTTTATTTTATAAAGTTAATTTTGAATTATTTTATTTATTTTGTCCGACCAACACATAGTTTGCATAGTTTACAGTTTAACTCATTTTAATAATTTTGGAAATTGGTCATACCAACAGAAACCTCCGTCGACTCATGCGCAACAACTTTGCTAAAGATTATAGTCTGATCAAATGCACAGTTTATGATTTATTTCATTTTAAGTATTTTTCCGTGGCGCCACCTGAAGTTGTTCATACCAACTAAGAAACCTTCGTTTGCTTATGCGTAACAACTTTGCTTATGATTATAACATGATCAAATGCACAGTTTACGATTAAATTCACTTTGAGTAATTTTCTGTGGCGCCACCTGTCGGACGTTGCTCATTTCAATTCATAAACCTTCGTCGGCTTATCCGCAACAACTTTGCTGAAGATTATAGCATGATTAAATGTACAGCTTACGATTAAATTGACTTTGAGTAAATTTCAGTAGCGCCACCTGTCGAAATTTCTTCATACCAACTAAGAAACCTTCGTCGGCTCATGTGCAACAACTTTGCTAAAGATTGTAGCATGATCAAATGTACAGTTTACGATTTAATTAATTTTTAGTAATTTTCAGTGACGCCATCTATCGAAAATTAGTTTTATCAACTTTAAAACCTTCGCCGGCTTATCCGCAACATCTTCGCTAAAGAGCATAACATGATCAAATGCACAGTTTACTATTCTGTAAAGAACATACATACAGACAAACATTCATTTGTTTAAAAGGTATAACATTACTAATTGTTTCCCCTTTTTATCCCCTAATTTCAAAAATGTTCCATATGCATATTTGGTACTTCTTTGGTACCAATTGAATTCGGTACATTTTATTAAAACGCAATTAACATAATGTTTCTATTCATATTACTTTTTGAGATGTTAAGTTATCATTTTATCCCTTTTTTGCCCATTTTGGCCCCAAAATCAAAAAAGCACCAAATACGTGTTTAAAGCTTCTTTCACATCTATTGATTGCAGTACAAAGTTCTTTCTATATTTCTTAGTTTAAAATATAAGAGTGGGTTAAAAAGGTACCAAAAAAACTATTTTCACCCTTTTTTACCCCTTATCGGACACAGTTTCAAAAAAGTACCAAGCACCTGTCCGTTTATTTTTATAGCTGTTTAAAACGTAATTTAAATTTTGTTTCTATACCTATTACTTTAGGAGATATAGCGTTTTCGATTTTTTCCCCTTTTTACCCGTTTTTACCCTCTAAGAGGCAAAGGTTCCAAAAGTCCCTTCTTATATATATATATATATATATATATATATATATATATATATATATAAATACATACAATTATTGCTCGTTTAAGAATATAAGATAAGATAAGAAGTAGATTACAAAGTCGAGACAAAAGTGAAAAAACGACCCACCCTAATGTAAGTGTCATTTTTGTCAGAAATGAAATTATATTTATAATATAAATTTTATATTCGTTAAAGCTATATCTTACATATTTATTCACATTTTTATATAAAGTTTCCGTATAAAATTCTTTTGGGCGTATCTATTCTACTTTATCAGACATAGTATGACGAATAAGTATTAAATTTTGACCTATTTAACCCCTCTTTAGATCACTTCATGTACCAAGTTTTGGCACGAATATGGGCCAGAATGACCTAAGGAACATTAAAGAAATAAAATACATACATAAGTATTATGCACTGTAAAAGTCTCAACTTAACTTTAATGCTTTCAAAAATAAGTTTATAATTTAAATAACCACATAAAAATTTCATATAGCATTCTTTTGGGCGCTTAACATATACATGAGCTGATTTTTGACTCAGTTAAATTTTTTTCACCAATATAATCTACATTCTTCCAATTCTGCATATACATAAATCTTAAGTTTCAAAAGTATTTATTTGCATACATAAACTCAAACACACATACATATGAATACAGCAATACATGTGCAAGTGTAAATGTTGTCTTATATGTCAAACTAATGCATTGTTTTGTTATAGTAAAATACATACATGCATATGGGTATTAAAAGGATGTTGTATTTTGCATCCAACTAAACAACAACATCCGTATGCAATTTGAGGTTCTATACTCCCAGGATAACTATGAATGTGTGGATGAATGTTTTTTAATGTGTTATACATTTTGTTGTACTCTATATTTACACAGAGGATGCTGCTGCCTATAAGATAAGCCCTTCGAAAGGATACAGGATGTTTGGCTGTTTGTTTCTATGTATGTAGTTTTCCTATTACTCTACATCCCAGCTCCTTACAACTTAACAATGAAAGTTTTCTTAGGGGATATGTTTTTGCTATCTCTTCTCTGGCTCCACATGAATTTGGTTAACATTTTACAAACTTATATAAAATTAAGGAGTTTTGCTTAGATTTGCACAAATAATAATTTGATTTAAAATGTTTGTGGTCCATAATTTCTCATGAGTAAATAATATTTATGTGAGTAAAATAAATGTTTTTCATCATTTATTTTGCCATCTATTTAAGGCCATAATTTAGTGCTGGCAAACAAATAGTACAAATGGTTTAACAAACAAAAACCATTTATGATCTTAAATGTTTGTATTTTGGTAGCTTTAATACTAAATTATTGGTATAATCATCAATATAAATGCAAATAAAATGCAAATGATTTAAATTTAGATCTAATGTAAATTTAGTAAATAAATTATTAATATTTAAGAATTACTAATGTTTAATATGCACTTTAAAATTTGTAAATGCCTCAAAAAAGGATAAATTTCATCAAAATTTTTCTATAAGAAAAATTTCATGAAAAGTTTTCTATAAGAAAAATTTCGTCAACATTTCATAAAAACTTTTCTGTAAGAAATATTTCGTCAAAATTTTTCTATAAGAAAAACTTCATCAACATTTTCTAAAAGAAAAATTTTATCAACATTTTTCTAAAAGAAAAATTTCATCAAAATTTTTTTATAAGAAACATTTCATCAAAACTTTTTTATAAGAAAAATTTCATCAAAATTTGTCTATAAGAAAACTTTTATCAAAATTTTTCTATAAGAAATATTTTATTAAAATTTTTCTATAAGAAAAATTTGATCAAAATTTTTCTATAAGAAAAATTTGATCAAAATTTTTCTATAGGAAAAATTTTATCAAAATTTTTCTATAGGAAAAATTTTATCAAAATCTTTCTATAAGAAAAATTTTATCAAAATTTTTCTATAAGAAAAATTTTATCAAAATTTTTCTAAAAGAAAAATTTCATCAAAATTTTTCTATAAGAAAAATTTCATCAAAATTTTTCTATAAGAAAAATTTCATCAAAATTTTTCTATAAGAAAAATTTCATCAAAATTTTTCTATAAGAAAAACTTCATCAAAATTTTTCTATAAGAAAAATTTTATCAAAATTTTTCTTTTAGAAAAATTTCATCAAAATTTTTCTACAGGAAAAATTTCATCAAAATTTTTTTATAAGAAAATTTTTCTACATTTATCATTAAAAAAATTTCATCAAAATTTTTTTGTAGGAAAAATTTTATCAAAATTTTTCTTTAAAAAAATCATCAAAATTTTTCTTTAAAAAATATCATCAAAATTTTTATACAAGAAAAATTTCATTAAAATTTTTATATAAGAAATATTTCATCAAAATTTTTTTACAAGAAAAATTTCATCAAAATTTTTCTATAAGAAAAATTTTGTCAACATTTTTCAAAAAGAACAATTTCATCAAAAATTTTTTACAAGAAAACTTTCATCACAATTTTTCTATAAGAAAAATTTCATCAAAATTGTTTTATAAGAAAAATTTCATCCAAATTTTTTTATGAGAAAAATTTAATCAAAATTTTTCTAAAAGAAAAATTTCATCAAAATTTTTCTACAGGAAAAATTTCATCAAAATTTTTTTATAAGGAAAATTTAATCAAAAGTTTTCTACAGGAAAAATTTCATCAACATTTTTTTATAAGAAAAATTTTTCTACATTTATCTTTATCTTTTTTTATAGGAAACATTTTATCAAAATGTTTCTTTAAAAAATATCATCAAATTTTTTCTATAAGAAAAATTTCATTAAAATTTTTATATAAGCAAAATTTCATCAAAATTATTTTACAAGAAAAATTTCATCAAAATTATTCTATAAGAAAAATTTTTGTCAAAATTTTTCTATAAAAAAAATTTAATCAAAATTGTTCTATAAAAAAAATTTAATCAAAATTTTTCTACAGGAAAAATTTCATTAAAATTTTTTTAATAAGAAACATTTTTCTACATTTATCTTTAAAAAAATTTCATCAAAATTTTTTTATAGGAAACATTTTATCAAAATGTTTCTTTAAAAAATATCATCAAATTTTTTCTATACGAAAAATTTCATTAAAATTTTTATATAAGAAAAATTTCATCAAAATTTTTCTATAAGAAAAATTTTATCAACATTTTTTTATAAGAAAAATTGCATCAACATTTTTCAATAAGAAAAATTTTCATGAAGTTTTTCTTATAGAAGAATTTTAATGAAATTTTTCTTATAGAAAAATTTTGATGATATTTTTCTTAAAGAAAATATTTGATGAAATTTTTTCTATAGAAAAATTTTGATAAAGATAAATATAGAAAAATTTTTTAAAGATAAATATAGAAAAATTTTGATAAAGTTCTTTTTGTAAAAAAAATTTTAATGAAATTTTAGTTATAGAAAAATTTTGATGAAATTTTTTATATAAACAAATTTTTATGAAATTTTTTTTGTAGAAAAATTTTGATAAATTTTTTCTTATAAAAAATTTTGATAAAATTTTTTATAGAAAAAATTTTGATGAAATTTTTCTTATAGAAAAATTTTGATGCAATTTTTCTTACAGAAAAATGTTGATAAAATTTTTCTTACAGAAAAATGTTGGTGAAACTTTTTTTTTGATAAAATGTTTCTTGTAAAAAAATTTTGATGAAGATTTTCTTCTAGAAAAATTTTGATAAAATTTTTCTTATAGAAAAATTTTGATTAAATTTTTCTTATAGAAAAATTTTGATGAAATTTTTCTTATAGAAAAATTTTATCTCAATTTTTTATAAGAAAAATTTCATTAAAATTTTTCTGTAAGAAAAATTTCATTAAAATTTGTCTATAAGAAAAATTTCATCAAAATTTATCTATAAGAAAACTTCCATCAAAATTTTTCTATAACAAAAATTTCATCAAAATTTTTCCATAAGAAAAATTATATAGAAAATTTTGATGAAATTTTTCTTCTAGAAAAATTTTGATGAAATTTTTCTTATAAAAAATTTTTGATGAAATTTTTCATAGAAAAAAAATTTTGATAAAATTTTTTATAGAGAAATATTTTGAAGAAAATTTTCTAAAGACAAATTTTAATGAAATTCTGTTTTATAGCAAAAGTTTGCTGAAATTATATTTTTATTATAGAAGTCTATGAAGTCAATACAATATAACAATACTCATAAAAATAATATTTATCCAAATATTTATTTAAAATTGTTTCTCATTAAAACTTCAAGAGACAATCCTTTAGTTGCAATGCAACATTAACAGAAAAAAGCCATACCAGGATATAAAAGTACGTATATTCAAAGGATGTATAAATGGTTTTGTTGTCGTACATGCATATGTATGTGTGTGAGTATTTGCAAGTGTTTAATAACATCCTTTTACAAATAAAAAGTAAAACGGTAGACAAACCAATACACAAGCCAAACAGTTGGCAGGATGTGTAAAAAGGATGTGTACGAATATGTGTAAAATAATTTCTGTTAGTGGACAACAATAACATACACAATACAAGTACAAAATGTAAAAGGAAATGAACATACATTAGTGTGTGTGTGAGTAAGTTTTAAAAGCAATTGTTGTACGCGTTGACAAACATACACTTTTAGTTCTTACATGCGAATAGTACAAGGATAAGTAAATTGTTTAACTTTTTAGTTACTTTGTCTGTCTGAATTGGCTTGGCTGTGTATGCTCCTGCAAAAACGATTGTGTGTGCGTGAGTTTTGCTTTTAAGGAGACATGTTAGTGGCTGTTGCTTGATGCTTAACGGAAATACTCACTTAGCCAAAAAAACACCAAGTATTTACTAAGAGGAACTAAGAAGAAAGGAAAGAATAATATTAACAAAACAACCAAACAAACTACAAAGTCCAACAAACAACACTAACATTGTTAAATATACAACAATAATAAATACATAAATGGATAAGTACCAACAAACAAATACAACTTTATTTAATACTAAAATGTTGTTTCTAATGTTTGAAGGATATTCATGTACAGAGTTTAGAATTTGTGCGGGTTGTAGTTACTTTGTTTTCACTATTACAGATAATGCACATGATATTAGATTTTTAAGGTATTAGATGTTGTATCTTCTTTTAAATACTAGGGTTTACACTATTTTTCAAATATGGGATGAAAAGCCCCCAAAGCAAAATATTTTTCTATAGAAAGATTTTTGAAAAAATATTTTTCTATAGAAAAATTTTTGAAAAAATATTTTTCTATAGAAAAATTTTTGAAAAAATATTTTTCTATAGAAAAATTTTTGAAAAAATATTTTTCTATAGAAAAATTTTTGAAAAAATATTTTTCTATAGAAAAATTTTTGAAAAAATATTTTTCTATAGAAAAATTTTTGAAAATATTTTTCTATAGAAAAATTTTTGGAAAAAATATTTTTCCATGAAAAATTTTTGAAAAAAATATTTTTCTATAGAAAAATTTTTGAAAAAAATATTTTTCTATAGAAAAATTTTTGAAAAAAATATTTTTCTATAGAAAAATTTTTGAAAAAAATATTTTTCTATAGAAAAATTTTTGAAAAAAATACTTTTCTATAGAAAAATTTTTGAAAAAAATATTTTTCTATAGAAAAATTTTTGAAAAAAATATTTTTCTATAGAAAAATTTTTGAAAAAAATATTTTTCTATAGAAAAATTTTTGAAAAAAATATTTTTCTATAGAAAAATTTTTGAAAAAAATATTTTTCTATAGAAAAATTTTTGAAAAAAATATTTTTCTATAGAAAAATTTTTGAAAAAAATATTTTTCTATAGAAAAATTTTTGAAAAAAATATTTTTCTATAGAAAAATTTTCAATAAAAAAATTTTTCTACATAAAATATTTCAATAGAAAAATTGTTCTACATAAAAATTTTTATAAAGAAAAATTTTCAATATAAAAATTTGTATAAAGAAAAATTTTCAATAAGAAAATTTTTATATAGAAAAATTTTCAATAAGAAAATTTGTATATAGAAAAATTTTCAATAAGAAAATTTTTATATAGAAAAATTTTCAATAAACAAATTTTTCTATAGAAAAATGTTCGCAACAAATATTTTTATATAAAAAAATTTTTAAAAAAAAAACTATTTTTCTATAGAAAAATTAAAAAAAAAAATATTTTTTATAAAAAAATTAAAAACAAATATTTTTCTATAGAAAAATTTTCTAAAAATATATAGAAAAAAATTAAAAAAAAAATTTTCTATAGAAGAAAAAAATATTTTTCTATAGAAAAGTTTCCAATAAAAATAGTTTCGAAAAAGTATTTTTCTTAGAAAAATTTTTATTAAAAATATTTTTTATACAAACATTTTTATTAAAAATAGCTTCTATAGAAAAGTTTTATATAGTAATAATTTTCTATATAAAAATTTTCATTAAAAATACTTTTTTATAGAAAAATTTTCGAAAAAAGTATTTTTCAATAGAGAAATTGTCGTAAAAAATATTTTTCTATAGAAAAATTTTCGAAAAAAATATTTTTCTATAGAAAAATTTTCGAATAAAATATTTTTGTATAAAAAAATTTTTCTAAAGAAAAATTTTAAAAATATCTTTCTATAGAAAAATTTTTTAGAGATATCCTAAACGATATCGGATAAGTCGACTTCTACCCTCGTCTTATATTTCAGAGCATAACTTCTTACACATTTTGTCGGGCTTTGGCGACTATTAAAATCGTGTCTAAAACCTGTTACATAACTTTAAAAGCAATTATTCTTTTGTTTATTCATATGTGCCCCACCAAAAATGGTTTCGTCATTAACATCATCATCACCATCATCATTGTAGTTGCAATAATAAGGATCATTTGTAAGGACAACAACTACTTAAACTAAATTTACATGAAAAGCTTTCAAGATATAAAGAATGATAATGCCGATATATAAGAGTGGTTCATAAAAATATATTTATTTATAGACTTAAAATCAAGTACGATGAAGTTGAGCGTTTTATTTGTTAATGCCAATTTATATGTTGTAGATATGTAGGTCAAAAATTACTCAGATTTTTATCAAAACTTGATATTGATGCAGGTATGAAAGTATATATAAATAAATATAGTTTGATGAGCTCCCCTAATGTACATGTTAGTTAGGATGAAAGGTAAAGTACTCACTAATAAAAGTCACTTAAGTAATAGTGTTCGAGGTACTTGAAACAATAGCAACAACGTTAACAACTACAAAAACATCAAGCACTAACAGCCCCAACATTAACAGCAACAACAAGAATAACTAAAACAACTACTTAAACTAAATACAATAAAACAGTAAATACAACAACAACTTAGAATAAAGCCAACAAACTAATATGGGTGGCATTTAGTCATGTACGAGGCTTATGAGGATGTAAGATAATTTGTAACTAAATGTGTGTGTATGTGTGTGAGTGAGTATATGTGAAGTATACTAATGTAGCTTGTTTGTTTGTTCTAAACTTAACATGAAGGACTTACATGACTAATAGTTTGTTAGAGATGATAATAAGTTTAAGCAAATACATAAGTAGTAGATGGATGTCAAACAAACAGGCTCAGATCAATGAGTAAAATACATATTAAGGTTTGGTATGCAAATTTGTATACAAATGATAGATATTAATATATCATTTTCCATCAATTAATATTTTTGGATAAACTTCGAACAGATAAGTTTTCTATTAATATAAAATAAAATTTTTTTTCTATAGAAAAATATATTTTTTATAGAAAAATTTTAGTTAAAAATATTTTTCTTTAGAAAAATTTTCGAAAAAAATATTTTTCTTTAGAAAAATTTTCGAAAAAAATATTTTCTATAGAAAAATTTTCGAAAAAAATATTTTTCTATAGAAAAATTTTCGAAAAAATATTTTTCTATAGATAAATTGAAATAAAAATATATTTCATTAGAAAAAATTTAGATAGAAACAATTTTTAATAGAAAATTTTTCGAAAAAATATTTTACTTTAGAAACATTTTCGAAAAAAATATTTTCTATAGAAAAATTTTCGAAAAAAAATCTTTTTCTATAGTAAAATTTTCGAAAAAATATTTTTCTATAGAAAATTTTTCAAAAAAATATTTTTCTATAGAAATATTTTTAGAAAAAAAATACTTTTCTATAGAAAAATTTTCGTTACATAAATTATTCTATAGAAAAGTTTTCGAAAAAAAATGTTTTTCTTGAGAAAAATTTTCGACAAAAATATTTTTCTTTAAAAAAAATTTTCGAAAAAAATATTTTTCTATAGAAAAAATTTCGAAAAAAATATTTTTCTAAAGAAAAATTTTTGAAAAAAACATTTTTCTATAGAAAATTTTTCGAAAAAAATATTTTTCTATAGAAAAATTTTCCATATAAATATTTTTCTATAGAAAATTTTTCGAGAAAATATTTTTCTATAGAAAAGTTTTCGAAAGAAATATTTTTGTAAAGAAAAGTTCCTATAGAAAAATTTTCGAAAAAAATATTTTTCTATAGAAAAATTTTCGAAAAAAATATTTTTCTTTAGAAAATTTTTCGAAAAAAATATTTTTCTTTAGAAAATTTTTCGAAAAAAATATTTTTCTTTAAAAAAATTTTCGAAGAAAATATTTTTCTATAGAAAAATTTTCGAAAAAAATATTTTTCTATAGAAAATTTTTCGAAAAAAAAAATAATTTTCTAAAGAAAAATTTTGGTTACATAAATTCTATGGAAAAATCTTCGAAATAAATATTTTTCTGTAGAAAAGTTTCAAAAAAAAGAAAAAAGAAAATTTTTCGAAAAAAAATATTTTTCTATAGAAAATTTTTCGAAAAAAATATTTTTCTATAGAAAAATTTTCAAAAACAGTATTTTTCTGTAGAAAAATTTTAGAAAAAAATATATTTCTGTAGAAAAATTTTGGAAAAAATATTTTTCTATAGAAAAATTTTCGAAAAATAAACTTTTCTATAGAAAAATTTTCGAAAAAAATATTTTTCTATAGAAAAATTTAAATGAAAATATATTTCAATAGAAAAAATTTAGATAAAAACATTTTTCTATAGAAAATTTTTCGAAAAAATATTTTACTTTAGAAACATTTTCGAAAAAAATATTTTTCTTTAGAAAATTTTTCGAAAAAAATATTTTTCTGTAGAAAATTTTCGACAAAAATAATATTTTATAGAAAAATTTTTGAAAAAAATATTTTCTATAGAAAAATTTTCGAAAAAAAACATTTTACTATAGAAAAATTTTCGAAAAAAATATTTTTTTATAGAAAAATGTTCAAAAAATATATTTTTAATAGAACAAATTTAGGTAAAAATATTTTTCTATAGAAACTGTTTAATAAAAATATTTTTCTATACAAAAATTTTTTAATAAAAATATTTTTCATAGAAAAATTTTTGATAACATTTTTTTATATAGAAAAATTGTCGATACAAATATTTTTCTATAGAAAAATTTTGATGCAAATATTTTTCTATAGAAAAATTTTGATGCAAATATTTTTCTAGAGAAAAATTTTGATGCAAATATTTTTCTATAGAAAAATTTTGATGCAAATATTTTTCTATAGAAAAATTTTGATAAAAATATTTTTCTATAGAAAAATTTTTACAAAAATATTTTGCTATAAAAAAATCATCGAAAGTGGTTTTGCTTTTGACCCGTATAACCTCTCATAGGCCAATTGCTTATTCGCTAAAAAATGACAAACTATGACTGATATGATGATAAAATTTAGCACAGAGAAGTTTTACATGATCGTTATTCAGGATATAAAATTTCATCGAAATCGGATAACATTTAAGCATAGCTCCCATACAAAAATCTTAGGAAAACAGCCTAAATTCCACCTAGAATGCACTTAAATGCGGATAACTAATGAAGTATACCAGCTATGGCGACTGAATTTAGTACAAGGAAGTCTTATGGTAGTGCTAGCCAGTCTACAAAATTTTGTCAGAATCGGTCACCATTTGACCATATCTTCCATATAAAAACTTACGGAAACACAAAAATACTAAAAAATGAGGGGTTTGTATCCGTCTGCCCATCAAATGAAAGCACGATAGCCCCAAAAAAAAAGAGCTAGATGGACAAAATTTTACAAAAGTATTTTCCATATCTTGAAAAAGTTGTGTATTGAAAATGGGCGAAATCGGTTTACATTTAGTTAGAGCTCCCATATAACCCCGCCCCGGGAATCGCATTAATGCTGATAAATTAAATACAATTGTACTAGCTATGACGACTTAGTTTCTAACAGAGAAGTTTTACGTAACTATTGGTATATGAAATTTTATAGGCATCGGTATATATTTGACCATAGCTTTCATATAATAACCACTCCCTGGAACCACTAAAATGCCACAAACTCTAGTTGAAAGCTATTAAATTATATACAATGACAGTTATGGCCACTTAGTTTTGCATGAATAAGATTTATAGTACCTGGTTGACCGAGCCTTGCTCGGGGCAATTTTTAAAGTTTTTATATATTTTATTTTATACAGTTACAGTTTAACTCATTTTAAATAATTTTGAAAATTGGTCATACCAACAGAAACCTCCGTCGACTCATGCGCAACAACTTTGCTAAAGATTATAATCTGATCAAATGCACAGTTTACGATTTAATTCATTTTGAGTAGTTTTCAGTGGCGCCACCTGAAGTCGTTCATACCACTAAGAAACCTTCATCTGCTTATGCGTAACAACTTTGCTTATGATCATAACATGATCAAATGCACAGTTTACGATTTAATTCACTTTGAGTCGGACTTTGGTCATTCCAATTAATAAACCTTCGTCGGATTATACGCAATAACATGATTAAATGTACAGTTTACGATTATTTATATTGACTTTGAGTAAATTTCAGTGGCGCCACCTGTCGAAATTTCTTCATACCAAACCTTCGTCGGCTCATGTGCAACAACATTGCTAAAGATTATAGCATGATTATATGTACAGCTTACGATTAAATTGACTTTGAGTAATCTTTAGTAGCGCCACCGGAAATTATTCACACCAATTAAAAAGCATTCGCCGGCTCATGCGCTACAACTTTGCAAAAGATCATAGTATGATCAAATGTACAGTTTACGATTTAATTAATTTTTAGTAATTTTCAGTGGCGCCACCTGTCGGAAATTCGGTTTACCAACTTAAAAACCTCCGCCGGCTTATCAGCAACATCTTTGCTAAAGAGCATAACATGATCAAATTCACAGTTTACTATTCTATAAAGAACATACATACAGACAAACATTCATTTGTTTTAAAGTTATAACATTACTAATTTTTTCCCCTTTTTATCCCCTAATTTCAAAAAGTTCCATATGCATAATTGGTACTTCTTTGGTACCAATTGAATTCGGTACATTTTATTAGAAAGAAGTTAACATAATTTTCCTATTCATATTACTTTTGTAGATGTTAAGTTATCAGTTTATCCCTTTTTTACACATTTTGGCCACGAAATCAAAAAAGTACCAAATACGTGTTCAATATTTCTTTCACATCTATTGATTGCAGTACAAAGTTTCTTTCTATATTCCTTAGTTTAAAATATAAGAGTGGGTTAAAAAGGTACCAAAAAAAACTATTTTCACCCTTTTTTACCCCTTATCGGACATAGTTTCAAAAAGTACCAAACACCTGTCCATTTATTTTCATAGCTGTTTAAAACGTAATTTAAATTTTGTTTCTATACCTATTACTTAAGGAGATATAGCGTTTTCGATTTTTTCCCCTTTTTACCCGTTTTTACCCTCTTAGAGGCAAAGGTTCCAAAAGTCCCTTCTTCTTCGACCTATACATCAAAAAAGATACCCACGGTCCAAATTTTATCAAAATCGTTAGAGCCGTTTTCGAGATAGTCATTCTATCTTACAATTATTGCTCGTTTAAGAATATAATAAGATAAATACCAGCCAGTATATAAAATTTTGTGACAAGCGGTCAACATTTGGCTATAATTCTTAGATATATAACATCCCCTTATTAAATATATCTAAAACCAAAAAGATTCGAAGGTACATTTTGTATGTTAAGATTGCACCTGCGAAATTAGATAGCTATCAATCAATGTTAAGTCCAGACTTTATATACAGTGGATGTATTAGGAACTCTTCACAGAATATATGGACCTAATGTATTACTATTAACATGTTTATCCTAAAGACATATTAAGCACAACGAAAAGTATTTAAGAACTTATAAATGTAAAACTACTCGTATACCCGGTTATGAGACCGAATTTTGTTCAAAATAAAAGCTAATGAAAACACTTAGATGATTTTAAATGGTGAACTATAAAGCTAATGCAACCGAATTTAGTCCAAAGATTTTACCAACAATACCAATTTGCTTAACAAATTTTATCTAATATGGTCCACATTTTAAATAAGCTGTACCCCAATAGATATATGAGATATATTTCTAAATTTAACACAACTTGATGGTGGGTATACAAAATTCGGCACAGCTGAATATAGCACTCTTATGCAATAAACACATAGACAACAGCAGGCTACACGAACACCGACTTCATAAGTCGTTGGCTGCAATCGTCGCCTCGTAGTCAGCTATTTAATTATTTTGGGGACGGCAGCTAAATTTAAGACGGCAGCTACATTTCGAAACATCTGTTTATGAGTGGTGCCAATATCGCGTTTATAAGATGGACAAAATAACAATTTCAATTTTGATAAAAACGACATAAATTCATTTTATTTATTAATCTCCGAAATCAACTGTTTTCCTGTACCTGATAGTATGTCTACATCAAAAAAAAAAAAAATATATAGAAAGATTTTGGTATGATCTCTTATAGTTTAAGAGTTATGCGCTTTTTAAATTTCAAGTATAATACGGTATAACTTTAAAAATTTATATCCGGTATTAACTTTTTTGGTATCAAACAAAAGCTACTGAAAATATCTTTTATATTCTTATATATTCTATATAATATTCTTTATAATGGATAAGGAGCTAATATACTATAAACTTATTTCTGCAACCGACGTTTTTTTATTAAAATTCAAATATCTTAAAACAATATAGAAATAAGTTTGCTCTTTTATATAATGAATTTTATAAAGGACATACTGGGCTTTTATATTACATGAACTAACTTTAAAATTTTACTTATATTTAGTTAGAGTTATATAAATATAAATTTCTACATAATATTTTATTAGATATTATTATATACATTAAGTATATAAATATTTGATAAGTATGTAAATTGTTTACATAAATTCTCCCCATTGTATTTATGGTAAATAAAGTCAAGTGGCTTAAATCGCTTATTTATTTCAATATTATATGGTGTTGACAGCACTAAATCTATTATTGTCGCCAACAAAAATAGAAAATAGTTTAATTTTGGCTACAGCTACAACGGTGGTCGGTAGTCGTGTAGCTGTGTCGACTCCAAAAAATTCATTTTTATTTGAATGCATATATTCTAATTTTGACAGGTTGTAGCCTGTAGCCTGCCGTTGTCTATGTGTTTAATGCATTACTTGTTAATAATGCCAACAAAATTAACTACACGAATTAAATTGAGCTCAAATAAAGCATTCAAAAGTTTAATTTTAAAACCTTTTATACAAATTTTTAACTTTATTAAAGGCTTTAAATGAACATATTCATAATTGAAATTAAATTTTCATATTTTAAATTTCAAATAAATATGGTATTTTCAATATCTAACAATATTGTTTAGTATAATGCTGTTTTTATTTATTTGCACAATTTTATTGTATTTCTATAATATTATTATTATTATTTTTTCTATTTTTTTTTTGTCTGCCAAAAAAATATTTTCAATATTCAATTTGTTACGCACGAACACGTTTCACCAAATGAAAAAAATTGCACATTGCCTTCATTTTGTGATTGCATTTCGCCCTAAAATATGATAGTACGAGGACTGGAATATGTATTGAAAGTACTTACCCTTACCTGGTTATTTGTTACATATTTTTTGCATTAGAAAAATATTTCAATAAATGTATTTTTGTTTTCAAATAAAGAATTTATATGTTATTTATGGCGTATTTTAGTCTAAAGGGAGTTTTTTCAGTTTTTTAATAGATTGAAACTAAATTAAATGGAATTTTTATGAAAATGATAAATGAATTTAAAAAAAAAAATGGAAGAATTTTTAAATTCTTAAAATGAAAATGTGTTGAAATATACAATGACTTTATATAGTATTATAATATAGTTCGATTCTCATTCATAATTTTTCCGTTTGGCTGATATAAGGTTTCGCCCTATACCTGGATTTCTAGATCAAAAATATGTATATCACTATAACAGATAAAAGAAAAAGAAATTCTGGAAAAAATGTTTATAAGCATAACAATACTTGAGAGCTTCAGCTTTTCAATTCTAGCTATTACTAATACAATCGCAAATGTATCTTATATTCTTAAACGAGCAATAATTGTATATATATATATATATATATATATATATATATATATATATATATATATATATATGTATATATATATATATATATATATATATATATATATATATATATATATATATATATGTATATATATATATATATATATATATATATATATATATATATATATATAGAATGGCTATCTCGAAAACGGCTCCAACGATTTTGATAAAATTTGGACAGTGGGTATCTTTTTTAATATATAGGTCGAAGAAGAAGGGACTTTTGGAACTTTTACCTCTAAGAGGGTAAAAACGGGTAAAAAGGGGAAAAAATCGAAAACGCTATTTCTCCTAAAGTAATAGGTATAGAAACAAAATTAAAATTACGTTTTAAACAGCTTTGAAAATAAGCGGACAGGTGTTTGGTACTTTTTTGAAACTATGTCCGATAGGGGGTAAAAAAGGGTGAAAATAGTTTTTTTTGGCACCTTTTTAACCCACTCTTATATTTTAAACTAAAGAATATAGAAAGAAACTTGGTACTGCAATCAATAGATGTAAAAATAATATGAAACACGTATATGGTACTTTTTTGATTTTGGAGCCAAAATGGGTAAAAAAGGGATAAAATGATAACTTAACATCTCCAAAGTAATATGAATAGGAACATTATACATTATGTTAAATGCGTTTTAAAAAAATGTACCGAATTCAATTGGCACCAAAAAAGTACCAAATATAAATATGGAACTTTTAGAAATTAGGGAATAAAAAGGGGGAAAAATTAGTATTATTTTAAACAAATGAATGTTTGTCTGTATGTATGTTCTTTATAGAATAGTAAACTGTGAATTTGATTGTGTTATGCTCTTTAGCGAAGATGTTGCGGATAAGCCGGCGAAGGTTTTAAAGTTGATAAGACTAATTTCCGACAGATGGCGCCACTGAAAATTACTAAAAATTAATTAAATCGTAAACTGTACATTTGATCATGCTATGATCTTTAGCAAAGTTGAACCGCATGAGCCGGCGAAGGCTTTTTAGTTGGTATGAATAATTTCCGACAAGTGGCGCTACAGAAACTTACTCAAAGTCAATTTAATCGTATGCTGTACATTTAATCATGCTATAATCTTCAGCAAAGTTGTTACGGATAAGCCGAAGAAGGTTTATGAGTTGGAATAAGCAAAGTCCGACAGGTGGCGCCACAGAAAACTACTCAAAATCTCAAAAACTACTCATAGTCTGCATTTGATCAGACTATAATCTTTAGCAAAGTTGTTGCGCATGAGTCGAGGGAGGTTTCTGTTGGTATGACCAATTTTCAAAATTATTTAAAATGAGTTAAACTGTAACTGTATAAAATAAAATATATAAAAACTTTAAAATTTGTCTCAAAATGCTTATCATAAAGCCCCGAGCAAGGCTCGGTCAACCAGGTACTTTTAGTTATCAGCACTGCTCTATTATGACAAAAACTCTACACCTTTGGCTGTATATCAGTGATGCCCACTGATATACACCAAGTAAGTCATAGCCAGCACATACCACCAGAAGCCGAAGACTTTTTTAAAATATTCGTAAATATCACGATAATTAATGAAACTCATAAAAATGAGTATTAAAACAATTCAGTTGGGATTTGGATGTTAGCAAAGTCGGTTAGTGCCGCTTTTTTTTAAGAAAATACAAACACAAAAAATATAAGAAACAAAATCAAAATCCAATTTCTAGCATTTTGTTGCTATGGATTGGATACAGTTCCAGAGAACAAAGAAATGTAGTCTAAAACATTGTTGGCACAACACTATTGTTTTTGTAAATATTGTTTGAAATAAATGTAATCGAATTGGGAATATTTTTCGAAACATAAATTTTTAGATATTTTCGTTACAAACATTTTATATAAATATATTTTTCTCTTGAATTTTTTTCGATTAAAAAACATTGCTATAAAGATATTTTTCTATAGAAAAATCTTTGACAAAAATATTTTTCATCAAAAAATAACAAAACTATCTGGATGTAAATATTTTCAAAAAGAATGACTATTCGCATTTGATCCCAAATCTGTTACATGTATTTATTAATGTAACAGACCAATTTATTGATAAAAAGCCAAAAATTGTTTGCGGAGAAACCAAAATTCCTCGACGCGTTTCGATGGTTGGTTAGGCCATCTCTTCAGGAGGATCATCCCCAATTTAGACAGATCGAAAACCTAGCATTATTACTTATTTTACAAACAAAACCTTTCAGAATTATGTTCATAAACCATAAGTAAAAGCGTAGATCATCGACTGAACAAAACACAAACAAGTGAAGGAAGATGAAAACTGAAAATTGTTTGTGTTTTGTTCAGTCCATGATCTACGCTTTTACTTATGGTTTATGAACATAATTCTGAAAGGTTTTGTTTGTAAAATAAGTAATAATGCTAGGTTTTCGATCTGTAAAAATATTTTTCTGTAGAAAATAAAAATATTTTTCTCTAGAAAAATTTTCGATAAAAATATTTTTCTCTAGAAAAATCTTCGATAAATATATTTTTTTATAAAAAAGTTTTCGATAAAAATATTTTTCTATACAAAAATTTTCGAAAAAAAAATAATTTCTCTGTAAAAAAATTGTCGATAAAAATATTTATCTATAGAAAAATTTAAAAAAAAATATTTTTTTATACATTTTTGAAAAAAAAAATATTTCTCTGTAGAAAGATTTTTGATAAAGACATTTTTCTAAAGAAATATTTTCAATTAACAATTTTCTACAAAAACATTTTTAACAAAAATTTTTATAAAAAAAATTCTATGGAAAAATTTTTGATAAAAAAATTTATAAAATTTATAAAAAATTATTGATAAAAAAAAATTTTCTGCAGAAAAATCTTCTATGAAAATATTTTTGTATAGAAAAATTTTCGACAAAAATATTCTTCTGTAGAAAAATTTTCGATCTTAATAACTTGCTATAGAAAAGTTTTGGCTAAAAATAAAGAAAAAAATTTTAAAAGAAAATATTTTTCTAACGAAAAATTTTCGATAGAAATATATTTCTGTAGAAAAATTTTCAATAAAAAATTGTTGATAAAAAATGTTTGTTTTTGTTCAGTCGATAATCTACGCTTTTACTTTTTGGTTTATGAACATAATTCTTAATAGTTATGTTTGTAAATTTAGTAATAATGCGAGGTTTTCGATCTGTCAAAATTGGGGATAATCCTCCTGAAGAGATGGCTTAACCAACCATCGAAACGCGTCGAGGAATTTGGTTTCTCCGCAAACATTTTTTGGCTTTTTATCAATAAATTGATCTGTTACATTAATAAATAAATGTAACAGGCTTGGGATCAAATGCAAATACACTTCTTTTTGAATAATATTTACATCCCGACTAATTTGTTATTTTTTAAAAAAATTTTCTATAGAATTTTTTTTTTCTGCAAAAAAATTATTGATAGAAATAATTTTCTGTAGAAATATTTTCAATAAAAAATTTTGGATAAAAAATTTGGAAAAAAATTTACCAAAATTTTCGCTACAGAAAATTTTTTTTAACAAATATATTCTATTGAAAATTTTTAATAAAATGTAAAAAAAAAAAATTTATAAGAACATTTTTCTATAGAAAATTTTTTTATCAACATTTTTCCATAGAAAATTTTTTAATTGAAAATATCAAATTTTTATATTAAAAATAAAACATTTTTTTTTTTTAAATAGAATATTTTTTTTATCAAAAAAAAATTTTCTATAAAAAAATTTTGTTTCAAATGTTTCTATAAAACTTTTATCAAAAATTTTTTATAGAAAATATTTGATTAAAAATGTTCAATAGATTTTGATTACAAATTTTTTGTTAAAAAATGTTCTATAGAGAAACATTTGATAAAAAAAATTTCTATAGAAAAATTTTTGATAAAAAAATTTTCTATAGAAAAACTTTTGATAAAAACATTTCTATAGAAAAATTTTTGATAAAAAAAATTTTCTACAGAAAAATTTTTGATAAAAAAATTTTCTATAGAAAAATTTTTGATAGAATAAAATTCTAAAAGAAAAATTTTTGATAAAAAAAAATTTTTTATAAAAATTTTTGATAAAGATATTTAAAAAAAAATGAAGTAGAAAAATTGTTCTTTTTAAAACATCAAAACTATTCATTGAAAAAATACCAATAATATTAAAAAATTTAAAAAAAGGGAAACCCTGCCTACTAATTTTTGTTCTTTTCTCTTTGTACCTGCCTCTGGTCATAGCGTATGATTGATTTTTTTGGGGCGAGTTGTAAAAAGCTAGAGCATAACAGTGTTTATACGCTTTTTACAATTGTTGTTTGTAGTGTATTTGTGTCATTTTGGTTTTCCTATCCCAACTGTTTGGACATCTCTGATGTACAATATATGAACCACTTATTAAATAACTTCTTTTTTTGTTCATTTTACACCTTTCAAAGCCCCATTCAAACACACCGATACAAATTACAAATTCCATATATTTTTTTTATAGTTATTGTGGTATTAAGTAATTGGAATTTTATAGACCATTGACCAGCATGTGGTAAAGTTGTCTTGCAGTGTAAAATATGTTCTTTTTTTTTTGTTGGTTTAAAAACAACAAGCAGAAAATTCATTTGCAATTTAAGCTTTTATGTCCTTAACACCGAACATTTAACGATTTATGAACAATTTTTACAATTTTCAACATTTATGATTATTACTTTCGTTCATATGGTTCTTTTGTGTCATATTGTTTTTTTTTTTTTTTATTTGAAGCGGCAAAATACACAGATGCTGGTGGAAATATATATCGAATGTAATCGTGCCTACATCATTAAAATTATAATTTTTAGGGTTAACATTGAAAGTAGAAGTTTAAGGATTCAAAAGTTAAAATTTATAAAGTTAAAGGGGTCAAATACCAGTCGGTCTACTAGGTATGTCATGTTGGATTAAAAAAAAAAAAAAAAATTATACTGAGTACCCTTATACTCCCCCATTGAAAAATTTTAAAATATTCACGCGTTTTAAATTTGAAATATTCTCATTAGTCCTACAAACTAATAAATGACACATAAGTTAATTTTCTCTTGTTGATATACAAATTCAAAGGAACACCCTATTTTCACATTAAAAGCAACAATAAACTTTTGTTTTATTTTATTTTCACTTTTATATTAAAGTCAGATTTTCCTCATGATTATTTTAAAATATATGTATGTATGTGTAGAAATACAATTTCTTACATACTTACAATTGTTGTATGTAAATACTTTAACATATAAAAAAAAAATGCTCGTACACTTGACTTTAAATCTGATGTCTACCACCTGCTGAGACTTTTGAATGAGTCTGTTCATTTTCGCTTTGGGACACCTTCTTCATCATTACCAGCAATAAAAGTTTAACCAAAACACACTCTGGCTTACTTATTTATGTACGTGTGTGTATTACCACACACACACACACACACACACGATGTATTTAAATTTACATGTAAACTTGAGAACAATAACAATAATTTGTTGTACATTTTTATTATTTATTAATTTGTTGCCAATTTTTATTCGTTTACGCGGGTATATAATAATGTACAAGTATTTGAATATAAGTCATTGCGAGTGTGTGTGTGTGTGAAAATTTGTTAAACATTTACATGTATAAATAAAAAGCCAACTTTTGCCAGGGAAATACTTTAATTCGAGTATTTTTGTTGTATGTGTTAAATTGTTTTTGTTAAAATGTGTGTGAATGTATTAAATTGACTACTTTTCCCTTTTTAATTCTACTGTTAAATTGTTCTTGTATTTGTTGCTGTTTTTGCTATTATTGTTTTATTTAATTGTTATATTCAGTTCTTTTTTTTTTTTTTTGTATTACTTTTTTGTTGTATTTCTTGCTCATAAATCAGGATTAATTGCGGTTAATTGGCAGCATTTGTGGTAATAAATGTTTTCAAGTCAATACATGGTTGGAGAAACTAGAGTACCCTACACTACTATAAGATAATATTATTTAGTGGTTGAAGATTTCCCTGCTTCTACTATTATGGCAGAGGGGAATTATTAAACAAACTTTAATAGGAAGCTCTTTTCATTCGATTTTTTTTTTGTGAACTACTCAGGGGATGACCCCTACGTACTCGTATGCATTGCATTGTGATGAAATTAGGAAATAAGGTTATGGGTAGAAGGATTCTGTCTTCATCTGTTATTCTTGACTCCCAGTGGAGCATAGGGCCTCAACCATCCTTTTATATCGGACTCTATTGCGAGATGTTAGGCATACATCATTCCATGAATAGTTTGCTGCTTGTAACTCCGCATTAATTGATCTTCTCCACGTTCTAGCAGGTGCACCAACACGACGGCCTATCCATCGCCATTTCCGTTGACTTATCTCTGTGGAAGCAGGAATTTGGTTTGTTGCATTAATATATTAAGAATTTGTCTAAAGCATTTGTTTGTAAAGGTTTGCAGTCGTTTATCGATGGCATTTGTGCGTTTCCATGTTTCGCAGCCGTAATACGGAATGGACTTGACATTCGAGTTGTATATTCGTAACTTAGTTGTTGTTGATGTTTGCCGAGATTTCCAAATGCCGAATGCAGATTTTGCCTTATTAATTCGCGATTTAATATCCTCGTCTGCGCCACCTTTTGTAGTTGTTAAACTTCCCAGGTAATTGAAGGTATCTATCACATTGATGTGTATCAACGGGTTTGCGCCATAGCCTCCAGGCATAATCTTTGTCTTGGAAATACTAATTTCAAGACCAGATAGTAATAGCGTTAATTTTCTCTTGAAGGTGGCCCGAGCTTTAGCTTAAAAGACTTACGTCATCGGCATACTCCAAGTCCTCAAGTTGTGTCTACACCATGTAGAGCCGTGAGCATTATGTTGTCGATGACGAGGATAAAGAATGTATAGGTGATAATATACATCCTTGCCTTGCTCCAGTAATAACATCGAACGGATCTTATAGTTTACCCTTGTGTTTAAGTTGAGAATTTTCGTCGGCATGTTACGATTTTCTAAAATTCTCCATAGATAGCTTCTATTGACACTGTCGAAGGCCTTCGTAAAGTCGATAAACGCTCGGTAAATACGAGTGCGGAATTCATTACATTGCTCTAATACTATTCTTACTAAGTTGATTAGATCAACACAAGAACGGTTTTCTCTAAACCCAAACTGATTTTCGCGGAGTGTAGAGGAAACTGCATCGGATATTCTGTTGAAAATTATACTACTTAGTATTTTGCAAGGAATTGGGAGAAGTGTAGTTATTGCAGTCTTTGGGGTCACCCTTTTTTGGTATTTTGACTAGTATACCTTTATTCCAAGAGGTTGGCAGAGCTTCTTCTTCCCATATTTTACGCACAAATGGGTGCCACAATCTCAACGATCCTTCAACATCACATAAAAGCATCTCCGCTGAAATATCTCCGCTGAGGTGGATAGAGGGAGTAGTAATATTTTTTTATCATATATAGTAGGAAAGGCTTCTGCAGGAAGTTTGTTCCACATTCGTTCTGAGCGGCCAAAGAACGAATTTCCTCTATATTGTGTTGTGCGATCCGCTGCCCAATCAACTATAAAGGAATGAACTCTTGTTGAGTTTCATGTACTATGAAGGAATGTACGGATTTCAGAAACAAGAACTCTAATTTCGTTCGAGCACATGCCATTGTAGTAGCGATGGAATAGTGAAACATAACAAACATTGTGTATTGTGTATTATAAATAACTTTGCATTCAGAATAAAAATTACTTAAAATTATACCACATACTATGACAGCTGTCATATACTTCAGACAGCTGTCACAGTATGTCTGCTCGCAGACTTCTTGATCTTTTTCGAAGTAAAAGGTTGCTAGTCGCTTAATAACCCTCTCCTTACTTGGAACCGGATGACATCTTAAAGACTCGCAAACTTTTGATGTCTTGCTCACTTTTCTTGAGTACATCGGTAACAGGTACCTCGCATTTCATCCCACAGTATGCGCTGTTTTCTTTACATGATTCTTACGAGACGCTGTGAAGCTTCCAGCATTATCTCGTTTGATGAAAGTAGGTAAAATGCCCAAAAAGTCCCAACTCAAACAATAAATTATTTTGAATTTAGCAACGCTCTTCCTAGCTTTTTGAGCATTTTTTCTTTTTGGAATTGAACAACTTAGGGTCTCTTTGGGCCACCTAAAGTAAGATCTTTCTGACTTTCCTTCACCATAGAATCCAGAGATCTCGTGAAGATCCTGTCTTGGTCTGACCGGGAGTTGAAATTACAATGATCTTAATTTCCAAATCAGAGTCAGGCTAGCTAGTAGGGATCTTAACTGTTTCGGGATCTAAACTAATTAGAGTCAGGCTAGCCCCAGTAGTATCAGTGTAGTCAGGCAGATCTGTTTAGCTGTCTTTTACCACTCTTGTACCTCAGCGGTAAAAGACCGCTAAACAGGTCTACCTAACTCTATTAATAACACTGAGACTAACTAATCTAACTCTGATCTGTTTTGATTCCGAATCAGTTAAGATCCCGACTGAGTCTGTCCTGGAGCTAAGATCACCATGATATCAAGTTTCGACTCAAAGTCAAGTGAGATATTTGCCAAGACAGGTCTTGGCAGATATCTCGCTTGACTCAGTGGTGTTTGAGAAATCAGGAGTTCCGTTGAGCCGCCATCTCTCCTAGGAGCGTTTGTATTAGTATATTATCGTGGAGTATACTTACTCGTATATTAAAAACCTGTTAAACTCAAAGGCTAAGAATTTTTTAGAATTCCATGCGCTTTGATCTTGAGCGCATAGTCTCCAATTTCGTAGGCCAAGCTTTGAAAGAATTTCCTCTACTTGGTGTTTCCATCAAAGTTTTGAACGTTCTCGTCTAACATTAGGGGATGGCCGTTTTGATTCTAATTTTAGCTTTTAAATAGTAACTGTTTTTCCCAGGAGTGGATTACCACCGTGCTATAGCAGGTTAGTTATACACATAGCATATCAGAGGTTACAAGTTCGATCACCTCGCAAAACCCACTTGAAAGAATAAATATTCCAAAAAAAGGCGGTTCACCTCATAACTCAGCTAGCCACTGGTTATTGAGCATTAGGCTATGTAAAACTTCTCTAACAAATGCATTTGCCGTTCGGAGCCAGAGTTAAAACGTAGGTCTCTTTCAATAAGTCTTAAAATAGAATCGGATGCAGCTCATTGTCTGAGAGAAGTACCCCTTTTTCCAATTGGAATAAGTTTAAACCATATGTTTATAGTTCTTATAGGAAAACTCGCTGCACACCTTAGCTCACTACATTAACGGGTATTAACGCTGTTCCCCGGATGATAACACGAGGTTGTCGGTGTCCACAGTTAAAAAGAAGGATAACCAAGATAAGTCTGGACTTACCAAGTTAAGACCAATCGGAACTGTTGCTTGGTGTCCAATATCACTCTTTGCACCTTTAAGCTTCCCAAACCGCGATGTGTTCTAATAAATCAAATACTCGTTTAAAACCGATAATAAAAGGTAACGAGGGATCGCCATTCAACCGTCTGCTCCTCAATAATCCTTAAGCAGTTGATGTGATCAATACATGATTTGTTTTGTCTTGTTCGCATCTTATCTGGTCCGGTAATGGTAGCTATGCGGCTGTGTAGAATATGCGCTATAAGATTGTTGAACGCGTTAAGAAGGGTAATTCCTCTCCATTTCGAACAAATTTTCCTTTTTTCTCCAGTTTTATAATTAGACTTCCTTTGAGATCATTTGGCAATATTTCATCAGACCAATATTTCGTTATCAGAGGCTTTAACAATATTGTTAATAGAGGTTTGTTAGATTTCAATAATTCGGGTATTATTCCATTAGGACCTGAAGACTTCCCAGATTTTAGCCGTCTGAGCTGTTACTTCTTGGAATGGTGGTGGTAACGTATCAAACTCAGTCGCATATTCGGTATATTTAGCTGGATTGGCTGTCCGCGGTTTTGAGTAATAATCTTCCCACAGTTTCATCTGTTGATCAGATCGCGCTGCTGACAGTTGGTTAAAGTGCGAAGAGAATGTAGATTAATAACAAGCCTTATCATCTGTGTTTCCGTTCAGATGATAACCTTCGCTTTATGTTAATATTTGTTGGACACAATAATTCGTATTTATTCTGTCTCTCAAATAAGATATGATGTGTGTTTTTAGCTTTGTCTAGATTTTTAGATAATCCTCCTGAAGAGATGGCCTAACCAATCATCGGAACGCGTCGAGGAAAGTTTTCCCCACCATTTTTTTTGTTTTATCAAAAAAACTATTTATTACAATAAAAAATAATTGTAATAAATTGGGATCTTAGTGCAATACACTACAGTAAAACTTTTTATTTAAATGTTTGATGTCCCATAATTTTTGAAAAAAACCCCTTTTTTAGAAAAAAAAAACTATATTGGATAAGTTTGTCAAACTGCATCGATCATGTGGTCATAAGCGAAAAAGTACAATGGATTTTCAGAGTCCACTTAATTCTCGTTTTTAAGTTCACTTAAGTGTTTAGTTAAATAGATGACCTTAACTATAGACATTCAACAATGGGTGACACGGTGTGCTGATGAAGTCCATAGCGGGACATAAAAGGCATCATTCCACACTGCTAATATATTTTTTTCACTATTCGTACTAATTATTTAATAAATTTAAAAAATGATTTATGACATGAGCCTAAAGCCCGACTCGAAATAACATTCTTCGATAGGCTTATAGTCATTATATCCTTTACCACCATATGTGGAAAGGGTATTATAAGTTTGTGCTGATGTATGTAACGCATAGAAATATGTCTCTTCGACCCGCCTTTTTAGTATACCAATAGGCTAAGAATCACTTTCTGAGTCGATTTACGATTTAGTACAGTTCTGTACTAGTCAGCTGTACGGCTGACTAGATCCCCATGTAAACCATGTAATCAAAGTACAAGTCGCAGTTCTTAAGACAATTTGATGAAATTTGGCACAGATACTTATATTGGTAGTGGGACCATGGTTATTCAAATTCGTCAAAATCGGTCAATTATTTATGGTACCTCCCATAGGTCCCACTTCCTTGAATTAACATATTGGATACAAATATCAATATATTTTCATGAAATTTAAAAAAAATACTGATTATGTAAATTAAAAGCAATGTACCGAATTTATTTAAAATCGGTCAACATTTGAATCCCATATAAACTCTTCTGTTAAAACGCCCTAAATGAGACAAAAATCACTTAAATGCACGTAGACTTGAAGATAATGAGAATTTTAAGCTTATTGCATACAACAACTGTAACCAATCTGCCGAATTTCAAGACATTCGGTCCACTTTTGACCCTAGCTCTCATATAAGTCCAAATGACAGAAACAGCTTAAATATATAAGTTTTGATAAAATTTTTATATGATGACAAAATTTAGCAAATATATGTCTCTATACAGGGAAATGTTCGGGCTTGAACGACTATAGCACTTTCTTACTTGTTTTTAAGATACGTTTAACTGATTAGAACCACCTCTTCAAATATTTCCAAATTTTAAATGTTTGTACTTAGGAGACCATAACTTGCTTGTAATTTTTAGTGACAACGAGTGTAATCAAACTGAAGCTTTCTTTTGAAATTTTCATTTTTGCCAAATTTATATCCTAAACTCACTTTAAACAAAGCAATTGTCATTTGTACACAAAAATGTCGTCAGTGAGTTTATACTAAAATATGTCAAATTTTATTTTGATGTTTTCAGATTATAGCTGTTAGCACTAGTTCTGACAGTTCCTGATACTTAAATAGTAAACCTCGTAGATCTAGGCTGTTTTGCATGTAATTAGAAAACTATTACAATTTTTAATATATAGAATCAGTTCTGGAAAATACAATCATTATATCATCATAAATGATAGGAAATTTTTGTAGTCAAGGAAATTTAAAAGTTTAAGTGCTCTATATGGTCGACCACAGTCCACCATTAATTATTTCAATATTTTTTTTGTATGATTTTCTGTAATTATGTTTTTGAAATTGTTTAATAGTAGATATGGCATATCGGAGTGTAATTGTGTCTACTTATTTATCTATGTATGCGTGTTCACATTTGTTTAAATGTGACTGTGTGTTGTATTGAATAAAACTAAAAACGAAAAAAATAATTATAATTCTGTAATTGACCATATTTATGGAATATTAATTATATTTGCCTTTTTGCAGTCTTCCATTTTTTGTTGCTGTGATAATTTATTGCGGTTATTCATTACTTTAATATAAATTGCCTATTTTATGGTTAAAGTTTTACTATTTTCAATATTTCTCTAGACATTAAAAATATAAAGCATTTGTCATATTTTCAGGTTAGTTTTGGTTAATTAATAACAATAAAAGTTTTATCGGTTAATAGCCTCAGGCTATGAAAAGGTAGATATTTAACTATTGTATGGCAAAGGTAAGAGCAAGATAAATGGCTCCAAAATTTGAATGGACTAAAAAGTTTTTAACACAATATCAAATTGAAAAATGTTTCAATACCTAAAATTAACAATAACCGTTTTTAATCGAACATTTTCAATTAATTTTGAGAACAATAAAAATATCCTAAACTTTTGGCAATTACAATTTTATATCTAATAAGTACTTGAGATATTCATTCCTTAAACATTTATTCAAAAATGTTTTTGTGTCCCAAAAAAATGTCATCATTTTCTATCGTTCCCTCTTAAAAATTCTAATTTAATTTAATATTATTTATGAGATGACATAATTCAAGTACGAACGCTTAAGTGCCAGAGGTAATAAACTTAAGAGTAAATATTTGAACAGTGAAAAAAGTAACTACCCCAAACAATATGAACTTGCTTTGTCATTTTAAGGGGATTGTGGGATACAAGTAGAAATATAAGATACCTACCGCTGCACTATAGGAATATCAGTGATAAGAGACAAAAAAGTGAAAGCTCTTAATCAGAAAAATGTTTCATAATTTATTACTTTTAAGATAGAAAGAAATTGTTGATTTTCAAGTGAAGAAGATTTTTAAGGTAAGAATTTGGTATATGTATTCGATACTAACCAAATAATATAGTCTGTCTAGACCGATCATATGATATCCTACACATCTGAAGTAATTATTAGTACAGTTCTTATCAACTGTCGCATATACAGGCTTAAAGTTAATCTCGATTTCTGGAAACCAAATTTATACGAGTCTAAAAATTTTTTATTTGAAAATTTTCTAAAGAATTTTTTTAAATGAAAAATTTTCTATAAAAAAATTTTTATATGAAAAATATTCTATAGAAATTTTTTATATGAAAAATTTTCTATAGAAATGTTTTATATGAAAAATTTTCTATAGAAATTTTTTATATGAAATTTCTTTAGAAAAATTTTTATATGACAAATTTTCTATAGAAATTTGTTATATGAAAAATTTTATATAGAAATTTATTATGTGAAAATTTTTTTTGTATGAAAAATTTTCTATAGGAATTTTTTATATGAAAAATTTTCTAAAGAAATTATTTGAATGAAAAAATTTCTATAGAAATATTATATGAACAATTTTCTAAAGAAATTATTTGAATGAAAAATTTTTTATACAAATTTTGTATATGTATAATTTTCTATATAAATTTTTAATAGAAAATTTTTATATACAAAAATTTCTATAGAAATTTTTATATGAAAAGTGTTGTATAAAAATTTTTTTATATAAAAATTTCGTATAAAAATTTTTTATATAAAAATTTCGTATAAAAATTTTTTTTAATAAAAATTTCGTATAAAAATTTTTTATATAAAAATTTCTTATAGAAATTTTTTTAGGAATTTTTTATATGGAAAATTTTCTATAGAAATTATTTGTATATTTATTTATAGAGACTTTTTATATGAAAAATGTTCTATAGAAATTTTTTTATATCAAAAATATTCTATAGAAATTTTTTTATATGAAAAATTTTCTACAGAAATTTTTTATATGAAAAATTTTCTATAGAAATTTTTTATATGAAAAATTTTCTATAGAAACTTTTTATATGAAAAATTTTCTATAGAAACTTTTTTATATGAAAAATTTTCTATAAAAGCTGTTTATATGAAAAAATTTCTATAGAAAATTTTTCATATAAAAAATTTTCTATAGAAAATTTTTCATATAAAAAATTTTCTATAGAAAATTTTTCATATAAGAAATTTTCTATAGAAATTTTTTATATCAAAAAATTAATGTAGAAATTCTTATACGAAAAATCTTCTATAGAAATCTTCTATAAAAATTTTCTATATAAATTTTTTATATAAAAAATTTTCTATAGAAATTTTTTGTATGAAAAATTTTCTATAGAAATTTTTTATATGAAAAATTTTCTATAGAAATTTTTTATATGAAAAATTTTCTATAAAATTTTTTTTGTAGGAAAAATTTTCTATAGAAATTTTTTATATGAAAAATTTTCTATAGAAATTTTTTATATAAAAAATTTTCTATAGAAATTTTTTTATGACAAATTTTTATATAAAAAATTTCTAAAGAAATTTTTTATAAGAAAAATTTAATATAGAAATTTTTTTGTATAAAAATTTTTTATATGAATAACACAGGCCTACAAATATTGGGGTCATGGAAGTTGTTGGAAAATGGAGGGTCATTTCCGAAGTAATTTTTTCCGTAGAATCCGAATCCGGGGTCCGAATTGCTCTATCACGTCAGGATTTTGAGATATTTGAGGTTTTTTACCCAAAAAATGGCGTTTTTGGCTACTTTTGAGGTTATGTACAGAAGAGACAAAATTTTTTGGGAGTTTTTTTTTAGTTGCATCTTATAGCACTACTCTTCCTCTTTCATTTAAGAGTCGCAGAGTTCAATTACGATTTTTCTACACCAAGTTACGTCAATTTGAAATTACGAGATATGTCCTATTAATTGCATGACCATTTGCATTGAATACGTTGAGGCAGACATTTGTCTACTGGGTATTTTCTCTTCAAAATTTTTACTTGGGGATTTTTGGGGTTACTGATTACGAATATGAAGTTGAGATATTAAAATTATCAAATTCAAGATGGCGGATTCAAAATGGCGTATAAAAATTTTGAATCCGCCATCTTGAATTTGATAATTTTAATATCTCAACTTCATATTCGTAATCAGTAACCCCAAAAATCCCCAAGTAAAAATTTTGAAGAGAAAATACCCAGTAGACAAATGTCTGCCTCAACGTATTCAATGCAAATGGTCATGCAATTAATAGGACATATCTCGTAATTTCAAATTGACGTAACTTGGTGTAGAAAAATCGTAATTGAACTCTGCGACTCTTAAATTAAAGAGGAAGAGTAGTGCTATAAGATGCAACTAAAAAAAAACTCCCAAAAAATTTTGTCTCTTCTGTACATAACCTCAAAAGTAGCCAAAAACGCCATTTTTTGGGTAAAAAACCTCAAATATCTCAAAATCCTGACGTGATAGAGCAATTCGGACCCCGGATTCGGATTCTACGCAAAAAATTACTTCGGAAATGACCCTCCACTTTTTGACAACAAAACCATGTTGGCCTGTGTAATTTTATATAGAAATGTTTGATATGAAAAATTTTTCTATAGAAATGTTGAAAAATTATGTTATGAAAAATTTTGTATAGAAATTTTTTATACGAAAAATTTTCTATAGAAATATTTTATATGACAAATATTCTATAAAAACTTTTTATATGAAAAATTTTCTATAAAAACTCTTAATATGCAAAATTTGCTATAAAAGCTGTTTATATGAAAAAATTTCTATAGAAAATTTTTCATATAAAAAATTGTCTATAGAAAATTTTTCATATAAAAATTTTCTATAGAAATTTTTTATATCAAAAAATTTCTATAGAAATTTTTATACGAAAAATCTTCTATAGAAATTTTTTATATAATTTTTTTATATGAAAAATTTTCTATAGAAATTTTTTAAATAAAAAACTTTCTATAATAATTTTTTTGAAAAATTTTCTATAAAAAGTTTTTATATGAAAAATATTTTATAGAAATTTTTTATATGAAAAATTTTCTATAGAAATTTTTTATATGAAAAATTTTCCATAGAGTATTTTTGTATGAAAAATTTTCTATAGAAAGTATTTATATGAAAAGTCTTCTATAGAAAGTATTTATATGAAAAATTTTCTATAGAAATTTTATATATGAAAAAATTTTATGTGGAAAATTTTATATAGAAATTTTTTTTTGAAAAATTGTCTATAGAAATTTTTTATATGAAAAATTTTCCATAGAATCTTTTATATGAAAATTTTCTATAGAAAGTATTTATATGAAAAATTTTCTATAGAAATTTTTTATATGAAAAATTTTCTATAGAAATTTTTTATATGAAAAATTTTCTATAGAAATTTTTTATATGAAAAATTTTCTATAGAAATTTTTTATATGAAAAATTTTCTATAGAAATTTTTTATATGAAAAATTTTCTATAGAAATTTTTTATATGAAAAATTTCATATAAAAAATTTCTATACAAATTTTGTAAATGAAAAATTTTTATATGGAAATTTTTATATAGAATTTTTTTTTTTAATTTTCTATAGAAATTTTTTATATGAAAAATTTTCTATATATATTTTTTGTATGAAAAATTTTCTTCAGAATTTTTTTTATATGAAAGATTTCCAATAGAAATTTTTTATATGAAAAATTTTCTATAGAAATTTTTTATATGAAGAATTTTCTATAGAAATTTTTTATACGAAAAATTTTCTATAGAAATTTTTATATAAAGAGTTTTCTATAGACATTTTTTATATTAAAAATTTTCTATAGAATTTTTTTTTATGAAAAATTTTCAATAGAAATTTTTTATAACAAATTTTTCATATAAAAAATTTCTGTAGACAATTTTTTAAGTGTAAAATTTTTATAGAAATTTTTTATATGAAAAATTTCTATAGAAAATTTTTCATATAAAAAATTTTAATAAAAAATTTTTTATATGAAAAATTGTTTATAGAAATTTTCTCATATAAAAAATTTTTATAAAAAATTTTTTATATGAAAAATTGTTTATAGAAATTTTCTCATATAAAAAATTTTTATAAAAAAATTCGAAGAAAAAACCCTAAAACTCAAAAACCTGTTGAGCAAGTTATAAGACATCTACTTCAACAGAAAGCTTATTAGGTCTATATTACAAATCAATGATCACTTTTTATAAAAGTTTGTTCAGTTAGTTTTTATTTGGCCAAAATAAAAAAGACCCATTTTTTCTCTTTTTAACTTAAGGTCCTAGGCGCCACGTATTAACGATGTCCGATTTGCCTCAAATTTTCATGATAAATGTTTTTCGTCAAATGTCACAGAAATCCGGGATTTATACAGTAACATTCTAGTAGTAGTCAGGTCCTAGTTCTAAATTTTCATTACCCAAAAAAATGTTTAAATCATATTACGAATTTTCTCTTCTTACCTTATATTCCTAAATTGTTTTATTCTTTTTCGTTTAAAAATGTTTTTACCTTATCCCTAACTTATTGCCTCACGTGCATTATTTACCGTCCGCACTACGAAATTAATGCTTTTTTGTAGGGGGAGATTTTTTTTTCTGTAAAGTCCCATTCTTTCTGTTTGTTATCTTTCGGTTTGCCAACACTTCAAAAACAAATAATTTCTGCGTTTATTCTCTTCAATTCACAATTCGTTTCAGTTGCAAAAGAAATGGAAGAAAATCATTTATATTGTGGCAAATCCCTGGAGATACATATATTTGACTTACGTTACGTGCCTCATGCTACTTGCCTCCGGAGTACTTTGTACTATTGAGTATTGTTTTTGCTTTGGCCTGACGTTTCTATGTTGATGTTTTAGTCGGATTTTTTGTTATTGTTGTTGTGTTTCTTTTTTTGGTATTTTAAGTTGGCTTTATCTTTGTGCAAATTAAAATGATAAATCGTTACGTCAAAGTAATACTTCAGCACTTTTTTTTGTTGTTCCTGAATATAGCAACATATTCTAAATCCAGCCACAAATCCTTAAAAGAATTTAGACAAACAATCATTGAGTCAACCTCCAACCATTCATCCAACTCCCAAATTCTCCCCCAGTTTCAAGCAATTTATAATTTTTTGATTATTTGTGTTAGTGTTTTGTTGCTGTTGTAAACAAATGATAACCTCCTTCAATTCAAATTCTTTGGAACTAAAGAGAATCCTTTAAAAAGGAAACAAAAATTTTATCTATTGTTTCGTTGTCAATTTTTTTGTTGGTTTTATTGGGTGATCCGTTGAATTTTTCAATGCCTGTAACCCTGTAGCATATAAGTACTAGCTACCTCTTTGTCTACTAGTATCCACAAAAGTGGTAAGAACGTTATACATTTTAGATATTTTATAAATATCGGTTCATAAAAAAATTTAGACTATATATAACGCCATTGTTGCCTTAAAAGTTGTTATAAGTTGTTAAAAATTTCTACTTCTTTGTCTATTAGTATTCACCAAAGTAATCGGTAAACTTAAGATACTTTTTATGTTTCACAACTTTTATATAGTATATCGTTTTATAACAAACCGTTGGGCAACGTGTCTTTTGTTGTTTTTGCATGTCCTTAGAAAATAATCAAACCTTTCAAAATCTTTTGTATTCCATCAAAATTTATTGTAATAAATTTTACAAACAATAAAAATAAGATGAATTGAATAAAAAAAAGATGCCCACAAAGAATTTTCCTTTACGTTTTTGGTTGTTTTGTGACGTTGCCCAGGGCAACTGCCTCGTGACAGGTGTACATTTCGTTTCTTGTTGTAAATAATTATTTTCGTAGAGTTTTGAGTTTCTTATCTATAATAGACACCTTAAATTAATGAACATGCCAAGGGTTTTTTGCAAAAAGAAATTGTAAAATAATTTTTAATCGGAGTTGGAGGGCGGTTTGATAATTTTTTTTTTCATTTTTATATCCATTGATTTAACGATGTCCTTCTGGGCCTCTGGGTGGCCGGCAGTCCATGTAAGGCTTTTTCAGACAGCAATCTAAAAGATATTCCTTATTAACAGAAAATTTTTGGATATAAAATTGATCGGCAAAAAAATATTTCTATTAAAAAATTTTTCGATATAAAAATTTTTTTTACAGACAATTTTTTCGATACAAAAATTTCTCTATAGAAAATTTTTTTGATATAAGAATTTCTTTATCGGAAATTTTTCAATATAAAAATTCTACTAACGAAAATTATATAAACATTTTTCTATAGAAAATTTTTCGAAATTAACATTTTTCTATAGAAAATTTTTCCATACATAAATATTCCGATAGAAAATTTTTCGATATAAAAATTTTATTATAACAAATTTTTCGATACAAAAATTTTTCTATAAAAATTTCTTTACAAAAAATTTTTTTATAGAAAGTTTTATAAAAAAAAATTCTACAGAAAATTTTTTTATATAAAAATGTTTCTACAGAAAATTTTTCGATATAATTTTTCTATAGAAAATTTTTCGATATACAAATTTTTTTATCGGAAAATATCGAACATTTTTTTATAGAAAAGTTTTTATATCGAAAAGTTTTCAATAGAAACATTTTTATATCGTAAAATTTTTATTAAAAAAATGTTATATTGAACAAGCTTCTACAGAACAATTTTACATCGAAAAATTTTCTATAAAAAAATTTTTATATTGAATAATTTTCTATATAAAAATTTGTATGTAAAAAAATTTTCTATAGAAAATGTTTCTGTAGAAAATATTTATATTGAAAAATTTTCTGCAGAAAAATTTCTATATCGAAAAATTTTCTTTAGAAATTTTTTTTATATCGAAAAATTTTCTTAAGAAAATTCTTTTTATATTGAAAAATTTTCTATGCAAAAATTCTTATATCGAAAAATTTTCTAAAGAAAAATTTTTATATTGAAAAATTTTCTAGAAAAATTTTTATATTGAAAAATTTTCTAGAAAAAATTTAAAATCGAAAAATTTTCTATAGCTAAATTTTAGTATAAAAAAATTTTCAATAGAAAAATTTTTATATCGAAAAATATTTATTTCGAAAAATTTTCTATAGAAAAATTTTTATATCGACAAATTTTCTATCGAAAAACTTTCTATTGAAAAATTTTTATATTAAAAAATTTTCTATAGAAAAATTTTTTATTGAAAAATCTTTATATCGAAAAATTTTCTATGGAACAATTTTTATATCGAAAAATTTTCTATAGAAAAATTTTTATAACGTAAAATTTTCTATAGTAAAATTGTTTTGTCAAAAAATGTTCTATAGTAAAATTTTATTATCGAAAAATTTTCTGTAAAAAATTTTTTATTTCAAAAAATTTTCTATAGAAAAATTTTAATGTCGAAAAATTTCCTATAGAAAAATTTTTTATATTGAAAAATTTTCTATAGAAAAATGTTTATATCGAAAAATTTTCTAAAGAAAAATGTTAATATAAAAAAATTTTCTATAGTAAAATTGTTTTGTCAAAAAATGTTCTATGAAAAAATTTTTATATCGAAAAATTTTCTACAAAAAAATTTTAACATCTGAAAATATTTCATAAAAAAATTTTTATATCGGAAAGTTTTGTATAGAAAAATTTTCTATTGAAAAATTTTAATATCGAAAAATTTTCTATAGAACAATTTTTATATCAAAAAATTTTCATAAAAAAAATTTTGTATCGAAATATTTTCTAAAGAAACAATTTTTATCGAAAAATTTTTGTATCGATAAATTTTCTATAGAAAAATTTTCGTTTCTTTAGAAAAATTTTTATATCGAAAAATTTTCTATAGGAAAGGTTTTATATAGAAAAATTTTTTATATAGATAAATGTTTTATAGAAAAATTTTTATATCGAACAATTTTATATTGAAAAATTTTTTATAGCAAAATATTTATATCGAAAAATGTTCAACAAAAAAAAAAAAAAAAATAAATTACATAGAAAAATTTTTTAAAGAATAATTTTTGTATCGAAGAATTTTTAGTATAAATGATAAAAATTAAGTGAATATTTTTGTTCCCTGTGGTACGAAATAATTATTATCAAAAACGTTTCACTTTCATTAATTTAATCTTTTGTAAAAGTATGTTAATGAATTTATAATATTTGACGATTTTATTATAATTCAAGAAAAGTTTATTTTCGAAATCTTTTATCATTCTTATCTTTTAAAGTAATTTTTAAATTTTAAAATAAGATAAGAAATAGCAAAAATATTCACAAGAAAATAGTTGCAATAGTTTTTAGAATTTCAAGATTGGAACATCAAAAGATGAATTTTTATCTGATAATATTATGGACTTTTCTGTTTATCATACTGGGCTATTTGAAAGTGAAATTTTCCTATTGGAAAGTGAAAGGTGTTAAGCAATTGAGGAACCCGTTTCTTATAGGAAACTTCTTGAGACTAAAATCCATGAATCATGCTAAACTGTTGCAAGAGGTTTATGATTTATACAAGGGGAAAGTCAAAATAGCCGGTATTTATTTATTTACCAAACCTGTAGCTGTAATATTGGACTTGGATGTGGTAAAGGCCATATTAATCAAAGATTTCAATAACTTTGGAGATCGCATGGAGTATAAGAATAACCATGATATCTTATCATCACATTTGTTTAATGTTGAAAAGTCGACATGGAAGCCGCTGAGACAAAAACTATCGCCTACGTTTACCTCGGGTAAAATGAAATTCATGTTTCCCACTATAAGTCAGCTAACGCAAGAGTTAAAAGAGGCTTATGAGAGAAGTTTATTGGAATATGGAGAGGCAGGTGTTGATGTTACAGATCTTAGCGCCCGTTATTCCACAGATGTAGTGGGTACTTGTATTTTTGGACTAGACTGTAGTAGCCTTAAAGATCCGAATGTAGAATTTAGACAAATAGCATCACAAGTTTTAGGACGCACCAATTTCAATATACGTTGGCATTTGTTTAAGGTGACTTATGTGAAGGTGATGAAATTTTTGGGTACCCGAAGGTACCCAGAATTTATTGAAAAATATTTCATTAATTTAACCCGGGAATCGGTTCTAGGACGTGAAAGGAGTCAAGCCAAAAGAAATGATTTTCTTAATCTCTTAATAGATTTGAAAAATACTAAAGATGAAAATGGTGAACCTTCTCTTACCAAAGATCAAATGTCGGCCCAACTTTTTGTATTCTTTGTGGCGGGTTTTGAGTCATCTGCTACAAATATGAGTTTTGTGCTTTACGAATTGGCTAGACATCCCGAAATACAGCAGAAAGTGAGGGAAGAGATTTTGAAAGTTCTAAAAAAATATAATAATGAATTGACTTATGAAGGAATGATGGAAACGCCATATTTGGAACAAGTAATACTAGGTAAGTTCTGAAAAATCTTTAAAATAAAAATGTTCCCTTTTTTAATTAAAACCTTTTCTAGAAACCATGCGCCTCTATCCCATTCTAACCTTTATACAACGTGTTGCCCATAATGAATATCAAATACCTGATACCCACATAACTCTGGATAATGGAACTTCAGTTTTCATACCCGTCAGAGCCATACATTTGGATCCTCAAATCTATGAAAGTCCTTTAGAGTTTAAGCCAGAACGCTTCAGTCAACAACAAACGGTTAGACGACATCCCCAATCGTTCTTGGGTTTTGGTGATGGTCCCCGTAATTGTATTGGGTTTCGATTTGGCCTCATGCAAAATCGCATTGGTCTGGTGACACTTTTAAAAAATTTCAAGTTTTCGACTTGCTCAAATACCTGTAAGAACATAAGATTTTCAGATCATAGTCTGATTAATGTTCCAGCCCATAGTGTTAAGTTGAAGGTAGAAAAGTGGTAAAAATAATAAACGAAATTTTTCTCAAGAAAATTTTTTGAAATGGATTTTTTTTAAGTTAATTTTTTGATATCAGAAAAATTAAAAAATTTGCATTTACGATTTTCATAGATTTTCCTCTTATAGAAAATTTTTGAAGAAAAATCTTTTTTATAGAAAACGTTTCAATAGAAATATTTTTGATATAATTTTTTTTAATAAAAAATTTTACGATATCAATTTTTTTACAGAAATTTTACTGATTAAAATATTTTTAAGTAGAAACTTTTACATTAAAAATTTATGACAATATCTTTCTAGAAAAAACTTGTCAATAAAAGTATTATTCTACAGCATTTTTTTCCATATAGGAAATTTTTCGATAAAATATTTTTCTTTCAAAATTTTCTATAGAAAATTAAAAAAAAAAAACAAAATATTTCTCTATAAAAAATTTTTCCAACAAATTATTTTTCCATAGAAAATATTTTTTGATAAAAATGTTTTTAGAAAAATATTTTTCTACAGAAAATTTTTTGATAAAAAGGTTTAAAAAGGTTTATCAAAAATTTTTGCTACATCAAACATTTAATTAAAAAGTTTTACTGTAGTATATTGCACTAAGATCCCAATTTATTACAATTATAGCACTTTTGTCTTAGTCGGCAAAAAAGCAACAACAAATGTGTGGAAAATAAGGAAATGATAAAACTGAAAAATACTTGTGTGTTTCTGTTCAGATAATAATCTTCGCTTTATGTTGATATTTGTTGGACACAATAATAATTCGTATCTATTTTGTCCCTCAAATTATACATAATGTGTGGTTTTCGCTCTGTTTAGAATTAAGAATAATCCTCCTGATGAGGTGGCCTAAGCAATCATCGAAACGCGTCGAGGAAAGGGTTCCCCACATAAATTTTTTGGTTTTATCAAAAAACTATTTATAACAATAATAAATAATTGTAATAAATTAAGATTTTAGTGCAATACACTACAGTAAAACTTTTATATAAAATGTTTGAAGTCCCAAAATTTTTGATAAACCTTTTTAAAAAAATATTTTTCTATAGAAAAATTTTTGATAAAAATATTTTTCTATAGAAAAATTTTTGATAAAAATATTTTTCTATAGAAAAATTTTTGATAAAAATATTTTTCTATAGAAAAATTTTTGATAAAAATATTTTTCTATAGAAAAATTTTTGATAAAAATATTTTTCTATAGAAAAATTTTTGATAAAAAAAACTTTTCTATAGAAAAATGTTTGATACTAATATTTTTCTATAGAAAAATTGTTGATAGAAATATTTTTCTATAGAAAAATTTTTGACAAAAATATTTTTCTATAGAAAAATTTTTGATAAAAATATTTTTCTATAGAAAAATTTTTGATAAAAATATTTTTCTATAGAAAAATTTTTGATAAAAATATTTTTCTATAGAAAAATTTTTGATAAAAATATTTTTCTATAGAAAAATGTTTGATAAAAATATTTTTCTATAGAAAAATTTTTGATAAAAATATTTTTCTATTGAAAAACTTTTGATAAAAATATTTTTCTATAGAAAAATTTTTGATAAAAATATTTTTCTATAGAAAAAGTTTTGATAAAAATATTTTTCTATAGAAAAATTTTTGATAAAAAAATTTTTCTATAGAAAAATTTTTGATAAAATTATTTTTCTATAGAAAAATTTTTGATAAAATTATTTTTCTATAGAAAAATTTTTGATAAAAATATTTTTCTATAGAAAAATTTTTGATAAAAATATTTTTCTATAGAAAAATTTTTGATAAAATATTTTTCTATAGAAAAATTTTTGATAAAAATATTTTTCTATAGAAAAATTTTTGATAAAAATATTTTTCTATAGAAAAATTTTTGATAAAATTATTTTTCTATAGAAAAATTTTTGATAAAAATATTTTTCTATAGAAAAATTTTTGATAAAAATATTTTTCTATAGAAAAATTTTTGATAAAATATTTTTCTATAGAAAAATTTTTGATAAAAATATTTTTCTATAGAAAAATTTTTGATAAAAATATTTTTCTATAGAAAAATTTTTGATAAAAATATTTTTCTATAGAAAAATTTTTGATAAAAATATTTTTCTATAGAAAAATTTTTGATAAAAATATTTTTCTATAGAAAAATTTTTGATAAAAATATTTTTCTATAGAAAAACTTTTGATAAAAATATTTTTCTATAGAAAAATGTTTGATAAAAATATTTTTCTTTAGAAAAATTTTTGATAAAAATATTTTTCTATAGAAAAATTTTTGATAAAAATATTTTTCTATAGAAAAACTTTTGATAAAAATATTTTTCTATAGAAAAATTTTTGATAAAAATATTTTTCTATAGAAAAATTTTTGATAAAAATATTTTTCTATAGAAAAATTTGTGATAAAAATATTTTTCTATAGAAAAATTTTTGATAAAAATATTTTTCTCTAGAAAAATTTTTTGATAAAAATATTTTTCTATAGAAAAATTTTTGATAAAATTATTTTTCTATAGAAAAATTTTTGATAAAATTATTTTTCTATAGAAAAATTTTTGATAAAAATATTTTTCTATAGAAAAATTTTTGATAAAAATATTTTTCTATAGAAAAATTTTTGATAAAATATTTTTCTATAGAAAAATTTTTGATAAAAATATTTTTCTATAGAAAAATTTTTGATAAAAATAGTTTTCTATAGAAAAATTTTTGATAAAAATATTTTTCTATAGAAAAATTTTTGATAAAAATATTTTTCTATAGAAAAATTTTTGATAAAAATATTTTTCTATAGAAACATTTTTGATAAAAATATTTTTCTATAGAAAAATTTCTGATAAAAATATTTCTGAATAGAATATGTTTTGATAAAAATATTTTTCTGTAGAAAAATTTTTGATGAAAATATTTTTTCTATAGAAAAATTTTTGATGAAAACATTTTTCTATAGAAAACTTTTTGATAAAAATATTTTTCTATAGAAAATTTTTGTTAAAAATATTTTTCTATAGAAAATTTTTTGATAAAAATATTTTTCTATTGAAAAGTTTTTGATAAAAATATTTTTCTATAGAAAATTTTTTGATAAAAATATTTTTCTATAGAAAAGTTTTTGATAAAAATATTTTTCTATAGAATAATTTTTGATAAAAATATTTTTCTATAGAAAATTTTTCGATAAAAATATTTTTCTATAAAAAATTTTTTGGTAAAAATTTTCTATAGGAAATTTGTTGATAAAAATATTTTTGTATAAAAAATATTTGAATTAAATGTTTTGTAATAGAAAATTATTCTTTCACTTTAAAAGTTAGGTTTAAAGGTTTTTGTTAACTTTTGTCGCAGCTTTCTCTACCTCCTAATTAGGGTTGCCAGTCAGGCTGGATTCGACTGGATTGTCCAGCTTTTTTAGTGCTTGTCCAGTGTCAAGCTAAAATTAAATTTGTCCAGCTAAAAGGTGAAGAATTTAATTTTTTATATTTTTAAAGATAACGAACGCAAAAGTGTATTTTTCTCTTTTTTACTACGTGATTTATTTGTTGATTAATTGATTACTTGATCAAGTTAATTTTGTCATAAAATTACCCTCTATCAAATTTCCCCATTGTATTTACTTTACTTAAATGGCCTATATTTACAACCTGTTAAAGCCAAAGGTCGAGCATATTTTAGAATTCTAATTCTTCAATTTCGTAGGTCAAGCTTTAAAAGATTTTCCTCTACTTCTACTTGGCCTTTGCATCGAATTTTCGTACGTCCTCTTTTACGAGTTCATTTTGGATCGTTTTTGAATACTTTTCTTGCAGGAGTATTTTTATCCATTCGCACAACATGTCCTAGCCAACGCAGCCGTTGCTGTTTGATGCGTTTTACTATGTTGATATTCATGGTTTATTCGATGTCGATATTCATTGTTGGTGCAAACTGGTCCAACGATTTTCGTAGAATCTTTCTTTCAAAAACTCAAAGAATAGCTTCATCTGCTTGTGCAAGTGCCCATGATTCAGCACCATATAATAACACGGGTAGTAAAAGCGATTTATAGAGCCTGTCTTTAGTTCTAACAGAAAGAGCTTTATTTCTTAACTGCCTGCTTAAGCCAAAATATCATCTGTTGGCAAGTATGATTCTACGTTTGATTCCGAAACTTATATCGTTATTTATGTTCGCGGCTGTACAAAGGTAAACAAATTCCTTAACAACTTCGAAGTTTTAGTTCTCAACGATCACATGTGGTCCAACTCTTCTGAACTTTCTGTTTGTAGAAACCATCAATTTTATTTTTGATTCATTGACAACTAGACCCATTTTATTAGATTTCTTCTCGATACGTGAAAAGGCGGCAGCTACCTCATGCACTGTGTGAGGTACTATTTCAGGTAACACAATATTGAAGAGATCGCATGACAAACTATCGCCTTGTCTGAATCCCCGTTTAGTTATGAAGGACTCCGAGAGGCTCTTACTTATTTTAACTGTTGAGGTTGTATCCGTTTATGTCATTCTGCATGTCTGCCAAACTTATAAATCTATAATTGGCCCATACATATCTAATTTGTTTGTGGACTGAACAAAGAAGACAATCGACAGGCATACGTTCTTCTAACTATATGGTTTTTATAAGCTGGGACATAAATGATTAACAACTCCCACCTCCTGCCTTAAAAAGCTCTGCCGGCAAACCATTGGCATCCGCAGATTTATTACTTTTCAGTTATTGTAATTCTAACCTCATTTTGATTTGTTCGGACATGTCATCTTGTCTACTTTCATTTGGTACTTACAATTTGCAAAATTTATTAATGTCCAGCTAATTTTTGGGTTGTCAAGCTTTTTTTTGCCTTATGTCCAGCTTTTTCCGGGTTTGTGTCTGGCAACCCTACTCCTAATACATCTAGTAAATAACACAAGGAAATATTATAAGTCAATTTCCAACTTTGATCCCATAGGCAAACATCATCTTCTATGATGCTACATGACAAGATAATGTTCTTACCTCTTGTCTATGCTAATAATCCTCTTGAGTACCAAATATCCTTAATAAAATATAATTTTATTTTCCTATACAAATAAAAGTGACTTAACATACTTAAGTGGCCATTATACCAAATACTCATCCCAAAATTATTTAAGCCAGTAAAAAAATTGTATAAGTTCCTAAATTTCAAAAAATGTCACAATTCATGCTGTGTATGACCAAAGTAAATAAATAAGAGACATGCAAAAACGTGTCCTGAAAATTCCTTTACGTAAATAATGTCTAAAATAAACATTTTATCTTTTAAATACAAGAAAAAGCAGGAGTCATTTTTCTGTAGTTCCCATTCCACTTACAAAATAAGGTATCGCTTTTCAAAAATTATCTCTTTAGGATTTGATAGACTCGAACTGACAAAACAAAATTATTTGAAAATAGTATAATTTAAAAAAAAAAGGAACGAAATGGGGGTGATTTAATAATGATGGACTTTTTTTAGTCGGATGAGTTTTTATTTTGGGGTTTTTATCTTTTCAGCAAAACTTAAAGTGGAATTATGGAAAATGTTACAAATTTGATTGTATGTATTTTTATTTTAAAATAAAATTTAAAGGATTTTATAGAATTATCATATCCACATGTTTTAAAGGAAATGTTAAAGTAATAAAAGAATTGTTAATGTTCTATATACATTAAGGTGGGTCAAAAAGTATTTAAAAAAATATACCAAAAATGTTGATACATCCATATATGAAATATTTAATATTTTAAAAGATAACACAAAATTCAACTTTTGCCGTTGCATTTAATCACCACTTAATTTTTACTATTTTTTATGGTCTTATGATTTTAAAAAAGATCGAAATTAGATGTTATTTAATTTCTTCGATTTTTATATCTTTTACATTATATTGTATATGATGTCGTCAATAATCATCCGACAATCGATAAATATCATCAAATAATCATCAATCAATCGTCAAACAACCATCAAAGAGTAGTCAAAAATCGTTTAACAATAAAAAAATCGTCAAACAATCATAAAACAATCATCAAACAGTTATCAAAAAACCCTCAAGAGCCTCTAAACAATCGTCAATAAAATCCACAAATAGTCATCAGTCATTGGTCATCAATTATCAAACAATCATCAAACAATCGTCAAACAATCATCAAACTTTTGTTAGATAATTGTCAAAAAACTTTAACTTCTCATCAAACAATCATCAAATAACAGCCAATCAATCGTCAACAATATTTGAAGAATCAAAAAATCAGTAAACAATTCTCAAACAACCATCAGTAGTTAAAAATTTTCAAAAATCTTCAAACAACCGTGTAACAATCGATAGTCAATCGTCAAACAATTGTCGTACAATAATTAAATATCAAGAAAAAGTCGTCAAACAATCATCATACAATCGTCAAACAGTTATCAAACAATCATCAAACAGTCATCAAAAAATTATTAAAAACCTTCCACTAATCATCAAACGACCGTCAAACAAGAATTTAACAATCAGTAAAAATCATCAAACAGTCGTAAAAGGAATGTCAAAAATCTTCCTTTAATCATCAAAAAATCGTCAATAGCCATCAAACAATCGACAATAGCCATCAAACAATCGACAAACAATTATCAACTAATTGTCATGCTATCGCCAGTCAACCTTTAAATCATTATCAAACAATCATCAAACATTACCATTATACGTGCAGACATTTTCCGATTGAAGATAAATCAAAAAAGTGTTACTTTTTTCTTTCAGTAAGAACTTAAAAGATAAATCAAAAAAGTGGCGGGTCAAATTATTTTTCATAAAAACTGAATTATTACTAACGTTAAAGAAAAAAATAATTGAAATCCGTGCAGACATTTTTTTAATTTTTGATAAACTAAAAAAATGGCAGTAAACGTGGGTTTGGTCAATCGGTTTTATAAGAAAAAATGTCCAAATCGGTCCAGCCGTTCTCAGCTGATCCAATTTTAAAGAAAAGGTTAAAATCTTCCTGCTTTGTTGATCCGCATTAGGTCCATTTTAACGCCCTCCTTGACAAATTTTGACGCCATCCTTGCTCCATTTTCAAAAAAAAAAAATTGTAAAACTATATCATATAGTAAAAAACTATTCTTATTTAAATTTAGTAAAAGGGATTTAAGACACATTAATAGTGGGCGTTAATGTAGGCATGGTCAAATTTTATTTCTGTAAAAATTTAAACTGAATTACTACAAATGTTTAAGAAACAATTTTCCTATTTGAGATAAATCGAAAAACGTGAGCTTAAAGGTGGGTGTGGCGAATTTCTCCTTATTCCTACATTTTTTGGACTATGACAAACATTAAGAAAAAAATCTGCCCAAATCGCAGTTTCAAAAAAAAAAAAAAAAAAAAAATCTTGCCCATTTTTGTATATTTTCAAAATATACAAAAGTCTTAAAGCCATCCTATAGTAAGAAGATATTCACATTTAAAATTTCACTTTATTCGCGTTTTGATCTTATATAAATGTATTTCATTCATATTCGAGGTATTCAATATTTGCTTTATATGGGAGGGGTCACGCCCATTTGAGATTCCAAAAAAATCTAAGCCTGTATATAACAAATGATAAAAAACGGACGAGAACATAAATTTTTAGGTGGAAAATATCCTACGTGGCGTCGACATTTCCTCACGTGAGCTGAATTTTTTTTTTTTAATATAAATAATAGTCCGATGGAGCCAAATCGGTTAAATACTGTGGATGCGACAGCAATAAGAAACCTAATTCTTTGATTTAAGCTGTAATTGTGATGCTCTTGTGGGCAGGTATATTGTTTTGAAAAAATAATGTTTTGTTTCGCTTCATGTGAGGCCGTCTTGCAGAAATTTCGGCCATTAATAATATTTCTGAAGAAAGTCTCAATTTCGGAAAGCTGGTCGGAATAATCGGCCGATATTGACTTATTAATAGTAATAGAAATAGGCCAAACACTAGGAAACCTTCAATGTCCCATTTGCAAGTAGAGATTGAGATTTTGATGCCATATGAAGGTGAAAGATATGCCCCGTCGACCAACATATAAGTTTTCTCTAATTTGAGTTTCGAAGTGTGTAAAATGATTCGATAAGAAAAACTGCTAAATCCACTAATAGAACATTTTTTTAAGAAAAACTGCTAAATCCAGTATAACGTACTATAACTTAAAATATATGTAATACGTTTTTTGTCTCTCCTGTAAATTTTTCTAAAAGTGAGTTAGCAGGTTTTCATATTTAGCCCACAAAGTGTTAATTTCGTTGTTAGTCCATCAAGTGATAATGGTAAAAATAGAAACTCACTTTTGAATTAGTAATTGAATAAAATACAAAACCCAATTTATTATGATAGTCAAACACTTTTATTATTGATTTATCCTTATAATTACAAATATAAATGTTTGAGAATTTTATTAAATAAAATCTAATAACTCTTTAACATAATTTTTAAACAATTACTAAATTATTTTTTTAACAAACCAACATTTATCAAATTTTCGAGTTCATGACACTGGAATTATTGCGACTGCCATGAAAGCTGACTCTGCATATCCTTGACAAATTAAGCAATCGCTTGCTTTTTTATTATTTTCGTTAAAGTATATAAAATAAGTAAAAATTATAGCATGGAAAACAAAACACAAGCCGCAACAATAATTAAACTTATTCATATCTAAGAGCATAACTCTTTCCACGAAGGGCGGTGGAGAGGTGCCTAAAGGGAGCTACAATATATACTTGAAACTAACTGCGATACCCGTGAATATGATGGATGATTGAATGGCATATAACATATTTCTACAAGCATATGTACTCGTATGTGTTGATGTTTTAATGTCTATGTTTCTTTCTGCGTTTCTTTTTATTATTTTGAGTTTAAAATGTATTAAAGTTTGTTAAAGAACTTCCGGTATTTTATATCACGTCTACAGCAACAAAATTTTTCTACACAAATTCATGTCTATGAATATGTTAGAGTTTGTATTAGTGTTTGTGTGAATGTGTGTGTTTTGTTTGTGAAAATTATTAAAATGTTTATGGATGTGTTGGATTGTGTGTTTATCATAAGTGCTCTTTACTATTGCTACAATTATAAAGAGAGAACAGTGGATTTGAAATTGAAAAAATTCTCATAAAAATAGGAAATTTTTGAAAAAATTCCTATAAAAATAGGAAATTTTTGAAAAAATTCCTATAAAAATAGGAAATTTTTAAAAAATTTCCTATAAAAATAGGAAATTTTAAAAAAATTTCCTATAAAAATAGGAAATTTTGAAAAAAATTCCTATAAAAATAGGAAGTTTTAAAAAAATTTCCTATAAAAATAGGAAATTTTTAAAAAATTTCCTATAAAAATAGGAAATTTTTAAAAAATTTCCTATAAAAATGGGAAATTTTTAAAAAATTTCCTATAAAAATAGCAAATATTTAAAAAATTTCCTATAAAAATAGCAAATATTTAAAAAATTTCCTATAAAAATAGGAAATTTTTGAAAAATTTCCTATAAAAATAGGAAATTTTTGAAAAATTTCCTATAAAAATAGGAAATTTTTGAAAAATTTCCTATAAAAATAGGAAATTTTTGAAAAATTTCCTATAAAAATAGGAAATTTTTGAAAAATTTCCTATAAAAATAGGAAATTTTTGAAAAATTTCCTATAAAAATAGGAAATTTTTGAAAAATTTCCTATAAAAATAGGAAATTTTTGAAAAATTTCCTATAAAAATAGGAAATTTTTGAAAAATTTCCTATAAAAATAGGAAATTTTTGAAAAATTTCCTATAAAAATAGGAAATTTTTGAAAAATTTCCTATAAAAATAGGAAATTTTTGAAAAATTTCCTATAAAAATAGGAAATTTTTGAAAAATTTCCTATAAAAATAGGAAATTTTTGAAAAGTTTCCTATAAAAATAGGAAATTTTTGAAAAGTTTCCTATAAAAATAGGAAATTTTTGAAAAATTTCCTATAAAAATAGGAAATTTTTGAAAAATGTCCTATAAAAATAGGAAATTTTTGAAAAATGTCCTATAAAAATAGGAAATTTTTGAAAAATTTCCTATAAAAATAGGAAATTTTTGAAAAATTTCCTATAAAAATAGGAAATTTTTGAAAAATTTCCTATAAAAATAGGAAATTTTTGAAAAATTTCCTATAAAAATAGGAAATTTTTGAAAAATTTCCTATAAAAATAGGAAATTTTTGAAAAATTTCCTATAAAAATAGGAAATTTTTGAAAAATTTCCTATAAAAATAGGAAATTTTTGAAAAATTTCCTATAAAAATAGGAAATTTTTTAAAAATTTCCTATAAAAATAGGAAATTTTTGAAAAATTTCCTATAAAAATAGGAAATTTTTGAAAAATTTCCTATAAAAATAGGAAATTTTTGAAAAATTTCCTATAAAAATAGGAAATTTTTGAAAAATTTCCTATAAAAATAGGAAATTTTTGAAAAATTTCCTATAAAAATAGGAAATTTTTGAAAAATTTCCTATAAAAATAGGAAATTTTTGAAAAATTTCCTATAAAAATAGGAAATTTTTGAAAAATTTCCTATAAAAATAGGAAATTTTTGAAAAATTTCCTATAAAAATAGGAAATTTTTGAAAAATTTCCTATAAAAATAGGAAATTTTTGAAAAATTTCCTATAAAAATAGGAAATTTTTGAAAAATTTCCTATAAAAATAGGAAATTTTTGAAAAATTTCCTATAAAAATAGGAAATTTTTGAAAAATTTCCTATAAAAATAGGAAATTTTTGAAAAATTTCCTATAACAATAGGTAATTTTTGAAAAATTTCCTATAAAAATAGGAAATTTTTGAAAAATTTCCTATAAAAATAGGAAATTTTTGAAAAATTTCCTATAAAAATAGGAAATTTTTGAAAAATTTCCTATAAAAATAGGAAATTTTTGAAAAATTTCCTATAAAAATAGGAAATTTTTGAAAAATTTCCTATAAAAATAGGAAATTTTTGAAAAATTTCCTATAAAAATAGGAAATTTTTGAAAAATTTCCTATAAAAATAGGAAATTTTTGAAAAATTTCCTATAAAAATAGGAAATTTTTGAAAAATTTCCTATAAAAATAGGAAATTTTTGAAAAATTTCCTATAAAAATAGGAAATTTTTGAAAAATTTCCTATAAAAATAGGAAATTTTTGAAAAGTTTCCTATAAAAATAGGAAATTTTTGAAAAGTTTCCTATAAAAATAGGAAATTTTTGAAAAGTTTCCTATAAAAATAGGAAATTTTTGAAAAATTTCCTATAAAAATAGGAAATTTTTGAAAAATTTCCTATAAAAATAGGAAATTTTTGAAAAATTTCCTATAAAAATAGGAAATTTTTGAAAAATTTCCTATAAAAATAGGAAATTTTTGAAAAATTTCCTATAAAAATAGGAAATTTTTGAAAAATTTCCTATAAAAATAGGAAATTTTTGAAAAATTTCCTATAAAAATAGGAAATTTTTGAAAAATTTCCTATAAAAATAGGAAATTTTTGAAAAATTTCCTATAAAAATAGGAAATTTTTGAAAAATTTCCTATAAAAATAGGAAATTTTTGAAAAATTTCCTATAAAAATAGGAAATTTTTGAAAAATTTCCTATAAAAATAGGAAATTTTTGAAAAATTTCCTATAAAAATAGGAAATTTTTGAAAAATTTCCTATAAAAATAGGAAATTTTTGAAAAATTTCCTATAAAAATAGGAAATTTTTGAAAAATTTCCTATAAAAATAGGAAATTTTTGAAAAATTTCCTATAAAAATAGGAAATTTTTGAAAAATTTCCTATAAAAATAGGAAATTTTTGAAAAATTTCCTATAAAAATAGGAAATTTTTGAAAAATTTCCTATAAAAATAGGAAATTTTTGAAAAATTTCCTATAAAAATAGGAAATTTTTGAAAAATTTCCTATAAAAATAGGAAATTTTTGAAAAATTTCCTATAAAAATAGGAAATTTTTGAAAAATTTCCTATAAAAATAGGAAATTTTTGAAAAATTTCCTATAAAAATAGGAAATTTTTGAAAAATTTCCTATAAAAATAGGAAATTTTTGAAAAATTTCCTATAAAAATAGGAAATTTTTGAAAAATTTCCTATAAAAATAGGAAATTTTTGAAAAATTTCCTATAAAAATAGGAAATTTTTGAAAAATTTCCTATAAAAATAGGAAATTTTTGAAAAATTTCCTATAAAAATAGGAAATTTTTGAAAAATTTCCTATAAAAATAGGAAATTTTTGAAAAATTTCCTATAAAAATAGGAAATTTTTGAAAAATTTCCTATAAAAATAGGAAATTTTTGAAAAATTTCCTATAACAATAGGTAATTTTTGAAAAATTTCCTATAAAAATAGGAAATTTTTGAAAAATTTCCTATAAAAATAGGAAATTTTTGAAAAATTTCCTATAAAAATAGGAAATTTTTGAAAAATTTCCTATAAAAATAGGAAATTTTTGAAAAATTTCCTATAAAAATAGGAAATTTTTGAAAAATTTCCTATAAAAATAGGAAATTTTTGAAAAATTTCCTATAAAAATAGGAAATTTTTGAAAAATTTCCTATAAAAATAGGAAATTTTTGAAAAATTTCCTATAAAAATAGGAAATTTTTGAAAAATTTCCTATAAAAATAGGAAATTTTTGAAAAATTTCCTATAAAAATAGGAAATTTTTGAAAAATTTCCTATAAAAATAGGAAATTTTTGAAAAATTTCCTATAAAAATAGGAAATTTTTGAAAAATTTCCTATAAAAATAGGAAATTTTTGAAAAATTTCCTATAAAAATAGGAAATTTTTGAAAAATTTCCTATAAAAATAGGAAATTTTTGAAAAATTTCCTATAAAAATAGGAAATTTTTGAAAAATTTCCTATAAAAATAGGAAATTTTTGAAAAATTTCCTATAAAAATAGGAAATTTTTGAAAAATTTCCTATAAAAATAGGAAATTTTTGAAAAATTTCCTATAAAAATAGGAAATTTTTGAAAAATTTCCTATAAAAATAGGAAATTTTTGAAAAATTTCCTATAAAAATAGGAAATTTTTGAAAAATTTCCTATAAAAATAGGAAATTTTTGAAAAATTTCCTATAAAAATAGGAAATTTTTGAAAAATTTCCTATAAAAATAGGAAATTTTTGAAAAATTTCCTATAAAAATAGGAAATTTTTGAAAAATTTCCTATAAAAATAGGAAATTTTCGAAAAATTTCCTATAAAAATAGGAAATTTTTGAAAAATTTCCTATAAAAATAGGAAATTTTTGAAAAATTTCCTATAAAAATAGGAAATTTTTGAAAAATTTCCTATAAAAATAGGAAATTTTTGAAAAATTTCCTATAAAAATAGGAAATTTTTGAAAAATTTCCTATAAAAATAGGAAATTTTTGAAAAATTTCCTATAAAAATAGGAAATTTTTGAAAAATTTCCTATAAAAATAGGAAATTTTTGAAAAATGTCCTAAAAAAATTTTAAATTTTTGAAAAAATTCCTATAAAAATAGTAAATTTTTGAAAAGTTTCCTATAAAAATAGTAAATTTTTAAAAAATTTCCTATCAAAATAGTAAATTTTTGAAAAATTTCCTACTCGTATTAATACTAAATTTTCGAAAAATTTTTGAAATTTTTTTTCTTTTGTAAACACTGTCTTCTCTTTGCGGTTATAGTTTTTATGGAAAAATAATAAACGTGGAGCTAGTGGCAGTTAAAAAAATGACCATAACCAAAGTGTGAAACTCTATGAATGAATGTGGAATCATTTTAATGCATATGAAAAATATTATTTTTTTTCCCAGGGGTAGCAAAATTATAGTGTATTTTTTCACAACTTTGTTGCAATTTTAAAAGCATTAGGGAGGTTTCAGTTTTTTAGTTTTTGCTATGTTAACATTTTTTATTCAACCGTTCGGTGCAAATTTAAAGACATGCAATTGTAATTTCTAAAATGAATGGATGAATGCTAGAGATATTAGTAATTTTTATCATAATTTACCATTTTTTTTGTTACACCCCTAATGTCCATTAATAAACGAGTTACCATTGTAAATATTTTTTTCTTTTTTTATATATTTTATTTTCAAAAATTTACTTGCATTTATTTACAGGGTATGAGGATGTCATACATACTTTGCGTGTTTGGCGAGGAGCCATTAAATATGTAGCTGCTGTTTTTTATGTTTTTTGGCCACACAAAAAAAGGTAATGAATGTATAAATGCACAGAGTCCATTAAAAGATATAGGTTTTTTGTTTATTTTTAAAATAAAAAAAGAAGTAAGAAATATTAGTGGTCTAAATGTAGCTAAGTAGTTAATATTCAGTTGAAAATATATTATATCCTTTTTTTGGTGTAATTAGTTATTATACACCTTAATACGAGCTTAGGAAATGATAAAGGGAAATTCTATTTCATTATATTAAAAAAATGCTGAAGTTAAGTTTATAGGTAACAAAATGTATTCACATCAGACTTCAGGTACATCCATCGACTTATACTCATCTACTGAGAGTCAATGAAAGGTTTGTAATTGAAATTTGGGTTTTAGATACCTTTAATTACCTCATCCTTCATAGTCGCTAAGCCTACATCAATAACACGCCATCGATGTAAAATAAATAAAATTGGCTGTAGAACAATAAATATAAAGAATGAGTATAACTAATATATAAGTCAAATTTTTTCTATAGATTTTTTATCGAAAATTATTCTAGAGAAAAATTTTTTTATCGAAAATTATTCTAGAGAAAAATTTTTTTATTGAAAATTTTTCTAGAGAAAAATTTTTTTATCGAAAATTTTTCTAGAGAAAAATTTTTTTATCGAAAATTTTTCTATAGAAAAGTTTTTTTATCGAAAATTTTTCTATAGAAAAATTTTTTTATCAAAAAATTTTCTATAGAAAAATTTTTTTATCGAAAAATTTTCTATAGAAAAAATTTTTTATCGAAAATTTTTCTATAGAAAAATTTTTCTATCGAAAATTTTTCTATAGAAAAATTTTTCTATCGAAAAATTTTCTATAGAAAAATTTTTTTATCGAAAAATTTTCTATAGAAAAATTTTTTTATCGAAAATTTTTCTATAGAAAAGTTTTTTTATCGAAAATTTTTCTATAGAAAAATTTTTTTATCAAAAAATTTTCTATAGAAAAATTTTTTTATCGAAAAATTTTCTATAGAAAAATTTTTTTATCGAAAAATTTTCTATAGAAAAAATTTTTTATCGAAAATTTTTCTATAGAAAAATTTTTCTATCGAAAATTTTTCTATAGAAAAATTTTTTATCGAAAATTTTTCTACAGGAAAATTTTTTTATCGAAAATTTTTCTATAGAAAAATTTTTTTATCGAAAATTTTTCTATAGAAAAATTTTTTTATCGAAAATTTTTCTATAGAAAAATTTTTTTATCGAAAATTTTTCTATAGAAAAATTTTTTTATCGAAAATTTTTCTATAGAAAAATTTTTTTATCGAAAATTTTTCTATAGAAAAATTTTTTTATCGAAAATTTTTCTATAGAAAAATTTTTTTATCGAAAATTTTTCTATAGAAAAATTTTTTTATCGAAAATTTTTCTATAGAAAAATTTTTTTATCGAAAATTTTTCTATAGAAAAATTTTTTTATCGAAAATTTTTCTATAGAAAAATTTTTTTATCGAAAATTTTTCTATAGAAAAATTTTTTTATCGAAAATTTTTCTATAGAAAAATTTTTTTATCGAATAATTTTCTATAGAAAAATTTTTTTATCGAATAATTTTCTATAGAAAAATTTTTTATCGAAAATTTTTCTATAGAAAATTTTTCTACAGAAATTTTTTTTTTCGAAAATTTTTCTATAGAAAATTTTTTTTAACGAAAATTTTTCTATAGAAATTTTTTTTTTTCGAAAATTTTTCTATAGAATTTTTTTTTTTTTTCGAAAATTTTTCTATAGAATTTTTTTTTCGAAAATTTTTCTATAGAAAAATTTTTTTATCGAAAATTTTTCTATAGAAAAATTTTTTTATCGAAAATTTTTCTATAGAAAAATTTTTTTATCGAAAATTTTTCTATAGAAAAATTTTTTTATCGAAAATTTTTCTATAGAAAAATTTTTTTATCGAAAATTTTTCTATAGAAAAATTTTTTTATCGAAAATTTTTCTATAGAAAAATTTTTTTATCGAAAATTTTTCTATAGAAAAATTTTTTTATCGAAAATTTTTCTATAGAAAAATTTTTTTATCGAAAATTTTTCTATAGAAAAATTTTTTTATCGAAAATTTTTCTATAGAAAAATTTTTTTATCGAAAATTTTTCTATAGAAAAATTTTTTTATCGAATATTTATCTATAGAAAAATTTTTTTATCGAAAATTTTGATACAAATCTATTGAAAAATATTTTCATCGAAATTTTTTCTATAGCAAAATATTTTTGAAATATTTAAAAATTTTTGTATAGAAAAATTTTTTAATCGAAAATTTTTCTATAAAAGAATGTTTCTAGAGAAAAATTTTCGATAAAAATATTTTCTTTAAAAAATTTTTAATAAAAATATTTTACTATAGAAAAAAATTTTCGAAAAAAATATTTTTCTATAGAAAAATTTTCAATAAAAATATTTTTCAATAGATTTGTATCAAAATTTTCGAAAAAGAAAAATTTTCTAAAGAAAAATTTTCGATAAAAAAAATTTTCTATATAAAAATTCATGAATTTATATTTATCCCTTAAAGACAAAAGAAAAAGAAATGAAATAAAACATATTTAAACTTGTAAAACAAATTAGATTTTAAATAAACCATAAAAAGCTTTATGATGATCGAATGTATTTCCTGACACACCAGCAGTAAGGACAACAGACATATAATCCACCAACACTTTCAAGTACAAACTTATTACTACAATACAAAAACATCCAAATAAATATTTAAAAACCTGTAGAGCAGACATCTGCAGGATACTTTCAAAAAGAAGTTTGCCAGCAAAAAAGAGTCAAGGATTTCTAAGTAAAATAACTGAAAACATTTGTTGTTGAAAAAGTAACTAAAGGTTACTACTTCGTCAGTACCTACTTCACTTATAGAATCATATTTTCTTTTTAAGAAAATTTCTCAAAGAATAAAGAAAAACTTCGTGTCTATCTTAATATTTTATTTGTTGGCCACACACAGGTTTCATAAATCGTTTTTGGCAGTCAAAGTAGCATTATTATTTTTGCCATATTTTATTAGAATTTTTTTTCCTTACATTTCTTTATACAAATTTTGCAAAGAAACAAAATTTAACCTTTTTCTTCTTGCAAAGTCCACATGATGTTCTGTGATTTATTATTGCCAAAAACTTATTTAAATTTTCTAAGGCCAAGTTAACAGAGACAAATATTTTCGTAAGTTATATAAATCAAGTGAGATTTAAATATTATAGAGTGTCTTTTTTGATAGGCAACTACTGTATTTGTCTTTTTATGATATTTGAAATATTTAGGTATTTGTTGTAGTATTGTATTACTTGTATTATTTGAATGCCGACATGAGGATTTAAACTGCACAGCTAGATGCTACCTTCAATTTAAAAACAAAAATACAGGTCCTGTAGTCTCTCAAGACCGAATATTTGACACCCTTCAAGAGTTTCTTTCATACCTTCCACAAAAACCTAACAAATATAAATTGTCTTAACTCTTAGAGAATATTAATTTGCAGTCATTCTAAAACAACTAAATCAGCCTAAAACTCTTGATCTATCCTAAAATGCCAAGTCATGTTACAACTGATAACTCATACTAGACTGCTAATTCATAATCATAAAACAACTAAGACTTCCTACAACTGCTGAGTCATTTTTAAGCTCTGAGTCGTCCCTAAACTATTTAATCATTCTATTACTCCTGAGTCATTAGCAAGCTCATCCCAAAATTACTGACTCAATATAATGCTACTGAGTCATCCTACATTTTTCTTGAGTCATCCTAAAACTACTGAGTCATTCTAAGTAAAATTGGAAAGCCATTTACTTAAACTTATCTAATAAGAGAAATACAAAAAAAAAAATTCACCTGGATGTGTTAGAATTCCTGTTATGTTCAAATTGCAAAGAATTACTTATATTAATTCTGTGGCTTGGTGCTAAAAGGGCCAATGTCAACAAAAAAAATAGTTTTGAGAAAACTTGATTTATAAATTCATAGTAACATTGTCCAGAAAAACACTTATAAATTTGTTCTGAGCTAAGTTAGAGATTAGCTGTTGAAGCCAAATAAAAGAGGATAAAGAAGAACTCAAAACAGCCGTAAATTGACATTGGCCCTTTTAGCACCAAGCCACAGCATTAACACTGTGTTAAATAAATTTTTTTTAAAAATGTCCTATAAATATGAAATTTTTAAAAAATTTCCTAAAAATATGAAATTTTTGAAAAATTTCAAAAAATTTCAATAAGAAATTTTTGAAAAATTTCAAAAAATTTCAATATGAAATTTTTGAAAAATTTCCTATAAATACGAAATTTTGGAAAAATTTCCTATAAATACGAAATTTTTGAAAAATTTCCTATAAATACGAAATTTTTGAAAAATTTCCTATAAATACGAAATTTTTGAAAAATTTCCTATAAATACGAAATTTTTGAAAAATTTCCTATAAATATGAAATTTTTGAAAAATTTCCTATAAATATGAAATTTTTAAAAAATTTCCTATAAATATGAAATTTTTGGAAAATTTCCTATAAATATGAAATTTTTGAAAAATTTCCTATAAATATGAAATTTTTGAAAAATTTCCTATAGATATGAAATTTTTGAAAAATTTCCTATAAATAGAAATTTTTGAAAAATTTCCTATAAATATGAAATTTTTGAAAAATTTCAATATGAAAATTTTAAAAAATTTTATGTAAATATAAAAATTTTGAAAAATTAATATTAAATTTTTGTACAATTTTCTTGAAATATGAAATTTTTGAAAAATTTCCTATAAACATGAAATTTTTGAAAAATTTGCTATAAACATGAAATTTTTGAAAAATTTCCTATAAATATGAAATTTTTGAAAAATTTCCTATAAATATGAAATTTTTGAAAAATTTCCTATAAATATGAAATTTTTAAAAAATTTCCTACAAATAAGAAATTTTTGAAAAATTTCCTACAAATAAGAAATTTTTGAAAAATTTCCTATAAATAGAAATTTTTGAAAAATTTCCTATAAATATGAAATTTTTGAAAAATTTCCTATAAATATGAAATTTTTGAAAAATTTCCTATAAATATGAAATTTTTGAAAAATTTCCTATAAATATGAAATTTTTGAAAAATTTCCTATAAATATGAAATTTTTGAAAAATTTCCTATAGACATGAAATTTTTAAAAAATTTCCTATAAATATGAAATTTTTGAAAAATTTCCTATAAATATGAAATTTTTGAAAAATTTCCTATAAATATGAAATTTTTGAAAAATTTCCTATAGACATGAAATTTTTAAAAAATTTCCTATAAATATGAAATTTTTGAAAAATTTCCTATAATTATGAAATTTTTGAAAAATTTCCTATAAATATGAAATTTTTAAAAAATTTCCTATAAATATCAAATTTTAAAAAAATTTCCTATAAATATGAAATTTTTGAAAAATTTCCTATAATTATGAAATTTTTGAAAAATTTCCTATAAATATGAAATTTTTAAAAAATTTCCTACAAATAAGAAATTTTTGAAAAATTTCCTATAAATAGAAATTTTTGAAAAATTTCCTATAAATAGAAATTTTTGAAAAATTTCCTATAAATATGAAATTTTTGAAAAATTTCCTATAAATATGAAATTTTTGAAAAATTTCCTATAAATATGAAATTTTTGAAAAACTTCCTATAAATATGAAATTTTTGAAAAATTTCCTATAAATATGAAATTTTTGAAAAATTTCCTATAAATATGAAATTTTTGAAAAATTTCCTATATTTAAATATGAAATTTTTGAAAAATTTCCTATAAATATAAAATTTTTTAAAAATTTTCTATAGACATGAAATTTTTAAAAAATTTCCTATAAATAGAAATGTTTAAAAAATTTCCTATATATAAGTGTAAAAACGGGTTAGAGGGTGATGGCAATAGGGTTCCGAAATAAATAAGAAAACATATAATTTTTAAAACGTTATAAAAGTATTTATATGTTTATTGAACCTTTAATTTAAGTTATGTATTTTTTTTATATATATTTAAAGGATTTTAGGTTAAGGTTAGATTGAGCAATTTCAGTGCAATAATTAGGGTTTTAAATTTAGGTTAGTTTAGCACAATTTCATATTTTAATTTATTTATTAAACAAATTAGGATAATTTTAGGGTTTTAATTTATTTAACAATTTATTTAGGCAATTAGGTTTAGGGTTTTAACTGTTAGTTTATTTTCATTTAGCCAATTATTAACACTTAAGTATTAATTTAAATAGCAAAATTTAGATTTAATTTAGTTTTATTTATATCACTTGGATATTTTTATATTTTAGAGAATTTTAGTAAACAGATTTTAAGAATTTTTAACACTTAACTTTTAATTTAAGTTTTAAATTTAGATATAAATTTTTAGGATAGAATTTTATTTTTAGGGTTTAAGTATTTTAACAATTCAACTTCGGGTTATAAATCGGGTTCACGGTTTTAATCGGCTTTAGTTCTCGCAACGACTGAGCCCTTTTCTAGTTCTCCTTTCTTCATTTGCCACTGCGTTCGCAACTGAAGTTAGTTGCAGTTCTTTTGCAAACTGTCATACACCAGTGTTGGGTGGGTGACAGTTCACTTTTGTTCACCGTGTGAACATGCTCCCCGCCGGTGACAAACCTATAAGACAAAGAATGGACTTTAGTATAAATCCTGATGGAAAGTGTATAAATGTAAAGGAAATCTATTTTAAGTAAATACTTAGGTTTTCCTTTAAGGGTTAACAGGAGTAGGAGCCCATTATGAGCCATCCCAGGGTCGAATCTTGGGCGATCAAGCTTCCACCGTCAATGCGAATGATATTCGATTTAAGTATGGAGCTGTAAATGTCGCCACCAAGTTCCATTTCAAAAATTTCATTGGAATAAAATTGAGGATCCGCTAGGGCAAGGTTGTCAAATTTATCCTTTATTGAGGCATTGAATGGTCGTGGGTATGGACGTCTAGGCAACTCGTTTGATACCATCATATATAGCTCATACTTTTTTAAGGATGTCATATTTGGCGTTAGTGTGAGCTTGATATATGGCACATTATCAACTTCAAACGTCTTCAATTTGTAGTCTTCCACAAATGTTTTGGAAATCCGAGACGTTGAGGTGCTCGGGTTAATAATAGCCCTGACTGTTACAGCGCCCTCATCAGTCATCGTATGAACTTCTGCTGTTGGGACGAAGACTCGGTTCATGGTGGACGGGGGATTTACCGTTCTATTCAAGGATGTTGATGTTGCCGAAGTTGAGGGTGACGTTTTTGCTGCTGGCCTAGTAGGGTTCTTGCTCTTCTGGGGTTGTTTTGTCCTTTGGAAGTCCTGAAGGATCTTCTTGTGAGCATGCAGAACAGTGTGATGCTTCTCCCGACATACACGACAGCGAGATTCGTTCTTGCACTCGTCCAAGAGATGATTGCGCGCCAGACAATTAGAGCAATAGTGAAGCCTCTCCACAGCTTTATATTTTTGCTGAAGATTGTAGTTGGCAAACTTTTTGCAAACTATAATGCTGTGGTTTGCTCTACAAATTCCACAGCCGTGGTAAACTTTTTTTTGTTGGGCGTTAGTAGAACTTTAGCTATTGGTCGAGTTAGATTGCCAGTTGCAGTCCGCAATTCAACAACTCTGACTCGTCCGTCAGAACCTGGAACGGTTTTCACAACGCGAGCTAGGGACCATTCATTGGGTGGCAAGTTGTCTTGAGTAATAACTACTAAATCATCTACTTGAACTTCTCTTTGAGGGTATTTCCACTTATATCTTTTGTGTAACTCTTTTAGGTATTCATCTTTCCATCTTCTGCAGAAGTTATGGTGTTGAATCCTGAGTTTCTGCCATCTGTTAGCTAGGGTAATGTTTCCATCGCTAAAATCGGGTTCGGCAGGTGCAAGCAAAGGCGAACCAATCAAAAAATGCCCTGGGGTGAGTGGGTTCAGATCTTGTGAGTTTTCACTTGATGGGCTAAGAGACCTCGAGTTTAGACATCCTTCAATTCGGGTTAGTAGGGTGGTGAATTCTTCGAATGTATGCTTCGTTGTGGTTGACTTCTTCAAGTGGCTTTTGAAGCTCTTGACGCCAGCTTCCCACAAGCCTCCCATGTGTGGAGCTCCGGGTGGTATGAAATGCCACCCCAAGTTTTGAAAACTACTTGCCGCGATCACTGAATTCTTGAGCTGTTTTATGAACTCAATCCGCTCTTTCTTCAGCAATTGACTCGCTCCAACGAAGTTCGTCCCGTTATCAGAGTATATCGCGGCAGGGCATCCCCGCCTCGAAAAAAATCGTGCGAATGCTGCCATGAATGCTTGGGTAGAAAGATCTGATGTTGGTTCTAAGTGTATCGCCTTTGTTGAAAAACATACGAATACGCATACGTAGCCTTTGGTGATTTTACACGATCTGGCAGCGTAAGCTTTGATTTCAAATGGTCCTGCGAAATCAACACCAGTGTTGCAAAAGGGTCTTGACAAATGCGTCCGTTCTGGAGGTAAAGCAGCCATTAATTGGGTAGCTTGGCGATGCTTATATCGTGTGCATAGGGTACATTGATCCACAGTAAAGCGTATCAAATTCTTGAGCTTTGGAATCCAATAGCCCGAACGAATAACTCGTAACATTGCTTGATTTCCTCCGTGTAAAGTGATCAAATGAACGTGATTTGTCAGCAATCTTGCAAAGCAACTTTTGTAGGGTAAAATGATTGGGTGTCTTTCGTCATACGATAAACAACTAGATTTTGCTAATCGACCATTTGCACGTATGATGTTGTTTGAATCCAAAAATGGTGTGAGGGTAATAAGAGTACTTTTTCTGGGTATTTGAACTTTACTCTTTAAACAGTTATGCTCTTCAGGGTAGTACAGAGTCTGACATATTGTGATGAGTTTATCCTTTGTTGATGTGATCTCTGCGGGATCTAGCTGGATACTTGGGTGTGTTAACAGAGCTTGCAGTCTGTTTTTAGGGTCTGGGTTCCGAACTAGATTGACATCAATGTGTTGGTGTTTGTTAAGCTTCCTTCGGGTACGGGTAATGCGATCACAAAAGCGATAAACATATGAAAAGACTCGTAGAGCTCTTGACCATTTGGAAAAATCTTGGAGAATGTCTATTTCTATTGTTACTGTGTTTGCGTAACTTTGAATAGTTCCAGCTTGAGTTACATAGGGTAGGGTAGTAGATGGCCATTTGGATGCAGATTCCACTAACCATGAGGGTCCATTCCACCAGAGGCTGTTATCGATCAGCTCCGCAGCGGTGCATCCACGACTGGCAAGATCAGCTGGATTGTCGTGTGATACGACGTGGTTCCAGTTCTCCACTCCAACAGTGTCCGAAATTGACGCCACACGATTTGCCACAAATGTTTCCCAAGATTTCGGGTGTTTGTTTAGCCAGGCTAAAACGATGGTGGAATCTGTCCAAAAGTGTAGTTGATATGAGGGTAGCTTCAACTGGGTTAAAACGTTGTGTGTCAAGTTTGACAACAACAATGCACCACAAAGTTCTAACTTAGGTATAGATAAAACTTTGATTGGTGCTACTCTCGTCTTAGCGAAGAGTAGGGTAATTTTATTTAAGCCATCTACGGTTGTAACTCTTGCATACAGAACTGCTGAATAGGCTTTTTCTGAAGCATCAGAAAAGCCATGGAATTCAATTTTTGCCGAGGGTTCAAAATAAATCCATCTGGGTACTTTAATTTTGTTGATATCATCGTAAAATTGCAAAAATTGAAGCCATTTTGTTAGGGTAAGTTGTTGTAGACATTCATCCCAGTCTGATTTGTCTTGCCATATCTGCTGCATGATGATTTTTGCTGATACAACGATTGGTGCTAACCAGCCCGCCGGGTCAAAAAGACGTGCAATATCTGACAAGACTGACCGTTTAGTGTATGATTTTCTTTTCTCAATAATGGGTACATTGAAGAAAAAGAAATCTTCTTTCGCGTTCCATCGAATGCCAAGGGTTTTGGCGTTATTTGATTCTGGAAGCGTAAGTAAATCTTCATCTAATAGATGATCTTTGGGTAAAATGCTTAACAGATCTGGTGTATTTGATATCCACTTTCTTAATGGAAAGCCTGCGGATTCTAACACCTCGATTATTTGACTCTGAGCAATTTGAGCATCTTTAATAGTGTGAGCACCAGATAACACATCGTCAACATACATATTGTTTCTGATTATATTAGATGCAATAGGGTGGGTGTTTTGAACATCATTAGCCAGTTGGAGTAGGGTTCTAATTGCTAAATAGGGTGCGCAATTAACTCCGAACGTGACTGTCTGAAGTTCATAGTCCTGTATGGGTTCATTAACGCTTTTACGAAATAGAATTCGCTGAAACGGAGTGTGGGTAGTGTTCAATAAGATCTGCCGATACATTTTTGTGATATCAGCGTTAAAAACGATCTTATAAAAGCGCCATTTTAAGATTAGCATAACTAAATCTTGTTGTAGTGTAGGACCAGTGTATAAAGCATCATTTAAGCTATTGCCGTTCGATGTCTTGCTCGAAGCGTTAAAAACAACTCGAACTTTCGTAGTAACACGATCGGGTTTAACAACAGCATGATGGGGTAAATAATAGTAAGTCGTTGAGGAACTGTTAGGGTTAAATTTAATGGGTTTCATGTGACCTAAGTCAACATATTCCATAAGCGCGTTATCATACTCTGTTTTGAGTTCTGGGTTTTTCATTAGATTCTTCTCATTTCTTAAGAATTGCGCCATCGCAATGTGCCGAGAGTTTCCTAGCTCCAGTTGTGGGTTACGAAATGGAAGATCTACGAGATAACGGCCGTTGGGTAAGTGTAGGGTAGTTTTCGTGAAAATATTTTCACAAACAGTTTCTTCAACAGACTTAATGGGTTTATATGGGATTTCTTCGATTTCCCAAAACTTTGTTAAGCATTTATTTAGGGTTACAGCGCTGAAGAATGATACAACATTTCGGGTATTTCGTGACTCATCAACAGGTCCAGTCAAGATCCATCCAAATTCGGTATCTTGAGCTATTAGGGTGTTAAGAATATTCTTCTTAATGCCAGATTTAATAATCTGGGGGTAGAAATCACTTCCAATAATGAAGTCGATAGGTCTGCTGTCGTAGAAGTGTGGGTCCGCTAACTGAACATTGGGTAAATTATAAATAATATTTGGGTTGATATTTTGGGTGGGTAATGTTCTAGTTAGCGTTTTGACAACTATCGCTTGGATTTCTAATCTAAAGTGTTGTTGGGTATTAGACCTTAGGGTGACTGAGCACATTTTGTTTGAACGAGCCGATACAACTTCGTTCAAACCCGAAATTTCAGCTAAAATGGGTGTTGTGGGTAAATTCAGTTTTCTTCGGAACTGATCTGAAATAAACGAAAAATCAGAAGCTGGATCAATAAGAGCGCGTGCCGGGAATAAAGAACCATGAACTTCAACGTTGAATACAGCTGTTCCCAAAAGCTTCTTCCTGTCATCCAATAATGAGTTCCTAGGGTGGGTTAGGGTTGAAAACGTCTGGGCGGCATTTTGTGATGTTGTAGGTTGATCATCATTTGGGTTTGTGTTAGAGCTGTTTGATGTAGGTTTATGAAGTAGTGTATTGTGTCTCCCTCCACAGTGTCTGCAAGTAAAAGTACTTTTGCAGTCCTTGATGCCGTGAGATATCGCCAAGCAGTTATAACAACAGCCATTATTTTTTACGAAATTTATCCTTTCTGTTACTCCGAAGGATAAAAACGAAGAACAATCTCTCAGAGTGTGTTTAGCTTCACAAAGCTTGCATATTGAGCCGTTTGGCTTACTAATGCTCTGGGTTTGGGTAGAGTTGGAGAGATTATTTGAGGGTGAAGGCTTTTTCTTTGCTTGGATATCCTTTCTGGATCCTGGCGTAACATTGGAGACAAATGTGTTTCCTCTTCGTTCATTTGTGATCTTTTGCTCTGAATTCGGTTTATTTCTAGGGTATGTGTAGGAATTCTTGATATCATTGACTGATTCAAGTCCTTTATATTTGTTTGTTAAAAATAAGTCCATATCAGTCCAAGAGGGTACATTTGAACTGTTGCTCAGAGTTCTCTCAAAATCTTCGAGAGTTTCTTTGGGTAGTTTGGACGAACAGAGGTAGACAAAAATTGGATCCCAATTATCCGTATCTATCTACATGGTCCTTAAGTGCTAAAAAAGAAAGTTAAAAAGGAATCAGTGAAACAAAATAAAACAAAAAAAAAAATTTACAGTCCACAAAACATATTGATCAAGAAAAAGTGACCGTGTGAACAATAAGAAATTTTTAAAAAAATTTCCTATAAATAGAAATTTTTGAACAATTTTCTATAAAAATTAAATTTTTGAAAAATTTCCTATAAATATGAAATTTTTGAAAAATTTCCTATAAATATGAAATTTTTGAAAAATTTCAATATGAAAATTTTTAAAAATTTTATATAAATATAAAATTTTTGAAAAATTAATATTAAATTTTTGTACAATTTTCTTGAAATATGAAATTTTTTAAAGATTTTCTCTAAAATTTTCTATAAATTGAAATTTTTGATTAAAGCTGTTCGACTGCTCTTCTCTTATAAATAAAACGGAGAATAAATGTCAAAACTTGTGAACAAATTTTCAAGAAATCACTAAAAATTTCGACCAGCTTATATAAATTGAATGTAGGGTGCATTTCAAATGATAGACAACAACTAAATTTTTGTTTATTGGCTTAAGTCCAAGAAAGTGTTTTTTCTTTCTTGCCAAATTTTAGTTATTTTTTCTTTAGTTTTGGAAGTTAAAAGGAGGAAGAAAAGGAAAAAAAATAGTAGAAGAACAAGTGTCATTTACAGGTGGAAATGCAAAAGAAGTCACTTAACTTAAGCTGATGTCTAAAGGATTTTTTATATCCTTTCGGAAAATAGAAAATAGATGTAAGCATTGTTTTAGTTAAAGTAATTTATGTTTATTTTTTCTTAAATAAGAAAATTTTTCAAATAAATTTGAAGACAATTGAAATAAAAAATGTTTGAAAAAAAAAGAAATTATTTCAAAATCATTGACCTCTAAGAAATTCTTAAGCCAATTGGGCCAGATGATGTAACAAATTTACAACAAACATGATGTATTGAAAAATAAATTTTTAATATCAATATAAACAAAGAAATATTTTCAAAAATTCTTACAAAAATGTTCAAATTAGTTTAACAAATAATCACCCAAAATATTTGTTAAAATAATGATGGAGTATCTACTCCAACGCTCAAATACAAAACAATTTCAAATATTTAATCTTTCCGGTAAACTATAGATACGATTATTGTCACCTAAATATACAAAAACGCACATTCTGAAGAAGTTGAATTGTTTTTCCCTGAAAGAAAAAGTAATTCATCACTTCATTGTAGGAGTAACAAAAATAAACATTCACAAGCGTTTAAATTAGAGGAATAACTAATTGGATATAATTTATGCCGCATCATGTCTCAATCTTGAACTCAAACTAATTTCAACACTACACGAATTTTATTATTTATTGTTTGTTGCAAGTGTAGCATCAACACGATGATGATCAGACTTCGACAAATATGAAATTTATGTTATTGTTTCTGAAGGTGTTAGGTGTGATAATGGGGTACATGAACTTGAATGGCTACCGTTTATGTTGGCATTTATTTGAAGTGGCCCCAAGGTAGCGAAAGGGGCCTGTAGGAAATTTAGTTTTAATAGACATGAATATACAAAATTCCTTTACATAATTTTCTATAAAAACAGGAAGTTTTGAAAATTTCCTATAAAAATAGGAAATTTCCTATAAAAATAGGAAATTTCCTATAAAAATAGGAAATTTTGAAAATTTCCTATAAAAATAGGAAATTTTGAAAATTTCCTATAAAAATAGGAAATTTTGAAAATTTCCTATAAAAATAGGAAATTTTGAAAATTTCCTATAAAAATAGGAAATTTTGAAAATTTCCTATAAAAATAGGAAATTTTGAAAATTTCCTATAAAAATAGGAAATTTTGAAAATTTCCTATAAAAATAGGAAATTTTGAAAATTTCCTATAAAAATAGGAAATTTTGAAAATTTCCTATAAAAATAGGAAATTTTAAAAATTTCCTATAAAAATAGGAAATTTTGAAAATTTCCTATAAAAATAGGAAATTTTGAAAATTTCCTATAAAAATAGGAAATTTTGAAAATTTCCTATAAAAATAGGAAATTTTGAAAATTTCCTATAAAAATAGGAAATTTTGAAAATTTCCTATAAAAATAGGAAATTTTGAAAATTTCCTATAAAAATAGGAAATTTTGAAAATTTCCTATAAAAATAGGAAATTTTGAAAATTTCCTATAAAAATAGGAAATTTTGAAAATTTCCTATAAAAATAGGAAATTTTGAAAATTTCCTATAAAAATAGGAAATTTTGAAAATTTCCTATAAAAATATGAAATTTTGAAAATTTCCTATAAAAATATGAAATTTTGAAAATTTCCCATAAAAATAGGAAATTTTGAAAATTTCCTATAAAAATAGGAAATTTTGAAAATTTCCTATAAAAATATGAAATTTTGAAAATTTCCTATAAAAATATGAAATTTTGAAAATTTCCTATAAAAATAGGAAATTTTGAAAATTTCCTATAAAAATAGGAAATTTTGAAAATTTCCTATAAAAATAGGAAATTTTGAAAATTTCCTATAAAAATAGGAAATTTTGAAAATTTCCTATAAAAATAGGAAATTTTGAAAATTTCCTATAAAAATAGGAAATTTTGAAAATTTCCTATAAAAATAGGAAATTTTGAAAATTTCCTATAAAAATAGGAAATTTTGAAAATTTCCTATAAAAATAGGAAATTTTGAAAATTTCCTATAAAAATAGGAAATTTTGAAAATTTCCTATAAAAATAGGAAATTTTGAAAATTTCCTATAAAAATAGGAAATTTTGAAAATTTCCTATAAAAATAGGAAATTTTGAAAATTTCCTATAAAAATAGGAAATTTTGAAAATTTCCTATAAAAATAGGAAATTTTGAAAATTTCCTATAAAAATAGGAAATTTTGAAAATTTCCTATAAAAATAGGAAATTTTGAAAATTTCCTATAAAAATAGGAAATTTTGAAAATTTCCTATAAAAATAGAAAATTTTGAAAATTTCCTACAAAAATAGGAAATTTTGAAAATTTCCTACAAAAATAGGAAATTTTGAAAATTTCCTATAAAAATAGGAAATTTTGAAAATTTCCTATAAAAATAGGAAATTTTGAAAATTTCCTATAAAAATAGGAAATTTTGAAAATTTCCTATAAAAATAGGAAATTTTGAAAATTTCCTATAAAAATAGGAAATTTTGAAAATTTCCTATAAAAATAGGAAATTTTGAAAATTTCCTATAAAAATAGGAAATTTTGAAAATTTCCTATAAAAATAGGAAATTTTGAAAATTTCCTATAAAAATAGGAAATTTTGAAAATTTCCTATAAAAATAGGAAATTTTGAAAATTTCCTATAAAAATAGGAAATTTTGAAAATTTCCTATAAAAATAGGAAATTTTGAAAATTTCCTATAAAAATAGGAAATTTTGAAAATTTCCTATAAAAATAGGAAATTTTGAAAATTTCCTATAAAAATAGGAAATTTTGAAAATTTCCTGTAAAAATAGGAAATTTTGAAAATTTCCTATAAAAATAGGAAATTTTGAAAATTTCCTATAAAAATAGGAAATTTTGAAAATTTCCTATAAAAATAGGAAATTTTGAAAATTTCCTATAAAAATAGGATATTTTGAAAATTTCCTATAAAAATAGGAAATTTTGAAAATTTCCTATAAAAATAGGAAATTTTGAAAATTTCCTATTTTATAGAAAATTTTACGAATTTCCTATTTTTATAGGAAATTTCAAAAATTTCCTATTTTTATAGGAAATTTCAAAAATTTCCTATTTTTATAGGAAATTTCAAAAATTTCCTATTTTTATAGGAAATTTCAAAAATTTCCTATTTTTATAGGAAATTTTAAAAATTTCCTATTATTAAAGAAAATTTTAAAAATTTGCTATTATTATAGAAAATTTAAAAAATTTGCTATTATTATAGGAAATTTTAAAAATTTCCTATTTTTATAGGAAATTTAAAAAATTTCCTATTTTGAAAAGAAAATTTTAAAAATTTAAAATTTTTATAGGAAATTTTAAAAATTTCCTATTTTTATAGGAAATTTTAAAAATTTCCTATTTTTATAGAAATTTTAAAAATTTCCTATTTTTAAAGGAAATTTTAAAAATTTCCTATTTGTATAGGAAATGAAATCAACTTTAAATAAATTTCTTCTTGGTCATTTCTTATCTATTGTATGGATAGCAATAGCTAAAAATATTAGAATATACATTTTTTACTCTATGTAAGTGAAGAAAAATATTGAAGCCAGTTCAGGTATGCCTAATTAGGTGCTACACTTAATAAAATGCGTATAATTTACAACCGGTAGCTTAAAATGCTAAAGTAGCAACAAACTATAACAAATCGAAAAGCAGTAACTCAAGAGCCATAAAAATTGTTTTTTTTAAGAGCCCCCAAGTACTTAAAATAATAAAAGGAAAAGTACCTAAACTATGTTTGTAGCCAAAAAGTAAACCGGCTGACTGGCTCTATTGGGGCAAATTGGTTGAAGTGGTCTACAAATTGAAAACATAAATATTTTGCCAATAAATTATAAATTACACAATGTTTATATATTTTATGAGCATTTGAATATAAGTACACTCTTATATGTATATTGAAGTTATGAATATTCTTTTTTTGGAAACTCATGCTTTTTTTTTGTAAAAGTATCAGCTATTTACCAAAAGTGTTTGCTTTTCATACATGACTTCGTTGAAAGGTACACGAATATTTATTTAAATGCCTTCCAGGGGTTTTCTACACACTTTAGTGTTAAGGAGTACTTTAGCCTTTGAATTGCTTTTGAAGCACAAGCGTTAATACTTTTGACTCACGATAAGACTAAAATAATAAACATTCCATAGCGACACTGAAGGTGTGAAATTTTCTATTGTTGATAATGTTTCAAAGTCGAGGAGTAGTTTCTATAAACATTTTTACATAAGAACGTTCTTAAGGCCATAATATATGTGACCCGGTCTATGAAATGGGAAAAAGTGGCTTATGACTCAAAAACAAAATTTCGAAAAATTAGATAAATTTTTTAAAATTTTGTTTTTGAGTCATTAGCCACCTTTTTATAGACCGGGTCAGATATGTTGATTCAGTTGACAAGGGATAGTGGGATGAATTCAATATGAAACAAGTAATATTCGGCTGTGTTAAATTTAAAAACATACATATCTCACATATCAAAATGTGACCAAATTCCAAAAAATTTGTTACGCTAGTTGGTATTGTTAGTAAAATCTTGGACTAAATTTGGTTGCCGTAGCTTTACAGTTCAATATATGGAAGTATCTAACCGGCTATAGTTTTACATTATAAGCTGTTGAATTTTATACACTTCCTGATATTTACATAAAACTTATTTTTGCATAATTTGGTGGCTAAAGCTGTCATAGTTTGTGATATAATAGCTTTTAACTGGCGTTTGTGGTGTTTTAGTGGTTTCCGAGAATGATTTTTATATGAAAGATACAGTCAAATATGGACCGATTCCTATAAAATTTGATATACTGATTGCATAAAACCTCTCTGTTCTAAATTTAGTCGTCATAGCTATTACAATTGAATAAAATTTATCAGCATAAATGTGATTTCCGGGGTGGGGTTATACGTAAGCTATAACTATATGTGAGTCGATTTCGCCCAGAACACTACTTCTATAACATATCAAAAATACTTGTGTAAAATTTTGTCTCTCTAGCTCTTGTAGTTAAGGCGCTATCGCGCATTCATTTAACGAACTGACGGACATTAACCCCCTTTCTTTTTGGTATTTTATGTTTTTATAAGTTTTTTATATGGGAGCTATGGTCAAATACTGACCGATTGTGACAAAATTTTGCACACTAGCTGGCTTTGATATAAGACTTTCTGGTGCTAAATCTAGTGGTCATATCTGTTTTGGATTTATTGGCATTTAAGTGTTTTTAGGAGAAATTTAGGCTGTTTTCATAAATGTTTTGTATAAGAGCTATAGCTAAATGTGAACCGATTTCGATGAAATTTTACATGCTGCCTAGTTCTTATATAAAACTTTTATATACCAAATTTTATCATCATAGCTATTATTATTTGTCATTTAATAGCAAAAAAGCTATTAGCCTAGGCGAGGTTATACGGGAGCTATGGACAAATGTGAACCAATTTCGCCCCATTTCAATGCCAAAATTTTCCAAGAAATGGAGAATAGTTTTTCCAAATTTCAGTGACCTAGCTTCTTTTGTTTAGGCGCTATCATGCCTCTAACAGAGAGACAGACAGACACACAGACAGACAGACCGAAAGACAGAGATACACAGACAGACAGAGAAATAAAGACAGACAAACAGAGACAAACAGGAAGACAGAGACAGAAATAGATACAAAAACAGCGACAAAAACAGAGACAGACAGACAGACAGACAGACAGACAGACAGACAGACATACAGAGACATATAGACAGAGACAGACAGACGGACAGACAGACAGACAGACAGACAGACAGACAGACAGACAGACAGACAGACAGACAGACAGACAGACAGACAGAAAGACAGAGATACACAGACAGACAGAGACATACAGAGACATATAGACAGAGACAGACAGACGGACAGACAGACAGACAGACAGACAGAGACAGAAATAGAGACAAAAACAGAGACAGACAGAGACATACAGACAGAGACAAACAGACAGATAGAAAGACAGACAGACATCCAGACATGCAGACATACATACAGACAGACAGACAGACAGACAGACAGACAGACAGACAGACAGACAGACAGAAACAGATAGAGACAGACAGACAGAGACAGACAGAGACAGACAGAGACAGACAGAGACAGACAGAGACAGACAGAGACAGACAGAGACAGACAGAGACAGACAGAGACAGACAGAGACAGACAGAGACAGACAGAGACAGACAGAGACAGACAGAGACAGACAGAGACAGACAAAGACAGACAGAGATAGACAGAGATAGACTGAGATAGACAGAGATAGACTGAGACAGACCGAGACAGACAGAGACAGACAGACAGAGACATACAGAGACAGACAGACAAAGACAGACAGAGACAGACAGACAAAGACAGACAAAGATAGACAGAGACAGACAGAAACAGACAGACATATAAATATAATACGTTGTTCCGTAAAAAAAAGGAAGCAATGAAATCAAAAAACATGAGAAATATTGACAATACTGATCGTTATTTTGATCTTTTCGCAAGTTTTTTTTTCGTAGTTTTTGATCTTAATTTCAGACAATCCTGAACCTCTCATTTACATATTTATAATTTATACTTCAAGCCCATTTTAGATTAGCTTTGTTTATATTTTTCAACATTTTTATCCTAATTTTTTCATATAAAAAAGGAAATCCGATAAAACCATAAAATGAGTGCGTTAGTATTAGAAAAACAACAAGTAAAATAAAAATCAACATTTATCTTTTGATAGACTCTAAAACAAAAATTTGGGATATACTCAAGTAAAATAATACCAAAGGCAAATATGTAAGTCACGTAATTTAGCTAAAATAATTCAAACTGCTTACATTTACACTTACTGCCAACACAAAATAAGTGCTCGGGTCTGTACTACATAAAGCACACTTAGTCACAAAAGGAAAGCTTTACACAAATTATTTTACGAGTATTTGATACTACCGATTTCTTTTTTGACAGTAAGATTTTGCTTTTTTTTCTCTATTCTTATATTGTCAGTTTTAGAAAAAAAGTACATATCTATTTTAATAGGCGCCACTCTTATAACATCTCTGCCACATCAAGTAAACAAATAATCAAAGAATTCACTTAAAATGTGTTGAGTAAGTAAGTTTTCCTTATTTTTCTGTGGCTTATTATTTTCATATCCTATTTTCCATACGTTTTCTTTTTCAATGTTTTACCAAAAAAATAATTGTCTTAACATTTTTAGCATGTACAAAGTACATGTCTGTATTTGTGTTTAGTTTTTATAACAAGGAAACCTAAAACTTATACAAACACACATATTTATTGGAGTATATTTAACTGAAGTCCTTTATAAGGATTAAAGTAAAAAATAAGAGATTAACACTATGTACTTGATATATACAAATATACTAGTACGTATGTATACAAATTTAGTCATTATAATAAATTATGTGATAAGTTAGTTCAATTATTAGATTGAAAGAACATATATACACAGAATGTTTAAGTGGATATTATTAGCTACGAGGAGTACTATTGTAGTTATATTTCGGAAACTGACAATACTAATGTCAATTCCAAGAATTCCTAGAAAAATATTTTTATCGAAAATTTTTCTATAGAAAAATTTTTTTATAGAAAATTTTTTTTATCGAAAATTTTTCTATAGAAAAATTTTTTTATTACAAAATTTTTTTTTTTTTTTTCTATAAAAAAATTTTTAATCGAAAATTTTTCTATAGAAAAATTTTTCATAGAAAATTTTTTTTATCGAAAATTTTTCTTTATAAACATTTTTGTATCTAAAATTTTTCCTTAGAATAATTTTTTCATCGAAAATTTTTTTATTGAACATTTTACGGAAAATAGTACCCCTCGTACTTAGTACTATTTTTTTTTCTTCTTTTCTAACCACATAAAGAGATTTTTCGTGGCTAATAGAAGATAAGTCATGAAATTTGGTTATACAAATCTTAACAAATTATGATTATTTTTCTTTATATTTCTTTTTGTTATGTTTCGGGCTTTTTTAGCACTAAATTTATTAATTAATAAGACGAAAAATCTATTAAGATAACTTTGAGGAATTAAAGGCATTACTTAAGTAATTTTAATGGGTCAACAAAATGATGACGATGATTTTATAAGATTTATCCGCTCTGAGCTTAGATAGAGAAGTTTCATTAGAAAGAAGTTTGATGTTGTAGATAAGCTAAAAGAGGATGACATATATCAAAGTTATTATCTATTCAAAAATAAACTACAGTTCAAAAACCAAATTTGCAAGATGTTATTCCGAAAATACGGGATAGAATTCAAAGTCCGGGTTTTATACCTTTTAATTTTATTTTCACATTTAATAATTAGCCTTATAATGTGTAAAAAACTTCGAACTGTAAATGATTAGTTCATCTAATCCCATACCTCCTATATCAATATGATTGAAATGTTTGTCTATTTCCTAAGGCAATGCGCTGATTACATGACAGTCCTCTCTTCAAATCCTTTTAACATTATTGTATTCCATTAGAAATTTTGAAATTTTGTAGAGGATGATGATGTTGATGTAGTCATCTAATTTTAAAAACGATGAGTTTCCCCTTCACAAATAATTTTGACGTATTAAGTTTTTTTTCTGGTTTTTGTATACATACATACATATCTATATGTGTATGTGTAAGTGGAGAATAACATTTGTGTGTTTCCATTTTATCCTGCTGACCACGTACACAAACTGCAACCGCAATTTGGTAAATAATGCCAACATCGACACTTTTCTCTTAAGCGCTTTAAAGGAATAAAGAACCCAAGGAACACGGATAAAATACTTGTAACACCAGCGTTGACTGAATAAGGATTATTAGACGGCTAAACTTTAGTTTTTTTTCATCTTCTTAGTTTGATTTCCCTTTATTTTCTTATGGCCATTATCAAACCATGAACAATTTCACTGCCAATATAGAGGCAGACAGACAGACAGACCGCTGATAAAATGTTAAGACTTGTACACTTTGGGCTATTGTTGCTGCAAACATGAGTTGTATTCTAAGATGGAAAAGTATTTCTTTTTCACACTCCTTTCCAATACTTTTTTTTTATAACTTTTTTTCATGGTCTACCGAAAACGCCAAGTAAAAAAGTATTATCTGATGGTGAAAAAAATTCAATTTAAGTTTTTCCTCTTAGAAGCAGTTTTAACTTTTACTATACCCTATACGACTAAGCGTTTGTTATAGTTTTAGGTGATATTTTTAACACACTAAAATATTTGTATATCGAATATAATTCTAAGTCGATCGCTATCAATACAGCACACAATTATGGACATAAGAATTGATTAAATTCCTTTTAAATCTACGACTATACAAATGCACAAAATCTGAAGTTATTTCGAGTTAAGTATTCGAAATATAGGAACCATTATCTCATAATTGTAATTTGGGTCCCATAGAACTACATATATAATTGAATTTTAATAAAAGTAGCCAAATGTGTTGTTTTTATACCCACCATCAAAAAGAATCAAAAACGATATATATTCTGTCTATCTGTCTGTTTGTCTGTCTGTCTGTCTGTCTGTCTGTCTGTCTGTCTGTCTGTCTGTCTGTCTATTTGTCTGTCTGTTTGTCTATTTGTCTTTCTGTCTGTCTGTTTGTCTGTTTGTCTGTCTGTCTGTCTGTCTGTCTGTCTGTTTGTTTGTTTGTTTGTTTGTCTGTTTGTTTGTCTGTCTGTCTGTCTGTCTGTCTGTCTGTCTGTCTGTCTGTCTTTCTGTCTGTCTGTCTGTCTGTCTGTCTGTCTGTCTGTCTGTCTGTCTGTCTGTCTGTCTGTCTGTCTGTCTGTCTGTCTGTCTGTCTGTTTGTCTATTTGTCTGTCTGTTTGTCTGTTTGTCTGTTTGTCTGTTTGTCTGTTTGTCTGTTTGTCTGTTTGTCTGTCTGTCTGTCTGTCTGTCTGTCTGTCTGTGTGTCTGTGTGTCTGTCTGTCTGTGTGTCTGTATGTCTGTCTGTCTGTCTGTCTGTCTGTCTGTCTGTCTGTCTGTCTGTCTGTCTGTCTGTCTGTCTGTCTGTCTGTCTGTCTGTCTGTCTGTCTGTCTGTCTGTCTGTCTGTCTGTCTGTCTGTCTCTCTCTCGCCTACGCTAATCGCTTATTTGCTAATAAATAACAAACTATAATAGCTATGATGATAAAATTTCGTATATAGAAGTTTTCCATAAGTCCTAGGCAACATGTGAAGTTTCATCGTTTCACATTTAGTCATAGCTCCCATACAAAAAACTTATGGAAACAGCCCAAATTTCACCTAAAATACACTTAAATGCCAATAAATCTAAAACTATAATAGATATAACCACTAAAGCACGAGGAGGTCTTATGTCAATGCCAACTAGCGTGTAAAATTTTGTTACAATCGGTCACCTTTTTACCATAGCTCCCATATAAAAAACTTAAGGAAACACAAAAATACAAAAAGAAAAGAGGGTTTATGTCCGTCTGTCCGTCAGATAAAAGCGCGATAGCGCCTTAACGAAAAGGGCTACAGCAACAAAATTCTACAAAAGGAAGTTTTATGTGAATGTCAGCCAGTGTGCAAAACTTTGTTATAATCGGTTACTATTTGATCATAGCTCCCATATAAAAAACTTACGGAAATACAAAAATACAAAAAGAAAAGACGGCTTATATCCGTCTTTCCGTCAGAGAAAAGAGACAAAATTTAGCAAAAATATTTTCGATATGTTATAGAAATTGTGTGCTGAAAATAAGTAGAATAGGTTCACATTTAGTTAGAGCTCTCATATAACCCTGCCCCGGGAATCACATTTATGCTGATAAATTGAATAAAATTGTAAAATCTATGACTACTAAATTAAGAACAGAGAAGTTTTATGCAACTTTTAGTCAGTATGTGAAATTTTCTAGGAATCGGTCCAGTTTTTACCATAGCTTTCATATAAAAACCGCTCCCGGTAACCACTAGAATGCCACAAACTCCAGTTAAAAGCTATTAAATTATAAACTACGCCACTAAATTTTGCACAAATAAACTTTATATTAATACCAGCCAGCATATTTTGTAACAATCGGTCTACATTTGGCTTTAGTTCGTATATATATAACATCCCCTTTTTATATCTACAATCAAAAAGATTTGGAGGTACATCTACGAAATCTACGAAATTAGATAGCTATCAATCAATGTTAGGTCCAGACTTTATACACGGTAGAAGCATTAGGAACTCCTAACAAAATATATGAACCTGCCATGTTGCTATCAACATGTTTATGGCACAACGAAACAGCTTATTAATGTAAAACTATATTCGGTAATGGAACAGCATTTTGTCCAAGGAAAATACTTGGGAAACCACTTGGATACTTTTAAATGTTGAACTATAATAACTATACCACTGCAACCGAATTCAGTCCAAATATATTACCAACAATATCACATTCGGTCAACATTTTGAATTAGTTGCACTCTCGTACAACTTGATGGTGGGTATACAAGATTCGGCACAGCCGAATATAACACTCTTACTTGTTATATTAAGAAATCACTATTGGAAATGATGATGGAATCGGTCTATTGTATTTTTCGTATAATACTTACTCTCAAAAATCACTTATATATCCCACAAATCACAAAAACAAGTTCCATTTGTTTTCTTAACTGTGAGTTTAGAACAAGGTTGGCCATTATTTGAGTGACAGGAGAATAACAACAAATAACATTAATCAAGAATTTTTTTTTTTGGCTTTCTGATTCGGTTAGCTATATTTCTCCACTTGTATGGTATCATACAGTCGGACTTGACTATCCTTAAAAGAAACTTTTTTTATAATAGTTTTTTTTTCTCCCAATAGTTAAAGGAAATCGTTCTTTACTGGCGCAGAGTGTAATGTCTTTGTAAATATGAGCTTATTTTGTTGAAAATTGTTTTGTTAACTCAGGCTTATTTGAAATGCATTTCTTTCGATATTGTCTAGGAATAAAATAAAGTTTTTAATTTTCCCTGGGTGTTCTTTAATTTTTCCTAACATTTCTTTCTGCAGTTTCAGTTGTAAGTAAGTACGTGCTTACAAAAGTTTTTCATTTAGTTTTTTCATTGAATATCTTATATACAAGAAGTAGATGTAAGTACTATATAGTTACTAGAAAAAAATATCTACTAGAAATATATTTTTAATGAAAAGCTGTTTGGTCATTCTGTCTAGTCAGTAGGCGATAGAGGTTGAGTGGTCCTTTTTGTATAATAAATGAACATGTTGCACTTTTCCCTATTTGAAAGTTTTTAATAAGATGTTGTTGGGCAAAGTTTTACCAATACGTGAAGCTAGCTAATAAGTAACGAAAGTTAACTGTACTAGTATGTTTGTTTTGTTAAATTTATTTATGAATATTTACAAAATTTTCACAAAAACATAACTCATGTATGATGCGATAGGTACTAAGATTTATTAACATATATATTAAAATTTACCGAATTTATTAAATATATAGTGAAAAGTAAAAGGAAGGTTTTAACGATGTTATACCAAAATTATCTGGAACTACTTTGTCGATAACTATCAACTCCTTAATAACATCAAATGCAAAGTCTTAATAGAGTCTCATCAGCATAAATACTATATCTCCTACAAAAAAGACATTTTTGACCACCGCTTTTCAAACATCTAATGATGCAGTTCTATAGAGAAGAATCTTAGTATTAAGAATCAATAATTGTTTTCATCAAATAGTTATATTATATCTTATAAAAAAGGTATTAAAAGCTGCTTAATGTTCTCAAACGAAAAGTGATGCAATTTTTCGTCAAACTCACTAGCTCATGCATCGAATATAGTTTCACATCCCTAATCATGATATCAATTTAACTAAGATACAGCACAAAAAACCTTAATCTCGTATACAGTTTAAGAGATATCAGGAAATTTAAATGTTTCCAGTGTTTTCGTTTTTCCTTGGACAAAAACTAAGTTGGATCGGCTTTCCTCGGTGCTCCCACCATAACCACGTGAAAGGTGAAACTCTCTTCTTTGGGTTCAGAAAAAAAAATTTACCAAAATTTTGCCGATCGTGGAACAAATTGTTACACATAATTTAAACAAAAACTGTTGCAGTCATTTAGGCGTAACTTTGTAATCAAATTGAATTTAAGTGTGAGTCCAAGGCAGGTAACCCTAGAAGGCGATGAATTTTCACCAAAATTAGTGGAGTTCTTTTTTAGGTAAACCAATAGACGTGTGCCGAATTTCTTCAAAATTTGTTAAAAATTTCGGCTTATATGCACGGGTCGGTGCAAAAAAAAAAAACAGAACAAAAATAGTCGACAGAGTTGCTGTTTTTTATACTTTTAACCAAAATAGGTATTTTTTAATGTGTTTAAAAAGAAAAAGTTTCTACTCCATTTTTTTTTAATTTTTATCAAAAATTTTTTGTCAGAAATTTTTCTATAGAAAATTTTTAATAAATGTAATATATAGGGGTCAAATACGAATACAATTTCTTTTTTGAAACATTTTTTTATCAAAAATGTTTCTATTTTTTTTATCAAAAATTTTCTTTTTTTTTTTTATTAAAATTTTTTCTATAAAAAAACTTCTTTTTCAAAAATTTTTTTATAGAAAATTTTTGTATCAAAAAATTTTCTATAGAAAATTTTTTATCAAAAATTTTTCTATAGAAAATTTTTTTATCAAAAATTTTTCTTTCCAAAATTTTTTTATAAAAAAATTTTCTATAGAAAAAAAAAATTTTTCTACAGAAAAATATTTCTAGAGAAAATTTTTCCATGCAAAAATTTTTTATCAAACATTTTTCTATAGAAAATATTTTTATCAAAAATTTTTCTATAGAAAATATTTTTATCAACAATTTTTTGGTAAAAAATTTCTTTACAGAAAAATATTTCTAGAGAAAATCTGTTTACGAAATATTTTTCTATAGAAATGTCCAACATTTTTCTATAGAAAACTTTTTTATCAAAAATTTGTATATAGAAAATTTTTTTAACAAAAAATTTTCGGTACAAAATTTTTCTACAGAAAAATATTCTATCAAAAATTTTGCTATAGAAAAATACTTCACCTTAAAAAAAAATTTATCGACAATTTTTCTTAAAAAATTATCGAAAATTTTTTCGATAGAATTTTTATTTTTTTTTTTTTGAAAATTTTCGGAAAGAAGTATTTTTATCGAAAAATTTTCGAAAAAAAAAAATCATTTTTGTCAAAAATTGTTAAAAATCTAAAATTCTTTAATATTAAAATTTATTCTTGTTTCGAAAACTATTCCCAATTTGATTACATTTATAACAAACAATGTTTTCAAAAATAATAGTGTCGAGGCAATAATGTTTGAAGTTATATTTCTTTGTTCTCTCGAAATATGTATTTTGTTGCTATTAATTGGATTTTGATTTTGTTTCATGTGTTTCTTTAGCAAAGCGGCACCAACCAACTTTGTTAACATCCAAATCCCAACTGAATGCTTTTAAAACTTATTTTCACGACTTTCATTAATGATCGTGATATTTACGAAAATTACAAGAAGTCATTGGCTTCTGGTGCTATGGGCTGCCTAAGCCTGACGATGTGCAACTCACACTCCATTTATGATATGTGAAATGATTTCGAGAAGCCGTTATGTTTATACGAATCGGGTTATCTTTTTTGGTAAGGGAATAGCGGAAAGGTGAGAAATAAAGCTTTATATTATTTCAAATCCGTATTAGAGAGATAAAACGTATGGTAGAGAGTGTGTGTTTTGTTGATATATAATAGTTCTCCCTAAAATTTTAAATTTATTCAATCAAAATCTCCAGTAGATAATATACCTGTACTTTTTAAGAAATATTTTTATTAAGTTTAAAAAATGGTCAAAGACATAATCGCCCCCGGACTAGGTTTTGTTAAAGACTCTAAGCCAAATTAATTTCTCTCATTAAACAAATCCCAATAGTATGCTACAAATTTCATTCCTATACACAACCTTCAGTTATAACATGACATGTCAATAGAGAAAAACTGTTTTAAAATTTAAATATTCAAAAAGTGTAATCATGTATGATAAATATAAAAATAAAAAATAAACATAAATATCATTTAAAATCCAACAAGTTGTTGTCATAAAAAATTTGCTTATATTTTATTTAAAAGCTAAAAAAAGAAGAAATAAAAACAAATTCATATAATAAAAAGTAGTTGAGTACTTGTAATAGTTTTTCTCATAAATTTTTAATGGAATTCATAAAACCATAAACTTCTGCTCCTAAAGCTACTGAATGTTAGTTGTTTTTATCAGTTGCTACAAAAACTGCTTAAATATATTCATCCATATAAGATGAAAAAAATAAAAAATAAAAACTAAAAAACAGAATATTTTTATGCTCAAGAATATTTTATATAGATTTTTTTCTTATGTATATTTTATTTATTCTACTACAAATATGGACATCAAATAGACATTTTTGATGATTGTAAAGAAGTTTCATCTTCATTTTTTTTTGTCTTAAAACTTATAAACGGTTGCTGCTGCATGCAACCCAAAAAGCTGCAGGCTGCTTGCCTGTTGCCATTTTATTTGTGTGTGCATAGAGTGTGTGTGTGTGTTGCCTGAAAAGTTTTGAGATACAGGCTATACAACTTTGCAAACCCAGTAAGAACAGTGTCAAACGTTTGAAATATGATGACTTTTGCATTTGATATCAAACGTTTTTTCAAACTTTTTTCAAACCTGAACAGATGTTTGAGATTCACATTCATTTTCAAATGAGGGTTCATTTGAGAATAAACGATTGAAAAATGATAGTTTCTCAAATTGAGAATAAAGGTTATTCTCAAATCATTATCAAACCCTATGATGATTTGAGAATAATTTGAAAAATGATGTTATATAAATTTGATATCAAATCTTATTTCAAACTTTTTTCAAACATTAAAAAAAAATAATTTATGTTAAAAGAAATTAATGTTTAAGATATTTTAATGGAATGGCATTACATTTCAAAGAAATTCGTTATTTCTTTCGGATTTGTTAAAATTGATCCATATTTGACCATAAAACCTTCCTTAAAAAATGTCAATATTAAAAATTCAATTTTCTTTGTTTCTTACATTTTTTTTTTACCTAACAATAAAAAAATTATATATTAAGCTAAAGAATTCAAATATGATGCACCGTTTTCAAAAACAAAATAAACAAACTCAAAAATACAACGCCATTTTATTTATGTTCCACATGTAAATGATATCCACATTTGAAAAACCTTTGAGAATGAGGTTTGATAATGATTTGAGAATAAAGGCATTTCTCAATTTGAGAATAAAGTCCCCTTTTTGTGGAGAACGCTATTATTCTCAAATCAGTATCAAATCAGTATCAAACGTTTGATCTTTGAAAAAAGATTTATTTTCAAATCATCCTCAATTTGAGAATAAACCTTTTTTCTTACTGGGAACTAAAAGATTTTTCAAGTGCATTTGTTCATTTGTATCTGAAGTATTTTCGTTCAAATATGACCGATAACCAATTGATAGACAGACAACAACAGGCAGCTGATGTTTATGTTATATTTGTATGTACAACATACATATGTCTCGACTTAACGTCTCGTCGAGATGTCATACATTTTCAATAATATTGAAATAAATCGAAAAGCAACTGTAAAATTGTTACAGGGATGTGGCTGAAAAAAAAAACTTATTTGGGGCAAGTTTTTCAATAGAAACCTAAAAATGCGACAGAGTTTTCTATTAAAAATCTTTTTTGCAACAGAGTTTTCTATAAAAAAATCTTGTTTGAGACAAAATTTTCTATAAAAAAATCTTGTTTGAGACAAAATTTTCTATAAAAAAATCTTGTTTGGGACAAAATTTTCTAAAGAAAATCTTCTTTGGGACAAAATTTTCTAAAGAAAATTTTCTTTGGACAAAATTTTCTAAAGAAAGTCTTGTTTGGGACAAAATTATCTAAAGAATTTCTTGTTTGGGACAAAATATTTTTATAGAAAATCTTGTTTGGGACAAAATTTTCTATAGAAAATCTTGTTTGGGATAAAATTTTCTATAGAAAATCTTGCTTGGGACAAACTTTTCTATAGAAAATCTTGTTTGGGACAAAATTTTCTATAGAAAATCTTGTTTGGGACAAAATTTTCTATAGAAAATCTTGTTTGGGACAAAATTTTCTAAAGAAAATCTTGTTTGGGACAACATTTTCTACAGAAAATCTTGTTTGGGACAAAATTTTCTATAGAAAATCTTGTTTGGGACAAAATTTTCTATAGAAAATCTTGTTTGGGACAAAATTTTCTATAGAAAATCTTGTTTGGGACAAAATTTTCTATAGAAAATCTCGTTTGGGACAAAATTTTCTATAGAAAATCTTGTTTGGGACAAAATTTTCTATAGAAAATCTTGTTTGGGACAAAATTTTCTATAGAAAATCTTGCTTGGGACAAACTTTTCTATAGAAAATCTTGTTTGGGACAAAATTTTCTATAGAAAATCTTGTTTGGGACAAAATTTTCTATAGAAAGTCTTGTTTGGGACAAAATTTTCTATAGAAAATCTTGTTTGGGACAAAATTTTCTAAAGAAAATCTTGTTTGGGACAACATTTTCTATAGAAAATCTTGTTTGGGACAAAATTTTCTATAGAAAATCTTGTTTGGGACAAAATTTTCTATAGAAAATCTTGTTTGGGACAAAATTTTCTATAGAAAATCTTGTTTGGGACAAAATTTTCTATAGAAAATCTTGTTTGGGACAAAATTTTCTATAGAAAATCTTGTTTGGGACAAAATTTTCTATAGAAAATCTTGTTTGGGACAAAATTTTCTATAGAAAATCTTGTTTGGGACAAAATTTTCTATAGAAAATCTTGTTTGGGACAAAATTTTCTATAGAAAATCTTGTTTGGGACAAAATTTTCTATAGAAAATCTTGTTTGGGACAAAATTTTCTATAGAAAATCTTGTTTGGGACAAAATTTTCTATAGAAAATCTTGTTTGGGACAAAATTTTCTATATAAAATCTTGTTTGGGACAAAATTTTCTATAGAAAATCTTGTTTGGGACAAAATTTTCTGTAGAAAATCTTGTTTGGGACAAAATTTTCTATAGAAAATCTTGTTTGGTACAAAATTTTCTATAGAAAATCTTGTTTGGGACAACATTTTCTATAGAAAATCTTGTTTGGGACAAAATTTTCTATAGAAAATCTTGTTTGGTACAAAATTTTCTATAGAAAATCTTGTTTGGGAGAAAATTTTGCTACCTCTCTGTCAAAAAGTTAATGTTTAAAGTAAAAATTGTATATTTATGTATGTCTGAATGTATTTTTTTTAAATCTCTATAAAAACCAAATAAATTCAAGTAAATATATAGTAAAATATTGATGACATAAGTTTACGGTATTTAGTATTGATTCTGATATGACAATATAAAATTTATTTCAAAATTTAAATAAACTTGTGTAAATGCACAAAAGTACACATGCCACAGACTACGATGATCCGACTGAGCCCAGAAAGTTATTCAAAAACTTCTTATTGAACTTTTACAAAAAATCCTGAGGACAAGAAATAAAAATACTTCAACTTTTGTTAAAAATTTTCAACTTAAATTCAACAAAGAGAAGAAAGTAAAGACTGCATTAAAATTTTAAACAAAAAATAAAAGGAGTACAATGGATGAATAAAAAGGGCGACCGTAAAGAATGTGAGAAATGAAAAACATTACAGTTGCAACAGATTCCTTGGCACTTTCTTTGAAAGTCCGAAAAGGCAGAGCAACAAAAATAAAGAACCTTACAAGCACTCAGAAGGACACAGCAAATATTTTATGGATTCGAAATAAAAAAAAAATAACTTTGAAGAAACATTAGTGTATCAATGAATTTATGATGCACAATGGGGCAATGTGACTTAATTTAAAGTTTGTATTCAAGACTTAAATGTAATTTTATCAATTTGGAATTTGTCCTTGGTGCTCATTTCGCCTCGTTTTAACATGCCAAATTAGTTCTAAGCTCTTTTCCTGCTGGAAAGTCCGAAAAGAAATACTTTGTACTAAAGGGTTATCCACTTCATGGTTTCAAAAGTAAAGGACTGGAATTTGACATCTGTCAAACTAAGTTGTTTAACCAATTTTTTCTCCTCAGTTGAAAGTCTGACATTGACGAAAACGGATCGCTTAAGTTTTACACAACGCATAAAAATTATTATATCTTTCCGAATAAACCTTTTTCAATTATTTTTTCATAAACTTATTTCAGGCCCAACTTTTAATCACCCAAGTAAGCCTCTTACCTCACACAGTGGTATTTACAACTATAAAATGTTGCATACTTGATTTGTTTTAAATAGATAACGAAAATTCAAAAAATTTTCGAAATCTGTTGACTCCTTGGGGTACCTGCCTTAGGTCCCAATTTTCCACCTATTTTTCTTCTCAAAGTACAAGTCACAATTCTAAACAGAATTCGGTGAAATGAAACACACGTCTATTAATTAAATTAAAAAAGAGGTCTGCTTATTTTGGTCGAAATTTGTTGACTGCTTGGTACCTGCCTTGGACTCCTTTTTTTTCACCAATTATTCTTTTCAGTCTACAAGTCGCAATATTGACTAGAATTTGATGATTAACACACGTCTATTATTTAACTTATAAGCCGCAATTGTAACTGATCCAAAAAAGAGTTACACTAATTTTGGTTGGTTGGACCCCCATTTTTCACATATTATTGTTCTCAATTTATAAGACGGAATTCTCCACAGAATTTCAAAAAAATTGGCACACTTCTATTAGTCTACCCAAAAAACAGCTCAACCAATTTTGGGGTATCTGCTTTGGACCTCCATTTTTCACTTTTATTACTTCTCACTGAATTTCGTAGAGCGTTTTTGATTTCCTGATATCTCCTAAGCTATATACGAGATTAATTTATTTTCTTCTGCAGACTAAAACCAAGGTTCTGTATCTTTATTAAATCAATATCAGGATTAACGCTGTGAAACTATATTCGATGTATTAGCTACCTTTTTTATGACACATAAGAGAGAGAATAAAACAAAAAAAAAATAGTCGGTAGAGTTGCTGTTTTTCATACTTTGAACTAAAATAGGTATTGTTTTTAATGTGTAGTTCTAACGCTTTAAAAAAAATAGTTTTCTACTCCATTTTATTTTTAATATTTTTTTTTAAAACTTTTTCTATAGAAAATTTTTTTATCAAAAATTTTTTATAGGAAATTTTTTTATTGAAAATGTTTCCATAGAAAATTTTTTATCAACAATTTTTTTATAGAACATTTTTTTATCAAAAACTTTTCTATAGAAAATTTTTTTATCAAAAATTTTTCTATAGAAAATTATCTTATAAAAATTTTCTATAGAAATTTTGGACAAAAAATTTTTTATAGAAAATTTTTTTATCAAAAATTTTTCTATAGAAAATTGTTCTATCAAAAATTTTTCTACAGAATTTTTTCTATCAAAAATTTTTCTTTAGAAAAATTTTTTATTAAACTTTTTTTATAGAAAATTTTATCAAAAATTTTTCTATAGAAAAATTTTTTATGAAACATTCTTCATAGAAAATTATTTTATAAAAAATGTTTCTATAGAAAATTAAAAATTGTTCCATTGAAAATGTTTCTATAGAAAATTTTCAGAAATTTTTCATAGAAAAATTTTTGATTAAAAATTTTCCAAAGAAAAATTTTTGATAGGAAATTTAAATAAAAAAAAATTTTGATAAAAAAATTTTCTATAGGAAAATTTTCTATTAAAAATTTTTTGTGCAAAATTTCGATAGAAAAAATAATAATAAAAACTTTTTATAGAAAAATTTTTGTTAAAAAAAATATGGAAAATTTTTTTCTATAGAAAAATTTTTGATAAACAAATTTTTATAAAAAAATTTTCTATAGAAAAATTTTTGATAAAAAAATTTTGTATAATTTTTTATCAAAAATTTTTCTATTCAAAAAGAATGACTATTCGCATTTGATCCCAAATCTGTTACATTTATATATTAATGTAACAATAAATTGATAAAAAGCCAAAAATTGTTTGCGGATAAACCAAAATTCCTCTAAGCGTTTCGATGGTTGGTTAGGCCATCTCTTCAGGAGGAAACGCGTCGAGGAAAGGTTTACCCACCAACATTTTTTGGTTTCATCAAAAAACTATTTATTACAATAATTGTAATAAATTGGGATCTTAGTGCAATACACTACACTAAATTTTCTATAGAAAATTTTTTTATCAAAAATTGTTATGATGATAATCTTCGCTTTATGTTGATATTTGTTGGACACAATAATAATAATAATAATTCGTACTTATTCAGTCCCTCAAATTATACATAATGTGAGGTTTTCGCTCTGTCTAGAATTAGGGATAGTCCTCCTGATGGGATGGTCTAACCAACCATCGAAACGCGTCGAAGAAAGGTTTCCCCACCAACATTTTTGGTTTTATCAAAAAACTATTTATTACAATAATAAATAATTGTAATAAATTGGGATTCTTAGTGCAATACACTACAGTAAAACTTTTTAATGAAAAATTTTTTTATCAAAAATTTTGCTATAGAAAATTTTCTTAAAAAAAATTTTCTATAGAAATTTTGTACAAAAAAATTTTTTATAGAAAATTTTTTCATCAAAAATTTTTCTATAGAAAATTGTTTTATCAAAGATTTTTCTATAGAAAATTTTTTTATCAAAAATTTTTCTATAGAAAATTTTTTATATAAAAAATTTTTCTATTTAAAATTTTTTATCAAAAATTTTTCTATCGAAAATTTCTGATCAAAAATTTTTCTATAAAAATTTTTTTCATCAAAATTTTTCTATAGAAATTTTGTACAAAAAAATTTTCTATAGAAAATTTTTTCATCAAAAATTTTTCTATAGAAAATTGTTTTATCAAAGATTTTTCTATAGAAAATTTTTTTATCAAAAATTTTTCTATAGAAAATTTTTTATCAAAAATTTTATTATTTAAAATTTTTTATCAAAAATTTTTCTATAAAAAATTTTTTTATAAAATTTTTCTATCGAAAACTTCTGATCAAAAATTTTTCTTTAAAAATTTTTTTTCATCGACATTTTTCTATAGAGAATTTTTTTTATCAAAAATTTTTTTATCATAAATTTTTCTCTAAGAAATTTTTTTAACAAAAATTTTGTTCCAAGAAATTTTTTTATCAAAAATTTTTCTCTAAGAAATTTTTTTTATCAAAAATTTTTCTCTAAGAAATTTTTTTATCAAAATTTTTCTCTAAAAAATTTTTTATTAAAATTTTTTCTATAGAAAATTTTTTTATTAAAAATTTGTCTCTAAAAAATTTTTTATTAAAATTTTTTCTATAGAAATTTTTTTTATCAAAAAATTTTCTCTAAAAAATTTTTATTAAAATTTTTTGTATAGAAAATTTTTTTACCAAAAATTTTTTTACAAAAAAATTTTCTATAGAAAATTTTTCTATAGAAAATATTTCTATAAAAATTTTCTATAGAAAATTTTTATACCAAAAATTTTGCCAATATTTACAAAAATATTCCCAATATTTACAAAAATATCCCCAATGTTTACAAAAATAATAGTGTCGTGGCAACAATGTTCGAGATTATATTTCTTTGTTCTCTAGAACCATTTTGTTGCTATCAATTGGATTTTAATTTGTTTCTTGTCTATTTTGTTTTTGTCTTTTCTTTAACAGAGCGACATCAATAAACTCTGTTAACATACAAATTTCAACTGAATGGATAGAAATTTTTTTTATCAAAAAATTTTCTCTAAAAAATTTTTATTAAAATTTTTTCTATAAGAAATTTTTTTACCAAAAATTTTTTTACAAAAAAATTTTCTATAGAAAATTTTTCTATAGAAAATTTTTCTATCAAAATTTTCTATAGAAAATTTTTATACCAAAAATTTTGCCAATATTCCCAATATTTACAAAAATATTCCCAATATTTACAAAAATATCCCCAATGTTTACAAAAATAATAGTGTCGTGGCAACAATGTTCGAGATTATATTTCTTTGTTCTCTAGAACCATTTTGTTGCTATCAATTGGATTTTAATTTGTTTCTTGCCTATTTTGTTTTTGTCTTTTCTTTAACAGAGCGACATCAATAAACTCTGTTAACATCCAAATTTCAACTGAATGGTTTTAATACTCATTTTCACGAGTTATATTAATGATCGTGGTATTTATGAAAATTAAAACAATTCATCGGCTGCTGGTGGAATGGGCTGCCTACTCCTTTTTCTTGAAAGCAATTATTGATCCTTAATACCTAGACTCTTCTCTATGAACTGGATTATTAGATTTTTCAGAAGCGGTGGTCAAAAAATGGCTTTTGTTGCAGCAGAAATACCATAGTGCGTCATTAAGGTTGACAGTTACTTTGTTAACGGTCCGCCCTTCTGGGTGTCTATGGGACAGTTTGAGCTGAGTTCATTTGGGAATTTTTTTAAAAACTAAAATCTTGTTCTTTGTTTCTTATTTCTGTTCAACCATATTGCCTTTTGATCACGTTTTATTTCAGTTAGGCTTCCAATTAAAAAATATCAAACATTTTATTATTTTTTCATTTAAAATGACCCAATAAAATACTTGTCCTAAAAGTTTAATGATAAGTTATAGACAGAAATCATATTGTTTTGACACTTGACCATTTGATATGTATTTCTCTTTGCTTTCAACAGTTGTATATTTTAAATAAACATCCGTATGTACTTTGAAAATTATTTTGAAACTTAAAATTGTTTCAAAAAAAAATCTTCTATAAATGAATGTAAGTACTTCAAAGTTCATGTCTAACATTACCATTGTAGCTTGAGGATAAACCAATTATACAGACTGTCATTATTATTTCAATATCACGTTGAAGGGTTTTCCAAAAAAAAAAAAAAAACTACATAAAATATCAGAGTTTATTTTGTCTATTGTTAATAAAATCCCTACGGAGGAAAATTGTTCAATGGCATTTTTAGTTTTTTTCAAGTTTGATTTTTTGCTTAGGATTTTCTGAGATTTTATTTTTGTGGAGTTTTTTTTGATTCGTCTCTTCTTGTAGAAACTTCAATATAAAGTTGGAAAAATTTTAACCATTTTTCTTTTCATTTCAATAATATTTTACTCCTGAGCATGACTGCTGCTGGTGAACGTAGGATTTTTCAATTTGTTTTTTTTTAATTTTGTAAAAATGAACATATTGAAATGTTTGTTTCATCTGCGACGAATAAGAGATACGTTAATTTCCAAAAAAAAAGTAATGTCGACTGCTGGAAGTTTCTATTATATTAAAAATAGTTATTTGTCACAAGGTTGGGTTTCCAAAAACTTAAGTCATTTTAGTGATGCTTTCAATCTGAAAGTATTTGGTTTGGAATAAGCGATTTAGATTAATTTTAATATTTCTCCTACACTAGAGTGTTCCAGAAAAACTGAAAGTCGTTGTACCAAAAGACGTACCCCCCGAATTTGTTACATTTGATCCCAATAATCCAAATACAAAGTTACATTCAGATCAGATATCGGGAAAGCGTGCCGACTTGACGCCAAAGTTTGGACATCCCAGTTATATAAGAAAACTGAGGAGTTTCTTTACATTTCTTCAAAATTTTTCTACTTAGAATGATACAGATAACAAAATGAGCTTTGCAACGAGATATAATCCATTAATATCGGTTAAAAGGTTTCCTAATTATTAAGGGTTTCCCAAAATGTTTTACGTCCTTAAAGACGCTCCTGAACATATGCAATAAAAAATGTATAATTTTTAATAAATTTTAAAAAGTTTGATTGGTTTAACTTTTTTGATACCTCAAGTTATTTAATTATCCATTTTTGTTGCAATGGGCTAACGTTAAGTTAGTTTTGCATAGGACGAAAAAAATATATTTTTTTCATACCGTTTTCAAAATTGCTCTTTTGGTTTTTTTCAATAGTTTGTTAAACGAATTCGAAAAAAACTAAAAAAGAGTTCCAGAGTGTTAGTAAAAACACTCTGAAGATTAATACAAATAAAGAATTAAATCGACATCTCTAACGACGTAGCCTTACCTGCGACTTAAATTAAAGTATTTGGACAAAAACACAATTTTTCACCAAAGTTATAAAAATAAGCAAGTGAATTGTTATATATTAGCAGTTTTTATAAACGGAACTATAATTATTATTGTTTCGATGGGTGGAAATATATATGTGAACTTTGGTTGAAATCGGATGTCATTAACCCTTTTATTACCAGGGTCAAAAGTAAAATTTTTAAAATATAAAATTTTTTCAAAAAAGGCACTAAAAATTATATGTTTTTATTATTATATTTAAATAAAAATTCAACAAGTCGTTCAAAGAATTAATTACATTTTTATACAAATTAACCCTTGCGTACCCATAGGCTCAAAATGATTCTAGTTTTAAACTATAACAAATAAGCCATGACCCCTTTTGTATGGGGAAAAGTGGGAGTTTATATTTGTTTCGGCGGTAGTTTCTATATAGAAGGTATGAAATATTATTTTGCTACAAGCACAAAGCCAGAACATAAAAAATCTTACAAAATTTTGGGGTATCTTCTAACAATTTTCTTCCCGGAATATAGTTTTACTTTTTGCAAAGAGACGAATTTGCTTTTGTTTACATAATAATTAAGCCATATCTGATCATAGCTACGAAATATGGTACAACTTCTAAAGCAGAAAGTCACTTTTGTTATCAAAAATCCTAAGAAAATATTAGTTTAATCACAGACTATATAATATAAAAATGTTGCACTTCCAAACATTGATTTTCCGTATGGTCGTTTTCAAAAGTCCCATTAAAAAGGGAGTATACCATACCTACAAAATTAACTTCTGAGGCAGAAAGTCACTTTTGTTATCAAAAATCCTAAGAAAATATATGTTTAATCACAGAATATATAATATAAAGATGTTGCACTTCCAAACATTGATTGTCCGTATGGTCGTTTTGAAAAGTCCCATTTTACTCTAATTCAATGTTTTGCAAAGTCTCTCTGATTTTGTATTTTTCTACCCCTAAGTTAAATAAGAGAGAATCAGAGAGACTTTGTCCAACATTGTTCTAATTCGAAAACAACAAATGGAGTCGATAATCCAATGTAGAAAGCTAAGGCACATACGCCTGCTCATAGAATGAATGTTTGTTTGTGCGTTTATGTGTTTTTTATTTTAATTTAATATCACTTTTGGAAGAAAAACAATTTATGGAGTGTAATATAATTGTATTATAGAGTCTTTAATGCTGAAGGTTTAAAAAGGTAAATTTTATAGCGATCGGAACACATTTGACTCTTCATCCAATATTAACCCCATAGCTGTTAAATATAACTTCGTCGGGCTTTAAGTCGAACACATACACTTAAGTCTCATTATAGATACATCCAAGCCGATAGAATTCTGGAAACAAGAAGTAATACTAATTGTAAAAAGCTAATTTCATGATCGACGACAAACGATAACTCTGAGACTAATAAAACTAAATGTACAAATAGGTCAGTCAAAGTTATTAAGCTAGGGCTTTCAAATTTGTACAACTTAATTTAAGATCTCCGCTCAATAACTGCTAAACATCATTGATGCAACAATCGGTAGCAAAAACAAATCAAAATACTTCAAACATTTGTGTTGATGTGTATTGAAAGCCTGGAAGTTGAGACTTGTTCCAGCAGTAGCATCATCAAAAATGCATGCCTTTTTCATACCATACACCCACACTAATATTATAAGTTCATACTTACGTTCGTAACATACATATATAATTCACAATTAAATTCATAACATTATATTGGCATAGAATCACTTTCTGAGCCGACCATGTTAAACTTTTAATCAAAATACAGGTTGAAGTTTAAAGGAAAATTGATTAGATCTGTCACTGTCGGAACTGGGAACATCCAGTTAACTTTTTACGTTAGTAGTGTAGGGCTTCATAGAGTCGTGCTTGACTTTCCAACATTATTTTAGTTTTCCAACATTAAATTTAAAAAAAAAAACAAGTAAGAAAGTGCTATAGTCGGTCAAGCCCGACCATACGATACCCTTCACCACTAAGGCCAAAGATATTTTTTTTCCTGTATAAAGACAAATATTTGCTCAATTTTGCCATCATACAAACATTTTTTCAAAACTTATATATGTATTTAAGCTGTTTCTGTCATTTGGACTTATATGAGAGTTAGGGTCAAATGTGGACCGATTTCAACGAAATTCGATACAGTAAATTATGTTTACATAAGTAGTATTTGTTTTAAATTTCATGAAAAAATATTGATTTTTAGGCCAATATATCAATTCTGGGAAGTGGGACCTATGGGAGGTACCATAAATAATGAACCGATTTCAACGAATGTCAATAGCCATAGTCCCATTATCAAAAGAATGATTTGTGCCAAATTTCATCAAATTATCTTTTGAATTGCGACCTGTAGTTTGATTACAAGGTTTACATGGGGGGGGGGGGGGGGTCCAGCCAGCCAGACGGACAGACAGACGGACATCGCTAATTCGACTCAGAAAGTGATTCTAAGCCTATTGGTATACTAAAAGATGGGTCTAAGACAAATATTTCTATGCGTTACATACATCAGCACAAACTTATAATACCCTTTCCACCTATGGTGGTCAAGGGTATAACAAGTAAGAAAGTGCTATAGTCGGTCAAGAACGACCATACGATACCCTTTACCACTTAGGCCAAAGGTGTTCTTTTTCCTGTGTATAGACAAATATTTGCTAAATTTTGCCATCATACAAACATTTCTTCAAAACTTAAATATTTAAGCTGTTTCCGTCATTTGGACTTATGTGGGAGCTAGGATCAAATGTGGACCGATTATTTCGAAATTTGACAAATTGATTAAAATTTTTACAATAATTATGTATGCAAAAAATAATCTCAAACTTGTCATTATCTTAAGATATACGAGCGTTTTAGTGAATTTTGCCTCATTTAGTGCGTTTTGACAGAAGAGTTTGTATGGGAGCTATGGCTAAATGTGGACGGATTTCAAAAAAAATTTGGTACGTTGATTTTGGTTTACATAAGTAGTATTTGTTTTAAATTTCATGAAAAAATATTGATATTTGTGGCCAAAATATCAATTCCGGGAAGTGGGACCTATGTCAAAAAAAAAAAAAATGATCTGTGCCAAATTTCATCAAATTATCTTTAGATCCAGCCAACAGTCGGACGGACTGACATCGCTAAACCGACTGAGAAAGTTCAGAAAGTGATTCTAAGTCTATTGGTATACTAAAAAGTAGACCTAAGATAAATATTTCTTTGCGTCACATACATCAGCACAAACCTTGCTACCTATGGAGGTGAAGGGTATAAAAAATCGAAAATAAACAAATCCAAATAAAAAATCATTGTCCAATATTTTTGGTATGTTGTTCAATTTTATTTTTCTTAGTTTTTTTTTTTTCTAGACATTTTGTATACCATTTGGGGTTTTGTAAACTGTATTATCTTTATGCCAAAAAAGGATTTTTCAGTTTAGATCTTTACAAATACTTACATATACAGATTTTGAACATTTGTCCGTATGTTTGTTAATACTTGTCTGTTTGTCTGTCAATGTGTGTTTGTTTTAAACATTTTTCAAGTATTGCAAAACTTGACATATAAATCGTTTAAGTTCGATTTGGTGAAATTGAAAAACTATAGGTTGTCTGTGTCCGTCATTCTCTCTTTCTGCCTTTCTTTCCGTCCCTAGGGAAGACTTTTTACAAACATTAGTTGAATTTTAGTTTCAAAAATTTCTGTGATATCTCTGTATATTTGTAGATATGTCTGTCTCTCGGTTTGTTTGTCTGTCATTTCATTGAGTTTGTAGGGAACTCTATCAACAGTTGGTAAAATATACTTTGTATAGTCATTAATAAAGTTTTGGCCAAAAAGTTATTGAAGTATTTCGTTTTTTCATTTTCTGGCAATTTTTTCTGCAATGGATATTCTATTTTAAATAAATATTTAAACTTGTGCAAAATAGTTTAAATATTTTGTACATTTCTATGTCTATGATATTTTTGTAGATATAGAGGAATAAAATAAAATCTACTAGACAATGTTTGACATAAAAATATTTCAAAAGATACAACAAATACATATCGCACTTGATCAACAAGAGGGTATTAACTCAAAATTTTAAAATTTTCAGTAGAGTCAAAAAACTACTTTATTTTACTACTACTTTCATATAAAGAAGAGGGGTAAAACTGTAGTTTTTTGGCGAAATTATAGTGAAAATGATGTCAGATTTTTACAATGGGTAGATAAGAGTACTACACATCAATTTCTTCTAAAAAGTGAAAATTTAAAAATTTTGAGTTGATACCCTCTTGTTGGACAAGTGCGATATATTAATCAGTTTATTAGAGGGAACTATCTGTCTTAGATTTATTGGTTAAATTCCCTGGAGTTTATAAATTAACCCCCTAATTTATAAACGAATTATAAAGTTATCAAAGTCTTATAGTTGGAATTTTGTATGGAAAATTTGAATTATAAACTTATTATAGCTATATTTTTCATTTATGAATTAGGGGTTAAAATGTCTTAACAAGTAATAAAAAATTTAGGGTTGACAAATAACGAATTCATATCATGGGTCAGAGAATTCGGGAAATGGTACATACTCTTCACTACCATAGATCGCAAAGGTATAATGGACTCAGAATCACTGCCAAAGTCTATTAAACGATGACAGTTGGCCGTCCATGTAAAAATGTAATAAAACTACAGGTCTCAATTTTTAAGATAGTTTTATGAACTATTATTTCGGCTTTTGTAATCATGCGACTGATTACAAAATTTAACACATACAAATATCGCACCCTATATACAAAAGGGTCACAGCTCAAAATTTACCAAAACTGACTTTTATCGAAAAATTAATTTAAAGTACAAAACTCTAACTGTAAAAAAATGTAATAAAACTACAGGGGTCAAATTACGGCATTCAATATCGATCGAAATCTTATATATTTTCAAAACATTTGTATAGCATACTTTAAGGATAATCAAAATTATTTAAAAGATGCACAGTTCTCTATTTTTTGTTTGTAGTTATTTGCCAAAAGATGACCAATTGTAAGAGTTTTAATTGAAATATTTGTTTTTAAAAACAAATCAAACTGGATACTAAATTTCAATAAACTTTTTGCTTTGAAGTAACTTTGAACATCCCTAAAGTATACATCACAAGTCTGAGTATACATCAAAGTCTGAGTTTTCGATCGATGTCGAATGCGGTAATTTGGCCCCTGATCTTCAATTTTCTCGAATGTATCAAGTTTTAAGATACTGGTACTTTACCAAAAATAAAAAGTAACAAAATTATATAAGTTTTTAAAAACCAAAAATCAAATATTTTTGTAATTTTTTTTTTTTTTTGTTTAAATTTTCAACGATCTCTGAGGTTAGGTTAGGTTAGGTTAGGTTAGGTTAGGTTAGGTTAGGTTAGGTTAGGTAGGCAGCCGATGTAGGTCAGCGTCACTTGGGTCCTAAAGAGCGGTCCCTTTGTGTTTCCTGCAAGGGATAGAATGGAATAAAAGAACAAAAATAATTACTCCAGGCTAGCGGTAAGCCCGAAAATTGGCCGATGTTGTCCTGACTCAGGAGAGCACCGGATTTAGCAAGTTTGTCCGCTGTGGGGTTACCAGGTATGTTGTTGTGCCCGGGTACCCAGAAGAGTTCGATCTTGCAATGCCTCGCTATCTCGTTAAGAGATGCCCGGTATTCACGGGTAAGAACACTACATTGATCAGGGAGCCTAAAGCAAATTTCCTTCCCTAGAAGTGGGATGAAAATCAATATATATCTCGAAAACTAGAGCCAATCTAAAACTAATCAGAGTTCCAAATTACTTTTAAACCGACTATCAGTTCTTAATCTATAAATACCTTGTGTGTTTTTGAACTAGGGTGTTTCTGAACTAGGGACATAAAAAAATCGAATATTCTTCAAAAACATTCCCCTAAAACAAACAATAATAAAATCACACATCCCAACCAAAGAAATTGCAAAAAGAATAAAATCAAACAATAAAAAATCTTTACCATGTAATCGATTGCGTACAATTTAGCAGCAATAAAAATTGTGTTACCAAAAATGGGTATTTGTTGTTGACCACAACAGCAACAACATCACCAACATCAACAGTAGCAGCAAAAGCAACTAAACATGAATCTGATTTTTATTGCAATCGATTTCAATATACAATTTTTACAAGATGAGATGGGAATTTAAAGATTCCAAAGAAATGCGGAATACAGTGACGGGAATACACACAAGCCAGTTGGTGCGACCAAGTGTAGAAGTAACAAATACTCGTACTTGGGTGAACAATTCAATATATAAAAATCTAAATAAACCGCTTTGGTAACAATCAGAAATTCATGAAGAAATCTGAGTTGACATTGGAGATCGCATTTTTTTATTTTATTTGGAATTCAAATAAAAAAGAAACAAATTTAAAAGCACTATAGTCAGTCAAGGGCGACTTTACATCTCTGAGGTAAAATTTTGAACTACCGAAGCCTTTTCTAGTGATTAGTAAAATATATTTGTTATTCTTCTCATCTGTTTGCACTATAGCTATTATTGTGATATCTCCATCTGCCTTTCTAAGCGTGCAACCTGTGACTGTTAGAAGCCTAAACTTAAATTCGGGTTCTTAGAGAGGTTCCACAAATAATATTACTTTTAATACACGATTTACTAGAAAGATATCTTGTAGAGGTCCACAGGAATAAACTCCTTTCAAATATGTTAGAAAGTATTCCAAGATCGATTATAGCTGGATATGAGACCAATAAATTCATGCGCTGTACATATTTTATATAGTGGTGTAGGGTATTAAAACAGAAGACATCTCTGTAACGTTATTTTGCCATTGTTTTGTATTTTGGTTTAAAGAAATTGAAAAGAAGTTTGGAGATATTTAAACCATTCCTTTAAGTTTTTTTACATTGAATGCTTTTTAAAGGGAAGCCCGTAAGCAGTATCAGCTATACCAGCTTTGTATTTTATAAGCACTTGTATATATTCCAAGTAGCTTAAAATAATGTTGCCAAGATAAATTAAGATTGTGGAATCTGGGCAACATTTGTCGAAAAGAAAAATTATATCACCAAAAAAGTTATTTCAGCAAAAAAGTCTTCAAACTTCATATAAAAAAAAAGTTGTCCAAAAACCAAAAACAAAAAAAAAGTTATATAAAATGTTGCTTAAAATCCTGCAACATTTATACATTTATTTAGTATAGAAAAAGTTGTTAGAAACTCAGCAACATTTTCTATCTAAAATGTAAATTTATTGCACTTTATACATTTTTGTCTATCAAATATGAAATTAAAGTGCATAAAGAACAATAAAAAACACATAAACACACAAGCAAACATATATTTATTTCATGAGCAAGTGTGTGTGCCTTAGCTTTCCCACATTGGATTATTGTCTCCATTAGTTGTTTTCGAATAAGAGTAAAATCGGTATAGTCTCTTTTTTGTGGGACTTTTCAAAACTACCATACGGCAAATTATTGTATGAAAGTGCAACATCTATATATTTTAGTATCTTTGGTTATTCGAAATTCAGCAATATTTTCTACGGATTTCTTATACATATACATATATTAAGTACTTTTAAATAATGTTGCCAAGAAAAATAAAGTTAAGAGCAATTCAGTCATTATTATTTATAGAATAGGTAGAGATAACTAGTTACACTGGAAAATTTATACCAGCAACAAAATTGTGAGAATTTTTTGATCAACATATTTTTATACAGAGAATAATCAAAGATGTCCCAAATCTAAAAATATTTCCCACAGAAAATAACCTTCAAAATTCATTTTGAACAGAAAAAGTTGTAAGAAACCCAGCAACATTTTCTATAGAAAACTTTTGCGAAACTGCGCATTTTTATTAATAGAAACGTTATCCGAAATCGAGCAACATTTTCTACAGATTTCGTATTTATTATATTAAAATTCTATAGAAAATTTCCTTCAAAATCCAGCAATATTTCGCATAGAAAAAGTTGTTAGAAACCCAGCAACATATTTTATATAAAACTTTTGCGAAACTGCGCATTTTCATTAATAGAAAAGTTTTCCCAAATCGAGCAACATTTTCTACAGATTTTCTGTATATCATAAAGAGTTTAAAAAGTGTTGCCGACATGAATAAATATTAATGAAACATTGTGTATAAGAGCAGCAACAAAGTTCTTAAAACTTTAAAGCGATATTGAATATAGGATATGTTGTTACAACAGAAATATAGAACTTGTTTGCAACATGTTTAATATAACAATTTTTTGAATTCGAACAACATTTTCTATGAAAATTTAGTTTGGAACAGCTCAAATCCGGACCCTTTTCTATTAAAAAAATTTACCAATATTCTGTATATTTTGCACAAAAAAGTCGCCAAAAGTCTTTTTATATTTTCCATATAAAACTTGTGTTCTCCAGAGGTTTTAGATAAAAATTTTCCGAAACCGATTAACATTATCTTTTGTATATCGTTAGGAGTAAATGTTGCAAAGAAGAATTAATGGCGATGAATACGGTCAATATTATTCATAAAAATTATCCAAAATCATTCAGCAACATCCGAAAAGATTATTTTATAAACAAAGTTGTTTAAAAACCTGTAATATATTGAAATGAAAAAAATGTTGCCAAGAGAAATAAATAATATTAAAACATACAAGGGTAGGTTCTTTAGCAACATTTTCCCTTATCCGAAACTTTTTCTTCCCATGAAGTTTTCAGAAAGCCTGCAACATTTTATATAGAAAAGATGTCAAAAACACATCAACATTGTCTGTATAAATTTTGTATGAATCTTCGCAACATGTTTAATATAAGAGTTTTCCAAAATCGAACAACATTTTCTATTTTTTTTTTTTCTACAAAAAATTCAAAAATCTTATCTTAGATTCTGCATCATTTTGTGATTTTGTATACCAAAAGTTATCAGAAATCAAGTAACACATTCCATATAAAACTTGTGTTCTCATCATTTTTCAAAATCGTTTAACATTTTCTGCCATAAATATCACAAGGAATTAATGTTGCCAGAAAAATAAAAGTTTATGACAGCGTAATGTATAAAAAGTATCTAAATCAAATTTTTGTTCTTTATCTTCCCTATAGATAAAGATGTCCGAAATTCAAAAAGATTTTTTATAAAAAGGGTTGACTAAAAAATTTCAGAGACAGAGTAATATATTTTACTTAAAACTTATATTAAATCGAACAACATTTTCATTGAAAAAGTAGTATTATAAAAAGACATAAATTGTCTGAGATCCAGCAATATTGTGTAAAACTGCGCAACATGTTTAAAAAGTTTACCGAAATTGTCTTAAAAAAAAGGCTTAAACATCGATTTTTTTCCCGAAAAATTTTCTATATACAAATTTTTTAATCAAACGCAACATTTCCTATAAAAAGGTCTTGGATATTTCGCAACATTTTATAAGAAAAAGTTGATAGAAACTAAGTAACATTTTTAATAGAAAGCTAATATTAACTGAGCATCAATTTCAGTACAAACTACAACCAAAACTCGAAAACGATGAAAATCCAAATAAAATTGAGATGTTGTTCTGAATCTTGCAACATTTTAGCAGGAAAGTTTTTTAATCGAAAAAATGGTTCGACCATATTATCCTAAATTAGATATTTACAAATAAAATTGGCAACCCTTTGCCATATAACAATTTTTTATGAACCTCTTTTCTTATGTTTTTGTTATTGTTGTGATGAGGGTATTACAGGCTAACGTGTCCACCATAAAAGGAGCTAAAGTACAAATCGTTGTCACATGTGAGTTGCATTTTTATTGCAACATCTTGGGAATTTGTTGCTTCTTTTTTTCTTCTGCTGTATTTCTTTTTATTTTATTTATTTTCCGCAAGTATTGTTTGTTTTATAATTTTGTACATTTTGCCACTGTTCAAGACGGCAATGCAACATGATTGCATGTTTACTTTTGCTGTCATTGTCTTATATGCTGCAACAAATATATTTATGGTCTTGTGAACGTATTTGGTCAGAAACATTTTAGATTCCGATATTAACACTTGTAAAAGACAATAACAAAAGGAAATTAATAAAAGTTTTTTTATATTTATATATCAATTCAATTTTTTGTTTATTCTCGAATGTCTTTTTGCTTCAACAATTATCTCATTTTATTAAATTATATTCTGCAACGGTTGTTTTATATTTAATAAATTGATTTATTTTTAGTTATTTTCCTTATTCTTTGGAGTATTGGAAGAAGTTTAAATTTAAGTTTTCTCTTTTGGATTGAATAAAAAAGAAACAAAATCACTTTTATGTTGACTTGTCTCATCATTCATCCCATTTCATCTACTTCATCATGATTGTCATTGTTTTATGAGTTCGAGTCTATAATGTGGTTTAAAATAATGTTTAATGGAACCAACATCAAATATTTGCAATGAAAAGTTCTCAAAAGGTAGATATTATAGATATTATTTTGAACAGAAAATGCCGAAAAATAGGCAACGTATTCCTAGCAACATTTGCTATTTAAAAATGTTTTATAGTATAGGTGAGCAAATCCAAGTAACATTTTCTACAAGGAAGGATTCCGACAGCAAAAGAAAAAGCACAATTTTTTTATAAAAAATGTTTAGCAACATTTGCTGAAAAAAAGCTATTCAAACACTAGCAACATTTTTTAAAGCATAGATTAGCAAATTATAGAAATATTTTCGATGCTAAAGGATTTCTAATAAAAAAAACTGTCGAAAAAAAAAACAGAAAACAGACAACATCTTCCTAGCAACATTTGCTTTTAAAAATATATTAAAAATTTTGCAACATATTTTATAGTATATATAAAAGTTAATCTTAGCAACATTTTCTACACAAAAGGTTTTTGTAAATGTGAACAATTTTTTACTGCAAAATAAAGCATACAAGAATAGCTTCTTTGTCAACATTTCTTCCAATCCCAAAAGTTTTCTTTTCATGAAGTTGTCTGAAATCCTGCAACATTTTACATAGAGATGTCAGAAATCCATCAACATTTTCCATACATATTTTGTTTGAAACTTCGCAACATGATTTATATAAAGTTTCCAAAATCGAACAACATTTTCTATAAAATTTCAGTTTTTTCTACAAAATATATATTTTATAATAAATGTTTTGAAAAAAAAAAAAAACAGAGAACCCAGCAACATATTCCTGTCAACATTTGCTATAAAAAATATATTCAAAATTAAGTAACATTTTCTATAGAATATATAAACTAAACTTAGCAATATTTGCCAAATATTTTCAAAACTTTTCAAAATTTGTCATTGCAAAAGAAAACATACAAGAGTAGGTTATTTGGCAACATTTTCTTCTCTAAAAGTTGTCAGAACTCTTGCAACATTTTACATAGAAAAGATGTTAGAAACCCATTCACATTTTCTAAGTAGATTTTGTGTGAAACTTCGAGACATGTTTAATATAATGTTTACAACATCGAATATATAAAACAATGTTTAGAAAAAAAAAGAAAACACAGCAGACATTCCAAACAACATTTGCTATAAAAAAAAATTTAGCAACATTTTCTATACAATATACAATATAGATGAGATATTCGCAATTTTTCAAAATTTGTTATTGCAATAGAAAACATAAAAGAAAAAGTTCTTTGGCAACATTTTCTCCAATCCGAGACATTTGCTTCTCATAAAGTTGTCAGAACTCCTGCAAACATTTTACATAGAAAAGATGTCAGAAACCCATTCACATTTCCTATATAGATTTTGTATGAAACTTCGCAAATTTAAAATTTTAGTATTTTTCTACTTAATATATTTTCCAAAATTCTGCAACAATTGTCGATAGAATATTTATATTTTCCATATAAAACTTGCATTCTCAACATCGATTGACATTTTCTATCGTTTAATACGAATTAAAGTTGGTGACACTAGGAGGACATCATTCATAGAATGTATCCGATGTCTTATAAATCAATTTACTGTCCCTCTTATTCGTTGAGCAACATTCCCAATAGAAAAAGGTGTCCGAATTTTAAAAAAGTTTATATAGAAAAATTTAAACAAAAAATTTCTGAGACCCTTCAATTTTTTCTACATACATAAAATTTGTATGAAATCGAATAACATTTTCTTCGAAAAAGTAGTAATTTTCTACAGAAAACAATTGTCTGAGACCCAGCAACATTGTGAGAAACTGAGCAACTTGTTTTATTGAATTGCTTTTCGAAATAGAATATATGAACTAATCTTAGCAACATATGGTTGCAGAAAAGGTTTTTGAAAATTTTCAAAATTTTATATTTTATTTTCTAAGAAAGTGCAACATTTGATATTAAAAATGTTTCGAGAAATAGGACTATATTTTCTAAAAAAGTGTGGTCTAATACCTGAACATTTTCTATACAAAAGTTGCATGAAAGCAAAAAACATGTAAAATATAAAAATTTTGTAAATCCTGGCAATATTTTCAAGAAATAGTTATTGCAGAAAAGTTTACCAAACCCAGCAACATTTATTAAAGAAACAATTTTGTAGAGCTTGCAACATTTCGTATAGTATTGTTGCTTGAAATGTATAATAACTTATTTAGTTGGTCTCATTACTCCTGATTACAGATATATCAAGGATACATTTAATCACACATATACCTTGATATACATACATTGATACACACACACACTCACTCCATGTATCAACAAAGTTATTTGTATTTTTTTGTAAATTTTATTGCTTTCACGGGAATGCATTTGCCATATAAAGTCAAACTCTAAAGAAAATGTTGCTGTGTTGTGTTGCGAACGTTATAACTTAAACAACAAAAGCAACAAACGAGGCAACATCATCAAGAAGTCACTTTGTATAACATTATGCCGCGCATTGTATTCCACGAGACATACGAATACAATTCACCTACATATAAAATTGCATTAATATATTTATGTATCTACGTTTACATGTATGTAGTTTTATTTGACTTGTGAGAATATTTTGATTATACTGCGTGCCTGAGACCACATTGCATTTTATTGCATTCAGTTGATGCAATGAAATTTTAATGTTAAACGAAAAACTGCAACATAAAGTTATAGGGAAAGAGACAATGCTATAATAATAAATGCAGAAGTTCTAGATCGAAATGATTTCCTATATTAAGGTATTATGGTCCTGAAGATTAATTTTTGTTATAGTTTTAAATAGAGTAGGAATGTACAGTGGATAGAAAAATCTCCCTAAAAGGACAACATAATCTTTGATAAAGTTGTTTGTAATCAGGCAATAGTTGATACAATTAAGGCAACATTTTCAAAAAAAAAAATTTATATCGAAAATTTTCTATAGAAAACTTTTATATCGAAAATTTTCTATAGACAACTTTTATATCGAAAATTTTCTATAGAAAACTTTTATATCGAAAATTTTCTAAAGAACAATTTTATTCAAAAAGAATGATTATTGTAAATTTGATCCCAAATCTGTTACATTTATTTATTAATGTAACAGACCAATTTATTGATAAAAAGCCAAAAAAATGTTTGCGGAGAAACCAAATTTCTCGACGCGTTTCTATGGTTTGTTAAGCCATCTCTTCAGGAGGATTGTCCCTAATTTAGACAGATCGAAAACCTCGCATTATTACTAAATTTACAAACTAAACTTTTAAGAATTATATTCATAAACCATGAGTAAAAGCGTAGATTATCGACTTAACAAAAACAAACATTTTTCAGTTTTCATGTTCCTTCACTTCCCACATTCTTGCTGGATTCATTTTGAATAATATTTACATCCCGACAAATTTGTTATTTTTTGCAAAATTTTATATCGAAAATTTTCTATAGAATAATTTTATATCGAAAATTTTCTATAGAATAATTTTATATCGAAAATTTTCTATAGAAAAATTTTATATCGAAAATTTTCTATAGAATAATTTTATATCGAAAATTTTCTATAGAAAAATTTTATATCGAAAATTTTCTATAGAAAAATTTTATATCGAAAATTTTCTATAGAAATATTTTATATCGAAATTTTCTATGAAAAATTTTATATCGAAAATTTTCTATTGCAAAATTTTAAATTGAAAATTTTCTATAGACAAATTTGAAATCAAAAATTTTCTATACAAAAATGCTATATCGAAAATTTTCTGTGGAAAAATGTTAAATCGAAAATTTTATTTAGAAAAATTTTATGTCGAAAATTTTTTTTAGAAAAATTTTATGTCAAAAATTTTCTTTAGAAAATATTTCTATAAAAATATTTTATATGGAAAGTTTTCTATAGAAAAATTTTCTATGGAAAATTTTCTATAGAAAAATTTTATATGGAAAATTTTCTATAAAAAAAATTTATACCGAAAATTTTCTATTTAAATAATTTTTATCAAAAATTTTCTATAAATAATTTTATATCGAAAATTATCTATAGAATAATTTGATATCAAAAATTTTTATCAAAAATTTCACATCAAAAATTTTCTAACGAAAATTAGAAAAATTTTATAACGTAAATTTTCTATATATAAATTTTATATCGAATATTTTCTATAAAAAAATTGTATGCGAAAATTTTCCATAAAAAATTTTTGTATCGAAAATTTTTTATAGAAAAATTTAATATCAAAAATTTTTTATAGAAAAATTGAATATCAAAAATTTTTTATAAAAAATTTTATATCGAAATTTCTGGTAAAAAAATTTTCTATAGAAAAATTTTTAATAGAATTATCTTTAGAAATATTTAATATCGAAAATTTTCTTAAGAAAAATTTTTTATAGAAAAGTTTTATAACGGAAGTTTTCTACAGAAAATTTTATATCGTAAATTTTCAACATACGAATTTCTACAGAAAAATTTTATATAGAAAATTTTCTATAGAAAAATTTTATATCAAAAATTTTTTAAAGAATAATTTTATATTGAAAATTTTCTAGAAAAAAATTGTATAGCTAAAATTTTCTATAAAAAAATTTATATCGAAAATTTTCTATCGAAACTTTTCGGAAAAAAATTTTATTTCAAAAATTTCCTATAGAAAAATTTGATATCGAAAATTTTCTATAGAAAAATTTGATATCGAAAATTTTTTATAGAAAAATTTTATATCGAAAATTTTCTATAGAAAAATTTTATTTCGAAAATTTTCAATAGAAAAATTTTATGTCGAAAATTTTTTATAGAAAAATTTTCTATAGAAAAAATTTATATCGAAAATTTTCTATAGAAAAATTTTATATCAAAAATTTTCTATAGAAAAATTTTATATAGAAAAAATTTATAGAAAATTTTCTATAGAAAAATTTTATATAGAAAAAATTTATTTCGAAAATTTTCTATAGAAAAATTTGATGTCGAAAATTTTTTATAGAAAAATTTTCTATAGAAAAAATATATATCGAAAATTTTCTATAGAAAAACTTTATATCAAAAATTTTTTAATGAATAATTTTATATCGAAAATTTTCTATAAAAAAATTTTATATCAAAAATTTTCTATAAAAAAATTTATATCGAAAATTTTCCATCGAGACTTTTCGGAAAAAAAATTTTATTCCAAAAATTTTCTATAGAAAAATTTGATATCTAAAATTTTCTATAGAAAAATTTGATATCGAAAATTTTCTATAGAAAAATTTTATATCGAAAATTTTCTATAGAAAAATTTTATTTCGAAAATTTTCAATAGAAAAATTTTATGTCGAAAATTTTTTATAGAAAAATTTTCTATAGAAAAAATTTATATCAAAAATTTTCTATAGAAAAATTTTATATCGAAAATTTTCTATAGAAAAAATTTATATCGAAAATTTTCTATAGAAAAATTTTTTATCAAATATTTTCTATAGAAAAAATTTATATCGAAAGTTTTCTGTAAAAAAATTTTATTTCAAAAATTTTCTATAGAAAAATTTTATATCGAAAATTTCCTATAGAAAAATTATATATCAAAAAATTTATAATGTAAATTTTTGCATCGAAAAGTTTCTGTAAAAGAAATTTTCCTGGCAAAAATTTCAATACGGAAATGATAAACAAAATAGAAAAAATTTGCTATACCCGGTAACCATTTAAATATAACGAAAAGTAATTTAAAACTAAAAATAGAAAACTTTTCGGTATGTATCAATCACTGTATCTGAATCCACGAGTGTTAATAAAATATACTGAAATATGTCTTATGTATATGTAAATGTGGAATATCTTATGTGTTATAGTATGTCGTTTGTATTTTACAAGGTATCATGAAAGCATTGTTGCCAGATCCTTAACATTAATAATAAAGGATTATATGAGATGGAGGTCTTGTAAAGGCTAGAATATGATTTATATTTAGTTTTTTCCCCCCATTTAAGTTTTGTTATCAACATTTTATAATCAATTGCCAACACGCACAGCCACAACATCCATTATAAGCATATTAAATTTTTCATAAATGTTGTATCAACATTTTCATAAACGTTGTATCGTTTTTTTATACAACTATTTTGTTTTACTTTATTATTATTTTTTTATAAATGTGTCGTTTTCCTAAAAGTGCCTTTGTTGATATTTTATTTGATGTGGAGTGTAAAAATTATATATAAATATGTATGGACCACACTGAAGATGTGAACAATGACATGTTTTTAACCTAAAAATCCATGTCAGTGATGTCAAAGATTGACATATGATTAAAGTGATAAGAGCGATTTAAATTTAAAGAGAAAACATTTCAGTTTTTGTGAGTTCCTAAGTATATTTATAAGCCAAAAACATAAGTTATTTAATTTTTTTCTTTTTAAATAACTTATGTTTTATAAAAATAAGAATTTTTTTTTAAAATTTCTTATAAAAATAAGAAATTTTTTTTAAATTTCTTAAAAAAATAAGAAATTTTTGAAAATTTTCCTATAAAAATAAGAAATTTTTGAAAAACTTCCTATAAAAATAAGAAATTTTTGAAAAACTTCCTATAAAAATAAGAAATTTTTGAAAAACTTCCTAAAAAAATAAGAAATTTTTGAAAAATTTCATATAAAAATAAGAAATTTTTGAAAAATTTCCTATAAAAATAAGAAAATTTTGAAAAATTTCCTATAAAAATAAGAAATTTTTGAAAAATTTCCAATAAAAATAAGAAATTTTTGGAAAATTTCCTATAAAAATAAGAAATTTTTGAAAATTTTCCTATAAAAATAAGAAATTTTTGAAAAATTTCCTATAAAAATTAGAAATTTTTGAAAAATTTCCTATAAAAATAAGAAATTTTTGAAAAATTTCCTATATAAATAGGAAATTTTTGAAAAATTCCCTATAAAAATGAGAAAATTTTTGAAAAATTTTCTATAAAAATAAGAAATTTCTGAAAAATTTCCTATAAATATAAGAAATTTTTGAAAAATTTCCTATAAAAAAAGAAATTTTTGAAAAATTTCCTATAAAAATTAGAAATTTTTGACAAATTTCCTATAAAAATAAGAAATGTTTGAAAAATTTCCTATAAAAATATGAAATTTTTGAAAAAATTCCCATAAAAATAAGAAATTTTTGAAAATTTTCCTTTAAAATAAAAAATTTTTGAAAAATTTCCTATAAAAAAAGGGAAATTTTTGAAAAATTTCCTATAAAAATAGGAAATTTTTGAAAAATTTCCTATAAAAATAGGAAATTTTTGAAAAATTTCCTGTAAAAATAGGAAATTTTTGAAAAATTTCCTGTAAAAATAGGAAATTTTTGAAAAATTTCCTGTAAAAATAGGAAATTTTTGAAAAATTTCCCATAAAAAATTTTTGGAAAAATTTCCTATAAAAATTGGAAATTTTTGAAAAAAATCCTATAAAAATATAGATAAAGGGTATAGATGGTTTTATTTCAATGTGTGAATGTGAACTAAAACAGATACAGCCCAGCAGGTCCAACATTTAATATAGACTGATTTGGATTATTTTTAAAGATCTGTCATACTTTAAATGATTTATGTCACTAGCTTTGGAGATGGAATTTTAATTTGGATCTGCTAGGAAAGGCTTTCGACACTTACACTTACAAGACATTACACTTGCAGTGCTGATGACAGACGTAGCAAGACAAGAAGATTTCATTACATTCTTCAAATGTTTGTAGTTTTCCAGATATAAACGAAAGCCGTCTTAAAAGAAACCATCTTAATCTAATCCGTTTTGAAGCATTTTTATAATTTCTAAATGGTCATGGAGATCATTTAGTAGAGAAAATAAGTACCTATTTTCGCGGTGCATTTCTCTCCAGTATCAAGGAATAGGACTTTTCAGTATTTCTTTATATTCTTTATCTGTACCATTTTCTATCTTAGAAAGGTTAACAAATTTTCACCATCATACAATTGAAACATCTTCACTCAACTCCGCAACATCAGAGCTAAAAAAACTAGACGGAAATATTTTTTATTTCTATTTGAACAAACAAAAAAAAAGATTCGAAAAGAAATGAAAACATTCTAACACATTCTTTCCATGACAGTGATGATGAAGAAAACGAAAAATAACTGCCTGTACGAGCATCAGAAAAAAATAGAGTTCATATAAAGAAATAGAAGGAACAACTGTAACGTAAATGTCACCCAAGCACAACTTTGTTAATGGAGAGAATTTAGTAACGCCAGGCTTTTTTTCTGGTATCCACTTTTTCATTTTTTGGCAACAAATTGTCACAAACTCTAAAAGGAGACAAAGACGACGAAGACACTGAGATATGTGACGAAGCAAAGACAGCGTCAGAAATACTGAAATAGAAAAAATGATTCTTTAAAAGCTAAAGCATGTTTACGAGGACTAAAGTGTGCGTTACACTTTATACAAATATAGGAAGCTAATGTGGTACAAATAGGTGTCTTAAGAGATATTTAAGAAAATATATTAAATCAAATAAAAAACGTTTTTAAAAAATGCGCAAGTAATGTATTAAACACCATATTTTGGTTCCTAATGCAATCCAATTTAAGATACTGAAGAATTCCATCAAAAAAGACAAAGGTTCCTAGTTCGGTGATAGGATAGTTTACAATTCAATTCATTTTGAATAATTTTGGAAATTATACATACCAACTTAGAACCGATTAATTTATTTTAAGTAATTTTTAGTGGCGCCACCTATCGGAAATTGGTCATACGAACAATAATACATTTATCGGATCATGCTCAACAATCTTGGTAAAGATCATAGCATAATCCAATGCACAATTGACTATTTAATTCACTTTGAGTAATTTTCAGTGGCGCCAACTGTCAGAAATCGGTCATACAACTACGAAATCTTTGCCGGCTCAATCTTCGTAATAACTTTGCTAAAGATCATAGCATGATGAAATACACAGTTTATGTTTAAATTAATTTTGAGTATTTTCAGTGGCGCCACCTGTCGGAAAACCAACATACCAAGTTAGAAACCTTCGTCGGCTCATGCGCAACAACTTTGCTAAAGACCATAAAATGATCAAATGATAGTTTACTATTCTATAAGACATTTATATTAAAAATATAACTATTTTTTTTTTTTATTTATAAGTTATCCCCTAATTTCAAAAAAGTTCCATGTGCATATTAAGAACTTCTGTGGTACCAATTGAATTCGGTTTATTTTATTAAAATGCAGTTAACATATTAAAATTTTCGGTGTTAAAACCTTAATAGAAAATTTTCGGTGTTAAAATTTTAATACAAAAATATTAATATAAAATTTTTAAAGATAAATTTTATTATAGTCTTCTATAGAAAAATTTTCGGTGTCAAAATTTTTATAGAAAAATTTTCGGTGTCAAAATTTTTATAGAAAAATTTTCGGTGTTAAAATTTTTACAGAAAAATTTTCGGTGTTAAAATTTTTACAGAAAAATTTTCGGTGTTAAAATTTTTACAGAAAAATTTTTGGTCTTAAAATTTTTATTGAAAAGTTTTCGGTGTTAAAATTTCTAAAGAAAAATTTTTATTGAAAAATTTTCGGTGTTAAAATTTTTATGGAAAAATTTTCGGTGTAAAATTTTTATGGAAAAATTTTCGGTGTTAAAATTTTTATGGAAAAATTTTCGGTGTTAAAATTTTTATAGAAAAATTTTTGGTTTTAAGATTTTTATAGAGAAATTTTTGGTTTTAAAATTTTTATAGAAAAATTTTTGGTGTTAAAATTTTTATAGACAAATTTTCGGTGTTAAAATTTTTATAGAAAAATTTTCGGTGTTAAAATTTTTATAGAAAAATTTTCGGTGTTAAAATTTTAATTGAAAAATTTTCGGTGTTAAAATTTTTATAGAAAAATTTTCGGTGTTAAAATTTTTATAGAAAAATTTTCCGTGTTCAAATTTTTATAGAAAAATTTTCCGTGTTCAAATTTTTATAGAAAAATTTTCGGTGTTTAAATTTTCTAGAAAAATTTTCGGTGTTAAAATTTTATAGAAAAATTTTTGGTGTTAAAATAGAATATTTTTTGATAGAAAAATTTTATTAGCTAAATTTTCAATGTAAAAAATTTTATAAAAAAACTTTTCAATATGTATTTATTAAAATTAAAAAAAAAAATAATAACAAAGTTTTTAAGGAAAATTTGTCGGTGTTAAAATGTAAAAAAATGTTCAAAGTGAAATTTTTATAAAAAAAATTTTGGTGTATAAATTTTTATAAACAAATTTTTGATGTAAAAATTTTTATTTTCCGTTTTTATAGAAAAATTTTCGACGTTAAAATTATTATAGAAAATTTTTTGATGTTAAAGTTTTTATTGAAAAATTTTCGATTTGGCAATTTTTGTAGAAAAATTTTTGATGTAAAAATTTTTATAAAAAATTTTTTAATGTTAAAATTTTTTAAGAAAAATTTTAACATTTGCATATAAATTTAAAAATTTAAGTAGACAAATTTTTATAGAAAAATTTTCAATCTTAAATTTTTTATAGAAAAATTTTCGATGTTAAAATCATTATAGAAAATTTTCGATGTTAAAATTTCTATAGAAAATTTCGATGTTAAAATTTTTATAGAAAATTTTCGATGTTAAAATTTCTATACAAAATTTTCAGCGTTAAAATTTTTATAGAAAGTCTTCGATGTTAAAATTTTTATAGAAAAATTTTAGGTGTTAAAATTTTTAATATCAAAATTTTTCTAAAAAAAAATTTTTATAGAATATTTTTTGATGTAAAAATTTTTTTTTAATTGTTTGCGATGTGGCCCCCGAAATCAAGAAATTCCAAATACGTGTTCAATATCTTTTTACATTTATTGATTACAGTACAAAGTTAATTTCTATATTCTTTGGTTCAAAAATAAGAGTGGGCTAAATATAGTACCAAAAAAACTATGTATACCCCTTTTTATCCCCTATTGGGTATAGTTTCAAAAAAGTACCAAACACCTGTCCACTATTTTTATAGCTATTTTAAACGTAATTTTAATTTTGTTTCCATACCTATTACTTTTGGAGATAAAATGTTTTCGATTTTTTATCCTTTATACCCCTTCTTGCCATCCTAGAGACAAAATTTATCCTTGTCTGTTTAGGGTTAGCATATATTTTTGGTTCAAAGGTCTTAATGTTAATAGAAGTTAATATTTTTGTGCAGTTTGATCAAAATTTGGTAATAAATTCTTAATATTCCGGCATATACTCCAATTATTACAAAAAAATCACATTTTCGGGAAATTTTACGATTTAAAATCGAAGGTACGACAAAACAATTAAAGATATCGACCTCAGTTTTTTTGTATTTTATTCTCCCATTTGTTCGTTTTATGATACTGGAAAGCAAATTTATTATTTAAAATCTTTGTTACACAAAATTTTTAAAAAATTAAAAAATGATTTTTGAAACCTGCCTGAGAAAAAAGTATAATTTTCTAATGTGAAAAAAAACTGAGTAAATTCAGTAATATTTTTACGAAACTCAACTATTTAGTAACTACAGGTCATATAATTGTAAATCATGTCTCATTTTGAAATTCACTTATTCTTATATCCTTAGGCGTGTCGTCAAGGACACGAAAAACTGCAATAACTCCAAAACTACTTCATGGATTTTAAATTTTGATGACCTTAAACAAAGCTACTTTAGTTCACATTTATGTTCCAGTAAAATTTTTTAAATAACTTAATTCTAAGTGGTTAACTTTCGGGCAAGACCGAAAATACTCCCAATTTTTCCCATACAAATAAGTTTAGCACTTTGTGGGCTGATGAGGCACGTATGTTATTTTGAAAAAAATTGAACGGCGTGTTTCAATGTTACCTAGAACATTTCTAGGGGGAGCTGCGGTTCACTTTCGTAATATAAGCTACGCCCTATTATCGCCGGTATTATCTGTCAATAACCAAGTCTGTAGTTAACTCGATCACTTGTAGGGTATTCTTCTTTAAAACTAACATTTTCTATACTTCAAATAACTAAGAATTCTCTAAAAGACAGTTATCAACAGCCAACCTTCAAGCATTCTCCCATAAACTACAGACTTGGATGATTGTAAGTTATACATTGTAACTATACAAACAAACACGTACAAAAACACAGCAACATTTTCTAATGTAGATGTGATACATGATGTAGTTGCTGATACTTTTCTCGGATTTTGTTGCAGTTGTTGCTGCTAAAAAATTTCAAATGTGATGCGTTGTAATGCGTTGAATTTTCTATATATAAAAATGTATCCCTTTAATTTCTTTTATTACTTTTTTTGTATCAAAAGAAGGCAAGGAAACAAATACATAAACGAATAGAAAAATTTAAAGCAAAAAAAAAAATAAAAAAAAAATGTTAAAAAATACCAGTATACAAAAAAATTTGCACTGCGACATGTCTGCCAACATGAAATAAAGAACTGTAATGTAAAACCTCTCTGTAGGGAGAAAATGATTGAAAGCTGTGAAAAGGAAAAGGGAAAATTGTGGAAAAAAATTTGAAAAGAAGGAAAAAAAGCTTAAACTCAAATGCTAACATTGTGGAAACCACAAATTATTACACGCGAATGCATTTTAGTTACGTTTTATACGGGTATACACACACACTCTCACAAATTCTCATACACACAATATATTTTCATTACTTTTTCTAGTGCATATTTTTAGGAGTTTTTATGTTTTACAAGGTGCTGAGTTAAATTAAACAAAGCCCTATTGAAAAAAGTGTAGAAAAGCAGAAATAAGAAAAGAAAAACCAACCATCAACAGAAAACAAACATCAGTGTTAACAACGGTCATGAAGGACTTTTAAGATGTCCTTTTAAAATTGAGATTTATGTGGCGAAACAGTAATTAGTTGAAAAAATTTGGTTAAAAAATATTTCTTTTAATTAAGAAACTTGTAAAAATGGAAATATGAAGTAGGTCATATTGTGATAGTGTCATAGTCTGTATAGTCCGTCAAAAAGTCGTGGTCGTGTTTAAATATATAAATATATAAAACAAAATTTTTCTGTATAAAAATTTTTCTATAAACAATATTTTAAAAAAAAAGTTTTTTATGGGAAATTTTTTTTAACGAAAATTTTTCTATATAAATTTTTTTCAGTAAAAAGAAACATTTTTTTATTGAAAATTTTCCTATAAAATAATTTCTTTGTAGAAAATGTTTCTATAGAAACATTTTTTTTAACGAAAATGTTTCTATAAAAAAATTTTTTTAACGTAAATTATTATATCGAAAATTTTTTTAACAAAAATTTTTCTATTGAAAAATTTTTTCACGAAAATTTTTCTATTGAAAATTTTTTTTTCACGAAAATTTTTCTATAGAAAAATTTTCTTAACGAAAATGTTTCTATAAAAAAATTTTTTTAACGTAAATTATTATATCGAAAATTTTTTTAACAAAAATTTTTCTATTGAAAAATTTTTTCACGAAAATTTTTCTATTGAAAATTTTTTTTTCACGAAAATTTTTCTATAGAAAAATTTTCTTAACGAAAATTTTTCTATAGAAAAATTTTCTTAACGAAAATTTTTCTATAGAAAAATTTTCTTAACGAAAATTTTTCTATAAAAAAATTTTCTTAACGAAAATTTTTCTATAGAAAAATTTTCTTAACGAAAATTTTTCTATAGAAAAATTTTCTTAACGAAAATTTTTCTATAGAAAAATTTTCTTAACGAAAATTTTTCTATAGAAAAATTTTCTTAACGAAAATTTTTCTATAGAAAAATTTTCTTAACGAAAATTTTTCTATAGAAAAATTTTCTTAACGAAAATTTTTCTATAGAAAAATTTTCTTAACGAAAATTTTTCTATAGAAAAATTTTTTTAACGAAAATTTTTCTATAGAAAAATTTTTTTAACGAAAATTTTTCTATAAAAACAATTTTTTAATGAAAATTTTTCTATAGAAACAATTTTTTAATGAAAATTTTTCTATAGAAACAATTTTTTAACGAAAATTTTTCTATAGAAAAATTTTTTTAACGAAAATTTTTCTATAGAAAAATTTTTTAACGAAAATTTTTCTATAGAAAATTTTTTTTATCGAAAATTTTTTTAACGAAAATTTTTCTAAAGAAAAATTTTTTTAACGAAAATTTTTCTATAGAAAAATTTTTTTAACGAAAATTTTTCTATAGAAAAATTTTTTTAACGAAAATTTTTCTATAGAAAAATTTTTTAACGAAAATTTTTCTACAGAAAAATTTTTTTAACGAAAATTTTTCTATAGAAAAATTTTTTTATCGAAAATTTTTCTATAGAAAAATTTTTTTAACGAAAATTTTTCTATAGAAAAATTTTTTTAACGAAAATTTTTCTATAGAAAAATTTTTTTAACGAAAATTTTTCTATAGAAAAATTTTTTTAACGAAAATTTTTCTATAGAAAAATTTTTTTAACGAAAATTTTTCTATAGAAAAATTTTTTTAACGAAAATTTTTCTATAGAAAAATTTTTTTAACGAAAATTTTTCTATAGAAAAATTTTTTTAACGAAAATTTTTCTATAGAAAAATTTTTTTAACGAAAATTTTTCTATAGAAAAATTTTTTTAACGAAAATTTTTCTATAGAAAAATTTTTTTAACGAAAATTTTTCTATAGAAAAATTTTTTTAACGAAAATTTTTCTATAGAAAAATTTTTTTAACGAAAATTTTTCTATAGAAAAATTTTTTTAACGAAAATTTTTCTATAGAAAAATTTTTTAACGAAAATTTTTCTATAGAAATATTTTTTTAACGAAAATTTTTCTATAGAAAAAATTTTTTTCTCAACAATTTTTCTATAGAAACATTTTTTTTCAAAAATTTTTCTATAGAAAAATTTTTTCTCGAAAATTTTTCTATAGAAAAATTTTTTTCTCGAAAAATTTTCTATAGAAAAATTTTTTATCGAAAATGTTTTATCTGAAATTTGTCTATAGAAACATTTTTTTTATCGAAAATTTGTCTATAGAAAAATTTTCTTAAAAAAATATTTCTATCGAAAATTTTTGTAAATATTTTGAATTCAATATTTTTAAATTGTTGATCAGTTATTATTGACAATATTCAACAATAAATAAATATTTATTTGTTTCTTATAATTCTCGTTTTAGTTTTGCTCTTTTCATAACGTCAATAGATATCACAAATTATGAACAAAACTAAAAAGTGCTTAAGTGTAAATGCATAAGTATAGGGATAAATATTATTCATACTTTTGAATTTTAAATCTTTATTCTAAATAAGCCATAATCCAAAAACAAGTATATACTAATATGTACCTCTGGTAACCCTAATCACTTGTGTATACTTCAACTGTAATTGACAAGTGCTTCCGAATAGAACGAATGTGGCAAAGAATTATTAAATCAAATGAAACATCAGAGACAGACTATAAATACATGATAATACGTCACAACAAATTTCATTGATAAGGATAATCACAAAAAGACAACAAAAAACATATACAGAATATAATAAAAATCAACATCAACAACAAAAATGAATATAAAAATGAACTATCAGCTCGTATGACACATTTCTCTAGAGTAAACTCCAATGCTAACTTATTCCAGATATAATAAATTGTATCCAGTAGATGTACTTTAATAGTAATAAAACAACAACAAATTCCTACGAATATTAAACTAAAACTTATACAGAAGAGACTTTTACACACATAAATATTTTCACAGGGAATAGTTTGAGATGATAATGTTGTAACAAGAAACTATAACCCAGGAGTATCTCAATAGGAAATTGTTACTTTTGCATTTTATTTTGAAGATAGACAGACAGACAGAGAGGCAGACATTAGGAAAAAACACGTAGGGACTTAGTTTGCCAGCCGGAAAGTCACAAACAAGGAGTTACAATGTCAATGTAGTAAATAGAGTTTATATACTCGTTATATGTTAAAGCAATAGATTTTAATACATTCACAACATTTTATTGATTATAAAACTGTAACATATTTATGGGGTTAACGAACCCACCCAACGACGACAACCCTCGACAAGGGCCAACTAAAATGCACATGATAATACGACTACAATGATGATGACGAGGTTGGAAAATATGTTTAAAGTACAAGTGGTAAAAATAGGATGATGCTGTTCTTTAGCAAATGCAGAAGCAACACATCAGTACTGGAGTAGATAAGACCACTTGTCTTGTCTTCAATGGGATATAGAAATAGAATCATGTTAGAGTTGTGACATAAATTAATTTAATTTTAAATGGTCTCACATTTTAATCTAAACAAATTAAATTATGTGGTTGCTTTTTTTAGAACACGGGTTTCACATAATTTTATTATGTTATTTCGCTTAACCCTCTGAGAATGACGTGATATAATTCTCAGAATTCTATCGACACCAATAACATCTCTTTTTTTAAGCTTTGAAATGCTAATAAAAACATTGTTTACGAGTCTAAATTTTGATTTAATTCAAAGCTAATTTTCTGCACAAAAAATTGAGTCAGTCGTAGAGGGTTAAATTTTTTTTAATAAAAATTTTGATATAATTTTTTTTGTATAAAAAATTTTTCGATAGAAATATTTTTCTATAGAAAAATTTACAATCAAAATATTTTTTTATAGGAAAATATTCAATAAAAATATTTTTCTATAGAAAAAATATTTTCTACAGAAAATTTTTGTACAAATATTTTTCGATAGAACAATTTTTGTAAAAATATTTTTCGATAGAAAAATTTTTGATGAAAATATTTTTCTATAGAAAAATTTTTGATGAAAATATTTTTCTATAGAAAAATTTTCGATAAAAAAATTTTTCTATAGAAAAATTTTCGATAAAAAAATTTTTCTATAGAAAAATTTTCGATAAAAAAATTTTTCTATAAAAAAATTTTCGATAAAAAAATTTTTCTATAGAAAAATTTTCGATAAAAAAATTTTTCTATAGAAAAATTTTCGATAAAAAAATTTTTCTATAGAAAAATTTTCGATAAAAAAATTTTTCTATAGAAAAATTTTCGATAAAAAAATTTTTCTATAGAAAAATTTTCGATAAAAAAATTTTTCTATAGAAAAATTTTCGATAAAAAAATTTTTCTATAGAAAAATTTTCGATAAAAAAATTTTTCTATAGAAAAATTTTCGATAAAAAAATTTTTCTATAGAAAAATTTTCGATAAAAAAATTTTTCTATAGAAAAATTTTCGATAAAAAAATTTTTCTATAGAAAAATTTTCGATAAAAAAATTTTTCTATAGAAAAATTTTCGATAAAAAAAATGTTTCTATAGAAAAATTTTCGATAAAAAAAATGTTTCTATAGAAAAATTTTCGATAAAAAAATTTTTCTATAGAAAAATTTTCGATAAAAAAATTTTTCTATAGAAAAATTTTCGATAAAAAAATTTTTCTATAGAAAAATTTTCGATAAAAAAATTTTTCTATAGAAAAATTTTCGATAAAAAAATTTTTCTATAGAAAAATTTTCGATAAAAAAATTTTTCTATAGAAAAATTTTCGATAAAAAAATTTTTCTATAGAAAAATTTTCGATAAAAAAATTTTTCTATAGAAAAATTTTCGATAAAAAAATTTTTCTATAGAAAATTTTTCGATAAAAAAATTTTACTATAGAAATTTTTGTTGAAAAAATTTTTCTATAGAAAAATTTTCGATAAAAAAATTTTTCTATAGAAAAATTTTCGATAAAAAAATTTTTCTATAGAAAAATTTTCGATAAAAAAATTTTTCTATAGAAAAATTTTCGATAAAAAAATTTTTCTATAGAAAAATTTTCGATAAAAAAATTTTTCTATAGAAAAATTTTCGATAAAAAAATTTTTCTATAGAAAAATTTTCGATAAAAAATTTTTCTATAGAAAAATTTTCGATAAAAAAATTTTTCTATAGAAAATTTTTCGATAAAAAAATTTTACTATAGAAATTTTCGATAAAAAAATCTTTCTATAGAAAAATTTTCTATAGAAAAATTTTCGATAAAAAAATTTTACTATAGAAATTTTCGATAAAAAAATTTTTCTATAGAAAAATTTTCGATAAAAAAATTTTTCTATAGAAAAATTTTCGATAAAAAAATTTTTCTATAGAAAAATATTCGATAAAAAAATTTTTCTATAGAAAAATTTTCGATAAAAAAATTTTTCTATAGAAAATTTTTCGATAAAAAAATTTTTCTATAGAAAATTTTTCGATAAAAAAATTTTACTATAGAAATTTTTGTTGAAAAAATTTTTCTATAGAAAAATTTTCGATAAAAAAATTTTTCTATAGAAAAATTTTCGATAAAAAAATTTTTCTATAGAAAAATTTTCGATAAAAAAATTTTTCTATAGAAAAATTTTCGATAAAAAAATTTTTCTATAGAAAAATTTTCGATAAAAAAATTTTTCTATAGAAAAATTTTCGATAAAAAAATTTTTCTATAGAAAAATTTTCGATAAAAAAATTTTTCTATAGAAAAATTTTCGATAAAAAAATTTTTCTATAGAAAAATATTCGATAAAAAAATTTTTCTATAGAAAAATTTTCGATAAAAAAATTTTTCTATAGAAAATTTTTCGATAAAAAAATTTTACTACAGAAATTTTTGTTGAAAAAATTTTTCTATAGAAAAATTTTCGATAAAAAAATTTTTCTATAGAAAAATTTTCGATAAAAAAATTTTTCTATAGAAAAATTTTCGATAAAAAAATTTTTCTATAGAAAAATTTTCGATAAAAAAATTTTTCTATAGAAAAATTTTCGATAAAAAAATTTTTCTATAGAAAAATTTTCGATAAAAAAATTTTTCTATAGAAAAATTTTCGATAAAAAAATTTTTCTATAGAAAAATTTTCGATAAAAAATTTTTCTATAGAAAAATTTTCGATAAAAAATTTTTCTATAGAAAAATTTTCGATAAAAAAATTTTTCTATAGAAAATTTTTCGATAAAAAAATTTTACTATAGAAATTTTCGATAAAAAAATCTTTCTATAGAAAAATTTTCTATAGAAAAATTTTCGATAAAAAAATTTTACTATAGAAATTTTCGATAAAAAAATTTTTCTATAGAAAAATTTTCGATACAAAAAATTTTTCTATAGAAAAATTTTCGATAAAAAAATTTTTCTATAGAAAAATTTTCGATAAAAAAATTTTTCTATAGAAAAATTTTCGATAAAAAAATTTTTCTATAGAAAAATTTTCGATAAAAAAATTTTTCTATAGAAAAATTTACGATAAAAAAATTTGTCTATAGAAAAATTTTCTATAAAAAAAATTTTCAATAGAAAAATTTTCGACAAAAAATTTTTTCTATAGAAAAATTTTGATAAAAATATTTTTCCATAGAAAAATTTTTGATAAAAATATTTTCCTATAGAAAAATTTTCGATAAAAATATTTTTCTATGGAAAATTTTTCTTTAAAAATATATTTTTCTAAGGAAAAATTTTCGATAAAAGTATTTTTCTGTAGAAAATTTTTCGCTAAAAATATTTTTCTGTGGAAAAAATTTCGATAGAAATATTTTTCTATAGAAAATTGTCTGATAAATAAATTTTCAATAGAAAAATGTTTGATCAAAAAAAAATATTTATACATATGTTTTTTGATAAAAAAAAAATTACATAGAAAAAAAAATCTCTAAAAAAAAATTTCTATAGAAAAATCTTTGGCTAATTTTGGATATAGAAAAATTTTCGATAAAAATATTTTTCTGTAGTAAAATTTTCGATGAAAACGTTTTTCAACAATTTGCTATAGAAATCCTTCATTTTTGAAAAAAAAAATTTCAATATAAAATTTTTAATAAAAAAAAATTTCAATATAAAATTTTTATAAAAAATTTTCAATAGAAAATTTTTAATAAAAAAATTTTCAATAGAAAATTTTTAATAAAAAAATTTTCAATTAAATTTTTTTTTTAACAATGAATATAATCTATTAAAAATTTTTTTAACAATAATTTTTAATAGAAAATTTTGGATAAAAAATTTGTAATAAAAATATTTTTTATCAAAAATTTTCAATAAGAAATTTTTGATAAAAAATTGTCAGTAGAAAATTCTTGTTAAAAAATTTTTCAATAGAAAATTTTTGGTTAAAAAAATTTTGTATAGAAAAATGTTTGATAAAAAAAATTTTTGACAAAAAAAATTTCAATAGAAAATTTTTGATAAAAAAATTTTTTATAAAAAAATGTTTGTAAAAAAATTCTTCGATAGAAAATTTTTGATAAAAACATTTTTCAATAGAAAATTTTTGATAAAAAAATTTTTCAATAAAAAATGTTTGATAAGAAAAATTTTCAATAGTAAATATTTGATACAAAACTTTGGCAAAAAAATTGCAATAGAAAATTATAAAATTTTTGATGAAATTAAGCAAAATAATTTATTATTAAAAATAATTCAAAATTGATCTGGTCACCTTAACAACTATATTCAAAGTCCAATAGCCAGTCCCTTGTTAACCGACTAAGCCGAAACAATTAATTGAGTAGAGCAGTAGAGCAACAATAACAGAAAAACGGCTGCTTATCAATAATTTTTAAATGTTAATCAGTTTTTAAATAAATATTAAAAAAAACAAAAAGCCGGACAAGAACATCGTGTGAGGGCAGAAATCAATGCACAGAGAGAGAGTGCATAAGAAGTCTAGACGGGTGCTATGTATCAGTCTAAAGAAAGCCGGCAACAAGTAGTGATCGTTGGGAAAGAAAAAGAGAAAAATAAATATTTATTTTTTTTAAATCTACTGAAAAATAAATTTTTACTGGAAATGTTAACAAAAACCTTAAAACACTTAATCTTAAATACCCAAAATTCTATACAAACCAGCACAGTGTTAATAAAGCGTTTGATTAGTGCTAAAGTAGAAAATGAAAAATTTGTTGTGATTGAAGAGGAAAACGATGTCGATGTTACATTAAATCCATTAAAAGAGCCATTAAAATTTCCCGGTGTCTGGTTACGTGATAACTGTTACTGCGAGCAATGTTTTCATCCAACTTCCAAATCACGCAAACACGATTGGGATAAATTCGATGTTAAGGTCAAAGTGGAATCGTTGAAAGTGAGTGAGAAAATTGCAAAACGAATTGATTTTAATGATCTATTAAATTTTTGGTAACTTTTTATTTTTTTATTAACGCAAAAAAAAGGCAAATAATGTAACAAAACAACTTTTGGTCAATTGGAGTGATAAACATCAATCGGTTTATGATTTAAAATGGCTTCAAGAACGTGCCTTCCATGAAAAAAGACGTTTGCAGTATTTGAATGATTTTTATCGTCCAAAACCCAAACACTGGCAGGGTTCAGAATTTGAGAAAATTGTAGAAGTTTTGGAATACAAAGATTTGATGAACAGTGATGAAGGTAAGCTAATCATAGAAGAAGTGTTTTAAGCAACATATTTTATTTGATACATCTTTAGCCCTTCAAAAATGGCTTGAAGCTTTGGCTGTTCATGGTGTGGTAATGATAAAAAATTCACCTATTGAAAAGACTGTTGTAAGACAATTAGCTGAACGTGTTGGCTTTATACGACGCACAACTTACGGGTAATTACAAGTGAAACATTAAAAAAAAAATCAACATTAAATATCACATAAATTTCAATTAATGTGCCTGTTCATTTTCCCCTCCCTCCTTTTTTCGACATAATAATAGCGAAGAATTTATTGTACAATCAAAACCGGGTGCTAAAAATGTCGCTTATCTTTCGGATCCTCTGCCCCTACACACAGATTTACCTTATTACGAGTACAAGCCAAGTTGTAATATTTTACACTGCATGGTGCAATCAAAATCACAAGGTGGCAGTAATTTACTGGTCGATGCCTTTCACATTGCCGATCTTATGCGCGAAAAACATCCTGAGGATTATAGGATATTGACAGAAACGGTGGTGGACTGGAATGATATTGGCAGTGAAGATGATAAACATTTTCATAATATCTGGCGAGCTCCTGTTATATGGTAAGACAAAGATTCTATGGGGGAATTGATGAAATATTTGTTGTTACTTAAGGGATTTGTTTAACAAATGTTTTGTTATACTAGAGGAAGGATAAATATTTTAAGGCCTATAGTAAACGTTAAGTATGAAATGATTTGTTATAGATAAATTCGAAAAATTGCTGGTAACACACAGTAGTTCGATATGAAACTATTTTGGTCATCATAATGAAATTTTATATATTTTAATGTCTAAAGGTACGGTCACATTGAATTAACATTTAATCGAAATTATCAAATATTTGAGACTCAAACAAAAAACATGTTGATTTGAAGAAAACAAAATCATTTGCCAGCAAATAAAAATCTTCCTAATGTGACCACGCAAGAGCAAATATTTTATTAAATTTTGATCAAATAATTATTTAATCTTACAAAATTTTTGTAACATCAAACATGGGCAAATAACAGCTGAAAATGTGTATTGTTTACTATTCAAACAGAAACAACAACATCAAATATGAGAAACAACAACATCAAATTTGAGAAACAACAACATCAAATATGAGAAACGAATTGCTAGACACACAATTTTGTTTTGAAAAAATTTGATCACATATTTTTTGGGAAAATATTTAATCTTCAGTGTGACCATAAATAAAACCTGCTTTTTTGTTTATACTTTGAACGTATTTTTTCTGTATTTTATCAAATAAAAATCATCAAATAAATGTGCAAGTGTGACCACACTTTTTTTATTATATTGTTTTGACAATATTTTACTCAAAATATTTGATTTTAATGTTTAATGAGTCTGACCGTACCTTAAGTGTGACTCTTCTTACAATCTATAGTCAAGAAGTCAATTGCCAATTACTAGACCAGTATTACAACCTTGTATAAGAACATCACTTCGCCCCATTTATTTTGACTTCTGATACAATTGAATTGAATGAAATTCGAAAAGTTCACATCTCTAAGATTAAATTACAAATTTGGCACCCTCTAACTTACCCAAAAATTATTCTACCAATCTTGCTAAAAATTTGTTTTTAAACTACTATCCAATAGGACTAGCCTTAGTGTGAATTTCATCCAAATTTCATCACAGACACTTATGTAAAATAAATACGTATATGTGTAATAAATACGTATATGTGTAAAATAAATACGTATATGTGTAAAATAAATACGTATATGTGTAATAATATAATAGTATTGACATTTTTTAGTTACTTTGTTTTCTAAACAAGATTTTTAACAAAAGTTTACAAATTAATTTGGATTTTTCTTCAAAATTTGTATATTCAGTGAAATTAATTAATTTCGAAAAGGTCACATCTCCTTGAATTAAAATATATAAAAAACATATATAGTAATGGTAATATCAAAATATTTTTGCACCTTTTGATTTTTTACTTGCCCTAAAGCAAGCTTCTTAAATTTATTTTTTATAAGGCATTTACATTATCTCAAAATCTAGTACTTACGAGATTTTGTTCAAAATCTAGTTGATTTTGACTAGATTTCCCATACAAAAATAAATCTAGTTACGAAGTAGATTTTGGCAAAATCTACTTGAAATCTAGTATTACTTATTGATGCAACCATGTTTTCTTTCAAAAAGTACTAAAAAATACTACGCTGTGTAAATCAAAATAACATTTCAATTGAAAAGGAATCAAAACAAAGGAAAAAAGTGAGCTTATTCTTGCGGAAAAAATTATAACATAAATAAATTAAACTTAATTTCAATTAAAAAAATGAATGAAAAAGAAAAATAAATTGAAAATCAAACATTATTTTAAAATACATAATTATTTGTGTCAACTGATTCTGTTATTAAATCTAGCTCACGTCAAAAAAATGTAGTGTAAACGGTGTAGATTTGTATTGAGATTTAAAATCAAATCTACTAGATTTTAAAGTAGTGTAAATTGCCTATTAGATGTTTTACTTCATTAGAAAATAATTCTTTTTTTTATTTCCTGAAAACCAGGGACTGTTATAACTTTTGTCGTAAAAGTCAGAAAATAAAAGTTATTTTTGACTTTTATTTTTTCGAGCAGAAATAAAAGTTATTATTTTACTTTTATTTTGTCGATAAAAAATAACAGTTATTTTTGACTTTTATTTTTTCAAGCAAAAATAAAAGTTATTTTTTAACTTTTATTTTTTCGAGCAAAACTAACAGTTATTTTTGACTTTTATTTTTTCACGCAAGAATAAAAGTGATTTTTTGACTTTATATTTGTCTGAAATTATGATAAATTTATTGAAAAATTTTTTCAAACAAATATAATTTTTCAGTGAAAATAATTTACATATACTCAAAAATTAATGGAGTTGAGCTTTGTTTATTTATTTCTGCTTTATTTCTGCTCGAAAAAATAAAGGTATTAAAATACCTTTTATTTTTGCTCGATATAATAAAAGTCAAAAATAACAGTTATTTTTGCTTGAAAAAATAAAAGTTAAAAAATAACTGTTATTTTTGCTCGAAAAAATAAAAGTTAAAAACAACTGTTATTTTTGTTCAAAAAAATAAAAATCAAAAATTAACTGTTATTTTTTTCTAAAAAATAAAAATCCGATTTTTAAAAATCATCGCATTTTATGAAAATTTGGTCTAAGACTGTCAAAATGGTATACTTGGTTTAATTTTCCGACATTTCCTTGCGGTTGCTTTTGTTAATGAAAAAATCAAAAATAACAGTTATTTTCGGTCCCTGCTGAAAACTTTTAGTTAGTGGAGATGAGACCTTTTCGAATTTGACCATTCAATTAATAGCAAAAAAAAAATTTAGGAAAAGTTCAAATTTTTGGTGAAATTGCCTAAATTTATTTTTGTCATGAGGCCTTATATGGGAGTTTAGGTCAAATGTGAACCGATTGTCTTAATATTTGGTAATTTGATTACTGATTATACAGAACGTTATGAGTGCAACAAATAAACATAAAATTGTCATTACCTTCAGATTTACGAGCATTTCAGATATTTTTACAAGCATTTTAGTGACAATTGATAGAAGTGTTTATATGGAAGCTATGGTCAAATATAGACCGATTTCAAAGAAACTTGGTACAGTTATTTATGTTTACATAAGCAGAATTCAGTTTTAATTTCATGAAAATGTTCTGAAATTTAAGGTCAAAATCTCAATTCCGGAAAACCAGACCTATGGGAGGTACCAAAAATAATAGACTGATTTTAGCGATTTTTAATTGCAATGGTTCGACTTCGAAAATATATGTTTGTGCTAAATTTCATGAAATTATCTATAAAATTGCGACCTGTACTTTGATTACAAGGTTTAGCCGTTTAGCTAGACGGACAAACGGACGGACTGACATCGTTAAATCGGAAGTGAATCTAAGTCTATAGGTATTCTTAAATGTGGATTTAAGACCAATATTTCTATGCGTTACATACAGCTTATATTACCTTATAATACCCATTCCACCCATGGTGGTGAAGGGTATAAAAACTGGTTTTGACTTTTGACCCCGGGGTACAAAAGGTTAATATTACACGGTTTTACAAAAATTTAGCATTCATTTTCCATTAACTGAGCTTCAGCAGTTCAACTGAATATGTAGGGTATAAACATTTATGATATGAACCTGAGCCCGGATTCGAACCCACAACCTCTTAACATAGATTCTTGGTTCAACTAAAACTAATTTCTTTTCAATAAAAAATATACCTATATATATTTTTTTTGCAAAATCGAAAAATTTTTGTTTATCAAAATCAAACAATTTTTAAAATCTCATAAAAAATCGAAGATTCAAAAACTTACCATTTTTTTTGTTTTATCGATTCTAGTCTACTGTTCTTAAATTAAAATGATAACACGGTTGCATTCCGCAAATATTAAAATATTTAACATAAAAAAGCCAGTAACAACAACATATGGTGCATTAAAGAAAAAATATTTAAGTACAATCACTTCTACGATAAGGCAGAAAAAACAAGCAAAATAAAGAAATAATACATATATCAACAAAAAACCCTTGACGTAGTTGCACTTGGTTACCCATGCAACCAAGAAAATAAAGGAACAAAAATCGATTTTCAATTTATTTATTGCAGTTTTTAACATTTCTTCTTATTTCCTACCAATTTATTCTTCCTTCTCGAACTAACTCGCGTTCATAAATAGAAGAAGACCCAGTGGCGCTGGGTATGAGAGATAGAACATACCAATACATTTTATCGCTTTGACACTTCATTTACTTTAACACCACTTTAGTGCAAAATTCCCAGGACAACCAGTTGCGAAAAGGACGATAGAAACTATGAATGTCTGAATGTATGAAAAGCAGGAATAAAGATACTGAAGGTACTGGAGTTGGCTGACGATGGCACCGCCACAATTTATAACATTGAAGTTTATTCCCTACAAAAGGGAGTTCGTTTACAGGAGACGACGACTAAGTGACTGACTGACTGAATGCCTGTCTGTTAGGTTTTCTAAAATATTCACTCATTTATTCTTCTTTTCATATTTCATTTGTTTTGTGACGGGAATTCTCGTAGTAGTTATTTAGAATGACAAACGTTTAGTTAATGATATGAATACATGGGTTTTCTTTAAGGTTTGCCAAGAAAAGCTATTTTAAGCAGATAATTTTATGAAATTTTCTTGAAATTTTATGACATGGCCTTTAATTAATATATTTTTGATTAAATCAATTGATTTTGAATTGACTCATAAACTTAATTCTTTATGGAACCAACAATTAATTGGAAGTGCTAATTAATATCTTTATAACCTATAGGGCTTCTAAATATTCTCCTCTTACCACCTGCTAATTCTAAATCTAATCAATAATTCCTTGTCTCCTCTTTTAAGTTTCCTATTTATGTAAATCGTTTATTTTTGTTTTTTTCTTACCCAACATTTTTCTTTGCAGCTTAGACAAAGACGGAAATTATACGCGTATAAATCACAGTATACCCCAACGTGACAGTCACTTCTCAGTGCCATTGCATGAAGTCATTCCCTGGTATGAGGCCTATGAAAAGTTTGTACGTCTTGCTCGCAAAGATGCCTACGCCTTTAAAACTCAGCCGGGTGATGTTTTAACTTTTAATAATATTCGTCTGTTGCATGGCCGCGAGGGTTACGATGATACGGAGGAGAATGTTCGCTATATTGTGGGTGCCTATCTAGACTGGGATATAATCTATTCAAAGTTGAGGGTATTGAAAACGGCAGCTAAAGGGAATTGAGGATTAGATTATGTAAATTAATAGTTAATAGTTGTAAAGAAGAGAATATTATAATAAATTTATTTGAAACTGTTATCACATGATTGACATTTTTTAATTCTAAGTGAATTTTTTCTCGAAAATTTTCTATAGAATACTTATTTTATAGAAAATTTTCTATAGAAAAATAATTTTATCGAACATTTTTCTATAGAAAAATTTTTTTATCGAAAAAATTTTTATAGAAAAATATCTTTATCGAAAATTTTTCTATAGTAAAATATTTTTATCGAAAACTTTTCTATAGAAAAATATTTTTATCGAAAATTTTTCTAAAGAAAAATATTTTTATCGAAAAATTTTCAAAAAAAAAAAAATATTTTTATCGAAAATTTTTCGAAAGAAAAATATTTTGGTCGAAAATTTTTCGAAAGAAAACTATTTTTATCGAAAATTTTTCGAAAGAAAAATATTTTTATCGAAAATTTTTCTATAGAAAAATATTTTTAAAGAAAATTTTTCTATAGAAAATTTTTTTTTATCGAAAATTTTTCTATAAGAAAATTTTTTTATCGAAAATTTTTCTATGGAAAAATTTTTTTATTTCAAAATTTTTCTACCGAAAAATTTTTTTATCGAAAATTTTTCTACCGAAAAATATTTTTATCGAAAATTTTTCTACCGAAAAATATTTTTATCGAAAATTTTTCTATAGAAAAATTTTTTTATCGAAAATTTTTCTATAGCAAAATTTTTTTATCGAAAATTTTTCTATAGAAAAATTTTTTTTCATCGAAAATTTTTCTATAGAAAAATATTTCTAGAGAAAATGTTTCTATAGAAAAATATTTCTAGAGAAAATTTTTCTACAGAAAAATATTTCTAGCGAAAATTTTTCTACAGAAAAATATTTCTATCGAAATTTTTCTATAGAAAAATTTTTTTATCGAAAATTTTTCTATAGAAAAATTTTTTTATAGAAAAATTTTTTTATCGAAAATTTTTCTATAGAAAAAATTTTTTATCGAAAATTTTTCTATAGAAAAATTTTTTTATCGAAAATTTTTCTATAGAAAAATTTTTTTATCGAAAATTTTTCTATAGAAAATTTTTTTATCGAAAATTTTTCTATAGAAAAATTCTTTTTATCGAAAATTTTTATATAGAAAAATTTTTTTTATCGAAATTTTTTCTGTAGAAAAATTTTTTTATCGAAAATTTTTCTATAGAAACATTTTTTTATCGAAAATTTTTCTATAGAAAAATTTTTTTATCGAAAATTTTTCTATAGAAAAATATTTTTTAGAAAATTTTTCTATAGAAAAATATTTTTATCGAAAATTTTTCTATAGAAAAATATTTTTATCGAAAATTTTTCTATAGAAAATTTTTTTTATCGAAAATTTGTCTATAGAAAATTTTTTTATCGAAAATCTTTCTATAGAAAAATTCTTTTTATCGAAAATTTTTATATAGAAAAATTTTTTTATCGAAAATTTTTCTGTAGAAAAATTTTTTTATAGAAAATTTTTCCAAAGAAAAATTTTTTTATCGAAAATTCTTCTATAGAAAAAATTTTTTATCTAAAGTTTTCTATAAAAAAAAATTTTTATCGAAAATTTTTCTATAAAAAATTTTTTTTATCGAAAATTTTTCTATAAAAAATTTTTTTTATTGAAAATTTTTCTATAGAAAAATTTTTTTATCGAAATTTTTCTCTAGAAAAATTTTTTTATCGAAAATTTTTCTCTAGAAAAATTTTTTTATCGAAAATTTTTCTCTAGAAAAATTTTTTTATCGAAAATTTTTCTCTAGAAAAATTTTTTTATTGAAAATTTTTCTATAGAAAAATTTTTTATCGAAAATTTTTCTATAGAAAAATTTTTTTATCGAAAATTTTTCTATAGAAAAATATTTTTATCGAAAATTTTTCTATAGAAATTTTTTTTATCGAAAAATTTTCTATAGAAAAATATTTATCGATATTTTTTTGATTGTGGTATCAGGAACTCTTGATATTCTGGCCATGAAAATTTATTGCGATGTCCATTGGACTAAACAAATTTTTGTGTGTCAAAAGTGTTTTATACGGTATTTTTTATAACAATTTTCTATACAAAATTTTCTTGATAGCAATTTTCTATAGAAATTTTTGTAGAAAATTTTTTGTAGAAAATTTTCTTTATTATAATTTTCTATAAAAATTTTTATGGTCTCAAATTTTTATAGAAAATTTTCTATACATTTTTCTGCAGAAATTTTTCTGCATTACAATTTTCTAACGAAATTTTTTATATAAATTTTTTTTTGTAACAATTTTCTATTGATTTTTCTTTATAGTCATTTTCTAAACATATTTTCTATATTATAATTTTCTATAGAAAAGTTTCTTTATTACAATTTTCTATTGAAAATTTTCGGTATAACAACTTTCTAAGGAAATTTTTATGTTTCATAATTTTCTATCAAAAAGTTTTTGTGCAACAATTTTTTATAGAAAATTTTCTTTGTAACAATTTGGTCTTTATAACAAAAAATTGTCTATTTAACTGTTTAAACGAGTGATTTAAATGAGAGCTATGGTCAAATGTGAACCGACACCAAGAAATGTCTTTTAATGGTGGGTATCATTTCATAATGTTTTCTTGATATAAGGTTTTTTCTTCAAAGTATTTATTTTCAGTTTTCTTTAAATAAGTGCAATAAATAAAAATATCATTATTATCCCTCAAATCTTCTATAAGCCATTTGCAATATTTTCTTTATATCATATCAGCTAATGTGAACAAATTGTTCGTGAAAAGATGTGATTGACATTAAATACGCTTCTATGCACTTTCATAAAAATACAAATTTTCCATCCTATTATAAATTTATTATGTGTGTTCATGACATATCCTTTATATGCAAGTGTGTGTGTGTTGAAAATTTGACTTTATAGAAAATTGGCTTAAAAGTTTTGACAACAACAAAAAAAAATTGTTAAAAAAGCTTAAAAGTTATAGAGCATAAATATAAAATTTTACTCGTATTAAAGTTTGATGTATAAATGCATGATGTAGAGATAGATTAAAGATAAGATGTTAAGGATTTGGCAAGTAAAAATTATGACACTTCCTGATATATCTATTTCTTAAACTTTTCTTAAAGATATCCCTTAAAGACTTTATTTTTAATTTTCAACATAGAAAACACCTGAACATCTTTTTAGTTTTTTTCTTAAGTAGGCTAAATATCCAATTTTATTTTTCTACTTTCGCCTGTTCATTTTACTTTATTTATTACTTATTCAGTTCATTTCTTGTTCTTAAATGTTTCTTAGGGAATTGCTATTGTGTCTAGTTCCTCTTCATTTCATTTCTTTTCTTCTCAATAAAAAAAGTGAAACATAATTTTTCAATGTCTGGTGTCAAAGTTTAAATTGTTCTTTTCTTCATATATTTTTGTCCTTTTCGCATTTAAACATCCCATAGCGTTTTCGAGCATTTACTTATATTTTAAATCACTCAAAACTTTTTCTCAAACTTTTAAGAGGTTTTTTGTTGCAGCGAAATTGGTTTCAAATGTTAGAAAAAGTTTTGTGGAAAAACGAAAGACGACAAATAATAGTTTCCATTTTTCTTGGAAGAGGTTTAAGAGTTCAGGTAATAATCTGTAATTTAATTTGTTTTTAAACTGTTAACAAATAGATATAGGTACTCGGAATAAGGGAGTTTCTTAAAAAAGTACTTTTTTGCACTAAAAAACAATACCAATGTGTTCTTTTTAAGAGCCAATAAGAAAATATAGTTTTTTGAGACGAAAAATCAAATAAAGGAAACTTGTTTAATTGGATCCAAATCAGTAAATGATTTTTTTTTTTCAAAAAAGTTTCCGACTTTTTTAAGTTAACAAAAAATTTTCGATATGAAATTTTTTATAGAAATTTTTCGATATAAAACTTTTTTTATATAAAATTTTCGATAGAAACTTGTCAATACAAAACTTCTTAAAGAAAATTTTCGATTTACAATTTTTTTTAGAAAAACTTTCGATTCAAATTTTTTATAGAAAATTTTCGATTTAAAATTTTTGCATTAAAATTTTTTATAGAAAATTTTCTAATTAGAATTTTTTATAGAAAATTTTCTAATTAGAATTTTTTATAGAAAATTTTCTAATTAGAATTTTTAATAGAAAATTTTCGACCTAAAATTTTTTATAGAAAATTTTCTATATTAAAATTTTTAGAAAAAATATTCAATATCAAATTTTTTATAGAAAATTTTCGATATAAAATTTTTTATAGAATATTTTCGATATAAAATATTTTATAGAAAATTTTCGATATTAATTTTTTATAAAAAATTTTCGATATCAAATTTTTTATAGAAAATTTTTGATATAAAATTTTTTTCTTTTCAAATTTTCGACAAAAAATTTTTTTTTTAAATTTTCGACAAAAATTTTTCGATATAAATTATTTTTCATAGAAAATTTTCGATATAAAATTTTTTTATAGAAAATTGTCTATACAAAACTTTTTAAAGAAAATTTTCGATTTACAATTTTTTTAGAAAGCTTTGATTTTTTTCCTTATAGCAAATTTTCGACCTAAAATTTTTTATAGAATATTTTGGATATCAAATTTTTTATAGAAAATTTTCGACATAAATTTTTTGTAGAAAATTTTCGATATTAATTTTTTGTAGAAAATGTTCGGTATAAATTTTTACACAAAAAAAAATTTTATACAAAATTTTCGATATAAAATTTTTTACACACAATTTTCGATATAAAATTTTTTTAAGAAAATACTTGATTTCAAATTTTTTATAGAAAAACTTCGATTTAAAATTTTTTACAGCAAATTTTAGATTTAAAAATTTTGTTGAAAATTTTCAATTTAAAATTTTTTGTTGAAAATTTTTGATTCAAAATTTTTGAAGAAAATTTTCGATTTAAAATTTTCTATAGAAAATTTTCAATATAAATTTTTTTTATAGAATATTTTCAATTAATTTTTGATTTTATTTATTCTTAAAATTTAGAATATTTTCGATATAAAAACTTTTATAGAAAATTTTCGATATACAATTTTTTGTAGAAAATAACGATATACAATTTTTTATAGAAAATTTTCGATATAAAATTTTTTATAGAAAATTTCCGATAAAAGATTTTTTATAGAAAATTTTCAATAAAAAATTTTTTATAAATAATATTTAATATAAAATTTTTATAGAATATTTTCAATAAAATATTTTTTATAAAAAATTTTTTTAGAAAATTTTCGACATAATTTTTTTTTACAAAAAATGTTCGATATAAAAATTTTTATACAAATTTTTCTATATAACACATTTTTATAGAAAATTTTTGATATAACATTTTTCTATAGAAAATTTCCGATATAAAATTTTTTTATAGAAAATTTTCGATATAAAATTAAAAAAAAAAAAATTCGACATAAAGTATCTTTTAGAAAATTTATCGAAAATTTATAAAATTTTTATAGAAAATTTTGGATAAAAATTTTTTATAGAAAATTTTCGATATAAAATTCTTTATAGAAAATTTTCGATATACAATTTTTTATAGAAAATTTTCGATATAAACATTTTTATAGGAAATTTTTGATATAAAATTTTTATAGAAAATTTTCGATATAAAAATTTTTCTAGAAAATTCTCGATATAAAATTTTTTCTAGAAAAATGTTGATATAAATTAATTTATAGAAAATTTTGGATATAAATTTTTTTTTTAGAAAATTTTCGATATAGAAATTTTTATAAAAAATTTTCGATATAAAATTATTTATATAAAATTTTCGATGAAAATTTTTTATGGAAAATTTTCAATATAGAATTTTTTATAGACAATTTTCGATATCAAATTATTTATAGAAAATTTTCGATATAAAATTTTTTGTAGAAAATTTTCGATAGGAAATTTTTTATAGAAAATTTTCGATATAAAATTTGTTATGAAATATTTTCGATATAAAAATTTTTATAGAAAATTTTCGATATAAAATTTCTTATAGAAAATTTTCAATATAAAATTTTTTATTGAAAATTTTGGATATAAAATTTGTTTTTAGAAAATTTTCGATATAAAATTTTTGATAGAAAATCTTCTATAACAAATTTTTGATACACAATTTTTTATTGAAATTTTTTGATATAAAATTTTTTATAGGAAATTTTCGATATATATAAAGTATATATATATATAAAATTTTTTATATAAAAAATTTTTAAAATTTTTATTTTTATTTTTTTATAGAAAATTAAATTTAGATAAAAAAGTTAAAAAAGAGTTACTAGGAAAGCCTTAACAAATTCTAAATGATATGTAAAATATTCAATTTAACATTGATATTTAGTTGAACCTTATTATGTAAATAAATCTTAAACAAATTTTTTGTCGCTTATATTCTAAGAAATATAATTCTATTTCTATTTATAACAAAAATTATAGAAATGGCTTAATCCAATGGGTGTTAGCAGCTAAAGTGTTCATAATATTAAGTTAAAATGTGATTTTAAGTGGCATGAAGTTAATTTGTTTTCTTTTCGTTTCCGTTTTTTCACTTCACAACATTTTTTGTTATTTATATTTTTTATTCAAAAGGCAATTTATTAACATTATTACACATATTTTTTTACATTTTATTTATAAGTGTATGTAAGCAACGAATACATTTAATATTTGTTGTAAAAGAATGTTGTCTTACATTTTACAAACGGAAGTCAAAGGAAGTGAAAGTGTGCTAATGTAAAAGTGTGTGAATGTAAGTGACTTAATGTGAGTAGGACCTATATTTTGGGCTGATTTTCTTTTTTGGCAACACAAAGACATTTTTTTGGTCTCTCATATTTCACATTTTATTTTTGTTGTTGGTTAATGGTGTTTATGTCTGAATGTTTTTGCCACAAGTAATTGTGTGGAAAATTATATATAAATTTTTTTCATTTATAAAATGTTTATGTATGTTCCTCAAATTTAGTGGAAAATTTTTAAAGTAACATGATTTATGGGCAGGTTTTTATAATGATTGTATATGAAATTTTAATGATGATTTCTAGGTCTAGCCGTTGAATGTGTGTTAAAAGCTTAATGGGATTTAAAGGTTGAAGTTAAAGATTTTCTAAAAAGTTAAATTATTGAAAGGAATGTAAGGATTTAAGTGTTAAGTAAAGTATTTTTGACATCGTCATAGCATATTTCAGGTTTTGAAATAATAATTAATAAAAAAAATAGTCATAAGTTGCAAATACCGATACAGATAGTTTATGCGACTATTGTGAACTACCACTATTATTTAAGGGAGATAAAGCTTTTTATTATTAAAATCTATAATTATAAACATTATTTCAGCCTTTTGTTCTGCAGTCAATTTTATTTATGATACATCGGTGGCATGTTGATGCCGTAGGGCTTACCGCCAATAGAGGGTGCTGTGTTAATTAATTAATTATCTAAATATAAATCAAAAATTACAGAAATTTATGTTGCTGCTGCAGGGCTAGAAATCAGGCAGAATTCTATATGTTATGCTTAGTAGTAGACTTGCTAATCAGCTAAGCCATAGCACACTTTTTGTAAAAGTACAAGTCATTGCTAATGTATAAGTCATAGTCAAAGTGCAATTCACTGTCTAAGTGTACAAGACATTATCAAAGTACGAACCATTTATTTTAGTGCGAGCCGGTTTTTCCTTATAAAGTTTTGTATTGAAAAATTTTTTTTTTTAGAAAATTTTTGATACAATTTTTTTTTAGAAAATTTCCGATGAATTATTTTTTATAGAAAATTTTCTATATAATTTTCGATATAAAATTTTTTTCAGAAAAATTCCGACATACATTTTTTTTAGAAATACAAAAATTTTATAGAAAATTTTTAATAAAAAATTTTTGGTATAAAATTTTTTATAGAAAATTTTTTATATAAAATTTGAATATTTTTTTTTATAAAATTTTCTATATACATTTTTTTAGAAAATATTTGATATAAAATTTTTTATAGAAAATTTCCTAATCATTCTTTTTGAATAATATTTACATCCCGACAATTTGGTTATTTTTTGGTAAAATTTTCTATATTAAGTTTTTTATAGAAAATTTTTATAGAAATTTTTCAATAGAAAATTTTTTATAAAAAATTTTTGATATAAAACTTTCTGTAGAAAATTTTCGATATAAAATTTTTTGTACAAAATTTTCGATAAAAAATTTTTTGTAGAAAATTTTCGATAAAAAATTTTTTGTAGAAAATTTTTTGTAGAAAATTTTCGATTTAAAATTTTTGTAGAAAATTTTCGATATAAAATTGTTTGAAGAAATTTTCGATATACATTTTTTTTTGTAGAAAATTTTCGATATAAAATTTGTTGTAGAAAATTTTTAGTTTAAAATTTTTTTAAGAAAATTTTTGATATAAAATTTTTTATAGAAAATTTTCGATATAAAACTTTTTGTAGAAAATTTTTGTTATAAATTTTGTTTGGTCGAAAATTTTGAATTTAAATTTTTTTATATAAAATTTTCGACATACAATTTTTTATACAAAATTTTCGATTTTAAATTTTTTTATAGAAAAATTCGATTTAAAATTTTTTATAGAAAATTTTCGATTTAAAATTTTTATAGAAAATTTTTGATATAAAAATATTTATAGAAAATTTTCGATATAAAATTTGTTTTGAGAAAATATTCGATGTAAAATTTTTTTTAGAAAATTTTTTATATATTTAAACTTTTTTTTTAGAAAATTCTTGATATAAAATTTTTTATGGAAAATTTTTGATATAAAATTTTTTATAGAAAATTTTTGATATAAAATTTTTTATTGAAAATTTTTGGTATAAATTTTTTTATAGAAAATTTTTGGTATAAAACTTTTTATAGAAAATTTTTGATATAAAATTTTTATAGAAAATTTTTGATATAAAATTTTTAAAGAAAAAATATTCAATACTAACTTTTTCTTAGTAAATTTTTGAAATAAATTTTTTTCTAGGAAATTTTCGATATAAAATTTTATTTGAGAAAATTTTCGATATAAAAATATTTATAGAAAATTTTCGATACAAAATTTTTATAGAGAAAATTTTCGATACAAAATTTTTTTTAGATTTTTTTTGGTATAAAACTTTTTAATAATTATAATTTTCAATATAAAATTTTTTTTAAGAAATTTTCGATATAAAATTTTTTTTGAGAAAATTTTCGATAGAACATTTTTTTAGATAATTTTCAATATTAAATTTTTTGTAGAAAATTTTAGATATAAAATTTTGATACAAAATTTTTTATTGAAAGTTGTCAATTTAAAATTTTTTGAAGAAAATTTTCGATACAAAATTTTTTATAGAGAATTTTCGTTATAAAATTTTTTATAGAAAATTTTTGCTAAAAAATTTTCAATACAAAATTTTTTATAAAAAATTTTCAATATAAAATTTATTTAGAAAATTTTTGATATACAATTTTGTTCAGAAAAATTTCGATATAAAATTTTCTATAAACTTTTTACAAAAGAATTTTGATAGAAATTTTTTGATATAATTTTTTTTTTTTTTTTTAGAAAATTTTCGATATAATTTTCTTTTTTAATTTTTGACATAAAAATTCCGATATAAATTTTTTTTAGAAAATTTTCGATATTAAATATAAGATAAAATTTTTTAGAAAATTTTCAAGATAAGTTTTTTTAAGAAACTTTTTAATAAAATTTTTTTTTAGAAAATTTTCTACTTAACATTTTTTATATAAAATTTTGTTATAGAAAGTTTTCGATATAAAATGTTTTATAGAAAATTGTCAATAAAAAATTGTTTACGGAAAATTTTCAATATAAAAATTTTTATGGAAAATTTTCAATATAAAATTTTTTATAGAAAATTTTCAATATAAAATTTTTTATAGAAAATTTTCGGTATAAATTTTTTTATAGAAAATTTTCAATATAAAATTTTTTATAGAAAATTTTCAATATAAAATTTTTTATAGAAAATTTTCAACATAAAATTTTTTATAGAAAATTTTCAATATTAAATTTTTTATAGAAAATTTTCAATATAAAATTTTTTATAGAAAATTTTCGAAACAAAATTTTTTTTAGAAAATTTTTCATATCAAATTTTTATAGAAAATAGTTTTTTAGAAAATTTTCTATAGAAAATTTTTTTTGTAAAAAATTTTGAATATAAAATTTTTTTTAAAAATTTTTGATATAAAATTTTTTTTAAAAATTTTTGATATAAAATTTTTTTTTATATTAAGTTTTGCAAGCTTATCATGCTTAAGGCGGCTTAGGAGGCGATTCTGAAATGGTCTAAAGCAAGAGTTTTATGGTTGGAACAGACATTGCAATCTCTTAAATGTTTTTGTTGGTTGAATTGTGTGAATTCCTATTTATGATCCCAAATCCTGTCCTGTTTTCGAGGTTTCATTAACACTGTTTTGATATTTTGATGATGCATTGATGTAGGTTGCAGTGTCTGTATCATGGTTTCATGTTCAACTCAATTTTTTTCACGTATTTTGCAAGCAATATATATGATAACAAAAAAAAAACAAAACTGATATTGCTTTTATGGTTTCATTGTTGGTTGCAGTGTAAGTTAAAATAATTGTAATTGTAATAAGTTAAAATTGTGTATTTTTAAGGTTCTAGTATATCATAAACAACTAAACAAACTAGTGATGACACTGCAATATTTAGGCATATAAATATATCAGAATCGATTTTAAAAATTTGTAATCGGAATTCAATTCAAAACTGAAAACTGCCTTGGAAATCGTATATCCCCAATAATTATTGCATTAATTTAAGGTCATATATGTAACGATTCGGTAAAGCGTGGCTGATAAACCTGAATTTCTTTTAAACTGCCAGAAATATAAACCTTAAACAATTTCTGTTCATACATATTTAGTTCATTTAAAGTTTTCTCTTCGCATTTTGTCAAGTATGTCAACAAGCGTTCTACTCGTAAAAGTTTTAAGAAACATTTTAAACATTTTTGTATTACAGGCTAATAAACTTATTATTAATGTTCATCAAGTCTATTGTTATAAAGCTTTTTAAAACAAGAAATTGTTATTAAATAACTTTTAAAATTGCATTATAACCCAAATGTAATACTTCCCGCACTTCCTTAAAGGCAAAAAGTTTTTGTTCTCCAAACTCAACTCATACAAAATGTTTCTACTTGAATTCCAAAACAGCTATTAACCTTTTTTTTTGCTGAAGCCGACTTGTGTTAGCATGGAGAGCTATTAAATTAAGGTCCTTGGTATCTGTGTGTATGAGCGTGTGTGTGTGTGTTTGAAGGATTTTGTTTGTATAATAAATATTTTATAACATGGTTATTAAGTCTACTTATGTGATGTTAAAGTTATAAAATAAACAAATTTTTAAAAGCCTTCTTAAAACACATATAAACACATAGACTGGGAAAACTCCTAGACTAGAGTAACTCTAAGTCTGAAGCAAAATATATTTTTAACTTAAATAAATGTTTTTTATTTAAAACATTCTTTTATATTGCAAATAACATTTTGAGATTTCCTTTCTTTTCTCATCAACATCAACAAAAATACAAATCCCTTAGCACTCTTGATGTAAAGGATCAGCAACGGAAAAATATTTGTAAGCAAACTAAAGTACGAGTACAATACCATAAAATAAAGTTTATTTTGAAACCTTAAAATCCAAATTGCAAATAAAATCAACAAAAGTTAAATAAAAACTCGAATGTGTCGAAAAGTTTATATGTTTTACGCGGGGCCGCGAAATTTTATTTAATACTTTTTTTTTTGAAGAATTTCTTTTTTATTTTTATTAAATAAAATAAAACAAAATAAAAAATGTAGTAAAAAACTTAGTTCATGGAAAAATAAAAGGAATCATAAAGGAAATCTGGTAAAAAAATGTTGAAAAACGAAAGATGTTTTTAAATGTATTAGTAGCAGTCAAATGTCTAGATAAAAGAGTTTTATGGATTTAATTTGAAAGTGCACAGTGGGACGATTCTTATTTGATTGGTTAGTTGGATATCAAACTTGGTTCAAGTAAAAAAGGTTTTTATCTTAGTTTTTTATTGAGGAAAAAATACAAAAAATACAAAAAATACAAAAAAAAAACATTTTTAGTAAAATAAATTCCAGACTTTCAAATAAGACTTAATAAATTGCCAAAATTGGTACTTTTTGTTTTTTCGCGCTAGTTGCTTGGCCACGTTTAGAGCGACAAAGTACTTTTGTAGAGTAATTGAAAACATCTTTCTCCATCAAAATTTGCTTAAATTTTTTTTTCAGTTCGCTTGCTTTCGGAGGAATTTAGGATCAAAATTGAAATTTCCATAATTAATAGGTCTAATTCAACAGACTCTGGTACTAACACCGTATAAACAAAAAGTAATCTTTAAACTCAGTTGTAAACCTTGTGAAGTTTTCTTTTATAAAATTATAAATATTTTATAAGTTTCTCAGGAAATTTCTTGAATAATAAAAAAAAACTAAAGATACTTTTTATAGAAAATTTATTATCAAAAATTTTTCTATAGAAAATTTTTTTATTAAAAATGTTTCTATAGAAAAGTTTTTTATCAAAAATGTTTCTATAGAAAATTTTTTATAAAAAAAATTTTCTATAGAAAATTTTTTATAAAAAAAATTTTCTATAGAAAATTTTTTTATCAAAAATTTTTCTTTAGAAAATTTTTTTATAGAAAATTTCTTTATCATAAAGTTTTTCTATAGAAAATTTCTTTATCAAAAATTTTTCTATAGAGAATTTTTTATCAAAAATTTTTCTATACAAAATGTTTTTATCAAAAATTTTTCTATAGAATATGTTTTTATCAAAAATTTTTCTATAGAAAATTTTTTTATCAAAAATTTTTCTATAGAAAATTTTTTTATCAAAAATTTTTCTATAGAAAATTTTTTTATCAAAAATTTTTCTATAAAAAATTTTTTTATCAAAAATTTTTCTATATAAAATTTTTTTATCAGAAAATTTTTTTATTAAAAATTTTTTATTATAAAATTTATTTATCAAAAATTTGTCTATGGAAAATTTTTTATCCAAAATTTGTCTATGGAAAATTTTTTATCCAAAATTTTGCTATAGAAAATTTTTTAATCAAAAATTTTTTTAGAATATTTTTTTTTTTTTTTAATTTTCTATAGAAAATTTTTTTATCCAAAATTTTTTATAAAAACATTTTTTTATCAAAAATTTGTCTACGGAAAATTTTTTCATCAAAGATTTTTCAATAGCAAATTTGAAAATTTATCAAAAATTTTTCTATAGAAATTTTTTTTATCAAAAATTTTTCCATAGAAATTTTTTTATCAAAAGTTTTTCTATGAAAATTTTTTTATCAAAAATTTTTCTATAGAAAATTTTTTCATCAAAAATTGTTCTATAGAAGATTTGAAAATTTTTTGATGTAAAAATATTTTTATCGAAAATTTTTACAAAAAAATATTTTTATCGAAAAATTTGCTATTTATAAAATATAATTTTTATCGAATAATTTTCCAAAAAAGAAATATTTTTATTAAAAATTTTTCTATAAAAATTTTTGGATAGAAAATATCTAAAAAATTTAAAAATCTAAAACTCTTTAGTATTAGAATTTACTTCTGTTTTGAAAAAAATTCAAAATATTTACAAAAATATTCCCAATGTTTACAAACATAATAGTTTCGTTTCAACAATTTTTGAGATTATATTTCTTTGTTCTCTCGAACCATGTATTTTGTTACTATAATTTGGGTTTTGATTTGTTTATTGCTTTTCTTTGTCTTTTCTTTAAAAAAGCGGCACCAACCAACTCTGTCAACATCCAAATTCCAACTAAATGATTTTAATACTCATTTTCATGAGTTTTATTAATGATCGTAGTATTTACGTAAACTAAAAAAAATCATCGGCTTCTGGTGGTATGCACTGCCTACTTCTGCTTATAACTTTTAACATAGAAAAGCTTCTAATACACTTCTTGTATTATATGTATTAAAATTGTAAAATATTTAAAATTTTGTAAGTTTTTTAAAAAATTTTAAATCTAGAAAATCGGTTTATATATGGATCAGATATTAATAAAAAATCGATGCAGTATGGGATAAAAACTGAAAATTTTATTTTTTGATATCGAATATCTTTTAAACTGTAAGAGATAGCATATGCATGTAGTAATGTTTTTTTTTGATCCTGACCTATATATTTATCATAGAGCCCTTAGATTTAAATAATCGTAAGCGGCATTACATTAATTTCTTTTAAACTATTAGAGATAGCGTAATACAGTTTCTTTCTTTCTTAAGTAGTTTTCGAATGTGTAAAAATCTTTTCGATTGGTTTATATTTACGAATGTTATACGGACCAATAGGTGTTACACACAATGTAGTTCAACATTGGCTCAGTATAGAGGCCACTGTGCTAAAAATAGACATGTTAGCCGGTTTCTGCATATTATGCCACAATACGCCCAGTAGCTTAAAAGTTATTGAAGTAAAACTAAAAAACTTCACATACAATACTTTGCACCATAACTTCTAAGTAATTTGGAAAAAATTTAATTAGTTTATCGAAAGTAGCAAACTAACAAAGAACAAAAATGTTATGTACTAACACATTCCTAGTTTTTGTTTAATTAAGATTTTTTTTCGCTTGCGATAAATATTTTTCCTGTCGCTTGCCATCATTTGAATCTAAGGGCTCTACATAGTATGATTTTTCAAATCGTTTGGGAAATGACAATTCTATATCGTTTTAAGTGATTTATGAGTCTGAGGTGCCCTACTTTGAGGGTCGAGTGTGCCGCCCCAGTAAAATCTATGCTTTCTAGTTTCAAAACTTAAGCTCCCCACATTTTTGATTTATCCACAAAATTTTTTTGTAATCCGCCCAATGGCTTAGAAGTTACATACTTATTTCCATTCTATTTTTAAACCATCCCACTATGCAGTCATTTGAAACCAAAAAAAGTTGTGTTAGAAATATATCTTCTAAATTGTAAGTCTGATTCCTTCAATATGTATTGGGGAATTGTTAAAGAGGACTAAAGCTTTCGGAATTTTGAATTTATGGTTGTCATGTGTTTACACAGGGTGAATGATTGGGCATAGAAGCAAACCACCTCAGAAGTAATAAATCTTTTGGACAGTGAAGCTCTTTCAATTTTTAAAAAAAATATGTTTGATTTTTTATATATTGGAATGAGCTTGATCAAACTAAGAAAAAATTGCTTACTTCATTGTAGTAACTGTTATGGGTTTTAAGTCATTTCATTTAAAAATTAAGAAAATAGTTTTTTACTTTAACTTTCTTAGTTTTTGACCGATTGTGCATTCGATATTCAACCAATAATTTTAAAAAATACCGACATCTAGCCAACAGATTAGGAAATAAAACTTTGAAAAACTTTTTTAAATACCTTGAACCATTTCATGTTAAGAGATTTCCAAAGTCAAATAAGTTTCGCTGATCGAAAAAGTGCATTTTTTCCCCAAAAATTTGGTAATAAATTTTTTAATATTTTCTAAGAAGTTTTTTATTATAAATTCGTAAAGGGATGGTTTTAAACTAAATTTTAAGTCAGTACAACATTCAGTCTACTTACAGCATTGATCAAAATTTTCCTAATTTTTATGAATTTTTTTTTGTTTTCGAACATAGGACAAAAAAATCAATCCGATTTGGCAATATATAATACAGGTCCGTTTATTTTCTTTCGAATTCAAAAATAAAATGTAGTGCGGATTTATAAACTAATCCAGAAAATGGGGTTTTCTAGGAAATGGCCAATTTCCATACATTATAGTTTTAATTGCAAAAAAGGTCATTTGGGTTTACGAGATACCTGGCACAGTTTTTCAGAAATTAAAAGTCAAATTTCAAAAAATATTTTTTAAAAAATACACTTCTTTGTATAAATAAATTTGATCACAAATTTTGCTTTAATATAGAAAATTATGTTTATATGCATAAATACATACATACATATGAACCCATAAAATTCCCTAAAAACCACTGTCCCCTTCTTAAGTGTTAGCATGCTCATCGCCAACAAACGTATGTAGCCAAAGTGCCTTACTTTGTCACAAGTGTTTATGTAGACATTCCAATAGAACAACCCGAAGATAAAAGATGAAGTACAAAAACAAAACAGAGAAAATAGTAAAAGAAAAAAGAAAGAAATAAGAAATATATTTTGTTATTTCTTAGGTTCAACATACAGCAACAAGAATTCCCTTACACACACTTGACTACATGCATAATCACTTGAATGAGTGAAGAAAAATCTTATGCACAGTGTAGATTTGCTTATTCTCCACTAGACTTTGCTATTCGCTTTTTATAAAGCATACTTTCAGGCTTAGCAAGAAAACATGTTGGGATTTTTCTTTAGCATCTTAAGGTACGGTCAGACTCATTAAACATTTAAATCAAATATTTTGAGTAAAATATTGTCAAAACAATATAATAAAAAATTTGTGGTCACACTTGCACATTTATTTGACGATTTTTATTTGATAAAATACAGAAAAAATACGTTCAAAGTATAAACAAAAAAACAGGTTTTATTTATGGTCACACTGAAGATTAAATATTTTCCCAAAAAATATTTGATCAAATTTTTTCAAAACAAAATTGTGTATCTAGCAATTTGTTTCTCATATTTGAGTTGTTGTTTCTCAAATTTGATGTTGTTGTTTCTCAAAATTGATGTTGTTGTTTCTCAAATTTGATGTTGTTGTTTCTGTTTGAATAGTAAACAATACAAATGCTCAGCTGTTATTTGCCCCTGTTTGATGTTACAAACATTTTGTAAGATTAAATAATTATTTGATCAAAATTTAATAAAATATTTGCTCTTGCGTGGTCACATTAGGAAAATTTTTATTTGATTTTGTTTTGTTCAAATCAACATGTTTCTTGTTTGAACCTCAAAAATATTTTGTGGTCAGACTACGAGGATCAAATATTTGATAATTTCGATTAAATGTTTAATCAATGTGACCGTAGCTTTACTCTGCTTCCCTTTCATTTCTTTTGCGTAGATAAAAAGTAAAGTATGACAAAAAAAAAATAAGAAAAACACCAACACTTAAGACCGTCAAACAGATCCCTAAGGATATTGCTTTTTGTTGTAAGGCTTTAGATATGTAACATTTGATAGAAGAACACAGCGTGTTGTGCAAAAAAAAAGAAACAAAAACGGAAAAACAAACATGAAGTTGCTGCTGTTGAGTGTTTGTTGTCTTTCATTTGCTCCCTCCCTATATCACCCTCAAGTGATAAAGGCTTAATCCCCAGGAAACGTTGGAAAACGAGACGGAGAAAAACTAGAAGCGAATTGGAAAATAAATATGGCTCACTCATATTAAGATTCATAACGTTATCTAATGTTGGCAAAGTTTTTTTCCTCTGTTAGATACTAATATCTACTTATACTTCTTTTAATGCTGACTAAACATAACCAGTAAAAGACCGCGTTCCATTACTAATGGAATTTCTTTTTCTGATTTTTTTGTCTTAATAATATACATACATTGTTGAGGAAGATTTATTAATAAAATCATCCAAAGAAATCATGGACTTATTCCAAACGATATAAATTTGTGAAAAGTTATGGTACTTCTTTTTTTCTAATTGGTTAGAGGTTAGTCGATACCTAAGGCCAAATCGCAGCATTCGATATCGATCGAAAACTTAGACTTTTAAGCAAATATTAGGTAACATACTTTAGGGATTTTCAAAATAATTTATTTTTTAAAATGTTTACTAAAATTTGATATCTAAACATATCCGTTTGTTTAACAAAACATTAACACCCTAATTTATAAAAGAATTATAAAGTTATCAAAGTCTTACAGTAAGAATTTTGTATGGAAAATTTTAATTACAAGCTTTTCATAGCTATATTTTTCGTTTATGAATTAGGGGGTTAGTTTATATGAAATTTTTTAACTTTTAACAAATAAGTTACAATATATTACACCTTATATGCAGGAGTAGGCAGCCCACACCACCAGAAGCCAATCAATTTTTTAATTTTCGTAAATACCACGAACATTAATAAAACTCGTGAAAATGAGTATTAAAATCATTTAGTTGAAATTTGGATGTTAGCAAAGTCAATTGCTGCCGCTTTGTTAAAGAAAAGGCAAAAATAAAATAGACTTGATTCCAATTTAAAGTAACAAAATACATGGTTCGAGAGAACAAAGAAATATAATCTCGAACATTGATGCCACGACACTATTATTTTTGTAAACATTGGGAATATTTTTGACAATATTGGGAATATTTTTCAAAACAGAAATAAATTCTAATATTAAACAATTTTAGATTTTTATATATTTTAGATATTTCTGATCCAAAAATTTTCTTTATAGAAAAGTTAATTATAAAAATTATATTTTGTAGAAAATTTTGCGCTAAAAATATTTTTCTGTAAAAATTTTTGATAACAATATTTTTTATCAAAAAATTTTCAAATCTTCTATAGAAAAATTGTTGATAAAAAAATTTTCTATAGACAGTTTTTTGTAAGAAAATTTTGTATCGAAAAAGTTTTGATAAAAAAATTGTCTGTAGAAAAATTTTTGATAAACAAATTTTCTATAGCAAAATTTTTGACAAAAAAAATGTCTATAGCAAAATTTTTGATAAAAAAATCTTGTATGGAAAAATTTTTCATAAAAAAAATTTCTTACAAAAATTTTTGATAAAAAAAAATTTCTGTAGAAAAATGTTTGATAAAAATTTTCTATATAAAAATGATAGAAAAATATAGAAAAATTTTTGATAAAAAAATTTTCTATAGAAAAATGTTTGATAGAAAAATTTTCTAAAGAAAAATTTTTGATAAAGAAATTTTCTATAGAAAAATTTTTGATAACAAAATTTTCTATAAAAAAAATTTTGATAAAGAAATTTTCTATAGAAAAATTTTTGATAAAAAAATTGTCTGTTGAACAATTTTTGATAAAAAAATTTTCTATAGAAAAATTTTCTATAATATTTGATAAAAAAATTTTCCATAGAAAAATTTTCGATAAATAATTTTCTATAGAAAAATTTTTGAAAAAAAAAATTTCTATACAAAAATGTTTGATAAAAAAAATATAGAAAAATTTTTGATAAAAAAAATTTTCTATATAAAAATTTTTGATAGAAAAATTTTCTATAAAAAAATTTTTTATAAAGAAATTTTTTATAGAAAAATTTTTGATAACAAAATTTTCTATAAAAAAAAAATTTTCTATAGAAAAATTTTTGAAAAAAAAATTGTTTGTGGAAAAATTTTTGAAAAAAACAAATTTCTATAGAAAAATTTTTGATAGAAAAATTTTCTATAATTTTTGATAAAAAAATGTTCCATAGAAAAATTTTTGATAGAAAAATTTTCTATAGAAATATTTTTGATAGAAAAATTTTTGATAAAAAAATTTTTTATAGAAAAATTTTTGATAAAAAATTGTCTATGGAAACATTTTTGATAAAAAAATTGTCTACGGAAAAATTTTTGATAAAAAATATTCTGTAGAAAAGTTTTTAATACAATAATTTTCTATAGAAAAATTGTTGGTAAAAAAATTTTCTATAGAAAAATTTTTGATTGAAAAATTTTCTATAAAAAAATTTTTTATAAAGAAATTTTCTATAGAAAAATTTTTGATAACAAAATTTTCTATAAAAAAAAATTTGATAAAAAAATTTTCTATAGAAAAATTTTTGAAAAAAAAAATTCTATAGAAAAATTTTTGATAGAAAAATTTTCTATAATTTTTGATAAAAAAATTTTCCATAGAAAAATTTTTGGTAGAAAAATTTTCTATAGAAATATTTTTGATAGAAAAATTTTTGATAAAAAAATTTTTGATAAAAAAATTTTTTATAGAAAAATTTTTGATAAAAAATTGTCTATGGAAACATTTTTGATAAAAAATATTCTGTAGAAAAGTTTTTAATACAATAATTTTTTATAGAAAAATATGGTAAAAAAATTTTCTATAGAAAAATTTTTCGGAAAAAATTTTTCTATAGAAAATTTTTCGTAAAAAAATTTTCTATAGAAAAAATTTTCGTAAAAAAATTTTCTATAGAAAAATTTTTCGTAAACAAATTTTCTATAGAAACAATTTTCTATAGAAGAATTTTTCGTAAAAAAATGGAGTAGAAGACTTTTTCTTCTTAAAACGTTAGAACTACACATTGAAAAAATATCTATTTTAGTTCTGTTCTCTTTGAGTCTTTGAGAAATAGAGACCTTCTGTTTAAATGTAATTTCCAATGCCACCCTCCTCCCATTTAAAAATAACAACTTCCATTTCTAAACTAAATATCATATTCTTTAAATCAGGTCCGAAAATGGACCAAGTTATACTCTACTTGTAGTGTAGGATATATGGAGCCAAATCGTCGCATTCGATCGAAAACTTAGACTTTTGAGTGCATATTATGTAACATACCTTAAGGATTTTCATAAAAATATACTTTGCAAAAAGTTTAATAAAAATTGATATCTTAATAATCCACTTGTTTATCAAAACATTCAGATTAAATTCTTTTACTTTCAGTTAACTTTTGGCAAATACAATGTAGTGAACCGTATATATTATATATTATTTAGATTATCCTAGAAGTATGTTATACAAATGTTTCTGAAATATCTTACATTTCGATCGATATCGAATGCGGAGATTTGGTCCTTGGCTATACCTTAATATTTGCTATTCATGTTGAATTTTGCATCTCCAATTTTCTCCCCTCGCCTTAAAGAAAATTAAGATTTTTACCTTTCGTGGTTATATTTTTTCCACTTTTACAACAACAATTCTATTGAACTTGATTCTTTCTAAAATGTAAGCCTATTGGCTTAGCTGGCAAAAAAAAATCCTTTTAGATTTCCTGTTTAACAAACTTCCTAAAAAATACACTAGCGCTTAAAAACTTTGCAAACTTCGATTATGTCGCCTTTTTTATCTTAAGCTCTAAATTTGTTAAGCAATTTTTTCCACTTTTCTGTTTTTTTTCTAGAGCTTTATATTTTTAGGCGAATAAAAGTTTATTGACTAAATGTCGATTTGAATTTTATTAAAAGTATTTTATAGCAATTTGTGCAAACGTTTTATTGGAGCATAAAGAAATTTTGCCCGTTAAGAGAATTTTAGTTTCTAGAGAAAGTTCAAAAAAATTTTTTTCATTTAAGTTGACACCTTAAGTGGCGTCTATAATAGAAAATAAAGTTTTTTCATTTTGATTTTCTTCTTATTTGGCTTTGAGCTTATATTTTATAGCTATTTGCTTGGTTTCTTAAGGCTGTGGGTAAAGTTTATGTATTGATAACGTAGAATAAGAAAAGAGCTTGTCAAACCATTTAAAAGTTGTTAAAAGTTAATAATAAGAAATAAAATTTATATGCATACTTTTAGGGATCAATATAAAATTAAAAAGTAAAGTAGTTCGTAAAGGGATTCTGTAGGTACAGGGCATGATTTACTGGCAGTTGGAGTAGATTATCGAAAGGATATAAATCAAATGCTTTACAGCTCTTATAAATGTAATTTGAATTTTGAATCTAATAAATTTGTGCGTTTTTTATTGTCGATGTCTGCTAACAAATTTCTGGCTTCTTGTAATGTTTGGCCTTAATTGAAGTTGAAGTTTGGGAAAAGTTTTTAGTTGGTTATCGAAAATGGTAAAAGTTTTTCGAGAGTTAAAAAATTTTTTATTAGTTAAGAAAATTGAATTGAATATTGAATAAATCAAAAAATTAGCTTAACACAAATTCATATTGTATTTGACAAGTTCTTGATTAACTTAAATTTATATTAAGATATACAGAAATTTATTGATATTACCCTTTTCATGGGAAACATATTTTCTTTTTATTTTCTATTTACATTATTTTGACGTGTACACCGATTTTTATACAGAAAATTTTTCTTATCAAAAATGTTTCTATAGAAAAATATTTTTTTTCAAAAATTTTTCTATAGAAAAATATTTTTTTCAAAAATTTTTCTATAGAAAAATATTTTTTTCAAAAATTTTTCTATAGAAAAATATTTTTTTCAAAAATTTTTCTATAGAAAAATATTTTTTTAAAAATTTTTCTATAGAAAAATATTTTTTTCAAAAATTTTTCTATAGAAAAATATTTTTTTCAAAAATTTTTCTATAGAAAAATATTTTTTTCAAAAATTTTTCTATAGAAAAATATTTTTTTCAAAAATTTTTCTATAGAAAAATATTTTTTTCAAAAATTTTTCTATAGAAAAATATTTTTTTCAAAAATTTTTCTATAGAAAAATATTTTTTTCAAAAATTTTTCTATAGAAAAATATTTTTTTCAAAAATTTTTCTATAGAAAAATATTTTTTTCAAAAATTTTTCTATAGAAAAATATTTTTTTCAAAAATTTTTCTATGGAAAAATATTTCTTTCAAAAATTTTTTTATAGAAAAATATTTTTTTCAAAAATTTTTCTATAGAAAAATATTTTTTTCAAAAATTTTTCTATAGAAAAATATTTTTTTCAAAAATTTTTCTATAGAAAAATATTTTTTTCAAAAATTTTTCTATAGAAAAATATTTTTTTCAAAAATTTTTCTATAGAAAAATATTTTTTTCAAAAATTTTTCTATAGAAAAATATTTTTTTCAAAAATTTTTCTATAGAAAAATATTTTTTTCAAAAATTTTTCTATAGAAAAATATTTTTTTCAAAAATTTTTCTATAGAAAAATATTTTTTTCAAAAATTTTTCTATAGAAAAATATTTTTTTCAAAAATTTTTCTATAGAAAAATATTTTTTTCAAAAATTTTTCTATAGAAAAATATTTTTTCAAAAATTTTTCTATAGAAAAATATTTTTTCAAAAATTTTTCTATAGAAAAATATTTTTTTCAAAAATTTTTCTATAGAAAAATATTTATTTCAAAAATTTTTCTATAGAAAAATATTTTTTTCAAAAATTTTTCTATAGAAAAATATTTATTTCAAAAATTTTTCTATAGAAAAATATTTTTTTCAAAAATTTTTCTATAGAAAAATATTTTTTTCAAAAATTTTTCTATAGAAAAATATTTTTTTCAAAAATTTTTCTATAGAAAAATATTTTTGTCAAAAATTTTTCTATAGAAAAATATTTTTTTTCAAAAATTTTTCTATAGAAAAAAAAATATTTTTTTCAAAAATTTTTCTATAGAAAAATATTTTTTTCAAAAATTTTTCTATAGAAAAATATTTTTTTCAAAAATTTTTCTATAGAAATAATTTTTTTCAAAAATTTTTCTATAGAAAAATATTTTTTTCAAAAATTTTTCTATAGAAAAATATTTTTTCAAAAATGTTTCTATAGAAAAATATTTTTTTTCAAAAATTTTTCTATAGAAAAATATTTTTTTCAAAAATTTTTCTATAGAAAAATATTTTTTTCAAAAATTTTTCTATAGAAAAATATTTTTTTCAAAAATTTTTCTATAGAAAAATATTTTTTTCTAAAATTTTTTCAAATCCATTTTTTGCAAATTTTTTAGTCAAAATTTTTTCTATAGAATTTTTTTATATCAAAAATTTTACTATAGAAAATTTTTTTAACCAATAATTTTGCTATAAAAATTTTTTTGATCAAAAATTTTTCCATAGAAAATTTTTTTATCAAAATTGAGAAGAAGTTAAAAACACGTGTTCTTAACACTGGCCTTGCCCGGTGGTAAAGAAGGGGAGACAATCTGGGCTCTTATTTCCTTGAAAACCTAAGCAATCTGACCCCAGCTCTTGATTTAAAATTAGAGAAGTTATATAGAAATTTATGTAGTATACTTTTAGGACTTTAAATGAAAATACTAATTTTATTATGTTAAAATAGTTTCTCGTTTTTTTCTATTATTTTGAGATAGCAAAGGTATATTAGAATAAATCTAAAGAAATTTCATTAGAAGTCAACTAAACCCTCCACAAAGTAGACAACAAAACTTTCTTAGAAGTTTTTTTAATTGCGAATCGAATTTAAAAATTCAACCCCTGGATTTTTCTTGGTTCTAAGCTTTACCAAAAAACCATTTTCATAATTTGTATTTCCTCCTTCATTAAAATTTTCTCTTTATCATTAAAGCATCAAATCATAATTTTTATTAAATTATAACTTAGAAAATTTCGTAACATTCATAGTCATAAAACCGCAAAAATTGCGTAAAATATTTCTTGTGAATTTCCTCTTGCCAGCCATGTTAATGAACTTATTTAACTTTAGATTTCCGTTTTTCTTTTACATCCTCTTCTCCTTTAAACTCGTGTTTCAACACTTTCACTAAATTTTCTTACAATTTAACAAATTCTAAGGGTTGCAATTGTGTGTGGGGAAAACTTTAAAGCGTTTCTTTTCAGCAGGAAACCAACAAAAAAATATTAATGAAACTTTGGAAAAAAAAATCTTCATCTAAACAACGCAGCCAAAAGAACCATTCCTTAACCATCCAACCCACAATTTTACAAATTGATGAGCAAACTGTAATCAAAGAAATTCATTCGACAACAAACAACGATGGACATCTTTATTCCATTTTAGTTTACAATGAAAATCACAATATGAAAAATATCAGTCAAGTCCGGAAAAATCACTACGCCACAAAAATAATAATAAAAAAATGTTTGCCTTTTTATAGAGAGTAAAAAAGGGAAAAATGATTCGACAGTGTAACAAATGAAGGGAATACCCTTAAAGGAATGCAATATTGAGAGACAAAAACCAGGACGACGAAATGATTTTGAAATTCTAAAAGACGACTAAATTAAAAAATCCATCCAATCTTATATTTAGTTATATTTACAAATATTTTACGATGACTCAACAATTTTATGTAAACTTGGCAGTTTTAGGATAACTCAGCAGTTTTTAGGATGACTCAAAAATTTTTAGGATGACTTACTAGTTTGAGAATGACTTTTCAGATTTAGGATGACTCAGCAATTTAATAATGTATGACTTAACAGTTTTAAGACAACTCTGCAGATTTAGGATGACTAAACAGTTTTATAATGACTTAACAGTTTAAGCTAGTAAGCCTTAAGCTTAAAGATGACTTTTCAGATTTGGGATGACTCAGCAGTTTAATGATATATGACTTAGCAGTTTTAGGACAACTCAGCAGTTTTATGATGACTGAACAGTTTTATAAAGACAAGTCAGTGTTAGTATGACTCAGCAGTTTTATGATGTATGACTTTGCAGTTTTAAGATAACTCAGCGCTTTTAGTATGAATCAGCAGTTTAAGGATGACTCATCAGTTTTATGATGACACAGCAGATGTATAAATTAGAAGTTTTATGATAACTCAGCACTTTTAGTAAAGCTCAGCGGTTTTAGGCTAACTTAGTAGTTTCAGGATAACTTAGCAGTTTTATGCTACATTTGTTAAAAAGTTCTAAATATGCGCCATCTTTTTTTCGTAACTGATCCAAACCTAATTTTATTTCTATCGGTAATTTCGAAGTTAGCCTAAGGGAAAACCCTTTTATCCTTTTCTACTCACTAAACGGCTGAATTGCCAAAAAGTACCGAAGACTTGGCATTTTATTTTCATTGCTAATCTCAATCGTAGTTAAATTTTTTTGCTATTGTGGTGTAGGGAATATTATATTAGCAAATTTTTTTTATTTTTTAGTTCCAAAACTTGAAATTTTGTATTGTTTGATTCTAGTTTATTGATTATGGGCCAAAAAAGTACCAAAAGTTAGTTGAAATTTTGTACCAAAAACTAGTTCAAGCTTTTTTAGCCACTTTTATGCTAAATTTTCGAAAAAGTACTTAGCATGTGGCCACTTATTCTCGTACCTCATCCAAACCCAATTTAAATATTTTTGTTGCTTTAAGTTTCAGAGATATAATGTTAGCTTTTCCCCTTTTTAATCCTGTTATCGAATTTCAAAAAAGGGACGAATACATTAACTTTTGTTTTTATTGCTTATCTCAACGCAATTTTATCTTTTATCTTTATCTCTTTTTGTTTAGGAGATATAATGTTACCGAGTTGTCCTATTTTCAATTCTCAAAATTGAAAAAGTACCAATTACGTGTTAGATATTTTTAATGTCAATCGACTGAAAATTTAATTTCTACCTGTTTTTGTTCAAACATATCTTAAAATTTTAGATTGTCATTAAATTATAACTGTTTTCTATTAAAAACTGTTTCGTTATAATAGTTTTCTATTGAAAACTGTTCGATTATAACAGTTTTCTCTAGAAAATTGTTAGATTATAACAGTTTTCTATTGAAAATTGTTTGATTAAAAAAGATTTATATCAAAAATGTTTCGATTGTTCTCTAAAGAAATTTTTTCGATTATAACATTTTTGTATACAACATTATTCGATTATAGCAGTTTTCTATAGAAAATTTTTTGATTATAACAGTCTTCTATAGACAATTTTTCGATTGTAGAAATTTTTTAAAACTTCGTACCTTTAGTAAATTTTTAAAAAATTACTAGCAAATACTAAATTTTTGAAAAATGTCGTATAAAATGTAAATTTTCGAAAAGTTTCCTTAGTAGTAAATTAAAAAAAAATATTCTTCTAAATGGTCAATTTTTTAAAAATTTCCTATAAATAGTAAGTTTTTGAAAAATTTCCCATATATAATAAATTTTCAAAAAATTTCCTATAAATAATATATTTTTGAAAAACTTCCTAAAAAAGTACATTTTTTAAAAATTAACTATAAATAGTAAATTTTTTAAAAAAATTTCTATAAAAAATAAATTTTTAAAAAATTTCATATAAATAATAAATTTTTGAAAAATTTCCTAAAAAAGTAAAAATTTTTAAAAAATTGCCTATCAATAATAAATTTCTAAAAAAAGTAAATTTTCGATTATAATAAATTTTTTAAATATTTCCTAAGTCAATTTTTTTAAAATTTTTAAATTTCCTGTAAATAATAAATTTTCGAAAAATTTGCTATAAATAGTAAATTTTTTAAAAATTGTCAGTTTATGAAAAATTATATTTGGACGATTTTTAAAAAAGAACCAAACACTTCTTCTTGTTTTTGTTTAAATGTTGTTTTTTATATTTATTTTAGTTTCGGGGATGATACTTTGTAGACTTTTTTGCCTTTTTTACCCCTCAGTGGAAATTTTTGTTTGCTATGGTATTCTCTTTCCAAATTTCAGCTCAACAAGTATTAAAACTCTTTTGTTTTCGGAGATATTAAGTTATCAACTTATTTGTTGTCCTTTTTTAGCGGTTAAACAGAGGTATTTTGAAAATCCGTTCCTAGTGGATCTATTTCAGATCTGTATCTCTTGAGGCTTGTCAATCTATAGCAGTCAAAATTACATGTGAACTTGGTTTCAAAAAAATGTTTAAAGTAAAATAAGAAGACATATCGAGAGTTTATATTCAATTCCGACTATGAGCCAAATATACAATAATGCTTTTAAGGAGAGGCCAATCACCGCATTTGATGTCGATAGAAAACTCAGACTTTTAAGCTAATATTGTATAACATACCTTAGGGATTTTCAAAATAATTTATTTTGCAAAAAGTTTAATTAAATTTGATATCTAAACATATCCGTTTGTTTGACAAGACATTTAGTTTTAACGAAATTCTTTTACTATCCGGGAACTTTTGACAAATAAGTAACAATATAGTGAACCTTATACATTGTGTTGTATTTTTATTATCCTAAAAGTATGCTACACAAATGTTTCTGAAATATCTTACATTTCCATCAATATCGAATGCTGCGGCTTGGCCCCTGATTCTCATTTAACGATTATTGTTTTTCTGTTTTTGATATATTAGCTTTGACAACAAATTTAAGATCTGAGCTAATATAAAAAGCATTTGGCTTTTAAATCCTCCAAAAAAAGATCCATCAAGAAAGCGAAGAATTTTTTCAAAAATATTTTAAACGAGACTTTATTCCTTACCATCTCTGCCGCCAACAATTGAATCAAAAAAAAAAAAATATCATCATCATCATCAAACAATAAGCTTTATAAATGCTTCATAAGCGCAACGAATGAAATTTTTAATTCAATTAAAGTGAAAAATTGAGAAAAAGTTCCTCCATTCGTTTTTCCACACTTTCGCCCTGGCAAATGCGTATAAAGTGTTATAGGCAAAGTGGGTGGAGTAGAAACGGGATTTAATTTAACTTTGTTGCCAATAATGCCGAAAATTGATAGAAAGGGATCAGAGGAAAGTATGCAGCAGCAGTTGTTTGGCAACGCACAAAATGTTTGGCAATAAATATGGCTAATAATTGTTTTTGCTTTGTAGGATCTACAAAAAATTGCTTGGCTTAAAAAAGATATTCATGTAGAAAAATAAGAAACAAAAAATATAAATAATACGCATTTATAAATATTCTACTAAGTAGAATATTTAGTGTTGCAAATAATGTCTAGGATTAAGGGAACAAATGATGGAATTATTTTAGATTTTGTGTTATTTTTTTTTTTAAAGAAATATTTTGGTATAAAGTTGATTTTTTGGGTAATGGAAGTTAATTAGTAAGAAGCGAGTTAATTTTTTTTGAAAAGATTTATGGTAATGAGGCTGTGATAAAGGCTATATTTAAATTTTAAGAAAAATTGCAAGGAATAACACAGCAGAATCGGTCTTAGCTTTCAACTTAAAATTAAGAATAGAAGCTCACCCTTTTTCCCTTCATCCTAACTTGAGTCTAAGTCAAACCGAATCACAGTGGTATGACAATAAAAAAGTAGTAACAGTTTAGAAGATACAGATTATCTTCTAAACTGTAAGTCTAATTTCATCAGTACGTATGAGAGAATTGTTTAGGAGGACCTAATCTATACTAGTTTGAGATTTATGGTTACCCTGTTTTTTTACACAGGGTGAATTATTGGTCGCCAAATTAAACCAGCACAGGAGCAAAAAAGCTTTTGAACCGTAGCTCTTGTCTGATACAAATCAAAATCCTATTTATATCAACGAAATATATGGTTCAAGAGAACAAAGAAATATAATCTCGAACAATGTTGTTACGACACTATTTTTTTTGTAAACATTGCGAATATATTTATAAATATTGGGAATATTTTTCAAAACAGAAATAAATTCTAATATTAAACAATTTAAGATTCTTATATTTTTTAGATATTTTCGATCCAAAAAAATTTTCCATAAGAAAAATTTTGGTAAAAAAATTTTTCATAGAAAAATTTTTGACAAAAAAATTTTCTATTGAAAAATTGTTGATGAAAAATTGTTTTATAGAAAAATTTTTTATAATTAAAATTTCTATAGAAAATTTTTGATAAAAAAATTTTCTATTGAAAATTTTTAATAAAAAAAAGTTTTCTATTGAAAAAATTTTCTATAGAAAAATTTTTGATAAAAAATTTTCCATAGAAAAATTTTTATAAAAAAATTTTTGATAAAAAATTTTCCATAGAAAAATTTTCCATAGAAAAATTTTTGATAAACAAATTTTTGATAAAAAAATTTTTGATAAACAATTTTTGATAAAAAATGTTCCATAGAAAAATTTTTGATAAAAAAATTTCTGTAGAAAAGTTTAAAAAATTTAAAAAAATTTTCTATAGAAAAATTTTTGATAAAAAAATTTTCGATAGAAAAATTTTTGATAAAAAAATTTTCTATAGAAAAGTTTTTGATAAAAAAATTTTCGATAGAAAAATTTTTGATAAAAAAATTTTCTATAGAAAAGTTTTTGATAAAAAAATTTTCTATAGGAAAATTTTTGACAAAAAATTTTCCATAAATTTTTGATAAAAATTTATGTTAAAAAAATATTCTATAGAACAATTTTAGATAAAAAAATTTTCTATAGAAACATTTTTGATAAAAAAATGTTCTATAGAAAAATTTTTGATAAAAAAATTTTCTATATAAAAATTTTTGATAAAAAAAATTCTATATTTGATAAAAAAAATTTTTGATAACAAAAATTTAGAAAAATTTTGATTAAAAAAATTTTCTGTAGAAAATTTTTGTTAAAAAAATTTTACTTCTCAAATAAAAAATTTTGTATAGAACAAATATTGATAAACAAATTTTTATAGAGAAATTTTTGATAAAAACAAAAATATAGAAAATTTTCTGATAAAAAAATGTTCCATAGTAAAATTTTTGATAAAAAAAATTTTCTATAAAAATTTTTTTTTTAAGAAAATTTTCTACAGAAAAATTTTTGATAGATAAATATTCTATAGAAACATTTTTTAAAAAATATTTTAAAAAATGGAGTAGAATTTTTTTTCTTTTTAAAACGTTAGAACTAGGCAACTAGGCGACTATTTTTTTTGTTCTGTTATTATTTATTTTATTTCATTTCAAAAAGAAAAAAAAAATCATTTTGTCTTTGACTTTTTCAGTTTTTGACCGATTGTGCATTCGATATAAAACTGATAAGTGTATTTTTTACAAAATTGTTCTTGAATTTTGACTTAAAATTTCTGAAAAACTTTTCAAGGTACATAAATGACTTTTTGTAGTATTAAAGCTTATTTTATTTTTTATATAAAAGAATTAAAATAATTTAAAAAAAAGAAACCCAACTGACCGTTTTTTGCAATTAAAATTACAAATTATGGAAATTTTGACTTTTTCTAAAAAATAGTTTTTTTTTTAAACCTAAAGAGAATATATAGGGCTATATAACTGCGTTTTCGAAAATTGCAATATAGGCTTGACTTTTTTGTTATATCTTCGTAAACACAAAAATTATCTTTAAAATTTGATAAATTTCGGTTAATGCTGTGCGTAGAGTGAATTTTATAGTGACTTAAAATTTAGTTTAAAATCATCTCAGAAACCCAGGCGCTATGAATATATAATAGAACATTAACTTTCAATAAAAAAAAACTTCTTAGTAAAAAATTGATACCATCTTTTTGGGAAAAAAATGCACTCTTTTCAATCAGCGAAATATATGGTTTTATCAATAAACTATTTATTACAATAATAAATAATTGTAATAAATTGGGATCTTAGTGCAATACCCTATAGTAAAACTTTTTAATTAAATGTTTGATGTCCCAAAATTTTTGATAAACCTTTTTTGAAAAATATTTGACTTTGGAAATTTTTCAACATAAAATGGTTCAAGATATTTAAAAACGGGTATCACAGTTTTATTTTCTTGACTGTTGGCTATAAGTCAGTATTTTTTAAAAAATTATCGGTTTAATAGCGAATGCACAGTCGGCCAATAACAGGAAAAAGACGAAGATTTTTTTAATGAAATAACTTAAAAGCCATAACAGATATAATAAAGTTATAGCCATGTTATTTCTGAATTTCTTCAAGCTCATTCCAAAATGTAAGAAACCAACCTTATTGCACAGTAACTGAAGGAGCTACACGGCTCAAAAGCTTCTTTATTTCTGAGGTGGTCTACTTCGAAGCCCAATAATTCACCCTGTTTAAGCACAGGGTAATCATAAATCCAAAATTCGGAAAGCTTGGTTCCTCCTTAACAATTCTCTCATACATACTGATGCAGTCAGACTTACAGTTTAGAAGACACATATACCACTTTTTTTTATTTCAAGCCACTGTGCAAAGGTTGTATTCTTTAAAATGTTTGCAATCTGACCCAATGTGGGCTAACGAAAGATATAAATTAAGATATTTTAGGATCAGTTTAGTGCGTAATTTCAATATATCGTTCTATATCAGTGGCTTGGTGCTAAAAGGGCCAATGTCAAAAAAAAAAGTTTTGAGAAAATTTGATTAAAAGTTTTTACTTTCCATATAAACATTGCCCAAAAAAACCTTAAAAATCTTCTCTAAGTTAAGTTAGAGATTAGTTTTTGGGTAATGAAGCAAATCTGATGTAATAATTAACTCCAAACAGCAAAACATTGACATTGGCCCTTTTAGCACCAAGCCACAGATATATTCCTATGAAATGTTCGTTTCAAGACTTAAGATTTTGAAACAATAAATTTGGCTTTTTGCAATAAATTGTCTAATACATTAATAGGTAAATGTAATAGACTAGGATCAAATGCGAATAATTTTTCTAGTTGAATTTTTTTATTAAGATATATATTAAAGTTTCCACATAATTTTCTAAATATTTTTTCATTAACAAATTTTCTGCTAAATATTAATATAAATATCATTAAATATTAATTTTTAATTAAGTCACATATATCAAATCATAAGGGTTATATTTCACAATATTTCCTAAAAAAAAAATATTTTATGTTAATTTCACTAATTTTGAACAAAGACCATGAAATGAACGAACAAATCTTTTAAATAACTTTTTAATTAAAATTAATGTTTCGAGAGAAAAAAAGCAGCCATTATTAAGTCAGGCCAAGGTAATGTGTTGTGGAAAATGGTGGGTAATAAAGTTGTGTTAATAGTAATTTTAAATATTGTATAACTACATAATAGAGCTTGCAGTTTTTAATATAATACAATAAAGATTCATTTTGTGGCTGTATAATTTTTCTTGCTCATATTTATGTTTCCTGTTTTGATATAAATACATACATACACATTTATACATAAAGCTCTTACTCTTATTGCAAATTGCATACTTTAAGGCGCGTGTTTATTTCATTTTCTCTACAAATGAAAAATATTTTTTAAGAATTATGTCGGTTGTGAGCAAAAGAATGGATAACACCAAAAGAACATTATTTATAAACTGCAGTTTTTTTTTGTTTCTTAACTTCAACGTGTTAGTCGTTATTTTAGCCATTAGAAAATGTTGCTGTTATTAAAAACAGGAACAACAACCATCCCCTTCTGTTGCTGGACATTCAAGTCATTAGTTTTCTTATTTTTGTTTCGTTTTTTTACCGTTTTTAGTTAATAAATATTTTTTATATTTCCCTTGGCTTTATTACACTTTTTTGTACTTTCTAAGATTTATGATTTTAATTTTATACTCAGTGGTATTTAGTTTATTATTATTTTGAATTATTAGCTGAAATGTAAAATATCGCTGCTATTATACGCTAAATATTTTTATTATAGTCGTATGCATAAACACCGTTCAGGAGGAAGTGTTCACTTGTGTAAAAATTTCTTAATTAGAAAAGGAAATCTAGAGTTTTAGGGGAAATAGTACTATGATATGCAGTAGAGTATTGTTTATAGTGGAGAAGTGCGAGTGGCTAAAGCTTAGTTCATATAAGAAAAATATTTAGCAAATAAACGTAATATAACTATAATTTTTTAATATATCTGGGGCCAAATCGCCGCATTCAGTATCAATCGAAAACTCAGTTTGCTATCTAAAACCATTAAAAGCAATATACACAATTTTCAAAATCTTCATAAAATTTTAGCAAACAATGATTTTTTGGTGCGCTTTTGCTTTTAGGTGCTAAATGGCAAAAGCTCGGTTTACGCTGTAGTTTAAAAATTTTCATACATATTTGCGAGTGTGCTCCACGAAAAACCGGAATTTTCCTTTTTTTAGTTCGTCCGTCAAATTTTAAGCTGCAATAAAAAAAATAAAAGAAAGTTCTGCTTTTTCGCTCTGCGGATTCCTTTCTGAATTATATCCTACTTAGATATATTTATACCCTTCACCACCATAGGTGGAAAGGGTATTATAAGTTTGTGCTGATGTATGTAACGCATGGAAATATTTGCCTTAGACCCACCTTTTAGTATACTAATAGGCTTAGAATCACTTTCTGAGTCGATTTAGCGATGTCAGTCCGTCCGTCTGTCCGTCTGTCCGTCCGTCTGTCCGTCCGTCTAGCTGGCTGGACCCTCATGTAAACCTTGTAATCAAACTAGAGGTCGCAATTCTAAAGATAATTTGATGAAATTTGGCACAGATCATTTTTTTGATAATGGGACCATGGTTATTGAAATTCGTCCAAATCGGTCCATTATTTATGGTATCTCCCATAGGTCCTACTTCCCGGAATTGATATATTGGCCACAAAAATCAATATTTTTTCATGTGACTTAAAACAAATACTGCTTATGTAAACTTAAATTACTGTACCAAATTTCGTTGAAATCGGTCCACATTTGACCATAGCTCTCATACAAACTCTTCTGTCAAAACGCACTAAATGAGACAAAAAATCACTAAAACGCTCGTAAATCTGAAGATAATGAAAATTTTGAGTTTATTCGAGATAATCGGTCCACATTTGACCCTAGCTCTCATATAAGTCCAAATGTCGGAAGCAGATTAAATATATATATGTTTTGAGAAAATGTTTGTATGATGGCAAAATTTAGCAAATATTTGTCTTTATACAGGAAAAATAACACCTTTGACCTCAGTGGTGAAGGGTATCGTATGGTCGGGCTTGACCGACTATAGCACTTTCTTACTTGTTTATATGAATATTTTTCTAAACAAATCCACAGTTTGTAATTCTACGAACGTCCGTAATCGCATTCCACATTAATTGGTCTTTCACCATTAAGGTATATGGTTACATACAGGGACCGTTTATAACATTGATCAAGAACATTTTCAAAAAAAAATATTTATTTGATTTCTATAATCGTGAACCATAAAAGGGTAAAATTACTGAAAAAAAAACTATTCTTCGGAAATGTTACTTTTATAAAAACCAATCGAAAGAATTTATTTAGGACCTTTTAAAGGCTTTATATATTTGTTTTCCTAAATAACGTAAACATCGAATTCAGCTTAATTGAACTAGTCACAGTTTTTTTATTTATGTGAAAATATGCAGCTGTTCTTGCTGAGAAATTTATTAAACATAAAATAAAATTTATTTCATTAAAAGAATATAAAAATTCTTTTAATGTGAAAGGCAAAAAGTTTAAATAAATACGGTCATAACAGGTGTTAAATATAGCTTAAGGTCGTTTTTATGCTTTCAACATATATTTGATCTTCCCTCCCCTAACCAGGGCATTATTATCATCCTAGTACTTATTTCCTTTTCACGGTTATGAAACGTAAAGATGAGTTATTTTCTTTAGTTTAACATCTTTTACAGGATACATCAGTATAACGTTGTTGTTGTAGTTGGGTTATGGTTATTTCTTCCTTGGAGGTAATTTTATTCCTGCTAAATTGTCTTTTAATTAGTACAACGTATATAAAGTTAATTACGTATCAGCAGCAGCATCAGCAACAACAACAACCATAATAATATTTAGTTTCCTGTGAATAGCAACCCCAAAGACCCCCCAAACAGAGAGTCCGTCTATTAAGCTAAAACATCATTCTCACTTTGTCATAACTTGTGCGGAGCTTGTTGTCCTGCTGCATGTATTCGAAAAGTATAACAATCTATTTAACACAACCCCAACACCCACAAAACTTTCAACTCTCACCCTCTGACTTACAATTAAATACTGAATCTAATAGATGTTTAGTTGTGATCATGACCCAACACGCTCCCTTCCCCCCAACCTCAAATAACTATAGAAACTTTTCACTTGCGTTCTTTTTTTTTAATTTCTTCTATAAGTAAATCTTTTTAATTGTTTTATAAGTTTCCACGTTGTCTGTTTATTAGATTTCCGCGTTCGAGTTGTTTCATTTTAACGCATAGCAACAACAGGACGTATGTCCTTTTAACCTTTTTGTGTAAACGAAACTCAAAAGTTGGTTTCTGTTTCCCGGATTTTGTTTGTTTTATGTTGCCTTCATTATGAATTAATCAAAATATTTGAAAATAATATAATTAATTGAATTAAAATTTGCAAAATTTATAAGAGGCCGCCTGTTGATGAACTAAGAAAACTTTTTAAGGGGGTTCAATATAAAGAGCAAGCACTTAAATTAAAATTTTGTATAGATAATTTTAATTATTTATAAAACAATTTGTAGGAAAAGTTTTGATTGGGAAAATAAATTCTTTAAAGTGCTGACATTAAAGTTGACCCAAGAATAATAGCTAAGAAAATGTTATGCAATCGTCGATCTAAAGAAGCTTTCATAGTGAAATACAATATAGACAAATCTTACTCCTTTTATGCCCTATATTGCTATAGATTTTTCAGTAATAATATTTTTCTATAGAAAATATTTTTACCGAAAATTTTTCCATAGAAAAATATTCGATAAAATATAGGAAATAAAGAAAAAATTAACCTGCAAAATGTTTGTGTGTTTTTGTTCAGATGATAATCTCCGCTTTATGTTGATATTTGTTGGGCACAATAATTCGTATTTATTCTATCCCGCAAATAAGATATAATGTGTGGTTTTCGCTCTGTCTAGAATTAGGAATAATCCTCCTGAAGAGATGGCCAAACCAACTATCGAAACGAGTCGAGAAAGGTTTCCCAAACAATATTTGTTTGGTTTTATCAAAAAACTATTTATTCCAAAAATAAATATTCCGGTATGTGATAGAAATCTATCGTTTTCAAATCGATCGATTTCAGATTTATTTTTGAGATAATTTTCCCCATTTACACAAAGAAATTAAAGAACAAATTTTATTTTTTTTTGGAAAAAAAAAACCGAAAATTATCTAACAAATATATCAGAAATCGAACGGTTTTAAAACGATCGATTTCTATCACATACCGGATTGTAATAGTAATAAATTGTGATCTTAGTGCGATATACTACAGTAAAACTTTTTAACTAAATCTTTGATGTCCCAAAATTTTTGAAAACCCCTTTTGAAAAATATTTTTACCGAAAATTTTTCAATATAAAAATATTTTTATCAAAAATTTTGTAACGAACAAAAATTTTTCTATAGAAAAATATTTTTATCAAAAAATTTTTTATAGAAAAAATATACATAAAAATAAAAATATTTATCTACAGAAAATTTTTCGACAAAAAAAAATTTCTATAAACATAAAAAAAAATTTCTGTAGAAAAATAAAAAATATTTTTTTGTAAAAATGTTTGATAAAAATATTTTTCTGTAAAAATTTTTTTAATTAAAATATTTTTTTATAGAAAAATTTTCGATAAAAAAATTTTTGTATAGAAAAATTTTCGATAAAAAAATATTTTAATTAAAAATTTTTCGCTAGAAAAATTTTCGATAAAAAAATTTTTCGAAAAAACAATTTTCGATAAAGAAATTTTTCGATAGAAAATTTTTCGATAAAGAAATTTGGCGATAGAAAAATTTTCGATAAAGAAATTTGTCGATAGAAAAATTTTCGATAAAGAAATTTTTCGATAGAAAAATTTTCGATAAAGAAATTTTTCAATAGAAAAATTTTCGATAAAGAAATTTTTCGATAAAGAAATTTTTCGATTGAAAAACTTTCGATAAAGAAATTTTTCGATAGAATAATTTTCGATAAAGAAATTTTTCGTTAAAAAAATTTTGGATAAAAAAAATTTTTCTATAGAAAAATTTTGGATAAAAAAAATTTTCTATAGAAAAATTTTCGATAAAAAAATTATTCTATAAAAAAATTTTCGATAAAAAAATTTTTCTATAGAAAAATTTTGGATAAAAAAATTTTCTATAGAAAAATTTTCAATAAAAAAAATTTTTCTATAGAAAAATTTTCGATAAAAAATTTTTCTAAAAAAATTTATAGAAAAATTTTCGATAAAAAAATTTTTCTATAGAAAAATTTTCGATAAAAAATTTTTCTAAAAAAATTTATAGAAAAATTTTCGATAAAAAAAATTTTTTATGGAAATTTTTTTTTTCTCGAAAATTTTTCTATAGAAAAATTTTTTTATCGAAAAATTTTCTATAGAAAAATTTTTTTATCGAAAAATTTTCTGTAGAAAAATTTTTTTATCGAAAAATTTTCTATAGAAAAATTTTTTTATCGAAAAATTTTCTCTAGAAAAATTTTTTTATCGAAAAATTTTCTATAGAAAAATTTTTTTATCGAAAAATTTTCTATAGAAAATTTTTTTTATCAAAAAATTTTCTATAGAAAAATTTTTTTATCGACAATTTTTCTATAAATTTTTTTAGAAAATTTTTTTATCGAAAATTTTTGATAAAAAAATTTGCGATAAAAAAATTTTTTTATAGAAAAATTTTCGATAACAAAAATTTTTTATAGAAAAATTTTCGATAAAAAAAGTTTTTTATAGAAAAATTTTCGATAAAAAAATGTTTGTATAGAAAAATTTTTGTTAAAAATATTTTTCTAAAGAAAAATTTTTGTTAAAAATATTTTTCTATAGAAAAATTTTTGTTAAAAATATTTTTCTATAGAAAAGTTTTTGTTAAAAATATTTTTCTATAGAAAAATTTTTGTTAAAAATATTTTTCTATAGAAAAATTTTTGTTAAAAATATTTTTCTATAGAAAAATTTTTGTTAAAAATATTTTTCTATAGAAAAATTTTTGTTAAAAATATTTTTCTATAGAAAAGTTTTTGTTAAAAATATTTTTCTATTGAAAAATTTTTGTTAAAAATATTTTTCTATAGAAAAATTTTTGTTAAAAATATTTTTCTATAGAAAAATTTTGTAAAAAAGTTTTTTCTATAGAAAAATTTTTGTTAAAAATATTTTTCTATAGAAAAATTTTTATTAAAAATATTTTTCTATAGAAAAATTTTTGTTAAAAATATTTTTCTATAGAAAAATTTTTGTTAAAAATATTTTTCTATAGAAAAATTTTTGTTAAAATTATTTTTCTATAGAAAAATTTTTGTTAAAAATATTTTTCTATAGAAAAATTGTTGTTAAAAATATTTTTCTATAGAAAAATTTTTGTTAAAAATATTTGTCTATAGAAAAATTTTTGTTAAAAATATTTTTCTATAGAAAAATTTTTGTTAAAAATATTTTTCTATAGAAAAATTTTTGTTAAAAATATTTTTCTATAGAAAAATTTTTGTTAAAAATATTTTTCTACAGAAAAATTTTTGTTAAAAATATTTTTCTATAGAAAAATTTTTGCTGAAAATATTTTTCTATAGAAAAATTTTTTTTAAAAATATTTTTCTATAGAAAAATTTTTGTTAAGAATATTTTTCTATAGAAAGATTTTTGTTAAAAATATTTTTCTATAGAAAAATTTTTGTTAAAAATATTTTTCTATAGAAAAATTTTTGTTAAAAATATTTTTCTATAAAAAAATTTTTGTTAAAAATATTTTTCTATAGAACAGTTCAAAGATACTAATTTAAGGATTCAACTTTTTGTTGTTTTATTCTATTAAAATACCTATAAATTGAATTAATGGCTATTAAATTTTATTTATGTTTCAATTACATATATTAAATTATTTTACACAAACTAAAACTAATTATTTAATATCACTTTAAACCATTTTTTGCCACTTTTGTGGTATTTTTTCATTAATATGGCTTTTAACTATAAACAAAAAAAAATAACAACTTCTTTATCTACTTTTTTTTGCGGTAACCAACTGGAAACGGATGTCACAGGCTTTTTTTGTGCATGAAAATGTTGTTTTAGAATTTTAATTGTTCGCATTTTGTTAGAGTTTAAAAATTTATGTAAAGCTTTAGTTTATTTAATTAAATTAAATTTTACAACACAATTTATTTAGTTGGGTTTAAAAAAAGTTGCAAAAAAATATTTATTATTTTAAAAGCTAAATAATTCAATTTTATGTAATATTTTCATTTTTTTTTTATCCATAATAAATTTGATTAAAAAAGTGCATTATTAATAAAGTGGATTTAAAGTTGGAATAAATTAAATGCAAAACATAAATGCCATATCCGAGCATTGTACAAAAAAATACTTATGGACGAGGAAAAAAAAAAGAAAAATATTATAATTTTAATATAATAAATTTGTTGACGAGAGCCTAGATTTTGTAAATGGAGCTGTTTCTTTTTTGTCATTGAGCTCAATATTTATATGCAAATTTTTTGTGAAAGGAGACCGACTAACAGACTCATGGTATTAAAAATTCATTAACATATTTTTCAGAACATTGTTGCATTTTTTGAAAAAAAAAAAAAAAATTAAATCAAACGCAAACCAGTGCAACATAAAAAACATAAAAATTGCAAATCATAATTTATAAATTTTAATTTATATGGTAATATTTGTGTTATTATTTTTTTGTTTTGTCAAAAAGGTGTTTAATCCTCCGCCTCCAAAGAAAATATGTATAAAGTTCAAAAACGAGCAGGTTAATGTATTTTTATTTAAAAGGTAGATTTTGTGATACCCTATGGTATATATCACTCTATAGAAAATTTTTATTAAGTAAAAATTTCTATGAAAAATTTTCTGTAAAAAAATTATATAATGAAAATTTTTCTATAGAAAAATTTTCTAAAGAAAAATTTTTATAATGAAAAATTTTCTATGAAACGTTAGAAAAATATAGAAAAATTTTTATACCGAAAAAATTTTTATAGAAAAATTTTTATACCGAAAAAATTTCTATAGAAAAATTTGTATACCCAAAACATTTCTATAGAAAAATTTTTATACCGAAAAATTTTCTATAGAAACATTTTTATATCGAAAAATTTTTATACCTCAAAATTTTCTATAGACAAATTTTTTATAGAAAAATTCTTATACCGAAAAAATTAAAAATAAAAATTCTTATACCGAAAAAATTTTTTAAAAGAACTGTTATACCAAAAAAAAATTTTATACCGAAAAATTTTCTACAGAAAAATTTTTATACCGAAAAATTTTTGTAGAAAAATTTTTATACCGAAAAATTTTCTATAGAAAAATTTTTATACCGAAAAGTTTTCTATAGAAAAATTTTTATACCGAAAAGTATAAAAATTTTTATAACAAAAATTTTGTTTGTATAGGAAAATTTTTATAACGAAAACTTTTCTATAGAAAATTTTTTGTTAACGAAAATTTTTCTATAGAAATATTTTTTCAACGAAAATTTTTCTATAGAAATATTTTTTTAACGAAAAATTTTCCATAGAAAAATTTTTATGATGAAAAATTTTCTATAGAAAAATTATTATAACGAAAAATTTTCTATAGAAAATTTTTATAACGAAAGATTTTCTATAGAAAATTTTTATAAGGAAAAATTTTCCATAGAAAAATTTTTACAACGAAAATTTTTTTTAGAAAAATTTTTATAAGGAAAAATTTTTTATAGAAAAATTTTTATAAAGAAAAAATTTTATAATGAAAAATTTTCTATAGAAAAATTTTTATAATGAAAAATTTTCTATAGAAAAATTTTTATAATGAAAAATTTTCTATAGAAAAATTTTTATAATGAAAAATTTTCTATAGAAAAATTTTTATAATGAAAAATTTTCTATAGAAAACATTTTATAACGAAAAATTTTCTATAGAAAACATTTTATAACGAAAAATTTTCTATAGAAAAATTTTTATACCGAAAAATTTTTTATAGAAAAATTTTTATACCGAAAAATTTTCTATAGAAAAATTTTTATACCGAAAAATTTTCTATAAAAAAATTTTTATACCGAAAAATTTTCTATACAAAAATTTTCATTAGAAAAATTTTTATATGGAAAAAAGTTTCTATAGAAATATTTTTATACCAAAAAATTTTCTATAGAAAATTTTTTATACCAAAAAGTTTTTTATAGAAGATTTTTTATGCTGAAAAATTTTCTATAGAAAAATTTTTGTACTGAAAAATTTTTTTATAGAAAAGTTTTTTGTAGAGAGTTTTTATACCTCAAAATTTTCTATAGAAAAATGTTTACACCTCAAAATTTTCTATAGAAGAGTTTTAATACCTGAAAGTTTTCTATGGAAAAATTTTTATACCGAAATATTTTCTATAGAAAAATGTTTATACCGAAAAATTTTCTATAGAAAAATGTTTATACCAAAAAATTTTCTATAGAATAAACATTTTTTTAACGAAAAATTTTCTATAGAAAAATTTTTTTAACGAAAAATTTTCTACAGAAAAATTTTTATACCGAAAAATTTTCTATAGAAACATTTTTTAACGAAAAATTTTCTATAGAAAAAATTTTTTTAACGAAAAATTTTCTGTAGAAAAAAATTTTTTAACGAAAAATTTTCTATAGAAATATTTTTTTACGAAAAATTTTCTATAGAAAAATTTTTTTTACGAAAAATTTTCTATAGAAAAACTATTTTCACGAAAAAATTTCTATAGAAAATTATTTTTAACGAAAAATTTTCTATAGAAAATTATTTTTAACGAAAAATTTTCTATAGAAAATTATTTTTAACAAAAAATTTTCTATAGAAAATTTTTTTAACGAAAAATTTTCTATAGAAAATTTTTTTAACGAAAAATTTTCTATAGAAAATTTTTTTACGAAAAATTTTCTATAGAAAATTTTTTTAACGAAAAATTTTCTATAGAAAATTTTTTTAACGAAAAATTTTCTATAGAAAATTTTTTTAACGAAAAATTTTCTATAGAAAATTTTTTTAACGAAAAATTTTCTATAGAAAATTTTTTTAACGAAAAATTTTCTATAGAAAATTTTTTTAACGAAAAATTTTCTATAGAAAATTTTTTTAACGAAAAATTTTCTATAGAAAATTTTTTTAACGAAAAATTTTCTATAGAAAATTTTTTTTCAAAAAGATGTGTATTTGCATTTGATCCCAAATCTGTTACATTTATTTATTAATGTAACAGACCAATTTATTGATAAAAAGCCAAAAAATGTTTGCGGAGAAACCAAATTCCTCGACATTCTTGCTCCCACATTCTTGCTACAGCAAGAATGTGGGAAGTGAAGGTAGATGAAAACTGAAAAATGTTTGTTTTTGTTCAGTCGATAATCTACGCTTTTACTTTTGGTTTATGAACATAATTCTTAATAGTTATGTTTGTAAATTTAGTAATAATGCGAGGTTTTCGATCTGTCTAAATTGGGGATAATCCTCCTGAAGAGATGGCTTAACCAACCATCGAAACGCGTCGAGGAATTTGGTTTCTCCGCAAACATTTTTTGGCTTTTTATCAATAAATTGGTCTGTTACATTAATAAATAAATGTAACAGATTTGGGATCAAATGCAAATACACTTCTTTTTGAATAATATTTACATCCCGACTATTTTGTTATTTTTTGAGAAAATTTTTTTAACGAAAAATTATCTATAGAAAATTTTTTTAACGAAAAATTTTCTATAGAAAATTTTTTTAACGAAAAATTTTTTTTAGAATTTTTTTTTTAACGAAAAATTTTCTATAGAACATTTTTTTAACGAAAAATTTTCTATAGAAAATTTTTTTTTACGAAAAATTTTCTATAGAAACATTTTTTTAACAAAAAATTTTATACCAAAAAATTTTCTATAGAAAAATGAATCTCGTTTTTTATATTTTAAAAATAAATCAGTTTTATTATAATTTGTATATGACTTTTTTGATACTTACAAAAAACCTATAAAGAGTCAACAGAAGTTTTAAATAAATTAAATACAACGAAGCTTCTCATTATTGCTTCAATTTTATAAACCATGAATAGCTGACCATAAATGTTACACGAGTAAAGAAAAAATAAAATATTTATTATTTACCTGTAGGTAATTTACCAAAATGTGAAGGGTGTAAAAAATAAAAACATTGAATAAAAAACCGCAGTCACCATGTAATGAATTTAATAAAATAAATACTACTCGTACAAACACTCAGTTTAATGTTTCAATGTTTTTAAATAATATGTGAGGTTGTATTTTTTTTCCAATTATTTTTGCTGTTTTTTTACGAACAGAAAAGTTTTTGCAAATTTTCATTAATAATTACTTGATCGTGGGGATTCCAAACTTGTTAATTAATATAATAAATTAAGATCAAATTTATTAAACTGTAATAATAGTAGCACCTTTTTTCAATATCGAACAGTGCAATTGGCGGAGTTCTATTATAGTTACTTTACTGTGAAGGATTTTGTAAAGTAATTTGGGAACTACTGCCTGTATTTATGCTATTTTATGTTGATCTGTTTTATATGTCTTGCCGTGTAAATTAAAACCTTATGTGTTTGGTTGTTGTTTCTGTTTCAATGTTGTTGATGTCACAACATCATGTCAACAACATAAACCATGTATCATTTTGTTACCAACACTCACTCACTTGGACATAAATAACCCAGCAAACACATTTTCTGTCGCTAAAGACTCGAATTTTCAGGGAGAAATTGCATTAAGTTTATGACTTAGAAAAAGCTCATGGTCTAAACATAAATCGATTGTATATCACACACTTCCGATTAACATATTAAAAGTCTATCAGAGACAAAAGTGAAAAAAACATCCACACTAATACTTATATAAAAATTGTAATAAAAATATTCAAGGTCAACTGATGCGGAGCTGCAAGCTATTCTTGGAATGACGTATGCCTTATATCTCGCTATAGAGTTCGATATTGAAGGATGGTTGAGGCACTATGCTCTACTGGGAGTCACGGATAACAGAAGAAGAACCAGCGTTGTGGAACGAAACACATATTTTAATTTTGAGGGGATTTTTCCACAAAGTTTACAGTCGGTCTAGCCTGGCCGTATGAAGATTACACCAAAAAGGTAAAATTTTTTTTTTAATTCAATTACTAAAAACCAAACGATTTATCATTTTAGTTTTAAGAATTTTCTTCGCTGAGGCTTTGTTGACTTTATTTTTTGTAGTTTAAAACTACAAATGTAGGTACGCCCTTTTGTATTTTTGGTGGCAATATGTAAATTTGTTAAATTTTGTCGTCATATACATTTTTTCTAGAGACTTAAATATATTTATTGTTTTCTGTTATACGCAATATTCCTTCTAAAGTTAGACCTATGAGAGGTACCCTCTCCATCGTTGTCAACTATTTTTTTCATTTTCGAATTGAAAATTGTATGCAATGAATTCGTTATATTTTAATGTGGTTTTAAGATGACTCATCAATATTTGGATGACTCAGCTGTTTTAAATGGATCAGCTGTTTAGGATAACTTAGTTGTTTTAGGATAAATCAGAAGTTTTAGAACAAGTCAGCATTTTAACTATGAGTTTGGAGTTTAGGATGAGTCTGCATTTTTCTGATGACTTAGCAGTTTTATGATAACTTAACAGTTCTATAATAAGTCAGATATTTTATAATGACTCAGCATTTTCAGTATGACTCAGCAGTTTAAGGATAACTCAACAATTTTTGAGATCGTTGGTGGTTTCGATGAAATGTTGAATCTAAGAAATCTGATCCGATAATGGGTTTTTAAATGTCTGCGACATTTAAATTCTATGTGTATTTATATTTCGACTTGGGTAAGAAGAAACGCAAAACGAAGCGATTGGCTTTGTCTTCCTTAAAAGTCGGCATTCTTTCAAAATTAAATCGACTCAGGAAGGGAATCTGAGTCGATCGGAATACTTAATGGTGTGTCTCAGACCAATATTTGTATGTTTTTTTATACACGTGTCGGCACAAAGAGAACAGAACAAAAAACTAGTCGGTAGAGTTGCCGTTTTTTATACTTTTAACTAAAATATGTATTTTTTTTTCAATGTGTAGCTCTAACGTTTTAAAAAGAAAAAGTTTTCTACTCCATTATTTTAAAAAAACATTTTTATCAAAAATTTTTCTATAGAAAATTTCTTTATCAAAAATTTTTCTATAGAAAATTTGTTACTAAAAATTTTTCTATAGAAAATTTTTTTTATAAAAAATTTTTCTATAGAAAATTTTTTTTATAAAAAATTTTTCTATAGAAAATTTTTTTTATAAAAAATTTTTCTATAGAAATTTTTTTTTATAAAAAATTTTTCTATAGAAAATTTTTTTTATAAAAAATTTTTCTACAGAAAATTTTTTTTATAAAAAATTTTTCTATAGTAAACTTTTTCAACAAAAATTTTTCTATAGCCAATTTTTTTATAAAAAAAATATTTTACAAAAAATTTTTCTATAGAAAATTTTTTTATCAAAAATTTTTCTATACAAATTTTTTTTATCAAAAATTTTTCTATAGAAATTTTTTTATCAAAAGTTTTTCTAAAGAAAATTTTTTTATCAAAAATTTTTCAATAGGAAACTTTTCAACAAAAATTTTCTAGAGCCAATATTTTTATAAACAATTTTTCCATAGAAGATTTGAAAACTTTTTGATATGATTTATCAAAGTTGTTCTATAGAAATTTTTTTTAACAAAAATTTTTCTATAGAAATTTTTTTTAACAAAGATTTTTCTATAGAAATTTTTTTTAACAAAAATTTTTCTATAGAAAATTTTTTTATCAAAAATTTTTCTACAGAAAAATTTTTCTATAGAAAATTTTTTTTTATCAAAAATTTTTCTATAGAAAATTTGTTTATCAAAAAATTTTCTAAAGAAATTTTTTTATCAAAAATTTTTCCATAGAAAATTTTTTTATCAAAAATTTTTCTATAGAAATTTTTTAATAAAAGTTTTCTATAGAAAACGTTTTCAACAAAAATTTTTCTATAGCCAATTACAGTGCAATCGCAATAGAGTGAACACTTGGTAATATGAACTACTTGATACTACGAACTCCCGATTTTTTCCATTAGTTACTTTATAGAGTGAACAGTACCCAACTCAATAGAGTGAACTTTTTTCTTATACATAATTGACAAAGACGCACCTCTTATTTAGGTCAAAGCACACTTAAATCAAAAGGGCTTGCCAACAAAAGTAGTGTTGTTTCTTGACAATGCACCTTGTCATCCACCCGAGCACGAACTTATCACTGAGGATGGATGTTCCTTTGTCATGTACATGCCACCGAACGTTACGCCATTGATTCAACCAATGGACCAAAACGTTATTCGAATAACCAAACTCAATTATAGAAAACATCTTCTTCAACGGGCCATTAAAAAGGCCAATTTTAACGAGTTTTTTAAACAATTAACACTCGAAGACTCCATTTGTATTCTAATGCTAGCTTGGCATGAGTTGGAACCGAACATGATAAAAAAAATGCTGGTCAAGTCTTTTGGGTGATTCTGTGCAGATAGAAGAAGATAGTGACGACGACGAGGAAAATATACCGTTAAAAATATTGCAAAGGTCACTTCGGCAACAACATCTAGAAGAACTAAACCCAATTTTCGATATGCTTCAAACTGCTAACCCAAACGTGAGTTTGTTTATCATTTAATATTAAATTTATTATTTGCAAGAAGTTTTTACCATTAATGACATTACGGAATGGAACAATGCTGAAAGTTCATTTCCAATTTCTGCTCAAGGCGTTTCCGATGCCATTTCTGAGACTGACATCGAGGAAGTAGCAGTAGCCAAACCAAACATTACAGCAGCGCAGGCCGTGCAGATTTTTGAAAAAGCTATTGACTGGGCACAAAATAACAAACAATTACGAAAATATTTTAGTTTTGCATAAATTCCGCGATTTACCGGTGCAAAAAGCAAAAAATGCTTGTACAAAGCAAAAAACTCTTGAAATTACTTTACTCCTTTGTAATTATATAATAATATTTAATAAATATAGATGTTTTTTGTATAAAAAAGTGTTTTTTTTTATAGACTCTTTAGAGTGAACTTTTTCAATAGAGTGAACAGGCCTTGCACGAATTAGTTCACTCTATTGCGATTCCACTGTATTTTATAAAAACACTTATCGAAAATTTTTCCAAAAAATATTTTTATTAAACATTTTTTTATAGAAAATTTGTTAGATCCAAAATATCTAAAAAAAATATAAAATCTAAAATGGTTTAATATTATAATTTATTTCTGTTTTGAAAAATATTCCCAATATTTACAAAATTATTCCCAATCTTTACAAAAATAAAAGTGTCGTGGCAACAATGTTCGAGATTGTATTCCTCTCGAACCATGTATTTTGTTGCTATAAATTAGATTTTGATTTGTTTCTTGCCTAATTTGTTTTTGTCTTTTCTTTAACAAAGCGCCACCAACCAACTCTGTTAACATCCATATTCCAACTGAATGATTTTAATACTCATTTTCATGAGTTTTATTAATGATCGTGGTATTTACGAAAATAACATAAAATTTATCGGCTTTTGGTGGTATGGGCTGCCTACTCCTGGTTATATGCATAATCACGAATTTACTATACCCTTCCCACCCGTCTTATATTCTAACTGAAGTCCGGGTCTTAATTTTATCTAAATGGTAAGAAGTTCGTAGTCAAGAGTTTAGCTGTATATTTATCTTATTATTTGAAAACGAAAAATTTATGTTGGGTTATCCCAAAATTTTTTTAAAGAAAATCATTTTGAGTTGGGAAAGGATGTTTAATGGAAATGTACATTTAATTGTATACATGTTTCTTTTGTTAATTTCCAAAAATAATTATTTTGAAAAAAAAGTACGGAAATTGTAATAACTATTTTAAGATATTATCAACTTTAATAATTGGCAAGCTGAGAATAAATGCTATATGTTAAGCAAAAATTATTTTATATTCTAAATATTCTCCATAAATAATATATATTTTAAATTCAAATTATTGACAAATTTTTCTTTTATATCAGAATATGTGATTTATCTTTTTCTCCTAATAAAACTTTCATAACATTCATTTATATCACTTAAATGAAGATTGACTTTAAATGAAATTTAAAAAAAAAAAATACAAATAGACAAACTTTATTTTATCGATAGTCCATTGCAAATAGTCTAGTATTGTAGCAATCGTCCAACAAATTCTGAACCGAGCTAATACGAAAAAAGTGCGAACCAAAAATAGTATTAAAATCATATGAATGAATCGCTTATGGTAAAGTATCAAATAGAAAAAGGACATGTTAACTGTCAACAATGTTCCAACCAAAACATCCAAACAGCCAACGAAGGGGCAAATGAATGAACAAGCGTGCCACCACCATATAATGATTTACAACATCACGGTCATGGTCAGACAAAATGATAAATTTGTTTCCAAAAAAAAAAAACTTTAATGTAACAAATACACACACATATACTTATACAGACTCATGGCATATGGATTTCATTGGTAGAATCTTGGAGTCTTAAATTCATTTTCATTCATATCCAACTCGAACACGACATGTTCAAAAATATAAATGATAAACTACATCCAGTCAGAAATCTTTTGTTTGACCAATGTTTTTTTTTATTGTTGGAACAATTCAAAAAACATAACAAAAACTAGACTAAATTGCAACATTAACAATATTAGGGTGATACTTGAAAAACAATTTACGAATTTTTTAAAACTTAGTGACTTAATATATGTACTCATATTACTCCGATTGACTAGATCCACCCTAATATTAGTATATGCTTTGTGTAATTTTACTGTTTTAATGTCTTTAATATCCTCCTCTTTGTCCCCTGTCTATGTCAAGTAGACTTTAATACATGAACCCATAACCTCATTTAGTTATTTGGACAATATTTTGCTGTTGCTCGTTGTTTGTTGTATGTAGTTAGTTGCGGTGTTGTGTGTCTGTAATCATTTAGACCCAAGAAAATACTTATGGATAAATGAACAGCGAGATTTCTTACTAATGATTGTTTTGTATTTAAAGGGCACCCTATACTAGGCATAAAGATATAAGTGGTAAATTAATAAAACAAGTACCTTGTTCGGAGCTTTATGATAAGCATTTTGAGGCAAATTTTTATATATTTTATTTTATAAAGAAGTAAAATAAATTTAGAGGAAATACATTGTACAAATATTCAGTTAATTTTGAATTATTTTATTTATTTATTTAACAACTAAGAAACCTTCGTCTGCTTATGCGTAAAGACTTTGCTTATGATTATAACATGATCAAATGCACAGTTTACGATTGAATTAATTTTGAGTAATTTTTCAGTGGCGCCACCTATCGGACTTTAGTCATTCCCATTAATAAACCTTCGTCGGCTTATCCGCAACAACTTTGCTAAAGATTATAGCATGATTAAATGTACAGCTTACGATTAAATTGACTTTGAGTAAATTTCAGTGGCGCCACCTGTCGAAATTTCTTCATACTAATTAAGAAACCTTCGTCGGCTCATGTGCAACAACTTTGCTAAAGATTATAGCATGATTAAATGTACAGCTTACGATTAAATTGACTTTGAGTAATTTTCAGTAGCGCCACCTGTCGGAAATTATTCATACCTACTAAAAAGCCTTTGCCGGCTCATGCGCCACAACTTTGCTAAATATCATAGCATGATCAAATGTACAGTTTACGATTTAATTAACTTTTAGTAATTTTCAGTGGCGCCACCTGTCGGAAATTAGTCTTACCAACTTAAAAAGCTTTGTTGGCTTATCCACAATATTTTTGCTAAAGAGCATAACATGATCAAATTCACAGTTTACTATTCTATAAAGAACATACATACAGAAATATATTAATTTGCTTAAAAGTTATAACATTACTAATTTTTTCCTCTTTTTATCCCCTAATTCCAAAAAGTTTTTAACTTCATTTTTTTAACAAATATTTTCTGATCAACAATTTTTCTATAGAAAATTTTTTGATCAACAATTTTTCTATAGAAAATTTGGTAATCAACAATTTTTCTATAAAAAATTTTTTTTATCAAAAATTTTTCTTTAGAAAATTTTTTATCAAAAATTTTTCTTTAGAAAATTTTTTATCAAAAATTTTTAATAGAAAATTTTTCTATCAAAAATTTTCCTATAATTTTTTTTTCAAAAATTTTTTTGTCAAAAAATTTTATACAGTAAATTTTTTTATTAAACATTTTTCTACCGAAAATTTTTTTCTGAAAAATTTTTTAATAGAAAATTTTTTTAACAAAAATTTTTTAAAAATTGTTTAATTAAAAAGTTTTACTGTCGTTTACTGCACTAAGATACCAATTTATTACAATTATTTATTATTATAATAAAATATTTTTTCCTCTACGCGTTTCGATGGTTTTTTAGGCCATCTCTTTAGGAGGATTATCTCATATTCTAGGCAGAGCGAAAACTACACAATATATCTTATTTGCATAACAGAATAAACACGAATTATTGTCAACATAAGGCGAAGATTATCATCTGAACAGAAACACACAAACAAAACAAAATTTTATATTAAAATTTTCTCTTTAGAAATTTTATATTAAAAATTTCTCTTTAGAAATTTTTTTTTCAAAAATTTTTCTATAGAAATTTTTGTTAACAAAAATTTTTTAATAGAATTTTTTTATCAAAAATTTTTCTAAAAAAAAATTTTTATCAAAAATATTTCTATCGAAAAGTTTTTCTTTAGGAAATAATTTTTATCAAAAATTTTTAATAGAAAAATTTTTTTTTGTGAAAATTTTCAAAAGAAAAATATTTGTTTTGAAAATTTTTACAGAAAAATATTTTTATCAAAAAATGTTCTATAGAAAATAATTTATGTATGTCGAAAAATTTTCCGAAGAAAATATTTTTTTTTTAATTTTTCTGTAAAAAAATCATTGTTTCGAAAATATCTAAAAAATATTTTTTTTTATCTAAAAAATATTTTTTTTATCTAAAAAATATAAAAATCTAAAATTGTTATATATTAGAATTTACTTATGTTTCGAAAAATGTTCCCAATTTGGTTAAATTAATTTCAAACAATGTTTACAAAAATAATAGTGCCTTGGCAACAATGTTCGAGATTATATTTCTTTGTTCTTTCGAACCGTATATTTTGTTGCTTTAAATTCGATTTTCATATTATTTCTTGTGTATTTTACTTTTGAATTTTCTTTAACAAAGCGGCACCAACTGACTTTGCTAATATCCAAATTTCAACTGAATGCTTTTAATACTCATTTTTACTAGTTTCATTAATGATCGTGATATTTACAAATATTACAAAAAGTATTCGGCTTCTGGTGGTATGAGCTGCACTTGCATATTTCATTGGGAGAAGGCGGAACATATGTAAGCTCACTACATTAACGAGTGTTAACGTAGTTAACCGGGTGATACCACGAGGAGGTTGATGTCCACAGTTGAGACCAATCAAAACCGTTGCTTGGTATCCAACCTCTCCTACATCACACAAAAAATATAGATTTCTTCAACTGGCAGACAATATGAGAAATTGATTTAAAATCGAAAGCAGTTTGTGGAAAGGCGACCTCAAAAAAAAAAAAAAAAAAATACTGGCGAAATAAGCCTCCCGACCACAAAACACGCCAATTTTTCACATTCTTTAAATGTAATGGGTTTTCAAAGACTATTTGTGGATTTATGTTTGTGCTGTAGTGACTTTACTAAACCGTTTATAGTTCCCCAAAATCTTTTTCACTTGTTCCCTCAATCCATAAGATTTATTTGCTTGGAGTTAAACTGTCTATCTTGCGACGACAAAAAAAAAAACTAAAACAAAAAGCTACAAAAAACCTCAAATCTTAATAAAACATTACATTTCATGAGTTTCACGAAGATAAAGTAGAAGTGGACGTAGGTGTTGCCATGAAATCTATATAATGAACATGGATTTCATGTGACATGTGTACTGTGGCGTAGAATTAGTCGGAACACAGAAGCAACCAAAAACTTAGAAAGATACGACAAAAAAATAACTCACAAAAAACTACGAATTGTTTTGTGTTAATTCTACGTTAGATGTTTATTTTTATATTTTGGGATTTAGCTTTAACCAAAACTGACATTTGTCCAAAAATATCCACAATAATTCTAGAAAAGCAGCATAAACAACAACAACAACAAAATAGTGTAAAGGAATCCATCAGTTATAAATTAAGGCAAAAAAAGATTGAAAGATGGATAAAGCAGAAAGTTCTAACCCCAACCAGAGCTATACGAGTAACAGTAAGACCCTGAAGATTAATGAGCAACTAAATGAACATTGAATTTAGGGGAAAATTGAAATGACCATTCGTTATGGTTATTAAATGTTTAACACGAATTAATTATAATTGAATTTGATTTTTTTGATTATAGGGAGATAAGAAGGAAAATATAAGAACTGGGACTTTTAGATAATATCACGTTAATGAATTCTAACTTGTGCATTAAGTAATTTGGTGTTTTGTTTGAGACAATTTTAATTTGTTTCTGTTTATATTATCCACCTTTAATTGGAATTAGATAATTTGAATGATTTACTAACATATATAACTCAAGCGGCTAAAGATTGACTGAAATTTACATATATTTTGTTCTTGTTACAATAACAAAACACATGTAAATTTCACTCAATCGCCAGCCGCTTGAGTTATGAAAACCCTACATTATTTCAATCAATCTCAGATTGCTCAGAAAGAGCTTAAGTCCAATATATCGTGATATCGTTGCAATTGATTTTTTGATTGGTTATGACCAGGAGTAGGTAGCCCATACCACCGGTAGCCGATGAATTTTTTTAATTTTCGTAAATACGACGATCATTAATTAAACTCGTGAAAATGTTTTTTGGGTATTAACAGAGTTGGTTGATGCCGCTTTGTTAAAGAAAATACAAAAACAAAATAGGCAAGAAACAAAACACAATCCAATTTATAGCAACAAAATACATGGCTCGAGAGAACAAACAAATATAATCCCGAACATTGTTGTCACGACACTATTATTTTTGTAAACATTTTAAATATTTTTGTAAATATTGGGAATATTTTTCAAAACAGAAATAAACTCTAATATTAAACAATTTTAGATTTAATATTTTTTTAGATATTTTCGAAAAAAAAAAATTTATTGAAAAATTTTTAATCAAAAAATATTACATTAAAAAATTATATTTTATATAATTGATAAAAAATTTTCTATTCAAAAATTTTTAATAAAAATATTTTCTATAGAAAAATTTTTCAAAAGAAAATTTTCTATAGAAACATTTTTGATAAAAAAATTTCTTTAGCAGAATTTTTGATAAGAAAATTTTCAATAGAAAAATTTTTATAGAAAAATTTTTAATAAAAAAATATATAAAAATTTTTGATAAAAAAATCGTCTATAGAAAAATTTTTGTTAAAAAAAAATTTGTGTAGAAAAATTTTTGATAAAAAAAATTTTGTGTAGAAAAATTTTTGATAAAAAAAATTTTGTGTAGAAAAATTTTTGATAAAGAAACATTTTGATAAAAACAATTTTCTTTTTTAATTGATAAAAAATTTTCTATTCAAAAATTTTTAATAAAAATATTTTCTATAGAAAAATTTTTCAAAAGAAAATTTTCTATAGAAACATTTTTGATAAAAAAATTTCTTTAGCAGAATTTTTGATAAGAAAATTTTCAATAGAAAAATTTTTATAGAAAAATTTTTAATAAAAAAATATATAAAAATTTTTGATATAAAACTCGTCTATAGAAAAATTTTTGATAAAAAAAATTTTGTGTAGAAAAATTTTTGATAAAGAAAAATTTTGATAAAAAAAATTTTCTTTAAAACGTTTATTAAAAATTTTGGGATTTTTGACAAAAAAAAATTCCATAGAAATATTTTTGATTAAAAAATTTTTTATAGAAAAATTTTTGATAAAAAAAATTTTGTGTAGAAAAATTTTTGATAAAAAAAATTTTGTGTAGAAAAATTTTTGACAAAAAAATTTTCTTTAAAAGGTTTATCAAACATTTTGGGACATCAAACATTTAATTAAAAAGTTTTACTGTAGGGTATTGCACTAAGATCCCAATTTATTACAATTATTTATTATTGTTAAAAATAATTTTTTGATAAAACCAAAAAATGTTGTTGGGGAAAACTTTCCTCGACGCGTTTCGATGGTTGGTTAATTCTAGATAGAGCGAAAACCACAAATAAGATATAAATTCTATAGAAAAAATTTTTGGTTAAAAAGTTTTCTATAGGAAAATTTTTGATAAAAAAATTTTCTATAGAAAAATTTTTGATAAAAAATGTTCTATAGAAAAATTTTTGATAAAAAATGTTCTATAGAAAAATTTTTGAGAAAAAATTTTCTATAGAAAAATTTTTGAGAAAAAATTTTCTATAGAAAAATTTTTGAGAAAAAATTTTCTATAGAAAAATTTTTGATAAAAAATTTTCTATAGAAAAATTTTTGATAAAAAATTTTCTATAGAAAAATTTTTGATAAAAAATTTTCTATAGAAAAATTTTTGATAAAAAATTTTCTATAGAAAAATTTTTGATAAAAAATTTTCTATAGAAAAATGTTTGATAAAAAATTTTCTTTAGAAAAACTTTTTTTTTAAACATTAGAACTACACATTGTAAAAAATACCTATTTTAGTTAAAAGTTAAAAAACGGCCGACTATTTTTTTGTTAAGTTCTCTTTGCACCGACCCGTGGTTATGACACAGCAACCCAAAATACATCTAGCTACAAAATTTTTTGTGCGTACGGTAAAAAAACAGCGGTTTTTTTTACTAAAAACCAAATGTTTAAAATCTTGCCTAAAATTTGTATTGTATCGGGTTATCCATTTCGTGGCTTCAAAAGTATAGGACTGGAATTCGAAACCTGTCATACTAAGTTGTTAAACCAATTTTTTTTCTTTTCAGCTGAAAGTCTGACATTGACGAAAATGGATCGCTTAGGTATCACACAACGCATAAAAATTATCAAAATATACTACAAAAATTGTGATTCTGCAACAGCCTCATATCGTGCTTTAAGAGTAGATTATGGTTTACATAATCGTCCAACCAAACTACCAACTGGCAAAATTTTGAAGAAATTTAAATTTAAGTCTGGAACGGTTACAGATATTGTAAGCCTGTGCATAATCGTTTCGCTCGTTCTGCTTAAAATATCGCTGCTATAAGTGAAAGTGTTGCCGAAGATCCGAATTTGTCTATTCCTCGTCGTTCTCAGGAATTAGGACTGTCTTACGGCACATTATCGAAGAATATGAATTGGCAAATATGTGGTTTCAACAAAACAGTGCCACATTTTCAAGAGACATTTCCTGGCCGCTTAATTTCTCGTCGTGGCGATATCAACTGGCCAAGATTATGCGATTTGACCAAGATTATGCGATTTGGCACCATTACCCGTTTTTTGTGGTGCTACGCGAAAGACCGTATTTATTCAGATAAACCTTTAACTCCTGAGCACTTAAAAATCAATATTCGTCAAGTTATACCTGAAATACCGCCAAATATGTGTCAAAAAGTGGTCGAAAATTACCTCAAAAACATCAACGCTTGCAACATTTCGAGTGGTGATCATTTAAATGACTGTGTGTGCAGTGTTTCACACATAATGTCACCGTTCAAAATTTGTAATAAAAAAGAAATATCATGACAAAAAAATATTGTATATCGTCACCTAAAAGATGAAATAACCTATCTGCAGTTTTCAAAAGTTTACAGGAGAACTATTTGCAATATTGAAACGAAAATTATATGTTTATATTCAAATGAAACCAGAAATATATGTCGGTTAAGAAAATTTTGTTATTCTAAACACTGCTTATTCTATGTCACTTAGGTTATTTAGAATTGCAAAAGTCTGAAACCAAATAACCTATCTGCAGTACTAATTAGTATGAATATATAAAATATGTTTTTTTTATATATATGAATATTATATAAATTAAGTAATAACAGTTATATTTTCTTTTACTGATTAAAGCAAATGAAAGAAGTAGACTATGCAACAAAATTAAACTTTTAATAAAAAAAAAATTAACATTTTCTTAAAGTGGTTCCGGAGATATGACATTAAGATTTTCCTATATATTATCATAAAAATATCACTTGAAAAGTTTCCAAATCATGTATCGTTGTTGTTGTAATATGTAGCTTAAATTTTTTTAAAATCAGTTTGAAGGAAAGACATTGCACAAATATCCAATTAATTTTAAATAATTTTATTAATTTTGTCCGATCAACACTTGATCAAATGTATAGTTTACGATTCAATTTCTTTTGATTAATTTTCAGTGGCGCCATCTGGCGAAACTTAGTCTCACCAAATTAGAAACCTTCGTCGGCTCATGCACAACAACTTTGCTTAAGATCATTACATAAACGAGAGCATAGTTCACGATTCAATTCATTTTTAATTTCTGTGGGGCCATATAATGGAAATTAAACGCACAAACTGGGAAACCTTCGTGGACTAATGCGCAACAACTTTGCTGAAGATCATAGCATGATAAAATGCGCAGTTTACGATTTAGTTACTTTTAAAAATGTTAAGTGGCGCCACCTGTCGGAAGTTTGTCGTGCCAATTTAGAAACCTTCGTCGGCTCTTGCGGCACAACCTTAATAAAGATCATAGCATTATCAAATTCACATTTTGCGATTTAGTTCATTTTAAGTGGCGCCATCTATCGGAAATCGTAATACTATCCTAGAAACCATCGTCGGCTCATGCGCAACAACTATGCTGAAGATCATAGCATGATTACATTCACAGTTTACGATTTAGTTAATTTTAAGTTATTTTCAGTGGCGCCACCTGTCAGAACATGGTCATACCAACTTAGGAACATAGTCGGCTCATGCGCAATAACTTTTTTTTAATATGGTAACATAATTAAATCATAGTTTTACTATTTATTCTGCAAAGGATAAATAGACGACAGACAAACAAACATTCTTTTAAATAATGTCAAATAATGTCTTCCATAATATCATATATAGAAGAAATTCAAAAGATTTTCAAATCAAAAGCATCGAAATTTTAATGAAAATACCAGGCAACCAAAAAATTCAGCAAGACGAATATTTAAATAAAATAAATTTGTAATGTAAAAATTCATTGAAAACAAAAGCATAGTTTTAGGCTTAGCCAGACAGACAGTATTCCTTTTTGTTAAGTGATGCCCAACTTATGTTTATTGTGCAAAATTTTGTTAAAACTTTATAATAAACAAGAAAGTGCTATAGTCGGTCAAGCCCGACCATACGATACCCTTCTAAGGTCAAAGGTGTTATTTTTCCTGTATAAAGACAAATATTTGCTAAATTTTGCCAAAATGCAAACATTTTCTCAAAACGTATATATTTAAGGTGTTTCCGTTATTTCTACTTAGATGAGAGCTAGAGTCAAACGTGGACCGATTATATCGAAATTTAGCAAATTGATTACAGTTGTTACAAAAATTATGTATGCAAAAAATAAACCTACAATTCTCATTATCTTCAGATTTACGGGCTTATTAATGCGTTTTGACAGAAGAGTTTGTATGGGAGCTGACCCATACTGTGGACCGATTTCAACAAAATTTGATACAGTGATTTTAGTTTACATAAGCATTATTTGTTTTCAATTTCATGAAAAAATATTGATATGTGTGACCAATATATCAATTCTTAAAAAAAACTTCTTTTAAATTATTTAACACTTATTTTTTTTTATATTTAATTATATTTCGAAAATAAACTGTTACTGTGCGATCCCAAGTTCGATCCCCGGACAGACCCACTTGAAAAAAATTTTTTTTAAAAGGCGTCGGTTTACCTCATAACTCAGCTAGCCACTGGTTACTAACTAATGCATTTGCCGTTCGGAGTCGCAGTTAAAACGTCTGAGTTAAAACGTAGGACTATTTTTAAGTCCCGTCTCTATATTATCGATGCAAAACTTTATGCATTTTGAAAGGTTTAATTTTGATTCAAAATGTTTATGGTAGTTAAGCCCTTTTGGTTTCAGAAAATATTAAACTTGTAGTTAAGCCCTTTTGTTTTTTCGCAATTTCTCAAAAACGAAATGTTTTTTTACCATGTTTTTTAGTTTTTAGAGATTTCTTTGCTGATGAACCAATTCCAAAATTTGGATTTAATGTTCCTTGAAGTTTAAAAGTTGCAACGTTTTTTGCTTCTCCTGTAAAGAAACTAAAAGTGTAGTCACACCCTTTTGCATTTTAGGTGACTGTATGCTTTTAACATATCTCCACCCTATGAACTTTAAGCCCCTTAATACCTCTTTAAAAAATAAAACACATTTTTTTCATTTAGTTTAAGTATTAATTAAAAATATTTTATTATTATATTTATTACAGACATAAATTAGATTCATCTTAAAATTAAAGTTAACGAATTTTGAATTAAATAAAAAAACGTTAACACAGCCTAAAAGAAAATGTCAATGATATTTTGTGATTTTACATAAAATTTTTTTCTTGTCTCTATCTTTTCAATTCTTATCTTGGTTTTATTTTCATTTATTTTTTTGGTGATAAATTACTACCATCCTCGTTTTTATGTTCTACTACTTAAGGATAAATCGCGCTTACTATAAACTCACTATAAACTAAATATTTTTCAAATATGTATATTCATTCATTAATTATCATCATGTTAATTATGTTAATTTATTTTTGCTGTAATAATAATAATAATATTTGCATTAAAATACATTTGGGTAAAGGAAGAGTGAAGAGATAATGGCTTAAATTTCATTAATAAATAAATAAAGAATATTAAAAATCATAAAAGTTATTATGCAAAAAAATTATTGGTAAATTAATAAAATTGATAAAAACACTGTGCTGGTTAAAAAATATAACTAAAGGGAGCGTTTTTTTTAGTTAAGAATGATTATTCCAAAATAGTTTATTCAAGGACGATTTAATTTTTCTAAGCAATTACGCTTAACTCTTTGGATCCGGATGGCACTAATGTGTATCACTTAATGCTATAAAACCTTTCAGATTTTCATTTGCTGATAACTTTAGTAACCTGTTGCCACCCAAAATTGCAATTGCGGCATTTCTATTCAGATGCTGAGCATGAAGGAAGGCAATTTCAGAAATGAAAAAAAAAATATATATCTGAAATTTTACAAAAAATGTTTAAGTTGTATGATCATTTTCGGACTATAAATCCTAACAGTTTGGCAGAGTAAATTATTTTAAACATTTCTGCCGAAGATAAAATCCAAATTGCTTTCCAAGTTATGGAGATATAGGTAATAGAAGGCAAATACTTTTTACTAAAAATTCTTTTAACAAATTTTTGCTTTATCATGACAATTTATAATTTGGAATTCGACATCTGTCAAACTAATTTGTTAAACCAATTTTTTTCTTTTCAGTTGAAAGTCTGGCATTGACGAAAATGGATCGCTTAAGTATCACACAAATCATAAGAATCATCAAAACATACTACAAAAATGGTAATTCTGCAACAGTCACATATCGTGCTTTAAGAGTAGATTATGGTTTACATAATCGTCCAACTACGCAAGCAATTGGCAAAATTGTGAAAAAATTTGAAGAGATTGGAGCGGAAACTATCGCTGTTGTAAGTGAAAGTGTTGCCGAAGACCCGAATGTATCGATTCCTCGTAGTTCTCAGGAATGGTCATATGATAACCGATTTTTGTTTTTGCCTGCTATTGAAAAATACGACTTGGAGAATATATGGTTTCAACAAGATAGTGCCACATGCCACACAACTCGAGCGAATTTGGCTTTATTGCTAGAGACATTTCCTGGCCGCTTAATTTCCCGTCGTGGCTATATAAACTGGCCACCAAGATCATACGATTTCAAACCAGTAGACTTTTTTGTGGGGCTACGCGAAAGACCGTGTTAATGCAGATAAACCTTTAACTCTTGAGCACTAAAAAGCCAACATTCGTCAAGTTATGGCTGATATACCGGCCAATAGGTGTCAAAAAATGGTCGAAAATTACCTCAAGAGAATCAATGCTTGCAAAATTTTGCGTGGTGGTCATTTAAATGATGAAGTGTTTCACACATAATGTCAAAGTTCAAACTTTATAATAAAAAAGAAATATCATGAAAAAAAAAATGTTAAAAGTGTTTTATTTACGTTAACTTTTGAAAAAGCAAAATAGATAACCTTGAACTATAGAGAATACTTTTTGGTGATATATCACAAAATGTTGGTTTTCATCGAATAAAGAAGAATTCTGGAATTTTGCTCAAAAATTTTAAAAACGTTTAATTGAAGATCTTAGAAGTAGTATATATATATATAATTCCCCGGTAACATTCCAATTGGAACAAGGGGTACTTCTCTCAGACAATGAGCTGCATCCGATTCTATTTTTAGACTCATTGAACCGCCGTGGTATAGCAGGTTAGTCATTCGCCCAAGAGGCCCAAGTTCGATCCCTGGCCAGACTTACTTGAAAAAATAATTTTTCAAAAAAGCGGCGGTTCACCTCATTACTCAGCTAGCCACTGGTTATTGAGTATTAGGCTATGTAAAACTTCTCTAACTAATGCATTTGCCGTTCGGAGCCGGCGTTAAAACGTAGGTTCCTTTCAATGAGTCTTAGAAGTAGTAAATTATTTAAAAAGAAGTGGGACCATCGCTAATAAAATCGGTATAAAATGGGTCTACTATTTCTGGTACCTCTCATATGACAAATTTCGAAATATTTTGATAAAATTTAATAGAAATTTTATATTTCCGCGTAGACCAACTGGACCACAGAAACAACCTGCTAAGTCTCAAGACTAACCTATTCAACTAACGGCACAGACTTCGCTCTCTAATATCATAATATCAACAAAATAGGATTATATGCTAGGAGACGTAATCTTCAATGCAATGACTACTGAAGAAGTTCCCATAAAGCCGATGAGGAAGAAACTGTCACTCGCCTCCTCTGTGACTGTCTTGAATATCCTGATCATAGGGCAACTCGTTTCAGCGTGATTTGTCAGATTTATCATTCATTGTTGCACTTGGGTGACTCTAACTGAGCCTTTTTTTAATGTAGTAGTCATGAATTTAGTATTCTCTTGACCTGCTGGTAAAAGAAAGTGACCACTCTTTAGGACTATGTTGTCAGCCACTAACGTTCTTTGTTTAGTAACCTTTTAAACAAAATTTTACACTATAAACGTAAGTTGGGCATCACTACACAAAAAGGAATACTGTCTGTCTGTCTAAACCTAAAACTATGCTTTTGTTTTCAATAAATTTTTTCTTTACAAATTAATTTTATTTATTATTATTCGTCTTGCTGAAATTTTTGGTTGCCTAATATTTTTTTTTAAATTTCGAAGTTTTTGATTTGAAATTTTTTGAATTTCTTCTATCTTCTTATATATCATATATATGATATATTGAAGACATTTTTTGACATTATTATAAAAATTAATGTTTTGTTTGTCTGTCGTCTGTATGTCCTTTGTAGAATAGTAAAAATATAATTTGATTATGTTACTATATTAAAAAAGTTATTGCGCATGAGCCGACAGAGGTTTCTAAGTTGGTATGACCATGTTCCGACAGGTAGCGCCACTGAAAATAACCGAAAATGAACTAAATCGTAAACTGTGAATTTGATCATGCTATGATCTTTAGCAAGGTTGTGCCGCAAGAGCCGACAAAGGTTTCTAAATTGGCATGACCAACTTCCGATAGGTGGCGCCACTAAAAATTTTTAAATTAACTAAACCGTAAACTGTAAATCTTTAGCAAAGTTGTTGCGCATTAATCGACAGAGGTTTTCAGGTGGATGCGACTAATTCTCGATAGATGGCGCCACTACCAATTTTTAAAAATTAATTGAATCGTAAACTAAGCATATGCATTTGGTTATGTAATGATCTTAAGCAAAGTAGTTGTGTATGAGCCGACGAAGCTTTCTAAGTTGGTACGACTAATTTTCGTCAGATGGCGCCACTGAAAATTAATCAAAATGAATTAAATCGTAAACTATCAGGTGTTGATCGGATAAAATAAAAAAATGCTTCAAAATTATTTGGATATTTGAGTAATGTCTTTCCTTCAAACTTATTATAGTTGGTGAAGCAGCAGCGCGAGCATGGTATAGCTAGTAATATATAAAATAAATTAAATTGAAGACAACAACAACGATATATGATTTGGAAACTTTTCAAGTGATATTTGTATGATAATATAGAAAATTCAAAATGCCATATTTCCGGAACCACTGGACCGATTATTATCTCATACAAAGCAACTTTGGTATTTAGTGTTTATATCTCGGTAACTTTTGAAACGATTTTAATGATTTCTTTTCTACTATATCTAGATAAGATGCTTTATAGATCTGTAAAAAATTTGCTTCGTAGGTTTTAATAAGGCTTTAAGATTTTGGTTTATATTCAAAGTTTTTACTTTATCTCATTTAAAGCAACTTTGGCAATAAGTGTTTATATCTGGGTGACTTTTGAACCGATTTTAATGATAAATTACATATTATTGTAAAAATAATAAAATAATTTTTAATAAATCACAAATACTTTTTATCCAAATCTCATACAAAGCAACCTTGGTACTTAGTGTTTATATCTCGTTAACTTCAAAAGTAGTTTTAATGATTTTTTATCTAGATTAACAAGACACGATGCTTTATCGATCTGTTGTTGTTGGAAGGTCTTAATAAGGCTTCAAGATTTTCGTTTGAATTTAAAGTTTTTTTTTTTTAAATTTATTTCAAATCTGAATTCAGCTTTTAAAGACATTGTGAAATTAACGGCATCGAAATCTTATTAAATCGAAAGACCAAATTACTATTGAAGAAGACATTTTAAAACTTTTTAAAATTCCTTTATCGATCTGTTACAGATTTGGTAGGTACTTGCAAAAAGAGTTTCAAGATTTTTTCAAAAACTTTCAAAAGAAAGTTTAATGATTTAAATGGTTTGGTAGAGGTAACCTAGATCAATCAAGGGCACTTACACATACGCAAATTTGTGATTGTAATAGTAGTAGAAGAAAAAATTTAAAAGATTCCGTAGCGTGTTCTTTCCTCATCAAGTGTGGGAATGATTGAATTTGTTAAGGATAGCTTGTGAAAAATCTGGAACCTATAAGTATTTTTATGCTCTTTACAATTGTTGTGATTCGTGTAGTTATAGCAAATGATTTTTTTGCCCTTGGACGATGTAGATGAATTACTTGATCGGTCTCTTAAAGATCTTGATTTATAGATCCTAATGGGGCTTCATGTTTATGTCTCGCAGAATTTATTTACCTATAACTAGTTATAGCAAATGTATTGTTTCCTTTGGCTGATGTAGATTGCTTAATCGATCTCTTGAAGATTTTGATATATAGATCCTAATGGGGCTTCAGGATTTCTGTTTAAATGAAAAATATTTAAACAAAAAATCAATCAGTTTATGAACTTTTTAAAGTCGTTAAGAGATTTGACGGCTTCGTTACCATGATAAATCTTTTAGTTTAATTATTACTGTGTTATTTATTTTTCAAAATCGGTTTATATATACCCGAGATATATACCATAAAGTACAAATACAATTTATTAAAAATTCGGGTATCTTACATGAAAGAACTTTGAGTTTATATTGCTTATATCTCGAAAATGTCTGAACTATTCTAAAGTCTGTCTTTAGTAAAGTCAATCTTAAAAAAATGATGTATTGATCAGTTAAAAAATTAGGTCCGTAGGTCTTACTGGGACTTTTTGTTTCATTGGCAAAACTCAAAAATTTAGTCCAAACTTTTAAATGGATTCACATATCTTTTTCAAACGATCTAGTGTAGTAAAACGATTAATATCTCCCAAATCAAAATTTAAGAATTATTTTAAATATGCACAAAAGTCATTTATCTCAAAACCGGTTCTAAAATTCAAGCACAGTGTAGTTTATCAGGATTATTTTTGTTGGTGTTTGGTTTTTGTAATTTTTTCACAATTAAATTAAAAATAAAACTGAAAAATCGCTCTATATTCCCTTAAGGGATATTCATTGAATAATTAATTAACCATGATTTTACACAGCTCTAGACATGTATATGAATATAAATTTTGTTTTCTCTACTCTTTTTTTTATAATAATTTTTTATTTGCTTTTTTCTCTTCCGCTTTAACGTTCTACTCTTGTTAACTTTAACCAGAATTTGTGGTTAAAATTTTCCCATTTTTTTTTTTTATTATTGTGCTATACTCGTCCTGTGGCCATAATTTCGATATACATATAAAAAAATCATAAACGTATTAATATAAGTATGTATGTGTTTGTGTCTAGGAAGGAGTGTGAGAATTTGATTCCACTTTTATGTTAAATGTAAGTGTATTTTTTAATAAAATGATGTGACTTTTTTTATAAAATAATTAAGTAACAAGGCTTTAAGATAAATCAAATTATAAAAATTATATGCTAATTCTAAAAAAAAAGATCTAAAATGTAAATTATTTAATTACTAATAATAATTTTGTTTAATACATCTTCTGTCTAGCTCTGTAAGAGTCTGTGTATGTTAGTGTTAGTAATATCCTTATGTTGTTATGTTCTAAATTATTATGTATTTGTTTTACTATGTATTTGTATATAAGTGTTTGTGTTAATTGTTTTTATATATAATAATTAAATATTCTTTGTTTACTACATAATATTTATAGCATAATGCCAAAGAAAGTTAAAAATTTGAGCAAACTGTACAATTTATACAAAAATCTATAACGTTCCAAATGTACGAAATTAAAATCCGCTTTCATATATTCCGCTTCCGGTTCGATTCAACTACATTTACGCGCTCGTCGTTGAAAACGTTTCATACGCAGTGACCACTCATCTTTCCATTCCAAGACAACGGAACTGGGACCAATCGCCAAGTAGCCGGGTGCCGCCTCTGAGTCACGTCCCAAAATTAAATATGATCTGTAAAGAAAAAAAAAAATAAAATAAAGAAATAAATATATGGAATTTTATGCTATAGAAAAATATTTTTAACAAAAATTTTTCTATAGAAAAATATTTTGAGCAAAAATTTTTCTATAGAAAAATATTTTTAGCAAAAATTTTTCTATAGAAAAATATTTTGAGCAAAAATTTTTCTATAGAAAAATATTTTTAGCAAAAATTTTTCTATAGAAAAATATTTTTAGCAAAAATTTTTCTATAGAAAAATATTTTTACCAAAAATTTTTCTATAGAAAAATATTTTTAGCAAAAATTTTTCTATAGAAAAATATTTTTAGTAAAAATTTTTCTATACAAAAATATTTTTAGCAAAAATTTTTCTATAGAAAAATATTTTAAGCAAAAAGTTTTCTATAGAAAAATATTTTTAGCAAAAATTTGTCTATAGAAAAATATTTTTAACAAAAAGTTTTCTAAGAAAAATATTTTTAGCAAAAATTTTTCTATAGAAAAATATTTTTAGCAAAAATTTTTCTATAGAAAAATATTTTTAGCAAAAATTTTTCTATAGAAAAATATTTTTAGCAAAAATTTTTCTATAGAAAAATATTTTTAGCAAAAATTTTTCTATAGAAAAATATTTTTAGCAAAAATTTTTCTATAGAAAAATATTTTTAGCAAAAATTTTTCTATAGAAAAATATTTTTAGCAAAAATTTTTCTATAGAAAAATATTTTTAGCAAAAAAATTTCTACAGAAAAATATTTTTAGCAAAAATTTTTCTATAGAAAAATATTTTTAGCAAAAATTTTTCTATAGAAAATTATTTTTAACAAAAATTTTTCTATAGAAAAATATTTTTAACAAAAATTTTTCTATAGAAAAATATTTTTAACAAAAAGTTTTCTATAGAAAAATATTTTTAACAAAAATTTTTCTATAGAAAAATATTTTTAACAAAAATTTTTCTATAGAAAAATATTTTTAACAAAAATTTTTCTATAGAAAAATATTTTAAGCAAAAATTTTTCTATAGAAAAATATTTTTAGCAAAAATTTTTCTATAGAAAAATATTTTTAGCAAAAATTTTTCTATAGAAAAATGTTTTTAGCAAAAATTTTTCTATAGAAAAATATTTTTAGCAAAATTTTTTTTATAGAAAAATATTTTTAGCAAAAATTTTTCTATAGAAAAATATTTTTAGCAAAAATTTTTCTACAGAAAAATATTTTTAGCAAATATTTTTCTATAGAAAAATATTTTTAGCAAAAATTTTTCTATAGAAAAATATTTTTAGCAAAAATTTTTCTATAGAAAAATATTTTTAGCAAAAATTTTTCTATAGAAAAATATTTTTAGCAAAAATTTTTCTATAGAAAAATATTCTTAGCAAAAATTTTTCTATAGAAAAATATTTTTAGCAAAAATTTTTCTATAGAAAAATATTTTTAGCAAAAATTTTTCTCTAGAAAAATATTTTTAGCAAAAATTTTTCTCTAGAAAAATATTTTTAGCAACAATTTTTCTAAAGAAAAATATTTTTAGCAAAAATTTTTCTATAGAAAAATATTTTTACCAAAAATTTTTCTATAAAAAAAATATTTAAAGCAAAAATTTTTCTATAGAAAACTATGTAAAAACTTTGAATTTAAGTTGATCTTGCTTTAAAATTATTTACTTACTTGTTTAATTTAATTTTTGGACATTGACATTCTAGATTCTTACGCGGCACCAGCCACATCATATGACCCCTGCTCAGCATTGAACTCGTTGTACCCGACATGGCGTTTCGTTTAAATATCGTTTGTATATTGATTTCATATTTGAAGATTTCATTTTGTCGTTCGATCGAGAATTTCTCTGTGCTTATATCCTGGGAGGCGCGATCATGACCAATGACTTTGGCAAGAATGGCTGCAATTAAGATAAAAAGATAAAGGGGACATATTAAAATTTAATGAAATATTAAAAAAATTTCTCAGTTGAAATACAGTCGTCTTCAGTTAGATATAACCACCCATAACCACGGGTCGGCGCAAAGAGAATTGACCAAAAAATAGAAGGCCGAGTTGCCGTTTTTTATACTTTTAACTAAAATATGTGTTTTTTCAATGTGTAGTTTTAAAAAGAAAAAGTTTTCTACTTATTTTTTTTTAATATTTTTATCAAAAATTTTTTTATCAAAATTTTTCTATATACAAATTTTTGATAAAAAAAATTTCTATAGAAAATTTTTTTATCAAAAATTTTTCTATAGAAATTTTTTTTATCAAAAATTTTTTTTTTCAAAAATTTTTCTATAGAAATTTTTTTTGTAAATTTTTCTATAGACAATTTTCTTATGAAATTTTTCTATACAAAATTTTTTTTATCTAAATTTTATAGAAAATTTTTATAGAAAATTTTTTGATAAAAAAAATTTTCTATAGAAAACTTTTAGATAAAAAAAATTTTGTATAGAAAAATTTCATAAGAAAATTGTCTATAGAAAAATTTACAAAAAAAATTTCTATAGAAAAATTTTTGATAAAAAAAATTTCTATAGAAAAATTTTTGATAAAAAAATTTTCTATAGAAATTTTTTTTTATCAAAAATTTGTATATAGAATTTTTTTTTTAAATGTTTCTATAGAAAATTTATTTCTCAAAAATTTTTATATAGAAAATTTTTTTATGGAAAATTTATTTAAGAAAAATTTTTCTATAGAAAATTTTTTCATCAAAAAGTTGTCTATAGAAACATTTTTTTTATATGTTTTTTATCAAAATTTTTCTATAGAAGATTTAAAAATTTTTTGACATGCAAATATTTTTTATCGAAAATTTTTACAGAAAAATATTTTATAGAAAAATTTTCTATAAAATATAATTTTTATCGAACAATTTTCCAAAGAGAAATATTTTTAGAAAAATTTGTCAACAAAAAAATTTTTGGATGAAAATATCTAAAAAATCTAAAATTGTTTAAAATTAGAATTTATTTCTGTTTTGAAAAATATTCCCAAAATTTACAAAAATATTCCCAATGTTTATAAAAATAATAGTGTCGTGGCAACAATGTTGAAGATTATATTTCTTTGTTCTCTCGTACCATGTATTTTGTTGCTATAAATTGTATTTTGATTTGTTTCTAGCCTATTTTGTTTTTGTATTTTTTTTAACAGAGCGGTATCAACCAGCTCTGTTAACATCCAAATTCCAACTAAATGATTTTAATACCAATTTTCACGGGTTTTATCAATGATAGTGGCATTTACGAAAATTAAAAAAATTGACCGGCTACTGGTGGTATGGGCTGCCTACTCCTGCCCTTAACACACTTAGTTAATAATAATATAAAGAAATCGACTATCTCTATTTAAAAAGAAGGTAAAACTTAGATACGAGTTCTCATTTTAAACCAATTTTCCATTTTAGTCGGTTATATAGTCAGTTTGAGTAGCCATATTTAAGTAAATAGGACTGTTTCTATTACAAATTTTCGTTATTCAAAATTTTAAGACATAAAAATTATAAATTCCTTAAGAACATTAAACAGATGCCAAATCGCCGCATTCGATATTGATCGAAATGTAAGATATTTCAGAAACATTTGCGTAGCATACTTTTAGGAGAATCAGTATAATATATTACATATCTGTGGCTTGGTTCTAAAAGGGCCAATGTCAGTTTTCGGATGTTTTGAGTTAGCAATTGCATTAGGTTCCTCTCTTAGTTTGCTCCAACAGCCAATCTTTACCTCATCCCAGAGCAGCTTCATAGCAAATTTAAGGGCCAATGTAACTCTAAACTCATCTAGAATTGTTAGTGCTAAAAGGGCCAATGTTGACATTGGTCCTTCTATCACTAACATTTTTTTTTTATTTTTAAATAAAATCTAAATGCTAAAAGGGCCAATGTCAACAATTTATTTTACATTTTTTTTTAGCAATTTTATACCATGTCTTATTAGATATATATGTTATAATATATAGATATATATATATATATATATATATATATATATATATATATATCCTCTAAATTCAATAATATTTGTAGTAATATTACAAAAAGTTGCTAAATAATATGGTTTTTTGTCAATATTTCCTTGTAAAAGGGCCAATGTCATAGAAAAAAATATAAAATGTAAAAATTACTTAGTGCTAAAAGGGCCAGTGTCATATTTTTTTCTTAAATTTAAAATTTTTCAAAGAGCTGATTTTACCATGTCCTCTATTAGATCATTATACATGTCTAACCCAAATTTTATGAGCGAAAGTTGGAAATTAGCTAAGCTGTAAGTAAAATAAAATCTTATAAAAATTTAATTTCTAATTTTCTCTAAACTAGTTCTTTTTTTGACATTGGTCCCTTCAGCATCAAACCACAGATATAAGGTTTACTACATTGTAACTTAATTGTCAATAGAATTTCATTTAAACTAAATGTCTGACAAACAAACGGATATGCTTAGATATCAAATTTTATTAAACTTTTTGCAAAATAAATTATTTTAAAAATCCCTAAGGTATGCTACACAATATGTGCTTAAAAGTCTGAGCTTTCGATCGATGCGATGATTTGGTCCTAAGATTTTATGAACTTTTCTTTAAATTTTTTTGTTTTAAATTTCTGTTTTATATTTTTCAGGATATCAATAACAAGTTTATAATTAAAAAGAACTTACCATAATCTTCCATACAGAATTTATTTAAATTTAATTTTTTTGGTGTTGCTTTGCATTTGCCACAATCTGTTGCATGTGAAAAATGAAACGAAGAAAAAAAAAAAAACAAGAATTAAATAATGGTTTTAAATTTTTTCACATATGTACGTAAATACTATGAAAATGTATATCATCAGTGTTTAAAAATCTGAATTTTTTATTTAAATTTCTGAAGAATTTAAAACTTACATTTTTTCATTTCCTCTGCTTGGGTGGGTTCTCTGTATTCACTGACCGCTGCACTTTCGGCTTGTATCATATTTGCATTTGTTGGCACTTCTGTTAATTGGGTCGGTCGTGCAATAAAAGCAGCAAAAAATAAAATCATCAGCAGCAGCAGCAGATTATTGTTGTTGTTGATAGAAGAGGAATTGGTGTTGCCCCAAATGAAATTAAGAGTATAGCATGTGCAACAAACAACAGCAGCAGCAGCAACATCATTATAAAACAAATGAAAAAAGTAAAGAAGAGTAGAAAATATAGAAAAAAATATTAATAAAAATGTTTAATTTATATAAATAAAAAAAGAGCAGAATCTCCATAACACACAAACACACACACAGTCTGTCAGTATTCGTAATTAAATTGCATTTTTATATCTTTGAGTGAATTCCAAATGACTGAAAGTGTTTAACAGACTGATGGACTGCCCGTTTGTCTGGCGGGACCATCGAAGTATGTTAAGTGTTTTTCTCTTAATGTTTTTCATTTGCCTTGTGTGTTTTAGAGATTTTAATTAATGTTTATTAAAAGAAAAAATTCATTCAGTTCTTTTTTTTTTTTTTGTCTACTTACTTATACAGGGTGCCACATGAGATCTGGTCTGCTGATAGCCGCGAGCGCAACGATTACATGTTAAACCGGTGACGCCTTCTTTGCAGGGGCATTGACCGCTTAAGTGATTGCAAGTTTTGCCAGTCGAACCCACAGGGTGGCAGTCGCAACCTGAAAAGAAAGAATTATGATTTTATTAAAAATTAAAATAGTTATGGTTAAAAATATTTTTGCTAAAACATATTTTACCTAAGTGTCCTACAAAATTAAAGTTTGTGGAATACTATAAATCTTTTAGACTCAAAACAAGTCCATATAAATTTTAGAGTTCTTTAAAAATGGTAAATTTGTTTTAGCTTAGGCTGTCCAAAGTTCCCTTTTTTCAAGATTTTTTCAAAACATACAGCTTTTATATGTCCATAACTTTTGAAACGGTCATCTAATTTCTATAAACCAGTCAAGGGCAAAACATTCGTTTGCTAGTTATAGACAAAAAAATTTTGCCAGCCCACATACACGAAACACAACAACGCTCCAGATTTTTAAAAAATCTTACACTTGAGAAACGAGAAAACACTAAGAAATTTCTTAATTTTTCTGCCCTTCACTTAATGAGGCCCTATGCTCCACTGGGGTCAGGGATAACAGGGATAACTGCCCTTCACTGACCAAGACTCATATTTAGTAGTATTTCTGAAGTTTTATGTTCTTTCAATTAAACTAGTGTAATTTATCATAAATCAGATAACATGGGATGTCGATTATGTCTTTGACTCAAGGATATCTCAAAAATAAAATATTAATTTTTCTTATTACGCTCCCAAATATTAAAAATAGATTTGACGACAACCAAAAAAGTGAGACCGTTGAGGGCACATATGCACATGAAAAAAATTTAAAGAAGCCATCCCAGTTAGCATTTTTGGAAAATTTTTGAAGAATCGCAAAAAAGATCACAAGAGATATTTCCAAAAAGAATGGCTATTCGCATTTGATCCCAAATCTTTTACATTTATTTATTAATGTAACAGACCAATTTATTGATAAAAAGCCAAAAATTGTTTGCAGAGAAACCAAAATTCCTCGACGCTAATCAACCATCGAAACGCGTCGAGGAATTTTGGTTTCTCCGCAAACAATTTTTGGCTTTTTATCAATAAATTGGTCTGTTACATTAATAAATAAATGTAACAGATTTGGGATCAAATGCGAATAGCCATTATTTTTGGAAATATCTCTTGTGATCTTTTTTGCGATTCTTCAAAAAGAGTCTTTAATGACTCGTTCTCCTTATTAGAATATGACTGCACACATTTTGCTAGATTTGTTAAAAAAAAAGAACAAAGCGTTTTATTACTAAACACAGTAAAGTTGCGTTTATAATTACAGAAATTGATGTTGCCGTGGATCGAACTTGGGCTGCTTAATATGATATGTTATGCTTAGTAGTCGACGTGCGAACCAACTAAGCCTCATCACCCATAATGAGAAAAGTGACTCGTTTTTGTGGGATTTTTTTTATCACCTAAAAATAGTTATATTACGCACGTTTTACAAGAGTTTTTGTGCTATTTTTAGCTAGTCGCTTGCTAAGCGTCTATGAGTCTTTTTGTACACTTTTTTGATCGCCAACCTGATTGCACACATTCTGCTTTCAAATGATCGCTTTCACATTCTTCAAAAATTGTTTGTACTTTTGTAAACTAGTCGTTTTCTAAGCGTTTTAAAGAATTTTTTTGGAATCTTTTTTAGATCACCAAGCTGATTTATCAGTTTTTGATCATCTATACGAATCCCAAAAGACTCATTTTGCTGATATTATCGTCAACAATCATTAAATGCTAGCTGGGATGTGTGTTGTATGCAGATAAATTCGAATTTAACTAGCAAAGAGAAAAACCGCAATTTTTAGCAGATGTTAATTAATATTTTGGAGTTAGTTTTACGATTTTGAAGGTATATGGAAATATACATATAAGTATATGACCTAATGGAAGCGGGTACTCCTCAGGGTCCTGTTTGATACCATATTGGGCCATTTTTGAGTAACTACTTCTATAGATTTTTAGAAAAATTAAAATTTTCAAAATTATTTAAAACAAATTCTAAGATATTTCCGGAAAACCACTTATGCAGTGTTAATTAGGACCCTATGGAGTACCCGCTTTAAAAAGTAGTACAATTCCATTTTTGGGTACTTGTGAGTCCCAACTTCTTTTTAGGATTGTTTGATAAAATATAAATTTTAAACCTTATATTTATAAAATTGCAAGATTATTTTAGGAAATTGAGTTATAAGGTATCAAATTGATTCAAGATTTAACACCCAAATATAAGTATCACCAAAAGTATCAATTTTTAGCTTGAGCATTGTCTTACGGCTTCGTCAGCAACTTAGTTGTCTTCAATGTCGCAGTGACCGTCTTGTCTTGAATCTGGGTGATAAGTTTATCAGAGCTAAACTAAATGCATCTACGAAATTTCATCGAAATCAGAGATTGTGAGTTCCAAAAATCGTATTTATGGATTTGACTCTTAGATTAATGAAGAAAAATGGTTTTAGTTTAAAAGTTATAAATTTGTGAGTTTTATGAAGACGATTAATTGCCTGGAAAAACAGTACTTAAGTTGGATTGGCTTGTATTAGATCTGATTATTTCGAGTTCAAAGAATAATTTTGATTTTCGACGAAAAATATTTTTCATGATTTCGAAATATTAAAAACAAACTAAAAAATAAAATTTTTATAGTAAATAGAAGAAGTTTGGAGGCTGAAACATATTTAACGCTAGTAGCACTAAGTCCATAAAAAATTTAGTTAGCCCTAACCTGTTTGTGAAATTGACAGATATAGGGTGATTACTTTAAGAGATATAGCATTTTGATTAAAGCAAATTTTGGATGAAATCGCGAAACAATAGTCCCATATTATGAAAAAGGAGTTGCTTTTTTATTAAGAATCTTAAATTTCAACTGTTTTTCTAAATAGAAAACAATATCATAACAAAAACTAATGGCCATCAAAGTTCATGGCAAAATTTTTTATTATGTTGCCTAGTGTAAACTTGATTGTATTCCTTTTTTGAAACAACTTTTATTATTATTCCTCTCCCCTTTCTAATTACTTTTTCAACTTTATTCAATCAAATAATTAAAATTCAATTAAAAACTAATTTTCCCCTAAACATTTAAAATATTTCTTGCCAAAATTGTATTTCCTATAAACACACCCATTTACAATAAAATTGTTCTGTAAATAAAATTTAATTTGTTAAAAATTTGAAAAATAAAATGACAAAAATGTCCATTAAAATCAACTGTGGCTGGAATAATGAAATAAATTTCTGTGATTAGATAAAAACGAATTAAATGTCGTTAAAAATAAAATATTTCAAAAAATTTAATATATAACAAAACCGCAAACACATAAAGTTTTATTTGGGTAGAAATGTTAGGCAGTTGTTTACAAGAGTGATATCTTTGATTTGAGATTTAGAATAAGATAAAATAGAATCTGCCTGATGTTAGTGCGATCGAACGCCGACGGTGAGAATTAAGGGCATTAGGACATCTTACCAAAGCTTATTTAAAAGGAAGATCTTTGTAAAGTGTTTTTATCGTCCGGCTGAGGGAGCTTAGTCTCGTCCAGAGTTTACTTAGGGATCCACGAAACTGATGTAATGAGAACACAAGCCGTTTACCCTTTTCGGTTCACCTCATAACTCAGCTAGCCACTTGTTAATGAGTATTAGGCTATGTAGAACTTCTCTAACTAATGCATTTGCCGTTCGGAGCCGGAGTTAAAACGTAGGTCGCTTATCTGAGAGAAGTACACTCGTTCCACTTGAAATGTTGTGGGGGAATTATATATAGTCATGATTTGGTGTCTAAGATATCAATCGGGGATTTCGGATTATCTGTGATACTGCTTGGTTCGGTAATAGCAGTAACGCTCGGAATTAGTGATATCAATCGGATGACGGAGAATTGGTGATACTTGTCGGTTTTTGGGAATACTGCTCGGTTATAGATGACAACGAGTTTAAGGTTTTAATACAATACAGTACGATTTTATTTAAGACGAACTTACTATTCTATTACTACAATGTTACAACTTTAACTAAACGACCAAAGCCGTTTTAACAAAATAGTCAGCCGAAGCCGCTGTGACAAAACAGTCAGCCGAAACCTCTGTGACTGAAACAGACAGCCGAAGCCGGTGTGCCAAAACAGTCAGCAATGTGATTCGGGAATTATATTTAAGAATTTATGGCAAATTATGTCTCGTTTGAACCGGCGGGCGGCGCGCCGCACAATGATATTTCTTCATACATCTAACTGCAAAAAATAGAAGGACTGTTCCTACAACGATGAAATTTGGCGTACTTATTTAGTTTTATATAGATAGGAGAAATTCAAAAAAACTTTGAAGTCCGTATACTCCTTTGGGTAAGTCCTTTGGACCCCTATTTTTTCACTTATTTTTCCTTTCAATGTATAACCCACAATTTTCACCAGAATTTATTGAATATCGACACAACTCTATTATTTGACCTAAAAAAAAGCTCCACTAGTTTTGATTGAAATCCGCCAACTTCTTGGGTTGCCTACCTTGGACCGCCATCTTTTATTATCAATGTATAAACCGCAATTTTCAACAGAATTTGATAAAATTTGATACACTTTTATTTTTTGATCCGAAAATGAGCTCTAATAGCTTTGGTTGAAATCGGTCTAATCCTTGGGGTACCTCCCTTGGACCCCCATATTTCCACTTATTTTCCTTTTTAATTAATAACTCGCAATTTTCAATAGAATTTGATCAAATTTAGCACACTTTTAATTTTTAATCCAAAAAAGAACTGTACTAATTTTGGTTGAAATCCGTCAACTTCTCGGGGCACCTCTTATGGACCCCCATTTTTCACTTATTTTCCTTCTCAATGTATAAACTGCAATTTTCAACAGAATTTGATCAAATTTAGCACACTTTTATTTTTTGATCCAAAAAAGAACTGTACTAATTTTGGTTGAAAACCGTCAACTTCTTGGGGCACCTCATTTGGACCCCCATTTTTCACTTATTTTCCTTCACAATGTATAAACCGCAATTTTAAACAGAATTTGATAAAATTTAGCACACTTCTATTTTTTTGATGCAAAAAAGAGCCCTACTAATTTTAGTTGAAATCCGATGACACCTTGGGGTACCTCCCTTGGAACCCCATTTTTTCACTTTATTTCCTTCTCAATGTATAACCAGCAATTTTCAATAGAATTTGATAAAATTCGCTACACTTTTATTTTTTCATTCAAGAAAGAGGTTCAAATCCGTCGACTTCTTAGGGTAGCTGCCTTGGACCCCTATTTTTGTATGTATTTTTATTCTCATTAAATAAGGCTAACTTCTCAATAATATTTGGTAAAATTCGTCACATGCCTATTAGTTGATCTAAGAAAGAACTCTACTAATTTTTATTGACTCCTAGAGTTACTTCGTAAGATAATGTAATTTGAACTAATGTTAGGATTAATAACTGCAATTTGATTACAAATTTAAGCCTGAAGGTATGCAATGCTTTTTATTATAAGCAACATTCCTTATTTTTTTTACTAAATTTTGATTTTTTCAAAAGATTGACAAAAGTTTCCGAATTTTTGTAACTAATTCGAAAGAAAAGCTTTTTGCCTTTTATTTCATTATACTTTGAGCACGGAGGTAAACCGAGCTAACTGACTTTTTCTCCAATGAAAACAGCCAATGCTGAATTTTATAGAACAATTTTTATGCGCTTATATCTCCCAAACTACTTATGCAATAAACTTTGTTTTCTTTTTTACGAAGACAAAATCTCAGACTTAAATAAAACTGATATAAAATGTATAAAATGGCATTATTATTGTTTTATATATGTATGTGGCTTTTCCTCATGCACCTAGAATACTACAATGAATTTAAGGTAAGTATCAGGCTTTTCTATTCATTGCAAACATAAGCAAATTTGAAGTTACTCCTTTATATCCCTGCCTAGGTATTACTTAATTTGTCCAGCCACATACACACCCACTTAATGACTCTGTAGAATTTTTACAAATATTTTTTTTCTCTCTATTTCTTTTCATTCGAACAATAAAATCAAGTTTATTATTAAACACTTCCAAATGTGCTACCATTCAGAAACACAATAGGGAAATGGCTCGAGTAAAAAAAAAACTAGAACAAATAGTAAAATTCTCAAAGTTAAGCGGTAAAGAATGAAAATAATGCAAAGAATAGAAAAAATTCAAAAATGATTTTTTCCATTCTTTTCTACATAGAGACATTGTTTGTCAAAGTCAAAGGCAGGACACTGGACATTAAAAAACTGCCAACAAGGATGAAGGAAATGGAAACCATTTAAAGCTTAAATGAGTATAAAAAAAAGTAAAACTAAAGGAACTGGAAATAGAGAAGTAGCATGAGGGCAAAGGAAAAAAAATCAATGAATTGATGAAGTATGAATACAGACAAATTTATAGAGATTTTCAAAAGGAAGGTCCTCAACTCATACAAAGTCCTGTTTATAGAGATAGAGATGATGGTGATGGACAGAGTGCTACTGTAAATTGATAGAGGGTATCATTTAGTGCTGCCGAATACAAAAGTTTTGAGTATATATTTTTGTCTTTTACTAAGGTTTTTAAATAGATTTTTTCCTTAAATACAAAACGTGTTGGTGTTATAGATTTTATAACAAATTCCTATCAAAACACTTTTTCACAAAAAAAAAAGAAAAATACTCAAAATCGATTAAATTGCTATTTCAACTAAAAACTTTTAGTTGATACTTTGGTGAGAACAGAAAATACCATTCATGATTTGTTTCCAGGAATTTTTTTCTTTTTTTGGAAACTTTTATCCCCCAATTTTGTTGTTGTTATGGGATTCATAGAATAAAAATACCACTTAAATCCACCTTAATCGCTTAAAGTTTTTCTGTGAGTTTTTTTTTTTTGTTGGCTACCAAAATTTATTTAGCCATGACGAAAGTCATGTCTAACAGATTATTTAGTGTATCGAAAAAGTTTTTTGGGTTTTTTTTATAAAGAGCCATGAGTTGTTAAATTTTTTATCTATTTATTTCTATACGTATTATTTTGTCAATTTATTTTGATGAATCATGGTGGAATCGTAAGTGGCTGAAATCTGGTACATAAAGAATAAATCGAGGTTGTTTTGTTAAAATGTTCCAAAAGAACTTCTTTAAAAATTCCTTAATTTCCAATTATATGTCTTTAAATAAACCCAATTTCCGATCGTACCTCATTGTAGGGTCCTTTTTTCTAATCAGAGGTTGTATAAGTCATAATTTATATTCTTAGATCAATTATATGTTATTATTAATCTTAGTGAAGCGCTTTTGAAACTATTTGGACTAAAACTGGCACTATCAAATGGTTACCTTCTAGAACTAGGATTTGATAACAGGATATACTAAGTTAAAACTGCTCCATAAGTATCACAATTTAAAACGGGACACAATGATAATGATCATAAGCAGGCATAGGCAGCTTATACTACAAGTAGCCGAAAACTTTTTGCAATTTTAGTAAATATCACGATCATTACGCATACTCGTTAAAATGAGTATTAACAAGTAAGAAAGCGCTGTAGTCGGTCAAGCCCAACCATACGATACCCTTCACCACTAAGTTACAAGGTGTTATTTTTCCTATATAAAGACAAATATTTGGTAAATTTTGCCATCATACAACCATTTTCTCAAAACTAATATATCTAAGCTGTTTCCGTCGTTTGGACTTATATGAGAGCTAAGGTCAAATGTAGACCGATTATCTCAAAATTTGGCATATTACAGTTGTTACAAAAATTATGTGTGCAAAAAATAAACCTGAAATTCTCATTATCTTTAGATTTACGAGCGTTTTAGTGATTTTTGTCTCAATTACTGCGTTTTTAAAGAAGACTTTGTATGGGAGCTATGGTCAAATATGGACTGATTTCAACGAAATTTGGTACAGTGATTTTAGTTAAAATAAGCAGTTTTTGTTTTAAATTTCATGAAAAAATATTTATATTTGTGGCCAATATATCAATTTCGGGAATTAAGACCTATATGAGGTACCATAAATAATGGCCCGATTTGGCAAATTTCAATAAAAAAAATGATCAGTGCCAAATTTCATTAAATAATCTTTAGAATTGCGACCTGTAGTTCGATTACAAGGTTAACATGGGGGTCCAGCCAGACGGAAGGACGGACATCGCTAAATCGACTCAGAAAGAGATTCTAAGCCTATTGGTATACTAAAAGGTGGGTCTAAGACAAATATTTCTATGCGTTACATACATCAGCACAAACTTAGAATACCCTTTCCTCCTATGGTGGTGAAGGATATAAAAACATTCAGTTGGGATTCGAATGTTAGCAAAGTTAGTTGGTGCCGTTTTATTTAAGAAACTACAAAAACAAAGTGTAATCGAATTAAGAATATTTCTATAGAAATATCGACGAAAAAAAATTTCTATAGAAAAATTTTCGATAAAAAAATTTTATGTAGAAAAATTTTCGATAAAAAAAATTTTCGATAGAAAAATTTTCGATAAAAAATTTTTTTATAGAAAAATGTTCGATAAAAATATTTTTCAACAGAGAAATTTGCGATAAAAAAATTTTTCTATAGAAAAATTTTCGATAAAAAAATTTTTTTTATAGAAAAATTTTCGATAAAAAAATTTTTTATAGAAAAATTTTCGATAAAAAAATTTTTCTATAGAAAAATTTGTCTATAGAAAAATTTTCGATAAAAAAATTTTTCTATAAAAAAATTTTCGACAAAAAATTTTTCTATAGAAAAATTTTTGATATAGAAAAATTTTTGTATCGAAAAAAAATTTTCTATAGAAAAATTTTTGTGTCGAAAATTTTGCGATAAAAAAATTTTTCTATAGAAAAATTTGCGATAAAAAAAGTTTCTATAGAAAAATTTGCGATAAAAAAATTTTTATATAGAAAAATTTGCGATAAAAAAATTTTTATATAGAAAAATTTGCGATAAAAAATATTTGCGATAAAAAAAATTTGCGATAAAAAAAATTTTCTATAGAAAATTTTTCGATAAAAAAATTTTTCTATAGAAAAAATTTTCGATAAAAATATTTTTCTATAGAAAAATTTTCGGTAAAAATATTTTTCTATAGAAAATTTTTTCTATAGAAAAATTTTACTATAGAAGAATTTCCATAAAAATATTTTTCTATAAAAAAATTTTACAAATAAAAAATTTTTGATCACAAAATTATTCTATAGAAAAATTTTTTTATCGAAAATTTTTTCTATAAAAAAATTTTACTATAGAAAAATTTTCGATAAAAAAATTTTCTATAGAAAAATTTTCGATAAAAAAATTTTCTATAGAAAAATTTTCGATAAAAAATTTATCAATAGAAAAATTTTTGTTAAAAATATTTTTCAATAGAAAAATTTTCGATAAAAATATTTTTCTATAGAAAATTTTTTCTATAGAAAAATTTTGCTATAGAAGAATTTCCATAAAGATATTTTGCTATTTATAAAAAAATTTTACAAATTTTCTATAAAAGTATTTTTCTATAGAAAAATTTTAAATTTTAAATATTTTTCTATAGAAAAATTTCTTCAAAAAAAAGTTTTCTACAGACAAATTTTCGATAAAAAAATTTTTTATACAAAATTTTCGATAAAAATATTTTTCTTTAGAAAAAAGTTTTCTACAGAAAAATTTTCGATAAAAAAAATGTTTCTGTACAAAATTTTCGATAAAAATATTTTTCTATAGAAAAATTTTCGTTCAAAAAAAATTTTTGATAAAAATAGTTTTTTATACAAAAATTTTCTATAAAAATATTTTTCTATAGAAAACTTTTGATAAAAAAATTTTCTATAGAAAAATTTTTGGTAAAAAAATTTCTATAAAAAAATTTTTGGTAAAAATATTTTCTATAAATAAATTTTTGATCATAAAATTTTCCATACAAAAATTGTTTATAAAAAAATTTTCCATACAAAAATTGTTTATAAAAAAATTTTCTGCAGAGAAAATTTTTGATAAAGAAATTTTCTATAGAAAACTTTTAAATTTTTTGTATACAAAAATTTTAAATAAAAAAAATTTTGTAAAGAAATTTTTTTTTCTGCCTTATTCAATTTCCTTGTTAATTGTTAATCGATCGCGGCAACCAAAAAATAAATATCAGTATTTTGGAAGTGCAGCCATCGCACTATACAAGATCCTTGAAAAACTTATGCGAAAAATTACTGGCTTTAAAGGTAATATTGCATTTAACTACCGGTTGTAGCAGTAAATACTTCCTTTTACCCATTGAATATTAAAAAAACAATTTCAAAAATTAAAACCTTTTGTAAAAAACCTCTATACTTACGTTTGCATACTTTACGATGATTGAGCGGTTTCGTATTGTCTCTATAGAATCCTTCACGACAATAATGACAGTATCTTCCGGTTGTATCATGTTGACAATTATAGCAGACACCACCTGATACACGACCAGATAATTTATACAATTCCAAATTGAAGCGACAGCGACGGGCATGACCATTACATTGACACACTAGAAAGGAAGAAAATAAAAATGAGACAAAAGAAATTAATGATAGAGAAAAAATGAGAATATAGATTTTTTTAAAATTATCTTTCAATTTAAGATTTAAAATTCATTAAAGTTGCTCTGATAAAGAAATGTTGTTTAGAAAATGTTTATTTTTCAATATTGAGTTGAATAATTTTATTTTTTAAATATTTGCAAAATTTAAAATGATTTACTATATTTACTTATTTTCTACCCAATGTCTTCTTTTCTCTTAAATTTGTATTGTCTTTTCACTAAAACTTTTATTTCAACTTAAGAAAATTCCTTTTCAAACCACAATGAACATTAAAATGTTGTTACAAGATATTTTCAAAAAATGTTTCTTGTAAAATAAAAACTTCAATTGATTCATTAGTAAAGAATTTTTGGGCATCAAAAATTCCAAAGACTTAAAGAAAGAAAATACCTAAACTTAAATAAAATATAATTGATTTTTATCAGGCATTAGTGACTTGATTACACGCTTTTAAATATGAAAAAGGTCTAACTTGTCAGATTTTTTTAAACTATTCTAAGCATATGGGCAAATCCTGCGTTACGAAAGATACATTTGTACGGATTTTGTTGTAATTAAATAAGTCCCATCGTCGTTGTCGACAGAATATTAGCCCATCGATTGTGCTATTGAATGGCATTTGTTAATTTGCATACTTGTTTTGTGACGGACGCTACAAAAAATGGAAGTGAATTGTTTTTTAACAGGTGTTTCTGTAAATTTTATTAAATCGGTCATAGTAATAAAAAATTGTAAAGAAATTGAAGATAGAGGAAAATCTGAGAATTACAAAACAGCTTTTATGAAATATTTTCAAGTTTCCAGTTTCACCAAAAATCCATAAATGTACTGTTGTGGACGCTACGTGATACAGTTTTTACTTGAATGTTTTTTATTAGAAAAAAAATCATATTTGACATTTTTTAAGGATTCGTAAATCAGTGAAAATTATGGTTTTATTTGTTCCCGAATTTCATCTCCTTCCTTTTCATGTTCGCGGTTAAAATGCGATTTTTTGGGCACAATTTAATATTTTACAAAACTTCTAAATACATACATATATTTATTTTAAGTTTTACACTTTTCATATGTTATTTTTCGTCCCAAGAATGCTGCGGCTAGCTGTTAGAGTGTCCCAAAAATCAAAAAAAAATTTTTTTTTTCAAAATCATAAAATTTGCCCCACTGTGTGTTTTTCAACACTTAATATCTTAATCTGTGAATTAAGACAGTGTTATTGCTTTATGAATAGGACAGACATGTGTTCGTAAATTTTGTATTTAATAAATATCATTTTGGAAAAAATATATACTGTGACGGACGCTACATACTCTCCTTTACATATTATTTTGTAAAATACTATATAAACATCAATATGTTTTTAGCCTAATGTCAAGCATACTATAAGTTTTCTTTACGAACCAAGTTTAATTGAAGAAAAAAGAAAAATTGCACTAGTCAAATTAAAAAATCGGTTCACCCATTCTATTTTTATACAACTTTTTATAATAGTATTACGTTACAAGTGAACCTCCACGGTCCTTCAAATCCTTAAAATCGATTTTCTTAAAATTCTGACGTGCTACAGCAAAGCGCCGAGACACGTATTTCTTTATTTTAAGCCTATATTTCAAACAAATTTGATTTTGTCGTACTGTGTTATCACTACTCTTGAACACTTCGTAAAAGTAGAAAAATACATTTAATAAAATAAAGATTTCCTATAGGCAACAATATGCCTTAATAGCGTAAGTATTATAATGTAGGGTATTTTAGCATACATCAAAAACTTTTCTCACATAGAATTGTCTTAACAAATTGAGCAACAAACTTACAAAAATATTTGGAAACTGAAACAAAATACTTTAAAATTTACACAAATATTCGCACAAGTATACTTCGGATATTTAATGAATTCAATTAGAATTCTTTGGAAATAAATTGTTTAGTCTTTTTCACAATTTAACTTGAAATCTGAATGACAGGCTTAAAATGTTTCAAAGAAACTTCAACGAGCTCATTTGTATGCAACAAATTATTGGCAACACTTTCAGTTGCACTTTTGTACGAGTTGTTGCTTTGCCAATCATCCAAATAATTGCTCTTAAATAAGTCTCTATCTCTGTCTCGCTCTCTCTGAAGTGGTTTTTCAAAAGAATGTTTTATAATTTGGCAAAATTTGGAGTGAAATTCTATTTCTACTAAAGTGCCACAGAAAAAGAAAACCCAGTAAACATTTAATGTTATTTCTTTACAGATTTCAGAGAAAATGATAGCGACTGATCGATTTTAAAATTATATTCCTATGTCTTGGTCTTTCACACTCACATGTTTAACAAAGCTAAATAAATATTGATCTTATATACAAAAATGATTCTACAAATTGTTTTTCGAGTCTGACCATATAACCCCTATATTTCAAAATAACTCCAAAACACCGACAGATTCGTATTCATCAATTGAGAATTTGTTCGATATCAAACTGTTTAGATTCGAAGATTTATGTATCTTTTTTAAAGCTCGAGTGCTTTTATTTAAATTTACTCATTCAATGTTTGTGGGGTTATAAAATATGCCTACAATTCACCGCATGTGAAATTATTTAACAAATTTAGCAACAAACTGCCAATACATTTAGTACTTATTACACATTTTTCAAAACTAACTGAAAAATCAGCAGATATATGAGGGTAAAGCGATAGGTCAAGTTAAAGATAGAAACTAAAACATCTAACGATTTTTGAAAATTTTCAAACTGGATTTGGAATGGATAAGTTTTCGAATCTATTAATGTTCTCTTGTGTGAGTAAACATTGCCAGAAATGGTTGTTATTGTTTTGATTTCCTCAACGACCCTCGCATCTTGCATTTCCCTTAATAAACAGCTATAGGTGATAAATATAAACTTTGTTGGATAATCATGTTGATGCTTAAAATGAAAATGTAATTGTAAATCATTACAAATACATATTCAAATTTACTAACCCATACCCAATAGTTTCAAATTAGTGGGCTGACTCCAAGTTCAGCGAATAAAAAGTTGCAGCCAGCGATTAATATAAAGAACATTGCGATATGCTTTCTGGGTACTTACTTGCTTAAATGGCCTATAGTTACAACCAGCTTAGGTCAAAGGTCGATCATATTTTAGAATTTCTTGCGCCTCTATCTTGTGCTCATATTCTCCAATTTCGTAGGCCAGGTTTTAAAAGATTTTCTTCTACTTGGTCTTTCCTTTGATGTTTTGGGCGCCCTCTTCTACGAGTTCCCTAAGGGTCATTATTGAACACTTTTCTTGTCCTGAGTATTTTCATTCATTCGCATATTAAGTCCTAGCCAACGCTGCCGTTGTTGCTTCCTGGTGAAAATGCTTTTTTTGCGGAGTTTGATATCAGTTTCCCCTTCGAGAGCTGGTTTTAGACTAAAATACCCTACATTCCATTCTCCAACGATACGAAAAAGTTAAGCTATTTTTTTGTCTACATATTTAGATTAGTTCCGGCAACTGCAGAGATACTTAAGTATTTGTATAGCTTTTTGCAAATTTGTGAATAAATGGAAAAGGTGTTGATGGTTGGTTTTCAATTGACTTTAGTCATCACTACGACCATCACAATTACATTCGGATTTTTAAGAGGGTTAATAATAAAAATCTAAAGCCTTTAAAGGCTCCCGGTCTGGAAAACCTTAATAGACAGTCCCAATCGTAGTAGGGAAGATCTACAATAAAAGAGAAGATCTACTATAGTGCTACTACTATAGTAGAGATGATCAATTCTATCAGAGAACAACTGCTATAGTAAAGAAGATCTACAATAATTGCGAAGATCTACTATAGTAGAGAAGATCTCCTAAAGTAGATCTTCTATAGTAGAGAAGATCTACTATAGCAGAAAAGATCTGATATAGTAGAAAAGATCTGCTATAGTAGAGGACATCTACTATAGTAGAGAAGATCTGGTATAGTAGAGAAGATTTACTATAGAAGAAAAGATCTGATATAGTAGAAAAGATCTGCTGTAGTAGAGGACATCTACTATGGTAGAGAAGATCTGGTATAGTAGAGAAGATATACTAAAGTCGAAAAGATCTACTATAGTAGAGAATATCCACTAAAGTAGAGTAGATTTACTATAGTAGGGAAGATATACTAATTTAGAGAAGAAATACTATAGAAGAGAAGATTTTCTATAGAAAAGAAGATCTACTAAAGTAGAGTAGAGAAGAAGAAAAGAAGATCTAATAAAGTAGAGCAGATCTCTTAAAGTGGAGAAGACCTACTGAAGAAGAGAAGATTTACTATAGTAGAGAAGATCTGGTATAGTAGAGAAGATCTACTAAAGTAGAGAAGATCTACTTAGTTGAGAAGATCCACTAAAGTAGAGTAGATTTACTATAGTATGGAAGATCTACTAATTAAAAGAATATATACTATAGTACAGAAGATCTTCTGTAGAAAAGAAGATCTACTATATAGAGAAGATCTACTTTAGTAAAGAAGATCTACTAAAGTAGAAAAGATCTACTATAGCAGAGAAGAACTACTATAGAAAAGAAGATCTAATATAGTAGATCAGATCTCCTAAAGTAGAGAAGACCTACGAAAGTAGAGAAGATTTACTATAGTAAAGAAGATCTGCTATAGTAGAGAAGATCTACTATAGTATAGAAGATCTACTATAGAAAAGAAAATCTTCTATAATAGAGAAGATCTACTAAAGTAGAGAATATCTTCTATGGTAGAGAAGATCCACTATAGAAGAGAACACCCACTCTAGATCTAGAGAAGATCTACTATAGATCCAGAGAAGATCTACTATAGAAAATAAGATCTACTATAATAGAGAAGATCTACCAAAGTAGAGAAGTTCTCCTATGGTAAAGAAGGTCCGCTATAGAAAATAACATCTACTTTAGTTCTAGAGAAGACCATAGATCTACTAGAGTAGAGAAGATCTACTATAGTAGATCAGATCAACTATAGCAGAGAACATCTTCTATCGTAAAGAAACTCTACTATAGCAGAAAATATTTGATTTAGTTTAGTGGAGAGGATCTACTATAATGGATAAGAAATACTATAGTAGGGAATAAATTTTATAGCAGTGAAGGTCTACTAAATGTAGTAAACACCGTAGCTACAGAATATGAAATATAGTAGAGATGATCAGATCTACTATAGTCGAGAAAATCTATTACGGTAGTGAAGATCTTCAACAGTAGAGACGAACTACTTTTGTTAAGAAGATATATGTATATAGCAAAAAATTTTGCTTTCGGAATGAAACAAATCAGCGCCTAACAATAACTTTCTTCAATAGTAAGGCCTGATTACCCTATCCCCTGGGCATTGAAGCCCATGTGAGAATGTCCGTTTAATTTCGAAACTACATAAGTGTTTGTTTGGAATTTTAAACCATTTACGAGGCATAGAAAATTATTCACATTGAAATGAATGAATAGGTATTATTATTGCTTGCATTGAACCTTGTAATTAAATTTAAAACCACAATTTTATTGTCAACCTTTGGTCTATGCATGTGAATGCAATTGTATTTGTGCATGGGTATGAATGTGTGTGTCTGTGTGGTAGGATATGGTATTTTTGGTTTTATACCAAAATATATATGAAAATATTTTTGCCATTATTTTCCACAATAATAACGGTAATCGACAAACTTGTTCAGTTCGTTAGAGTATATTTAAAATTAAACTCAATGATTGTAGGTATTTGCAAATTAAATTGAAAAAAGGTGTGAATACGAAAGTATGTAGTTTTAAAGGAAAGAATGTGAATGGCTTTAATTTTAAAATATTTAAAACTTATATTTAAATGTCTAATAATTTCAAGGATTTAACATATATATTTTTTTTTTCATTATGAAATTATATTAAAAGATATACCACAGAGAACAGATCTATTATAGTTAAGTTAATCCTCTATACTAGAAAAGATTTTATGCTATATTAGAGAAGATCTGCTGTAAAACCTATTGATAGAGCAAATCTTCTGAAGAAGAGAAGATCTACTATAGTAGAAGGGATATTCTTTAGTAGAAAATATCTACTTTAGTAGAGAAGCTATGCTAGAGAGTAGAAGATTTACTATAAAAGACAAGATCAGTAATAATAGATGAGATCTACTATTGTAAGGAAGAAGTAGAGGAGATCTACTACAGTAAGAAAGATCTACTGTAGTAAAGAAGATCAACTGTAGAAGAGAAGATCTACTATAATAGGAGAGATCTACTGTAGTAGAGGAGATCTACTTTAGTAGAGAAGATGTACTATAGCACAGACGATCTACTTAAGTAGAAGGGACCTTTTATAGCAGAGAATATTTACCATAGTGGAGAAGATATAATATAGTAAAGAATATCTACTCTAGTAGAGCAGATCTACACTAGTAAAAAAGATCTTCTATAGTAGGGGCGATTCACTGTAGTAGAGGAGATCTACTATGCAAGGCCAGATTAACTATAGTAGATATAATCTACATTAGAAGAGAAAATCTGCTTTAGTTGAGAAGATCTAATGTAGTAGAGGAGATCTCCTCTACTAGAGCAGATCTTCTATAAGTAGTAGATATGATCTACTATAGTAGAAAAGATCAGCAATAGTAGAGAGGATATACTTTAGTAGAGTAGATCTACTGTAGAAGAGTAGATCTACTATAGAAGTGATGATATACTTTAGTACAGAAGATCTACTATAGTAGAAAAGATCTACTATAGTAAATAATATCTACTATAGTAGAGAAAATCTACTATAGTTGGGGAGATCTACTTTAGTAGAGGAGATCTACTATAGTCGAGGAGATCTACTTTGTAGAGGAGATCTACAATAGTAGGTGTGATCTACTACAGTCGAGGAGATGAGCTATAGTAGCGAAGATCTACTATAGTAGAGAAGATCTACTGTAGTAGAGAAGATCTACTTTAGTAGAGAAGATCTACTATGGTAGAGAAGAACTACTATAGTAGAGGAGATCTACTATATAGCAAAGAAGATCTACTATAGTAGAGGAGATCTACTATAGTAGAGGAGATCTACTTTGTAGAGGAGATCTACTTTGTAGAGGAGATCTACTATAGTAAGAGTAATCTACAATAGCAGGGGTGATCTACTGTAGTCGAGGAGATGAGCTATAGGAGAGAAGATCTACTTTAGTAGAGAAGATCTACTATAGTAGAGAAGATCTCCTGTAGTAGAAAAAATCTACTATAGTAAAGAAGTTCTACTATAGTAGAGAAGATCTACTGTAGTAAAGAAGATCTACTGCAGAAGAGGAGATCTACTATAGTAGAGGAGATCTACTGTAGTAGAGGAGATCTACAATAGTAAAGAAGATCTGCTATATTAGAGAAGATCAACTTTAGTAGAGAAGATCCGCTATAGCAGAGAAGATCTACTATAGTAGAGAAGATCTACTATAGTAGAGAAGATCTACTTTAGTAGAGAAGATCTACTATAGTAGAGAAGAACTAGTATAGTATAGAAGATCTACTATAGTAGAGAAGATCTACTGTATTAAAGAAGAACTACTGCAGAGGAGGAGATCTACTATAGTAGAGAAGATCTACTATAGTTAGGAAGAAATACTATAGCAGAGAAGATCTACTATAGTAAAGAAGATCTACTATGGTAGAGAAGATCTACTATAGTAGAGGAAATCTACTGCAGTAGAGATCTACTTTAGTAGAGGAGATCTACTAAAAAAAAAATTTTCCGATAAATTTAATTTGTTTCTTCACTTGTACAAAATAGTTAATATATTTTAAATTTCTAAAGCTATTTTTGTTCTATAAATTTTTGTCATTAACTTCTTTCAATGTAACTTCCCTATCTGTCTGTCTGGCTTAACACTTTAGGGAATTAATGTTCACTTTATTATAAATATTAAAGCATTGCTTTAAATTCTGTTCTATAAGGCTGAGAAAGGACTATTAATAGCATTTCTGACGGAACCAGAAGGCGTTACACTTTATGACTTCAGTCAGTATTATTTTTCTGCAATACCGGGTTATTGTTGTCCCATCATTTATTGTTTTCTTGTTAAAAAGACTTAAAGTCATTGTCATCATTATGATTTCCTGTATTTTGCCGCAGCTACGTCTTTGACAATGTCCTGCGTAAACGCGTTGGTGTCTTGGGAGTGGGTGTTCTTTTAGTTTTTAGTTGGGGTTTTTGTTTGCTAAGAATTCAGGGAAAAGTGTAGGTTTCGTTATAGTTTCTGGTTTGTTTGCCAAGTCTGAGCAATCATAATCATTAATTTTATATTTCCCCAAACGAAATTTGTTTTTGCTTTTATTATTACCATCATTATTTTATTTGTAATTGATATTGTGTTTTATCATAATTATTTTTACTATTATGGCTTTAGCCAGGTACTTTTGTATTGTTAATTATATAGATTTTAACTTTTAGTCGTATCAAATTGTTTGCCACTATTTGTTTTATTGATTGTGTCCGGACAAGTGGGTGTATGTATGTTTTAAATAACCTGCAGTTCAAGTGGTGGCATTTCTAAGGAAGAAAGTAGTTAATCTCCTGGATCTTATTAGTACACAAACATTGTTACTTTAGTAATCAACACAGAGTCAATTTTCTTCAGCTCTAACTTTTTTTTGGGACCTTTAAGATCGAAAGAACTTGTAAAGGCTTTGAAACTAATGGGTAAGTATTTTACTATTTAATTTATGTGTGTATTTGTTTATGAATTATTCATTAGTGTCTGCTTTAAGTTTGTAAATGAATGAGCATTATTTTTTTGTTATTAATGAAATACATAAAATCAACAATTAGCATTTCATGCACATTTTTGTCATTACATTAATTGCCTTATGAATATGCATTTAACAGTGTAAAATTTAAGGAACATGAGGAACATGCAATCATATATAATGAAATGATGGGAAGAAATATATTCAGTTTCTAAAATATCTTACCAGGGGCCAAATTACGGCATTCGATATCGATCGAAATCTTAGATATTTTCAAAACATTTGAATAGCATACTTTAAGGATAATCAAAATTATTTAAAAGATGCACAGTTTACTATATTTTTTTGAAGTTATTTGCCAAAAGATGAACAATAGCAAAAGAGTTTTAATTGAATAATATATATTTTTACAAACTAATCAAAATGGATACTAAATTTCAGTAAACTTTTTGCATCGAAGTAACTTTGAACATCCCTAAAGTATACTTCACAATATTCGCTTAAAAGTCTGAGTTTTCGATCGATATAGAATGCGGTAATTTGGCCCCAGTACTTGTCTTTGGTATTATATGATCTATAAAAAATCAAATTTCCATGCTTATATAGTGCTATAAAAAATGAGTTACTTCATTGTCATTGTTTATAGCCAAATATAGACAAATGACTTCTCATTGCATTACAAAGTAAGCATAACAGATACTTGCATTATTTTTATTAAATTGTATACCAAGTTAAATTTAATCTAAAAATAATTGCTCTAAAAACTTTAATCGATTTATGAAAATTTTAAATCATAAATATTTTGAATACAACTTCTATGAGGTATTGCCAAGCAAATGTGTCACCATCATCATGTCATCAGCAAATTTTTATTCGAAAAACAATTTGTCAATTGGTTATAAGTTTTTTCCCAATTTTAACTTTGCCATCAGCAATTTGAAAGGGAGAAAAACTTTTTTGGAAATTATATCTAATGGAGGTAAAATACTTTTTTCTTAATATACTTTCGATAAATATAAAGACAATTTGTCATTTTGCTTAAGAAAATAACATCAATCATGAAAAAGTCAGTTTTTTTGAGAGAAACTTAAAAATAGTTTTGATAAATTGAAAATAAGCTTTAATAACTTTTTGATAAAAAAAGTAAAATTTAAATCAAGTAATAAATAATTACTTGTAAAGAATGAAACGAATTTTTGATAAAAAAAAAAAAATTCCATAGAATAATAATATTCTATAGAAAATTTTTCAAAAAAAAAAATTATAGAAAAATTTTCGAAAGAGAATTTTTCTATAAAAAAAAGTTCTACAAAAATACTTCGATATAATAATTTTCTATAGATATGAATTTGATATAAAAAATTCTTCGAAATACACTTTTTAGAAAACTTTTAGATTAAAATATTTCTCTATAGAAAAAATATTCGATAAAAAAATTTTTCGATAAAAAATTTTTTTTATAGAAAATTTTACTAAAGAAAATTATTTTTTTTTTTTAATATTTTTTAGAATGTTTTTGATAAAAAAATCTTAGTTTGGAAAAAAAATTTGTAGTATTTTTTTTTGATAATTTTGTCAAAATGTTTTCATAAAAAATTTGTATATCGAAAAATTTGCGATAAAAAATATTTCAATAGAAAACTTTGCAATAAAAAATATTTCAATACAAAATTTTGCGATAAAATTTTTTTTTTTAAAAGAAAATTTGTTGATTAAAAAAAAATTCTATAGAAAATTTTGGAAAAACAAAAACTAAGAGAAAATTTTCGATAAAAAAAAGATTTTTTCGAAAAAAAAATGTTTCTGTAGGAAAAACAAAAAAATTTTCCGTAGAAAAAAATCTGTATAAAATTATTCGTTAAAAAAAATTTTGGAAAAAAATATTTTCTTTTAAAATTTTTAGAGGAAAAGAATTCTATAAAAAATTTTTGATATGAAAACTTTTTCTCTAGAAAATTTTTAGATAAATCAAAAAATTTTTTTGATACCAAATATTTTCTATAGAAAGTTTTTGATATAAACATTTTTCTATAGAAAAATTTTAATATGAAAATTTTTCTATACAAAATTTTTGATATAAAAAATTTTCTATAAAAAATTTTTTATTACTTTTAATATGTTTTAATAGAAGTTTTTGATACAGAAAATTTTTTATAGAAAATTTTTGATACAAAAAATTTTGAAATACGAAATTTTACATATAAAAAATTTTTTAATAGAAAATTTTTGATGTAAAATATTTTTCTATAGAAAATTTTTTATATAAAAAATTTTTCTATAGAAAATTTTTTATATAAAAAATTTTTCTATAGAAAATTTTTTATATAAAAAATTTTTCTATAGAAAATATATAAAAAATTTTCTATAGAAAAATTTTTTATATCAAAAATTTTCTATAGAAAATTTTTTATATAAAAAATTTTCTATAGAAAAATTTTTTATATAAAAAATTTTTCTATAGAAAATTTTTTATATAAAAAATTTTTCTATAGAAAATTTTTTATATAAAAAATTTTTCTATAGAAAATTTTTCATATAAAAAATTTTTCTACAGAAAATTTTTTATATAAAAAATTTTACTATAGAAAATTTTTTATATAAAAAATTTTTCTATAGAAAATTTTTTATATAAAAAATTTTTCTATAGAAAATTTTTATATAAAAAATTTTTCTATAGAAAATTTTTTATATAAAAAATTTTTCTATAGAAAATTTTTTATATAAAAAATTTTTCTATAGAAAATTTTTTATATAAAAAATTTTTCTATAGAAAATTTTTGATATAAAAAATTTTTCTATAGAAAATTTTTGATATAAAAAATTTTTCTATAGAAAATTTTTGATATAAAACCTATTCCTATATAAAATTTTTGATATCAAAAATTTTTCTATAGAAAATTTTTGATATGTATATATTTTTCTATAATAAATTGTTTAACATCAAAAATTTTTTATTACAAAATTTTTTATGTCCAAAATTTTCTATTACAAATTTTTTATATCTAAAATTTTCTATTACAAATTTTTAAAATCAAAAATTTTCTATAGAAAAATTTTTCATAGAAAATTTTTGATGTAAAAAATTTTGTAATAGAAAATTTTAGATATAAAAATTTTATAATAGAAAATTTTAGATATAAAAAATCTTGTAATTAGAAATTTTTGATGTAAAACAATTTTTTTATAGAAAAATTGTTTATATCAAAAAATTTCTATAAAAAATTTTTTAAAGAAATTTTTTTTATACAAAAATTTGTATATTAAAAATTTCTATAGAAATTTTTTTTATATCAAAAATTTTCTAAAGAAAAATGTTTATTTCAAAAAATTTTTATAGACAAATTTTTATTTCAAAAATTTTCTATAGAAAATTTTTGATATAAAAAATTTGTCCATAGAAAATTATTGATATAAAAAATTTTTCTATAAAAAATATGTCTAAAGAAAATAAAATGTCTTAATATTTCAAATCAATTGTTTATTAGCTTATGGTTTAATTTAAGCCCCTTACTCCAAATTAGTCTATCTTTTTTAATTTATTTAACATAATTACTTAAAATTTATGAATTCTAATTAATTTCTTCCTTTTCCCCTTTCCTTCTTATTTCCCCCTTTTTGCAAAAAGCAATTCAATCTAATTTGTAAACATTTCCCTTTGTCAGAATATTGATGACTTTTCAGCACATTTATGAATTTTAAATGAATCTTTGCTATTGTATTTATGTGGTTCTAACACGAACATGGGCTACAATAAATCGGGGTGTTGATGAGCCGTCATTGACTGTTTGTTGTGAGTAATATTGATGAGTTTTGGGCTGATGTTCGAAAGCAAATCTTCTTTGATACTCTTATTTTAAATCTGTTAAATACTTTCTATTGTGGATTATGTGTATCGGATTGAGTATTTCTTTTCAATTTAAATGATTAAATATGCATTAGCGCCAGAAAACAATTGGCCCTGGCAAAGACCCATCGACAAATGTTTGGCTACAATTGGTCAAATTGGTGGGAAGGGGATTATTAATATTCATAAGAGTTTTAAGTGGATTAAAACTATAACAATAGATATAGTAATATAATGTTATTCTTAGGTAGGGTGGAGAATTTTTTCTGGAAAGGAAAGATGGATTTATGACCATAGAGACCTAATGGAAAACTAGAGTGTGAGTGTTGCTATCCTCTTACATATGTATATGTGTATAACTGAAGATAATCACTTAATTTCAAAATATCAAATACATTTAATCACTTATCTAAACATTCTAAAAAAATGTAAAACTTTTGGGTTTTCAAATTTTTTTTAATTTAAATTTTTTTAAGCTTTTCGTTGAAACTCCCCCCATAATCATCTACTGAATGTATATAATTGAATAAAATCAGGGGGCAAAATGGAATACTCAGAATTTTGAGCAAATATTGTGTAACATACCTTAGGGTTTTTTAAAATAATTTATTTAGCAAAAATTTAAATAAAATTTTATATCTTAACATATCCGTTGGTTTGTCAAAACATTGATTTTAAATGAAATTATTTTACTATCAGCGAACTTTTGACAAATAAGTTACGATGTTGTAAACCTTATAGGTTTTATATTATTTAGGTTATCCTAAAAGTATGCTACACAAGTGTTTCTTAAATATCTTATATTTCGATCGATATTAAATGCGACGATTTGGCAACTGAAGTATTTTTTTGTCGCAACATTACCCTTTTGCAATTTTTTCGCAAGAAGGCGCCATATTCCACTCAATCGCCCAAACAATTCAGGAATTAGATGAGAAATTTTCCAATTGCATAATTTTGCGATATCAGTTGGCCGTCTTTTTCTTATGATTTAACTTCGCTGGATCATTTTCTTTAGGGTTTATTAAAAGATCGGGTTAATGTGAACAAATCACAAACAATCAGGAGTAGGCAGCCCAGAAGTCGAAGGATTTTTTTAGTTTTCTTAAATACCACGATCATTAACAAAACTGGTGAAAAAGAGTATTAAAATCATTCAGTTGAAATTTGGATGTAAGCAGAGTTGGTTTATGCCGCATTATTAAAGAAAACCAAATAGGCAAGAAACAAATCAAAATCCGAATTGGAGCAACAAAATACATGGTTCGACAGCACAAAGAAATATAATCTCGAAAATTGTTGCCACGGCACTATAATTTTTTAAACCTAGGGAATATTTTTCAAAACAAAAATAAATTCTAATATTAAACAATTTTAGAATCTTATATTTTTTTTAAATATTCTCGATCCAAAAATTTTTTTATAGAAAAATTTTTAATAAAAATATTTTTCTTTGGAAAATTGTTCGATAAAAATTACATTTATAACAAAAAATTTTCAAATCTTCTGCAGAAAAATTTTTGATAAGAAATATTTGATAAAAAATTTTCTGTAGAAAATTTTTTGATTAAAAAATTTTCAATAAAAAAAAATTTTATTAAAAAAAATTTCTTTCGAAAAATTTTTATTAAAAAAATTTTCCTTCGAAAAATTTTTGATAAAAAAATTTTCTATAGAAAAATTTTTGATTAAAACCATATAGAAAAATTTTTGATAAAAAATTTATTATAGAAAACTTTTTGATAAAAAATTTTCTATAGAAAATTTTTAATCAAAAATTTTTCTAGATACAATTTTTTATCAAAAATTTTTTATCAAAAATTTTTCTATATAAAATTTTTTATCAAAAATTTTTCTGTAGAAAATGTTTTATCAAAAATTTTTCTATAGAAAATTTGTTATCAAAAATTTTTCTATAGAACATTTTTTATCAAAAATTTTTCTATAGAAAATTTGTTATCAAAAATTTTTCTATAGAAAATTTTTTTTATCTAAAATTTTTCGAAAGAAAATTTTTTTAATAAAATTTTTTTTATAAAAAATTTTTTCATCAAAATTTTTTCTATAGAAAATTTTTCTATCAAAAAATTTTCTATAGAATTTTTTATCAAAAAAGTTTCTATAGAAAATATGTTATTAAAATATAGAATAGAAAATTTTTTTATTAAAAAATTTTCAATAGAAAATTGTTTGTCAAAAATTTTTCTATAGTAAGTTTTTTATCAAAAATTTATCTAGAAAAATTTTTTTTATCAAAAATTTTTCGAAAGAAAATTTTTTTTGATTAAAAAATTTTTAATAAATTTTCTATAGAAAAATTTTTGATAAAAAATTTTTATAGCAAAATTTTTGACAAACAATTTTCTATAGAAAATTTTTTAATAAAATATTTTCTTAGAAAATTTTTGATTAAATTTTTTTTTTTGGATAGAAAAATTTTCTATAGAAAATCTTTTGATGAAAAAATTTTCAAAGAAAATATTTTTGATGAAAAAATTTTCTATAAAAAAAATTTTAATGAAAAAATTTTCTATAAAAAAATTTATTTAAAAAACTTTCTTTCGAATTTTCTATAGAAAATTTTTTGAAAAAAAATATAGAAACATTTTTGATAAAAATATTTTCTTAGAAAAATTTTTTATAAAAAATTTTCTATAGCAAAATTTTTCACAAAAAAAAAAAAATTCTATAGAAATATTTTTGATAAAATTATTTAAAAAAAGTGAAGTAGAAAACGTTTTCTTTTTAAAACATTAGAACTACACATTAAAAAAATACATAATTAAGCTAAAAGTATAAAAAACGGCAACTCTGCCTACTAGTTTTTGTTCTGTTCCCTCTTTGCCGACCCGTGCAAACAATTGACGATTTACAATTTGAAATTCGCTACTGCTTTGACGATATTAGAGAAGAGAAACAATTTGCCCTTTATGTCAAAATCAGTCACTCTGTGCTTTTTGTACACTTTTGGTAAAAATTAAATACTTATTATTGCATTTTTTCTTAAATGCGCCGCTTAAACCCAATAAGTGTCCCTGACTTTTGTGTAAAATAGACACTCTGTGCTTAAACATTTATAATCGTTGTTCTAGAATATTGCTAATGAAATAATTCTTGTAGTTTAGTCCACTAAAATAAATTTTCCAAATAAGTCGATTTGTCAATCAATATCTTAAATATTTGTTGAGTCCACTTTTTGTACACAAAGTAATCAAAATAGTAAATATATGTCTATTTTATATACCATAAAGGCATATGAAGTAGTTAAACTGCTATGATCATTAAATTTTTTCCCAATTTGTATCTCATTGTGCCTGGCATTTTTCTACAGTACATTTAAACATTTTAAATTGTTGAATCAACAAAAAGCTTTTATATTGCAATTAAAGCTTATAAAAAAGTTACTGGCATTATTAAAAATCCTTCTACTACAAACACTTCAAAAGACTTTTAACTTTATAAGAAACTTGACAAATAGTAAAAAAAACAAACTATAAAATAAAATTAAAAAGATAAAAATGAAGAAAAATTAATAAATAATATGACAACAATGTGGGCAATGAATTGATGGAAAAATAAAACACTCCAGCAGTTATTGCTTAAGATAAATATTGATACGCCAAGAATATTGACAACATTGAGGTATCATGCAACAATTTCGAAAGATACACCCAAACCATATCCATCCAATGATAAATAACAATATTTACAATACGTCGATACAATAGGGGAAACAAGAAAAAGTAAAAATAATGTTGCTAAATAATGATGCTGAGAATGAGGATGAAGTGTGTCATAGTATCTGGGAACAAGTATTTATTATCTCAAAAAAATATTATTGTACATTATTATTTGTTATATATTGAGTGGGTGAGGGATGTATTTATTTTTACTTTAGGAGAAGTTTGCTTGGTATTGTTGGTGAGAAAAGTATCATTGCAAGCATTTTCCTTTTTTCATAATCATAATGACAACAACAGACGAAGCAGCAACATCAACAATGGCAGCATCAATAATGACAACAATAACATCTTTGATATAGAGATAAGTGAAGATGCAACAAAGAATTAATACAATTGCAAACGTTTGAACACGCAACCATGACACTAGAATTAAGTATCAGATTCAAGAAGTTCGAAAAAAGGGGCGAAAAAATATTTATTTGTTATGACTTGATTTCTTATAATTGTGCTTATATCCGTCTTTCCTTCCTTTCGTCTGTTAAGTCATTTTTCATTTTAAATGGAAGAGAACTTGAATGACAGCAGAAATAAATACATTTTATATTAATTCAATTGAAAGGGTATAAAATAGGTTTATTACTTTATAATACAAATCTGTTGCAGTTGACTAGATTAAGCTTCTATTTAACTTAGACTTAGCATTTACAAATCCAATCATGCACCTAATTTATAAAGAAGTTTCTTTAACACTTATTAGACAGAAATTTGGTGGGTTAAAAGACTTTAAGCTTTTGAGACCGGTTTAAGCAAAAGCCGTCGATAATTTCCTTTGCAGATTTAAATTTATCTAAATACAATATTTCTTATCCCTGCACCGTACAATGGGGAAAAAGCCAAAAGACAGAAACGAGTACGAAAGCTTGGTAAGAAAATATATTTCGCTCAAAAGTTTTTCTATATAAAACTTACTAAAACATGTATATGTATATAATAGAAAACTCTTTCAGCAAAAGCTTTTCTATTAAAACCTTTACAGATACAAGCTTTTCTATAAAAAGATTTTCTATGAAAACCATTTTCCGGCAAAAACTTTTCTATGAAAACCTTTTTGTTGAAAAAGATTTTCTATAAAAACATTAATCTTGAAAAAGCTTCTCTATAAAAACCTTTTTCTTCAAAAAGCATTTCTATAAAAACATTTTTCTTGAAAAAGCATTTCTATAAAAACTTTTTTCTTTAAACAGCTATTCTATAAAAACCTTTTTCATGCAAAAGCTTTTATATAAAAAGCGTTTTTTATGCAAAAACTTTTCTATAAAAACTTTTTTCATGCAAAACTTTTTCTATAAAAAACTTTTCTATAAAAACTTTTTTCATGCAAAAGCTTTTCTATAAAAACCTTTTTCATGCAAAAGCTTTTCTATAAAAACCTTTTTCATGCAAAAGCTTTTCTATAAAAACCTTTTTCATGCAAAAGCTTTTCTATAAAAACCTTTTTCATGCAAAAGCTTTTCTATAAAAACCTTTTTCATGCAAAAGCTTTTCTATAAAAACCTTTTTCATGCAAAACCTTTTCTATAAAAACCTTTTTCATGCAAAAGCTCTTCTATAAAAACCCTTTTCCTGCAAAAGCTTTTCTATAAAAACCTTTTTCATGCAAAAGCTTTTCTGTAAAAACCCTTTTCATGCAAAAGCTTTTCTATAAAAACCTTTTTCATGCAAAAGCTTTTCTATAAAAACTTTTTTCATGCAAAAGCTTTTCTATAAAAACTCTTTCATGCAAAAGCTTTTCTATAAAATACTTTTTCATGCTAAAGTTTTTCTATAAAAACCTTTTTCATGCAAAAGCTTTTCTATAAAAACCTTTTTCATGCAAAAGCTTTTCTATGAAAACCTTTTTTTATGCAAAAGCTTTTCTATGAAAACCTTTTTCATGCAAAAGCTTTTCTATAAAAATCTTTTTCATGCAAAAGCTATAAAATTCTTTTTTAAAGGTTTTCTATAAAAACCTTTTTTAAAAATCAGACTTCATAGTGTCAACCGCCGGGATATTCTGAAGATTCCCGAAAAATTTCATCAAAATTGGCAAAACCGTTTCGGAATCCGTACGTTACATACATGCCGTTTTCAAAATATAGATTTCAGAATTTTTCATCTATAAAAAGCTTGCGTTGAAAAGTTCTTTTATAAAATCTTTAAAACAAATAATCCACTACAAAAAAGTTTGAGAAAGTTCTTCATTTTCTTCATATTAAAGCTTTTAGAGCGGGTTATCTATGAAAACTCGTTTGTGGAAACGCTCAGCTTTATAAAGCTTCACATATGAAAAGTTCTCCCAATAAAAATCGTATGTATGTATATACAAATCAAAAACACAATATTTTTCAAAAAGCTTTAAATAAAAAAGTTTCTCTCTAAAAAAATTTTCGAAAAAAGTACTTGAGCTGAAAAACTTTTGTTAAAATGTTTTTTACATAAAAGTTCCTATATAAAAATCTTATTTTTGCAAAACTTAACTGAAAAAAATTTAAAGAAGAATATTTTTTGGAAGGCTTTTTGAAGAAAAGAAGATCTAATGAAGAAGTTTTTAACAGAAAAGAAAAGTTATTAGAGAGGTTGACCGTTTGTAAGTTCAAAGATTAACATATGAAAAAGCTTTCTACAACAGAAATTCTCTATAGAGCTTTTAATAGAAGATTTCCTCACTTAACCGCTTTTTATAGAAAAGCTTTTTATATTTATACTGAAAATACTTTTAAATATTAATCTAGTCTTTGAAAATATTTGCTAATATTTTTCTTGAACAATCGACCCCATAGTGCAATCTTAACTAGTTCCCTTACAACAATCGTCATTCCTACTATTCCAAGATACCGTATAAAAATTGCCATGACAATTAATCTATTTTGATCAGTCGTCGCTCAGTGGTCAAGGCGTACCATTTACATCTAACAATGACAGCATCAATAACAAATAAATTCTGCTAAGAAAAATAAAACAGACAAATAAATAAATATTGAAGAAGAAAGAGGTGTTTTTCCACTCCCAGACACAGTCAGACGCAATCATGTCAATGAATTTAAGATGGCAAAAGTATCGCTTTCAAGACTTTCGAGTACTTGTTTAAGTACTTGAGGAGTCCTCCTCGTATGAGTGAAAGAGCAAATAAATAAATAAATATTTCTGAAGATAAATTCAACACTTGTTATAACTTTATTAGCATCATCATTTCGCAATGGGTGGGTGGCGAAGGAAATCAAGGTGTGGGTAGTATGAAGGTTTTATTTTTTTTTTTGCAGAAATCATAATATTGGCAATTTCTTGGGCTTTTCTTTTTTTTTCTTTAGGAATTATTTTCTCCTTTTTGTATTGCTTAGCAACTCTGCCCCACAAAAAGTCTTTAAGTATGGCAATAAATAATGTTTTAAGCGGATTAGAAGCATTTATGATTACATTCCAGATACTCTTGTTACAAAAAAAAAAAACGATTTTAATGGACTTTTGAAGCGGAAAAGAGGAGAAGCAGTAAAAAAAGTGTAAAGATAGCAAAAATTTATTTTAGTGTTTTTTTTTTTGGAGAAAAAATCCATAATTTTATATCCCCTTATTTGGTTTATTAGTCATTTTTTTTGCTGGCCATGAAAAAGGCGAAATTTTTTTCGGCCAAATAAATCGTGTCATTTGGGCTTAATGATCATTTTTATATGTGCTGGCCTTTTACTAACCTAATTTTTTGTAATGTTGCCAATTAGTGAGAAAATACTTTAGTTATGTTAAGCTCATAAATCTTAGAATACTGGGAATTATATTCAATTAAATACTTAATAAAAGTTGTTATCTTTTAATGTTTGTTTTTTGGTGGCAATAAAAAAAGTTATATACTTTTATTATTGCATCTTAGAAGTGATGACGTAATTTGTCAATTATTTTAGGTATTTGGATGTATTTATAATAAATAGAAAATTTATTAATTAACACTACTCAACATCTAAATAACACAATTACAATCAAGTTAATCTATGTAATTTTATGTGTTATGCTCCCCTTCTTACTTTTTTTTTCTAAAATTTTAGATTTTTGACGAGATACTCTTAACTAGTTTAGTATATTTTGAAAACGACTTGTCAGAATTTATTCCAAATACTACAATAAATTAAGAACAAAACAAGTAAGAAAGTGCTATAGTCGGTCAAGCCCGACCATACGATACCCTTCACCACTAAGGTCAAAGGTGTTATTTTTCCTGTATAAAAACAAATATTTTTAAATTTTGACACTATACAAACATTTTCTCAAAACTTATATATTTAAGCTGCTTCCGACATTTGGACTCATATGAGAGCTAGGGTCAAATGTGGATCGAAATTTGGCAAAATGATTACAGTTGTTACAAGAATTATGTATGCCAAAAATAAACTTAAAATTCCCATTATCTTCAGATTTACGAGCGTTTTAGTGATTTTTGTGTCATTTAGTTTTTAAAGAAAAGTTTGTATGGGAGCTAAGACCAAATGTGGACCGATTTTAACGAAATTCGGTACAGTGATTTTAGTTTACATAAGCAGTATTGAATTTAAATTTTATGAAAAAATATTGATATTTGTGGCCAATATATCAATTCCGGGAAGTGGGACCTATTGGAGGTACCATAAATAATGGACCGATTTTGACGAATTTCAATAGCCATGGTCCCATTAGAAAGAAATGATCTGTGCCAAATTTCATGAAATTATCTTTAGAATTGCGACCTGTGGTTTGACTTCAATGTTTACATGGGGGTCCAGCCAGCTAGACGGACGGACGGACATCGCTAAAACGACTCAGAAAGTGATTCTAAGCCTATTGGTATACTAAGAGGTGGGTCTGAGACAAATATTTCTTTGCGTTACATACATCAGCACAAACTTATAATACCCTTTCCACCTATGGTGGTGAAGGGTATAATTACCCTTAAAACATGCCAGCAAAAGTTTTTTGTGAGACAAATAGTTTTGGAGTTATTAACATTGCAATGTGAAATTTTTTTTTGTGAAAAAAAAAATCTTCAAAAATTCATGAAAAATCAAAAAAAGTAAAAATTAACCATCGTTTTTAAGTCAAAACTAAACTTTTTACTTTTTTTTGTGGCATTTTGAACAAAAAGAAATTTATTAAAAAAATGTCCATGCAAAGTTAAGAGATATCTCCGAAACTAATCTATGAAATCAAAATAATTAACATTATTTTGATTTCATAGATTAGTTTCGGAGATATCTCTTAGTAAAAAGAGATATCTCGGCAGTAAAAAAAATATTATAGCCGAATCTCGATTTTTTATTTTCCCCTTAACATTTCTGGGAAAAATCTACGAAAAAGTTAAAAAAGAAAAGTCAATGTTTGTAGAATTTTTGCATGTGTTTTTATTTTTTTGACTTGAGGCATGTGATTTATTGCAAAAATTGAACCTGTTATCAATACTTTTTATACATGTTTAATACATCATTGAAAAGGAAAACATGTCTTAATTACTACATTGTTAATATTTTAATAATATTCAAAAAAATCTTGAACATTTCAGGGAAAAATGTACAAAAAAACTAAAAAGTCTGTTTTTACAAAATCATTTTTGAAATTTGACTTTAAATTTCTGAAAAACTGTACAAGGTACATACATAATTTTTTCCAGTTTTTAATAACATTTTATTCTCTACGTAAATCAATTTAAATAATTTCAAAAAATAAAACCCAACTGTCCTTTTTTTTGCAATTAAAATTATGGTCTTTGAATATTTGACATTTTTTATAAAATCCTTTTTCCTGGATTCATTTATAAATTCGAGCAAGTTTTCATTTTTGAAATCTAAAGAGAATATATGGGGCTATTTAAAAGCATTTCAAAAAATTTTATAATCGTCTTGACTTTTTTGTTATATGTTCAAAAACACAAAAATTTTCATAAAAATTAGACAAATTTCGGACAATGCTATAGGTAGGGTGAATATTGTACTGCCTTAAAATTTGGTAAAAAATCACCCTAGAGCCCTATTTTGTACAAATATAGAATCAAAAACTAACTTTTTAAAAAAAGTAACAAAATTTTTAACATCTTTTTGGGAAAAAGATTCACTTTTTTCTTTTTTTGGAAAATATTTGACTTTCGAAATTTCTCAACATAAAACGGATAAAGGTATTTCAAAACGGTTTTCAGAGTTTAATTTCTAAAACTTTTGGCTTTTAGTCAGTATTTTTTAAAAAATTATAGATTTAATATCAAATGCACAATGGGTCAAAAACTTAAAAAAGTCAAAGAGAAAAATATTTTTTTTTTATATTTTAAATGAAATAACTTAAAAGCTATAGCATTTATTATAGTGAAGCATAAATGGTTTTTGTTCATTTCTTCAAGATCATACCAAAATATAAAAAATTAACTATATTAAACAATAATTGAAAGAGCTGCACGGTTCAAAAGCTTTTTTACTTCTCATGTGGTTAACTTTCACGCCCAATAATTCTCCCTGTGTAAATAAAGGGTAATCACGAATACAAAATTCAGAACGCCTGAGTCCTCCTTTACATACGTAATTAGGCAATCAGACTTAAAGTTTAGAAGATACAGATTTATTGCCGCTATTTTTTTTTTTTGTTTCAAACCACTGTGCGACGTGTATTTGGTATCAGGCTAACACAATTGTTTTCTAATGATTAAATTGACCGCTTGGGAAGGCTTTAACAGTAGACAATTCCCTATCAATTCCACCATAAATCTGCCTAGATCAATATAAGCAAAGGCTTTGTAATATAAAGATATTTTTTTTCTGTTAAAGGTAAAATTTAAGTTGATAAGAACAATGAAAACTGATGTATATTATCAGTAGCCCAAGGCTACTCTGGTCTACTTATATAGAGCAGTATAACTCTAGTCACACCGACTAGAATAGTAAAAATCCTGCCGCTAACTAGATAGCACTAGTATAATTTTCTTAATTTAGTTTATCCCAAAAACCATAAAATTTTTAAGCCATAGTGAAATTTTATTGAAATTTTTTTTTTCACAATTCAACCTGATTTCTTGGATATCAATTTAGGTGAAATTTATTTTCTTTTTGCAAATCTGGTGGGCTCACATTTTCATGTTTCTTTTTATCATTGGTACTTTTTCCACTAATAATTTCGCGTAGGTTTCAGTTTTCATGTTCATTATAATTCTTTGGCCAAATAAAAAATCGGTTACTTTATCACATAACTTCAAACATGTTTCTAGGAATAAAAACTTCTAAAATAGATTCCTTTAGAAATAAAATATACAAATTATTTACTACTTTCTAGACTTTAAACAACAAATTAGAAATGTTCTTATTAAAAGAAAAATGCGTTGGTTTTCAAAGGAAAATTTATGTGTAAATTGGTATTAGAAACATTTTTTGTTTGATAAATTGCAATGTAGAATGAGTCAAGCTATTTTGGAAACTTTTGTGAATATAAAGAAACTGCTTTAGATAATTTTAGCTACAACTTTAAATCATTGTTATAATACTGAAGAGTTGAGCTTGTAGAGAGAAGTTATACAATTCATTTGAGTTGTAAAGTCTAGCAATAGATAATTTTCTCTGATTACACAGAACAATACTAAAAGTGATGCCCCTAATTTTTAAGACAATTTGTATACATCTTACATAGGGCTCTAATTCCTCCAACTCACTTTTTTGGATCAGCTCTAATTTTTGAGATATATATTTTTTTAAAACAGTTACCACCAGGAGCCAATGACTTTTTGCAATTTTCGTTAATATGACGATCAATAATGAAACTCGTGAAATGAGTATTAAAAGCATTTAGTTGGAATTTGGATGTTAGCAAAGTCGGTTGGTGGCGCTTTGTTAAAGAAAATACAAAAACAAACTACAAAAGAAACAAAATCAAAATCCAATTTATAGAAACAAAATACATGATTCGAGAGAACAAAGAAATATAATCTCGAACATTATTTGAAATAAATGTAACCAAATAGGGAATATTTGTCGAAACAGAAATTCTAATATTTAACAATTTTAGATTTTTATATTCTTTAGATAAAAACAATTTTTTAAATATTTTCGATACAAAAAATTTTTTATAGGGAAATCTTTGATACAAATAAAAATATCTTTCTTTAGAAAATTTTCAAAATTGTTTTGATAAGAAAATTAAAAAAAAAAAATTTTGATAAAAAATTTTCTATAAAAAAAAATTTGCTAAAAAATTTTCTATAGGAAAATTTTTGATAAAAAAAATATTCTATAGATAAATTTCTGATAAAAAAATTTTCTATAGATAAATTTAGATAAAAAAATTTTCTGTAGAAAAATTTTGGACAAAAATAGAAAAATGTTTGAAAAAAAAATTGCTACAGAAAAATTCTTGATAAACAAATTTTCTATAGAAAAAATTTTTGATAAAAAAAAATTTTAATAGAAAAATTTTTGATAAAACAAAATTTTTAATAGAAAAAAATTGTATAGAAAACTATTTGATACAAAATATTCGATTGAAAAATGTTTTATAGAAAAATGTTTGATAAAAAATGTTTCTATAGAACAATTTTTGATAAAAAAAATATTCTATGGAACAATTTTTGATAAAAAAAAATTTTTTATAGAAGAATTTTTGATTAAAATATTTAAAAAACTGGAGTGTTATAAAAAACGGCAACTCTGGCGACGAATAGAAAAATTTTTATTAAAAAAAATTTTTAACAAAAACATTTTTTATAGAAAAATTTTTGATAAAAAATTTTCTATAGAAAAATTTTTGATAAAAAATTTTCTATAGAAAAATTTTTGATAAAAAAATTTTCTATAGAAGAATTTTTGATAAAAAAAATTTTCTATAGAAGAATTTTTGATAACAAAATTTTATATAGAAAAATTTTTGATAAAAAATTTTCTATAGAAAAATTTTTGATAAAAAATTTTCTATAGAAAAATTTTTGATAAAAAATTTTCTATAGAAAAATTTTTAATAAAAAAAATTTCTATAGAAAAATTTTTGATAAAAAAATTTTCTTAAAAAGTTTTACTGTAGTGTATTGTACTAAATTTTCTATTGAAAAATTTTCTATAGAAAAATGTTTGATAACAAAATTATGTAGAGAAAAATTTTCTATAGAAAAAAAATTTCTATGGGAAAATTTTTGATTAAAATATTCTTTTTAAAACAGCAGAATTACACATTGAAAAATACCTATTTTAGTAAAAATAATCAAAAAATGGCAACACTGCCGACGATTTTTTTGTTCTGTTCTCTTTGTGCCGCCCTCTGAACATAACTGCTGTTTAACCTATTTAGTGAAAAGAAAAAATCAAAACTTAGCTGCCATATTACCTTCATGCTGCCCTAACATAATATTGACTACACTAAGTAGTTTTGGAGATATAGCCAAATTTACGGGAAAATATTATTAAAAAAAAAAAAATTATTTTAAATTTCATCAAAAATTTCAATATTTTTCTTAAACCATATACAGATTAACTTTATCTTGAATAAAAGCCACAGTTGTGGATGGATTTTACAAAGATATTTTCCTATATGACTGACGAAAAATAATGGAAAATTTGTTGCCTTCTTTATTTGTGAATTTTAGAAAAAACATATATAATAAAATGTTTCCATACAAATTCGAGTGATATCTCCGAAACTGCTCAATGGAATCGAAATGATGTTAACGCAGCATAAAGATAATGTTGTAGCCGAATTTCGGTTTTTTAGTTTTATCAAATAGAATGAACCGTTTTTTAGTTACGTTATTTGAAATCATATAACTACGTAGTTTTCTTCAAAAATGAATATCTCGAAAACTAGAGTTGATACAAAAATAGTGAATAGGAGCCATAAGAGCCCAATACAAGATGCATACAAACTGACTAAGAAGTTTAAATTTTGTCTGGCTGTGTTAAAAATGTCACACAAATAGTTTCTTATATTCTTGTTTTATTTTGCACACAACTCCTACCACAACTTGTGAATTGACCGACTACATTACTCATGTAACCCTATGAGCTTTTTTAAAATAAATAATCCAAGCAATAGTTGTATAATATTTATTATTTCTTACATTTATTCACTTTCAAAAAAAGCTTTTTTATATTGTCAGTAGTAGCTTAAAGAATTTCATTTTTATTTAAGTTGCTCTGTCATCATTTTAAACAATCCTAAATTATTTCAAGAAGGCTTAAGTGTACACTAAAAATAAAAAAATTAATTAGATGAGCCTAAAGTTTTAATCTGAATTTTATGCATTTTTACTTAAAAAACATTCTTAATAAAGAACGCCATAAAATAAAGCTTTAATATAAAAACAAGTAAGAAAGTGCTATAGTCGGTCAAGCCCGACCATAAGATACCCTTCACCACTAAGGTCATAGGTGTTATTTTTTCTGTATAAAAAAAATAAAAGCTAAATTTTGCCATCATACAAACATTTTCTCAAAACTTATATATTTAAGCTGTTTCCATCATTTGGACTTATATTAGAGCTAGGGTCAAATGTGAACCGATTATCTCGAAATTTAATTACAGTTGTTCCAAAAATTATTTATGCAAAGTGATTTTTGTCTCATTTAGTGCGTTTTTAAAGAATAGTTTGTATGGGAGTTATGGTCAAATGTGGGCCGATTTCAACAAAATTCGGTATAGTGATTAAGGTTTACATAAGCAGTATTTGTTTTGAATTTCATAAAAAAATATTGATATTTGTGGCCAATATATCAATTCCGGAAAGTGGGACCTATGGGAGGTACCATAAATAATGGACCGATTTTGACGAATTTCAGTAGCCATGGTCCCATTATCAAAAAAAATGATCTGAGCCAAATTTCATCAAATTATCTTTAAAACTGCGACCTGTAGTTTGATTATAAGGTTTACATGGGGGTCCAGCCAGACGGACGGACGGTTATCGCTAAATCGACACAAGAAAGTGATTCTAAGCCTTTTGGTATACTAAAAGGTGGGTCTACGACAATATTTCTAAAAAACTCATAATACCCTTTCCACCTATGGTGGTGAAGGGTATAATAATGATGAGCCAATAACAATGATATGGCGAAATTTTTATATCCAAAGTTGGAATAGGTGTCGTAAACTAATATACGGCAGTGTATAACCTGCGCCAGTTTCCTATTTATTCTATTTAAAATTTATTTAGTTTACTACAAAATGAAAAAAGCAAAATCATAAGGATTTTCTAGGATTTTCATTGTTTGTATTTGTTTTCATATAAACATTATTTGTACATTTAAGTCTAGATTATAACGAAAAGAGAAAAAGTGAATTGTATCTAAGTACTTGTATGTATAAATAAAAGAAAAATATAAATAAATTTTATATAGTTATAAACAGTTTTGTTGTTATATTTAAAGATTATTATTGTCAAAAACATATGCACTCTTTTATCTCTTAAGTTGGATGCATTGTACTCAGATAACCATTGTTTGAGTATCTAAAGATGAGAACAAAAGTTTAGCAAACAAAAAAATGACAGGATTAAAGTTTAAGATTGTAGAAGAATATGTTGGGAAAAATTATATAAAAGTGGTAAGGAAAGTTGTCAGAAATATGTTTAAAGAAATGATATCAATGTATGAAAATAAAAGGATTGTAATTCGAATATACAGTTCTTGTTATAAGGTAAATGTATCAAGAGCTTTAAAAAAGCTTTATACTTTAAAATAGCAAACCATAAAGCTTTAAATATTTTATTTAAATTTTATTTTGAAAAGGAAATGTTTTTAGAAAAAATAAAAATCTATGTATTTTTTAAGAATGCTTTTCATATAAAAGCTTCTCATATCGAGTATATGTATCGGAGGAACTTATTTGCGTGGAACTAGAAAGAAAATTGTTTTATGAACAAATTTTGCATAGAAAATTTTTTTATCAAAAAGTTTTTTAAAGAAAATATTTTTATCAAATATTTTTCTATAAAAAATATTTTTAACAAAAATTTTTCTATAGAAAATTTTTTTATCAAAAATTTTTCTGTGGAAAAAGTTTTATCAAAATTTTTTTTTTATGTATAATTTTTTATCAAATATTTTTCTATAGAAAATTTTTTTCTATATATAATTTTTTTATCAAAAATTTTTCTATAGAAAATATTTATATTCATTTTTATCCAAAATTTTTTATCCAAAATTTTTCTATAGAAGTTTTTAACAAAAATTTTTCTATAGAAAATTTTTTTATCAAAAATATTTCCTTAGAAAATTTGTTTATAATAACTTTTTCTATTAATTTTTTTTTTTAAATTCTTCTAAAGACAATTTTTTTATCAAGAATTTTTCTATAAACATTTTTTTTCTTAAAAATGAATCTATAAAATTTTTTTCTATAGAAAATTGTTATCAAAATTTGTCCAAAATTTTTGTATAGAAGTTTTTATCAAAAATTTTTCTATAGAAAATTTTTTCCTATATAAAATTTTTTTTATCAAAAATGTTTCTATAGAAAATATTTTTATCAAATATTTTTCTATAGAAAATTTTTTTATCAAAAATATTTCCATAGAAAATTTTTTTATTATATATAATTATTATATATATAACTTTTTCTATTAATTTTTTTTTTAATTTTTCTATAGACAATTTTTATATCAAGAATTTTTCTATAAAAAATTTTTTTTCTTAAAAATTAATCTATAAAATTTTTTTCTATAGAAAATTGTTATCAAAAATTTGTCCATAGAGTATATTTTTATCAAAAATTTGTCTATAGAGTATATTTTTATCAAAAATTTGTCTGTAGAAACTTTTTTGTCAACAAATTTTTTTATCAACAATTCTTTTTATTGAAAATTTTTTCGTCGAAAATTTTCCGTAGAAAATTTTTTTATCAACAATTTTTTTTATTGAACATTTTTGTAGAAAAAACATTTTTTATAAAAAATTTGTCTATAGAAAATCTTTTATCTTTCTATAGAAAATTTTTTTTGTCAAAAATTTTTCTGCGGAAAATTTTTTTTCAAAAATTTTGCTTAATAAAATTTTTTCGTAGAAAATATTTTTATCAAAAATTTCAAACATTTTTAAATAGAAATTTTTTTTTATCAAAAATTTTTTTAAAGATAATTGTTATTTATCAAAAATTTTTTAAAGAAAATGTTTTTAAACAAATTTTCCATAGAAAATCTTTAATTCAAAAATTTTTCTGAAGTAAATTTTTTATCCAAAATTTTTCTATAGAAAATTTTTTTTATAGAAAATTTTTCTATAGAAAATTTTTTTTATAGAAAATTTTTTTATAGAAAATTTTTCTATAGAAAATTTTGGTATCAAAAATCTTTCTGTAGAAAATTTCTTTATCAAAAATTTTTCGATAGAATATTTGTTTATCAACAATTTTTTTTATCAAAAATTTTTATATGGAAAATTTGTTTAATTAAAATTTTTCTATAGAAATTTTTTTTATCAAAAATTTGTCTATAGAATTTTTTTTATCAAAATTCTTCTATAGTAAATTTTTTTATCCAAAATTGATCTATAGAAAATATTTTTGTCAAAAATTTTTAAATAGACAATTTTTTTTTAACAAAAATTTTTTTATCAAAAATCCATAGAAATTTTCTGTATCAAAACAAAAAATTTACTTTTTCCATGGAAAATTTTGGACAAAAAAAAATTTTTATAAAAAATTTTTCGATAAAAATATTCTATAAAATTTTCAAAAGAAATATTTTTTATCAAAAAATGTTCTCAAAAAAAAAAATTTTTAAACAAAAATTTTCGATAAAAATATTTTTCTACAGAAAAATATTTTCATCGAAAATTTTTCTATAGAAACATATTTTTATCGAAAATTTTTTTATCGAAAATTTTTTGATAAAAAAATATTTCTTTTGAAAATTTTATAGAATATTTTTATCGAAAAATTTTTTATAAATTTTTTTTTGTCCAAAATTTTCCATGGAAAAAGTAAAATTTTTGTTTTTATGAAAAAGGTTTGTATCCAGAAAATCTAAAAAATATTTTTATCTAAAAATGTAAAATTGTTTAATATAGAAATTTAATTCTGTTTCGAAGAATATTCCCAATTACATTTCTATATGCTTTTGAACCATATAGAATTTTGATTTTGTTTCTTGTGTTTATTGTTTTTGTATTTTCTTCAACAAAGCGTTACCAACCGACTCATTTAACATCCAAACTGAATGCTTTTTATACTCATATTCACGAGTTTCATTAATGATCGTAATATTTAGGAAAATTGCAAAAAGTCATCGGCTTCTGGTGGTATGAGCTACCTACGCAAGGTTATAACACTATAGTCTGTTTGATTAGAACAAAGATGACCATCATTGCAGTTTTCACTGAAATGGAATTGTTTTTGTTATATGTATAAATTGTTATTGTATTGGACATCACTGGACTTAAGTAATACTATTATACAGAGTGACTAGAATTCTACTAGTTAATTGTAGTCAAGTAGGTGTTACTATAGTGTCGTTTTTACCATATTTAATGCCCCACAGTTTGTACCTTTCAAAAAAAAAAAAAAATAAATAAATAAAATGAAAAAAACCTATAAGTATAATAACAGCAATTTTTTTTTTTTAATTCTAAATAAGGTCTTAAATTATACTACAAACATATTTAAGACCCAATTGTTGCAAATCTAGGGAGAGTCTCAAGTAATAAATTCATAAATCAGTCAAGCCAATTATCTCGACAAAGCCTTCGTCACAACAAAAGGTGAAAATTTGTGAATTTTTCAAGGCGAACTATTTTTTAACGGTTGAGTGAAAACTTTATAGAAATAAATTTAAACAAATTTCTACAAATATAAAAATTTTGCAATACTTTTTCCTTTATATTAACAATAACAAGTTTTTTTCATTTTATTGGGTGAAATTTTTTTATGTCACTGTTTAGGCGTTTAAGTGATTTGTATGATTTTGTAAAACTTATAATGTAATAAGGTGTTAACGAAGAAAAAAGCTAAACTAAGTCACTAAAGGTAAGTTCATATAAGGCAACATTTTGGACAAGCTATAATTACTTCAATTTTTTTATTGTGTTTTACATGTTTTTAGAAATTAGGAATCAATTACTTAATTGGTTTCCCCTCTTTATTGAATCGTCTGATGAAAAATTTCTTAAGTGTGAACCTACCTTAACATTTTGTTAAAAATCATGTTAGTTATAAAATGTGTGTGGTTTAATTTTTATGTATTTTCCCATTTGAATTTTCATTGAATATTTATTTGTATAACTATTATTTGTTGTGGCTTAAAAACGGGACTGTTTATTGCAGAGCCCGATAAATGTCTAGATAATAATAAATTTATGGTTAATTTGAAATATTTTAATTTTTATTTTGTGCAAGCTTGTTTAAACATTTTTTTATAAGACACTTTTATGGGGAAGTTGGAAAGAAATGATAATAAATTTAACCAATAAACGTTTTACATAAATTATAGAAAAATGTCAATAAAGCCGCAGTCTGAAAAGCTATCGGTTTTGAGAGGAGAGATACAGTTTTTTTTTATCGAAAATTGTGCGTTTATGAAATGGAAATAAATGTTGTAATAAAAAAGTAAAAAATTAATAAGAAATGAAAGAGTTAGGGTAGCACACACTGAAATGAGTTCGTTGGTTTAAGCTGAGTCAAATAGTTGCAAGCCGCCTTCAATATTAAGTTTTCAACGGCGTTAATATTTCCTTCTTGCATCCTTTCATGTTTATATCATAAACCAACATTGGTGAAAAGGGCCTATTGGGTCTAGTGGGTCGCTTGTTATCTAAAGAAATATAAACCTGATTTCCCACTTCAAGTTGTTTGGTTGGCTGTCCGTCTGCCCACTTGTAATCAATGTAAATGAAACAGTTTATAGAAAAAAAAGTACGAAATTTGGTTAAAACATAGCTTTTATATCAAGGGCATCACTTAGGACTTAGTATCAGGAATTGAGATTTTCGTCCGTCACAATCACAATTTTCTTTATAAAATAATATTTAACGGAAATATTGCTTATACTAAAAGTCACTGTATTAGACTTCGTCTGTCCATATTTGACCATAGCTCCCACGCAATATAAGTTTTGTAAAAATATAAAATGACGTGGAAAATTTAGGGTTAATAGCACACACTTGACCCTAGCTCCTATATATTCTAATGACATAAACCATATCATAAAATGTTTGAATTATGATCAGGCGTAGGCAGCCCATACCACCAGTAGCCGAAGACTTTTGGAGATTTTCGTAAACACGACGATCATTAACGAAACTCGCGAAAATAAGAATCAAGATCATTCAGTTGGAATTTGGATGTCAGCAAAGACGGTTGGTGCCGATTTGTTAAAGAAAATACATAAACAAAATATTTGATAAAAATATTTTTCTTTGGAAAATTTTCCGAAAAATATTATTTTTTATAGAAAATTTTTCTATAGAAATATTTTTCTGCGAAAATTTTCTCCAAAAAAATTTTCGATAATTTTTTTTTCTAAAAAAAAAGTTTGATAAAAGAATTTTCTATAGAAAAATTTTTGAGAAATAAATTTTTATAAAAATATTTTCTAGAAGAGAATTTTTGTTAAAAAAAATTTCTTAAGAAAAATTTTTGATAAAAAAAATGTTCTATAGAAAAATTTTAGATAAAAAAATTTTCTATAGAAAAATTTATGATAAAAAATATTTTTAAAAACATTTTCTAAAGAAAAATTGTTATTCAAAATTTTTTGATAAAAAAAATTTTTATCAAAAAATTTTCTATAGAAAAATTTTTATAGGAAAATGTTCTATATAAAATTTTTTAAATCAAATTTTCCATAGAAAAATTTTTGAAAAGAAAATTCTATAGAAACACTTTTGAAGAAAAATTGTTTTATAACTAAAAATTGTTCATAAAAAATGTTTAATAGAAAATTTTCTGATAAAAAATTTTCTATAGAAAAATTTTCTGATCAAAAATTTTCTATAGAAAAATTTTTGATAAAAAAATTTTTAATAGAAAATTTTCTGACAAAAAATTTTTTTTATAGAAAATTTTCTAATAAAAAATTTTTTGTAGAAAAATTTTTTATAGAAAAATTTTTGATAAAAAATTTTCTGTAAAAAAATTTTTTATAGAAAAATTTTTGATAAAAAAAATTTTTGGTAAAACAATTTTCTAAAGAAAAATTCTTGATGAACAAAATTTCTATAAATTTTTGATAAAAAATATTTTCTATAGAAAAATTTTTAATAAATAAATTTTCTATAGAAAAACTTTTGATACAAAAAAAAATTCTATAGAAAAATGTTTTATAAAAAAAAATTTCTATAGAAAAATGTTTGATAAAAATATTTTCCTATAGAAAAATTTTCCATAAAAATATTTTTCTATAGAAAAATTTTCGATAAAAATATATTTCTATAGAAAAATTTTCTATAAAAATATTTTTCTGTGGAAAAATTTTAGATAAAAATATTTTTCTATAGAAAAATTTTCGATAAAAATATTTTTTTATAGAAAAATTTTCGATAAAAATAGAAAAATTTTCGATAAAAATAGAAATATTTTCGATAAAAATATTTTTCGATAAAAATATTTTTCTATAGAAAAATTTTCGATAAAAATATTTTTCTATAGAAAAATTTTCGATAAAAATATTTTTCTATAGAAAAATTTTCGAAAAAAATATTTTTCTATAGAAAAATTTTCGATACAAATATTTTTCTATTGAAAAATTTTCGATAGATATATTTTGCTATCAAAAAATTTTCAATAGAAATATTTTTCTATAGAAAAATTTTTGATAGAAATATTTTTCTATAGAAAATTTTCCATAGAAATATTTTTCTATAGAAAAATTTTCCACAGAAATATTTTTCTATCGAATATTTTTTTGATAGAAATATTTTTCTATAGAAAATATTTTTCACAGAAATATTTTTCTATAGAAAATTCTTTTGATAGAAATATTTTTCTATAGAAAAATTTATTGATAGAAAGATTATTCTATAGAAAATTTTTTTGATAGGAATATTTTTTTATAGAAAATTTTTTTCATAAAAATATTTTTCTATAGAAATTTTTTTTGATAGAAGAGATGGCTTAACCAACCATCGAAACGCGTCGAGGAATTTGGTTTCTCCGCAAACATTTTTTGGCTTTTTATCAATAAATTAATCTGTTACATTAATAAATAAATGTAACAGGTTTGGGATCAAATGCAAATACTCTTCTTTTTGAAAGAAATATTTTTCTATAGAAACATTTTTTGATAGAAATATTTTTTCTATTGAAAATTTTTCGATAAAAGTATTTTTCTATAGAAAAATTGTCGATACAAATATTTTTTTATAGAAAAATTTTCGATAAAAATATTTTTCTATAGAAAAACTTTCGACAAAAATATTTTTTTATAGAAACTGTTTTTCTATAGAAAAATTTTTGATAAAAATATTTTTCTATTTAAAAATTTTCTATTGAGATATTTTTCAATAGAAAAATTTTCTACTAAAATATTTTTCTATAGAAAATTTTTTTGATAGAAATGTTTTTGTATAGAAAATTTTTTTGATAGAAATATTTTTTTTAGAAAATTTTTTTGATAGAAATATTTTTCTATAGAAAATTTTATTGGTAGAAATATTTTTCTATAGAAATTTTTTTTGATAGAAATGTTTTTCTATAGAAAATTTTTTTGATAGAAATATTTTTCTATTAAAATTTTTAGATAGAAATATTTTTCTATAGAAAAATTGTCGATAAAAATATTTTTCTATAGAAAAATGTTCGATAAAAATAGTTTTCTATAGAAAAACTTTCGACAAAAATGTTTTTCTATAGAAAAACTTTCGATAAAAATATTTTTCTATAGAAACAATTTTTCTATAGAAAAATTGTTGATAAAAATATTTTTCTATTTAAAAATTTTCTATCTAAATATTTTTTAATAGAAAATAATTTATTAAAGTATTTTTCAATAGAAAAATTTTCGATAAAAGAATTTTCTATGGAAAAATTTTTCATAAAAAAATTTTTTATAAAAAAAAAAATTTACAGAAATATTTTTAAGAAAAAATTTTTGATAAAAAATTTTTTGTAGAAATTTTTTGTAGAAAAATTTTTGATTTAAAATTTTGTAGAAAAATTTTTGATTTAAAATTTTTTGTAGAAAAATTTTTGATTTAAAATTTTTTGTTGAAAAATTGCTGATTTTAAATTTCTATAAAAAAATTTTTTATAGAAAAAATTTTCTGCAGAAAAGTTTTTGATTAAAATTTCTATAAAAATTTTTGATAAAAAATTTTCTATAGAAACGTTTTTAATGAAAATTTTCTATAAAAAAATTTCGGTCGAAAAATTTGTGATAAAAAAATTTTCTATAGAAAAATTTTTGATAAAAAATTTTGTTGTGAAAAAATTTGTAACAAAAAAATTTTGTATAGAAAAATTTTTGATAAAAAATTTTTGTTCTGTTCTCTTTCAATTTCTTTCAGTTAGTGCTTGAAATCTGATTATTTTTCCCAAAACCTTAATATTTACTCTCTCTTTCTCGCTTTTTAAGAAAATGAATGCCTTTCACTCAATCCCTCATTGGTCAATTTGTCGTCGTTAAAACTTTGTCTAATGATTGTTTAAATAAATATCACAAGACCTCTATTTAGCTTTAAATTCTAAACGATTTGTTTTTTCACTTCCTGAAATATTTTTGTGACATTTTTGTCCAAATGATCAAAAGATTGAGATAAAGGACAAACATGTTTGCAAGCAACGACTAAGGCAGCACCTACACCATTTATTGCTTCTAGGAAAAATGGTCTTCTAGCAAAGATTTTCTGAACTTTGTCAATTGATAAAGTAAAAAAGATTATATTACGAGTATATGATTACATATGCTTTAAAAAATGGTCATATTTAAAAATAGGAATTGGATTTTGGACAAATTGGATTGCTTTAGTAAAGATTGATACATTTAAGAATTTACCTCTTTAGAGTCCTATATTCGGTCCCCTTTGTATATGCTGCATAACGTGTAATCCTTTCGGCATTACCTTTTCACTAGTAGCAAAATTTTTTGCAATCACAAATCCAAAGGCTTGACGTTTGCAGTATTTTAAGGAATTTTGTTGAAATTTTTTCAGAAATATTTTTTTCCTAAACTAAAATTTTGTTGGCGCCGCCAAAAGTATTTATTTGTTGTGACATTTAACAAAATACTTCAAAAATTTACAAAGAAAAAAGAGAAAATTACAAAATGAAATCCCTTAAGAATCAAATAAGAAACAAAACCACAGAAAACAAATCAAACTTAATGATGCTGTGGGATTTAATTGTTGGCAATAAAATGCACAAATAAACAAAATAAAGAAAAAAGTAAATTTTTGAAACTCTTCAACAAAATAAATTGAAAAAGTAATAAAATCATGCAAAAAAAAAGTGGCCCAAGTCCCAAAACGTTGCGAAAAACTAGAACTTGTTATATTTTATTTGTATGATTTTGGGGTCTAAAGAAAAACGCTAAAGCGCTAACGATGCACAAGTTCAAGTTTGTAAATTCACAACAATTTAATGACTCGTAGAGGCATTTTACGTACATTTGCCTTTTTCTGCAGACGTTTAATGTCATGTAAAACTAAATAGAAAATCTTGTTAAATTGTGATAGAGTGCAAGAAAGTGTTTAAATTCAAATAAGACGACAAAGAAAAAAAAAAATTACGACATTTATACATTTTGCAAAACTACATGACATCTTACAAATAATGCAAATGTATTTTTTACTAAAAAAGAAATTAAACACTTGTAATTTTTTTTCAATAAAGTGATATTCACACTTACACTGAAGACAACAATTAATATTTGTTTATGTTAGTATTAATGTCGTAAAATTTACATACATACATACATATGTATCTGTAAATTCAACTTGTTTCGTAGTCAATTCAACTGTTGTGTGGTTGTATATGATTGACATTAACTAAATCGTTTTTGTTTTATTTAAGTCTTATTATTACAGTTTTCTTTAATATTTTTTGTATTTGTGGGTAGATTACAAATGCAGTTATCCAGTTTTTTCAAATTTCTCTATTTTCTAGTTTGTTTAAAGGACCATATAAAAAAAGTGTGTCATAAGTAGTGTTACATAAAAGGTGTGAGTGCTATTCAATATTAAATAAATAAAATGAAAGGTGTGAGTGAAAAACAAAATTAAAAAAATGTATATCGCCCATAATTTTACAGAATTTGATATAACAAAAGTAACTACAGTAGTCTTCAATTTATAGTAGATGAGAGAAAAATTGCCTCTAGGAAGTTTATTCCACTTAAGGGGGATTGACATTCACATATGACTTTTCAACTTTAAAATTCATATGTAATTTCGAAATAACAGCTGATAAAATATGGTATAACAGCTGATAGCACTATTCCACAAAGTGAAACTTTTTGCGTTACATTTGACCAACACTATATTTTTTTATTTGTTGTGGTCTCCTAGTAATAAAAACGGTCGAGATTTTTTCTTTTTTTTTTTAAATTTACTTTTTTATAGGAAATTTTTCAAAAATTTACTTTTTATAGGAAGTTTTTCAAAAATTTACTTTTTATAGGAAATTTTTCAAAAATTTACTTTTTATAGGAAATTTTTCAAAAATTTACTTTTTATAGGAAATTTTTCAAAAATTTACTTTTTATAGGAAATTTTTCAAAAATTTACTTTTTATAGGAATTTTTTCAAAAATTTACTTTTTTATAGGAAATTTTTCAAAAATTTACTTTTTATAGGAAATTTTTTAACAATTTACTTTTTATAGGAAATTTTTCAAAAATTTTCTTTTTATAGGATTTTTTCAAAAATTTACTTTTTTATAGGAAATTTTTCAAAAATTTACTTTTTTATAGGAAATTTTTCAAAAATTTACTTTTTTATAGGAAATTTTTCAAAAATTTACGTTTTTATAGGAAATATTTCAAAAATTTACTTTTTTAAAGGAAATTTTTCAAAAATTTACTTTTTTATAGGAAATTTTTCAAAAATTTTCATTTTATAGGAAATTTTTCAAAAATTTTCATTTTATAGGAAATTTTTCAAAAATTTTCATTTTATAGGAAATTTTTCAAAAATTTACTTTTTATAGAAATTTTTTCAAAAATTTACTTTTTTATAGGAAATTTTTCAAAAATTTACTTTTTTATAGGAAATTTTTCAAAAATTTACTTTTTTATAGGAAATATTTCAAAAATTTACTTTTTTAAAGGAAATTTTTCAAAAATTTACTTTTTTATAGGAAATTTTTCAAAAATTTTCAATTTATAGGAAATTTTTCAAAAATTTACTTTTTTATAGGAAATTTTTCAAAAATTTACTTTTTTATAAGAAATTTTTCAAAAATTTTCTTTTTATAGGAATTTTTTCAAAAATTTACTTTTTTATAGGAAATTTTTCAAAAATGTACTTTTTTATAGGAAATTTTTCAAAAATTTACTTTTTATAGGAAATTTTTCAAAAATTTACTTTTTATATGAAATTTTTCAAAAATTTACTTTTTTATAGGAAATTTTTCAAAAATTTACTTTTTATAGGAAATTTTTTTAAAATTTACTTTTTATAGGAAATTTTTCAAAAATTTTCTTTTTATAGGAATTTTTTCAAAAATTTACTTTTTTTATAGGAAATATTTCAAAAATTTACTTTTTTTTATAGGAAATATTTCAAAAATTTACTTTTTTATAGGAAATATTTCAAAAATTTACTTTTTTAAAGGAAATTTTTCAAAAATTTACTTTTTTATAGGAAAATTTTCAAAAATTTTCATTTTATAGGAAATTTTTCAAAATTTTACTTTTTATAGGAAATTTTTCAAAAATTTTTATAGGAAATTTTTCAAAAATATACTTTTTTATAGGAAATTTTTCAAAAATTTTCTTTTTATAGAAATTTTTTCAAAAATTTACTTTTTATATAAATTTTTTCAAAAATTTACTTTTTTATAGGAAATTTTTCAAAAATTTACTTTTTTATAGGAAATTTTTCAAAAATTTACTTTTTTATAGGAAATATTTCAAAAATTTACTTTTTTATAACAAAATTTTTCAAAAATTTTCATTTTATAGGAAATTTTTCAAAAATTTACTTTTTTAAAGGAAATTATTCAAAAATTTACTTTTTATAGGAAATTTTTCAAAAATTTACTTTTTATAGAAAATTTTTCAAAAATTTACTTTTTATAGGAAATTTTTCAAAAATTTACTTTTTATAGGAAATTTTTCAAAAATTTACTTTTTATAGGAAATTTTTCAAAAATTTACTTTTTATAGGAAATTTTTCAAAAATTTACTTTTTATAGGAAATTTTTCAAAAATTTACTTTTTATAGGAAATTTTTCAAAAATTTACTTTTTTTAAGAAATTTTTCAAAAATTTACTTTTTATAAGAAATTTTTCAAAAATATACTTTTTATAGGAAATTTATCAAAAATTTACTTTTCCAACAATTTCGTTATTTGGACTTATATGAGAGCCAGGGATCAAATGTCGACCGATTATCTCAAAATTTAGCAAATTGAATTAGGTTTTTGCAAAAATTATGTAAATAAACTCGAAATTCTCATTATCTTCAGATTTACAAGCGTTTTAGTGATTTTTTGTCTCTTTTAGTTTTGACAAAAGACTTTGTATGGGAGCTATGGTCAAATGTGGACCGATTTCAAAGAAATTTGATACAGTGATTTAAGTTTATATAAGCAGTAATTATTTTAAATTTCGTGAAAAAATATTGATATTTGTGGCCAATATATCAATTCCGGGAAGTGGGACCTATGGAAGGTACCATAAATACTGGACCGATTTTAACGAATTTCAATGGCCAATATCAAAAAAAAATTATATATACCAAATTTCATCAAATTATCTCTAGAATTGCTACCTGTATTTTCATTACATCGTTTACATGGGGGTCCCGCCAGACGGACGGACGGACAGACGGACGGACTGACATCGCTAAATCGACTCAGAAAGTGATTCTAAGCCTATTGGTATACTAAAAGGTGTATCTAAGACAAATATTTCTTGGCGTTACATACATCAGCACAAACTTATAATACCCTTTCCACCTATGGTGGTGAAGGGTATAATTATTATTATTTTTTTAACTATTTATAATAATTATTATCAAAGCTTTAACTTTAAACAATAGAAGCACAATTAACTCTAAATTTTATTTACATTTCATTATTTAAATTTCAGCCATTAAAATCTTGAGCTAGAAAAAAATTCCCACTCAAAATCGCAAGAAAAAACGGTAATTTAAAACAAATCCGTTAAAATTTTTATTTCCGCTTTAATAAAAAAGTGTGATTTAATCTTATGCAAATAACCAAACAATTTTGACACCAAAGCAACAAAGACAGAAAAATTAAAATGCAGTTAAAAAAAAGATACCCACAATAAGTTTTTAATTTAAATGCAGCAAATTAAAAATTCTGAAAAAAAAAACAGAAAAAGAAAACAAAACACTTTATCTGCTATGAAAAACAGTAAAAGATAATAATAAAGAAAATAATTTTTGCAAAAGAAATTAAAAAAGACTTTATTTAAGAATCACACGGCTATAGCAGACAGACAGACGGACACACAAAAAAGCAAAAGACTACAAATAGCACGAGAAGCCTCGCAAAACCCCCCAGTTAACCAAAAAGAGCAGTCAACCAACCAGTCATCCTATAGAATACCAGACGGACGTATAAACATAAACATAGATACATATTTGCTTTAATGACAGCATGCAACAAATGTTGCTGCTAGTTGCTCTTATTATGGTTGTTCACATTTTCGTTTTCATGTTGCTGTTGTTACTTTTTTTTGTGTATGTTTGCTATAGTCTCTAACAACAGCAGCAACAACTTCAAAAAGTAAAATTTACTAGTAGATACTTTGGTTGGTAAGTTTTTTTGTCTGTTTTTATTCATATTTTGGCGTTAAATTATAAACCGCACAAAATATTCAACAGCAGCAGCAGGAAGAGCTACAGCTACATCTAAACCAAAGTTTTGTTTAAGAAAAAACGTGGAAAAAGGAAAACTCCAAAAAAAAAAAAAACACAAACAACTAAAAGAAAATTAAACACCACCGCATAAAGGAGTGTGGTTGCTTTCAAACATACAACGTACAACATCAAACATACATACAGCATCGACATCGGCAGCCGCAATAATGAAAAGAGAAAAAGTTGCTCAATGTTTGTTTGTTTTCTTTTCTGTTGTTGCTGCTGTTATTGTTATTATTGCTGTTGCTTGTCTTTTCTATGGTGTCTTTTTGAGCTACAATGAATTGAGGCTTCTTGCCATAAGTTCAAGAAGTTTTATTTTAGATAGTTCTATAAAGCCCGATTTTTTATTAATCTTTAATAAAGAAACTTGAAGTCAACTTCTCGGAATGAAACAAAATCTGAATACGATATTAAGAGCTAGCTCCAGTAGGTCGTATACACTAGAGTGGTTCGAAAAAAATAGGATTAAAGATAATGTAAAAATACTTCAAAAAAATGTTTTTTATTTTTTACCACACCTGCAAATACCGCCCTTTTTGTATTTTCCTAACTGTGTCGCCATCTTTAGTCCGATCAGAACACTTTATATATCGGTGTTCGCTGCTCTGTAAGGGCTACATTTCTCTCTTTGATAGTTTTTTACTAACACGTCAATTTCTAGTCAATTCTCTACCCATTATCTACCCATTGTAAAAATCTGACATCATTTTCACTATAATTTCGCCAAAAAAAACTACAGTTTTACCCCTCTTCTTTATATGAAAGTATTAGTAAAATAAAATAGTTTTTTTGACTCTACTGAAAATTTAAAAAATTTTGAGTTAATACCCTCTTGTTGATCAAGTGCGATATGTGACCCGGTCTATGAAAAGGGTGCTTATGAATCAAAAACAAAATTTTTCGAAATTTTGTTTTTGAGTCATAAGCACGAGGCAGCCTAATACCAATAATATATATTTTTTTAATTTTCGTAAATACCACGATCATTAATAAAACTCGTAAAAATGAGCATTAAAATTATTCAGTGTGAATTTGGATGTTAACAGAGTTGGTTGGTGCCGCTTTGTTAAAGACAAGAAAAAAACCAAAATAGGCAAGAAACAAATCAAAATCCAATTTAAAGCAACAAAATATATGGTTCGAGAGAACAAAGAAATTTAATATCGAACATTGTTGCCACGACACTATTATTTTTGTGAACATTGGGAATATTATTTTGTAAATATTGGGAATATTTTTCAAAACAGAAATAAATTCTAAAACATCCCAGCAAAACTTTGGTAATGGCAAGTAGTCTGATAACTTGTTACCTTGTAATGACTACAACATACCCTCCGAATAACTAATAAGGTATTACAGAAGTACTTATTTGTAATTAAGATGGCAATTTGAATTGAATGGCCCCGGTTCAAATCCCACCAAGACCAACAATTTTTTTTAATTTTTTTTTTTTTTAAATGATTTTTGAATTTTAAGAACTTAAATATTACCTTCTGTAAAACAAATTTTGAAAAACAAACTCACGGTAATGAACAAATACCACCATTAGTCAATTTGGATTATATAGGGGATGTTGGATACCAACCACGGTTCTGATTGGTTTTATCTTGATAAGCCCATCTTATCTGGGTCATCCTTCATCTCAACTGTGGGCAGTGACCTCCTCGTGGTATCATCCGGGGAACTAGTTTAACACCCCTTAATGTAGTGAGCTAACATGTACCTAGAGTTGTCCTATAAGATCAATAAAAATGGGTTAGGACGACGGGCTAGTAACCCTCTCCTGGAAAAAACAATTACTATGAAAAGGATAAAATTAGAATAAAAATGTCACGCAACTTAATGTTGAAGAGGACGTCCAAAATTTCGATGAAAATACCAAGTAGATGAAAATTATTCAAAGCTAGGCCTATAAAATTGGAGAATATTCACACAAGATCGATGTCCATGGAATTTTAAAATATGCTCGGACTTTGACTTAACAGATTGTAACTATAGGCCATTTAACTTATATAAAAACTTATACAAAAAGGAAGATTTAAATTTTAAAATAATTAAAAAAAACGTCTTTATTTACAAAAAATCGTATAGAAATATTTTTCCAAAAATTACAACAAAGCAAAAAAAGCAGGGAAAAACAAAGTTATTGTAACATGATTTTGGATGTAAAAATAAAAATTGTATATATTAATTATAAGCTGCTAAGTTTTCAACATATGAAGTAGCTCAGTGGAAGAGTCTCCGCCTAGCAGTCGTAGGGGTCTGGGTACGAGCCCCCATGGGGTCATAAAAAAATATTGTATTTCGTTTAAAAATATGTTTTTTAAACAAAACAACAACAAAAAAAGTGTTTGTTGTTGTTTTCCAATTGCTTACCTTAGTCATTACTTTTCTGCAATTGGTAAGTACTTGCCTCCAATGACATCCCCATGTTAATGTAGTTTAGCGTGTTCAATAGTTTAGCTGTTAAACTTATTATTTGGTAATGAAAAGTTTTGCTGGGATAAATAAATTCTGCAATTTTAGATTTGTACATTTTTTTAGATATTTTCGATTCAAAAAATTTTCTATAGAAAAATTTTTGATAAATAAATTTTCTGTAGAAAAAAATTTGTTAAAAAATTTTTTATAGAAAAATTTTTGATAAAAATATTAAAAAAAAATGGAGTAGAAAACTTTTTTTTTTTTTAACGTTAGAACTACACATTGAAAAATACCTATTTTAATTAAAAGTATAAAAAACGGCAACTCAGCCGATTATTTTTTTGTTCTGTTCTCTTTGCGCCGACCCGTGGTCATAAGCTACCCTTTCCCTTTGCTTTAACTGGGTCACATATGTATATGTTACACAATATTTGCTTAAAGTTCTGAGCTTAGGAACGATGTCGAATGCAGCGATTTGCCACTTATTTGTCTTGAAAGTGAAGCATATTCCTAATTCGTCTCAACCGACTTTCATTTAATATAACACCTCTCGAACTATATTTGTATGCATATGCCTTCAAGTATATAAAATTTCCCATTTCAATGGTTTTTTTTATCCGCAAAAGAGGCTGTTAAGTAAAAATTGCTTTCAACGCCCTTGTACGGGAAAACAATCGGCAAGAACTGACTGAGATGAGGTGTTTGGTTTGGTTCGGGGAGAGTACGAGTAATAACAGTTCAGGAAAAGTATGAATGTTCTTTTATTAAAAGACCTGGATGCTGGCTGTTGCTCTGGCGATGCTTAAGGAAAATCTGTTTTAATCAAAGAGTGTTTGTTTGTTTGTTTTTCTGTTGGTTTTAATTTACTTTTCCTATTTTATCTTGGAGTTATCGTGCAACAGCATCTGCAGCAACAAGAAAATTAAATGCATTTAAGATTCTAAAGATTTTATAGCAATTTGTTTACAAATTTGCACTGAGTCTTTTAGAGTTTTAAGTTTGTGTTTTTTTTTTCAATAGCTCCTACTACATAAAGTTTTGTGTATCTTTTTGCAAGTTTTTTTTCCGGATTATTTAAAAGAAAAACATACAAAATCGTGTCTAAAAATGACAACCTTAAATTTGTGAAGGGGAATTATAACACAAAGTTAAGGAAAATGTTGAAAAACTTGGTCTGATGATAAAGCAAAAAAAAAAAAAATTAAATGTTTACCACAGAAAGACGCACGTTAAGACAGACAGTCAAACATGCAATACTTACAAATATAGTATCTAGATGATTTGCGATTTGATGGCTTGGGAAGATTGATTGATTGTAGGTTGAGTCATTGCTAATTTTTCATATATTTTATTTTTATGGGGGTGACACTTTAGATTTTTTTGCACACATGAGATCTTATTTTATAAGTTTTTGAATTTTGAATTTATGAAAATTATAGAAATGATAAATAATGACAAATCGACTATCAAAGGCGCCAAAAACAATTTATGCAATATTTGTCTTTATACCAAAGATTATATATAAATAAGAGTAATTTGTAGGAAAATTTGTTATTAAGAAATTAGTTGCAGATAAATGTCGGATATTTTATACAGATGAGCCTATAAATGTATTGAAAATATGCAGAAATTGGAAAGGAGGAAATGTTGAATATTTCATATATAAATGGCAAAATGTGACATGATGATAGAAGAGAAATGAACAATTTGTAAAGATATTAAGATAATTGCGAAATTGTTCTTTTATTTAAATGATTACACTGTGGCACAGTGGAAAAATATATTCGAAATCTTATAGGCTAGGTAGGATTAGTGTGGCTATCTGGTAAATAGACTAACTCACGCTATGAAGCCCATATTGCCACTGCAGGCCTGCAAAGAAATAAGAGCCTAATAGCCTGAAAGACCCGTAAAGCAAGTGTAAAGAAGATTATTTATGGAGACCTTCTCTTCACCACAACTTCTGTTACTATCCCGTTATAACGGACACTAGTAAGGAGTGATGGAATCTCATAAGAAAGATCTGTTTTGAACTATGAAAATAGTTCAAAGGATATTATATATTTGTGCTGATGTATGTAATGCATAGAAATATTGGTCTTAGACCACACCTAAAGTATACTAATAGACTTAGAGTCGATTTAACTATGTCAGTCCGTCCGTCCGTCTGGCTGGCTAGACCCCCATGTAAACTTTGTAATCAATGTACAGGTCGAAATTCTTAAGACAATTTGATTAAATTTGCCACAGATCATTTTTTTGATAGTTGGACTATGGCTATTGAAGTTCGTCGAAATCGATCCATTATTTATGGTACCTCCCATAGGTTCCACTTCCCGGAATTGATATTTTGGTCACAAATATCGATATTTCTTCATGAAACTTAAAACAAATGCTGCTTACGTATACTAAAATTACTCCATTTAATTTCGTTAAAATCGGTCCACATTTCACCATAGCTCCCATGTAAACTCTTTTATCAAAACGCACTAAATGAGACAAATATCACTAAAACCCTCGTAAAACTGAAGATAATGACAATTTTAAGTTTATATTTTGAATACATAATTTTTCTAAAAACTGTAATCAATTTGCAAAATTTCAAGATAATCGGTCTACATTTGACCCTAGCCCACATATAAGTTCAAATTACGGAAGCAGCTTAAATATATAAGTTTTGAGAAAATTTTTGTAAAAAAAATGCAAAATTTAGCAAATATTTGTCTTTTTACACGAAAAAGAACAACCTTTGAACTTAGTGGTGAAGGGTATCCTATGGTCGGGCTTAACTGCTATAGCACATTCTTACATGTTTTTTTTTTGTTTTTTAATTTAACCCGATACTTTTGACGTCATATACGTAGTAGACTACTATACACCATTTCCATGGATTATATTTCTCAAGATCCATTTTTATTTTTAAATTTTGAACGAAAATTATAGATGTTATTTATAGACATGGCAGGAATTTTCTGCACAAAAAAAAAATAACTTTGTTGGTGTCTGCATGTAAGTCGCAGAGGGTTAAAACAAAATAAATACCTGGTTCAATGTGAATGTCATCACATGTTATATTTTGTATGACAATTTTTAAGAAACTTACCTAAAAAGAAACAAAAATAAAGTTTAGAATTAATTATTAAAATTTTTAAAAAGTTATAAATAAATATTTAATATTTTCAAGAGGTTGGCTTTCAATTTTTTTTTAAACTATCGGGGTCAAAGTTACAAAAGGTACCATGTGAAAAAAAATAAGTTTTGTTTACAATTTTGTACACTTTTCTTGGTGTAAGAATTTAAAAAAAGAAGGTCTATTGGTTTAATAGTTATACATTTATTAAAAAAAAGTACCAAAACCTTACAATTAAATACCCTTATTTACCCCCAGAATTTAAAAAAGTACCAAACACACGTTTGCTTTTTTGTAGTGTATATATAGATTCTGCGCTCATTGTGTCAAACGATACATATATCTTCAGTAAGTACTACAAAACCTTTTTTCCTATTGAAGCCACTTCCCAGAAAGCACTACACACAAGTCTTTTAACTTTTATAGCTCAGATTAGAAGAAATTTCATCAAACCGGATTATATATTAGCTTACGCCATCCATGTAGTTCAAAAGGCCCCAATAGTTTAAAGCTATATCCGATTAAAGATGCACATTAGGTTGGAATTAGTATATAAATAAGGTATCAGTACCTGGGCTTTATGTTAATCATTTCGAGGCAAATTTTAAAGTTTTCATATACTTTATTTTATAAAGTACAAACCAACTAAAATAAATTTAGAAAAAGACGGAACACATATATCCAATTAATTTTGAATCATTTTATTCATTTTGTCCTATCAACACATGGTCGAATGCATAATTTGGGAAATTGGTCATACCGACTTAGAAACCTCCGTCGACTCATGCGCAAGAACTTTGCTAAAGATCATAGCCTGATCAAATGCACAGTTTACGATTTAATTCATTACTAAAGATTTCAGTGGCGCCACCTTTCGGAAATTGTTCATACCGTTTAAAAAACCTTCGCCGGCTCATTTGCAACAACTTTTCTCAAGATCATAGCCTGATCAAATGCACAGTTTACGATTTAATTCATTTTTAGCAATTTTCAGTGGCGCCACCTGTCGGAAATTAGTGATACCAACTTAAAAAACTTCGTCGTCTCATGCGCAACAACTTTAGCTAAAGGTTATTGCATGTGCATAACATGGTTAAATGCATAGTTTACTATTCTATACAGGCAGAAAAACATTAATTTGTTTAAAAGTTATCACATTACCATATCTTCCCCTTTTATCCTCTAATTTCTAAAAAGTTTTCTTGGTACCAATTGAATTCGTTAGTTTTTATAAAAACGCAGTTAACATATTGTTCCTATTCATATTACTTCATGAGGTGTTAAGTTATAATTTTATCCCTTTTTACCCATTTTGGCACCCGAAACCAAAAAAGTACCAAATGCGTGTTCAATATTTTTCTCACATTTATAGATTGCATTACAAAAATCTTTTCTATTTTGTTTGGTTCAAAAAATAAGAGTGGCTAAAAATGGTATCAAAAAAAACATTTTCATTTGACCCTATCGGTCATAGATTGAAAAAAGTACCAAACACCTGTCCGCTTATTTTAACAGCTATTAAAAACATAATTTAAATTTTGTTTCTATACCTACTACTTAAGTAGATATAGCATTTTTTCCCCTTTTTACCCTCTTAGTGGCAAAGGTTCAAAAAGTCCCTTCTTATTCGACCTATACATAAAAAAGGTGCCCACTGTCCAAAGTTTTCGAGACAGCCATTCTATATATATATATATATATATTTTTTTTTTTTTTAAGAAGTAACACTCAAGCAAATACCGCCTATACAATTGTAATATGGAATATATACGAATTGTGTTACCTTCTTTGAAGCAGCCTAAGCCTAAAAGAAGCGATAAGATAAAGCTTTGTTTTATTCCAAACTGTAATTGAACGTCATGTCTATTTATAGAAAGTAGAAGTTGCGCCATCTATTATTAGGTAGACTAATAATTTAAGATTAATATAATACAGTGCGAAAGCTCTAGTACTTGCCACCGAAGAATGATGTTGTGGTTATTTATAATTTTAATAGAAATTAATAATAACAATAATTGATATTGACGTGACTGGGGCTCGAACTCAAGCCGAAAATATTTTATGCATAGTAATCGACGTGCTAAACAACCAATCACAGACACAGCAAAGAACGTCGTTGGCCAGGCCATCACTGCTAGAATGACAGATCGAAGCTTAACAAAGTTTTCTAGTTTTGATTGAATAAGTTGGAACCAACAACATTCAATAGATGGAGATATTTATCACAGAGCTCATGCAACATTAAATATTCTAGACAAGTGATTTGAATGCATAGTCATCTCACCTGGAGATGACTATGCATGTACTTTCAAACTTCGTTTGAAAGTACATACATATTATGATATAAATTAATATTGTAATATAATTTTAAATAATTAAGTAAATGATATTAAATATATTTATTATCATTTGTGGTAGAAGTTTGGGAGTCTTCTTCTGTTATCCTTGACTCCCAGTGGAGCATAGGGCCTCAACCATCCTTTTATATCGAACTCTATTGCGAGATGTTAGGCATACATCATTCCATGAATAGTTTGCTGCTTGTAACTCCTCATCAATTGACCTTCTCCACGTTCTAGCAGGTGCACTAATATGATTGTGGATTCCAACGAAGCGCTTGTCGAGCAATTCAATATCCTCATCGGCGCCACCCTTTGTAGATACCAAACTACCAAGATAATTAAAGGTACCTACACATCCAATACCCTCGTTATCCACATTGATATGTGGTGACGGGTTTGTGCCATAGCCTCCAGGCATAATCTTTGTCTTGGAAATATTGATTTCCAGCCCAGCTGCCCGAGATTCAACAGTAATATCGCTAGTGTTTTCTTAAAGGTGATCTGGTCTTTGGCTTAGAAGACATACGTCATCGGCGTATTCCAAGTCCTCGAGTTGCTTAAATGGTATCCATTGGATACCACGTCGACAAAGATAAAAAGTATTGGTGATAATATACATCCTTGTCTTACTCCAGTAGTAACTTCGAACGGATTAGACAATTTACCTTTATGTAGAACCCGGCATTTAAAGTCCACGTACATTGCCCGATTTAAGTTCAGAATTTTCGTTGGCATGTTACGGTTTTCTAAAATTCTCCATAGATAGCTCCTGTTGACATTGTCGAAGGCCTTCATAAAGTCGATAAACGCTAGATAAATGGGGGTGCGGAATTCATTACATTGCTCCAATACTATTCTTACTGTGTTGATTAGATCAACACAAGATCTATTCTCTCGGACCCCAAACTGATTTTCGCGGAGTGTTTCAGAAACTGCGTCAGACGTTCTATTCAAAATTACTCGACTTAGTATTTTGCTCGGTATTGGAAGAAGTGTTATTCCCCTGTAGTTGTTGCAGTCTTTGCAGTCACCCTTTTTTGGTATTTTGACTAGTATACCTTCATTCCAGAAGGTTGGTAGAGCTTTTTCTTCCCCTTTTTTACGCACAAATGGGTGCCACAGACTTGCCGATCCTTCAACGTCACATAAAAGCATCTCCGCTGATATATTGTCATTGCCCGGGGCTTTAATGACATTCTTCACTTCTTGTATTGTTGGTGGGCTGTCTGAAATTCCACTGAATAAACAGTCATGGTTGGTTTCATTTTGCACTTCCGTCAGCGCTTCTAATCCAATGGGATTGTTTAATGTTGACTGGAAGTGTTCCATCCATCGTATTAATTGTTCATCCGGGGTTAAGAAAAGTGTACCGCTACTACTCAGAATGGGACTATTGGTGTAGGTAGGTTTGCCACACAACGCCCTTGATATATTATCATGTCGAATTTATTTGCAGCTGACTCAGCTTGGCTTGCTTGTTCATCTACCCACATTCTCTTGTCCCTCCTTGCAGACCTTTTTATTCCGTTGAATAGGTCACGGTATATTGTATTAAGCTCTTCAACATCAGCGTTTGCATTTAGACTTGCATTTTTTATGGTTTTACGTTGATGAACCAGGTCCCATGTTGCTTGGGTGAGCCATACTTTCCTTTTATGGTCTTTAAAACCTAACGTTTGTTGACCAACCTCATTGTATGTCTGAGTGATACACCTTCCGATTTCGTTGATATTTGCGGCGTTGTTGTTTAAAATATCTGGAAGCCGATTCCTTATGGATGTTATAAAGGCAGTTCGGTGTCGCTCTGATTCCAGTTTTCCAACATCAATTTTCCGATCGACTTTTGCCGTTTCTGACCTCAGAGCCGCTACCTTCAAACGAATTTAGATATAACTAGATGGTGGTCGCTGTTTATATCTGCTCCGCGCTTTTGGGAGTTTGGGAGTAACACTTTAAAAATGTAGGAGTTGTTGCTACTTTAGCTATTATTTGTTCAATTGATGTTAGTACTTTTTCGGCATTAAACCATTCTGACTAGTATTAGTAACTAGAGATTTTGGTAGTAGTTTATGGAAAGATTGTAGTAGCAGTAAACAACAAAGGACAAGTAGTTTGAAGTAGTCAAAGCTGCTACATCTGTGAGTGGTTATTTTTTAATTGTTGATTGAACTGCTACTTATTTATCTAAAATCTAGTCAAGTCTTGACTATTATTATTCACTGCAGATTTTCGTAGTAGTACTGATCTTGAAACTAGCAGTAACTAATGGAAGCATCTAAAATTTCGGATGCTTTGGTTGATATAGTATTAGCTAAAGATTGCTATATATAAGAAGCTGTGGTAGTATTTTAGTAATTTTTATAACTTTAACTTAGCCGGTAGTAGCTATTTTTTCTTAGTTTTTGGTTGAACTGATGCAATAGCAGTTTAACTAGTACAAAGTACAAACAATTTCATTAATCATTACTGTTTTATAAATATTTACTTTTGTAGTATTAAATTTAAAGCAAATTTAGTAGCAGTTTTGTCAACTGTGGTAGCAGTTTGATAGTACACAATAAAAGTATTGACGTAGCGGTTATCTCAGCACCCACTAGTTTGTTTTAGTTGGTGGCTTAACTATTTGGAGCTTTCATTATTTTAAACTACAAATAGGTCAGATATTACTAGCTAAAGATTAAAGCAGAAGTAGTTGTGTTCATATTTATATCCTTCACCACCACAGGTGGAAAGGGTATTATTAGTTTGTACTGATGTATGTAACGCATAGAAATATTTGTCTTAGACCCACCTTTTAGTACCAATTGGCTTAGAATCACATTGTCCGTCCGTCCGTCTGTCTGCCTGGCTGGACCCCCATGTAAACCTTGTAATCAAACTACAGGTCGCAATTCTAAAGATAATTTGATGAAATTTGGCACAGATCATTTTTTTGATAATGGGACCATGGCTATTGAAACTCGTCAAAATCGATCCATTATTTATGGTACCTCCCATAGGTCCCACTTCCCGGAATTGATACTTTGGCCACAAATATCAATATTTTTTCATGAAATTTAAAACAAATACTGCTTATGTAAACTAAAATTACTTTACCAAATTTCGTTGGAATCGGTCCACATTTGTCCATAGCTCCTGTACAAACTCTTCTTTAAAGCACTAGATAAGACATAAATCACTTAAACGCTCGTAAATCAAAGGTATAGGGAGAATTTCAAGTTTATTTTTTGCACACATAATTTTTGTAACAACTGTAATCAATTTGCCAAATTTCGAGATAATCGGTCCACATTTGACCCTAGCTCTTATATAAGTCCAAATGACGGAAACAGCGTAAATATATAAGTTTTGAGAAAATATTTGTATGATGGCAAAATTTAGCAAATATTTGTCTTTATACAGAAAAATAATACCTTTGACCTTAGTGGTGAAGGGTATTGTATGGTCGAGTTTGACCGACTATAGCACTGGCTTACTTGTTTTGTTTTTTATTTTTTATGATTTTTTTAAAACGAAAATATTTTGAAGGAAACTTTTTTTTCGGTGTAAATCCTATGATATCTCTAAAGCGACTTAATTAGTGGTGAAGGGTATCGTATGGTCGGGCTTGACCGACTATGGCACTTTCTTACTTGTTTTAATTTAAAGCCATTTTAATTTTTGTAGCTAAAAAATTTGAGTTTTTTCTTTACTAATACCATTTATTGTCCAGTAGATTTACCTTTAGTCAAGTACAAATGAGGTCCTATGCTCCACTGGGAATCAAGGATAACAGAAGAAGAAGAAGAAGTACAGGTTAAATACAAAGCAATTGTTATTATTATATATGTATAGGTAAAATCCCATCTAACTGATCTAACCAGCCAACTTAAATTAATTTTCAAGAATAAATATAACCAACTTTAAAACTGAGAACTGTATGGTATTATATGGTAGGGCTCTAAAACTTTTTTTATTTTGTAATAAAAATTTGTTTTCACTTTTTCTATTCTATTTAAAGCATCACGACAAATGCTGTAGTTAAAAATTTTATCGGATAACTTATCTTGTATTTTTATCTTTTAAAAAAGACCGACATATCCAGATATCAGCAGATAGTTGTATTTAAATAAGAAGATCTTTTAAGAGTTAGTTAAAACATCAGCATTTTTGACAAATTAAGAAATTTGTAAACATTAATTTAATCTAATTAAAATAATAAAAATTGCATATAAATTAAAATCACAGCAAAACAAGTCTGTAAGAATTATAGTCGTGCAAGCACGAACATATGATGTCCTACGCCACTGTAATTTCGAAAATTGTACCGACCATATGAGGTGTGAGATAAATATCGGGTGTTTTTTATTGAGGTATAGAACTTTAAGTTGGCATCACTTTTTTAACTGGCGGCCATTTTGTCAGCTGTCAAGTGATTAATATTTAGTTTGGTTTGCCATTTCATCATGAACAGGTTGACAAAAGAACAACGCTGGCAAATCGTGCAAATTTATTTCGCAAATAATGGTTCAGTTCGCGAAGTTTACCGCAAGCTCCGTCCATTTTATGGTCGACATAATCGTCCATCAGAGCAATTAATTCGGTTAACCATGGATCGTTTTCGCACTACGTTTACTCTATGTGATAATACGCATCCGCAGCGACGTCGAACAGTGCGCACCGAAGAAACAATTGCCGCTGTAGAGCAAAGTGTTGAAGAGGACCCGAATGAATCGATTCGCCACCGTGCACAGCAATTGGAGCTTTGTCCATCAACTTTATGGAAGATTTTGCGCAAAGATCTTGGCTAGCGACCTTACAAGATCCAGCTTGTGCAAGAATTAAAGCCGCGAGACCATGCAATGCGTCGTGATTTTGGTGTATAGACCGAAAATGAGATTGATCTCGATGCTGATTTTCATCGCAAAATTTTGTTCAGTGATGAGGCTCATTTTTGGTTGAATGGCTACGTTAACAAGCAAAATTGCCGCATTTGGAGTGAAGAGAATCCACATGAGACCCTTGACTGACTGACTGTTTGGTGTGCTCTATGGGCTGGTGGAGTCATTGGGCCATACTTCTTACTGGAGAGTCAGTTACCATAAATGGAGACCGGTATAGAGCCATGATAACCGACTATTTTGTTCCCCAATTGGATGGCATGAATGTGGATGAGTTGTGGTTCCAACAAGACGGCTCTACATGCCACACAGCGCACGTCACAATTGATTTATTGAAGGAAACATTCGATGAGCGAATAATTTCGCGGAATGGACCTGACAATTGGCCATCAAGATCGTGCGATTTGACACCACTGGATTATTTTCTTTGGGGATATGTGAAGTCGCTCGTCTACGCCAACAAACCAGAAACGTTTGGGGACTTGGCGTTATTGCCAACACACGGCCCCATATGCTCGAAAAAGTAGTTGAAAATTGGACCTGTAGAATTGGCTTTATTCGAGCCAGCCGCGGCGGCCACATGCCCGAAATCATATTTAAACATTAATGGCATAAAATTATCCTTCCAATAAAGCCAAATTGATAGACATTAAAACGATTTTCTTGTGTTTTATTTCAATTCGAAGTTCTATACCTCTAAAAAAAACACCCATTACTTCTTTATGTCATATATATCAGCACCCTTCCTACCTATAATAAGTATAAGTAAATATGAGAAATCTATTTTTAAATTTGTACCAACATTTTCTTTGATGTACATAAATGCAAATAAATCATTCATTAAACAAAATTTTCTTTTACCTAATACAATTTTCTTTAACCTACACTTGAAAACACCAATAAAAATTTATTTCTTCTTTCAAATCAATTCAATTTCAAACTCATAAAAAGCAACAATGTTAAATCAACAATTAAATAATTTAATTTATAGCCACTGCCGTTGGAACAACTTCGCTCTACAATGTCATAATTCAAAATTTTGTTTGCATTTTGATGCAATAAAAATTGCAAAATCTACTTTAATGCCTGAATCAACAATAATTTTCCGCTTGTTTCTTGGCAAAAAAATAAATAAATGCCAGCGCACAGTGGTTTACGGACGCTTTTTTTTGGAAATAATTCTGTAACTTTTGAACGAATGGAAATATTTGAATGAAATTTGGCATGGTGATAGTCAAGGAGTATTCGAGTTGGTTTTCAAAAGCACTGGCCCATGAGGGATCGGGAGAGTGATTGATGGACCTTCAAAGTTGATCACCTCGGGTGTTCGACTTTTTTAAAAATTCGCCAAAAATCCATTTATGAATGGATTGAAAAGAAATTTTAAACTTAAGTTCTCCTTCACAAGGTCTACAAAAAATATGCTCACAAGTGTAGGTTATCTCCTTTGGGTTTCGAGATATTTGGATAAAAGGAATTTTCGGGTTGATTTTTTACCTATTTTTTTAAGCTTTTTTTGATCTGGTGGACGCATCTGAAGATCAAAAATTTTTTAGGAATATTCCTTAAAATTGTAACAAAATTCTAAATAATTTTTGTGCAAGTTGGTTATAGATATCTTCTTTCGTTTAAAAGTTAAAAATATTCAAAGTTGAAACTTAAAAAAAATTTTGCTTTTTTTTGAGTTTTTCCCTAAAAGATAGCTATATTTTTTCACTAATAAAAAAAATATTTTCTTAAGAAACATAAAAATATTTTTAAAGTTTTTAAAAGAAAACATAATGAGAATGCGTATAAAACAAATTTCTTGCTAATTGAACTTTTGGTCCTCGCACATGCCCTCTCCAAAAAATGCCAATTTGTAAAAAAAATTTTGGTTTAAATAAAAATTTCTCAAAAGGCAAAGCACCGATTTGAAAAAAATAATAATGTCCATATTTTCTAATATATCTTTTATTGATTGGAAAAGTTTTTTCTGAAACGAGCTGCAAATAGAGTCAGTGTTGCCATTTTTGTAAAAAAACTCATTTTTTGAAACCCTTTTTTCCCGAGTTGGGAATTGGGGAATTTTTTAGTTAAAATTGTAAATTTTGTTTAGTCTATTGCTTTTAGATCTTATTGGTCTACATGACTACAAATTTTCATTGAGATATCTTCATCTATGTCATTTCTACAAAATATCAAAAATTGAAATTATTTTCCTTTTAAAAGTAGAAAAATAATATTTTTTTGTTTTACGATACAAAGTGTAAAAATATTAACTCACTTAAAAAAGATTTTTAATTGGTGTTCATCTCCTGGACTTTTTCGATCCAATGATACTAAACACGTGTATCAAGCTTCAATACATAGCCTATAAAAGCTCTGAAAACTTTGCCTCCCATAGCATTTTTAAGCTAAATATTGGAGTATTGGAGAGTAATGTGTGCAAATAAAGTTAATGGTGCACAGTGGTATTAACTCTGCAATTTCTAAACTACTAGACGGATTTTGACAAAATTTGGAACGTCAATAGAAGAGGTGTGAGGCTTTTAGACCAATGTTTAAGAACGTATTTGTCGGTAGCACAGTGGGCTCTACAGTGGGCCAAAGTTGCCTACCTCGGGTATATAAAACATTTGGGGGCGTATAACTTTCCTCAATTGGGTCCGATCTAAAAGATTTTTACGTTTTCGAAAACTTCTTAAAAAAATTAAGAAAAAAACATGTTTACTTTACTACCTCATCTCATATAGTTTAAGAGATATTTGACTCCATAAAATTTTAGTATAATATTTAAACATTACTTTGTAATTTTTCGCAAAAATCTCTAAAACTAAACAAGGTATTACGACTATTTTTGTACATAGTATGGACCTGTGTATGCGGAAATCAGAAATATAAATTTCGGAACAAGTTCTGAAATTTAAATGAAAATTTTTAAATACAGAAGAGTATGCTTTTCGCAAATTTGAGTTTTTTTAGAAAACCGGCCCGTGTGACCCGATTAATAGCCGGGCTCTATCAGATTTTTGCACAGATATTAAAAACATTATACTAAATACAATTTTGTTAAAAAAAAGTTTTGAGATAAAATAAACAATTTTTTTACAGTCACAAACAACACAAGTTTTGTTAAAAAATGGCTGATTTTCGACTACCGCTGGTTGTAGGGTGCATGTCCAAAATTTTTAGAAATATAGTTTATACTGATCCCTCAAGTCCAGCCTTTTAAAAAATGTAAAAAACGAATTGAGTCTTTTGAAAAAATTTTTCAAAAATATTGAAAAAATAATATTACTTTTTTGAAAAAAAAAAAAAATTTTCAGGCTTTTTTCGGTACACAAACTTTGAAGAATTTTTCTGTGTTATTAAGTTTACATAATAAAGAACTTGTTTCTTCCAGTTCATTTAGAAATTTATCAGCAATCTTGCAGTATTTTTTTAAAAATTTAACGTAGTACAAGAAAAGACAAATAGGCCAAAAAAGGACAGAAGACATACCATAAAAAGCAAAAAAAAATTTTGGATTCAATTATCTCTTAAACTATAAGAGATAAGGTAGTAAAGTAAGCATGTTTTTTTCTTAATTTTTTTAAGAAGTTTTCGAAAACGTAAAAATCTTTTAGATCGGACCCAATTGAGGAAAGTTATACGCCCCCAAATGTTTTATATACCCGAGGTAGGCAACTTTGGCCCACAGTAGAGCCCACTGTGCTACCGACAAATACGTTCTTAAACATTGATCTAAAAGCCTCACACCACTTCTATTGACGTTCCAAATTTTGTCAAAATCCGTCTAGTAGTTTAGAAATTGCAGAGTTAATACCACTGTGCACCATTAACTTTATTTGCACACATTACTCTCCAATACTCCAATATTTAGCTTAAAAATGCTATGGGAGGCATAGTTTTCAGAGCTTTTAAAGGCTAGGTATTGAAGCTTGATACACGTGTTTAGTATCATTGGATCGGGAAAGTCCAGGAGATGAACACCAATTAAAAATCTTTTTTAAGTGAGTTAATATTTTTACACTTTGTATCGTAAAACAAAAAAATATTATTTTTCTACTTTTAAAAGGAAAATAATTTCAATTTTTGATATTTTGTAGAAATGACATAGATGAAGATATCTCAATGAAAATTTGTAGTCATGTAGACCAATAAGATATAAAAGCAATAGACTAAAAAAAATTTCCAATTTTAACTAAAAAATTCCCCAATTCCCAACTCGGGAAAAAGGGTTTCAAAAAATGAGTTTTTTTACAAAAATGGCAACACTGACTCTATTTGCAGCTCGTTTCAGAAAAAACTTTTCCAATCAATAAAAGATATATCAGAAAATATGGACATTATTATTTTTTTCAAATCGGCGCTTTGCCTTTTGAGAAATTTTTATTTAAACCAAAATTTTTTTTTACAAATTGGCATTTTTTGGAGAGGGCATGTGCGAGGACCAAAAGTCCAATTAGCAAGAAATTTGTTTTATAAGCATTCTCATTATATTTTCTTTGAAAAACTTTAAAAATATTTTTATGTTTCTTAAGAAAATATTTTTTTATTAGTGAAAAAATATAGCTATCTTTTAGGGAAAAACTCACAAAAAAGCGAAATTTTTTTTAAGTTTCAACTTTGAATATTTTTAACTTTTAAACGAAAGAAGATATCTATAACCAACTTGCACAAGAATTATTAAGAATTTTGTTAAAATTTTAACGAATATTCTTAAAAAATTTTTGATCTTCAGATGCGTCCACCAGATCAAAAAAAGCTTAAAAAAATAGGTAAAAAATCAACCCAAAAATTCCTTTTTATCCAAATGTCTCGAAACCCAAAGGAGATAACCTACACATGTAAGCGTATTTTTTGTAGACCTTCTGAAGGAGAACTTAAGTTTAAAATTTCTTTTCAATCCATTCATAAATGGATTTTTGGCGAATTTTTAAAAAAGTCGAACACCCGAGGTGACCAACTTTGAAGGTCCATCAATCACTCTCCAGACCCCGCATGGGCCAGTGGTTTTGAAAACCAACTTGAATACTCCTTGACTATCACCATGCCAAATTTCATTCAAATATCTCCAGTCGTTAAAAAGTTACAGAATTATTTCCAAAAAAAAGCGTCCGTAAACCACTGTGCAGCGTACGAGTATAATTTTGAAAAATAAATGCAGCGAAAAAAGTCAAGTTTGTTATGTGTTGTATAAATGTTGTATGGTGGGTTGTAAGAAGAACATTAGAAACTTTTAATGCCAAGTGCTAAAGTTGTTAAGGCAAAACGAAGTAATTTGTTAAGACTAAATTTGTATACACAAATTTTGCGAAAATGTTAAACATTAATAGTCCACATGACCTCTTTTAATTGTAAATTTGAATTGTTAAGTTTTAGTAGATTCTAAAGAAGATAAAAATTATTAAATTAAATATCTTTAAGAGATAATTAATTCAAACATCTGTTTATTAAAACTTAGGCAATATAAGAATTTTGTGAAAAATCTTAGTTTTAAAACTTTGTTAACTATAATTTAATTGATTTGCCACACCTTCAAAGAAATAAATTGAGAAATTTAACATCTGTTTCTTATTTGTTGTTTAAATTAGCTGTGAATACCCTTAAGATTTGTGCGTTTGTGCTTTTTTTTAAATTAAGTAAAAAAAATCCAATTGCCCATTTTTGGTAATCTTAGGATTTGAACCCGGGCAATTATTTATTTATTTATTTATTTCAATAAAAAAGATGCCGCAAGCCCATAGGGCCTATTTGGCTACTATTACTATTACTATTTGAATTACAAATAAAAACTTTCTTTAATAACTTATAGGTAATCCGAACGGTATCCTGTATTCATTACAATGTATAATAATCAGGAGTAGGCAGCCCATACCACCAGCAGCCGATGATTTTTTTTATTTTCGTAAATACCACGATCATTAATAAAACTCGTGAAAATAAATTTTAAATCATTTTTCAAAACAGAAATAAATTCTTATATTAAACAATTTTAGATTTTTTAGATATTTTCGATCCAAAAAATTTTTATAGAAAAACTTTTGATAAAAAATTTTCTACAGAAAAATGTTTGAAAAAAAAATTTTCACAAAAAAATTTTTGGCAAAAAATTTTTCATAGAAAAATTTTTGACAAAAAATTTTTTATAGAAAAATTTTTGACAAAAAATTTTTTATAGAAAAATTTTTGACAAAAAATTTTTTATAGAAAAATTTTTGACAAAAAATTTTTCATAGACAAATTAAAAAAAAAATTTATACAAAATTTTTGATAAAAAAAATTTTCTATACAAAAAATGTTGATCAAAAAAATATAGAAAAATTTTTGATAAAAAAATTTTCTATAAAAATTTTCTAAAAAAATTTTTATAGAAATTTTTTTTTACAAACAGAAATAAATTCTTATATTAAAAAATTTTAGATTTTAAATTTAAAATTTTCTATAGAAAAATTTTTGATCAAAAAACTTTCTATATCTTTTTGCCTTAGTTTTGCCTGACTATTTATAAATATTGTATAAAAATCTGCAAAAATTTAGTATTAATTCAAAAATACGTAAGTATTGTGTAAGTATATATTTATAAGACTTAAAAATTTATTGGAAATCGTTACATAAATTCAAGAACAAATCACGCAATGCAGACCTTTATTTTTTACTTTTATTCTGTAAGAGTTAGCAGATCTTTCTATTTATACGATTCATTTAAATATTTATTCGCATTTAAGTGTTAAGAAAACATATGAAAAATATTAGAGAAACCTTAAGAAAATAAATAAACACTTTAATATCAATTGAATGTGGCTGCTTTGAAAAATATTGAAATAATCTGAAACCCTAAAAAATATAAATAAAAATCATATAGAAAAATTATTTATAAATCTGTCTTCAATATTGTAAATGCAAATATTGAGAAATCAATAAAAAAAAAGAAATAAAAAGTAAGGAAATTTTTTAAAATGAAAATGTATAAAAATACACTTTATAAATTCTATGTGAGACCACTAAATTTAGAACAAAAAACTAGACAATTAACCTGAATTTTATGCAACTAAATTTTTTTCCATAATATTAAAATTTTCTGCACAATATTTTCTTAGTCTATTAAAGTAAGTTTGTAGATAATAGATTAATGGCTGTTGATGTTTTGAAAGAAAACATTTCAATATAAAATCTGCCAATCAACACTTTTCAAATTTTGTTGGTTTTAGTATTTTCAATTTAGTTTATTTTGTACCAGGCATTATTTATAGCACAGTAATGAAATTTTCTTTACAAAAAGTAAAATTTTTATACCCGCCATCAAAAAGAATGGGGGGTATATTGAGATTGTCATTCCGTTTGTAATTTCCTTAATTTTGGCTCAAAAATCAAAAACGATATATATTCTGAATCCTTATGAAATTCTAAGACGATTGATCGATGTCTGTTTGTCTATCTGTCTGTCTGTCTGTCTGTCTGTCTGTCTGTCTGTCTGTCTGTCTGTCTGTCTGTCTATCTGTCTGTCTTTCTGTCATTCTGTCTGTCTGTCTGTCTGTCTGTCTGTCTGTCTGTCAGTCAGTCAGTCAGTCAGTCAGTCAGTCAGTCAGTCAGTCAGTCAGTCAGTCAGTCAGTCAGTCAGTCAGTCAGTCAGTCAGTCAGTCAGTCAGTCAGTCAGTCAGTCAGTCTGTCAGTCTGTCTGTCTGTCTGTCAGTCAGTCAGTCAGTCAGTCAGTCAGTCAGTCAGTCAGTCAGTCAGTCAGTCAGTCAGTCAGTCAGTCAGTCAGTCAGTCAGTCAGTCAGTCAGTCAGTCAGTCAGTCAGTCAGTCAGTCAGTCAGTCAGTCAGTCAGTCAGTCAGTCAGTCAGTCAGTCAGTCAGTCAGTCAGTCAGTCAGTCAGTCAGTCAGTCAGTCAGTCAGTCAGTCAGTCAGTCAGTCAGTCAGTCAGTCAGTCAGTCTGTCTGTCTGTCTGTCTGTCTGTCTGTCTGTCTGTCTGTCTGTCTGTCTGTCTGTCTGTCTGTCTGTCTGTCTGTCTGTCTGTCTGTCAGTCTGTCTGTCTGTCTGTCTGTCTGTCTGTCTGTCTGTCTGTCTGTCTGTCTGTCTGTCTGTCAGTCTGTCAGTCTGTCAGTCTGTCAGTCTGTCAGTCTGTCAGTCTGTCAGTCTGTCAGTCTGTCAGTCTGTCAGTCTGTCAGTCTGTCTGTCAGTCTGTCTGTCAGTCTGTCTGTCTGTCTGTCTGTCTGTCTGTCTGTCTGTCTGTCTGTCTGTCTGTCTGTCTGTCTGTCTGTCTGTCAGTCAGTCAGTCAGTCAGTCAGTCAGTCAGTCAGTCTGTCTGTCTGTCTGTCTGTCTTTTTGTCTGTCTGTCTGTCTGTCTGTCTGTCTGTCTGTCCGTCTGTCTGTTAAAATCACTATAACGTCTAAACGAAAATTAGTAAAAACATTATTCATCTCTGAGAAAATGTTGATATTGAAATTGGGCAAAATCGGTTCACATTTGACCATAGCTCCCGTATAACCTCGTCTAGGCGAATCGCTTATTTGTTAATAAATGACAAATTATAGCAGCTATGATGATAAAATTTGGTATATAGAAGTTTTACATTAGCCCTAGGCAGGGTATAAAATTTCATCAAAATCGGTTTACATTTAGCCATAGCTCCCCTACAAATAAACTTACGAAAACAGCCCAAATTTCACCTAAAATACACTTAAATGCCAATGATATAACCACTAAATTTGGCACAAGAAAGTCTTATGACAATGCCAGCCAGTGTTTTGTCACAATCGGTTACCATTTGACCATAGCTCCCATATAAAAAACTTATGGAAACACAAAAATACATAAAGAAAAGGTTGTTTATGTCCGTCTGTCCGTCAGATAAAAGCACGATAGCGCCTTAACGAAAAAAGCTAGAGGGACAAAATTTTATAAAAGTATTTCGAATATCTTGAAAAAGATGTGTGTTGAAAATAGACAAAATCGGTTCAAATTTAGTTAGAGCTCCCATATAACCCCACCCCGGGAAACACATTAATGCTGATAAATTGAATACAATTGTAATAGCTGTGACGATTACATTTAAAATAGGAAAGTTTTATGCAATTTTGGATTAGCTTATCAAATTTTATAGTAATCAGTCCATATTTGACTTTAGCTTTCATATAAAAAACACTCACGGAAACAAAAAATTTTAGCAAAGGATAGTTAAAAGCTAATAAATTAGAAACTATGACAGCTATGGCCACTAAATTTTGCAAGAATAAGCTCTATATATATACCAGCCAGTGTGTAAAATTTTTCGCTATAATTCTTATATATATAACATCCCCTTTTTTTATCTGCAATCAAAAAGATTTGGAGGTACATTCATTATATTAAGATTGCACCTATGAAATTATATAGGCATCAATCAATCTTCGGCCCAGACTTTATATCTGATGAATGCATTAGGAACTCATAAAGAAATATATGGACCTGCCGTATTACTATTAACGTGTTTAGCCTAACTACAAATTAATCACAACGAAAAGTATTTAACAACTTATTAATGTAAAACTATGCCCGGTTATGAGACCGAATTTTGATCAAAGTAAATACTGGGGAAACCATTAAAATATTTTTAAATGTTGAACTATAAAGCTACGGCAACCGAATTTAGTCCAAAGGTTTTACCAACAATACCAATTAGCTTAGCGATTTTTTTCAGTTTTGGTCCAGATTTTAAATTAGCTGCACTCTTGTAGATATATGAAATATGTTTCTAAATTTAACACAACTTGATGGTGGGTACATAAGATTCGGCACAGCCGAATATAACACTCTTACTTGTTATATTTACAATCAAAAAGATTTGGAGGTACATTCAGTATATTAATATTGCATCTACGAAATTAGATAGTTATCAATCAATGTTAGGTCCAGACTTTATACACGGTAGATGCATTAGGAACTCCTAACAAAATATATGAGCCTGCCGTGTTGCTATCAACATGTTTATGACACAACGAAACAGCTTATTAAGGTAAAACTATATTCGGTTATGGAACAGCATTTTGTCCAAGGTAAATACTTGGGAAACCACTTAGATCCCAGTAAAACTTTTAATTACCAAATAATGAGTTAAACAGTTAAACTATTGAACACGAACTACTTACTCATTCGCTGTTTAAGTCATTACATTAACATGGGGATGTCATTGGAGGCAAGTACTTACCAATTTAAATCTTCTTTTTTGTAAGTATAAGTTTTTACATAAGATTGACTCTTACTTACTTAAATGTTACAACCTGTTAAGGTCAAAGTCCGAGCATATTTTAGAATTCCATGGACTTCGATCTTGTGCGAATATTCTCCAATTTTATAGGCCAAGCTTTAAAAAATGTTCCTCTACTTGGTCTTTCTATCGAAGTTTCGGACATCCTCCTCTAACATTAGGTAGTGGGACATTTCAATTCTAATTTTATCCTCTTCATTGTATTTCTTTTTTCGAGAGAGGGTTACTAGCCTGTAATCCTAACCCATTTTTATCGATCTTATGGGACAACTCTCGGAACATGTTAACTAACAATATAAATGGGTGTTAAACTATCTCCCCGGGTGATACCATGAGCAGGTGTGTGTCCACAGTTGAGATGAAGGATGACCCAGATAAGTTGGGCTTACCAAATTAAGACCAATTAGAATCGAGTTTGGTATTCAACATCCCCTACATAATCAAAATTGACTCATGATGGCATTTTTTCATTAACGTGAGTTAGTTTTACAAATTTTTTTACAGAAGATAATATTTAAGTTCTTAAAATTCAAAAATCATTTAAAAAGACTCTTTTAATAAAAAAAAACTAAAAAAAATTGTTGCCCTTGGTGGGATTTGAACCGGGGCCATTCAGTTTAAATTACCATCTTAATTACAAATAAGTTCTTCTGTAATAACTTATTATTTATTCGGATGGTAAGTTGTAGTCGTTACAAGGTAACCACTTATCAGAGTACTTGCCATTACCAAAGTTTTGCTGGGATACTTTTAAATGTCGAACTATAGTAACTGTACCATTGCAACCGAATTTAGTCTAAATATTTTACCAACAATACCACATTTGGTCAACATTTTGCATTGGTGGGTATACAAGATTCGGCACAGCCGAATATAATACTCTTACTTGTTCCAATTCCTTACCTAAGTCCCTCCTTTTTCTAGTTTGTAAGTACTTCCCTCGAATGTCTTCACCGTATTAATGTAATGACTCTATCAAATAATCAGTAAGTAGTTCGTATTCAATATTTTAGGTGTTTATTTCGTTAAAATTCTTAATAAAGAAAATATTATATTTTAATATGTCTTCTAATTTGTTATTAGGTCTCCTCTGAGAAGGCCTTTATATTTTTCCCTTTTGTGCTCATAAATCGTTTAACGAATGTTCATTTCTTTAAGTTCAAAGCAAAATTTTTCTTAATGGCAAATTGTGTGGGATCTGTTGCAATTTGTGGCTGGTTTTCATATGATGTTTACTTTTTCATACGTTTTGCTTTTTTCCATTCATTTAACATTATTTCATAGATAAAGATTATGTTGGCATAGTCCTCACTCTCTGGGGAAGACGCTTCTTGATTATTATTTAATTTTTCTATAATTTATTAATAAAAAGTTATATGTCCGTCTGTCTGTTTGTGTAATTCTTTTTTTGTTGGTGGGTATTTTGTTTTACAAATGAATTGTTCACACCATCTGCTTAATCATAAAGTTTATAAAAAAAGTTTTGCAATGTAAAATACTTAAGCTATGCTACGAGTAAACTATGTTATGCTATGCTACGCTTTGATGCCTTGCAAAGCATCACGTTGCATGTTCATAAGATGCACAAAACATTCTGACACACAATTACTAAAAGTTATGTTGCGTTTTATTATTGAAGTTGTCATGTGTGTAAAGACCCACAAAAAAAAAAAATAAAGTGTGGGTTAAAAATTGAAAATAAATGAAAGAATGAAATTAATAATAAATAAACAAATTTGTTAATGGAATTTATTATAGAGTTGGGTCATAAAAAATAATTATAAAAACTGTCGATCTATCTGTTTGCCTGTCCGTCTGTCTCTGCAGTGTTTTATGTGATTTTTGTGCGTTAAGCTCTGGGACGCCAAGGAAGTGTTAATTTGTGAAGGCGTTAAACTACAAAACTGTAATCAAATTGCAATATTCATTATAGAGTCAATAATAATTATTTATGTATTTATTTTTAATTTATTTTTTTATTTTTATTATTTATTTGCTCACACAAACATCAATTATTGTAGATCAATAAAAGTTGAAAAAAGAGTTTGAAAATTAATATTTATTGTAGTCGTTTGTATGGTGAAAGTTTCATAAATTAAACATGAAAGAGTTTATCACAAAAAAAAAAAAAAAAAAATTAAATATTAATGTAATTTTATTGCCTTTAAAATAAATTTTAATATTTTGTTTTAAAGCCTATAATTCAAGCCTAATTCGTAGAAAATACAAATTGACGAGACGTTTATAGGAAAATTTTGACAGAAAGTAAAATTTTTTGATTCATAAAAAATTACTACTAAGTTAAGTAAACAAATGTTTAGCAAAATATTCAAATTTGTTCCTCCACTATCTACGATTTCTATAAATGATACATATAATCTTTTAAATAGCTCCAAAATACTAAAATTAGTTTTGGTTGGAATTTTTAAGCAGTTCAAAATTATTTAAAAAATTAAAAAATTCTTTTTTTAAATTTTCCATTTTTATAGGAAATTTTTCAAAAATTTCCTCTTTTTAAAGGAATTAAAAAAAAATTTCGTATTTTTAAAGGACATTTTTTTAAAAATTTCCTATTTTTACAGAAAATTTTTAAATATATTCCTATTTTTATAGGAAATTTTTCAAAGAATTTTTAATTTTAAAGGAAATTTTATTTGAAAAATATCCTTTAAAAATAGGAAATTTTTGAAAAATTTCCTTTAAAAATAGGAAATTATTAAAAAATTTCCTTTAAACATGGGAAATTTTTGAAAAATTTCCTATAAAAATAAGAAATTTTTGAAAAATTTCCTATAAAAATAAGAAATTTTTGAAAAATTTCCTATAAAAATAAGAAATTTTAAAAAAATTTCTTATGAAAATAAGAAATTTTTGAAAAATTTCCTATAAAAATAAGAAATTTTTAAAAATTTCCTTTAAAAAAAAGAAATTTTTAAAAATTTCCTTAAAAATAAGAAATTTTTAAAAATTTCCTTAAAAATACAAATTTTTGAAAAATTTCCTATAAAAATAAGAAATTTTTGAAAAATTTCCTATTAAAATAAGAAATTTTTGAAAAATTTCCTAATAAAAATAAAAAACTTTTGCAAAACTTCCTATAAAAATTAAAAATTTTTGAAAAATTTCCTATAAAAGTAAAAAATTTTTCTATAAAAATAAAAAAATTTTAAAAATTTCCTTAAAAATAAAAAATTTAAAAAATTTCCTTAAATATAAAAAAAAATTAAAAATTTCCTTAAAAATAAGAAATTTTTAACAATTTCCTATAAAAATAAGAAATTTTTGAAAAATTTCCTGTAAAAATAAGAAATTTTTGAAAAATTTCCTATAAAAATAATAAATTTTTGAAAAATATTCAATAAAAATAAAACATTTTTAAAAATTTTCTATAAAGATTAGAAATTTTTAAAAACTACCTTTAAAAAAAGATAAATTTTTAAAACATATAAGAAATTTCCTAAAAAAAATAAAAAATTTTTGAAAACTTTCCTATAAAAAAGGTAATTTTTGTAAAATTTTCTACAAAAATTAGTAATTTTTTCCTATCAAAATAAGAAATTTTTCAAAAATTTCCTATAAAAATAAAAAATTTTTGAAAAATTTCCAATTCAGATAAGAAATTTTTGAAAAATTTCCTATAAAAATGGGAAATTTTTGAAAAATTTCCTATAAAAATAAGAAATTTTTGAAAAATTTCCTATAAAAAAAGGAAATTTTTGAAAAATTTCCTATAAAAATAGGAAATTTTTGAAAAATTTCCTACAAAAATAGGAAATTTTTGAAAAATTTCCTATAAAAATAGGAAATTTTTGAAAAATTTCCTAATAAAATAGGAAATTTTTGAAAAATTTCCTATAAAAATAGGAAATTTTTAAAAATTTCCTATAAAAATAGGAAATTTTTTAAAAATTTCCTATAAAAATAGGAAATTTTTGAAAAATTTCCTATAAAAATAGGAAATTTTTGAAAAATTTCCTATAAAAATAGGAAATTTTTGAAAAATTTCCTATAAAAATAGGAAATTTTTGAAAAATTTCCTATAAAAATAGGAAATTTTTGAAAAATTTCCTATAAAAATAGGAAATTTTTGAAAAATTTCCAATAAAAATAGGAAATTTTTGAAAAATTTCCTATAAAAATAGGAAATTTTTGAAAAATTTCCTATAAAAATAGGAAATTTTTGAAAAATTTCCTATAAAAATAGGAAATTTTTGAAAAATTTCCTATAAAAATAGGAAATTTTTGAAAAATTTCCTATAAAAATAGGAAATTTTTGAAAAATTTCCTATAAAAATAGGAAATTTTTGAAAAATAGGAAATTTTTGAAAAAAATAGGAAATTTTTGAAAAATTTTCTATAAAAATAGGAAATTTTTGAAAAATTTCCTATAAAAATAGGAAATTTTTGAAAATTTCCTATAAAAATAGGAAATTTTTGAAAAATTTCCTATAAAAATAGGAAATTTTTGAAAAATTTCGTATTAAAATAGGAAATTTTTGAAAAATTTCCTATAAAAATAGGAAATTTAAAAAAAATTTCTTATAAAAATAGGAAATTTTTCAAAAATTTCCTATAAAAATAGGAAAGTTTTCAAAAATTTCCTATAAAAATAGAAAATATTTGAAAAATTTTCTATAAAAATAGGAATTTTTTTGAAAAATTTCCTATAAAAATAAAAAATTTTTGAAAAATTTTCTATAAAAATAAAAAAATTTTAAAAAGTTTCTATTAAAAGCAAGAAACTTTTGAAAATTTTCCTATAAAAATAAGAAATTTTTGAAAAATTTCCTATAAAAATAAAAATTTTTTGAAAAATTTCCTATAAAAATACGAATTTTTTTTTAAATTTCCTTTAAAAATTAGACTTTTTTTAAAAATTTCCTATAAAAATAAGAAATTTTTGAAAAATTTCCTGTAAAAAGAAGAAATTTTAAAAAAAATTTCTTATTTTTTGAGGAAATTTTTCAAAAATTTCGTATTTTTATAGGATTTTTTTTTAAGTTTTAAGCCTAATTATATTCTTCTTATATCTTGTTGATTAAACTAGGATTATCTTAAGTCCCTTGAGTGTAAAAATTTTGGAAATCAAAAAAATTTAATATTTAAACAAAATTTACATAATTTGCTAATATAAAATATTTAATTAAAATTGAAATTACATTTCTTTAACATTTTCTTGCTTTTGAATAGGTTTTCATGACGAAATCTTTATAAAACGAAATTTTAACAGAAAATGTCTGTGTCTGACTCTGTCTGTACGTCCCAGCATTGCATGTGTGAAAATAATTTATGATTTTTATCGTATTGTTAAATTCATTACAATTAATATTCATCATATTGTTACGAATACATAAATTTTATTTCAAAATTTACATAATAAATATGTACGAGCAGAAAATAAAGCAAAGCCAAAAGAATCGTTTAGCATCAAAATATTTGCTAACAAAATATAGAAAAATTGTTAAACACAAAAAAAAAGAATCTTAAACAAAAAAGGAATTAACTTAATGTTTAATGAAGAGAAGAAAAAAGGAAGCATTAACATTTAAGTCGGAAAGAAAAGCATCCAAAACAGAAGCAGTCGTCAGGCCTCTATAGCAACAGCCTGGTTTCATTTTTTAGCAATTTTTTTTGGAAGATGATAAAGTTAAACATTAATTATGCATATACACTGTGGAACATATATACATATGACATAAGTATATTTAAGGGAAAATTCAAACATTTAATTAAACATGAGAAAATACAAGGGAAAACCTAGAATTTTTCTAGATGCTCATAAATCTGTATGTATGTGTTACAATCCATGTCTAAGTAAAATGTATTAATGACATAAACAGCTTCCCAGGCTTGGTACCAGTAGCAGTATCAGAATTTGCTTTTGGCTACATAAATGCTTATAGCAAATATCCTATATACATACATATGTATATATTTACATGTACATACATCTTTAGCATATGATGTAGGTTTGAATGTATAGTAAAGATTCCATGACTAATTCATCATTTTGGAAAATTTGAATTTTTGTTTTACAAATTTCCTTATTTTTTCTTTATAATAGGCATCTAATGCACAGTGGCTCTAAATTAAACAAAGGAAACAGAAGATGGAACAAACAGGAAATTGACTTAAGTTTTATCAAAATACTTAAAACATATTATTTGTATAAGAAATTTAAAAAAAAAAACTTATTTTTATAGGAAATTTATAAAAAAAATCTTAATTTTAAACCAAATTTTTCAAAAAATGTTAATTAAATTTTTCAAAAACGAATTTTTATAGAAAATTTTTCAAAAATTTCCTGTTTTTATAGAAAATTTATCAAAAATTTCCTATTTTAATAGGAAATTTAAAAAAAATTTTTAATTTTTATAAGAAATTTTTAAAAAATTTCTCATTTCTACAGGAAATTTCTCAAAAATTTTTAATTTTTATAAGAAATTTTTTAAAATTTTCCCATTTTTAAATTAAATTTAAAAAAAATTTTTTTTAGGAAATATTTCAAATATTTATTATTTTCACAGGAAATTTTAAAAAAAAATATAATTTTTATAAAATTTTATAATTTTTAAAAAATTTTATAATTTTTAAAAAATTTCATAATTTTTAAAAATTTTCCTAACTTTTAAAAAATTTCCTTAAAATATACAAAATTTTTGAAAAATCGGAAATAATGGGTGTTTTTTTTAGAGGTATATAACTTCGAATTGAAATAAAACACAAGAAGATCGTTTTAATGTCCATCAATTTGGCCGCCGCGGCTGGCTCGAATAAAGCCAATTCTACAGGTCCAATTTTCAACAACTTTTTCGAGCATATGGGGCCGTATGTTGCCAATAACGCCACGAATGTTGGCTTCCAAGTCCCCTAACGTTTCTGGTTTGTTGGCGTAGACGAGCGACTTCACATATCCCCAAAGAAAATAATCCAGTGGTGTCAAATCGCACGATCTTGGTGGCCAATTGACCAATTTGCGATGAAAATCAGCATCGAGATCAATCTCATTTTCGGCTCATACACCAAAATCACGACGCATTGCATGGTCTCGCGGCTTCAATACTTGCACAAGCTGGATCTTGTAAGGTCGCAAGCCAAGATCTTTGCGCAAAATCTTCCATAAAGTTGATGGACAAAGCTCCAATTGCTGTGCACGGTGGCGAATCGATTCATTCGGGTCCTCTTCAACACTTTGCTCTACAGCGGCAATTGTTTCTTCGGTGCGCACTGTTCGACGTCGCTGCGGATGCGTATTATCACATAGAGTAAACGTAGTGCGAAAACGATTCATGGTTAACCGAATTAATTGCTCTGATGGACGATTATGTCGACCATAAAATGGACGGAGCTTGCGGTAAACTTCGCTAACTGAACCATTATTTTCGAAATAAATTTGCACGATTTGCAAGCGTTGTTCTTTTGTCAAAATGTTCATGATGAAATGGCAAACCAAACTAAATATTAATCACTTGACAGCTGACAAAATGGCCGCCAGTTAAAAAAGTTATGCCAACTTAAAGTTCTATACCTCAATAAAAAACACCCGATAGATGGGAGAATTTTCAAAAGTATTATATTATTACGGAAAATTTTTGGAAAAATTTTCTATTGTTAAAGAAAATTTTTCAAAAATTTTCTATTTTTATGGAAAATTTTTCAAAAATTTTCTATTTTTTAGGAAATTTTCTAAAACTTATTGTTTTTATGGGAAATTTTTTAAAAACTCTATATTTTCAAGAAAAAATTGTTCAAAAGTTTCTTATTTTTATAGAAAACTTTTAAAAAAATTATTATTTTTATAGAAAGTTTTTAAAAATTTTATATTTTTATAGGAAATTTTTCAAAAATTTTTAAAAAAAATTATTATTTTTATAAGAAATTTCTGAAAAATTTTCTGTTTTTATAGAGAATTTTTCAAAATTTTTCTTATTTTTTAAAAATTTCCTATTTGATAGGAAATTTTTCAAAAATTTTGACCGAAAAAGAACTTTCTTTTTTAAAAATTACTTATTTTTAAATGAAATTTTTAAAAAATTTCGCATTTTTATATGAAATTTTTCAAAAATTTCGTATTTTTATTGGAAATTTTTCAAAAATTTCTCATTTTTATAGGAAATTTTTCAAAAATGTATTTTTATAGGAATTTTTTTTAACAAATTTCGTACTTTTATAGTAAATTTTTGAAGAATTTTGTCTTTTACAGGAAATTTTTTAAAAATTTCCTAATTTTATAGAAAATTTTTCAAAAATTTCATATTTTTATAGGAAAATTTCTTATTATTATAGGAAATTTTTCAAAAGTTACCCAAAAAATAGGAAATTTTTTATAGGAAATTTTATCAAAAATGTCTTATTTTTATAGGAAATTTTATCAAAAATTTCTTATTTTTATAGGAAATTTCTCAAAAATTTTATATTTTTAAATGAAATTTTTCAAAAATTTCCTATTGATAAAAAAAATTTCCTATTTTTCAAAAATTTCTTATTTTTATACGAAATTTTTCAAAAAATGTTTAGTTTTTAGTAAAATTTTCAAAAATTGCTTATTTTTGAAGAAAATTTTTAAAAAAGTTCTTGTTGATTTTTAGGAAATTTTTCAAATTTTTTTTTTATTTTTATAGAAAATGTTCTATTTTTATAAACATTTCCTATTTTTATAGGTAATTTTTTAAAAACTTTTTGTTTTTATAGGAAATGTTTCAAAAAGTTTTCATATTTATAGAAATTTTTGAATTTTTTTTTCATTTTTATAAGAAATTTTTAAAAAATTTCTTATTTTTTTGGGAATTTTTCAAAAGTTTCTTATTTTTATAGGAAATAATTTCAAACATTTCTTAATTTTATAAGAAATTCGTTATTTTTTTTTTGTTTAAAGGAAATTTTTTTGTTTATAGGAAATTCTTCAAAGATTTCTTTTTTTTTTACGAAATTTTTCAAAAAATTCTTATTTTTTACGAAATTTTTCAAAAATTTCTTATTTTTAAAGAAATTTTTCAAAAATTTCTTATTTTTAAAAAAATTTTTCAAAAATTTTGTCTTTTTTTTAATTTTTCACAAAAGTTTTTTTTTAAGAAAATTTTCCAAAACTTTATTTACTTAAACAAATCTTTCAAAAACCTAATCCCAAGTCACTTTGACTACTATTTAATTATTCCTCTTGAGGTTATATTTCGCAAAACCTCATACCATTTTTGTTTTTTTTGAAAATGTGTAAAAAAAATGAAAAATTAATGTTTACGGATTAGTAAGCTTTAGTCGGGCTAAAGTCTTTAGCATGGAAAACCAAGATTACGACAAACATATGTAACTTCATATCTAAAATGAAAAACACTAAAGGGGAATAACTGAAAAAAATGGAAGGATTTCCCCCTGATTATGTAACCAGCAGTTTTATTTTTCCATTTCAACATATGTACGTACGTCTGCCAACATCATTACTAATGATTTTGAACTTTAAATATTCTCAACCATTAAATATATTTAAGCAGAGAATTTAAATTTGTTTTGTTTTTTTTTAACAAATACCAACACAAGTAAAATACAAATCATAAAAATTACACTCAGACAGACTCATTATGTGCAAACATATACATTTAAACATGTAAAGAAAGGAAAATAAATTTTTCTTCGTTTTTTTAACTACACAAATGAGGGTATACGAGTACATATGATCCTGGGCTTTTAAGCTGGTGTTTGTCTAAAGGAATGTCAAAATTTCTGTATAACAATAATAAACATTAACTTAAATATATAACAAAATTTTTTACATACAAATACTTATGTTTTCCTTAAATAACAAACACATATACAAACATCAAGAAATTTCATCATTTCCCTATTTCCCGTTGGCTCACATGTGTTACCAGCATTTCTTGTGGGGATTGTTTTGGGGGATTTTTGATGATGGAGAATGATGATTTAAGCTAAAACTGTTTTCAACATCCTGCATGTCTTGCTCAACATCAATCAACATTTTCGAGAGTAAATACCCAGATCCTTTCATAATTTAGTTAAGCATTCAGGTTTTTTTTTTTTGGTTTAATATATTTCACTAAAGATATTTAATTATTTTTAAAGTATAAGAAAAATTTTAAAGGATTTCTTAACAGCAGGGGAAAATATTTTCATATAATTTTTTCTTAATTCTAGAAAAATAAAATATATTTTTTTTCAAAACTTTTAACAAATTGAATATTTAACATTTGAAGACAAAAAAGTAAATGACAACGATTTGTTGTTATTTATAATTTTAAGTAATTTAAAAAAAATGTTTTTGCAACACATTATTTTGTCGGCTCAGCTGTTCTTATGTAACATGTTACTATTAAACAAGTTTAGTTTGGTACAAAAATTGTATTTCTTAAAAATTTCTATAGAAAAATGTTCTGTTCAAAGTTTTGTATAGAACAACTTGTTTGTCAAACAGCTTATCTTAGAAAAAATTATTATCGAAAACTTCTATAGAACTACTTTTTTATAAAAATGTAGAAAACTTTTTTATTTCAAAAATTATTTTTTTCATAAAAAAATTTTCGTCAGAAGTTTCTATAAAAAATTTTTGTCCAAAAACTTTACGTTTCAAAAAAATTTTTAGAAAAATTTATTTAAAAAAATTTAGTATATAAATCAAATCATTATCGTAAATTTTTTTAGAAATATTTTTTATATCAAAATTTTCTATTGGAAACATTTCTATAGAAAAATTGTTTATATTTTTTTTATCGGAAATTTCTATATTTTTTGATTCAAAAAATTTTTTCAATGCATAGTTTTGTTGTTTTTAAAAGAAAAATAACCAAAATGTTAACTTTTTCATTCGCGTTTTTTTTTTTTGCAAAAAATTAGCTTATAAATTTTTTTTTTTTTGTTTAAATATTTTCTTTACAAAATTTTTTAAATTTCTTATGGCCTGTTCCACGATCTCGAAAGAATGCTTTCTTTCTTATCCTATACGAAAGAAATTTGTTTTTCGTTTCACTAACTTTATTTTATGCGAAAGATAAGTCGAAAAACAAGTCGAAAGAAAACATAAGTATTTTCATACAAATTTCTGTTTCACTATTTCGAACAAGTTACCAGCAATACGAAAGCAAATGTCAAAATGAGTCACTTGATATTTTGCTTTCGAATAAAAACGAACGAAAGTCCTCGAAATAGTGAAACCAAAATTAATTCGAATTCGAGTGACTCGCTTTCTTTCGAGTAGATTTTCTTTCGAAATCGTGAAACAAGCTGTTAGTTTTTATCGAAAAGAATATACAGAAAATTTTACTAACAGAAATTTATACAGAACATTTTTTGAAGAAAATGTTTTATATTTAATTTTTTATTCCACATAAAAATTTTTCGTCGGAAATTTCTATAGACAAATTTTTTATACAAAAATTTTGTGTAGAAAAATTTTTTAGCGAAAAATTTTGCATTAAAAAATTTTTTAAAAAAATTTTATGGGGCGATTTTCTTTAAAATAGCCTTTTACCTAACAATTTTTTAGACAAGATTTTCTATCTAAAGAAAATTTTTTATTTCCAAATTCTTTTATTTCAAAAACAGAAATAATTTTAATTCAAAAATTTTGTAAAAAAAAAATTCTATAGAAAAATTTTGTAACAAAAAATTTTTTGTTTTTTTTCTAAAGTTAGAATAATTAATTCCCAAAAAATTTTTATCGAAAAATTTTCTTTAGAAAAATTTATAGAAGTTTTTTTTTCTTTTTAAATTAATATTCTTTAAAAAAAAATTTATCGAAAAATTTTTATCTAAAATATTTTTAAGTACAAAATTTTTCGATAAAAATTTTTCTATAGAAATTTGTCTATTTAAAATTTTTCTATAGAAAATGTTTCGATTAAAAAATTTTCTATAGAAAATTGTTCGATTAAAAATTTTTCTATAGAAAATTGTTCGATTAGAAATTTTTCTATAGAAAATTGTTCGATTAAAAATTTTTCTATAGAAAATTTTTCGAATAAAAACTTTTCTATAGAAAATTTTTTGATTAAAAATTTTTCTATAGAAATTTTTTCGATTAAAAGTTTTTCTATGGAAAATTTTTCATAAAAAATTTTTCTATAGAAATTTGTTCGATAAAAAATTGTTCCATAGAAATTTAGAAATTTTTCGATAAAAAATGGTTCTTTAGAAAATTTTTTTTTCTATTGAAAATTTTACTACACAAAATTTTTCTATCAATTTTTTGTAGAAAAAAACTTTCATAGAAAATTTTTCTATAGAAAAATTTTTTATCAAACAATTTTCTATAGAAAAATTTTGTATCGAAAAATTTTCAATAGAAAAATTTTGTATCAAAAAATCTTTAATGAAAAATGTTTCTATAGAAAAATTTTCTATAAAAATTTTTTTCTACAAAAAATTGATCGATTAAAAATGTTTCTATAGAAATTTAGAATTTTTTCGGTAAAAAATTTTTCGAAAAAAAAATTTCTTTAGAACATTTTTCGATTTTCGATTCTATTGAAAACTTTTAGATACAAAATTTTTTTATTGAAAATTTTTCGATATAAAAATTTTCTATAGAAAATTTTGCATATCAAAAAATCTTTAATGAAAAATGTTTCTATAGAAAAATTTTCTATAAAAATTTTTTTCTACAAAAAATTGATCGATTAAAAATGTTTCTAAAGAAATTTAGAATTTTTTCGGTAAAAAATTTTTGGAAAAAAAATTTTTCTTTAGAACATTTTTCGATTTTCGATTCTATTGAAAATTTTTAGATACAAAATTTTTTTATTGAAAATTTTCCGATACAAAAATTTTCTATAGAAAATTTTGCATAGACAAAATTTTTTGAAAAATTTTGTATAGACATTTTTTTTAATTTATTATTTAAATTTTTAAAAATTTAAAAATTTTTCTATAGAAATTTTTTTCATTAAAGATTTTTCGATACAAAATTTTTCTATAGAAAATGGTTTGATAAAAAATTTTTCTATAGCAAAATTTTTTATGAAAGTTTTTTTCTACAAAAAATTGATCGATTAAAAATGTTCCTATAGAAATTTAAAATTTTTTCGGTAAAAAATATTTCGAAAACAAATACTTCCTTAGAAAATTTTTCGATTTTCGATTCTATTGAAAATTTTTAGGTACACAATTTTTCTATTGAAAATTTTGCATAGACAAAATTTTTTGAAAAATTTTGTATGGAAAATTTTTTTAATTTAAAATTTTTCTATAGACAATTTTTTCATCTTAAAATTTTGTATAGAAACATTTTATAAAAAAAAAAATTTTTGAAAAAATTTTCTTTAGAACAATTTTTGTATCAAACAAATTTTTTAAGAAAATTTTTTATTTTCAAGTTATTTTTATTCACGAATTTTCTATAGATTAAAAATATTAAATATTAAAAAAAAATTTTATAGATTTTTTTTTTGTTAATTTGTATCCAAAAATTTTTAATCGGAAAAATTTCTTTAGAAAAATTTATAGAAGTTTTTTTTTCTTTTTAAATTAATATTCTTTAAAAAAAAATTTATCGAAAAATTTTTATCTAAAATATTTTTAAGTACAAAATTTTTCGATAAAAATTTTTCTATAGAAATTTGTCTATTTAAAATTTTTCTATAGAAAATGTTTCGATTAAAAAATTTTCTATAGAAAATTGTTCGATTAAAAATTTTTCTATAGAAAATTGTTCGATTAGAAATTTTTCTATAGAAAATTGTTCGATTAAAAATTTTTCTATAGAAAATTTTTCGAATAAAAACTTTTCTATAGAAAATTTTTTGATTAAAAATTTTTCTATAGAAATTTTTTCGATTAAAAGTTTTTCTATGGAAAATTTTTCATAAAAAATTTTTCTATAGAAATTTGTTCGATAAAAAATTGTTCCATAGAAATTTAGAAATTTTTCGATAAAAAATGGTTCTTTAGAAAATTTTTTTTTCTATTGAAAATTTTACTACACAAAATTTTTCTATCCATTTTTTTGTAGAAAAAAACTTTCATAGAAAATTTTTCTATAGAAAAATTTTTTATCAAACAATTTTCTATAGAAAAATTTTGTATCGAAAAATTTTCAATAGAAAAATTTTGTATCAAAAAATCTTTAATGAAAAATGTTTCTATAGAAAAATTTTCTATAAAAATTTTTTTCTACAAAAAATTGATCGATTAAAAATGTTTCTATAGAAATTTAGAATTTTTTCGGTAAAAAATTTTTCGAAAAAAAAATTTCTTTAGAACATTTTTCGATTTTCGATTCTATTGAAAACTTTTAGATACAAAATTTTTTTATTGAAAATTTTTCGATATAAAAATTTTCTATAGAAAATTTTGCATATCAAAAAATCTTTAATGAAAAATGTTTCTATAGAAAAATTTTCTATAAAAATTTTTTTCTACAAAAAATTGATCGATTAAAAATGTTTCTAAAGAAATTTAGAATTTTTTCGGTAAAAAATTTTTGGAAAAAAAATTTTTCTTTAGAACATTTTTCGATTTTCGATTCTATTGAAAATTTTTAGATACAAAATTTTTTTATTGAAAATTTTCCGATACAAAAATTTTCTATAGAAAATTTTGCATAGACAAAATTTTTTGAAAAATTTTGTATAGACATTTTTTTTAATTTATTATTTAAATTTTTAAAAATTTAAAAATTTTTCTATAGAAATTTTTTTCATTAAAGATTTTTCGATACAAAATTTTTCTATAGAAAATGGTTTGATAAAAAATTTTTCTATAGCAAAATTTTTTATGAAAGTTTTTTTCTACAAAAAATTGATCGATTAAAAATGTTCCTATAGAAATTTAAAATTTTTTCGGTAAAAAATATTTCGAAAACAAATACTTCCTTAGAAAATTTTTCGATTTTCGATTCTATTGAAAATTTTTAGGTACACAATTTTTCTATTGAAAATTTTGCATAGACAAAATTTTTTGAAAAATTTTGTATGGAAAATTTTTTTAATTTAAAATTTTTCTATAGACAATTTTTTCATCTTAAAATTTTGTATAGAAACATTTTATAAAAAAAAAAAATTTTTGAAAAAATTTTCTTTAGAACAATTTTTGTATCAAACAAATTTTTTAAGAAAATTTTTTATTTTCAAGTTATTTTTATTCACGAATTTTCTATAGATTAAAAATATTAAATATTAAAAAAAAATTTTATAGATTTTTTTTTTGTTAATTTGTATCCAAAAATTTTTAATCGGAAAAATTTCTTTAAAACTCTTTTTTAATAAATTTTTGTAGGACAATTTTCTTAGGAATAACTTTCAACCGAACAATTTTTTGTATCAAACAATCTATAAAAAACTTTCTCAAGAAAAAATTTTTTTCAATAATTTTGTATAGAAAAATTTGTATCTTCTAATTTTGTATAGAAAATTTTTTAGAATCAAACCTTTTTCTATGAAACCAGTTTTTCTAACCATCTTCAGCTCAGCTGAGTGTTGAGGATGTTTTTTGCACCCATTTCCTTGAATGATTGCGATATTTCTATAAAAAAATTGATCTGTAATATTATCTTGTCATAATTTTCTTTTAATTTAATTTCACACTTGCGGCTAAATAAAGTTTAATATTCATCATACGCTAGGGTTTATATTAACATATTTTCAAATTAATATCAATGATACGCCTAGGGGATTAAGTATATAATTAATATTATTCATACGCTTAAGTAAATCATATTCTGACAAATGTTTAATATAAATCGATAGAACTTGTATGAAAGCAATAAAATTTTATATGGATTTTTTGCAGAAAAACACAAGAACAGGGTGACAGCTAAAATAATACCTCAAAAAGTAAATTATCTTTTTTCTGTGTAATAATTTGGGTACTCTTTTTATGATTTGAAAAAGGTTTTTTTTAAATCTGGAAAATTGTCAATTAATTTCATTAAAAAAAACTTTTACTCGGCATTTAGATAAAAAAGAAACGTTTGTTAGGCAATACTGACACTATCAAGACCCGATGTATTGGTACATTGGCACTGTCTGAAATTTGCTACGAGAAACTTTTGAAGAATCTGTGGAAGGATGAGTCCATAAAACATATTCTTGTACACTTGCCTAGAGCTGTCAAATAAAAGATGACTAATTTCGGCCTGATATTTCATTTATGATATTGGACAATCTTAATTTAATGGGGGAACAAGTGATCATTATGAGCTTTATAGTCAATTGTGTCTGATCATTAAACTTTCACAAAAACCAACATTAACCTTGAAGTTCATAAAAATGTTATGAAATCTGCTGGAATACTCTAAGGACAAACCGTAAACTAATTACTCAAGTCATAGTTAATAAATGCAAATATCATAAAATAAAATAAAATTGTTAATTCCATTTATTTATAGAATTTATCAACAAATGTTGCTCTAGTAGTTTTGGAAATAAAAAAAAAATAAATATTTATCTTAGTCATATATTAATTTTTGTTTAATACTCCAGAGACCTTAGAATTTGCCATAAGTCTCATTAGACATGACTTTAATGAGTTTTAGTTATGTAAACATTTGATGATTATCAAGAAAATCTAAAATTCATAGAATTTTTGTTATTATTATGAACAAGAAAGTCAAATGTTTAATTAAATTGTTTTTCTCATTTACATACGGATAAATGTAGACACAGGATTTAAGGTAAATTTTATTAAAACAGCAAATTTTGAGTAGTCAGTTTGTGATATTAAAGGTAATAGTTTGTATTGTTTAAGGCTAATAATCATGTATTTGGTTTTAAATACAAACATAGGTTTTATAAAGTAAATTTAAATCTATACCTGTTTAAATATGTCATCTCATGTGAAATTTTGTTTTAAATAATTTTGGTTTTTAAAAAACTTACCTAAAAAGAAAGAGAAAAAAGTTTAAGTTAATTATAAATATTTCTAATTAGTTATCAATAAATATTTAAAGACTCTAAGGTCTTGTCTTTTGATTAAAATAAAAATGTTATTTATATCATTACTATTTTAAGAGAAACGCTTAACTAAGCATTATAACCAGGCGAAGGCAGCCCATACCACCAGAAGCCGATGACTTTTTGTAATTTTCGTAAATATCACGATTATTAACAAAACTCGTAAAAATTAGTATTAAAAGCATTCAGTTGGAATTTTTATGTAACAGAGTCGAAAATTTCCTCGAAAAAAAAATTTCAAAAGAAAAATTTCTGTAGAAAATTTTTTCTATAAAATAAATTCTTAATAAAAACATTTTTCTCTACAAAAATTTTTGATAAAAATATTTATGATAAAAAAAATTCTCTATTTCTTTGAAAATAAAAAAAAGAATATAAAAACTAGTGTTAAAAAAAATTTCTATAGAGAATTTTTATAAAATCTTTGATAAAAAAAAAAAATTCCATAGAAAAATTTTTGATAAAAAATTTTTTTCTGAAAAAAATTATCAGTAAAAATATTTTCTATAGAAAAAATTTAGATACAAAAATTTTCTATACAAAATTTCTGAGAAATTAAAAAAAAATATATTTTTCTATCGAAAAATTTTTCTACTAAAAAATTTTCTATTGAAAGTTTTTCTAAAGAAAAATTTTCGGTAAAAATACTTAGAAAATTTTCTATGCAAAAATTTTTGAAATAAAAAATTTCTGTAAAAATAATTTTATAAAAAAAATAATTTTTAAATTTTTTGAATAAAAGATATCTAGAAAATTTCTGCGGAATTTAAAAAACAGAAATATTTTTCTATCAAAAAATTTTTATACGAAAAAATTTTCCATTAAAAATTTTTTTTTAAGAAAAATTTTTGATAAAAAAAATCTTTTAAAAAATTTTCTATGGAAAAAAATTTTCTATAGAAAAAGTTTTGATAAAAATATTTTCTGTGGAAAAAGTTTTGATTAAAGTATTATTAACAATGTCGAAAAATTTTCTCGAAATTTTTCTTCGATAAAAATATTTTCTGTAGAAATATTTTTAATAAGAGATCTTCTATAAAAAAATTTTTGATAAAAAATTTTGTATAAAATAATTTTTGATAAAAAAATTTTGTATAGAAAAAATTTTGATAAAAAAATTTTGTATAGAAAAATTTTTGATACAAAAATATTCTATAGAAAAATTTTTGATAAATTTAGAAAATTTCTATAGAAAAATTTTTGATAAATTTAGAAAATTTTTGATAAAAAAAATTTTTGATAATAAAATTTTCTATATAAAAATTTTTGATAAAAAATTTTCTATAGAAAAATTTTTGATAAAACAATTTTCTATAGAAAATTTTTTGATAAAAAAAATTTTCTGTGGAAAAATTTTCGATATAAAAATTTTCTATAGAAAATTTTTTAATAAAATAATTTTTTTATAAAAAATTTCTTTGAAAATTTTCAAAAAATAATTTTCTACCGAAAAATTTTCTCGATAAAAATTTTTGATAAAATAATTTTCTATAGAAAAATTTGTTATAAAAAAATTTTCTATAGAAAAATTTTTGATAAAAAAACTTGTGAAAATTTTCAAAAAAATAATTTTCCATCGAAAAATTTTCTTGAAAAATAATACCCTATCGAAAAATTTTCTATCAAAATTTTTTTCTGTAGAAAAATTTTTAATAAAAAAAAAATTTTGATACAAAAAAAATTTCTATAGAAAATTTTTGATAAAAATTTTATATAGAAAAATTTTTGATAAAAAATTCTCTATAGAAAATTGTTGATAAAAATTTTATATAGAAAAATTTTTAATAAAAAAAATTTGAAAAATTTTCTATATAGAAATTTTCGATAAAAAAATTTTCTATAGAAAAATTTTTGATAAAAAAATTTTCTATAGAAAAATTTTTGATAAAAAAATTTTCTATAGAAAAATTTTTGATAAAAAATTTTCTTTAGAAACAGAAAAAAAATTGATAAAAATATTTTAGAAAAATATCCTTAAAGTTCGATATTGATTTTTGTTTAATAGTTCCATAAAAATGTCGAGAACTTCATATACTTAAAATAAAATGTCAATTTTTATATGAATTTTTACAATTCAATAATCCTTATTGTAAAGTATTATAAAATTGTAAAATATGAGTTATATATAAACTAATACAACTATAAATTTTATTCGGAACACAACTTATATATAAACAGAAGCTTATTTCCCACATTTCCTCTACTCGCATTTACTACCTATTTATTTGCTCCAATTTCTGACACTTATAAATTATTCGTTACAATATAATTTTAGTCTAAAACCCAAAAGTTCATTTCCCTTTAAGCTTTTGAATTTTACTCCTATATTTAACCACAAATCAATAAATACTCTACAATTCTATTTAAGTTTTAACACACTTGTTTAACACACAAATTTTATGGCCAACTATTTAAAGAAAATTACCTTCCATTTACTGGGAATTGGTCATAGAAGTGGAACTAAGGGAAAATTTTAAAACATTACCTTAAACAAAAAAAATAGGTTAAATACCTGACCACTTAAAACCATTTATGTTAGCAAGTCTTTTTTTGCCACTTGTCCATGGCTACTAGTTTTTCTAATGCCATAAAGTTTAGAATGTTACACACGTGTTTAAAATAATGCTTATCTGGTCAAATGGGTTATGTGTAGTTTTAAACATTTTTAAGATTTTCAGATTAGATCAAAAAAAAAAAAATTGTTAAATTTATTAGAAATTTCTTTTCTACATTTATTACAACTTTAATATCAAAAGTAAGCAATTTTGCTGGTTTAAAATAATTGAAAGTTATGCCATTTTGCAGGCCAAAGGTTTGTACATTTTACTTCTTTTTCCCAACTTATTTGCTTCTTACATTTCATAACATTATTTAAGCTAAAACATTACTTACCTTTTCTACCTTTTCTATTTTATTTAGGTTTTCTATTTCTTTTTTTTTCGCAATTTATTACCATTTACGTTTTCTTTGGAATATTTTATTACATTTTTCTCTGGAAGAGTTTCAAATTCATGTTGATTTTATGTCTTGCAAATTTTTATTTATAACATTCGCTTTAGTGGCCTTTAGTGGAAGCAAATAGAAATAAACGCAAATTTCCTTTTCTAAAGCTAAGCTAAAAAAAAAACAAGTAAATAGGGTTATCAAGAGGGGAAGTTATCCTAGATGAAAAGTTTTAGAAAATAGAAGTAGGAAGTTCGTTTGAAATATTTTACAGTTTGAAAAGCTTTTGTCTTTAAATAGATATTAAACCTTTCTAAAGAAAAATTGTCGATAAAAATTTTTCTGTGGAAAAATTTTTGATAAAAAAATTTTCTATAGAAAAATTTTTGATTTTTTGAAAAGTTTATATAGAAAATTTCTGTGAAAAATTTCAAAACAAAATATTTTTCTATCGCAAAATTTACTCAAAAAATTTTTTTTAAATATTTTCTGTAGCATAATTTTCTAAAGAAAAAATTTTGATAAAAATTTTCCATAGAGATTTTTTCATATAAAAATAATTTCTATAGAAATTTTCTCTAAAAGAAAAATTTTTAATAAAAATATTTTTCTATAAAAAAAAATTTTATAAAAAAATTTTCTATAGAAAAATTCTGTTAAAATTTTAAAAAATATTTTTCTATCGAAAAATTTTCTCCAAAAAAGAATTTTTTTTAAAAAATTTTTCATAAAAAAAAATTCTACAATGGTTCTCAAAAAAAAATTCTTAAGAAAATTATTTGATAACAAAATTTTTGATACAAAAATTTTCTACAGAAAAATTTTCTATACGAAAATTTTTGATAAAAAATTTTCTAAAGAAAAATTTTTGACAAAAAAATTTTCTAAAGAAAAAGTTTTGATAAAAAAATTTTCTATAGAAAAATTATCGATAAAAAAATTTTCTATAGAAAAATTATCGATAAAAAAATTTTCTATAGAAAAAGTTTTAATAAAAATATCCTCTGTAGAAAATTTTGATTAAAATATTATTAACAAAGACGAATATTTTTTTGTGGAAAAAAAAAATTCTGTAGAAAAAATTTTTATAAGAAATTTTCTATAGGAAAATTTTTGATAAAAACAAATTTTCTGTAAAAAAATTTTCTATCGATAAATTTTTGATAAAAAAATTTTCAGTAGAAAAATTTTTGATAAAAAAAATTTCCTATAGAAAAATTTTTGCTAAAAAATGTTCTATAGAAAAATTTTTGACCAAAAAATTTTCTATAGAAAAATTTTTGATAAAAAAATTTTCTATAGAAAAATTTTTGATAAAAAAATGTTCTATAGAAAAATTTTTGATTAAAAAATTTTCTATAGAAAAATTTTTGATGAAAAAATTTCCTATAGAAAATATTTTGATAAAAAAAATTTCCTATAGAAAAATTTTTGCTAAAAAATGTTCTATAGAAAAATTTTTGACCAAAAAATTTTCTATAGAAAAATTTTTGATAAAAAAATTGTCTATAAAAATTTTACAATGGTTCTCAAAAAAAAATTCTTAAGAAAATTATTTGATAACAAAATTTTTGATACAAAAATTTTCTACAGAAAAATTTTCTATACGAAAATTTTTGATAAAAATAATTTTTGATAAAAAATTTTCTAAAGAAAAAGTTTTGATAAAAAAATTTTCTATAGAAAAATTATCGATAAAAAAATTTTCTATAGAAAAATTATCGATAAAAAAATTTTCTATAAAAAAAGTTTTAATAAAAATATCCTCTGTAGAAAATTTTGATTAAAATATTATTAACAAAGACGAAAATTTTTTTGAAAAAAAAAATTTCTGTAGAAAAAATTTTTATAAGAAATTTTCTATAGGAAAATTTTTGATAAAAACAAATTTTCTGTAAAAAAATTTTCTATCGATAAATTTTTGATAAAAAAATTTTCTGTAGAAAAATTTTTGATAAAAAAAATTTCCTATAGAAAAATTTTTGATAAAAAATGTTCTATAGAAAAATTTTTGACCAAAAAATTTTCTATAGAAAAATTTTTGATTAAGAAATTGTCTATAGAAAAATATTTGATCAAAAAATTGTCTATAGAAAAATTTTTGATAAAAAAATTTTCATTAAATAAAAGACTTGTCGAGCTTGAGCTCAAGCTCGACAAGTCTTTTATTTAATTAATCAAAAAGGTCGAAAAATCACTAATATTAAAAAAATTTTCTATAGAAAAATTTTTGATGAAAAAATTTCCTATAGAAAAATTTTTGATAAAAAAAATTTCCTATAGAAAAATTTTTGCTAAAAAATGTTCTATAGAAAAATTTTTGACCAAAAAATTTTCTATAGAAAAATTTTTGATAAAAAAATTTTCTATAGAAAAATTTTTGATAAAAAATGTTCTATAGAAAAATTTTTGATTAAAAAATTTTCTATAGAAAAATTTTTGATGAAAAAATTTCCTATAGAAAATATTTTGATAAAAAAAAATTTCCTATAGAAAAATTTTTGCTAAAAAATGTTCTATAGAAAAATTTTTGACCAAAAAATTTTCTATAGAAAAATTTTTGATAAAAAAATTTTCTATAGAAAAATTTTTGATAAAAAAATGTTCTATAGAAAAATTTTTGATAAAAAAATTGTCTATAGAAAAATTTTTGATAAAAAAATTGTCTATAGAAAAATTTTTGATAAAAAAATTTTTGATGAAAAAATTTCCTATAGAAAAATTTTTGATAAAAAAAATTTCGGTAAAAAAATTTTTTATAAGAAATTTTCTATAGGAAAATTTTTGATAAAAACAAATTTTCTGTAAAAAATTTTTTATAAAAAAATTTTCTATAGAAAAATTTTTGATAAAAAAATTGTCTATAGAAAAATTTTTGATAAAAAAATTTTCTATAGAAAAATTTTTGATTAAAAAATTGTCTATATAAAAATTTTTGATAAAAAAATTTTCTTTACAAAAATTTTTGATGAAAAAATTTCCTATAGAAAAATTTTTGTTAAAAAATGTTCTAAAGAAAAATTTTTGACCAAAAAATTTTCTATAGAAAATTTTTTGATAAAAAAATATTCTATACAAAAATTTTTCATGAAAAAATTTCCTATAGAAAAATTTTTGATAAAAAATGTTCTATAGAAAACTTTTTCATAAAAAAAATGTTCTATAGAAAAACTTTTAATAAAAAAATTGTCTATAGAAAAATTTTTGAGAAAAAAGTTTTCTTTAGAAAAATTTTTGACCAAAAAATTTTCTATAGAAAAATTTTTGACCAAAAAATTTTCTATAGAAAAATTTTTGATGAAAAAATTTTCTATAGAAAAATTTTTGATGAAAAAATTTTCTATAGAAAAATTTTTGACGAAAAAATTTCTATAGAAAATTTTTTCATCAAAAAAATTTCCTATAGAAAAATTTTTGATAAAAAAATTATCTATAGAAAAATTTTCGACAAAAAATTTTCTATAGAAAAATTTTTGACCAAAAAATTTTCTATAGAAAAATTTTTGATAAAAAAATGTTCTATAGAAAAATTTTTGATAAAAAAATGTTCTATAGAAATGTTCTGTGAAAATTTTCAAAAAAAATTTTTCTGCAGAAAAATTTTTGTTTAAAAAAAATTTTCTACAGTCAATTCTAATAAATATATAGAGCTGTTGTGATGATATAGACAATAGTTTAAAAAAGTGGATCAAAACTCTATCATCATTTCGGGAAAAAAATAAGTTTAATTTTTAAATTTTAAAGCACCAAATTTTTCGGTAAATTTATTTTAAAAATTTCTTTCAATTTTGTTAAAAAAAAGTCATTATTCTAAATGAACAAATTCTAAATTGACGATAATTATTTTATACAATTTCATATTTTTCATTTATTCCAATTTGGGCAACCTTCCCCTCTCCTCTTTCCAGCTCCTTTGACAACCCTTTTCTATTATCAACCCAAAACATTCACTAAAAATCGTTAGCAACAAAATTCTATATTTGTTTTAAGTTTAAATATCAGTAACTAAAAATAATATTTATTTTTTTGTTGCTGCTTCTTCGGATAAAAATTCCTGTTGCTGGCAATTCTTATGCTGTTGTATTTATTTTTTGGCTTTTGCTGTTAACATACAAAATATATTGCAGCTGTTGTTAAGCATTAAGTTGGCAACATTCACACGTTTATTTGTTGGGTAATAAATTTTCATGAACATACAACTCCGACTATAAACCCCTAAGAAAAATAAAAAGTGAAAAACAAAGCTCCAACAAAATTCCAAAAACGAAAAAATTCATGTAAGTAAACAAAGCAGCCAAGTTAACTATATTTATGAGGAAACGCTTATCAACGTGGGTGGCTGGCTTGACTGGCTGGTTATTATTTTTTTGGAGACTCTTTATTCTTTTGATTTTTGTTCTGCTTTAAAGATTTTTTGAATTGAAAGGAACCAAAGTTTAGTAACTCTTTTAGTAGTTTATAAGAAAAATTCTGAAAAATTCTACGCTAAAATGCTGTGAAGAACACTTTAGTAAATTTATTGTTATTATATGAATTTTATGCATGATGTTGTTGTTGTTAGTATATAGATTTAATTAAATTTTATGAGTTTCTGGAGATTTTCTGTTTTTCTTTGTCGTTCGCTAGGAGGGGTCTTTAGTTTTCATTTACGGCAAAACGTTAAGGAGTTAAAGCTCTAAATGGCAATAAATTGTTATTATTTAAAAAGGAGGGAAGGAAGTTAAATGATATTAAAGTAATTACTTAGTTTTAAGTTAAATTTAATACAACAAGAAATTACTATAAAAATTTTAACACGAAAATTTTTCTATAGAAATTTTAACAGGAACATTTTTCTATAAAAATTTTAACACGAAAATTTTTTGATAAAAATTTTAACACGAAAATTTTTCTATAAAAATTTTAACACGAAATTTTTTGTACAAAAATTTTAACACGATAATTTTTCTATAAAAATTTTAACACGAAAATTTTTCTATAAAAATTTTAACACGAAAATTTTTCTATAAAAATTTTAACACGAAAATTTTTCTATAAAAATTTTAACACGAACATTTTTCTATAAAAATTTTAACACGAACATTTTACTATAAAAATTTTAACACGAACATTTTTCTATAAAAATTTTAACACGAAAATTTTTCTATAAAAATTTTGACACGAAAATTTTTCTATAAGAATTTTAACACGAAAATTTTTCTATAAAAATTTTAACACGAAAATTTTTCTATAAAAATTTTAACACGAAAATTTTTCTATAAAAATTTTAACACGAAAATTTTTCTATAAAAATTTTAACACGAAAATTTTTCTATAAAAATTTTAACACGAAAATTTTTCTATAAAAATTTTAACACGAAAATTTTTCTATAAAAATTTTAACACGAAAATTTTTCTATAAAAATTTTAACACGAAAATTTTTCTATAAAAATTTTAACACGAAAATTTTTCTATAAAAATTTTAACACGAAAATTTTTCTATAAAAATTTTAACACGAAAATTTTTCTATAAAAATTTTAACACGAAAATTTTTCTATAAAAATTTTAACACGAAAATTTTTCTATAAAAATTTTAACACGAAAATTTTTCTATAAAAATTTTAACACGAAAATTTTTCTATAAAAATTTTAACACGAAAAATTTTCTATAAAAATTTTAACACGAAAATTTTTCTATAAAAATTTTAACACGAAAATTTTTCTATAAAAATTTTAACACGAAAATTTTTCTATAAAAATTTTAACACGAAAATTTTTCTATAAAAATTTTAACACGAAAATTTTTCTATAAAAATTTTAAAACGAAAATTTTTCTATAAAAATTTTAAAACGAAAATTTTTCTATAAAAATTTTGACACGAAAATTTTTCTATAAAAATTTTAACACGAAAATTTTTCTATAAAAATTTTAACACGAAATTTTTCTATAAAAATTTTAACACGAAAATTTTTCTATAAAAATTTTAACACGAAAATTTTTCTATAAAAATTTTAACACGAAAATTTTTCTATAAAAATTTTAACACGAAAATTTTTCTATAAAAATTTTAACACGAACATTTTTCTATAAAAATTTTAACACGAAAATTTTTCTATAAAAATTTTAACACGAAAATTTTTCTATAAAAATTTTAACAAGAAAATTTTTCTATAAAAATTTTTACACGAAAATTTTTCTATTAAAATTTTAAACGAAAATTTTTCTATAAAAATTTTAATACGAAAATTTTTCTATAAAAATTTTAACACGAAAATTTTTCTATAAAAATTTTAACACGAAAATTTTTCTATAAAAATTTTAACACGAAATTTTTTCTATAAAAACACAAAAATGTTCGATTTTGTAAAAAAAATTATATTTGTTAAATTTTTATGTAAAAAACTCCACAACCGTTGACAATATGAAAAAATTGTCTCATTAAGGCTTAAAGAAAATTTTGTGGTGAATCCGCTGGTGTTTCTTTCAACGAATTTAGATATGTCAGTTTCAAGATATGATAAAATCAATGGAACGACCTCTGTGAAAAACCGTAATAATAAAAAAAATCGTATCCATAAAGTTTTAAATTTTGGGTGTTTTTGTATTTAGGGGCCCTTAATATATCCAAATAACGAAACTTAGTTCAATAAAATAAACATTTTTCGATTTACGCGTATATTTATTGAGCATCCTCCTCCATTTTTAATAATGCTATATCTCGGAAACTAGAGCTAACCTAAAGCATTGAATTCATCGTACTTAAATTATCTTTACCTACTAGGGTTCCCTTTTGTCGGTAAAAAAAAGTTGTCAAAATCGAGCACAGTGTAATTGTGCAAGTGGTATTTTAGTTAGTTATTTCTATGAATAATATTTCAAAGAAAAATAGTCTATCAAAAGCATACACTATTTTTGTTAATCACTAAATAAAATAACCTAAGTGACATCATGGTACTTTGAGTTTTATTAAGGGGACAATTAAAAACATGTAATATTTTAAAGAAGAAAAATAAAATTTAAAAAACGAAAGACAATTTTGCCAGAAGTTTTAAAAAAATTTGTATTTTCTAAAGAAACAATATTTTTTTACATCCTTCCTTATATTCTTTCTCTAAAGTTTCCCTCCTCTGAATGACCAACTTTGATCCCATAATTTTTTTATTACTATCAACCTTTTTTTATTAACCAACATTCCAATAATTATTGTCTTTATTCATGAGACCATAAAGAAAATTTCCTATGAAATCAATAAATATTACCATAAACCACTTCAAGGTATTCGATTCCACAGAAAAACCAAACCATCTTGTGTCTTTGACTTTAATCATTAACGGAAATATTTATTTACGGAAAATACGTATTCGCATAAATTCAAACACTTGCACATATTTACACATATTCAAAGATTCATAAGTTTTTGTATTTATTGATGATCAGAAGGAAAAAAGAGGTGGTTTAAGGGCCTTTTAGGAGAAATGTTTTAACGAGGGCCTACTATAACTTGAAAAAGCTATTACAATTTTAACAGAGTGTCATTGAAAACCAGAACTTATATAAAAAATTTTGTTCCTATAAGGAACCTAGGAGAACCATTCCTTGCTTAGTCTTTTCCACATTAATGCTTACTTTTAATCTAAATCAATGATACCCAGTACAATAACAGTTTACATGTATAACAACAACAACAACAACTGCTAACACAAGAGATAGGAACATAGTAATGTTGGGCATCTCTGATCTTAATAGATGGGGGCGTATAATTGATAATTGAAGGGCATCTTTATAAAGAAGTCTAATACGAGAATAAAATATATTAAATTTAAAGCACTACCTATTTTCAGATTTTATAAACTGGGATAACATAGCCTATTTTAAAGCCCCAAAATCAAAGGCCTTTAGAAATTTTTTTCACTGGATTATTAATATTTTTCTTTATTGTATGTAAAGCAATAAAGCATATTTGAATAACCAACACCATCTGCGTATGAGTGTTTATGCGAGTGTATGACCTTTTATGATAATAACACACCTATACATACTTAATTTTATCCTTTACTCAAATAAATTAAAAAAAAAGATACACATATCTAGATCAGAGTGACCCAGAACTTATAAAAGAAAATCAGACTTAACCAAAATACATACCAATATATATTGAGATTGTTTGTGTTTTTGCTACTGTAGATTTCTGGCTGGACACCCCTGCAAAGCTTGCAATCAAAGTACAGCTCGCAATTCTGAAGATAATTTGATGAAATTTGCCAAAGACAATTTTTTTTAAATTCGTCAAAATCGGTGTATTATTTAGGACACATCCCAAAGATCCCACTTCCCGAAATTGATATTTTGGTCACAAATATCAATATATTTTCATGAAATTTAGAAATAGCACTGCTTATATCAGCAGACATCACAGTACCAAAATCGGTCTACATTCGACCGTAGCTCACAAACAAACTCTTCAGTCCAAACTCTATATTTTTTTTTGATAAAAAAATCTGTTTTTTTTAGATATTTTCGATATAATTTTTTATAGGAAAATTTTTCGATTAAAATAATTTTTTATAGAAAATTATTCGACAAAAATATTTTTCTGTGAAAATTTTCGACAAAAACATTATTCTATCAAAAAATGTTCTCAAAAAAAAATTTTCTATAGAAAACTTTTGGATTAAATTTTTTTTAAAGCCAAATTTTTTATATAATTTGTTTTCTATAAAAAAATTTTTGATAACAAAATTTTCTTAGAAAAATTTTTGATCAAAACAATTTTGTATAGAAAAGTTCTTGAAGAAAAAAAATTTTCCATAAATATTTTTTATAAAAAAAATTTTATTAAAAACATTTTCTAGAGAAAAACTTTTAATAACAAAATTCTTGATAACTAACGTTTTTCTTTTTGAGCAAAAAATATTTCAATAGAAAAAGTTTGGTAAAAAAAAATTTGTACAAAAATTTTTGATAAAAAAAAATTTGTACAGAAAATTTTTAATAAAAAATTTTCTATAGAAAAAAATTTGATAAAAAAAATTGTATAGAATAATTTTTAATAAAAAAGTTTTCCGTACTATAATTTTTGATAAAAAAAATTTTCTTTAAAAAAATTTTCTACTGAAAAATTTTCTATAGAAAAATGTTTGATAAAAAAAATTTAATACAAAAATTTTCCAAAAAAAAATTTTGATAAAAGAAATTTTCTATAGAAACATTTTTGATAAATAAATTTTTTATAGAAAAGTGTTTGATAAATAACATTTTTCTTTTTGAGTAAAAAACATTTCTATAAAAAAATTTTTGATAAGAATAATTTCTAAAGAAAAATGTTTGATATAGAAAATCAAATTGCATTTAAGTAAATCCAAAGCAGGCACCCCCAGGAGTCCACAGATTTCAACAAAAATTAGTAAAGCTCTTTTTTTTGTCAATTAATAGACGTTTTCTATAGAAAAATTTTTGATACAAAAATTTTCTTTAACAAAATTTTGATAAAAATATTTTTACTCAAATATTTACTATAGAAAAATGTTTGATAAAAAAATTTTGTTTAAAAAAATTTTGTTTAAAAAAATTTTTAATAAAAAAATTTTCTAAAGAAACATTTTTGATTAAATAAATTTTCTATAGAAATATTTTAGGTAAAAAAAAATTCTATAGAAAAATGTTTGATAAATAAAATTTTTCTATTTGAGTAAAAAATATTTCTTTGGAAAATTTTCTATAGAAAAATGTTTTATAAAAATATTTTCTATAGAAAAACTTTTGAAAAAAAATTTCTATAGAAAAACTTTTGATAAAAAAAATTTTCTATAGAAAAATTTTTGATAAAAAAACGTTTTTAAAAAGGATTTATCGAAAATTTTGGGACATCAAACATTTAATTAAAAAGTTTTGCTGTGCTATATTGCACTAAAATCCCAATTTATTACAATTATTTATTCTTGTAATAAATAGTTTTTTTTTTAAAAGCCAAAAAATGTTGGTGGGAAAATCTTTCCTCGACGCTTTTCGATGGTTGGTTAGGCCATCTCATCAGGAGGATTATCCCTAATTCTAGACAAAGCGAAAGCCACACATTATATCTTATATTGAGGGACAGAATAAATACGAATTATTGTTGTGTCCAACAAATATCAATATAAAGCGAAGATTATCATCTAAATAGAAACACACAAACATTTTTCAGTTTTATCATTTCCTTATTTCCCACACTTTTGTTGTTGCTTTGCTGGCGACTAGGACAAAAATGATATAAGGGGGGTTCAAGGAAAAATTTGAAATTGAAAAATTTTGTATAGAAAAATTTCTGATAAAAAAATTTTGTATAAAAGAATTTTCTAAAGAAAAATTTTTGATAAAAGAAATTTTCTATAAAAACATTATTGATAAACAAATTTTCTATAGAAAAATGTGTAATAAATAACATTTTTCATTTTGAGTAAAAAGCATTAAAAAAAATTTGATTAGAATAATTTCTATAGAAAAATTTTTGAAATAGAAATTGAATCGAAATTGCATTAAAGTAAGTCCAAAGCAGTCCACAGATTTTAACCCAAATAAGTAGAGAACTAATAGACGTTTTCTATAGAAAATTTTTTTATAAAAAAATTTTCTATAGAACATTTTTTTTTATCAAAAAATTTTCTATAGAAATTTTTTTTTTATCAAAAAATTTTTTATAGAAATTTTTTTTTATCAAAAAATTTTCTATAGAAAAATTTTTAATAAAAAATTTTTAGTTAAAAAAGTTTGTATAAAAAAAATTTTTAATAAAAAAAAATTTTTAATAAAAAAATTTGCTAAAGAAAATTTTCTATAGAAAAATGTTTGATAAATAACATTTATCTTTCACATTTCTATAAAAAACTTTTTGATAAGAACCATTTTTATAGAAAAATTTTCTACAGAAAAATATTCTATAGAAAAATTTTTGATAAGAAAAAAATTCTACAGAAAAATTTTTGATAAGAAAAATTTTCCATAGAAAAATTTTTGGCAAGAAAAATTTTCTATAAAAAATTTTTTTTTAAGAAAAATTTGCTATAGAAAATTTTTTTTTAAGAAAAATTTGCTATAGAAAAATTTTCTATTGAAAAATTTTTGGCAAGAAAAATGTGCTATAGAAAAATTTTTGGCAAGAAAAATTTTCTATAGAAAATTTTTTGATAAGAAATATGTTCTATAGAAAATTTTTTGATAAAAAAAATATTTATGGAAAAATTTTTGATAAATAGCTTTTTCTATAGAAAAATTTTTGATAAAAAAACATTTTGGTAAAAAAATTTTCTATAGAAAAATGTTGATAAAGAAATATTGTATAGAAAATTTTTGGTAAAAAAATTTTCTGAAGAAAAATTTTTGTTATGACGAAATCATAAAAAATTTTCTATCGAAAAATTTTAATAAAAAATTTTATATAGAAAAAATATTGTATTGAAAACTTTTGAATAAAAAATGTTTCCATAAAAAAAGGCAAATCTGTCAACGATTTTTTGCAATAATTTTTTTTGCCCGGGAAACTCTAATTCACACACATTTATTGCATGCTTAAATGCCTCACAGGAAAACACAGACTATGAATGAATAAATGTATTCGCTTGTGTAAAAATGTCTGTACGACAAATTAAAAATCTACATACACACCAATGAGCTTTCCTTCCAGCAACAACAATACCAACAACTACAACAGCAATAGCAATAATAACGGTTACAGCTCCCCTATAAGCTAAAGAAAAAAGTCAAGTATTTTGCACCTGTTTAAAAGCCACGTTTCATTTGCATTTTATGATCATAAAAATAAAATACAAATAAAAAAAATCGGTCTGCATACCTGAGAGAATATTTAAAAGAGTTATACCGGAATGTGAATATGTGAAAACACATACAAACATAGATTATAGGAAACACATATTTACATACATATGTGTATGAGATGTATGTGAAGAATGTATAGGAATGTAGCAGAAGAATGTGTTTCTCTGGATGTTCGTTGGAATGAATTCTATATGGCTTTCAAAGTCATGAATATTATACATATTTGTGTTGACACACTAACACTTTAATATGTATGAAACTATGCGAATATCTTTTGTATGAAAGGGGGTAGATATTGTTCTACATATAGTTGAAATCTATAGACCCAGAGGGAAAATTTTTAAAGCTCACAAATGGGACATGCGATTAGTTTTCATTTAAAGGTATTCCAAAGACATACTTGCCTTCTAAAAACAAGGCAAATATATATTTTCTTTTTGAACAGTTAACAGTATTTAAACAGCCAGTCTAACTAACGTAATCATAACAAAGACCACTTGCAGGTTTCTATTAAAACTGAAAGTAAAATATATATTTATTATCCAGGAGAATGTCCAGGCCTTACCACTCATTACAGTTATTGGCAAATGGTATTACGTTCGTAATGCATAATCTAGTCAATTCACTTTTTCCATAACTTTTTCCTAATGGGTCTTTTGGAAAACATTAAAAAAACTCAACACAACTTTAATTTGTTAAAAACTTTAAGGAAACATGAATATTAAAACCATAAAAAATGTATATACTAAACTTTGTATTAGTTGTTTTTTAGTACAAGCTGGTTTAAAACATTGCAAAAAATTTGTAATCGGGTTTATGTTTTAAAAAAAAAGTTTATAAATTTTAACTATTTAAGAGCTGTTATACAAACAACTGGATTATAAAGGAACTACTAACATGAATATAAAAATTATGGGATTTACGAGTTGAGAAATTAGTTTTAGGGAACAATTTTTATAAAGTCATAAAAATTTGTTGCAAATATAAATATGTAAAAATATGTATTAGCTTTCTTTTTTTAGTATTAAAAGGGTTTAAAATATTATATAAATGTATAAAATAGGTAATTAAAATAAGTAAGAAAGTATTTAGTCGGATAAGTTCGACCATATGATACCCTACACCGCTGAGTACAAATTTCTTTAATATTTGTATTTAATGCATAAAGGCATATATTCGCTAAATGTGTATACCCTTCACCACCATAGGTGGAAAGGGTATTATAAGTTTGTGCTGATGTATGTAACGCATAGATATATTTGTCTTAGACCCATCTTTTAGTATACCAATAGGATAAGAATAACTTTCTGAGTCGATTTAGCGATGTCCGTCCGTCCGTCTGGCTGGTTGACTGGACCCCCATGTAAACCTTGTAATCAAACTACAGGTCTCAATTCTAAAGATAATCTTACGAAATTTGGCACAGATCATTTTTTTTTTTTGATAATGGGACCATGGTCAATGGACAATTATTTATGGTACCTCCCATAGGTAACACTTCCCGAAATTGGCCACAAAAATCAATATTTTTTCATGAAATTTAAAACAAATACTGCTTATGTAAACCAAAATCACTGCACCAAAATTGACTTAAACTCTCGTAAATCGAAGAAAATGAGAATTTTAAGTTTATTTTTTGCACACATAATTTTTGTAACAACTGTAATCAATTTAACAAATTTTGAGATAATCGGTCCACATTTGACCCTAGCTCTCAGATAAGTCCAAATGGCGAAAACAGCTTAAATGTATAAGTTTTGAGAATATGTTTGTACTATGGCAAAATTTAGCAAATATTCCTCTTTATACAGGAAACAGAACACCTTTGACCTTACCGGTGAAGGGAATCGTATGGTCAGGCTTGACCGACTATAGCACTTTCTTACTTGTTTATCATACTAATATCTTCTCAATTTCGTCATTGGGTCTTTCTTAATTTCACATTTACTAGCGTTTTGGGTCACGCAGATGCGTCTGTTTAACAAACATTTACGATCAGATTAATTGTCTTTCCCTACTTAGCATCAAGACAACCGATAATAAAAAAAGGTTTATTCTTAAATTGAGATTCATTTGAAAATTAGTCTACTTTCACACCAGTCAGGTTTGGCTCATCAGGTCTTGAGTCTGTATGAGAAAAAACTCGCTGAATTGAAATTGATGCAAACTTGACCGTACTATCAAATTTACGAAAATTTTCAAAATTTGTATTAAATTTAAGTAAAGTAAAAAAAATGATAAACAAAATGTTCGTGTGTAAACGTAAATGCAGTTTCAAAAGAAGTTTGAAGAAAAACTGATTAAGTAAACCTGGTGTGTGTGAAACAGCACTAAACATATTTTCAAAAGTCAAATGTTTAATACTAATTTAAACATCATTTGAAAAAAATGTAATATCGTTCTTAGCAAAAAGAGGAGTTTGTTCCAAATTATGAAATGTCTTTATGCTCAAATTATTTTCAAACCTCATTCTAAAATCTTGCAAGTCAAAACAAAAAATGACCTGAATAGGTCAATCTCATAGGTGTCATATTCCAGGATTACACTAGACCACACAAATCCTAAATCGCCAAAAACTTGGCTGGAAACTTTTGATGCATCCACCATATAGCCCTGACCTTGCGCCATACATCAGATACTACCATCTTTTTCAAAATTTGCAGAATTCGCGAAACCTTTAAACTTTTTAAGTTAATGCCTCTATAAAAAGTCACTCGGTTCCGTTTTTCATAAAAAAAAAACTTGAAGTTTTATGAACGTGGAATCATGAATTTGCCATAAAGATGACAAAAAATCATCGAGCAAATTAAATATATGAACTTGATTAAAGTTTACTTCTAAGAAAATTGTCTTATTTGCTCTCATCCTACTCAACATCCACTTTTCTAAAATAGCCCAGATTTAGCAATGTTATCTCCATTAAATTTTTGCTATGGTATGGTTAAGGAAGAACATAATTTGATAAAGCCTCACCTTACCTTGAGTGTTATATGTTAAGCAATTATTGAGGAGGAGGACTGTTTAACATACAAACAAGTATGAAAGTGCTATAGTCGATCAAGCCCAACCATTAATACCCACTAACCATTAATACTCACACTAAGTTCAAATTTTTTTATAAAAAATTTTTCTATAGAAAAATTTTTTATCAAAAATTTTTTTATAAAAAATTTTTTTATCAAAAATTTTCTATAGAAAATTTTTTTATCAAAAATTTTTCTATTGAAAATTTTTTTATCAAAAATTTTTCTATAGAAAATTTTTTTTATCAAAAATTTTTCTATAGAAATTTTTTTTATCAAAAATTTTTTTATCAAAAATTTTTCTATAGAAAATTTTTTTGTCAAAAATTTTTCTATAGAAAATTTTTTTATCAAAAATTTTTCTATAAAAAATTTTTTCATCAAAAATTTTTCGATAGAAAATCTTTTTATCAAAAATTTTCTATAGAACATTTTTTTATCAAAAATTTTAATATAGAAAATGTTTTTATCAAAAATTCTAATATAGAAAATTTTTTTATCAAAAATTTTTCTGTTGAAGATTTGAAAATTTTTTAATATAAAAATATTTTTATTGAAAAATTTTACAGACAAATATTTTTATTGAATTTTTTTTTTATCACAAATTTTTCTGTAGAAATATTTTTTTTATCAAAAATTTTTCTATAGAAAATTTTTTTATCAAAAAATTTTCAATAGAAAATTTTTTATCAAAAATTTTTCTATAGAAAATTTTTTTATCAAAAATTTTTCTATAGAAAATTTTTTTATCAAAAATTTTTCTATAGAAAATTTTTTTATCAAAAATTTTTCTATAGAAAATTTTTTTATCAAAAATTTTTCTATAGAAAATTTTTTTATCAAAAATTTTTCTATAGAAAATTTTTTTATCAAAAATTTTTCTATAGAAAAGTTGTTTTTCAAAAATTTTTTATAGAAAATTTGTTTTATAAAAAATTTGAATATAGAAAAATTTTTTATCAAAAATTTTAATATAGAAAATTTTTTTATCAAAAATTTTTCTATAGAAAATTTTTTTATCAAAAATTTTTCTATAGAAAATTTTTTTATCAAAAATTTTTCTATAGAAACTTTTTTTATCAAAAATTTTTCTAAATAAAATTTCTTTATCAAAAATGTTTCTATAGAAAATTTTTTTATGAAAAATTTTTCTATAGAAAAAATTTTATATAGAAAATTTTTCTATATAAAATTTTTTTATCAAAAATTTTTCCATAGAAAATTTTTTTATCGAAAATTTTTGTATAGAAAATGAATTTTTCTATAGAAATTGAAGATTTAAAAATTTTTTGATATTAAAATATTTTTATCGAAAAATTTTACAGAAAAATGTTTTTAACGAAAAATTTTTTTTTATCGAAAAATTTTTCTATCGAAAATTGTTTTTATTAAAATTTTTCTTTATACAATTTTTAGATAGAAAATTTTTTTATCAAAAATTTTTCTAAAGAAGATTTGAAAATTGTTCGATATAAAAATATTTTTATCGAAAAATTTTACAGGAAAATATTTTTATCGAAAAATTTTCTATAAAATATAATTTTGATCGAACAATTCTCCAAAGAAAACTAATTTTATTTAAAATTTTTCATTAAAAGTTTTACTGTAGTATATTGCACTAAGATCCCAATTTATTACAATTATTTATTATTGTCATAAATAATTTTTTGATAAAACAAGAAATGTTGGTGGGGAAAATTTCCTCGATGCGTTTCGATGGTTGGTTAGGCCATCTCATCAGGAGGCTTATGCCTAATTCTAGACAGAGCGAAAACCAGACATTATACATTATTTGAGGGACAGAATAAATACGAATTATTATTGTGTCCAACAAATATCAACATAAAGCGAATTTTTCTATGAAAAAATTTTTGGATCGAAAATATCTACAAAAAAATATAAAAACCTAAAATTGTTTAATATTAGAATTTGTTTCTGTTTTGAAAAATACTCAAAATGTTTATTAAAATAATAGTGTCGTGGCAACAATGTTCCAGATTATATTCCTTTGTTCTCTCAAACCCTATATTTTGTTGCTATAAATTGTATTTTGATTTGGTTCTTGCCTATTTTGTTTTTGTCTTTTCTTTAACAAAGCAGCACCAACCAACTCTGCTAACATCCAAATTCTAATCCTGAATGATTTTAATACTCATTTTCACGAGTTATATTAATGATCGTGGTATTTACGAAAATTAAAAAAAAAATCATCGGCTTCTGGTGGTATGGGCTGCCAACTCCCGATTATAAAAAATTGTGTAGGTAGTATGTGCCTGAGCGTTACTTGTCTTTAAAAAAAAGTAATCAAACATATAATCAATTGTTTTGAATAGTTTATGGAGTACTTTCTTTAATAATTATCCATTTGTAAGTATCTGCCACTTTCTAGAAATTTCGCTTGATTGTCATCTCTTTTTAATATAAGTTAAGGAAATATTCTAGTTTATACCCTTTACAGTCCCTTAGTAATCCAACAGATAGTCACTTGTTTTAAAAGGATTATACGCAATTTTTTTAATCAAACTTTAAGGATATCTAATACATAATGATAACATACACTAAATTATAATTCTGTAAAGTTGAGTAGACATACATCCACTCAACTGACCCTTTGTAATCTATTAAGTGTACACTGTAGAAACCTGTCATTATTTTAATTTAATACATATTCTTAAAGACTTCCAAATTAAATTTTAAATTAAAACAATTGTAAAGATTTTCTTTTTCGATTGTTTATGTTTCCTGTTTTCTTTTCACACTTTAAATGTTTGTGAAGGTTTTGTTTGTTGCAGTTGCTGTTGATGTTGCAACAACAAAAGCTCCACAAAATAACTATTACTGAGTAAATGAATGAACAAAAAAAAAAACAAAACTTTGTAAACAAAAGAAAAATTTATTAAATAAAAAACTATAAAATAAAGCATGTTTGTGCATGAAACTCAAAAGCGAAAAAAGTAGAGAAATTGGAAAATAAAAAACAAACTTTCATGCACAAAAACTGAGTGCAACTTATGGCAAGTAAAACTTTATTTTCTTATTGTTTTCTATTATATATTGTTAGTGTAATTGTTGTTGTAGCAACAAAGACGGAGGGTTTAGAGAGGTGGTTAAAATGGGCCTGTTGGTAGTCTACTCCTATTCTAAATTTACGGCTATCATTAGATTCACAGGACAAGAAGGTTTTTTATACTTATGGAAGGTCTTCTATACTTATGGAAGGTCTTAAAGAGTATCCACAAAAGAGCCTTTTTAAATAAAGGTTTCTCTAAGGCATTCATTAGTATAAGTTTTTTGAAAAGAAGACCTATGACTTTTAGAGGGGTTTAAAAAAAAAATTGTATTTGTCTTTCTAAATATATTTTTTTTAAATAGGGTTTTACTTTTTAAAAGGCGTCAAAACTCCAAGCCTTAATTTAATCCCCCTGTAAAACTTAAGGTGTAAGTGTATGTATCCGTATCCCTTGAAGTGCATGTGTAAAAGTGTTCATTCAGTGCAGGTAATTTAATGACTTTAGAACTTTGCAACAACTTTTAGTTTTTTTCTTGTTCCAACTTTTTCTGAGTTGTTTTTTCTCTCTATATTTTCACTATTTTTATTATTACTATTATTTTTAAATATTTATTTTAGTTGTTGTAAGAAAACATCTGCTGTAAGTTTTCCTTTTTTAATTTCTTTTATATTCCTGATAGTTTGTTAGCAGCAAATGTTGAATTTTTGTTTATTGCCATTAAAATGCAGGCGGCTGCATGTTTGTGCTTGTCTTTTTTTTTTGTCGTAATGTTACATTATCAGAAACATTGAAGAAAAAAAGCTAGAAAAGGAAAAGTTTTACAGGGAATTTTGTTACTGAATTGTACAAGAAGAAGATTTGTATGTCTTTCTAGTTCTTTGAATTGGAGTAGTAAAAAGGCTACAGTGGGGTAAAATGTTATTATTAGTGTTAACAAGACACAAGTTTTATATAGACTTGAGCTTTATAACGACTGGAGTTTCATGCCGACATGAGTTTGGCATCTGTCCCACTGTGCAGTTTTATTTATATGCCAAAGTCATTAATTTATTTCATTCATAGTCATAGCTGTCGCGTGTTGCAGAAAATTTTCAAGTTGTGCAACAAATAAACACCGATATTTCTATTTATGATATGAAGGGAGCTACATTAGGCATTTCTGTAAAAACTCGAATGACTCAAAGAAAGATGAAGTTTTTAGAGATTGATGGACTATTTCACAATAATGATACTTTAAGTGCGCATTGTTGCCAACGGGCAAAATATCAAAATAGTCTTCATAAATTTTGCTGTTCTTATTTTTTTTTTTTTTAATTAAGACTACCTATAAAAACAAGAAATTTTTTAAAATTTCCTCTAAAATTAAGAAATTTTTGAAAAATTTTCAATAAAAATAAGAAATTTTTGAAAATTTTTCTATAAAAATAAGAAATTTTTGAAAAATTTCCTGTAAAAATAGGAAATTTTTGAAAACTTTTCCTATAAAAATAAAAAATTTTTGAACAATTTATAAAAATAGGAAATTTGTGAAAAATTTCTGATAAAAATAGAAAATTTTTAAAAATTTTCTACAAAAATAGGAAATTTTAAAAAAATTTTCTATAAAAATAAGAAATTTTTGAAAAATTTCTTAAAAAAAATAAGAAATTTTTGAAAAATTTCTTAAAAAAATAAGAAATTTTTGAAAAATTTCTTAAAAAAATAAGAAATTTTTGAAAAATTTCCTACAGAAATAAAAGTTTTTTGAAAAATTTCCTATAAAAATAGGAAATTTTTGAAAAATTTCCTATAAAAATAGGAAATTTTTGAAAAATTTCCTATAAAAATAGGAAATTTTTGAAAAATTTCCTATAAAAATAGGAAATTTTTGAAAAATTTCCTATAAAAATAGGAAATTTTTGAAAAATTTCCTATAAAAATAGGAAATTTTTGAAAAATTTCCTATAAAAATAGGAAATTTTTGAAAAATTTCCTATAAAAATAGGAAATTTTTGAAAAATTTCCTATAAAAATAGGAAATTTTTGAAAAATTTCCTATAAAAATAGGAAATTTTTGAAAAAATTCCTATAAAAATAGGAAATTTTTGAAAAATTTCCTATAAAAATAGGAAATTTTTGAAAAATTTCCTATAAAAATAGAAAATTTTTTGAAAAATTTCCTATAAAAATAGGAAATTTTTGAAAAATTTCCTATAAAAATAGGAAATTTTTGAAAAATTTCCTATAAAAATAGGAAATTTTTGAAAAATTTCCTATAAAAATAGGAAATTTTTGAAAAATTTCCTATAAAAATAGGAAATTTTTGAAAAATTTCCTATAAAAATAGGAAATTTTTGAAAAATTTCCTATAAAAATAGGAAATTTTTGAAAAATTTCCTATAAAAATAGGAAATTTTTGAAAAATTTCCTATAAAAATAGGAAATTTTTGAAAAATTTCCTATAAAAATAGGAAATTTTTGAAAAATTTCCTATAAAAATAGGAAATTTTTGAAAAATTTCCTATAAAAATAGGAAATTTTTGAAAAATTTCCTATAAAAATAGGAAATTTTTGAAAAATTTCCTATAAAAATAGGAAATTTTTGAAAAATTTCCTATAAAAATAGGAAATTTTTGAAAAATTTCCTATAAAAATAGGAAATTTTTGAAAAATTTCCTATAAAAATAGGAAATTTTTGAAAAATTTCCTATAAAAATAGGAAATTTTTGAAAAATTTCCTATAAAAATAGGAAATTTTTGAAAAATTTCCTATAAAAATAGGAAATTTTTGAAAAATTTCCTATAAAAATAGGAAATTTTTGAAAAATTTCCTATAAAAATAGGAAATTTTTGAAAAATTTCCTATAAAAATAGGAAATTTTTGAAAATTTTCCTATAAAAATAGAAAATTTTTGAAAAATTTCCTATAAAAATAGGAAATTTTAGTAAAATTTCCTATAAAAATAGGAAATTTTTGAAAAATTTCCTATAAAAATAGAAAATTTTTGAAAAAAAATAGGAAATTTTTGAAAAATTGCCTATAAAAATAGGAAATTTTTGAAAAATTTCCTATAAAAATAGGAAATTTTTGAAAAATTTCCTATAAAAATAGGAAATTTTTGAAAAATTTCCTATAAAAATAGGAAATTTTTGAAAAATTTCCTATAAAAATAAAAAAATGTTTAAATTTTTTTATAAAAATAAGAAATGTTTCAAAAATTTCTTACAAAAATAAGAATTTTTTGAAAATTTTCCTAAAAAAAAAATAAGAAATTTTTGAAGGATTTCCTATAAAAATAAGAAATTTTAAAAAAATCCTGTAAAAAAAAGAAATTTTTTAAAATAAAATATAAAATTACCATAAAAATTTTTTTGGTCTTATGGAAAAACATAAATTTTTGAAAAATCTCCTATAGAAATAACAATTTTTTGAAAAAATTCCTATAAAAATATGAAATTTTCTATGAAAATAAAAATTTTTTTCAAAAATTTCTTGTAAAAATAAGAAATTTTTGAAAATTTTGCTGTAAAAATAAGAAATTTTTGAAAATTTCCTATAAAAAAAATTTTAAGAAGATTCCTATTAATAAAAAAAGAAATTTTGAAAAATTTTCTATAGAAATTTTAGAAATATTTTTGTCAAATTTCTTTTAAAATTCGTCTAATTCCAAGCAATTTTAAACTTTGGTCAGAACCCTTCCTTCCCTCTGCTTTGACTCCAATCATTTACATCAACCAAACAACAATGTCTGTTTCCAACTGCATAAATTGCAGACGACAGCTACAAGAGTGTAGGCTGGTACTTATTGTACCAGTTTACAAAGCTTTCAGTCTTTGTTTTTTCAGAAAGTTTTTGATGTGATTTAATTTGCAGAAGCTTTTGTTTTTTTTTGTTTCTTTTTTTTTTTTGAATAGTTTATGCTTTTATTAACAAAATTCTATTAAAGAAAGCAGGCGAATGCAGGAAAAAAACAGCTCATTTCTTTCTGCTGTTAAATGTCACTCACTTTTATAAGTCAGTCATTTGCAGACAGCGGCAGAGAAAACTCAGCAAAAACAAAAAGCACAGAAGAAAAACTATGAAACAGAGGAACAAATTTGTGAAATGAAAAAAAAAAAGATGTGAAGCTAAAAACTAAAGTTTTTAATTTAATGAGTTTGACAAATTTTTACACAGATTGTTGCTAATTACTTTAAAAGCCATGACCAGGCGGGGAAATTTTGCAAATGAAAAGAAAAAGTTTCAGGAACAAATTGAAAGGGGAAAGGCAAGGACTTATTTATAAGAGTTTTTTTTAAAGGAAGTAGTTAAAGGGAAATGTTTAAAAAAGAAGAAATTAGTTTAAAGTTGAAAGAAAAAATTAGCCAATATTAAGAGTCAATTGGGACGTATTAGTAATATTTTTTATAGGGAATTAATTAAATATCAATTATACGTCTAACATATAATTGTAAACGAATTAATGAATAAAATACAATTTAAATTTCTTTCAAATCCCATAAATTCCATCTTTTCTCTTTAAAAACTAAATATGTCAGAAATTTCCTTAACTGCCTTTAAGCCAAATAAATTAACAGTTATATTTCATTCCTGCTATTCTACCTCCAAATGTTTAAAAACTAACTTTATAATTTAATGTCTTTTCTTTTGAAAAGGTGGGGTGGTTTCTTTGCCAGCAAATCGAAAATTTTGTTCACATTTTATTATGCAACTGTTAAGAAACAAATGTTGCACCATAAATGACATGTTCATTGAAAGTTTGTTGGCAGAGTTTCGTACACGTTTCCAATCTTGTTGCCAAGGCTACAAGCAAAGGAAAGATATTTCCAAAGTTCTTGGAGTATTTTCTTACAAATACATATTGATAAGAAGAAAAAAAGGAGTATAAAGCAAGAGTTTCATTCTAAGGACTTCAAAAAGTACTATGTAATAAATTTACTAAAACTACTAAAAAAAACACTCTTTATATAAAATGAACATTATAACGAATATTATAAAATTTTAAATTCTAAACGTAACAATTAGCGCCATCTATCGAGTACTTTTATAAACATATATAAATCCAAAACCTTAAAGACTATATAAATGGCTTATCTTCAATTTGATAAACAACAAAAACAAATTGATTTTGATGATTGTTAAATACATACCCTATATGCAAAAATCAAAATTTTTCAAACGAAAAGTACAAATTTTGAACCTCACCATCTCCGATTTCTATTAAATTTTGTATTTTCTCTTAGATCATATTAAACATTGTTATACCCATTGATCTTTGAGGATTTTCGCCCTTTCATTCAACCTTTGGGGCATCATGTTTATAATGAGCTAAAAAAATATTTTTTACAAAATGTTTTTAAAATTTCTTCAAAATGACATTTATTCCTTTTTGTTAGCTCTTTAATATATATTGCAGTTCCCTTTTAATACGTCGCAGAAGTTCAGCAACAAACTTAGATGAATAGTTTCTGGCATAGAATTTTTTCCCCCAAAAACTCTTAAGAAAACCACTGAAGTTATTATGAACTTTTCGTTAGTGAAACTGGCAGAAAAGTTTTAAATATTTGATAGATTTATGTGAAAAATGAAAATTTTTTTTTATAATAAAACAATTTAAAGGATTAAATAAATATTAAAGGTTAATAATTGTAAGACACAGAAAATTCACAATAAGAAACCAATATTTAGGGAATAAGAAAATAATAAGGATTTAAAAAGAAAATCTATAAAATTTTTAAATAAAATTTTTTCATTTTTAATTTAAAAACTTGAAATTTTTGGAAAAATTCCTATAAAAATAAGAAATTTTTGAAAAATTTTCCCTTAAAAATAAGAAATTTAAAAAAAAACTTCCTATAAAAATAAGAAGTTTTTAAAAAAACTTCCTATAAAAATAAGAAATTTTTGAAAAATTTCCCATAAAAATAAGAAATTTTTAAAAAACTTCCTATAAAAATAAGAAATTTTTGAAAAATTTCTTATAAAAATAAGAAATTTTTGAAAAACTTCTTATAAAAATAACAAGTTTTTGGAAAATTTCTTATAAAAATAAGAAATTTTTGAAAAATTTCTTATAAAAATAAGAAATTTTTGAAAAATTTCTTATAAAAATAAGAAATTTTTGAAAAATTTCTTATAAAAATAAGAAATTTTTGACGAATTTCTTATAAAAATGAGAAATTTAATAATTACAAACTTTTAAAAATTTTCTATAAAAATAAGTAATTTTAAAAATTTTCCTATAAAAATACGAAATTTTTCAAAAATTTCTCAAAAAAATAAGAATTTTTAAAAAATTTTGTAATAAAAAGGCAATTTCTAAAAATTTCTTAAAAAATAAATAAATAAAAATTTTTTAAAATTTCTCAAAAAAAATATAAAAGTTTTGAAAAATTTCTTAAAAAATAAGAAATTTTTGAAAAATTTAAGAAACTTTTAGAAAATTTCCTATAAAAATAAATTTTTTTTCCAAAATTTCTTATAAAAATAAAAAATAATTTAAAAATTTCTATATATATATGAAAGCTTTTTTAAAAATCAGAAATTTTTGAAAAATTTCTAATAAAAATAAGAAATTTTTGAAAAATTTCTTATAAAAATAAGAAATTTTTGATAAATTTCTTATACAAATAAGAAAATTTGAAAAGTTTCTTATAAAAATAAAAACGTTTTAAAAAAATTCCTATAAAAATAAGAAATTTTTACAAAATTTCTTAGAATATAAGAAATTCTTGAAAAGTTTCCAATAAAAATATGAAATTTTAAAAAATTTCCTATAAATATAAGTAATTTTTTAAAAATTTCCTATAAAAATAACAAATTTTTGAAAAATTACTTAAAAACATAAGAAATTAAAAAAAAAATTAAAAAAAAAAACGAAATTTTTAAAAAATTTTTAACAAAAAAAAAGTTTTTTTTAATTTCTTATAAAAATAAAAAATTTTTGAATATTTTCTTATAAAAAAGAAATTCTTTTACGAATTTCTTATAAAAATAAAAAAATTTTAAAAATTTCATATTAAAACAAGAAATTTTCGAAAAATTTCTAGAATGTAAGAAATTTTTGAAAAACTTCTATAAAAATAAAAAAAATTTTAAATGTCCTATAAAAATAAGAAATTAAAAAAAAACTTCTTGTAAAAATAAAAAATTTTTGAAAAATTTCCTATTAAAATGAAAAAAAATTATCAATAAATATTTTTGAAAATTTTCTTATAAAAATAAGAAATTGTTGAAAAAATTTTATAAAAACAAGACATTTTTCTTTCTTAAAATAAGAAAATTTTGAAAAATTTCTTATAAATATAAGAATTTTTGAAAATTTTCTTATAAAAATAAGAAATTTTTGAAAAATTTTTTATTAAAACAAGAAATTTTTAAATAAAATTTTATAGAAATAGGAAATTTTTGAAATACTCCTTATAAAAATAAGAAATTTTTGAAAATTTTCTTATAAAAATTAGAAATTTTTGAAAAATTTCTTATTAAAATAAGAAATTTTAAAAAAAAAATTTATAAAAATAAGAAATTTTTGAAAAATTTCCGATAAAAATAAGAAATTTTTAAAAAAAAATTTAAAATATTTCTTATAGAAATGAGAAATTTTTAAATAAAATTCCTATAAAAATAAGAAGTTTTTGAAAAATTTCCTATAAAAATTAGAAATTTCTGAAAAATTTCCTATAAAAATAAGAAATTTCTGAAAAATTTTCTATAAAAATAAGAAATTTCTGAAAAATTTCTAAAAAAAAATGCTCTAAACTTTTGTCCACTTCGATATGGATTCACCTTGAAACATAAGTATTTGGTGCAATAATAACAGAATCAAAATAATCCTGTATATTTATAACAGGATATTTTAAAATCAACACTAGCAAAAAAATTTTGTTTTCACAAGCTAAACACATGTTGAATTTTTATTTTATACAAATTTTTTAAATTTGGCTATATACAAATTTTTTAATATAAATTTCACATACATAAAATATTTCCTCGTTGTTTGTTCTAACAAAAAAATCCTTAAAAAATAAATACAGGTAAAAAACATTAGAGCAAATACAAAAAGCCAACAATAAATGATTATGAAATATTGTGGATATTTTCGAGTAATATACAATTTTACCTTCAAATACATTTGTGTGTATGTATATATGTAAATATCTCTGTATAAATGTATGTAAACTTGTTAAATGTAAATATGTTGTAGGTAGTTAAATATTTTCATACATATGCAAATAATATTTACATTTTCTAAATTTCAACATAATGTTTTTGATGAATTTCATTTGTTAGATACAAATGAAAGAATTACGTTTTTTTTCTTTTTGATAAAATATTACATTAGTATTTGGTCTTGAGGCTATAAATGCAAAAAATTCTAAAAAATGTTTAGGTAATATAGAGATATGAGTATTAGTAATTTAAATATTTTTGCTTTTAAATAAAAAAGAAGTAACATTTTTTTAAGCCTTAGAGCATTTTTAAGGAATTAAATTATATTTGGGAAAAAATTTAACATTTGCATTTTTAGTATTTTAGAATGTTTAAGACTGCAGGAATTTTAAAAGAGAAGAAATAAATCATATAAGCCCTAGAAAGATAAGGAAGTATTAAATTTTTATGTAATTCAAAAATTGTTTTAAATCTGCTGAAAATATATTTCTCACAAAGAATTTTTTCATCGCCCCAAAAGCAGGCAACAGAAAGTATTTTATGTAACTAATCATCATAATTATTATTTAACTTTAAAATAACGTTTACACAAAAACCTTTTACAATGTGTTAGTAATTCCAACAATACAATATTCAAATTTAAACTTTAAAAGTATTTACAACATCCTTTGATCCTTTCGAAAAAGAATAATAAAAGAAAAACAGAAAATAATGTGTGTTTTATTTTTTGAGTAGTTATTGAAATCAGTAGCATTAGAAAAAACTTTTCGTTATATATTTTTTCATATATAATAAATTTTAGGAAAAAGAGGGAAAAACAACAAGTTTGTGAAATAAAAAGACATGTATAAGGAAAAGATAAATACATATACAAAAATGTGTGTAAACTTAAACAACATTCAAATACTTCTACATTTATCAGTCCCTTATTTTGTAAAAAAAAAACTATGAAAAGTTTGTCTTTTACTGTATTTAGATCCTTGATGTTCAGACGTCTGTATGTAGGACAAAACGATTGCGGAATTGTATATATAAATTTACACGCAAAGAAACTATATCATAAAATCATAAAAAGTTTCTAGAAAAATAAGAAATTTTTGAAAAATTACCTTTAAAAATAAAAAATTTTTGAAAAACTTCCTATAAAAATAAGAAATTTTTGAAAAACTTCCTATAAAAATAAGAAATTTTTGAAAAATTCCCTACAAAACGAAGAAATTTTTGAAAAATTTCCTCCAGAAATAAGAATTTAGAAAAAAAAATCGTATAAAAATAGGAAATTTTTGAAAAATTTCCCATAAAAATAAGAAATTTTAAAAAAATTTAATATAAAAACAAGAAATTTTTTAAAAATTTCCTAAAAAAATAAGACATTTTTGAAAAATTTCCTACAGAAATAAGAAATTTTTTAAAAATTTCCCATACAAATAAGAAATTTTTGAAAAATTTCCCATAAAAATAAGAAATTTTTGACAAATTTCCTTTAAAAATAAGAAATTTTTGAAAAATTATTAGCATAAGAAATTTTTGAAAAATAATAAAAATAAGAAATTTTCTTAAAATTTCCTATAAAAATAAGAAATTTTTGAAAAATTATAAAAATAAAAAATTTTTAAAAAATTTCTTATTAAATAAGAAATTTTTGAAAAATTTGCTATAAAAATAAGAAATTTTAGACAAATTTCCTATAAAAATAAGAAATTTTTGAAAAATTTCCTATAAAAATAAGAAATTTTTGAAAATTTTCCTATAAAAATAAGAAATTTTTGAAAAATTTCCTATAAAAATAAGAAATTTTTGAAAAATTTCCTATAAAAATCAGAAATTTTTGAAAAATTTCCTATAAAAATAAGAAATTTTTGAAAAATTTCCTATAAAAATAAGAAATTTTTGAAAAATTTCCTATAAAAATAAGAAATTTTTGAAAAATTTCCTATAAAAATAAGAAATTTTTGAAAAATTTCCTATAAAAATAAGAAATTTTTGAAAAATTTCCTATAAAAATAAGAAATTTTTGAAAAATTTCCTATAAAAATAAGAAATTTTTGAAAAATTTCCTATAAAAATAAGAAATTTTTGAAAAATTTCCTATAAAAATAAGAAATTTTTGAAAAATTATAAAAATAGGAAAATTTTTAAAAATTTCCTATAAAAATAAGAAATTTTTGAAACATTTCCCATAAAAATAAGAAATTTTTGAAAAATTTCCTATAAAAATAAGAAATTTTTGAAAAATTTCCTATAAAAATATGAAATTTTTGAAAAATTTCCTATAAAAATAAGAAATTTTTGAAAAATTATAAAAATAAAAAATTTTTGAAAAATTGTAAAAATAAGAAATTTTTGAAAAATTTCCTACAAAAATAAGAAATTTTTAAAAAAATTTCCAATAAAAATAAGAAAGATTTGAAAAATTTCCTCTAAAAATCAGAAACTTTTAAAAAATTTCCTATAAAAATAAGAAATTTATGAAAAATTTCCTATAAAAATAAGAAATTTTTGAACAGTTTTTCTATAAACATCAGAAATTTTTGAAAAATTTCCTATAAAAAAAAGAAATTTTTGAAAAATTTTCCTACAAAAATAACAAATTTTTGAAAAATTTCTTTTAAAATTAAAAAATTTTCAAACAGTTTTTTAAAAAATAAGAAATTTTTTAAAAATTTCCTATTAAAATAAGAAATTTTTGAAAAATTTTTTAAAAAATAGAAAATTTTTGAAAAATTTCCTATAAAAATATAAACTTTTTTAAAAAATTTCCTATAAAATTAAGAAATTTTTTAAAAATTTCCTATAAAATTAAGAAATTTTTTAAAAATTTCCTATAAAAATAAGAACATATTTAAAACTTTCCTATAAAAATAAGAAATTTGTTAAAAATTTCCTATAAAAATAAGAAATTTGTTAAAAATTTCCTATAAAAATAAGAAATTTTTAAGAAAATTCCTACAAAAATAAGAAATTTTTAAAATTTTCTTTAAAACATAAGAAATTTTTGAAAAATTTCTTTTAAAAATAAAAAATTTTCAAAAAATTTCTTAAAGAAATAAGAAATTTTTCTTATAAAATAAGAAATTTTCTTAGAAAAATTTCTTAATAAATGAGAATTTTTCAAATAATTTCTAAAAAAAAAAATTTTTAAATTATAAAAACTTATAATTTAAATTAAATTAATTTAAATTAATTTAAATTTAAATTTTCTAAAATAACTAAAAAAAATAAGAAATTTTGTAAAAATTTCTTATAAAAAATAACAAATTTTCAAAAAATTTCTGATAAAAAAATAAATATTTAAACATTTTTTTATAGAAATTAGAAAATGGTGAAAAATTTCTTATAAAAATAAGAAATTTTGAAAAATTTCTTATGAAAATAAGAAATTTTGGGAATATTTCTTATAAAAATAAGAATTTTTGGAAACAATTTTTATAAAAATAAGAAATTTCTGAAAACTTTTTCGAAAAAATAGGATATTTTTAAAATGCAAATTTGATGGTTCGGCAACCATATAAAATGTTATCAATTTTGGTTATCATAATATTCACTTTGTATCATGGTATTCATATAAAATCACTAAAATTCACAACATCTCTCACCGAATCATAATATAAACTTTACTAATCATAATTATGATCGAATTTTAATATGGTTTACAATTAGCACAACTTATTTGCTTACTTTAAATTATTGCTAGGATTTTTTAGAGTGTTCAAATAATATATGATTACATGCGTGTATGTTAGTATGTCTGTATTTACAGTCGACTACTAACCAAATAAGCCCTGTTCTGCAAAACAAATATAAATACACAAACACTATAAGTATTTAAGACTATTCATGAGTTGCTTTGACTAATTCAAAGATACAAGAATTTAAGGCCAATATTTTAAAGGCCTTCCAAGGGGATTTTTCATAAGCATTAGAAGCATAAGAAAGAAGAGATAAAAATTAAGTCTAAATCCCTCCCGGAAGGTCAACTGTTCTTTCACTAGAAAGTAACATTTTTAAAATTTCTATACTTTTAAAATCAATTGATTTGTTAGTTCTGACTAAACTAGAATTGTGTTGCATACTTTTAGGAAGTTCCATAGAACGATAATTCCATTCATGTTAATTGGGTTACATTAAAATTATATTTAATAAATATTTTACCTCACACGATTTTAATGCATTAGCATATCATTTTTAAGATCTAAACTTTTGAAACATGAACGATTTGTAAGCCCCGAGTAGTATTCAAGGCGGTTTTATTAACGAAAATTTCTCAGTTTTAAATTTTAACCATATACAATATTTATGCCACTTCTTTTCATTTTTTAATATATATTAGAAAATTTATGTCTGCAATAGGTCCCTTTAAGGCCCTTGTGAACGTCCCCTATGAAAACTGCCTGTCAATGCTCTATTTGTTTACGATGTGTTTCAGTAAAATAAGAGTTGTTTGATTATTAGCATTCAACATTTCAATTTGATGAAAAAGTTTTATTTTTATGACATACAAAAACTCACTTGAACTAAGCCATACCCATACAATCACATTATTTTAGAGAAATACATATTCTGACGCACAAAAGCTGTGAACAATAAAGTTATTTATATTTTGTCACCCTACAAGTGAACAATTGGACATTTGAACTTAGCACAAATTTAACATTAGCTTAGCCCACAAAGTACTAAGCTTTTTTGTATGGGAAAAAATGGAAGTATTTTCGGTTTTGCCTAAATTTTTACCACTAGGAATTGAATTGTTTAAAAAAATTTATGTAAAGCTTATTCTTGCAAAATTTAGGGGCCATAGATGTCATAGTTTCTCATTTAATAGATATTAACTGGCCCTTATTAGATTTTCTTTTTTTTTGCTTGCGGGAGTGGTTTATATATGAAAGCTATTGTCAAATATGGACCGATTCCTAAAAAATTTGATACACTGATCAATAGTTGCATAAAACTTCTCTATTCTAAATTTAGTTGTCATAGCTATTACAATTATATTCTTTCTCAATATATCGAAAATAATTTTGTAAAATTTTGCTCTTTTATCTGACACACAGACGGACATAAGCCCTCTTTTCTTTTTGAATTTTTGTGTTTCCGCAAGTTTTTTATATGGATGCTGTGGTCAAATGGTAAATGATTGTGACAAAATTTTGCACACTGGCTGATATTGACATAAGACTTCCTTGTACTTAATTTAGTGGCCGAAGCTTTCACAGTTTATCATTTATTGGCATTTAGGTGTATTTTAGGTGAAATTTTGGCTGTTTTCGTAAGTTTTTTGTATGGGAGCTATGGTTAAATGTGAACCGATTTCGATAAAATTTTATATGCTGCCTAGTATTTATATAAAACTTATATATACCAAATTTTATCATCATAGCTGTTATAAATTGTCATTTATTAGCAAAAAAGCGATAAGCCTAGACGAGGTTATACGGGAGCTATGGTCAAATGTGAACCGATTTAGCCCGATAGCAACACCAAAATTTTTTAAGAAATGAAGAATATTTATGCCAAATTTCAGTGATAGTGCCAACAACAGACATACGGACAGACAGACAGACGGACAGACAGACAGACAGACAGACAGACAGACTGACTGACTGACAGACAGACAGACAGACAGACAGACAGACAGACAGCAGACAGACAGACAGACAGACAGCAGACGGACGGACAGACAGACAGACAGACAGACAGACAGACAGACAGACAGACAGACAGACAGACAGATAGACAGACAGACAGCAGACGGACAGACGAAATGACAGACAGACAGACAGACAGATAGACAGACAGACAGCAGACGGACAGACGAAATGACAGACAGACAGAAATAAAGACGGACATCGCTCAATCGTCTTAGATTTTCATAAGGATTTAGAATATACTTCAATTTTGGTTTTGGTGCTAATATTAAGGAAATTACAAACGGAATGACAATCTCAATATTCCCCTATTATTTTTGATGTCGGGTATAAAAATCTTAACTTTTTTTCTTATTAGAAAATTACACATTTTTTCTCAGGCCGGTTTCAAAATTCATTTTTTAATTTTTTTGAAAATTTTGTTCAAAAAATATTACAAATAATAAATTTACTTTATTGTGTAATAAAGCAAAGAAATAAAAGAATAAAATATAAAAAAAACTAGGTCGATATCTTTTACTGTTTCGCCGTATTTGCGATTTGAAATCGTAAAATTTCGCGAAAATATGATTTTTTTGTAATAATTTTAGTTAATGCTTGTTAAACTATAATAATGTTCAATATTACAATACAATTTTGCACTTTTTCAAAATAAGGTGCACCAGATTTAAAATGGACATCTTCAAATTTTCCAAACTTAAAAAAAAATGTTTGGTTAAAGAAGGGTATTTAAAATTCCTTACAACCGGATGCAGCATCCCAACATGTTCACTTTTTTTTCTCAATTTACCAAAAATCCTCTTGTATATTTAAAGTTTTATGATGTTGAAAACATTTCGTTCTTTTTTTCAAATAAACCTAATTTTAGTTTCATTTACAAACAAAACTACTACAAAACTAAGTTTTCAAAAAACAAGAACTGCCAAACAAAAAACCTCTTAACATAAGGGTTCGTTGTCCTAAAAGGGCAACTTCCTGACAGACAACCCCAATTTTTCTCTTTTTTTTATCTTTTTCATTTATTTATTTGTGTATAAAATAAGGATAATTTATGCGCATATTAATTTTGACCTTGGGCCAATAACTATTTAATTAAAAACCCTTAAACTTCATTAAAGCAAAACAAGTGTTGTTACTCTTTTCTTTCTTGAAGTCAATCTTTTCAAATTTTGTTAATGAACTGCCTTTTTATAAAAAAGTTTGTAATTTTTTTTTTCTTTTTAAAAGATTTCTTTTATGAATGTTAATTTAATGGAGCCAAGCTTTAGTTAGTCCCCTTAGAAGATATATAAGAAAAAAAAAATAAACTTTAATATCCTTTAACTTTAACGTTTATTATAGTTAAATATTATTCGTATTTAAAATGTTTAGCTTTATAAATTTTATTAGATTTTTTTATGATTTGGTTTCTTTTGTTTTTTTCTTAATAAAATTTTCTTTAATAACATTTTAGTTATTAAAAAAGATTTTATGCTTATGGATTTTTTCCCCAAGAGTTTTAGCATAAAAGCAATTTCTAGCTCATGAATATCATTAAAGCAACTGACAGACAGACGTACAATTTAAACGGGGCAGGGTGAGAGATAGTAAAAACCACGAAAAGATATTTCAGAAACAAAAAATGTATATAGAAAATTGTCGGGACAGTAAATATTTATTCAAAGAAAAATTATTCGCACTTAATCTCAGTCTATTATTTTTATTATACCCACCATCAAAAAGAGTGGGGTACATATGGTGATTGTCTGCCTGTCTGTCTGTCTGTCTGTCCTTCTGTCTGTCCTTCTGTCTGTCCTTCTGTCTGTCTGTGCTTCTGTCTGTCTGTCTGTTTATTTGTCTGTCTGTTTGTCTGTCTGTCTGTCTGTCTGTCTGTCTGTCTGTCTGTCTGTCTGTCTGTCTGTCTGTCTGTCTGTCTGTCTGTCTGTCTATCTATCTATCTGTCTGTTCTTCCTTCTGTCTGTTGTCGGCACGATTAAACCTTAACGAAATGGAAGACATAAGAGCTTTTTAAAAATATCCGAATGGTTTAAAGGGGTAACCAGTGATAGGCTTACACTCACCTAGGCTTTTTTTCTTTGTATTATTTCTTTTGTTCCACCCTGTCCCTACACAAATTTCCCTGTTTTTGTCTCCATTGATTTCCTCTTGTTGCTTCAAATATTCAATTTCTATTATATTCATTTTTTGTTCGATTTATTTGTTTGTTTTTTTCTTATTTTTTTGTCTTGTTCGGAAAAAGATGTCATAATATTATTTTCTTAGTTACTGCTTAAACAAAATCCAGTTAGTTTAAGATTGAATCAATATAAAAGAATATTTTTCCAATTTTTTTCCTTGATTTCATTCCATTCTGTTTCGGATGTTTATTTTACGGCAGCATTTATTTTATGACTCTATTGTTGGGGCAACAGCAGCATCAGCTTTAGGTTCAATAAAATCTTCTTTTCTTTTTTTTGATTCAAGATCTTATTTAAATAGAAATATTATATGGTGTTTAAGAGGGAAATTTAAGTAGTCAAATTTCAATAAAAATATATTTAAGTTGTAACAAATTTACAAGAAATTTACAAAAGAAAAGAAAATTTAAAGAAGAAATAAATAAAAGCTCTTTAAAAGTAGTTAAAGTTTATGGACCTTAAAGAATAAATCGCGGAAGAGTAATTACAAGTTGACATCTTAAAATGTTATTTAAAAAAAAAAAAATATACATAAATTCTTTCTAGACAAACTAAAGTCAAGGAGAAAAGGAATTTTTAGGGGTGATATCTCTTTAACTGTGTTAGCGAGTTTCGGAACTTGGAGAAGCGATACGAAAAATGTTAACGATTTTTCTTTAACAAAAAATTTTTTTGAGAAGCTTTTTTTAATAAAAACAAGTAAGAATGGTTGATCAAGACAAATTCTATGATACCCTACAGATCTTTGTCAAAATAAAAATGGTTAGTTTTTGGAATCTTCGATTTTTTTATGAATTTTAAAAAAATACAAATTTTTTCCATTTTGCAAAAAAAAATACATTTTTATGTGAAAAACTCCACAACCGTGGAAGATATTAAAAAAGTGTCTTATCCGGGCTTTAAGAAAATTTTGTGGTAAATCCGCAAAATTTATAGAAACATTTTTGATATAAAATATTTATAGAAAAATTTCGATATAAAATTTTTGATACAAAATTTCTAAAGAAAAATTTTCAGTATAAAATTTTTATTAACTAAATTTCGATAGAAAATTTTTATAGAAAAATTTTCTATTTAAAATTTTTATAGAAAAATTTTCAATATAAAATTTATAACGAAAAATTTTTATAAAAAAATTTTCCGTACAAAATTTTTATAAAAAAATTCTTGATAGAAAATGTTTTAATATAATTTTTTTTACAGAAAAATTTTCTACACAAAATTTTTATAGAAATATTTTTGATATAAAATTTTTATCAAAAATTTTTATAAAAAAAAATTTTCAATACAAAATTTTTATAAAAAAAATTTTCAATACAAAATTTTTATAGACAAGTTTTCGATATAAAACTTTTATAGAAAAATATTCGATATAAAATTTTTATAGAAAAATTTTTATAGAAAATTTTTATAGAAAAGTTTTCGATAAAAAATATTTATAAAAAAATTTATACAAAATATTTCAACACAAAATTTTTAAAGAAACATTTTTGATACAAAATTTTTAAAGAAAAATGTTCAGTATAAAATTTTTATTAAAAAAATTTCGATATAAAATTTTAATAGAAAAGTTTTCGATATACATTTTTTTTTTTTATTTTCGATATAAAAGTTTTATAGAAAAATTTTCTATTTAAAATTCTTATAGAAAAATTTTAAATATAAAATTTATATGGAAAAATTTTCCGTACAAAATTTTTATAAAAAAATTCTTGATAGAAAAAGTTTTAATATAAATTTTTTAAAGAAAAATTTTCTACGCAAATATTTTCGATATAAAATCTTTATAAAAAAATTTTTATAAAAAAAAAAATTATACGAAATATTTCCAAACAAAATTTTTATAGAAAAATTTTTGATACAAAATTTTTAACGAAAAATTTTCCATATAAAATTTTTATAGACAAATTTTTGATATACAATTCTTACAAACAAAATTTTTACAAAAAATTCTTACAAAAAAATATTAGAAAAATTTCCGATATAAAATTTTTGTAGAAAAATTTTCGATATAAAATTTTTATAGAAAAATTTTCGATATAAAATTTTTATAGAAAAATTTTCGATATAAAAAATTTTATAGAAAAATTTTCAATAGAAATTTTTTATAGAAAAATTTTCAATATAAAATTGTTATAAAAAAAATTTTGATATAATATTTTTATAGAAAAATTTTAAAAATAAAATATTTATCGAAAAATTTTCAATATCAAATTTTTATTGAAAAATTTTCAGAATCAAATTTTTATTAAAAAATTTTCAATACAAAATTTTTATTCAAAAATTTTCAATACAAAATTTTTATAGAAAAATTTTTGATATAATATTTTATATAAAAAAATTTTCAATATAAAATTTTTATAGAAATATTTTCGATATAAAATTTTTATAGAAGAATTTTCAATACAAAATTTGATCATAAAAAATTTTTGAAATTAAATTTTTATCGAAAAATTTTGAATACAAAATTTTTTATAAAAATTTTCGATATAAAATTTTTATAGAAACATTTTTGATGTAAATTTTCGATACAAAATTTTTATAGAAAAAATTTTTAAAGAAAAATTTTTGATACAAATTTTTTATTGAAAAAATGTTCTTATAAATTTTTATCAAAAAATTATTAAAAAAAAATTTTGATATAAAATTTTTATTGAAAAATTTTCGATATAAAATTTTAATAGAAAAATTTCGCTATAAAATTTTTATAGAAAAATTTTTAATATACAATTTTTAAAGAAAAATTATCAATATAAATTTTTTATAGAAAAATTTTCGATATAAAATTTTTACAGAAAAATTTTCAATATAAAATTTTTATAGAAATATATTCTATAAAAAATTTTCATAGAAATATTTTCAATATAAAATTTTTATAAAAAAAATTTTCAATACAAAATTTTTAGAGAAAAATTTTTGATACAAAATTTTTATAGAAAAATCGTTGATACAAAATGTTTATAGAAAAAGTTTTTTATATAAAATTTTTATAGAAAAATTTTCGATATAAAATTTTTTAAAAAAATTTTTCGATATAAAATTTTTTTAAAAAATTTTTCGATATAAAATTTTTATAGAAATAGTTTCGATATAAAATTTTTATAAAAACATTTTCGATACAAAATTTTAGCAGAATAAATGTTTGATATTAAATTTTTGTCAAAAAATTGTTGATGTAAAATTTTTATGAAAAAATTTTTGATGCAAACTTTTTGTAAAAAGATTTTCGGTAGAAAATTTTTTAAGAAAAATTTTTGAAACAAATTTTTTTTAGAAAAATTTTCTATATAAATTTTTATAGAAAAATTAAAAAAAAATTTTTCGTTATAAAATTTCAATAAAAAAATTTTCGATAGAAAATTATTAAAGGAAAATTTTCAATACAAAAATTGGGAAATTTGGAAAATTTCAATACAAAAATTTAGAAATTTGAAAAATTTTCAATACAAAATTTTCATAGAAAAATTTTTGATGCAAAATTTTAATAAAAAATTTTTGGAAAAATTTTCGATATAAAATTTTTATACAAATATTTTCAATTTAAAATTTTTATGGACAAATTTTTGATATAAAATTTTCAAAATTAAATTTTCTATAGAAAAATGTTTGATCCGTCTTACAATGAATTTAAATAAGCCAATCCCAAGATATGGTAAAATCAATGGAACGACCTCTGTAAAAATCCGTAATTTTAGAAAAAAATATGAAAAAAAATCGGATTCAGAGAATTTTAAATTTTTGGATTTTTTGTACTTAGTGGACCGTAATACATCGAAATTAAATAGTTAGACTCCAAAGTAAATTTTCCTGTAAATCTAAACACCTTTAAAGCGCACAAGTATACAAATAAAGTATTAAAATTTGTGACCTCTTAGACCTTAAACGCATGTTAAATTCCCACCAACAGTAATTTTAGGTATAAAACTGCTTTACTAAAGACGTTGTGTTGAAATATTCATCAAAATAACAATTGACACCATTGAGGTACATACTAGTGTCAAATGTATGTAAAGTAAACTAAACTAAACAATTACAAGCTCAATTTACATAAATTCAAGAAACAAGAAGCAACTTATCCTCGACGCAAGTACATGCTCAAATTTTGCACTTATGTTGGTAAAAATTCTTAAAAGTAGCAAAAAAAAAATAAAAAAACAAAGAATGTAAATGTAAATTTTATTCCAAATAGAACACAATTGAAGGAAATCTTTTAAAAATATTCACAGAACGAAAACATAGGAGGTATTTAAAAAAGAAATTTTAAATTTTATTCAAAAGCAATTCTATATTTTAAAATAAAGGAAATGCTTTTTTAAAAAAATCATGACATTAAATAAAAAATAACAACTTTCAAGATTGATTTATTCAGAGGGTAAAAGAGAAACATATTTGCGTACAATATTTCCGGTGTACATTAAAATTCAAGCAAATTTTCTTCAATATCTTTGTTGGTAGCAACATTTTTTCTATTAGGGAGAAAAGGAAAAACTGTAGAATCACTCCCCTCTTGCTTTGTTGATTTTTTCCACTTTTGTTACCTCCTGCAATCACCTGTAATTTGACTTTCATATATGTAGTCATTTCGTTGTCGTACATAATTTACCATAAAGTTACTCAATTCCTTTTTTTTCTTTTGTATTTTGTTACAAGTTTTTGTTGGGAAAAAATTTTTTGAAATAAAGAAAATGTTTGTTATTTTGACATTTAAGCTTAGTATGATTTTTTTGCTGTATTACATTAAGTGTGAAAATCTTACAACATAATTTTCTTATGATACACTTGAAGAAAAATTATTGGTAAACAATAGGACGGAATGTTACAGAGTCATCTGGAAATTTAAGGCTGTAAGCAATTTAATTTGCATAAAAATTCTCTTAAAAGCTTTAAGTTTTTGAATCGAAGCCCATATTTTTATTTAAGAGAAGAAAAGCTTTTAGTAAAAATTGTACAAAAAGTGTAGAGAGCCTATAATTCTAAACTATTTTCATCTTAAATTTGTTGTTTTTTTAAAGAACTTTTTGTATGAAAGCTAAACGCTGTAATTTCAAGTCATATCGATATTTAGAACAGTGAAGTTGCGTCATTTGATGTTATTTAGACGCATTGTTTAAGCTTATTGTTCTACAGCCGATTTCATTTATTTTTCATCGACGGCGTGTTTTGGCAGCACAGGGAATAATTACAGAAATTGATGTTGCCGAGACTGGAGTTCGAATCCAGGCTCAATAAGATGTCAGCTTAGTAGTCGACGTGCTAACCAACTAAGCCACAGCACAAAAAGCTTGAAAGCATTTTGTGATTCAAAGCCAATAATTTCAGTTACTTTTGTTTATGTTAAAAAGCTCTTATAAAGCTCGAAAGCTATTTCTGAAAATAGTTTTTAAGCTCAAAGTTTTGTTTAAGATTTATTTTTCTTTATGTTATAAGCACGAGTAGCTTTAAATTCTCAACCGATTTCATTTATTTTTCATCGACGGCGTGTTTTGGCAGCAGACGGAATAATTACAGAAATTGATGTTGCCGAGACCGGAGTTCGAATCCAGGCTCAATAAGATGTCAGCTTAGTAGTCGATGTGCTAACCAACTAAGCCACAGCACAAAAAGCTTGAAAGCATTTTGTGATTCAAAGCCAATAATTTCAGTTACTTTTGTTTATGTTAAAAAGCTCTTATAAAGCTTGAAAGCTATTTCTGAAAATAGTTTTTAAACTCAAAGTTTTGTTTAAGATTTATTTTTCTTTATGTTATAAGCACGAGTAGCTTTAAATTCTCAAAATTTAGTTAACTGGAAGCTTTTGACCAAAATCTATATTTGAATTATATACTTTCAAAAGTTTTCCTGAAACAAGTTTTACTAGCATTGAGTTAACAAAATTATCAGTTACAGAGCTTAACATTAATAAACAGCGAATTTGGAAAGCTTTCTGTGCAAAAAGGATTTACATTTAAAATTAGAAACTTAACCTAAAACTTAAGTAACAGCCAATACTGTATGATTAAAAATCTCTTAAAAATCTTGAAAGCTATTTATAAAGGTAGAAGGCCAATGCACGCGGCAAGCGGCTGCGGGCGGCAATCAGCTGTTTTTTGATTTGTCAAATTTTTTGATTTGTCAAATTTGAAGTAGAACTTTGTTCTACTTTTCCGCGCGGCAGATTTTTTCAGTGCTGCCAGATTTAATTATATCCTACTCAATTATATTTTTATATGAATATTTTTGTAAACAAACGCACATTTTATGTACTGGCAATACTACGACCGCCCGCAGCCGTATGCCGCGTGTATTGGCCTTGTGCCTTAAATAGTTTCTCTAGTCCGAACCTTTTTAATAAATTTATACTTTAAGTTATAGAAAAGCTTTTTGCTTCATAAACTTTCTTAAAAATAAATTACTTGATAAAAAATGTATCCCCATCTAAGTCATTAAAATTTTGCCAAAAATTAGCTGGGAAAACTTTCTTAAAAATTAAATTTCTACAGTAAATCTTATTTAGTTACATATTTTTGCTGAAAATTGTATATTTATAAAATGACCATAGAAGCTTTAAAAGCTTTTGAGCTCTTTTTTTCAAAATATAATAGTTTATTAAAATAGCGAAACTATAAAAAAAAAAATAAACTTTCTATTTTTTATAGCACGAGTACTTCAAGTGACAAAAGTTAGTTTTGAAAAGCTTTAAGCTTTAAAACAGTTTAACATATAAAAATACCAGAACAAGAATTTTGAATTCTTCCGTTTAAATTTTGCTACTTATTAAGAAGCGTTTTTATCTGATAAAGCTTAGTAATATAGTAAAAGTTCACAATGCTTTCAATTCACAGATTTAACTATACAAAAGCTATTAACTATACAAAAGCTATTATATAAGAGATTCTTATGTTTCAAAGATTTCGATTTCAAATCATTGTCGCACATCTGAAATTGTGTAAAAGCTTTTTGTTAAAAAAAAATTTAACATTCAAAATTTGTTTTAAATTTAGCTTAAAGAAAAAGCTTTTGGTATATAAAGTAATGTAAAAAAACTTTAAAAGAAGATTTAAATACTAAAAGTCAAAGTAAAGCTTTTAACTACGAAAGTCAGCTTCAAAAGTGCTTAAAAAGGAAAAAGGCTTTATGCTAAAGATTTTGACATAAATTCTCTTATTCATATTATTTCATTTCACACTTAATGTCAAATTAAAGCTTTCAATTTAGAGAGTCAGCTTTCAAAGTGTATAAATTTTTTTATTTAGTTTAGCTTTAAACTCGAACTGAAGCTTTTAGTGGATAAATAAATCTTTCAAAGTATCTTTTAAAAAGTGAAAAAAAGCTTTTTTGATAAAAAATGTTTTTATATAATTAAAATCAAGTTAATCAGGTTTAAATGTGCATTTGACATGAAGCTTTTACAAATCATGAAAGCTTATTGTAAAAAAATATCTTCTGACTTTAGGGCATTATTTTAACATTTCTCATTAAATGCCAACATAAACCTATCAATTCAGAAAATCAGCTTTTGAAAGAGCTTAATATAAAAAAGCATTATTACCGAAAAACCTGTATCAAAAGCTTTTTAATGCAAATTATCTTAGGTTATCTTTCAAAGTATGTATATAAAATTTAAATCTTTTCTAACAGCTTTCATATATCACGAAAGTTTTTTGTGAAAATAACTTCTGAATTTAAGACCTAGATTTGACATTTCAAAATTTATATTAAAATAAAGAAAATCAGTTTATAAAGGGCTTGAAATCAAAAAATAAAACCTTTTTCAAAAGCTTTTTTATGCAAAAGTTTCATTATCTTCATTATAACTATTTTACAGTGAATGACATACGATAGCTTTTATTTTAAAATATCATGTTAAAGAAAAATTATTTTAAATTTTACCCTTTTGACTTAAACCTAGATTTTCCGGTGTATCATTTATATCACCTCACTCGTACACATACATATGTATCTAACGCCATTTGAACAATCAAAGAAAATTGTTAAGTGGAGGGTTAAAATTACAAATACTCAAATTTCTTACCTACAAAAAACATAAGTGTAATCATACATATCTTTTACGTATTTTACGTACATACCCAACAGTTTCAGAATGAAGTCCCAAAGCTAAAATAGCTAAAGTTTTTAAATTAATTCCAGCAGCAAATTTCAATAAAAATAGAAATCATATTGGATATTTTTTATAATATTATTCTAATAAATTTTTTTCATAAAACAGCACTTAACTACAGCTTGCATTCCAAAGTGTGCACAAAATAGACACATGATCATAAGTTCAAATAGCGACGGTTTTTGGATGTTAATTTGTCTATTTATGTTAATAGATATTTATATTCTTATTTTGAAATTAGATCCTTTTGTACATACATATACCGATTTAGGTATTAAACGTGGTCTACTTTATATATTACAAAGTGCCGATGTTTGTAATGTAAAAAGTAAAACCGTGAAGATGATATCTTTATAAAGACATTTCTTTGACACTATGTACATTCAAGAATTATAATAGACCTGTCTTGTTAATGCTTATGCTAGAGTAGTTTATCTACATTATGCATTACAAAGTATGCAAAAAGTAGACACATGATATATAAAAACAAGTAAGAAAGTGCTATAGTCGGTCAAGCCCGACCATACGATAGCCTAAGGTCAAAGGTGTTCTTTTTCCTGTATAAAGACAAATATTTACTAAATTTTGCCATCATAAAAACATATTCTAAAAACTTATGCATTTAAGCTGTTTCCTCCATTTGGACTTATAAGAGAGCTAGGGTCAAATGTGGACCGATTATCTCGAAATTTGGCAATTGATTACAGTTGTTACAAAAATTATGTATGCAAAAAACAAACTTAAAATTCTCATTATCTATCGGATTTACGAGCGTTTTAGTGAATTTTGTCTCATTTAGTGCGTTTTTAGAAAAGAGTTTGTATGGGAGCTATCACTTTTTGATACAGTGATTTTGGTTTACATAGGGAGGTGGGACCTATGGGAGGTACCACAAATAATGGACTGATTTTGACGAATTTCAATAGCCATGGTCCCATTATCAAAAAAATTATCTGTGCCAAATTTCATTAAATTATCTTTAGAATTGCGACCTGTAGCCAGCCATACAGACGGACGGACGGACAGACGGAAGGACGCACATCGCTAAATCGACTCAGAAAGTGATTCTAAGCCTATTGGTATACTAAAAGATGGGTCTAGGGCAAATATTTCTATGCGTTACATACATCAGCACAAACTTATAATACCCTTTCCACCTATTGTAGTGAAGGGTATAAATATATAATATATAAATTTAAATATAGTTTTTGATGGATTTCTGTAATATTTTCTTCCCTTAACTGTGTTCATGTTCGGTGTTTACTTGTTTGACCGTTCAATTTTAGAACTACCGGGTTCTTACACTTCAAAGATAAATTGTATGTATATATGCAACTAAATATGTATATTTCCATTTACTTCATGTTTTATGAGGTGAAAATTTCCATGTAAATGCTTTTGTGGATTGTAAACTCTATTGATTGTAAAAGGAACAAACACAACAACAAAAATATAGGTTAAAGGTTAACAATAAACTGTATGTAGGTTAAAGTTTTTACAATAATAAAGAAGTAAAAAAAAAAATTGTTGATAAAAATCTGTATGAATAATAGTTAGTTACTTTATTGTATGTGGAAAAACAAAAGGTAAGTAAAGGTAAACGCCTAAAGAAATTTAAAAGTTTTTTATATTTTCCCTTTTTTATTTGGAAATACGATTTATTATTGCAAAAGTAAATTATAGTGAAAATGTGTAAATTGTTATTACAAGGATTGATGTGAAAATTATTGTTATGTGTGTGCAAAGTGAAGGTGGTATTTGCTTAAAGTAATTGGTGGTAATTTATGGAAAATGATAAGAAATTAAGTTAAATTTAAGACTTTGTATGTCTTCTTGAAATAAAATTGTATAGTAATTGAACTGAATTGAAGTATTTTTGTGGTATTAAAGTAATTTAAACAAGAGCTTAATGCCAAAAAGGTAAGAAGAACAAAAAAAGATTCTATAGAAAAATATTTTTATCAATAAAAAATATTTTTATCGAAAAATATTTTTATCAAAAATATTTTTATCAAAAAAATTTCTATATATAATAATTTTATAAAGCGAAAATTTTTCTACAGAAAAATATTTTTGTCAAAAATTTTTCTGCAGAAAAATTTTCTATAGAAAAATATTTTGATCCAAAATTATTCTATAGTAAAATATTTTTATCAAAAAATTCTCTTTAGAAGCATTTTTTTATCAAAAAATTTTCTTTAGAAAATTTTTTTTATCAAAAAATTTTCTTTAGAAATTTTTTTTAACCAAAACATTTTCTTTAGAAAATTTCTTTTTATCGAAAATTTTCTATAGAAAATTTTTTTTATTGAAAAATTTTCTATACAAAAATTTTTTTATTGAACAATTTTGTGTAGAAAAATTTTTTTATCGAAAAATTTTCTATAGAATAATTTTTTTATCGAAAACTTTTCTATAGAAAAATTTTCTTATCGAAAAATGTTCTATAAAAAAAAATTTTTTACCGAAAAATTTTTTTACCGAAAAATTTTTTTATCGAAAAATTTTTTTACCGAAAAATTTTCTATAAAAAAAATTTTTTACCAAAAAATTTTCTATAGAAATATTTTGTTACCGAAAAATTTTCTATAGAAAAATTTTTTTATCGAAAAATGTTCTTAGAAAAAATTTTTTATTGAAAAATGTTCTATAGAAAATTTTTTTACCGAAAATATCGAAAAATTTTCTATAGAAAAATTTTTTTATCAAAAAATTTGTATTGCAAAATAATTTTATCGAAAAATTTTCTATTGCAAAATTTGTTTATCAAAAAATTTTCTATAGAAAAAAATTTTTATTGAAAAATTTTCTGACAAAAAAAATTTTTATCGAAAAATTTTCTATAGAAAATTTTTAGATAAAAATATTTTTCTATAGAAATTTTTTTTTTATTTAAAAATTTTCTATAGAAAAATTTTTTATCTACAAATTTTCTATAGAAAAATTTTTTACTCGAAATATTTTCTATACAAAATTTATAGAAAAATGTTGATATAAAATTTTCAATATAAAATTTGTATAAACAAATTATTGATACAAAATTTTTCAATGTAAAATTTTTATAGAAAAATTTCTAGTATAAAATTTTTATTAAAAAAAATTCGATATAAAATTTTTATTAAAAAAAATTCGATATAAAATTTTTATAGAAATATTTCCGATATAAAATATTTATAGAAAAATTTTTGATATAAAATTTTTAAAGAAAAATTTGTATAGAAAAATTTTCGATCTAAAATTTTTGTAGAAAAATTTTCAATATAAAATTAATATAGAAAAATGTTTATAAAAAAAAATTTCCATACAAAATTTGTATAGAAAAAATTCTTGATAAAAAATTTTCTAATTTTTAAGAAAAAGTTTCAATATAAATTTTTTCCAAAAAGAAGTGTATCTGCATTTGATCCCAAATCTGTTACATTTATTTATTAATGTAACAGACCAATTTATTGATAAAAAGCCAAAAAATGTTTGCGGAGAAACCAAATACCTCGACGCGTTTCGATGGTTGGTTAAGCCATCTCTTCAGGAGGATTATCCCCAATTTAGACAGATCGAAAACCTCGCATTATTAGTAAATTTACAAACATAACTTTTAAGAATTATGTTCATAAACCAAAAGTAAAAGCGTATATTATCGACTGAACAAAAACAAACAACAGTGAAGGTAGATGAAAACTGAAAAATGTTTGTTTTTGTTTAGTCGATAATCTACGCTTTTACTTTTGGTTTATGAACATAATTCTTAAAAGTTATGTTTGTAAATTTAGTAATAATGCGAGGTTTTCGATCTGTCTAAATTGGGGATAATCCTCCTGAATGATGGCTTAACCAACCATCGAAACGCGTCGAGGAATTTGGTTTCCCCGCAAACATTTTTTGGCTTTTTATCAATAAATTGGTCTGTAAAATTAATAAATAAATGTAACAGATTTGGGATCAAATGCAATAATATTTACATCCCGACTATTTTGTTATTTTTTGATAAATTTTTTATAGAAAAATTTTCTATAGAAAAAATTTTTCGATAGAAAAATATTTTTTATCGAAAATTTTTCTATACAAAAATTTTTTTATCGAAAAATTTTCTATAGAAAAATTTTTTTATCTAAAAATTTTCTATAGAAAAATTTTTTTATCGAAAAATTTTCTACAGAAAAATTTTTTTATCGAAAAATTTTCTATAGAAAAATTTTTTTATCGAAAAATTTTCTATAGAAAAATTTTTTTATCGAAAAATTTTCTATAAAAAAAAAATTTTTATCGAAAAATTTTCTATAGAAAAATTTTTTTATCGAAAAATTTTCTATAAAAAAAATTTTTTTATCGAAAAATTTTCTATAGAAAAATTTTTTATCGAAAATTTTCTATAGAAAAATTTTTTATCAACAAATTTTCTATACAAAAATTTTTTTATCAAAAATTTTTCTATCAAAAATTTTCTATCGAAAAAATTTTTTATCGAAAAATTTTCTATAGAAAAATATTTTTTATCAAAAAATTTTCTATAGAAAAATTTTTTTATCGAAAAAAATTTTTTATCGCAAAATTTTTTATAGAAAAATTTTTTTATTGAAAAGTTTTTTATACAAAAATTTTTTTATCGAAATATTTTCTATAGAAAAATTTTTTTATCGAAAAATTTTCTATAGAAAAATTTTTTTATCGAAAAATTTTCTATAGAAAATTTTTTTTATCGAAAAATTTTCTATAGAAAAATTTTGCGATAAAAACATTTTTCTATTAAAAATTTTTCGATAATATTAAAATTTCTTAAAAGCTTTTAGTTAGAACTTTTTTTAAATTAAGCCTTTTTTAACAAAAATCTATTTCGATCAGACTCTTAAGTGCTTTTATTTATTGCCTTTACCTCAATTTTCGCTCCATTTCCTTAAAATTAAGCCTTATTTAAGGAAATTTAAAATTCCTGTATTGGTTTTCCGTAATTGCTTGCATTTTCCTTTAACTTAAACAAAAATTTGACATTTTACATTAAATTCTTTAATTGTTATTGTTGCATATTTGACTTTGCCGTCTGATGTTCAGATATTAATGTTGTTCAATGTTGTTACAGTTGTTGTGTTTTGTCGCAATCTTTAAATATCCGCTCCAGTTGCAGACCTAAAACTATGGCTACAATTGTTTTAGAATGAAGTTCAACCCTGCAGTTGCAAAGCTAACGATTTTAAGAAAAAAGAGCATTAACTACTTTGTTCATTATAAAGTAAAGCTACGGTCACATTGATTAAACATTTAATCGAAATTATCAAATATTTGATCCTCGTAGTCTGACCACAAAATATTTTTGAGGTTCAAACAAGAAACATGTTGATTTGAACAAAACAAAATCATTTGCCAGCAAATAAAAATTTTCCTAATGTGACCACGCAAGAGCAAATATTTTATTAAATGTTGATCAAATAATTATTTAATCTTACAAAATTTTTGTAACATCAAACAGGGGCAAATAACAGCTGAGCATTTGTATTGTTTACTATTCAAACAGAAACAACAACATCAAATTTGAGAAACAACAACATCAATTTTGAGAAACAACAACATCAAATATGAGAAACAAATTGCTAGATACACAATTTTGTTTTGAAAAAATTTGATCAAATATTTTTTGGGAAAATATTTAATCTTCAGTGTGACCATAAATAAAACCTGTTTTTTTGTTTATACTTTGAACGTATTTTTTCTGTATTTTATCAAATAAAAATCGTCAAATAAATGTGCAAGTGTGACCACAAATTTTTTATTATATTGTTTTGACAATATTTTACTCAAAATATTTGATTTAAATGTTTAATGAGTCTGACCGTACCTTAAGATAACGTTAATGACTCTTAGGCCATTTTAGATATTCCAAAGTGTATATTCAGTAGACACAGGGTAACTATATAAAAAAGACAATTAATGACAAGGTACATAAAGAACAAAATATGTTATAAAAGTATCATACAACTTTATTGGTTATTTTGCATATGACTACTATATAGATTCAAATTAGTTTAAAATAGGTCTTAAGAAAACTTTTTGTGGTATTTCCTTTGAGAGTTTTTTGCCCTGGTGATATGTTTAGCTTTCAGAACTATATTTTAGCATCTACATTACATACATTTAAGTAGTTATTTGTAAGTTTAAAACTGGTACCATTATGAGAACTCGGGTACGCAAGGGTTAATTTGTGTAAAAATATAATTAAAGGCTCCTTTCAACGATTTTTGAAATTTTATTAAAATATAGCAATAAAAATATGTAATTTCTAGTAAATTTGTTGGAAACATTTTATATTTTAAAAATTTGATTTTGACCCTGGTAATAAAAGGGTTTATGACATCCTATTTCAACAAAATTTCTAATATATATTTATACCTGTTGAAGCAATAATAATTTAAGTTCTGCTTATGAAAACTGTTAATATATAAAAATTCACATGCTTTTTTTATAACTTTGAAAAAATTGGGTTTTTTCGAGATTTTTTGATTTTAAGTCACAGTTACGGCTAAGCTGTTAGAGATATCGATCTAGTTCTTTCTTAGTGGTAATCTGCAGGGGGTTCTAACTAACACTTTTGAACCTTTTTATTACTTTTTACAAATTCGCTTAACAAATTATAAAAAAAAACCAAAAAAAAGGAATTTTGAAAATGGCATGAAAAAACTTTTGTTCTTCCTATGCAAAGGTGACTTAACGTTAGCCCATTGTAACAAAAATGTTTATATAAATATCTTAAGGTCTCACAAAAAGAAAACTAGTCAAACTTTTAAACATTTTTCTTTTAAAAACAATACATTTTTTATTGCATATGCTCAGGAGAGTCTTTGAGGACGTAGAATACTTTGGAAAACCCTTGATAATTACTACAGCTTTAAACCGATGTTAAAGTTTTATATTTTATTGGAAAGCTTGTTAAGTTCTTAGTACCATGCTTTAAACCACTTTTTGAAAATGTATTCTAAGTTGAAATTTTTTCAAACATTAGAGGTTTCTAAAACTGTTGGGTTTAAACAGTTGATATTTTCTAGAATCTATTTATTTACATTCAGCATTGACATTGTATTGGGCCAAGTATTGTCTAAGTACAAAAGTCTTTTTGATGAGAAAAGCATTTTCTTATCCCAGGACACAACTTATTTCTGTAGTCCTGCCAAATGTTAAATTTCCTTTTTCTGAATTTGATTTTCGAAGGGGGCAAAGGAAAACGAAGGAAACTATTTGTTGTTATTTCTCTAGTATTTGGCAATTGACTTAATATCAATACAAGACATATAAATATAAATATTTTTGTAAGATATTGGAAATTAAAGTCAAAATATTTGTAGTTCAAAAATAAAATAAGAAAAGAGAAAGGACTTGTTCAATAAATTGCTAAGGAATTCAGGGTGTGTCAATTTGAAAATATTTTGTCGTCATTTTGTTGTCTTAAGCTAAACATTTTAACACTAAAATAACTGGAAAATGGAAAATTTCCGTTTTGAAGAAAATACTGTCTAGAATTCAGTAGATATCGTAAAATGTTTAAGTAAAGTAAAAAAAGGAATCTTTTTTTGTTTCCAAGCCGATTACAAATAAAGATTATCTATATCAAAAGTTTTTGTTTTCACCAAAATATAAACATATTATCATGTCTTAGTATTTTCTTTTAATCTGTAACTTAAATTTACATTAAACATTTTTTTTTTTAATTTACATAAAAAGAATCTGTAACAAATTATTTCTAAGAGATTTGCTACATAATCTTCTATTAAGCCACCGCCACCTGTCTCTACTTATGTGTGAAAATTTTCGTAAAGTCTATTAAAAACCCACCCTCGGATTTTTAAAATAAATCAAAGTAAGTATTTAACATTATAATGAATTTTTGTAATATTAAATTTTTACACAAGAACAAATTGGGGATTTTTAAGTTTGTTTTTTTAAATAATTATTAAAAGCGTTAAGGAAAAAGATGTCAATTGCTTAATCTTAGAAATTTAGAAAAAAATAGATTGTTCTTATTCAGATAATCGATAAAAAAAAATTTTCTATAGAAAATTTTACTAAAAAAAAATTTCCTATAAACAATTTTCTATACAAAATTTTTCGATAACAAAAAATTTTCTGTAGAAAATTTTTCGATAAAAAAATTTTTCTATAGAAAATTTTTCGATGAAAAAATTTTTCTATAGAAAATTTTTCGATAAAAAAATTTTTCTATTTAAAATTTGTCGATAAAAAAATTTTTCGTTAAAAAAATCTTTCTATAGAAAATTTTTAGATAAAAAAATTTTTCTATAGAAAATTTTTCGATAAAAAAATTTTTCTATAGAAAATTTTTCGATAAAAAAATTTTTCTATAGAAAATTTTTCAATAAAAAAAATTTTTCTATAGAAAATTTTTCGATAAAAAAATTTTTCTATAGAAAATTTTTCGATAAAAAAAATTTTTCTATAGAAAATTTTTCGATAAAAAAATTTTTCTATAGAAAATTTTTCGATAAAAAATTTTTCTATAGAAAATTTTTCGATAAAAAAATTTTTCTATAGAAAATTTTTCGATAAAAAAATTTTTCTATAGAAAATTTTTCGATAAAAAAATTTTTCTATAGAAAATTTTTCGATAAAAGAAATTTTTCTATAGAAAATTTTTCGATAAAAAAATTTTTCTATAGAAATTTTTCGATAAAACAATTTTCTAAGAAAACTTTTTGTTAAAAAAATTTTCTTTAGAAGGTTTTCGATAAAAAAAAAAATGTTTCCTTTGGAAAATTTTTCAAAAAAAAAAAAAAAATTCTGAAGAAAATTTATCAATTGAAAAATTTTAAATCAAGATAAAAAAAAATTTCTTTAGAATATTTTTCGATAAACAAATTTTTCTATAGAAAATTTTTTGATAAAAAAAAATTTTTCTATAGAAAATTTTCCCATCGAAAAATTTTTTTATCGGAAAATTTTCTATACAAACATTTTTATCGAAAATTTTGTGTAGAAAAATTTTTATCGAAAATTTTTGATAGAAATATTTTTATCGAAAATTTGCTATAGAAAAATTTTTGTCGAAAATTTTCAATGGAGTTTTTATCAAAAATTTTCTATAGAAAAATTTTTATCGAAAATTTTCTATAGAAACATTTTTATCGAAAATTTTCTACAGAAAAATTTTTATCGAAAATTTTCTATAGAAAAATTTGTATCGAAAATTTTCTATAGAAAAATTTTTATCGAAAATTTTCAATAGAAAAATTTTTATCGAAAATTTTCTATAGAAAACTTGTTATCGAAAATTTTCTAAAGACAAATTTTTATCGAAAATTTTCTATAGAAAAATTTTTATCGAAAATTGTTTCTATAGAAAAATTTTTATCAAAAATTATTTCTATAGAAAAATTTTTATCAAAAATTTTTTTCTATAGAAAAATTTTATAGTTTTCTATACAAACATTTTTATCAACAATTTTGTGCAGCAAAATTTTTATCGAAATTTTCTATGGAGAAGTTTTTACCAAAAATTTTATATAGAAAAATTTTTAGCAAAAATTTTCTATAGAAAAATTTTTAGCAAAAATTTTCTATAGAAAAATTTTTATAAAAAATTTTCTATAGAAAAATTTTTATCGAAAATTTTCTATAGAAAAATTTTTATCGAAAATTTTTGATAGAAATATTTTTATCGAAAATTTTCTATAGAAAAATTTTTATCGAAAATATTCTATAGAAAAATTTATATCGAAAATTTTTCATAGAAAAATTTTTATTGAGAATTTTCTATAGAAAAATTTTTATCGAAAATTTTCTATAAAAAATTTTTACATCGAAAAATTTCTATAGAAAAATGTTTCTCGAAAATTTTCTATAGAAAAATTTTTGTCGAAACTTTTCTATAAAAGAATTTTTATCGAAAATTGTCTATAAAATAATTTTTATCGAAAATTTTCTATAGAAAAATTTTTATCGAAAATTTTCTATAGAAAAATTTTTATCGAAAATTTTCTATAGATTTTTCTGTAGAAAAATTTTTATGGAAAATTTTTAAAGGTTAAATTTTTATCAAAATATTTTCTAAAGAGAAATTTTTTATCGAATAATTTTCTATAGAAAATGTTACGTAATAAAATTTTTCCAAGAATTTTTATTCAATCAAAAAAATTTTTATCGAAAATTTTTCTAAAGAAAATTTGTTTATCGAAAAATTATCTATAGAAAAATTTTTTAACAAAAAGTTTTCTATAGAAAAAATTTTTATCGATAAATTTTCTATAGAAAAAATTTGTATCGATGAATTTTCTATAGCAATTTTCTATAAAAAAATGCTTTATAGAAAAACTTTCTATAAAAAAATTTTCTATAGAAACATTTTTTTCGATATATTTTCTACAGAATTTTTTATAGGAAAATATAGGAAAAATTATATATAGGAAAAATTATATATTTTCTATAGAAAAATTTATAGAAACATTTTTTTATAGATAAATTTTCTATAGAAAAATTTTTTGATAGATTAATTTTCTATAGAAACATTTTTTATTAAAAAATTTTCTATAAAAAATTATTTTATCGAAAAATTAACTAAGGAAAAATTTTTTTTATCAAAAAATTTTTCTATGGGAAATTTATTGATAAAAACAAATTATCGAAATTTTCTTTAGAAAAATTTTGGATAACAAATTTTTCTATACAAAGTTTTTTGACTAAAATATTTCTATAGAAATTTTTTTTTATGGGAAATTTTTTGATAAAAAATGTTTCTGTAGAAAATTTTTTTACGAAAATATTGTCTTTAGAAAATTTTTCTATAGAAAATTTATTCATGCTTTGTGTGCCTTAAAGTGAACCTTAAACTATTAAATCGTAATACACATAAAATAATTTATATTTTTTTTTCAAACTATCCCTGTGGTTCGTTTTAAAAAAAATTCTGACTTATTTAAGTTAAGTTTTCTAAACAAAACATTAAAGACAACAGAAACTAGAACAATTTAAGAAAAGGAAACACTACAAATCATCTACAAAGGAACAAAAAAAACAAAACCAATACTAATACTGTTTCTAAAACCAGCATCATGAAAACTCATATCAACATCCGTATCCGGTTTTAAAATTATTCATGCAAATGAAAGTGTGTATGAGAGTGTTTTTATATGTTCTCATTATAATTCGAAATTCTTTATATTCATAACAAATACAGGTGAGGGTTAGTTGTTGCTCTTTTCAAACATTTATACATAAATATTATTTTACATTATTATAATTTTTTGTAAGAATTTAACTTAAAACAAAAAATAATTTTCTGTAGAAGCTAAAAGCAAAACCTCTAAATGTTTAAGAGTTCAGTGTAGCTGAAAATAAAAAAAAAAAGATCTTTGTATATTTAATACACTGATACCTTTAAGCTGGTTCTGAAAATCTCAAAAACAATCCAAATAGAAAATCTAAAGCATTTACCTTCAAAAAGGAAACCTACACCTTTATCTCACAAAAACAACAAAAAAAAAAAAACAACAGAACAAATTTAAATTGTTTCTTAGTTTCTTTCATTTCAGTTAAAAAATCATTGAAGAGTATGAAAGAAAAATTTACTTAAAAAAATTAATTTACATAACAATTTGGTATCATCGTCACCCAAACTCATGAAAACAAAACCTTATCAAACTGGAGGGTTGGCTTAACTCTCCCCCTGCACGTGGTGGAAGGGAAGTTAAAATGTGAATGAATTTGGATTTTTTCTTTCGAAATCGCAAAATGTCTTAGAAAAACATGACATAAAAATTATGTATAAATTTAAATAGAAGTAACATGGATTTTTTATTTTATTTTCCTTTAATTTCTTTCGGCACGCGTTTCGATTAGGTGAATGATGAAAATGGAATATTTTTTTTTGTTTTCATTTTGTGAAATGTAAATGATTTAGACAACCAAAATGAAATGTTTTACGTGCCTGAGGTATGTAAAATGATAAAGTAATTTTTTGCTTTTAAAAAGGTATCAAAATATTTTCATGTTGTTTTAGTCAATTTTCAAAAAATGATAAAAATTAGAGCTTCTTCTATATATGTAAATTAAATCAAAATGTTTTGCATACAAATTATAATAACAATTAAAGAAAATAAGACCAACGTACTTTTTTCTCAAAGAAAACAGTACTGACGTACCTTTTTCTTAAAGAAAACAGTACTGATCTACTTTATTCTTAAAGAAAACAGTACTGATGTACTTTATTCTTAAAGAAAACAGTACTGTCGTACTTTTTCTCAAAGAAAACAGTACTGACGTACTTTTTTCTTAAAGAAAACAGTACTAACGTACTTTTTCCTTAAAGAAAACAGTACTGATGTACTTTTTTCTTAAAGAAAACAGTACTGACGATCTTTTTTAAAGAAAACAGTACTGACGTACTCTTTTCTTAAAGAAAACATTACTGACGTACTTTTTTCTTAAAGAAAACATTACTGACGTACTTTTTTCTTAAAGAAAACAGTACTGACGTACTTTTTTCTTAAAGAAAACAATACTGACGTACCTTCTTCTTAAAGAAAACAGTACTGACGTACTTTTTTCTTAAAGAAAACAGTACTGACGTACTTTTTTCTTAAAGAAAACAGTACTGACGTACTTTTTTCTTAAAGAAAACAGTACTGACGTACTTTTTTCTTAAAGAAAACAGTACTGACGTACTTTTTTCTTAAAGAAAACAGTACTGACGTACTTTTTTCTTAAAGAAAACAGTACTGACGTACTTTTTTCTTAAAGAAAACAGTACTGACGTACTTTTTTCTTAAAGAAAACAGTACTGACGTACTTTTTTCTTAAAGAAAACAGTACTGACGTACTTTTTTCTTAAAGAAAACAGTACTGACGTACTTTTTGCTTAAAAAAACAGTACTGACGTACTTTTTTTCTTAAAGAAAACAGTACTGACGTACTTTTTTCTTAAAGAAAACAGTACTGGCGTACTTTTTTCTTAAAGAAAACACTACTGGCGTACTTTTTTCTTAAAGAAAACAGTACTGGCGTACTTTTTTCTTAAAGAAAACAGTACTGGCGTACTTTTTTCTTAAAGAAAACAGTACTGGCGTACTTTTTTCTTAAAGAAAACAGTACTGATGTACATTTTTCTTAAAGAAAACAGTACTGACGTACTTCTTTCTTAAAGAAAACAGCACTGACGTTCTTTTTTCTTAAAGAAAACAGTACTGACGTCCTTTTTTCCTAAAGAAAACAGTACTGACGTCCTTTTTTCTTAAAGAAAACAGTACTGACGTCATTTTTTCTTAAAGAAAACAGTACTGACGTCCTTTTTTCTTAAAGAAAACAGTACTGACGTCCTTTTTTCTTAAAGAAAACGGTACTGACGTCCTTTTTTCTTAAAGAAAACAGTACTGACTTCCTTTTTTCTTAAAGAAAACAGTACTGACGTCCTTTTTTCTTAAAGAAAACAGTACTGACGTCCTTTTTTCTTAAAGAAAACAGTACTGACGTACCTTTTTATTAAAGAAAAAGTACTGAAGTCGTATTTTCTTAAAGTAAACAGAACTGACGCCCTTTTTTTAAAGAAATAGTACTGAAGTCGTTTTTCTTAAAGAAAACAGTACTGAAGTTCTGCCGAAAGTTTTTCTTAAAGAAAATGGTATGGACTCGTTTTAACGATGCTGGGACTAAAGCAAAGTTTGTATAAGAGCTGAGTTTATGACCGGCATTATTATCTGTGCAATTTTAATATTTTTAAAAATTTTGCAAACAAATTGTATTGACATATTGAAATTTCAAAACATTTTGTTTTTCCACCACTAACAGGTGTTATAGTATATTCATAATTTTTTAATTTAAACATCGTGAATATGAGATTTTGCAAAAAATGCTAATATTGGCATTCAAGCAAACAATTTTGAAATTTACTAAGTTACTGAAATTCCTCTGTTATCATTTAATCTACAAAAAAAACAATCTTAAAAAAAAACTATCAAATGGAATGTTTGGAATCAGATTTATTTTAGCTCATAAAAAATTCCATTTGTTTGATTAAGTGATTGCCCATAAATAACTTAATGACCTAGTAACATATTTAATTTTACGACTACCAAATGCATTACAAAAACTACAATCACTTAAAATGAAATGACTTACTTCAAAGTCATTTAATGCATAAATTTACGATTCTATGAAACAGAAGCCATTAAGGACTTAATGTTAATGGAATTTTTGATTTTAGGATTTTTGACTTAAAACTACTTGAGCTTTAATCGTTTATGATACTCACTTTTATATAAGTTGCTATGATTTGCATTTTTGGTAAAACTGAAAAAGTTATTTAAAAAATTTTACATTTTCTAACAACTGGTAAGGCCATAAAGGCAAAAATATGCAACTAAATTTATGTTTATACTATACAATTAATGGTCGTTTCACACATATACTGAAAGTTTTTTTGAACACATACACACTAGCATTTTAAGATGTACATATGTACAAAAGGACTAGTTCAAGTCTTATAAACTTAAGCCATTAAATAGCTTAAAGTCAACTTCTAAAAGTGTCTGAATAAAGTTAATACGCGTGGCACAATTTTATTTTTGTGTCAATTCAGCAATTGCTGTTGACTTCGTAGTCCTCTAGAAATAATAAAAATAATAAAGAAACTAAAAACTAATGGCTTCCTTTAAGACCTCGACTCGTTAAGAAATGAAAAACTAGGAGTTTTATTTAGAGGGGATTTAGAGGCGTAACAAAATAGGAATACGCAGAAGAAAAAACTCAGCAAATGGAGAGAAAAAATAAAGTGTTAAAGCTTATGTTTACGATAATCGCCAAAAGCAAAACTAAATAATTTTTTTATTTTTTCATATCAGCCAAGACTAAAAGCAGTAGCAGGCAGTTATAATCAACAGCTACAAAATATATAAGGCTTAAAGCTATGAGAGCTGGATAGTGCGAATTTAGTCACTGTAACAAACGAAAGCGCCAAAATGTCTATAGGTTATGCAAAAGAAAGCCAGAAATGTATTCGGTTTTTTTGGTTTAAGTTTAAAAGTGATTAAAGTAATTTATTTTAGGCCATAATTTACAATATCAAAGAAATAGCAAAATCAGCCATAGCAAATTGAAAGTCATCAGTTTAATGAAACCAAATATTTTCTTTTTAGCAAAATTAGTACCAGAGTACTTTATGATAAACGAAAATTAAATTAGCAGACCTTTTTAAAGCAAACAGTACATAAGTATACTTTTTTTAAAGAAAGTTGTACTGAAGTACAAGTTTGTCAAAGAAAACAGAACTTACGTACTTTTTCTTAAAGAAATTAGTACTGACGCACTTTTTTCTTAAAGAAAACAGTACTGACGCACTTTTTTCTTAAAGAAAACAGTACTGACGCACTTTTTTCTTAAAGAAAACAGTACTGACGCACTTTTTTCTTAAAGAAAACAGTACTGACGCACTTTTTTCTTAAAGAAAACAGTACTGACGCAATTTTTCTTAAAGAAAACAGTACTGACGCACTTTTTTCTTAAAGAAAACAGTACTGACGCACTTTTTTCTTAAAGAAAACCGTACTGACGCACTTTTTTCTTAAAGAAAACAGTACAGACGCACTTTTTTCTTAAAGAAAACACTGACGCACTTTTTTCTTAAAGAAAACAGTACTAACGCACTTTTTTCTTAAAGAAAACAGTACTGACGCACTTTTTTCTTAAAGAAAACAGTACTGACGCACTTTTTTCTTAAAGAAAACAGTACTGACGTACTTTTTTCTTAAAGAAAACAGCACTGACGCACTTTTTTCTTAAAGAAAACAGTACTGACGTACTTCTTTCTTAAAGAAAACAGTACTGACACACTTTTTTCTTAAAGAAAACAGTACTGACGCACTTTTTTCATAAAGAAAACAGTACTGACGCACTTTTTTCTTAAAGAAAACAGTACTGACGAACTTTTATCTTAAAGAAAACAATACTGACGCACTTTTTTCTTAAAGAAAACAGTACTGACGCACTTTTTTCTTAAAGAAAACAGTACTGACGCACTTTTTTCTTAAAGAAAATAGTACTGATACACTTTTTTCTTAAAGAAAACAGTACTGACGCACTTTTTGCTTAAAGAAAATAGTACTGACGCACTTTTTTCTTAAAGAAAAAGTACTGACGCACTTTTTTCTTAAAGAAAACAGTACTGACGCACTTTTTTCTTAAAGAAAACAGTACTGACGCACCTTTTTCTTAAAGAAAACAGTACTGACGCACTTTTTTCTTAAAGAAAACAGTACTGACGCACTTTTTTCTTAAAGAAAACAGTACTGACGCACTTTTTTCTTAAAGAAAACAGTACTGACGCACTTTTTTCTTAAAGAAAACAGTACTGACGCACTTTTTTCTTAAAGAAAACAGTACCTGACGCACTTTTTTCTTAAAGAAAACAGTACTGACGCACTTTTTTCTTAAAGAAAACAGTACTGACGCACTTTTTTCTTAAAGAAAACAGTACTGACGCACTTTTTTCTTAAAGAAAACAGTACTGACGCACTTTTTTCTTAAAGAAAACAGTACTGACGCACTTTTTTCTTAAAGATAACAGTACTGACGCACTTTTTCCTTAAAGAAAACAGTACTGACGCACTTTCTTCTTAAAGAAAACAGTACTGTCGCACTTTTTTCTTAAAGAAAACAGTACTGACGCACTTTTTTCTTAAAGAAAACTTATACTAATGCACTTCTTAGTTAACTTTTTCTTCAAGACATTAGTACTGATGTTCTTTTTTCTTAAAGAAGTTAGAACTAAAGTACTTTTTCTTAACAAAATTTTTACTGAAGTACATTTTTCATAAAGAAATTAGTAGTGACGTACATTTTTCTTAAAGAAATTTGTACTGATTTATCTTGTTCTTAAAGAAATTATTACTTCATTCTTAAAAAAATTAGTACCGAATTAATTTTTTCTTAATGAATTTTTAGTATTGACGTAATTTTTCTTAGAGAAATTAGTACTGACATACGTTTTTTTTAAAGAAACTGGAGTACATATTACTTAAAAAAATGGGTGGACTACTTTATTGAGGTACGGATTTCTTAAAAAAATTGGTACTGAATTACTTTTTTTCTAAAAGAAATTAGTACTGACGCACATTATTCTTAAAGAAATTAGTACTGCCTTCGTTTTTTCTTGAAGAAATTAGTAATGATTTTCTTTTTTCTTAAAGAAAACAGTACTGAATTACTTTTTTTTAAAGAAATTAGTACTGACGTACTTTTTTTTGGAGAATTTAGTACTGGCTTACATTTTTTTCAAGAAATTAATAGGTACATTTTTCTTACAGAAATTAGTACTGACCTACTTTTTTCGTAGAGAAATTAGTCAGTACTAATTTTCTAAAGAGAAAAGTAATTCAGTACTAATTTTTTAAGAAAATCTTATGTCATTACTTTTTTCTTAAGAAAATTAGTACTAACGTACATTTTTGTAAAGAGTTTATTACTGAAATACTTGTATCTTTAAAAAATTAGTACTGATGTACTTTTTCGCAAAACGTATTATCAAAATGATAAAATTATGCTGGTCCCATTAATCTTTCTAATTCGAGTCGAATTGAAATGGCCTTAAAATATCTTCCAACACTAACAGCCGGCAGCTCTGCTGCAGCTAAAACATGAATGTAAATTTGCTTTAAACGAATGAATTGAAATGAAGACATTAACATTAATAATGACAAAAAATCATGCATTCTTTGTCAAGCGGCAGCTCCAAGGACCAAAAGAGCAGGCAATGATGTATAAGTACTAAACTACAAACACGATAATGATGATTACGCTGACGTTGAAGCTGATAATTGCTGGAAGTTTTATGAGCATCAGATCCTGTTTAAAGTAATACAAAGAAATTTGTTGGTAATGCATTTTAGCGTGATTACCAAAAAGCGCAATGTTTTTTGAAAAATGGCTTAAAATTTAGGCTGCTGTATAATAGCCACCAAAGAGCAAGAAAAAAAATGTTGCGTGAAATATAGAAATCTCCCCTTAAGATATAAATGCAATAAAAACATTTTGTTTGCAGATGAAGTTGCATTAAACATTTTTATGTTCGTGAAAATAACGACTCCTGCTGCTGCTGCTGTTGCATTTTAAAATTTATGCACAACATTTTTTATGGTCCAACAAACTGCAGCAGCAACAACTATACTACTTTGGGTCTGGGATGGCTAAAGTAATATAAACGACTTTTAATGTTTGTTTGTTGCCTTGTCACAGTTTTCCCAACTTTTGGCCCCGACAGAGCCACAAAAAAGAAAATCGCATAAAACTAAACTCATACAACTTGTGCGACATTTATCACAAGTGTCAGGCTAATGCAGCCAAGTTCACTTTAGTCGCTGGCATCGTTTGAATAATGTCATCACAAATACATACATAAAACTTCAGTTCCTAATACCACTAACTGTTTCTGCGGACATTTTTATAACCGATTTTGTTGCTGCCTCACATTCGGCTACTGTTTGTTAGCGTGTTTTTGTGAAAAACTGCTTACAAAATTATATAAATGAATGTTGGCAATACACTCATTTATAGGAACAACGATGTTTGTACAAAACATTAGATGGAATTTGTGGGGTCATTATTGAATACAATTGTATTTTCCTATTTTGCTCCAAAGAAAAATTACTAACATTTTTTAGCAAAAATAACAGCAACAGTTGCTCTTAAGTGCATTTAACTAAATAGTAAAACAACAAAACTTTTTCAAATATTTTCCATTAGTTTCATACTCTATGAAAAATTTTATTCATAAAATTTCAAAATCATTTGGATGTTTTTCTTTGGTCTCTTGATTTGTTAGTGGAAATTTGTTTGGATTAACGAAATTATTATTTTAGGTTGTTTAGTATTTTGGGACCTCAAAATGAATTTAATGGCCTGAAAATGCCATGAAAAATTGCAGTTGTAATCCCAAAACAAAGGATTTTTTTTAGCAGTAAATCAGGCTTTTTAAAAACTTACCATTTAGTTTCTGAACCAAAGCAAAGAGAAATTTAATGTCTGGTAAACTTACCTAAAAAGAAAAGAAGTAAAAATATAGTATTAGTATTATTATAAAATTTTTAAACTAATAACATTAAAAGCAGATTTAACAAGTTATAAAAAACGTCGGTACTGTTTTCTTTAGGTAAAACGTACGTCAGTACAGTTTTCTTTAAGAAAAAAGTACGTCAGTACTGGTTTCTTTAAGAAAAAAGTACGTCAGTACTGGTTTCTTTAAGAAAAAAGTACGTCAGTATCGATTTCTTTAAGAAAAAAGTACGTCACTACTGGTTTCTTTAAGAAAAGAGTACGTCAGTACTTGTTTCTTTAAGAAAAAAGTACGTCACAACCGGTTTATTTAAGAAAAAAGTACGTCAGTACTGGTTTCTTTAAGAAAAAAGTACGTCAGTACTGGTTTCTTTAAGAAAAAAGTACGCCTGTACTGCTTTCTTTAAGAAAAAATTACTTCAGTACTGGTTTCTTTAAGAAAAAGGTACGTCAGTACTGGTTTCTTTAAGGAAAAAGTGCGTCAGTACTGATTTCTTTAAGAAAAAAGTACATCAGTACTGATTTCTTTAAGAAAAAAGTGCGTCAGTAGTGTTTTCTTTAAGATAAACATGCGCCAGTATTGTTTTCTTTAAGAAAAATTGCGTCAGTGCAGTTTTCCTTAAGAAAAAAGTGCGTCGGTACTGTTTTCTTTAAGAAAAAAATGCGTCAGTACTGTTTTCTTTAATAAAAAAGTGCGTCAGTACTGTTTTCTTTAGGAAAAAAGTGCGTCAGTACTGTTTTCTTTAGGAAAACAGTGTGTCAGTACAATTTCTTAAAGAAAAAAGTGCGTCAGTACTGTTTTCTTTAAGAAAAAAGTGCGTCAGTACTGTTTTCTTTAAGAAAAAAGTGCGTCAGTACTGTTTTCTTTAAAAAAAAGTGCGTCAGTACTGTTTTCTTTAAGAAAAAAGTGCTTCGGTACTGTTTTCTTTAAGAAAAAAGTGCATCAGTGCTGTTTTCTTTAAGAAACAAGTGCGTTAGTACTGTTTTCTTTAAGAAACAAGTGCGTCAGTACTGTTTTCTTTAAGAAAAAAGTGCGTCAGTACTGTTTTCGTTAAGAAAAATGTGCGTCAGTACTGTTTTCTTTAAGAAAACATTGCCTCAGTACTGTTTTCTTTAGGAAAAAAGTATACCAATACTGTTTGCTTCACTACTGTCTACTTTAGTAAAACGTACGCCAGCACAGTTTTCTTTAAGAAAAAAGTGTGTCAGTACTGTATTCTTTAAGGAAAAAAGTGTTTCAGTACTACTTATTTGCTTTAAGAAAAAAACAACTAATACATTTTTCTTTACAAAGCAGTTTGTCAGTACAACTATCTTTACTAATACAGGTCAGTAGTCCTGTTTTCAGTCCTTTTAAGAATATATACCATTATTTTAAACATACCATTAATTAAATAAACTTCCTGAGACTTCATTCAATTATAGGCGACAAAAATTTAATAAAATAATATTTCAAACCCTGTTTAGAAGTAGAAATACAAAATATAATTGTTGAGCCGCAATACAGTAGGAAAACAGCCAGACAAGACAAGACAGTTCAGACATACCGACGACAGACAATTATATACATATTTTTATACTAAATATAATAATGACGTGGATAATACAAACTACACGTACTTGAGTTGTTATTTATAACATAAAGAAAAAAATCGTTCCATTCAAAAGGAACAATTGAAAATGCTAAATAAAACAAAATTGAAAAAAAAGGAAACGTAGCAAAATTCAAAAGACCTGACAAAAGGAAGCCACTAGTGGCATATGTATTTAATAGAATTCTTTATGGCTCTGGCATCTGGGCGATTGTACGAAGATTGAAATGCAAAAGATTTTTTTGTATTATGTTCCTGGTTATTAATTTATATTTATTTTAGTTCGTTTCTTGTGTATTTAAATAAAAAAATACAAGAAGCAAGGAAAACAACCTAAAATATTAAAAAAAATTAAAAAAAAAATGTGCGTGTGAATAAATCTCAAGTGGTTTATTTCGTTTGTAAACTGTGAAATGTTTGACGCTTCATTTATGTTCATTCATTCATTCATTCAGAGAGTGCGAGTCTGATGCGACGAAAACACGTTGGATAAAAATATAACAACATACTTGTATGAGTATGTAAGAATAAATGATGTTGCAGGATTATGACAACTTTGTTGGAGAGCAGAAATAATGTTTGCTTTTACGTTGCTCTACAATTTTGTTGTGGTTTAGTAATGCGAATCAAAGGGTCGAGAGAAAATTTAAAGCTAGAGTTTTTAGTACAATTTTTTATGAAAAACTTACATTAGCACTTTCTCTTAAAGAAAAAAGTACTTCAGTACTATTTTTTATGAAAAAAAATAAGTTAGTACAAATTTATAGATTAAAATGTACATCCGCTCTAGTTTGTTTAAAAAAAAGTGGGTCAGTACTATTTGGTTAAGGAAAAGGTACGTCAGTACTATTTCCTTTGAGAAAAAAGTACTTCAGTACTAATTTCTGAAAGAAAAAGGTGTATCAGTAAAATCTTCTTTGAAAAAAATTGCGTCAATACTATTTTCTTTAAGAAAAAAGAGCGTCCGTACTATTTTATTTAAGCAAAAAGTGCGTCAGTACTGTTTTGTTTAAGAAAAAAGTGCGTCAGTACTGTTTTGTTTAAGAAAAAAGTGCGTCAGTAATGTTTTCTTTAAGAAAAAAGTGCGTCAATACTGTTTTGTTTAATAAAAAAGTGCGTCAGTAATGTTTTCTTTAAGAGTGCTGTTTTCTTTAAGAAAAAAGTGCGTCAGTACTCTTTTCTTTAACAAAAGAGTGCGTCAGTACTGTTTTCTTTAAGAAAAAAGTGCGTCAGTACTGTTTTCTTTAAGAAAAAAGTGCGTCAGTACTGTTTTCTTTAAGAAAAAAGTGCGTCAGTACTGTTTTCTTTAAGAAAAAAGTGCGTCAGTACTGTTTTCTTTAAGAAAAAAGTGCGTCAGTACTGTTTTCTTTAAGAAAAAAGTGCGTCAGTACTGTTTTCTTTAAGAAAAAAGTGCGTCAGTACTGTTTTCTTTAAGAAAAAAGTGCGTCAGTACTGTTTTCTTTAAGAAAAAAGTGCGTCAGTACTGTTTTCTTTAAGAAAAAAGTGCGTCAGTACTGTTTTCTTTAAGAAAAAAGTGCGTCAGTACTGTTTTCTTTAAGAAAAAAGTGCGTCAGTACTGTTTTCTTTAAGAAAAAAGTGCGTCAGTACTGTTTTCTTTAAGAAAAAAGTGCGTCAGTACTGTTTTCTTTAAGAAAAAAGTGCGTCAGTACTGTTTTCTTTAAGAAAAAAGTGCGTCAGTACTGTTTTCTTTAAGAAAAAAGTGCGTCAGTACTGTTTTCTTTAAGAAAAAAGTGCGTCAGTACTGTTTTCTTTAAGAAAAAAGTGCGTCAGTACTGTTTTGTTTAAGAAAAATGCACGTCAGTACTGTTTTCTTTAAGAGTGCTGTTTTCTTTAAGAAAAAAGTGCGTCAGTACTGTTTTCTTTAAGAAAAAAGTGCGTCAGTACTATTTTCTTTAATAAAGAAGTGCACCAGTACTATTTTCTTAATGGAAGAAGTGCGTCAGTACTATTTACTTTAAGAAAAAAGTGCGTCAGTACTATTTTCTTTAAGAAAAAAGTTCTTCAGGACTACTAAGTATGACTTTGTTATTCTTTAAAAAATATATTTTTACTTTAAAAGTCCTTCATCTCTACTAACACCCTGAAACAATTTTTTTTTATTTTTTAATTTTCCATTGGGTATATTGAAATTTCAGTAGTTGTTTTTGTAGTATCCCTCGTTATAAAAATTTATCATTCATTCACTCGTTCATTCATACAAAAACTATATATTTTTTATCATTCATTTTGTTGTTGTTAGTGTTAAGTTATGTGGATAATTTGTTGTTGTAAATGTATGTATGTGCACTTGTAAATACATATATATATATACAGACATATATAAATTATAATAACATATAAATATATTGTGGTATAAAATAAATAAAAAACTTAAGTGAGAAAAAACTTGTCTACGTGTCATTTCATTTATTTTATTTAAAAATATATAAACAAATATAATAAAATATCAAAAACCAAAAACATGTAAGAAAAATAAATTTATTACTATCCTCCCACTAACACATGCATATGTGTGGTAATGTATATGTACTAGTTAAAGGCAACCACATTCGTATACAAAATGAAGCAACATGAGCTCTCAAGGCTTACGTTACACTATACGACAGGATTATGCTAAAGGGTCTTAGCTTAAGGCTAAAGAAGGCTATTATTAACAAATTATTAAAAAATGTAGTTCGAAAAAATATTACGCATAAAAGCTATAACTTAAAACAACTTTCGGTATTATTACTATCTTTAAGAAAAATGCCATTCTATATTGTTTTCCCTAAAAACGAAGCACTTTTTTCTTAAAGAAACCAGTACTGACGCACTTTTTTCTTAAAGAAAACAGTACTGACGCACTTTTTTCTTAAAGAAAACAGTACTGACGCACTTTTTTCTTAAAGAAAACAGTACCGACGCACTTTTTTCTTAAAGGAAACAGTACTGACGCACTTTTTTCTTAAAGAAAACAGTACTGACGCACTTTTTTCTTAAAGAAAACAGTACTGACGCACTTTTTTCTTAAAGAAAACAGTACTGACGCACTTTTTTCTTAAAGAAAACAGTACTGACGCACTTTTTTCTTAAAGAAAACAGTACTGACGAACTTTTATCTTAAAGAAAACAGTACTGACGCACTTTTTTCTTAAAGAAAACAGTACTGACGCACTTTTTTCTTAAAGAAAACAGTACCGACGCACTTTTTTCTTAAAGGAAACAGTACTGACGCACTTTTTTCTTAAAGAAAACAGTACCGACGCACTTTTTTCTTAAAGGAAACAGTACTGACGCACTTTTTTCTTAAAGGAAACAGTACTGACGCACTTTTTTCTTAAAGAAACCAGTACTGACGCACTTTTTTCTTAAAGAAAACAGTACTGACGCACTTTTTTCTTAAAGAAAACAGTACTGACGCACTTTTTTCTTAAAGAAAACAGTACTGACGCACTTTTTTCTTAAAGAAAACAGTACCGACGCACTTTTTTCTTAAAGGAAACAGTACTGACGCACTTTTTTCTTAAAGGAAACAGTACTGACGCACTTTTTTCTTAAAGAAACCAGTACTGACGCACTTTTTTCTTAAAGAAAACAGTACTGACGCACTTTTTTCTTAAAGAAAACAGTACTGACGCACTTTTTTCTTAAAGAAAACAGTACCGACGCACTTTTTTCTTAAAGGAAACAGTACTGACGCACTTTTTTCTTAAAGAAAACAGTACTGACGCACTTTTTTCTTAAAGAAAACAGTACTGACGCACTTTTTTCTTAAAGAAAACAGTACTGACGCACTTTTTTCTTAAAGAAAACAGTACTGACGCACTTTTTTCTTAAAGAAAACAGTACTGACGCACTTTTTTCTTAAAGAAAACAGTACTGACGCACTTTTTTCTTAAAGAAAACAGTACTGACGCACTTTTTTCTTAAAGAAAACAGTACTGACGCACTTTTTTCTTAAAGAAAACAGTACTGACGCACTTTTTTCTTAAAGAAAACAGTACTGACGCACTTTTTTCTTAAAGAAAACAGTACTGAAGCACTTTTTACTTAAAGAAAACAGTACTGACGCACTTTTTTCTTAAAGAAAACAGTACTGACGCACTTTTTTCTTAAAGAAAACAGTACTGACGCACTTTTTTCTTAAAGAAAACAGTACTGATGCACTTTTTTCTTAAAGAAAACAGTACTGACGCACTTTTTTCTTAAAGAAAACAGTACTGACGCACCAGTAGTACTTCAGTACTGTATTCTTTTAGTATAAATTACTTCATAATTTTTATCATTGCCATAATATCTCAGACTCTTTGACCTATATTCTGCTGCCCAGTGTTCCTATTTCTACTAATGTTTCCATTCCTCTATACTAACATATATTTTTTCTAAATTATTTGTTTGCTTGTATGTATTTGTCTGTTTTCACGATTATTATCATGTTTTCCTATTCATTTTTCTCTTTTAGTTTTTCTATAAAAGAAATTTTCTTTTATCAAAAAACTTTGTTATATACTCTTACCATTTGTTGGTTTTCTTAGTAATATTTCATGGGAGTTTAAGTGTGAAAATTGTTGGTTTATTTCTATAATTTTTCATCCTTTTCAAACAAAATCAAATTAATGTTAGAAAGCAAGAATAAAGCAAATATAAGCCTGTTTATTTTTCTATTATTTGTTAAGAAAAATTATGAGTTTATTTGAGATCTAACTAAAGTAAGTAGACCAAGGTGGCACAGTGGGTGCGAGTAGGGAAAATGTGTAATAAATAATTTATATATCTAAACTTTTAAAATTATTATAGTAGTTTTTAAAAATTATCTAAAATTCACCACAGTGCTTCGCCTTGTGGCTGACCACCATGTTTAGACAGTGGCCAAGAGCTGTAGTATGCACGAGTATAAGACCGTCTTTCTTGTCAGTCTGTTTGTTTTCAAAATGCAAACATATTTACTGTTGGTTACTGCTGTTGCAGCATTTTACTAACTGCTGACTGGCTGGTTGGCTCTTTGGATCCCTGGTTCATTTGCTTGCTATGGGTATTTGCTATTTGCAATTTCTCTGATTTCAATCGTTTGCAGTTAGAGACATTTACAAATGTTCGTTTGCAATTTGCTTTTGTTGACAGTTGCCATTAGTTATTTGTTTAAAGTTATTTTTCTCATTTTTATTTTTACTCAATATTTTTGTTTACTTTAAACTATTAACTGGCCTTAAGGAGTTATGGCTGATTTGGAAAGGCTCAATTTTCTTTAATAAAGAAAAATTTTCTATTTATTTGAAAATATCAAATGTTTGTCCAGTTGATATTTCACACAATCTAATTATCTTGGCAATGGCAGATCGAACTTTTATAAATAAAATTTTTATCGGAAGGATAACTAATGTTTAATAGTGTAGATAAATGTTTGAAAATATTAAGGATTGTAAAGATAAGAAATTTTGGCAAATTTAAGATCGAATCAAATTTTTCTATAGAAAACTTTTTAAAAGAATATTTTTCTATAGAAAAATGATTGAAAAAAATATTTTTCTATAGAACAATTTTGGAAAAAAATATTTTTCTATAGAAAATTTTGGAAAAAAATATTTTTCTATAGAAAAATTTTGGAAAAAAATATTTTTTTATAGAAAAATTTTGGAAAAAAATATTTTTCTAGAAAAATTTTTGTTAAAAATATTTTACTATAGAAAAATTTTTGTTAAAAATATTTTTCTTTAGAAAAATTTTTGTTAAAAATATTTTTCTTTAGAAAAATTTTTGTTAAAAATATTTTTCTTTAGAAAAATTTTTGTTAAAAATATTTTTCTTTAGAAAAATTTTTGTTAAAAATATTTTTCTTTAGAAAAATTTTTGTTAAAAATATTTTTCTTTAGAAAAATTTTTGTTAAAAATATTATTCTTTAGAAAAATTTTTGTTAAAAATATTTTTCTTTAGAAAAATTTTTGTTAAAAATATTTTTCTTTAGAAAAATTTTTCTATAGAAAAATTTTTGTTAAAAATATTTTTTTATAGAAAAATTTTTGTTAAAAATATTTTTCTATAGAAAAATTTTTGTTAAAAATATTTTTCTATAAAAAATTTTTTGTTAAAAATATTTTTCTATAAAAAAATCTTTGTTAAAAATATTTTTCTATAGAAAAATTTTTGTTAAAAATATTTTTCTATTGAAAAAATATTGTTAAAAATATTTATCTATTGAAAAATTTTTGTTAATAATATTTTTCTATAGAAAAATGTTTGTTAAAAATATTTTTCTATAGAAAAATTTTTTGAAAAAATATTTTTCTATAGAAAAATTTTTGTTAAAAATATTTTTCTATAGAAAAATTTTTGTTAAAAAAATTTTTCTATAGAAAATTTTTTGTTAAAAATATTTTTCTATAGAAAAATTTTTGTTAAAAATATTTTCCTATCGAAAAATTGTTGTTAAAAATATTTTTCTATAGAAAAATTTTTGCTAAAAATATCTTTCTATAGAAAAATTTTTGTTAAAAATATTTTTCTATAGAAACATTTTTGTAAAAAATATTTTTCTATAGAAAAATTTTTGTTAAAAATATTTTTCTATAGAAATTTTTGTTAAAAATATTTTTCTATAGAAATTTTTGTTAAAAATATTTTTCTATAGAAAAATTTTTGTTAAAAATATTTTTCTATAGAAAAATTTTTGTTAAAAAAATTTTTCTATAGAAAATTTTTTGTTAAAAATATTTTTCTATAGAAAAATTTTTGTTAAAAATATTTTCCTATCGAAAAATTGTTGTTAAAAATATTTTTCTATAGAAAAATTTTTGCTAAAAATATCTTTCTATAGAAAAATTTTTGTTAAAAATATTTTTCTATAGAAAAATTTTTTAAAAAAATATTTTTCTATAAAAAAATTTTTTGAAAAAATATTTTTCTATACAAAAATTTTTGAAAAAATATTTTTCTATAGAAAAATTTTTGGTAAAGATATTTTTCTATAGAAAAATTTTTGTTAAAAATATTTTTCTATAGAAAAATTTTTTGAAAAAATATTTTTCTACAGAAAAATTTTTTGAAAAAATATTTTTCTATAGAAAAATTTTTTGAAAAAATATTTTTCTATAGAAAAATTTTTTGAAAAAATATTTTTCTATAGAAACATTTTTGTTAAAAATATTTTTCTATAGAAAAATTTTGTTAAAAATATTTTTCTATAGAAACATTTGTATTAAAAATATATTTATATACTAATATATTATTTGTATTAAAAAAATTTTTGCTAAAAATATTTTTCTATAGAAAAATTTTTTGAAAAAATATTTTTCTATAGAAAAATTTTTTGAAAAAATATTTTTCCATAGAAAAATTTTTTGAAAATATATTTTTCTATAGAAAAATTTTTTGAAAAAATATTTTTCTATACAAAAAATTTTTGAAAAACATTTTTGTATAGAAAAATTTTTTGAAAAAATATTTTTCTATAGAAAAATTTTTTGAAAAAATATTTTTCTATAGAAAAATTTTTGTTAAAAATATTTTTCTATAGAAAAATTTTTGTTAAAAATATTTTTCTATAGAAAAACTTTTGTTAAAAATATTTTTCTATAAAAAATTTTTTGAAAAAATATTTTTCTATAAAAAATTTTTTTGAAAAAATATTTTTCTATAGAAAAATTTTTTGAAAAAATATTTTCTATAGAAAAATTTTTTGAAAAAAATATTTTTCTATAGAAAAATTTTTTGAAAAATATTTTTCTATAGAAAAATTTTTTGAAAAATATTTTTCTATAGAAAAATTTTTTGAAAAAAATATTTTTCTAAAGATATATAATCGAAAAAATATATTTCTATGGACAAATTTTTGATAACATAAAAGGTTTACTAAATGTCCGAGATTAAACATTTTTGTAAATTTTTTTAGAGAGTCATGACTCTAAACATCTCAATCTTCCATTGTCGAAACACCTCTTAACAATTCATAAAAATGTCGAAGAATAAAATCTGATACAGACACATCTACCACTTGAACCTTACAATAAAAAACTTCAATAAAATTTTGTTGAATTTATAGAATTTAGAGTAAAAAAGCTGGTACCAAGAAATAAAAATACAAATTTTTTACAGACCCGTCTATAATATAAATAACATTGGTCATAAATATATTTAACAAAATTGAAGCAGAAGAATTGGAATCAGAAAACAGAACATGTATGAAATAAAATTGTACTTTCAATTGTTAAAATGCAATTCCAGAAGATGTTATTGCTCTGATGCCTTGGCTGCACATGAAGTCGAATGTTTAAGTTTTGCTGCTATCGTTATTGAAGATGAGAAGTACAATATGAAGAAGCACTTACTAGACCACAATAATAGCAGCAACAAAATCATGGTTCGGTTGTTTGTAGTTGGGGATATACAAAAGCTTGATATTATTTATATAAAGTTTTATACGAATAATATTATGATATGTACTCACAAGATCATTGAAAGTTGGTTTTATACATTTTTTTAAATATACACCTAAGACTCGCGAAACGACTATATTCATGTGTTTATCTAAGATTTTATTAAAATTCGTTTAACAAGGATTTTCCTTGTCTTATTTCTCCTTCTGTCTGCACTTAACAAATTTAATGCAGTTCTTGTGTATTCGTACAACGAAATCATAAATACAATTTATTGCTTCTTCGCTAGAGTATTCTGTCTTCCTTACAGGATGTCGTTCATTTGAACTGTCTTCATTCATTTTTATTTTTTCATATTTTAAATATTTTTCATTGTGACCATTCGAAATCGTGTTGGCTGAATGTTTTGTTACCTTTAATAAGATGTCGAACTTAAAATCAACATAAGTTAAAGACAGACAGAGGGACAGACACTTGGGCAGACATGGATGACACACAAAAGAAGAACCTGAGACATCCAAGACCATAAATGTATGTATATATGTATATATTTTTTATAACATAAAAATGTGTGGTAGAATTATTGTTAAGAAATCGAAAAGAGCCATAACTTCGTCATAAGTAAAAAATTAAAAAAAAAAAATAAGATCAAGAAGGAAAGTGCTATTAGTCAAGCCGGACTATAAGATACCCTTTGGTACTACAGTTAGATAAATTTTAAATTCAAAAAATTTTCTATATAAAAATTTTTTATAAAAAATTTATTTTATGGAAAACCTTAGAAAAATTTTTTATGGAAAAAATTTCTGTAGAGAACATTTGTTTATAGAAAAATTTTCTATAGATAAGAAAAATTTTTTTAGTCAAAAAATTTTTTATACAAAAATTTTTTTATAGAAAAATTTTCTATAGAAAAATTTTTTTATAGAAAAATTTTCAATAGAAAAATTTTTTTATAGAAAAATTTTCAATAGAAAAATTTTTTTATAGAAAAATTTTCTATAGAAAAATTAAGTCTATCAAAAATTTTCTATAATTTTTTTTTTTATTTTCTATACAAAATTTTTTATCGAAAAATTTTCTGTAGAAATATTTTTATCGAAAAACTTTCTATAGAAAATTGTTTTTTATAAAAAATTTTTTATAAAAAAAAAAAATTTTTTTCTATAGAAAATTTTTTGATAAAAAATAGAAATATTTTTGATCGAAAAATTTTCTATAGAAAAAGCTTTTTATTGAAAAATTGTCTATAGAAAAATTTGTTATCGAAAAATTTTGGATAGAAAAATTTTTTTAACGAAAAATTTTTAATAGAAAATTTTTTTTATCGAGAAATTTTTGATAGAAAATTTTTTTTTTCGAAAAATTTTCTATAGAAATTTTTTTTCCGCCAAATTTTCTATAGACAATTTTTTTTAACGAAAAATTCTCTATAGAAAAATTCTTTTATCAAAAAATTTTCTATAGAAAAATTTTTTTATCTAAAAATTTTTATCGAAAAATTTTCTAAAAAAATTTTTTTTATCGAAAAATTTTGTATAGAAAAGTTTTTTTTCGATAGAAAAATTTTTACATCGAAAATTTTGCTATATCGAAAAATTTTCCATAGAAAAATCTTTTATCGAAAAATTTTCCATAGAAAATTTTGTTATCGAAAAATTTTGTATAGAAAATTTTTTTTATCGAAAAATTTTCAATAGAAAAATTGGTTTATCTAAAACTTTTTACAGAAATTTTTTTTTATCGAAAAATTTTCTTTAGAAATATTTTCTATCGAAAAATTCTTTATATAAACTTTATTTTATCGAAAAATTTTGTATAGAAACATTTTTTTATCGAAAAATTTTCTATAGAAATGTTTTTTATCGAAAAATTTTCTATAGAAAAATTCTTTTATCGAATAATTTTCTATAGAAACATTTTTTGAACGAAAAATTTTCTTAGAAAAAATTTTTTATCGAAAAATTTTCATAAATTTTTTTTTTTATCTAAAAACTTTCTGTAGAAAATTATCTATTAAAAATTATGTATTGAAAATTTTTTTTATGGAAAAATTTTTTATAAAAAAATGTTTTTATTAAACAAAATTTCTGTAGAAAAAATTTTTATAGGCAATTTTTTGATAAAAATTTCTATACCAAATTTTTTTTATAGAAATTCTTATCGAAAAAATTGGTATAGAAAAGTTTTCTATCAAGAATTCTATAAAAATTTGTACAAAATATTTTTCGATAAAAAAAAATTCTAGTAGAATATTTTTTGAATTTTTCTGTAGAATATTTTTTTATAAAAATGTTTCTATAGAAATTTTTAGATTAAAATTCCAATAGAAAATTGTTTGATAAAAAAATGTTTCTATGGAAAATTTTTCGATAAAAAAATGTTTCTACAGAAAATTTTTTGATCAAAAAATGTTTGTATAGAAAATTTTTCGATAAAAACATTTTTCTATAAAAATTGTTTCTTTAAAAAATTATATAGAAAATTTTTCGATAAAAATTTCTATAGAAAATTTTTCAATAAAAAATTGTTCGATAAAATTTTCTATAAAAAATTTTTCGATAATATTTTCTTTAGAAAATAAAAATATTTTTCTATAGAAATTTTTTTAGACAATTTTTCTATAGAAAATTTTTCGATAAAAAAATTTTTCGGGAAAAAATTTTATTACAAAAAAAATGTTTCTATAGAAAATTTTTCGATAGAAAATTTTTCGATAAAAAATTTTTCTATAGAAAATGTTTAGTTAAAAAAATTTTTCTATCCAAAATTGTTTACTAAAAAAAATTTTCTATAGAAAAATTTTTGATAAAAAAATTTTTGTATAGAAAATTTTTTGATAAAAAAAAAAATTTTTCTATACAAAGTTTTTCTGTAAAAAAATTTTTCTATAGAAAGTTTTTCTAAAATTTTTGGATTAAAAATTTTTTCTATACAAAATTTTTCGAGAATTATCTAAAGTAGCAAATACGACAACATTTTTGGAAGTTACAAACACCAGACTAATGTCGGAATACCTTGTGAAGATGAAGGGTGCCATAAATCTATATATGTATATCTGAAGGGCCGTCAGTCAGTAGTTAATATTACACACATACAAATTTATCTGTAGTAAGTAATTTCATATGAATTTCATTTTGCTGAGAGCTTTCATGATTCCTCTGATGGATTTAAAGTAATAAAACATGTTGCACGTTGGATCATATAAAAATTTTTAACGAGGAGTTGAATTTTTTCCTATGTTTTATATCCCATAAGCTTTTATTTTCCATTAATTGGAGGTTTTAATGATTTTTAAGCTGTTTGTGGACTACTTAATAAGGATAAAAGGACAAAGGACTTATGTTAAAAAAATCTGTGGGAAAAATTAGTCTTTAAATAATATTAAATACAAAAATTTAGAGTATTTAATAGTTAAATAGATCCAGTATAATTAAATGAAGTAAGAAACTAAGAATGTTAAATTCGTATAACCTGAAGATCTAAAAGGATTTGAAAATGAATAATGAAATTGATTGAAATTATATATTTTATAATAGAATGGGTTTCGGTTGTATTTTGAACTCCTTAGTCATAGTTTAAGACTTAAAAGGCTTAGTATGATACTTAAATATTCCTGCATAGAAAAGATTTGCAAAGTTTTAGTTTAAAAGTCCTAATAATCTTACCAAAACTCTTTAAAATCTAATAGAAAGTCTTCAAAATATTACAATATCGCAACAAACGTTTTCATATTCACTTTTCTTTAAACATTATTTGAATTGTAATTATGTATATTACAATTACAATTTTTCTGTAATTATCATAAATTTTAATTTATAAACAAATTTTATGTCTGTAATTTCAATTAAAACATCCTCGCCCATTAAAAAATATCTTAACATTGAATGTATGGAAAAGCTCACTTTCAGCCCTTACAAGTCTTGTAAAATACAATTTACTAGATATCAAAACAAGTGTAAAGGGCCATGAGGTTTGGCTCTGTCTTCGGTTGTTGTTTAAAGTAATTTACAAATTTTGAATTACCAACAATTACTAAAAGATACTGGTACTATTAGGTTTGATGTTTTCAAAAATAACAAGATAAACAGTGTAAAACTTTAAACGAAGGTTAAAGCAAATAATTAGAGGGCCCTTAAAGGGATCCTTCTCTTTTATCCTAATACTAAATTTTCACTTCTTTTAAAGACAAAATCTAGTATTATCTAGTATTATAGATCTAAATAAAAGCACCGTGAACCCCTGTTTGTTGTTTACATCTAAAACTAGAGATCACAACATAAAAAGTTTAAATATAGATTAAGAGAGCTTTTATTGATGAAATATTAAGCTCTAATACTATTACAAACGTTATAATTCGAGACTCAAAACTAAGAAAGCTCAAGTTGAAACAAATTAAAAACAAAGAGAAGAAAGCTCTATCTACCAGAAGTTCGAACCCTTATTTCCAAACGATTAAAGAAAAAAGCTCAAATTAGAAACAAATTTAAAAAAAACAAAAGAAATAGTGAAGAAGGTTCTTCCCTTGGAAGATCAAATCTGACTACGACTAAAAGGTGCTAAAAAGATCACAGCTCATTCTGAATAAAAATGGTTTTAAAGTAATTTTTACGATAGAACTTTGTAAAATATAAGTATTACTGAGATTTCTTTTTAGTATCTACTGCCAGCGACTGAGCTTTAAGCTCAAAATAGTAAATTTTAGAAAATATGTTAAAAAAAACTTCCCTAATAAAATTGAGTCCAGTTTAATATCAAAATCTTACAAAATTTAACAAATTTTAAAAGTTAAGTTGTTTCATAAAAAGAACAAAGAACAATCAAGAAAGCTTTTTTAATACTGAAAAGATAATTATTTTAGATAAAAAAGCTTTTAATGTTAGGATCTTTAAACTAAATATATGGTGTTCAAATTCTATAATTTTATATCGAGTTCGATAAGAATCCAGCGACTATAAGAACACTTTAATATACCGAATCATTAAACGATAAAGCTCTTTTTAAAGAAAAGTTTATTCTTCAATAAAAAGAACAACTAAAAAAGTTGTTTCATAAAAATAATAAAGAACAACTAAGAAAACTTGTCTAGTATCAAAAAATAACTTTTTTATGTAATCAAGCTTTTAATGTGAGGAGCTTTAAGCTAAATACATATAAAGTTTGCTAAATAACATTTTCTTTAAGTGCATATAGAGTTCGATAAGAATCCAGCTATTATAAGAACTCTTCGCTATACCGAATAATTAAGCCTTTAAGCTCTTTTTAAATAAATTTTTTAACATAATTAAGCTTAAAAGGTTTTTTTAAAAATCGTTTATTGCTTAATAAAAACTAAGAAAGCTTTTCTAGCACTCAAAACATAACTGTTTTAGGTAATAAAGCCATTAGTGTTAAGAGCTTTAAGTTAAAAAATTGTCTACGATTTTATAATATATCGAGAAAGCTTTTCTAGCACTCAAAACATAACTTTTTTAGGTAATAAAGCTATTAGTCTTAAGAGCTTTAAGCTTAAAAAATTGTCTATGATTTTACAACATATCGAGTTCGATAAGAATCTAGTTTTTATAAGAGCTCTTTGCTTCACCGAATCATAGAACCTTAAAGCTCCTTTTAAAGCCAATGTATAATATATTCGATTTCGATAAGAATCCACCGAAAATAAGAACTCTTTGCTATACTGAAACATTAAGCCTAGAAGCTCTTTAAAAAAAAGTTGTTTTATAGACTGAACAAAAAACAACTAACAACGCTTTTCTAATACTCAAAAGATACTTTTTTGTAGGTAATGAAGCTTTTAATGTATTTGTATATTGAGTTCCATAAGAATACTGCTATTAAAAGAACAATTCGGTTTACCGAATCATTTAGTTAAAAAGCTCTTTTTAAAGAAAGTTTTATAATATATTCAAGTTCGATAAGAACCCAGCGATAATCGAAATCAAACTAAATCATTTAGTTAAAAAGCTCTTTTTAAAGAAAGTTTTATAATATAATTAAGTTCGATAAGAATCCAGCTCTACTGAATCATTAAGCATAAAAGCTCTTAAAAAAACAGTTGAATAAAAAGAACAAAAACAATTAAGAAAGTTTTTTCAACACATTTATATCATAAGCTTTAAGCTTAAAATATAGATGGTTCCAAAACTTTCTGTGATTATATATTGAGTTTGACATGAAACCGGTACACCGAATCAATATGCTTAAAAGCTCTTTTAAGAGGCAATGTATATAGGCAAAGTTGTCTATGTAAGAATGTAAATACTGTAAGACGGTCATAGCGAAGAGTTATATGGATAGCTTTATTAAGTATTAGTTGTCCTGTATCTTTTTCGCTTTAAAGGAAGCAACATTGGTTCAAAAAACTTAGATCTCCAACTGTTTAAAGCGGATATCTAACTGTTTAAAGGAAACTTTTACAAAAGAGCTTTTGAGCTTTCACACCGATACACTATATATGAGCGAGACGTAACTATGCTTGACCCGCTCACACTTACGTAAAATTGTCTTTTCAAAGTCGGTGCTGCCAGATTATAATTTTTTGCTCGATTATATGAAGAATGCTCTAAAGTATGAAGAAAAATTTTAATCTGGCAACATTCATTGTAAGAGCTTTCAAAGCTGTATTTGAACAGATCTAGTTAAAAGCCTTATAACAGAGAAAACTCATGCATAATGACGAGGATTGGAAGAAATACAGAGTAATGTTCAATTAGTATAGAAGTGATCTCAAGAAGGCTAAAAGCTCCACATAAAAAGCTTTCTATGAGATTATTTAAGGATATTATCCAAAAATCTGAGAGGCTCTTGATTTACTATTTGATACTCAATTCTTAAAATGTGGGGTCGTAAAGGATATACAAGTGCCAGATACGATATATCTTGAAGTAAAACCGGGAAATGTGAAAGAAGAGATAGGGCCTATAGACAGAATTAAGTAGGCAATTAAAACCTCAGAGCTATACAATCATATCGGGTGGATCAAAGTTGAATCGGGGCACCAGTTCTGTTGACTATAACTAAGACTTTTAATCTGGCTATAAGTTGTATATCAAAAAAGCTTTACATGTGACTTTAGCTTACGAGTATAACTTTGGGTATTAAAAAAGTTTAGAGATCATTTGAAAATATATCTGAATGCCCTGATGTTTTCCTTTCGAATATAAAGGATTTTTTTCTCAAGATTAAAACAACAGAAAACAAATGTCTATAAAATCAAAATCAGAAACTGCAAACGAACATCGACCAGAATAAATTGTATTTGAATTGTGTAAAGAGGGGGGTAGGATTGAAGAGGAAACTCTAATTTGATTTTAATTGAATTGTTTATGCCAAAAATGCTTTGGCATGTTGAAAATATCTCAGTTTCATATAAATTTTAATGTTCATACCTAAATATATATGATTTTTTTAGTACTTGCTGCTGGCTTGAAACTAAACATTGACTGAAGGAAAATTATTAAGGACTGCTGAATGTGTAAAGAAGGAGTGAATGACTGACTGGCAGACAGACAGACTGATATTATTTGTATGTTTAAGATTTTTGTGTGTTAAAATGTTGATTTGAAGTTTTTATGGTCAAATTGAAATGAAAATGTATAGAATTTTATAGATTTTTTTTTAAAGAATGGAATGTCTTGTAGTCTGTTTTATACATAAGTATTTGATTCGATAAAACCTTAATGTCTTTCTGCCGGTTTTTGTTTGTGCTGGAAAATTTCAAAAAATCGTTTATTAAATTTGTATTTGTTGTTTGTTTAAATTATTTCCGTTTTTAATTAAAAGTGTTGTTATTAAGAATATTTTAATTATTTGTTTGTTTGCACAACATATCTACACTTAAAAATGAATTTATCATACAAAATATTTGGAAATATATTTTCAAATTTATCATGTATGTCAATCATTTTTGATCAGATAATGAAATCTGGTTTTATATTTTAAAACATAACAACAATTATCAAAAATTTTGATCAAAAGTTTGTTAAGCTAAAAAATATTCAAATTTTATCTCAATAAAAAATCTTGAAATAAAAAGAAATAATTTAAAATTTTTAATTAAATCAAAATAATTTATGCAATTTTTCATATTTTAATTAAATACAATTTTCTTTGCAAACCTACACCATAACTCAATTGAAAATTTACTTCCACCTGCCTATTATCTTGAGTCTTTAGCTTAGCAAATCTTTCTTTTTCCCTATAAAATTGCCTTTAATAGCAATATCTTAATATATTATTTAATAATTATATAGTTTACGTTAAGAATCACCACTCCCCTTTTAAGTGCATACATTTAAGAAAACAATACCTGAAATATTAAAACCCTTAATTAATATTCTAGACCAAGTACACTTGGTTTAATTTTCTTATTTGAATCAACCAAACAACAGCAAAATGTTTTCATATAAATCAACCTTAAGAAATTAATTTTTAATAAATAATAAAATTCATAAAATTTTAAAGTAACTTTAACAACAGACAAATGCCGACATATGGACACACATACGACCGATGACGGACTATAAGATTTGAGAAACCTGTAGACAGAATGGCAGGCAAGCAATCAGGTGGTCAGAGAGACAGACAGACATACCAACAGTTGAACGGACAGACATGACAAACAATCAACAGTGGCTGTTTTAAACAACTTTACTCATACAGATAAATTTTCATTTACTTACAAAATCTCAGGCACATCCATACGAACATAAACCAAACGGTTTCAAATTAAAGAGCAGTTTAAAAATCAGTTAATTCATTTCAAGAGGACACCCAAATCTTAATCTTAACTATCAAAAACTTACCTCAAATCATTTCCCAACTAATCATAAATTATTTGTCATTTTATTAGTTCCTCATTTATATCTTCACTTTGGAACTGCTGGGTTCTAAAGCTGACATAAACTCATATAAATATTTAAACATCGAGAAGTTTTAATGAATATTTTCCTCTTGAACACCTTGTTTAATGATTTATGTCTTACAACATATTTATTGCTGTCTGATATTAAAATACAACAGAAAGTAATAGTATATAATAAAAAAAACTATTCGGATACATAATATTAAAGCAAGTCCATTTTCGAAACAGCCTTGATGACAAGAAAAGCACAATCATTCTATCAGCATAGTGCCCTAGAGAAGACTGATGTAAATGTTGTCGCATAGAAATTTTTTCATATAGAAAATTTTTCTATAGATATCTTTTCATACCGAAAAATTTTCTATAGAAATGTCATCATGTAGAAAAATTTTCTATAGCAATTTTTCTTATAGAAAAATTTTCAATAGAAATATTTTCATCCAGAAAAATTTTCTATAGAAATTTTTTTATATAGAAAAATTTTCTATAGAAATTTTTTTATATAGAAAAATTTTCTAAAGAAAGTTTTTCATATAGAAAAATTTTAAATTTTTAAATTTTAAATTTTTATATAAAAAATTTTTCCATAGAAATTTTTATATAAAAAAATTTTAGATAGAAATTTTTATATGAAAAAATTTTCTTTTGAAAAAATTTTCAAAAAAATTTTTTTCCTATAGAAAAATTTTCTATAGAAATTTTTTCATATAGAAAAATTTTCTATAGAAATTTTTTAATATAGAAAAATTTTCTATTGAAAAACTTTCTACAGAAAAATATTCTATAGAAAAATTTTCTACAGAAAAATTTTCTATAAAAAAATTTTCTACAGAAATATTTTCTATAGAAAAATTTTCTACACAAAAATTTTCTATAGAAAAATTTTCTACAGAAAAATTTTCTATAGAAAAATTTTCTACATAAAAATTTTCTAGATAAAAATTTTCTACATAAAAATTTTCTATAGAAAAATTATCTACAGAAAAATTTTCTATAGAAAAATTTTCTACAGAAAAATTTTCTATAGAACAATTTTCTACAGAAAAATTTTCTATAGAAAAATTTTCTACAGAAAAATTTTCTATAGAAAAATTTTCTACAGAAAAATTTTCTATAGAAAAATTTTCTACAGAAAAATTTTCTATAGAAAAATTTTCTACAGAAAAATTTTCTATAGAAAAATTTTCTACAGAAAAATTTTCTATAGAAAAATTTTCTACAGAAAAATTTTCTATAGAAAAATTTTCTACAGAAAAATTTTCTATAGAAAAATTTTCTACAGAAAAATTTTCTATAGAAAAATTATCTACAGAAAAATTTTCTATATAAAAATTTTCTACAGAAAAATTTTCTATAGAAAAATTTTCTACAGAAAAATTTTCTGTAGAAAAATTTTCTACAGAAAAATTTTCTATAGAAAAATTTTCTACAGAAAAATTTTCTATAGAAAAATTTTCTACAGAAAAATTTTCTATAGAAATTTTCTCATATATAATTTTCTATAGAATTTTTCTCATATATAATTTTCTATAGCAACTTTTTCATATAATAATAATTTTCTATAGCAACTTTTTCATATAGAAAAATTTTCTATAGAAATTTTTATATAGAAAAATTTTCTATAGAAATTTTTATATAGAAAAATTTTCTATAGAAATTTTTATATAGAAAAATTTTCTATAGAAATTTTTATATAGAAAAATTTTCTATAGAAATTTTTATATAGAAAAATTTTCTATAGAAATTTTTTACATAGAAAAATTTTCTTTAGAAATTTTTTCATATTTTCTATATAATTTTTTCACATAGAAACATTTTTATAGAATTTTTCTCATACAGAAAAAATTTCTATTGAAATTTTTTCATGAAGAAAACTTTTTATATACATTTTTTTATATAGAAACATTTTCTATAAATTTTTTTTTATATACAGAAAAATTTTCTATAGACATTGGCTAATTTTTGTGTATAGAACAATTTTCTAAAGAAATCTTTTAAATACAGAAACATTTTCTATAAAAATTTTTTCATATAGAAACATTTTCTATTGAAACATTTTCATACAGAAAATAATTTTTTCATACAGAACGATATTCTACAAAAATTTTCTATAGAAATCTTTTCATTAAGAATGATATTCTACAGAATTTTTTTCATAAAGAAAAATTTTCTATAGAAATTTTTTTATAAAAAAAATTTTTTTTATAGAAAAATTTTATAAATTTTTTCATATCGAAAATTTTTTTGTAGAAATTCCAAATAGAAAAATTTCTTGTAGAAATAGTTTCATATAGAAAAAATTTCTATAGAAAATGTTTCTATATGCAAAATTTGCTCTAGAAATATTTTCATACAGAAAAATTTTCTATAGAACAATTTTCTAAAGAAACTTTTTCATATACAAAAATTTTCTAAAGAAAAATTTTCTGTAAAAATTCTTTCATATAGAAAGATTTACTATAGAAATTTTTTCATACAGAAAAATTTTCTATAGAAATTTTTTCATATAGAAAAATTTCCTATAGAAATTCTTTTATATAGCAAAATTTTCTATAGAAATTTTTTCATATAGAAAAATTTTCTATAGAAATTTTTTCATATAGAAAAATTTTCTATAGAATTTTTTTCATATAGAAAAATTTTCTGTAGAAATTTTTTCCTATAGAAAAATTTTCTATAGAAATTTTTTCCTATAGAAAAATTTTCTAAAGAAATTTTTTCCTATAGAAAAATTTTCTATAGAAATTTTTTCATATAGAAAAATTTTTTATAGAAATTTTTTCATATAGAAAAATTTTCTATAGAAATTTTTTCATATTGAAAAATTTCCTATAGAAATTTTTTTATATAGAAAAATTTCCTATAGAAATTTTTTCATATAGAAAAATTTCCTATAGAAATTTTTTAATATAGAAAAATTTTCTTAAGAAATTTTTCAAATTGAATAATTTTCTATAAAAATTTTTGCACATAGAAATATTTTCTATAGAAATGTTTGCACATAGAAACTTTTTTTATTTCGTATAGACAATTTTTCAAAAAAAAACTTTTTCATATAGAAAAATTTTCAAAGAAACTTTTTTAAGTAGAAAAATTTTCTATAGAAATTTTTCATATAGAAAAATTTTCTATTGAATTGTTTTCATATACAAAAATTTTGTAAAGTTTAAGCCATATTTTAAGTAATACTACTGATGTATTATGCTATTTACTTTCACAAGGCTGTATTGGTTTTCATGCAGATGATGGGATACCTAGAAAATAAATATCAATAACATGTAATAACAGCCAATACACACAAACACAAATATCAAAAAAACCATAAACATCGTCATCATGAGCTCTTACAACAAACATACACCAATCATACCTTGCAACATACAACATAATCACCAAAAAAACATAAAAAACCTCCAACCAACAACAAGTCAAACTGCCACCAACAGAGCAAGAAAATCAACATATTTTCAATTAAGACTTGATTAAATTTTATTAATTAAATTAAAATTTGAAAAAAAAAATATAACGACAAACATACAGAAACAACAACTAGAACACGCGCCAACAAAATGTTCAAAATAAGGAAAACGTTCGATCGAGCTTTACTTTTGTCGCTGCTACATGCTAAAGGTGCGTCGGCCATAAAAAAAGTTTTTTTCTTTTTAATTTTTATAACTGCGTTTTGTTTTTTGTCAGTTGATTGTTTCTGTCTCTTCGCTCAGACACAAACAATATAATAATGTCAGCAATATGTCAACGGCAGATTGTCAGGTATCAAGACAGAAACGTAAGTTCACAAAAAAATTGTTCACTCTCGAACAATTGATATGAACATTTAAACTGAAAATTTTAAATAAATAAATTGAAATTTGTATGCAGCCGAAGTTAAGGCAGGGAATAAATTGTGTTATCATGAGAAAAAAGCTTTTGTTGCTGTTGTTAAAGCTATTAAAATGTTAGTTTAAAGGATGACTTTATTTATGGTATATCTGGAAATAAGTGTGTAGGGTTTACAGTGAGAGAAAAAGGTTTGTTATTATTACATATTCATAGAAACAAATCTAATTCACAGTCAAAGTCATAACTAAAAGTATAGTCAAAGCTATAGCCATGTGAGCCATAAAAAAATTCTATAAAAAATTTTTCTATATGAAAAAATTTGTATAGAAAATTTTTCTATATCAAAAAAATTTGTATAGATAATTTTTCTATATGAAAAAATTTCTATAAAAAATTTCTCTCTATGAAAAGATTTTGATAGAAAATTTTTCTATATGAAAAATTGTCTATAAAAAATTTTTCTATATGAAAAAATTTCCATAAAAAATTTTTCTTTGAGAAAAAATTTCTATTGAAAATTTTTCTTTAAGAAAAAATTTCTACAAACATTTTTTCTATATGAAAAAATTTCTATAAAAAATGTTTCTATATGAAAAAATATATCTAGAAAATTTATCTATATGATAAAATTTCTATAGAAAAATTGTGTAAACGAAAAAATTTCTATAGAAAATTTTTCTCTATGAAAAAAGTTCTATAGAAAATTTTTCTCTATGAAAAAAATTCTATAGAAAATTTTTCTATATGAAAAAATTTCAAAAGAAAATTTTTCTATATGAAAAAGATTCTATTGAAAATTTTTCTATATGAAAAAATTGCTATAGAAAATTTTTCTATGTTAAGAATTTTCTATAGAAAATTTTTCTATATGAATAATTTCTACAGAAAATTGTTCAATATGAAAATTTTTCTATATATGAAAAACTTTTTTCGAAACAATTTTTATATAATATTTTTCGAAAGAAATTAATTTTAAAATTTTTATAGAAAAAATTTCTATAGAAACTTTCTTTAAGAAACAATTTCTATAGAAAATTTTTCTTTAATATACAAATTCAATAGAAAATTTTACTTTAACAAAAAAAACTGTAGAAAATTTGTCTTTAAGAAAAAATTTCTGTAGAAAATTTTTTATTTAGAACAAATTTCTATAGAAAATTTCTCATTAAAAAAAAAATTCTTTAAGAAAAATTTTTTTGTAGAAAATTCTTTTTAATAATTTTTTCTATAAGAAAAAATTTTTTTAGAAAATAATTCTATATAAAAAAATTTCTATAGAAAGTTTTTCTATCTGAAAAAGTTTCTATAGAAAAATTTTATATATGAAACAATTTCTTAAAAAAAATGTCTGTATAAAAAAACTATGAAATTATTTCTGTGGAAATTTTCTATATTTTTATATGAAAAAATTTCTAAAGAAAAATTTCTTAAAGAAAAAATTTCTATTAAAAAATTTTTTTTTAAAAGAATATTTCTATAGAAAATTTGTCTTAAAAAAATTGTAAAGAAAATTTTTCTTTAAAAAAAAATTGTATAGAAAATTTTTCTTTAAGAAATTTTTATAGAAAAAATTTCTCTTGAAAATTAATTATGAAAAAATTTCTCTTGAAAATGAAATATGAAAACATTTCTCTAGAAAAATTTTCTATGTGAAAAAATTTTATAAAAAATTTTTCATTAAGAAACAATTCCTATAGAAAATATTTGTTTGAAAAGAAAAATTCTATAGAAAATATTTCTTTAAAAAAACTCTATAGAGAATTTTTCTTTAAAAAAAAAATTCTACTGTAAATATTTCATTAAGAAAAAATTTCTGTAGAAAATTGCTCTTTAAGAAAAAATTTCTATAGAAAATATTTTTCATAGAAAATTTTTCTTTAAGAAAAAATTTCTATAGAAAATTTTTCTTTAAGAAAAAAATTTTAAAGAAAATTTTTCTTTAAGAAAGAATTTCTGTAGAAAATTTGTCTTTAAGAAAAAATTTAAGAAACTATTCCTATAGAAAATATTTGTTTGAAAAAGAAAAATTCTATAGAAAATATTTCTTTAAAAAAAATTCTATAGAGAATTTTTCTTTAAAAAAAAAATTCTACTTTAAATTTTCCTTAAGAAAAAATTTCTATAGAAAATTGTTTTTTTAAAAAAAATCTATAGAAAATTCTATAGATAATATTTTTCATAGAAAATTTTTCTTTAAGAAAGAATTACTGTAGAAAATTTATCTTTAACAAAAAATTTCTATAGAAAATTTACTTTAGGAAAAAATGTATATTGGAATTTTTTTTTATAAGAAAAAATATTTATTGAAAATTTTTTTCAAGAACAAATTTCTATAGAAATTTTTTCTTCAAGAAAACCTTTCTACAGAATATTTTTCGTTAAGAAAAAAATTCTACAAAAAATTTTTCTTTAAGAAAAAATGTATACAGAAAATTTTTTTTTAAGAAAAAATTTTTATAGAAAATTTCTATAGAAAATTTTTCTTAAAGAGAAAATTTCTATAGAAAATTTTTCGTTAAGAAAGAATTTCTTAAGAATTTTTTTAAGAAAAAATTTCTTTAGAAAATTTTTCTTTAAGAAAAAATTTCTTTGGAAAATTTTTCTTTAAGAAAAAATTTTTATAGAAAATTTTTCTTAAAGAACAATTTTTTATAGAAAATTTTTCTTAAAGAACAAATTTTTATGAACTTTTTTTCTTAAAGAAAAAATTTTTATAGAAAATTTTCTTTAAGAAAAAATGTTTATAGAAAAATTTTCTCTTAAATAAATTTTGCTTTAAGAAAAAAATTTCTATAGAAAATTTTTATTTTGGAAAAAATTTATGTTGGAAATTTTTCTTTAAGAAAAAATTTTTATAGAAAAATTTTTTTTAAGAAAAAATTTCTATAAAAAATTTTTCTTTAAGAAAAAATTTCTTTAGAAAATTTTTCCATATGAAAAAATTTCTATAGAAAATTTTTCTTTAAGAAAAAATGTCTATAGATAATCTTTAAGGTAAAAGGCCAATGCACGCGGCAAGCGGCTGCGGGCGGCAATCAGTTTTTGATTTGTCAAATTTCAAGCGGCAATGGAAAAAAGTAGAACTTTGTTTTACTTTTCCGCGCTGCAGATTTTTTCAGTGCTGCCAGATTTAATTATATTCTACTCAAATATTTCTTTATATGAACATTTTTGTAAACAAGCGCACATTTTATGTACTGGCAATACTACGACCTCCCGCAGCCGCATGCCGCGTGTATTGGCCCTGTACCTTTAAAAAACAATTTCTATAGAAAATTTTTCTTTAAGAAAAAATTTCTATAGAAAATTTTTCTTTTAGAAAAAATTTTTCTTTAAGAAAAAATTTCTATAGAAAATTTTTCTTTAAGAAAAAATTTCTATAGAAAATTTTTCTTTAAGAAAAAATTTCTATAGAAAATTTTTCTTTAAGAAAAAATTTCTATAGAAAATTTTTCTTTAAGAAAAAATTTCTATAGAATACTTTTCTTTAAGAAACAATTTCTATAAAAAGTTTTTCTTTAAGAAAAAAATTCTATGGAAAATTTTTCTTTAAGAAAAAATTTCTATAGAAAATTTTTCTTAAAGAAAAAATGTCTATAGAAAATTGTCTTTAAAAAAATGTTTCTATAGAAAATTTTTACTCATGGATGTTATTCTAAAAGCCTTTTCTTTTTAGTGTATTTTCTCTACAATTTCAATATCAAACTGTCTTTAATTTTGGCACCTCTATTCAAGATTTGCCATCAATTTTAAGACTCGCGTATGTCAATATCGTATTTTACATAAGACGACTATGATTTTTACACAAATACCAAAACAAAAAAATATAAAACTGTTTATTATTCTTTTCAGATAAATTTACAAAAAACTGACGTTTACATTTCATCAGTATTTTTGAGAAAAAGTAATATTTTGTTAGGAAAAGGAAATTTAAGGTGTATAAATTTCATTTGGTTGGGCGGAAAAAGAGGAAAAAAATTTCTTTAATTAGGTTTTTTTTTTTTGTTAGAAATCAATGAAAACACACCCTAATGTCATTGCCTCCTAAATCATAAATTTTGAAGGTTTATATTGGTTTCCTGGCGATTTTAAAAGAAAATTGAAGAAAATATTGATAGCCTATTTTTTCATCAAGTTGGAAATATACTAAGAAAACTTTTATATTCCTTGATATAGTCATTAGCAAAGTGTTCAATAAACATATGTTATCCAGTTTAAATGTTTAAAAGACACGCATATTTTAGCATAAAATGCTTATGCCTAAAATGAATTATCATATTTTCTCCTTTTATCTGCTTTTAAAAATTATTGAATTTTTCTTCCAATTAATTAAATTAAACACGCTTTTAGTTTATGCTTATTATGTTCAATACTCATATGTTTGAATATTTATTTCAAAACTTAAATTATTTTCCTGAAAGCCTTTTTTTTGCTGCTTATTATTATATTCATGTTAAACATATTTTAATTTCATTTGGACACTATTAAAATGTTATTTTTTCACAAAAATGTGACACGCGATTGCGTGTTTTTGGTGCCAAATCATATGAAAGTTTTGCTTAGTTTCAATTTATTTACGGATTATTTTTACAACTGTCAATATCGCACTTCTCTGCCTCTGTCTCCGCATATTGCATTTTCGGATTTTTGCTTAACTTTAAAAGCAACATAAATATTTTTCGAAGAATCTGCAACTAAAAAAAGTGTTATCTTTCCGACACCTCGTATTTATCGTTATGTTATTTTTAGACAGTTTCTTTTTATAAAGAATTATTAAGTGCTTAACATTAGATTTGATGTTCAGAAAAATGGCAAATTATTGGATTATTTTCACAGTTTTAAACAGGCAGTCATATTATGGAGAAACTATTAAATGCCATTAATGGCATGACATGAAAGCCTTGGTATTGAAACCTAATGACAGTAACAAATTGAGAGTTTTCGTGGAAAAAGGATTAAATTTGATCAAGCTCAAAAACATGAAAATGATTTGCAACAAAGTTTAAAATCATAAAAGAATTTAATGTATTTTTCATAATCTAAAACCATAATCACAAATAAAATCAAAATAATGGTAAGTCCTAGTCAAACTTATAGACAAAGTCAAATTTTTCTATAAAAAATTTTTTGAAAAAAATATTTTTCTATAGAAAAATATATTTTTAACAAAAATTGTTCTATAGAAAAATATTTTTAACAAAAATTTTTCTATAGAAAAATATTTTTAAAAAAATTTTTCTATAGAAAAATATTTTTAACAAAAATTTTTCTATAGAAAAATATTTTTAACAAAAATTTTTCTATAGAAAAATATTTTTAACAAAAATTTTTCTATAGAAAAATATTTTTTACAAAAATTTTTCTATAGAAAAATATTTTTAACAAAAATTTTTCTATAGAAAAATATTTTTAACATAATTTTTCTATAGAAAATTATTTTGAACAAAAATTTTTCTATAGAAAAATATTTTTAACAAAAATTTTTCTATAGAAAAATATTTTTAACAAAAATTTTTCTATAGAAAAATATTTTTAACAAAAATTTTTCTATAGAAAAATATTTTTAACAAAAATTTTTCTATAGAAAAATATTTTTAACAAAAATATTTCTATAGAAAAATATTTTTAACAAAAATTTTTCTATAGAAAAATATTTCTACCAAAAATTTTTCTAAAGAAAAATATTTTTAACAAAAATTTTTCTATAGAAAAATATTTTTAACAGAAATTTTTCTATAGAAAAATATTTTTAACAAAAATTTTTTTAATAGAAAAATATTTTTAACAAAAATTTTTCTATAGAAAAATATTTTTAACAAAAATTTCTATAGAAAAATATTTTTAACAAAAATTTCTATAGAAAAATATTTTTAACAAAAATTTTTCTATAGAAAAATATTTTTTACAAAAATGTTTCTATAGAAAAATATTTTTAACAAAAATTTTTCTATAGAAAAATATTTTTAACATAATTTTTCTATAGAAAATTATTTTTAACAAAAATTTTTCTATAGAAAAATATTTTTAACAAAAATTTTTCTATAGAAAAATATTTCTACCAAAAATTTTTCTAAAGAAAAATATTTTTAACAAAAATTTTTCTATAGAAAAATATTTTTAACAGAAATTTTTCTATAGAAAAATATTTTTAAGAAAAATTTTTCAATAGAAAAATATTTTTAACAAAAATTTTTCTATAGAAAAATATTTTTAACAAAAATTTCTATAGAAAAATATTTTTAACAAAAATTTCTATAGAAAAATATTTTTAACAAAAATTTTTCTATAGAAAAATATTTTTTACAAAAATTTTTCTATAGAAAAATATTTTTAACAAAAATTTTTCTATAGAAAAATATTTTTAACATAATTTTTCTATAGAAAATTATTTTGAACAAAAATTTTTCTATAGAAAAATATTTTTAACAAAAATTTTTCTATAGAAAAATATTTTTAACAAAAATTTTTCTATAGAAAAATATTTTTAACAAAAATTTTTCTATAGAAAAATATTTTTAACAAAAATTTTTCTATAGAAAAATATTTTTAACAAAAATATTTCTATAGAAAAATATTTTTAACAAAAATTTTTCTATAGAAAAATATTTCTACCAAAAATTTTTCTAAAGAAAAATATTTTTAACAAAAATTTTTCTATAGAAAAATATTTTTAACAGAAATTTTTCTATAGAAAAATATTTTTAACAAAAATTTTTTTAATAGAAAAATATTTTTAACAAAAATTTTTCTATAGAAAAATATTTTTAACAAAAATTTCTATAGAAAAATATTTTTAACAAAAATTTCTATAGAAAAATATTTTTAACAAAAATTTTTCTATAGAAAAATATTTTTTACAAAAATGTTTCTATAGAAAAATATTTTTAACAAAAATTTTTCTATAGAAAAATATTTTTAACATAATTTTTCTATAGAAAATTATTTTGAACAAAAATTTTTCTATAGAAAAATATTTTTAACAAAAATTTTTCTATAGAAAAATATTTCTAACAACATTTTTTCTATAGATAAATATTTTTAAGAAAAATTTTTCTATAGAAAAATATTTTTAAGAAAAATTTGTCTATAGAAAAATATTTTTAACAAAAATTCTTCTATAGAAAAATATTTTTAAGAAAAATTTTTCTATAGAAAAATATTTTTAAGAAAAATTTTTCTATAGAAAAATATTTTTAAGAAAAATTTTTCTGTAGAAAAATATTTTTAACAAAAATTTTTCTTTAGAAAAATATTTTTAACAAAAATTTTTCTTTAGAAAAATATTTTTAACAAAAATTTTTCTATAGAAAAATATTTTTCTATAGAAAAATTTTTGTTAAAAAATATTTTTCTATAGAAAAATTTTTGTTAAAAAATATTTTTCTATAGAAAAATTTTTGTTAAAAAATATTTTTCTATATAAAAATTTTTGTTAAAAAATATTTTTCTATAGAAAAATTTTTGTTAAAAAATATTTTTCTATAGAAAAATTTTTGTTAAAAAATATTTTTCTATAGAAAAATTTTTGTTAAAAAATATTTTTCTATAGAAAAATTTTTGTTAAAAAATATTATTCTATAGAAAAATTTTTGTTGAAAAATAGTTTTGTTAAAAAATATTTTTCTATAGAAAAATTTTTGTTAAAAAATTGTAATTCTTTAAACCTTTAAAATTAACACGTCCATTTAAAACTAACATCATATTTATATGTCCCAGAAAAATTTCAGCATTTTCAAAAGTTAAACAATATCTATTTTTTTCTAAGCTTTAAAAAGTAGCAAAAAATTCTGAGGCATGATTTTTTTTACACTATAAAAAGTGGTTGCTTCCCTGTTGTGTTTTTTTTAAGATTTCAACACTGATGACATCAATATCCTTTAAACCCTGTGCAGGATATGGTTGTAATAATGTCTGTGTGTGTGTGTTTCCAAGAATAGGTAGAAAAAGAGTTGAGTTGACATGTAACCGCCATTAGTGAAGCGCTGGAGCTTCAAGATACACTTACTAGAAAAAATCTGTATTTAGTTTTTCTCTTCAAAATGTCATAGGAAAAAATTTCAAATCCTGTATTTTTTTTTGCTTCAGTTTCAAATACATTACCTGTCTCATAGAGGAAAACGTAAAAAAAACTCCATAATATACTCATACGTAGTTATCCATTTTGTCTGGCTAGAAGCTTAAATTGCGTCTGTGTTTAAAAATCTGGAACTAACTGTTTAGGTATTCCCGACAACTAAACTAAAACTGAATAATACCTTAGTTTCCTCTTATTACAGTATTCTTTGATATCGTTTCTTGTGCAGTTGGAGAGTTTAGTTTGATTTCCATATGAAAAGATGCTAAAGAAGAAGATAAATGCTGAGGAGAAAAAAAATATGGCCTCAGGCGTAAAACAATTCATTTTCAAATTTTCGTATAACGTAGCGGAAAATATTGTTTTCCACAGCTTCTGGGACTATATTTTTCTTGCTTTCTTTTTTGATGGCTGTATAGGTTTTGCTTACTTTTTGGGAATGGGGAAGAAAAAGGTAAATTTAAATAAATATTATGATTTTCTTGAGAGCTAAACGAGCTTTTTTTAAGGGAAAAGTCTTTAAAGTTTGTATTAAGGTAATAGAAATATGTAACAGGTCTTTGGGTGAGATGTCAGTGAACTATGGTAGTGATTCTTCGAAAAAAAATATACATATAATGATGTCATTTAAAAAACTCAGGGAGGGGTTTATATAACTTTAAATGGAAGAAAATTTTAAATTTTAGTAAAATCAAAAACATTTATATTTTTTTCCAATTTATTTATATTAACTAACTTTGAAAGTAACATAACCTATTACTTTGAATATGAAAATGACTTTGACTATAAATATGTCTTAGAATATGACTTAAGATATGAACTTGACTCTGACTACGACTTCGAGTATGGATATGACCAAATACTTTATAATATAAAGATCTTGCACTTCCATACATTGATTTGCCGTATGGTCGTTTTGAAAAGTCATATAAAAAAGAGTGTATAGCGCTTACTTTAATTAGGAAACAACTATTGGTAATCATCGATGCCAGAAATTTTTCGTGAAAAATCGCCATATTCGGTAGTAAATTTTCAGAAATCGGCAAAAAATCGGAATTTTCAAAAATATATATGGCAAATATAGCCGAATATTACAAAAAATATTTGGCTATACTTTTATTGAAAATTTTTCTAAAAGAAAAAAAAAATCACATTGAAAATTTCTCTATACAGAAAGTTTTATTTTAAAAGCCTTTCTATACAAAAAATGTTATACTAAAATTCTTTTATACAAAAAATCTTATATTGAAAATTTCTCTATACTAAAAATGTTTATGGAAAATGTTTCTATACTAAAAATGTTTATGGAAAATGTTTCTATACAAAAAATTTTATATGGAAAATTTTTTTATACAAAAAGATTTATTTATTTGGGAATTAATTATTCGAATTTTAGAATTGATTGAAAAATTAGGTTTAATCAGGCTTGAGTTCATTTAACTTTCAAATTATTAATTTTGAAAATTTGAAAAGTTCAAAAATAATTTTTTCAGTTTTTCTCCACAATTACTTTTCAAATTTTCAAAATTAATAATTTGAAAGTTAAATGAACTCAAGCCTGATTAAACCTAATTTTTCAAAAAGATTTATGTTGAAAATTTTTCCATATAAAAAATATGCAATTTTTAATACGAAAAATTAAATATGGAACATTTTTCCATACAACAAAAATGATATGTTGAAAATGTTTCTATGCAATAAATATGGAATACAGATATGGAAAATTTTTTTTATATAAAAAATTTTATGTAGGAAATTTTTTTATACAAATATTTTTATATGGAAAATTTTTTTATTCAAAAAATTGTATATAAAGAATTCTTCTTTACAAAAAACTTTGTATAGAAAAATTTTCAATAAAAAAAATTTTAAAAGCAAAATTTCACTACTGAAAAAAAAATTGAATATAAAATTTTTCTACAGAAAAACAAAATTATATTAAAAGTTTTTCGGAGAAAACAATTTTAAAGTGAAAATTTTTCTACAAAAGCAATATTAAATGGAAAATTCTTCCATAAAAAAAAATTGATATTGAAAATGTTTCTGTAGCAAAAATTTTATATGCCACAATTTTTTCTTAACAATTTTTATTTTGTTCCCAAATTTTGATTCTGTTAACTCCAATGAATTTGAATTATTGAAAACCTATATCGTTTTTAACTCTGATTTATGATATATGTAAAAGAACTATAAAAACTTTGAAGGTAAGGATATTATCGTAAAAATCGTAATTTTTTGCGCCAAAATTATTGACTTTTATTTCACATTTGACAAAAGAAAAAGTGTTTAGAGTGCAATATCTTTATATTATATTGCCCAGCTATAAACTGGGAGATTGTTGATGATAATATCAGCAAAATTAGTCTATAAGGACTCCTTTAGATGATCAAAAACTGATTAAAAGCGACGTTAAAAAAAGCACAAACAAATCTGGCAAAATGTGCATAATCATAAAATAATTACACAAGTGATTGTTTTTATGCTGATTTTTGGTGATCAAAAAAGGCATAAAAAGTCTCATGACTTATTGTGGATGCTGTGGCTTAGTTTTTGATCACCTCGACTAAGCATAACATATCATATTCAGCAGCCTCTAGGTTCGATCCTCGGTCTCGGCAACATCAATTTCTGCAATTATTAACGCTACTTCACTGTTCTAAAAATAGATATGATATGATCTAAAAATAGAATACAGTTTTGAGTAATAAAAAGCCTTGTCTCTTTTTTTTTCTGTAAGAGATCTAGCAAATTGTGTACAGTCATAATCTAATCAGAAAACGAGTCATTTAAGACTCTTTTTGAAGAGTCGCATGAAGGGTACCATTTTATCACACAAAAAATTTTTGACTCACTTATGAGTCATAAATTATCATTTTAATCATGCTCCACTGCAAAAAAGATACATATTTAATTAAAATTTTCAAATAAATGCTTGCAGGGTGTCTTTGCTACGACTTATACTTTGAATATGACCAAGAATTTGACTATAACTATGACTTTGACAACTATTTTGAATTCGACAATGGATTTCACTATAATATTGACTATTGTTTTTAATAGTTGCTGTTTTTATAGTGTTAGAAGTTGTTGTTATACATGTAAATTACACTGCAAAAATATAAATTACACTACAAAAATATAACTTTTTGGGATAATTCTTAAATAAATGTTGTCTGCTTAATCCGGAAATTGTTTTATTTTCATTCAGTTAGCTATAGATTTCGAGATATATTTCTTTTTTTCAAAAAGTGATTTTCACGACTAATATAAATATATCTTTCAAACGTCTTGTCTAATATGATAATGAAAAAAATTAATTTTTTTAAAAACGAAAATATTTTTAAAGAATAATTTTTTCGGTATAAATTCTGTGATATCTCTTAAACGACTGAGAAAAGTTACAAAAATATGAAGACGACTTAAAGACAAAACTGTTCTTGAATTTCGGTTTTTATTGTTACCTTAATATAGCCTGCAGTTAATGAGTTATATAAAAACTATTGGCAAAAAAATGTTTTTTTATGAAATTAAATTACACCACGAAAACTACAGCCAACTCAAAAAAAAAATAATGCCACTTTCAGATTTTGCAGCCTAAAGTCATTTAGATTTAGTCAAATTTTCTGCCGCAAAATCTTGCCGACCTAAGTAATTATTATTATGGACATCACTGCTTTATATACAACAAGTAAGAAAGTGCTATAGTCGGTCAAGCCCGACTATACGATACCCTTCACCACTAAGGTCAAAGGTGTTATTTTTTTCCTGTATAAAGTCAAATATTTGCTAAATTTTGCCATCATACAAACATATTCTCAAAACTTGTACATTTAAGCTGTTTCCGCTATTTGGACTTATATGAGAGGTAGGGTCAAATGTGGACCGATTATCTCGAAATTTGCCAAATTGATTAAAGTTGTTAGAAAAATTATGTATGCAAAAAATAAACTCAAAATTCTCATTATCTTCAGATTTACGAGCGTTTTAGTGATTTTTTGTCTCATTTAGTGCGTTTTGACAGAAGAGTTTGTATGGGAGCTATGGTCAAATGTGGACCGATTTCAACGAAATTTGGTACAGTGGTTTAAGTTTACATAAGCAGTATCTGTTTTAAATTTCATGAAAAAATATTGATTTTTGTGGCCAATATATCAATTCCGGGAAGTGGGACCTACGGGAGGTACCATAAATAATGAACCGAGTTTGACGAATTTTAATAGCCATGGTCCCATTATCAGATAAATGATCTGTGCCAAATTTAATCAAATTATCTTTAGAATTGCGACCTGTAGTTTGATTAAAAGGTTTATATGGGGGACCAGCCAGACGGACGGACGGACATCTCTAAATCGACTCAGAAAGTAATTCTAAGCCTATTGGTATACTAAAACATGGGTCTAAGACAAATATTTACATGCGTTACATACATCAGCACAAACTTATAATACCCTTTCCACCTACGGTGGTGAAGGGTATAAAAATATGTCTGTGATGACGGTTAAAATATGACCAAATTTCCTAATTACAACAACTCTTAAACCCAACAACTCTTAAAAAATCTCGGTGAATTTCTCTTAAAAAAGATAAAAAATTCTGACACAGTTAATTTTCTTTGCGGGTTAAGGGTCAAATTTTGCAACACACTTAATATAAGGCAATAAAATATTTACTTTAACGTAAGAAAAAGAGTAAAACTAATCTTATCTTAAAAGAATGTAAATAATTTTTATATTTTTATAAAAATTTATTTAATTGTACTTTTGTGGCACAAAGCTTTATAATGGGTTCAAAGAAATTATATAATAACAAATGAAAACGGTAACATTTTAGAAAAAAAAAAAAAACATTACAGAGCTGAATTAATAAAGTTATTAACCTTAAAAAATATAATAAAATTGCTAAAGCAACCTAATTTACAAAGAGAGCTCACTAACGGCCTAGGGCTATAAAACACAAATGCAACAAATTTATATAGAGGAAAAATAGAACAGTTTTCATAATGAACAACTAAGGAAACATCATAGAGTTAGGCTGTACCGGCTTCTGTCAAACCCTACAATACTGAGACCAAATGTGGAATGCCGCCAAATCTCGGCATTCGATAATGGTAGAAATCTAAGATACTTCTGAAACATTTGTGTAGCCTACTTTTGGGATAATCTAAATAATATATAAATCTATATATTAAACTCTAACTTGAATGACTGACTGACTCATCATCGCCCAGTCCAAACGGCTAAAGCTAGGAAGCTGAAATTTTGATAAAGGGTATCTGCGGTGAATAGATCCACTAAGAAGGAATTTTTGAAAATCCGGCCGCTAAGAGTTTAAAAAACGGGAAAAATCAGTAATGCTCTATCTCCAGAAGTAAACGTTATAAGACTTAAATTGAAATTTCGTTGGGATCAGCTATAAAAATAAGAAGACATGTATTTGGTACTTTTTGGCAGATGGGACTAATTGTTGCCCCATATTTGTTCCATCTGACAAAAAGTACCCAACACGTGTTTTCTTATTTTTGTATTTGATCCCAACGCAATTTCAATTTTAGTCCTATCTAGGGATAAGACCCCCTATTTGTCTCATCTGCTAAAAAGTACCAAATATGTGTTTTCTTATTTTTGTAGCTGATTCCAACGCAATTTCAATTTAAGTCCTATAACATTCAGGTAAAAATACATTTTTGGTACTTTTTTTAACCCAAGTGTATCTTTTAAACCAACACAGAAACAAAATTTAAAATAGAGAAACAAGAAAAAATATCGAATACGTGTTTGGTACTTTTTTGATTTAGGGGGTAAAAAGGGGTAAAGATGTGGAAAAAATTTAGGGTATTTCCATTTTTCTTTATATTTGTATATCACTTGAACCAATAATGCTAGAAATAAAATTTATAGGGAAGTCGATTGCCAAGTACAAAAATCAAATAAGTATTAGGTACTTTTTTCAATTAAGAGGGTACAAAAGGGAAAAATCGGTATAATTATATCAATTAAACCAAAAGCTATGGAAACTAAAATAAAATTGGTTTAAGTTTCGCACAAAAAATTAAAGGACACGTATTCGGCACTTTTTTAAATACGGGGGTAAAACAGGGTGGAAAAGGGAGGAATTAGTAACATCATATCTCCGATAGAAACAAAGTTGAAATTGAATTTCGTTCGACCAGAAAAATAAGGGGACATATATTTGGTACTTTTTTGGAAATGGCCTTAATAAGGGTGAAAAAGGGTAAAAACTATATTTGGTAGTGTTTAACCCACACGTATCTTTTGAACTAATAAACATAGAGACTCAATGTACATCACAATTGATAAGTACTAAAAAAAGCATTAAACAAGTATTTGGTGCTTTTACGATAAATTTGGTACAAAAGGGTAAAAACGGGAAAATATTCAATGAAAGGATTTTTTGTTTTTTAACTATGAATATCAAAGAAGTATAATTTACTGATGGGTCGATTCACATTGAATGAATATAAACACGTATTTGGTACTTTTTTTAATTTTGGGGGTAAAAAGGAGAAAATTGGTAACGTAATAACTCCTAAACCAAAAATGAAAGAAACAACAACTTAATTCGTCTGAAATCAGCACAAAAATAAGGGACACATATTCAATACTTTTTACAAATTCGGCCGTTTTGAGGTTAAAACAGGGCAGAAAAGCAAACATTAGTAAAATCATATATCCGAAACTATAAGCGATAGAAACAAAGTTAAAATTTGATGTAGATCAGCTGGAAAAATGAAGGGACTCATATTTGGTACTTTTTTGAAAATAGCACTAATAGGGATAAAAAAGGAGAAAAACTATATTTTGCTACTTTCTTAACCCCTACGTATCTATTGAACCAACAAACATAGAGACTCAACTTACAACGTTACAATCGATAAGCCTTGAAAATATTAAGCGCGTGCTTGGTACAAAAGGGTAAAAATAAGAAAATATTCAAGGGTATGTTTTTGTTTGAAAAAAGTTAGTTTTTAAGCTTTTTTTAACATCCTAACATATAATTTGCTTACTTATGAAATCTTAAGTCCGGGTTGTAGATCTATTCCGGGTAGGCTCCGAAATTTCGAAGCTATTTTTAACAATTTTAAATGAAATGAGCAATTACATTAAATTAACTCATTGATTCTAAGACAATCGGTGTCATCCATCCTATCTATTATAGTGTAGGGTACAAAAGAGGATGAAATATACACTAAATTAAAGCAAATTAAACAATACACTAGATCTAAAGACTTGGATGTATGTATTCATCTATAGTCATACTAAATGACTGACAGACTGAGTAGTGAGTGACTTACAACAGTTGTTGCCAGTCGCTGTTAACAAATAATGTTGCTGCAATTAACCTGGCCCTTTTTTTGCTCTAAAATCTATTTAACGATGAGAGAAGTGAAGTGGTGATAAATTAGTACATAGAGTTTCAGCTTTAAAGGGCTCTAGATTTTATTTAGAGCTATTAAATTGTGTGTTTTATATATAACTTCAAAGCTAAATTACAGCTTAATATGGTTATGACAAAGATATATAAAGATAAAGTCAAAATATAATAGAATAATAATGATATTCTGGATAATATTAATATAATAAACAGTTCATCATTAATAGCTATATGACAAAAATGTCATAGTTCGTTAAAGCCATCAAGGACTGTATACTGTAGATAACAAAATAACTGCAGTAAACTAAAGTACTTGACAAACTGTAAGCGCCACTAACATAGATACACTCCTCACAATAATTATTCCCATTATCTTCACTGACACCGTCACACACCCTATTAGGAGCAACATTGTCATTATCCTTATCACTGTGATAATTATGAAGTTACTCCACTTTAACTCCTCTATGATTATGCAACATAAATAGTTTGCTGCAGCTACATTAACTATTACAATGCACCAGCAATAGTGATGATGACTGACTGATGATAATGATGATGTTGCTGCTGTTTGTGCTAGTGATAATGATGATGATGTTGTTGACATTAGTGATGAGTACCAGTTTATTTGATAAGCCAGAGATGTCAACAAAAGTGCTTTAAAAAAAAAAATATCATAGAAAAATAGAAAACTGAAACAATTTTGCAAATCTAGAACAAAGGAATGTGTTTTTTTCTAACACAAATAGAAAAAAAAAGAAGAAAGTTGGTATTTAATGGTAAGTAAGTATAGTCATTCTAACATTCTAAGTATAGTCATTCTAACACCATTGTCTCGTAAAGTTTTTTTTAACTTTTCTAGCTTATATTCAGGTTTTTCTTATTCAAAAACTGAAACTATGTATGTATATAAAGTGTAAAAAGGTATAAAAAATAAGATAAAAAGGGAAGTAGAAAAATAGCTACTACAGGTCATAGAAATGAATGTGTTAGATTTTTCTAACGTTTCATCATAAACAGAACTGAAAACTATGTATTTGAAAGCAGATAATCGGTGAAATCCAAATAGAAAAATTGGCGATGGGAGAGGAGTTTTCTACAGAAAAGTGGACGGTGGGAAGAGTTTTCTATAGAAAAGTTGGCGGTGGGAAGAGATTTCTATAGAAAAATTGGCGATGGGAAGAGTTTTCTATAGAAAAGTTGGCGGTGGGAAAAGTTTTCTATAGAAAAGTTGGCGGTGGGAAGAGTTTTCTATAGAAAAGTTGGCAGTGGGAAGAGTTTTCAATAGAAAAGTTGGCGGTGGGAAGAGTTTTCTATAGAAAAGTTGGCGGTGGGAAGAGTTTTCTATAGAAAAGTTGGCGGTGGGAAGAGTTTTCTATAGAAAAGTTGGCGGTGGGAAGAGTTTTCTATAGAAAAGTTGGCGGTGGGAAGAGTTTTCTATAGAAAAGTTGGCGGTGGGAAGAGTTTTCTATAGAAAAGTTGGCGGTGGGAAGAGTTTTCTATAGAAAAGTTGGCGGTGGGAAGAGTTTTCTATAAAAAAGTTGGCTGTGGGCAGAGTTTTCTATAGAAAAGTTGGCGGTGGGCAGAGTTTTCTATAGAAAAGTTGGCGGTGGGAAGAGTTTTCTATAGAAAAGTTGGCGGTGGGAAGAGTTTTCTATAGAAAAGTTGGCGGTGGGAAGAGTTTTCTATAGAAAAGTTGTCGATAGGAAGAGTTTTCTATAGAAAAGTTGGCAATAGGAAGAGTTTTTTATAGAAAAGTTGTCGATAGGAAGAGTTTTCTATAGAAAAGTTGTCGATAGGAAGAGTTTTCTATAGAAAAGTTGTCGATAGGAAGAGTTTTCTATAGAAAAGTTGTCGATAGGAAGAGTTTTCTATAGAAAAGTTGTCGATAGGAAGAGCTTTCTATAGAGAAGTTGTCGATAGTTTTCTATAGAAAAGTTGTCGATAGGAAGAGTTTTCTATAGAAAAGTTTTCGATAGGAAGAGTTTTCTATAGAAAAGTTGTCGATAGGAAGAGTTTTCTAGAGAAAAGTTGTCGATAGGAAGAGTTTTCTAGAGAAAATCTGTCGATAGGAAGAGTTTTCTATAGAAAAGTTGTCGATAGGAAGAGTTTTCTATAGAAAAGTTGTCGATAGGAAGAGTTTTCTATAGAAAAGTTGTCGATAGGAAGAATTTTCTATAGAAAAGTTGTCGACAGGAAGAATTTTCTATAGAAAAGTTGTCGATAGGAAGAGTTTTCTATAGAAAAGTTGTCGATAGGAAGAGTTTTCTATAGAAAAGTTGTCGATAGGAAGAGTTTTCTATAGAAAAGTTGTGGTTGGGAAGAGTTTTCTATAGAAAAGTCGTTAGGAAGAGTTTTTTTTTTTATAGAAAAGCTGTCGTTATAAAGAGTTTTCTATAGAAAAGTTGTCTTTGGAAAGAGTTTTTTTTATAGAAAAGTTGTCGCTGGGAAGAGTTTTCTGTAGAAAAGTTGTCGTTGGGAAGAGCTTTCTACAGAAAAGTTGCCGATAGGAGAAGTTTTCTATAGAAAAGTTGTCGATAAGAAGAGTTTTCTATAGAAAAGTTGTCGATAGGAAGTGTTTTCTATAGAAAAGTTGTCGATAGGAGGAGCTTTCTATGAAAAACTTGTCGTTGGGAAGAGTTTTTTGTAGAAAACTTATTTTTGGGAATAGTTTTCTATAGAAAAGTTCTCGTTGGGAAGAGTTTTCTGTAGAAAAGTTCTCGTTGGGAAGAGTTTTCTATAGAAAAGTTGTCGTTGGGAAGAGTTTCCAATAGAAAAGTTGTCGTTGAAAAGAGTTTTCTATAGAAAAGTTATCGTTGGAAAGAGTTTTTTTTATAGAAAAGTTGTCGTTGGGAAAAGTTTTCTATAGAAAAGACCTCTGTGGGAAAAGTTTTCTATACGAAATTTGTCGTTGAGAAGAGTTTCTATAGAAACTTAAATTTTATTATGTTACATATGAATTGTTATATTTAATTAAATTTAAAACTAATATAAAGGCATATGTTACGTTACGCTCTATGAACCTTTTTGATTGAATTAATTAAAAATTACATAGTATAATAAAAAAGCCAGAAATAAACAATAAATAAAATCATGACAAAAGAACTGCAAAGATCAAATTTTTGAATTCGCCAGAATTATAGTGATACACTTTTTTTGCACTAAACTCCAAACAAAAAGACCATTCCGAAGCGACAGTAAAAAGTCAGTGACCTATAAAATCATTAAATTCAACAAAAACTGAATGAATTAATTTTTTTGTGCTTTTAAATAAAAGCGATAATTTAATTTTTTTTTTTTTTTTGTTAAAGTTTTTTTTGTAAATAAGTGAACTGATGACATTAAAGTGGTTTTAGTATATAAAACTTTTACTCTGATATGACATAATGTAAAAATATTCAATGGAATTTAATGGAATAAGTACAAATCTCTGACAAAATATTTGCCATTCAACTTTTAAAACTAAAAATAAGTCAGAAAAAGAAACATGACAGACTATTTTTGAAAGTGCCAAAAAAATTGCGGAAAAGTACTTTTTCCTGCGACATGAATGCAAATGACAAGCAGCTGAATGTTGGCACAATCATCAATAAACTGACTAAAAGATGGAATGACAGACGAACAAAATGACAAACCTTTTGAAATAAATGACAGATTGTCAGAGTCTAAAGGAAAAGTACATTTCTATATGTGTTCCTTAAAGAATGACTGCCTAAAAACGTTTTCAGTCCAATTTCTTATTTTTCGTTACTTCATATGCCATTTTTTTTTTAGTTTTTGCATATTCACCATAAAATCTATCTCTGCCCGCCAGGCATAAGAAGGAGGAGGGGGGTCTATGTCAAAAAACATGATTATTTTGCACAAAAATACACATAATATTAAAACTAAACCCAAAAACAAAAAAAGAAATAAGAAAAAATCATTGAGAACAAGATTTTACCATCAAATTACTAAAAGTTGAAAATAAATGAAAATCTGTGTTCCAAGTGACAACTTGACTGCACAAGAAAACAATCGCAGGCATTCAGGCAAAAGGAAGGAAAAAAACTAATGGAGGAACATATGGCATGCGACACAATTAAAGTTTTTTTTTGTGCATATTTGCCAGAAACAAAGATTCAATGGTTTTGAGCTGAGTAGGGAAGTCAGGAAGTGAAGTCGCAAGACATGCAAATAAAACTATTCAATATAATATTCATATGTTGAAATTCTTGTTGGAAGTAAAGACCGTTAAAAAACATAGATTTAAGAACTTGATAATAATTATAAGTAAATCTTAATTTGAAGATTTTGAATAACAATATAAAAGTTGATGATTCGATAAAAAACAAAAATTAAGCTAACATAAGTTATTATATAACCGACCACATGGTACCTTCCCATGAAAATGTTGTCGATAGAAAAAGTTTTCTATAGAAAAGTTGTCGATGGGATGAGTTTTCTATAGAAAAGTTGTCGATGGGAAGAGTTTTCTTTACAGAAAAGTAGAAAAGTTATCGATGGAAAGAGTTTTCTATAGAAAAGATGTCGATGGGAAGAGTTTTCTACAAAAAAGTTGTCGTTGGAAAGAGTTTTCTATTGAAAAATTGTCGATGGTTAGAGTTTTCTATAGAAAAGTTGATGATGGGAAGAGTATTCTATAGAAAAGTAGTCGGTGGGAAGAGTTTTCTATAAAAAAAGTAGTAGGTGTGAAGAGTTTTCTATAGAAAAGTTGTCGATGAGAAGAGTTTTCTATAGAAAAGTTTTCGATGAGACGAGTTTTCTATAGAATAGTTGTCGATGAGAAGAGTTTTCTATAGAAAAATTTTCGATGAAAATAGTTATCTATAGAAACGTTCGCGTTGGGAAGAGTTTTCTATAGAAAAGTTGTCGTTGGGAAGAGTTTTCTATAGAAAATTTGTCGTTGGGAAGAGTTTTTTATAGAAAAGTTTTCGTTGGGAAGAGTTTTGTATAAAAAGGTTTCGTTGGGAAGAGTTTTCTATAGAAAAGTTGTCGATGCGAAAAGTTTTTATAGAAAAGTTGTCGATGGGAAGAGTTGGGAAGAATTTTCTATAGAAAAGTTGTCGATAGGAAGAGTTTTCTATAAAAAAGGTTTCGTTGGGATAAGTTTTCTATAGAAAAGTTGTCGATGGGAAAAGTTTTCGATAGAAAAGTTGTCGGTGGGAAGAGTTTTCTATAGAAAAGTTGTCGATGGGAAGAGTTTTCTATAGAAAAGTTGTCGATGGGAAGATTTTTCCATAGAAAAGTTGTCGATGGGAAGAGTTTTCTATAGAAAAGTTGTCGATGGGAAGAGTTTTCTATAGAAAAGTTGTCGATGGGAAGAGTTTTCTATAGAAAAGTTGTCGATGGGAAGAGTTTTCTATAGAAAAGTAGTCGGTGGGAAGAGTTTTCTATAGAAAAGTAGTAGGTGGGAAGAGTTTTCTATATAAAAGTAGTCGGTGGGAAGAGTTTTCTATAGAAAAGTGGTCGATGGGAAGAGTTTTCTACAGAAAAGTAGTAGGTGGAAAGAGTTCTCTATAGAAAAGTAGTCGGTGGGAAAAGTTTTCTATAGAAGGTTTTCGTTGGGAAGAGTTTTCTATAAAAAAGGTTTCGTTGAGAAGAGTTTTCTATAAAAAAAGTTTCGTTGGGAAGAGTTTTCTGTAGAAAAGTTATCGATGGGAATGTTTTTATAGAAAAGTTGTCGATGAGAATAGTTTTCTATATAAAAGTTGTCGATAAGAAAGGTTTTCTGTAGAAAAGTTGTCTATGAAAAGAGTTTTCTATAGGAAAGTTTTCGTTTAGAAGAGGTTTTTATAGATAAGTTATCATTGGGAAGAGTTTTCTATAGAAAAAAAAATCACTTTAATTTTGTTTATAGAAAAAAGCTTCACTTTAACTGCTTTCTGCAGAAAAAGCTTCACTTTAATTATTTTTCTATAAAAATATAAACTTTGTATAAAAAAAAAGTTCAATTTTTGTAGAAAAATGTTTCATTTTAACTTTTTTGTTTAGAGAAAAGCTTTATTTCAACTTTTTCTTTAGAAACAAGCTTCCCTTTTCTTTACAAAAGCTTTCCAATATAAAGAAAGCTCCACTTTAGCATTTTTCTGTTAAAAATTTACATTAACTTTTTTTCTGTAGAAAAAGCTCTACTTTGTTTTATTTCTACTAAAGCTTTACTTTAACATTTTTTTTGTAGCAAATAGCTTGACATTATCAGTTTTTTCCTGTAGAAAAAGCTTTACTTTTAATTTTTTCTGTAGAAAGAAGCTCTTCTTTGTTTTATTTCTGTAGAAAGAAAGCTTTACTTTAACTTTTTTCTATAGCAAAAAGCTTCATATTATTACTTTTTCCTTAAAAAAATTACTCACTTTAACTTTTTCTATAGAAAAAAAAATTAATTTAACTATTTTCTATGTAAAAAAACCTTTTGTGTAGAAAAAAGCTACACTTTTAGTATAGAAGATTTATCTATGTGCATTAAAAAGCTTTATATAATTTTTTTAAAAGCTTCATTTACAATTTTTAAATAATTTTTGTTTAAACTTTTTTTAAAAACTCTTAGATTGGAGTCTTTTCTATTTAAAAGCTTTACATACAAATCTATTTATATTCCACAGTAATTTCCGATTATATATAGCGAAATTATGGTGAATTGTGGTTTCTTAGGAAAGTCTGATTTCTTAATAATATTCCCCTCCCATTTTACTATTAAACTTAAAGTTTCCAATTAATTTACCTAGAAAAATTAATTATTCCACTTTTTTATACAATTAATCACAAAAATATAATAAACATTAAAACTCCTACAAAAAACAATTTTTTGCTCAAAGTAATATCTAACAAATAGAAAAAAAAAATAATTATACTGGATTTTTTTGATTAATTTATTATAATGGGTGGATTTTTCTTCATAATATTTTTTAATTAACATAAAAAAAATATTTATAGAATTCCATATTTTTTAAAACTTTTTGAAAAAATTATACTTCTAGGAATTAAAACAGCTTAAATATTCAGAGGCAACCTTTTTTCTTCTCCGGGACTAATTAGTCGAGGTATTTAGCATTTTTTTTTTTATAAAATGACAACAATGATGAAGATAATGATGACGGTCGGTGTTACGCCCCATTGTTTAAAAGGTGACTTTAATTTATGGGAATTTGAGGGGAGTGTAGAGCAGAGGGAGTTCACAACATTTAAGAATTATTTAAATATACAATCAAATAATGAATATGAGAAAAGGCAAATAAATATATAAAACAAGATTATGTGACAAATCCCTAAATATTTAATTTTTTCATTTGTTTTCCCTCTTGAGAAAAAGCAACATTTAAAAAAAATATATATAAAATCATAAACAAACAAATGTCCACTGACATTATAAAAAAATGTTTAAAAATGTAAAAGAAACTGAATTTAAATATGAAAAAAAAAAAAACAAACCCACAGACTACAAAGCAACATAAATCATAATTTGTCAGCAGACAGTCTGTTGTGAATTTCTCACTTTTAGTTTAAACAAGGACAGACAGACGTTGAGATATTTCGGTCTTGGATCTTGTGACTCGGTATTTAAATAACTTGATGCTGTAGCCTTGACAATGCACCATGTATCTGTTTTATTGTTGCTCATATATGTTGGTATGTCGCTGTAAAGTTTTTAAAATAAAAGCTTTAAAAACTTGTTAAAGTTGTAACATTTTTTTTGTGATAAAAAAAAATTTGTTGTCTTTTTTTGGAAAAAAAAAATTCAAAGATGAGCTGAACTTATGTATGTATTTTACATATTTATATTTTTTTTTACCATTTTCATCTCAAATCAGCAGCCAAGCTTTTCGTACTTGCAACATTTTATAACTGAACTTTATAAAAGCAACTAGAGAACAAAAATTATAAAATCTCCTCGACAAAGAAAGTTATAGAATCTAGAGCTTCTAAAAATTTTGTTTCTTACCATAAAGACCAGACAAAGATTTATTTTGTATTACAGGGAAGACAGCACAGTAGGCCAAAACAGTTCAAGAAACTTTTGAAAAATTTCTGATCAAAATAAAAAATTTTTGAAAAATTCTGATCAAAATAAGAATTTTTTTAAAAATTTCTTATAAAAATAAAAAATTTTTGAAAATTTCTGATCAAAATAAGAAATTTTTGAAAAATTCTGATCAAACTAAAAAATTTTTGAAAAATTTCTTATAAAAATAAAAAAAATTCTTATAAAAATAAGAAATTTTTGAAAAATTTCTAATAAAAATAAGAAACTTTTGAAAAATTTCTTATAAAAATAAGAAATTTTAGAAAATTTCTTATAGAAATAAGAAATTTTTGAAAAACTTCTTATTTTTGTAAGAAATTTTTTAAAAATTTCTTGTAAAAATAATAAATTTTTAAAAAATTTCCTATAAAAAATTTTTGAAAAATTTCTTATAAAAATAAAAAAAATTCTTATAAAAATAAGAAATTTTTGAAAAATTTCTAATAAAAATAAGAAACTTTTGAAAAATTTCTTATAAAAATAAGAAATTTTGGAAAATTTCTTATAGAAATAAGAAATTTTTGAAAAACTTCTTATTTTTGTAAGAAATTTTTTAAAAATTTCTTGTAAAAATAATAAATTTTTAAAAAATTTCCTATAAAAAAAAGAAATTTTTGAAAAATTTCTTATGAAAATAAGAGATTTTTGAAAAATTTCTTATGAAAATAAGAAATTTTTGAAAAATTTTCTATAAAAATAAGAAATTTTTGAAAAATTTCCTATAAAAATAAGAAATTTTTGAAAAATTTCTTAGAAAAATAAGACATTTTTGAAAAATTTTTTATAAAAATAAGAAAGTTTTGAAAAATTTCTTATAAAAATAAGAAATTTTTGAAAAAATTTCTTACAAAAATAAGAAATTTTTGAAAAATTTCTTATAAAAATAAGAAATTTTTGAAAAATTTCTTTTAAAAATAAGAAATTTTTGAAAATTTTTGAAAAATTTCTTGTAAAAATAAGAAATTTTTTACAAATATAAGAAATTTTTTTTAAATTTCTTATAAAAAAAAGACATTTTTGAAAAATTTCTTATAGAAATTTTTGAAAAATTTCTTATAAAAATAAGAAATTTTTGAAAAATTTCTTATAAAAATAAGAAATTTTTAAAAAATATCTTATAAAAATTAGAAATTTTTGAAAAATTTCTTATAAAAATAAGTAATTTTTGAAAACAATCTTATAAAAAAAAAAATTTTGAAAAATTTCCTATAAAAAAAAGAAATTTTTGAAAATTTTCTTATAAAAATAAGAAATTTTTGGAAAATTTTCGATAAAAATAGGAAATTTTTGAAAAATTTCCGATAAAAATAGGAAATATTTGAAAAATTTCCTATAAAAATAAGAAATTTTTGAAAAATTTCCTATAAAAATAAGAAATTTTTGAAAAATTTTCTTATAAAAATAGGAAATTTTTGAAAAATTTTGTTATAAAGATAAGAAATTGTTAAAAATTTTCTTATAAAAATAAGAAATTTTTGAAAAATTTCTTATAAAAATAAAAAATTTTTGAAAAATTTCCTATAAAATTAAGAAATTTTTGAAAAATTTCCTATAAAAATAAGAAATTTTTGAAAAATTTCTTATAAAAGTAAGAAATTTTTGAAAAATTTCTTATTTTTATAGAAAATTTTTGAAAAATTTCTTTAAAAAATTAGAAATTTAAAAAAAAAATTCTTATAAAAATAAGAAATTTTTAAAAAATTTTTTATGAAAATAAGAAATTTTTGAAAAATTTCTTGTAAAAGTAAGAAATTTTTGAAAAAATTCTTATAAAAATAAGAAATTTTTGAAAAATTTCTTTATAAAAAAAAAAATTCTTATAAAAATAAGAAATTTTTGAAAAATTTCTTATTAAAATAAGAATTTTTTGAAAAATTTCTATTAAAAAATAAGAAATTTTTGATAAATTTCTATTAAAAAATAAGAAATTTTTGAAAAATTTTTATTAAAAAATAAGAAATTTTTGAAAAATTTCTATTAAAAAATAAGAAATTTTTAAAAAATTTCTTATAAAAATAAAAAATTTTTGAAAAATTTCCTATAAAATTAAGAAATTTTTGAAAAATTTCTTTTAAAAATAAGAAATTTTTGAAAAATTTCTTATAAAAGTAAGAAATTTTTGAAAAATTTCTTATAAAAATAAGAAATTTTTGAAAAATTTCTTATAAAAATAAGAAATTTTTGAAAAATTTCTTATAAAAATAAGAAATTTTTGAAAAATTTCTTATAAAAATAAGAAATTTTTGAAAAATTTCTTATAAAGATAAGAAATTTTTGAAATATTTCTTATAAAAATAAGAAATTTTTGAAAAATTTCTTATAAAAATAAGAAATTTTTGAAAAATTTCTTATAAAAATAAGAAATTTTTGAAAAATTTCTTATAAAAATAAGAAATTTTTGAAAATTTTCTTATAAAAATAAGAAATTTTTGAAAAATTTCTTATAAAAATAAGAAATTTTTGAAAAATTTCTTATAAAAATAAGAAATTTTTGAAAAATTTCTTATAAAAATAAGAAATTTTTGAAAAATTTCTTATAAAAATAAGAAATTTTTGAAAAATATCCTATTAATGAGACATTTTTTAAGAATTTTCTAATACTTTTCCACCCAAAAAGCTTTATTTAATAAACAAAAAGTTTAACATAAACTTTTTTTAAAAATTTCAAAAATATTGAAAAGAAACATCAAAAAGGCTTTAAATACTTTAATTATAATATAACAGCTTCATAGGAAGATGTTATGGCAAAATCCTCCCCACTGTGCTTTATCTGTTGTATCAGTAACACTGACTCCTTAAAGCAGTTTTATTAAATAGTTAAAAAACAACAAAACTATGAAACCAAGTGTCACTAGTGACACCATTGGATGTTTAATTAGTTTTACTGGCTAATGCTTCTGTTGTAGCTGCTAGCTAGTTTTGTGGCTAGTATGATGATGGTAGCAGATAGTCATCAGCATAATAATGAAGATGACAAAGCTGAGGCGGTTGAGAGAGGAAACAATTGCTGCTAATGGTGGCGATGATGATGACGGTCATGATGATTTTAATGTTAGTTTTAAACACTTTTAGATTTATATGCTAGAGTGGCATATTTTAAAAATTTCTGTGATTTTTTTGTTGAAGCTGTTGGCTGTTGTAGTGTCTTGTCTTTATGGCTGGCATGGGCAGGCGCCTTCTGTTTAAAATTTTGTAAGAGTGCACTTTTTCTTCTTTTTCTTTAACTATAATAATTTTGTTATTATTAATCTTTTCATATTTATTACAACACTTTATTTTCTTCATCGTTTTTACTGTTTGCCTACTTTAAGTCATAAATTATAAAAATTTCTTTTATTTTCTGCTGCTGCCATAAATAAGTTTTTCGTTTTTCTTTATTCACATATGATTATTAGCCTTGTTATTAACGTCAACAAAAAAGAAGACAACAAAAACTATAAAAAAAAATTGCTTAAGAAAAATAAAGGCGATAATAAAGAAATATCGGTCATTACCAAGTCGATTGGTTCGTATGAGCTGCAGAAAGAATGAATGACTGAAAATTTAAATGCATGTCTTAATGTTGGGCTGTCTCGTTTGAGTGTTGACATCCATATGACTGCGATAGTCAGAGACAAGAGTGTAAAGAAAAAGAACATAAATTCATATTATTTCAATATATGCTGCCATAAATTTTAAATACTGGTATGTTTTTTTCTTTTGCACATTGGGGTGGAAACAGAAAATTTTGGAAACAAATCATAAGAAGGTTTGATTAGAAAAATTCAATTACTCAAATTTTTTTCTATAGAAAAAAGTTTAATTGAAGCTTTTTTCTGTAGAAAATTTTTGACCAAAGCTCTTTTTTACAGAAAAAACCTTTATTAAAAATTGTTTTTAAAGAAAAGAGCTTTACTAAGACCTTTTTCTATGAAAAAAAGCTTTACTAAAACTTTTTTTCTATAGAAAAAAGCTTTACTCAAAATTTTTTCTTTAGAAAAAAGCTTTACTCAAAATTTTTTCTTTAGAAAAAAGCTTTACTCAAACTTTATTTTATAGAAAAAAGCTTTACTCAAACTTTTTTCTATAGAAAAAAGCTTTACTCAAACTTTTTTCTATAGAAAAAAGCTTTACTCAAACTTTTTTCTATAGAAAAAGCTTTACTCAAACTTTTTTCTATAGAAAAAAGCTTTACTCAAACTTTTTTCTATAGAAAAAAGCTTTACTCAAACTTTTTTCTGTAGAAAAAAGCTTTACTGAAACTTTTTTCAATAAAAAAAAGCTTTGCTAAAACTTTTTCTTATAGAAAAAAGCTTTACTCAAACTTTTTTCTATAGAAAAAAGCTTTAATCAAATTTTTTTTATAGAAAAAAAGCTTAACTCAAACTTTTTTCTATAGAAAAAAGCTTTACTGAAACTTTTTTCAATAGAAAAAAGCTTTACTCAAACTTTTTTCTGTAGAAAAAAGCTTTACTCAAACTATTTTCTATACAAAAAAGCTTTACTCAAACTTTTTTTATAGAAAAAAGCTTTACTCAAACTTTTTTCTATAGAAAAAAGCTTTACTCAAACTTTTTTCTATAGCAAAAAGCTTTACTCAAACTTTTTTCAATAAAAAAAAGCTTTGCTAAAACTTTTTCTTATAGAAAAAAGCTTTACTCAAACTTTTTTCTATAGAAAAAAGCTTTAATCAAATTTTTTTTATAGAAAAAAAGCTTAACTCAAACTTTTTTCTATAGAAAAAAGCTTTTTTGAAACTTTTTTCAATAGAAAAAAGCTTTACTCAAACTTTTTTCTGTAGAAAAAAGCTTTACTCAAACTATTTTCTATACAAAAAAGCTTTACTTAAACTTTTTTCTATAGAAAAAAGCTTTAATCAAATTTTTTTTATAGAAAAAAAGCTTAACTCAAACTTTTTTCTATAGAAAAAAGCTTTACTGAAACTTTTTTCAATAGAAAAAAGCTTTACTCAAACTTTTTTCTGTAGAAAAAAGCTTTACTCAAACTTTTTTCTATAGAAAAAGCTTTACTCAAACTTTTTTCTATAGAAAAAGCTTTACTCAAACTTTTTTCTATAGAAAAAGCCTTGCCCAAACTTTTTTGTATAGAAAAAATCTCTAACCAAACTTGTTTCTATAGAAAAAAGCTTTACTCAAAATTTTTTCTATACAAAAAAGCTTTACTCAAAATGTTTTCTATAAAAAGAGGCTTTACTCTAACATTTTTCTATAGAAAAATGCGTTATTTAAACATTTTTCTATAAAAAAGGCTTTACTTCAATTTTTATAGCAAAAAGCTTTGCTTAAATTTTAATAAGAAAAAATCTTTACTTTATCTGTTACTTAAGAAAAAAGCTCCACTTAAAACTTTTTAAGACAAAAACTTCACTTAAACTTTTTTCTATTTAAAAAACTTCACTTTAACATTTATCTAAAGGAAAAAGCTTCACTGAAACTTTATTCTAAGTCTTTTTTACAAAATAGCTTTATTGAAAGTTTTTGCTATAGAAAGAGTATTCACTAAAACACTTTTTCTATAAAAAAGCTTTTCTAAAACTTTTTTTACAGAAAAAAGCTGTACTAAATTTTTTTTATAGAAAAATGCTTCAGTGAAACTTTTTTATAGAAAAAAAAACTTTAATCGGACTTTTTTCTATAGAAAAAAGCTTTTTACCCAAACCGATTTTTACAGAAAAAAGCTTGACTCAAACTTTTTTTATAGAAAAAGCTTTACTCAAACATTTTTCTACAGAAAAGAGCTTTACTTAAACTTTTTTGTATAAAAAAGTTTTACTTGAGTTGTTTTCTAAAGAAAAAAGCTTAACTTAAATCTTTTTAATAAGGAATAACTTTTAGTTCAACTGGTTTCTTAAGAAAAAAACTTCACTTTATCTATAGAAAAAAGCTTCACGGAAAATATATTCTATGGGCAAAATATTAACTTAAATCTTATCTTTAAAAAAGCTTATATCAAATTTTTTGCTATATAAAATGTGTTCACTTAAACACTTTTTCTATAGAAAAAATATTTATTTAAACATTTTTTTTATAGAAAAAAGCTTCATTTAACTTTTACTATTAAAAAGATTCACTATAACTTTTGCTGATACAAAAAAACTTTATTTCAATTTTTTCTATAGAAAAAAACTATAATACAATTTTATATTTAAGAAAAAAGCTTCACTTAAATTTTTTGCTACAAAAACGTTTCACTTCTCTTTTTTCTTTAGAAAAAGCTTTATTTGCTTTAGGTGATATAAAAATGAAGAAAAAATTACTTTTCGAAATGAAAATTTTTTATATTAGAAAAAAAAAACTTATAGAAAAATAAAAAGATCCGAAGCAGCGGAAATTCCATTCACAGAAAGACGATATTTATTGTCATTTGTCTATTTTTAAACTTGATTTGTGGGTTAATTTTGCTCTATTTGCATTTCTGCCCCATTGTGCATTTTCTATCTTTTACAAGATACTTTTTTCCTCTTGTTTAATTTTTACAATTTTATCATTTAGTAATTTGAAACCTTAATTGTTTGACATTTTTATGACACATGTTGGCTTCATTGGTTGACTTAGATGACTTGGTTGGGTGAATGGTCCGTTTGACGTTCGACGGTTTGGTTGGGTTGTATGTAAATATTGAAAAAGTTATTGCTAATGTTTAGATAAAAAGAACAACAACAACTTTAAATGTAAATAACAACTAAATTAACAATAATATTTAAATAAACAAATAAAACTATCAACAGTGATTTATTTATATGAACCGAAAGACAACAAGACAAGATTCAATATTGACTCTTCAAGTCATATGTCTATACGAAACTAACGTCCGTCTGTCTATATGCCAGTCCTTCTCTTAGCCTGGCCCCTTGTTTATATCTGTCTTTCTAACTTATCTCGGCTTTTGCTGTTGAAATTTGTCAGCATGAGATTTATTTTAATTTATCTATTACGCATATTTTGCTTAATAATCTTTTAAGACATAATAATATCTTTTACCATTATTTAGTTGTAATTTTACTTCTAATAATTTGTTAACTAATTGCTTTTAATGAGTTTGAAAATTTAAAATGCCATAAATATATTTATGACGTTGTAGAGGATGATATGTCTCCAGTTATGGGAGTCTATCTAGTCTTGGTTTATACTAATATTGGGTAATTAATACGCTTGAAATAATCTGACTCTTAAGTAATATTGATGATTTTTATCCCAAGAAATTTGTCATACATTTACTAAATAATTATAAATTATAGTCAAATTGGGAAGAAGATAACATATTTCATAAAATTTGTAATTTATAGTTTTATGGTTTTACTTGTTTCTGGTCACTTTTATGGGAAACTGAAGACTGTTTGGAAAGTCTTTAGCGGTAGTTTTATGGTCAAGGAGACTTTCAAATTTGAGGTTTCTAAGCACTTACCTGTAAAGAAAAGAAAGAAATATTTAGAATTAGTTAAATAGTAAAAATGGTTAAAAGATAAAGTCTAGTTTGTAAAGAATGTTTCCAATAAAATATGAATTTACTTTAAAAATAAGAAATTTTTTTATAAAAATTTCTTACCGAAAAAAAAAATTTTTGAAAAATTTCTTATAAAAATAAGAAATTTTTGAAAATTTTTTTATAAAAATAAGAAATTTTTAAAAAATTTCTTAAAAAACTAATAAAATTTTTTAAAAGTTTCTTATAAAAATAAGAAATTTAAAAAAACAAAAAATTCGTATAAAAATAAGAAATTTTTGAAAAATTTCTTATAAAAATAAGAAATTTTTGAATAATTTCTTATAAAAATAAGAAATTTTTGAAAACGTTTGAAAAATTTTTAAGAAATTTCTTATAAAAATAATAAATTTTTTACAAAAATTTCTTATAAAAATAATAAATTTTTTACAAAAATTTCTTATAAAAATAATAAATTTTTTACAAAAATTTCTTATAAAAATAATAAATTTTTTACAAAAATTTCTTATAAAAATAATAAATTTTTTACAAAAATTTCTTATAAAAATAAGAAATTTTTTACAAAAATTTCTTATAAAAATAAGAAATTTTTTACAAAAATTTCTTATAAAAATAAGAAATTTTTTAAAAAAATTTCTTATAAAAAAAAGAATTTTTTTACAAAAATTTCTTATAAAAATAAGAATTTTTTTACAAAAATTTCTTATAAAAAAAAAGAAATTTTTTACAAAAATTTCTTATAAAAATAAAATATTTTTAAAAAATTTCTTATAAAAATAAAAAATTTTTAAGAAATTTCTTATCGAAATAAGAAGTTTTTGAAAAATTTCTTATAAAAATAAAAAATTTTTGAAAAATTTCTTATAAAAGTAAGAAATTTTTAAGAAATTTCTTATCAAAATAAGAAATTTTCAAGAAATTTCTTATAAAAACAAAAATTTTTTAAAAAATTGCTTATAAAAATAAGAAATTTTTGGAAAATTTCTAATAAAAAAAAAAATTTGAAAAATTTTTTAAAAATTCTTATACAAATAAGAAATTTCTGAAAAATTTCTTTTAAAAATAATAAAGTTTTTGAAAAATTTCTTGTAAAAATAAGAAATTTTTTACAAAAATTTCCTGTAAAAATATGAAGTTTTTTAAAAAATTTATTATAAAAATAAGAAACCTTTTGAAAATTTTTGAAAACTTTTGAAAAATTTCTTATAAAAATAAGAAATTTTTAAGAAATTTCTTATCAAAATAAGAAATTTTTAAAAAATTTTATATAAAAATAAGAAAAATATGCAGTTTTTAAAAAAAATTATTATAAAAATAAGAAATTTTTGAAAACTTTTGAAAATTTTCTTATAAAAATAAGAAATTTTTAAAAAATTTCCTATACAAATAAGAAACTTTTGAAAAATTTCCTATAAAAATAAGAAATTCTTGAAAAATTTCTTATAAAAATAAGAAATTTTTGAAAAATTTCTTATAAAAATAAGAAATTTTTAAAAAATTTCTTATAAAAATAAGAAATTTTTAAAAAATTTCTTATAAAAATGGGAAATTTTTGAAAAATTTCCTATAAAAATAAGAATTTTTTCAAAAATTTCTTATAAAAATAAAAAAATTTTCAAAACTTTCTCATAAAAATAAGAAATTCTTGAAAAATTTCTTATAAAAATAAGAAATTTTTGAAAAACTTCTTATAAAAATAAGAAATTTTTAAAAAATTTCTTATAAAAATAAGAAATTTTTGAAAAATTTCTTATAATAATAGGAAATTTTTGAAAAATTTCTTATAAAAATAAGAATTTTTTCAAAAATTTCTTATAAAAATAAAAAATTTTTCAAAACTTTCTTATAAAAATAAGAAATTTTTCAATTTCAAATTTTTGAAAAATTTCTTATAAAAATAAGAAATTTTTAAAAAATTTCTTATAAAAATAAGAAATTTTTAAAAAATTTCTTATAAAAATGGGAAATTTTTGAAAAATTTCCTATAAAAATAAGAATTTTTTCAAAAATTTCTTATAAAAATAAAAAAATTTTCAAAACTTTCTTATAAAAATAAGAAATTCTTGAAAAATTTCTTATAAAAATAAGAAATTTTTGAAAAACTTCTTATAAAAATAAGAAATTTTTAAAAAATTTCTTATAAAAATAAGAAATTTTTGAAAAATTTCTTATAAAAATAGGAAATTTTTGAAAAATTTCTTATAAAAATAAGAATTTTTTCAAAAATTTCTTATAAAAATAAAAAATTTTTCAAAACTTTCTTATAAAAATAAGAAATTTTTCAAAAATTTCTTATAAAAATAAGAAATTTTTCAAAAATTTCTTATAAAAATAAGAAAATTTTCAAAAATTTCTTATAAAAATAAGAAATTTTTCAAAAATTTCTTATAAAAATAAGAAATTTTTCAAAAATTTCTTATAAAAATAAGAAATTTTTGAAAAATTTCTTATAAAAATATGAAATTTTTGAAATATTTCTTATAAAAATAAGAAATTTTTGAAAAAATTCTTATAAAAATATTTTTATAGGAAATTTTTCAAAAACTTCTTATTTTTATAGGAAATTTTTCAAAAATTTCTTATTTTTATAGGAAATTTTTCAAAAATTTCAAATTTTATAAGAAAATTTTTTAAAAATTTCTTATTTTTATAAGAATTTTTTCAAAAATTTCTTATTTTTATAAGAAATTTTTCAAAAATTTGATTTTTTTATAAGAAATTTTTCAAAAATTTCTTATTTTTATAAGAACTTTTTCAAAAATTTCTTATTTTTATAAAAATTTTTTAAAAAATTTCTTTTTTTTATAAACAATTTTTCAAAAATTTCCTATTTTTATAAGAAATTTTTCAAAAATTTCATATTTTTATAAGAAATTTTTCAAAATTTTCTTATTTTTATAAGAAATTTTTAAAAACTTCCTTTTTATTAAAATATTTTTTTTAAATTTCTTATTTTTTTTTTAAGAAATTTTTTAAAAATTTCTTATTTTTATAAGAAATTTTTCAAAAATTTTTTATTTTTATAAGAAATTTTTCAAAAATTTCTTATTTTTATAAGAAATTTTTCAAAAATTTCTTATTTTTATAAGAAATTTTTGAAAAATTTCTTATTTTTATAAGAAATTTTTAAAAAATTTCTTATTTTTATAAAAATAAGAAATTTTTGAAAAATTTCTTATAAAAATATGAAATTTTTGAAAAATTTCTTATAAAAATAAGAAATTTTTGAAAAAATTCTTATAAAAAAAAGAAATTTTTAAAAAATTTCTTAAAAAAAATAAGAAATTTTAAAAAAATATTTTAATAAAAAGGAAGTTTTTAAAAATTTCCTATAAAAATAAGAAAATTTTGAAAAATTTCTTATAAAAATAAGATTTTTTCAAAAATTTCTTATAAAAATAAGAAATTTTTAAAAATTTTCTTATAAAATGAGAAATTTTTGAAAAATTTCCTATAAAAATAAGAAATTTTTGAAAAAATCCTATAAAAATAAGAAATTTTTGAAAAATTTCCTATAAAAATAAGAAGTATTTGAAAAATTTTTTGTAAAAATAAGAATTTTTTTGAAAAATTTCTTATAGGAATAAGAAATTTTGGAAAAAATTTCTTATATAAATAAAAAAATTTCGAAAATTATCCTGGAAAAATATGAAATTTTTAAAAAATTTCCTATAAATTTTCTTTAAAATTTTTATAGAAAATTTTTCTATAAAAAATTTTTATAGAACAATTTTCTATAAAAAATTTTTATAGAACAATTTTCTATAAAAAATTCAAAGTTTTCAAATATTGAACTTTAGTTTTTGGAAAAATTTTATTTTGAATTAAATTATTATTTTTTTTAATACATAAGCTTCATATTTTACTACAACATTTGATCCCTAAACTTGTTCTTAAGTTTCCATTACTGTTTCCGTTTTCACAATTGCCCTTATCCGTTTTGTAATGAACGTTTTTTTATAAATAAACTAAAAATACTCAAAACAATAGCAAAACTTTTCATGTATTTTACTGCAAATGTTAATTTCCTTTACAAACAAAGCCTTTCTATGGAAAAAAGACATATACAATCAGAACTTATGAACTCTCTACAAAAGTATGGAAAAAATTGAACTTTTATTATTATTAAAAGTTTTAACTTTAATGCAATTTCCCTTTTCCATTTTATTGTTTTCTATTTTTCCCATTGTTATTATTGTCCTATTGAAATGGTAAGGCCTACCTTCCAATTTTGAAGGTATGTTAATATGTTTTGTACTAGTATAGGTTTATGTCTCTATTTGATTGCATTTGTGCTGTTATTAGCCTAAAGGATTTTATTTTCCATTTTTTCTCTCTGCTATCGGTTTTTGTTATAAACAAACTTTAACTTATCCTGTTTGGTTTTGTTTTTTCTTTACAAAAAAACTCATTGTTTTAAACTTGACCATGTTTTTGCAATGGCTTGTATTTTGATTACATACTCGTACACCCTCTTGTTGCTGTTGAAGTCCTTTTGACTCTCGGAATAATACTCCTACTCCTCCAACTCCTCAACACTTTTCGTCTCTGCTTAAATTCAGTTCAAATTTGAAATGTTTGTTTTTTATTGTTGCTTTCATTTATATCTTTCATTTGACTGTTGCCCATATTGAATATTGTTTGGCTGTTTGTTGTCTCTCATGAGTCCATATACTGACCACATGACTGAATGTAGCATGCAACAATGGCAACATCAAGTTAACATTGTTATTATGGAGGAGTTTGTTTTTTTTTTTGCTGATGTTGTTTGTTGTTGGTCTTTCCAATATTCTGTTATATTGTTACCAATATTTGCTGGGTGGTGTTAAGGGAGAGGGAGTGTTCCTATAGATGTTTTCAATCATTGTTTGTATGACCAAAGCTTTTGACCATAAGGTTTTCCACACCTTACTACCTGGTGGATTTGAAAAGTATTTTTTCCTTTATTTTGCAATTTATTTGGGGGTTTAAATCCTCTTTATAAAGATTTTCTTTAAAAAGTACCATTAACCAAAAGAAAACCGAACAAAGACTTAGGAATAAAGAACTTTTTTATAGAAAATCTTATTTTTTCTATAGAAAATCTTAGTTTTTCTAACTTATTTTTTTTATAGAAAAACTTATTTTTTCTATAGAAAAACTTATTTTTTCTATAGAAAAACTTATTTTTTCTATAGAAAAACTTATTTTTTCTATAGAAAAACTTATTTTTTCTATAGAAAAACTTATTTTTTCTATAGAAAAACTTATTTTTTCTATAGAAAAACTTATTTTTTCTATAGAAAAACTTATTTTTTCTATAGAAAAACTTATTTTTTCTATAGAAAAACTTATTTTTTCTATAGAAAAACTTATTTTTTCTATAGAAAAACTTATTTTTTCTATAGAAAAACTTATTTTTTCTATAGAAAAACTTATTTTTTCTATAGAAAAACTTATTTTTTCTATAGAAAAACTTTTTTTTTTTCTATAGAAAAACTTATTTTTTCTATAGAAAAACTTATTTTTTCTATAGAAAAACTTATTTTTTCTATAGAAAAACTTATTTTTTCTATAGAAAAACTTATTTTTTCTATAGAAAAACTTATTTTTTCTATAGAAAAACTTATTTTTTCTATAGAAAAACTTATTTTTTCTACAGAAAAACTTATTTTTTCTATAGAAAAACTTATTTTTTCTATAGAAAAACTTATTTTTTCTATAGAAAAACTTATGTTTTCTATAGAAAAACTTATGTTTTCTATAGAAAAACTTATGTTTTCTATAGAAAAACTTATGTTTTCTATAGAAAAACTTATGTTTTCTATAGAAAAACTTATGTTTTCTATAGAAAAACGTATGTTTTCTATAGAAAAACTTATGTTTTCTATAGAAAAACTTATATTTTCTATAAAAGAATCTTTTTAATTTAAAACAAACAAATTAATTATTACTCCCATTCTAATTCTCTTCTTCATTCTTGACCAATCTTCCCTCCAATTTCAAACTCCCTTGCCTTCACCTTAAAATTTGTACAACTTGTTCAATGTGAAAATGTTTTGTAACATTGTTTCAAGGACCTCTACTCGTAGACCGTACAACACTCTGGCATATTCCAGACAAATTCAAGTGTACTTGTGTCTGTAGTTGGCTGGTCTATGTAAGAGTATGTATGTATGAGGATGTGGATAGGCTGGCAGAAAAAAAAAAACGAAATAACAGTAAAATTAACGGCCGGTGGTGTTTATAGGCTTGGCCTTCATTTTTGTTGATGTTCTCTTGCTGTTGATAATTGTATTTGTTGCTCGATTGTTTTCCAAATTTTTTTTTGTCGATTTTTTCAATTATTTTTAAAAAAAAATTTCCATTGTTTTCCAGTTGAGGAGTGTTTGTTTCATTGTTTGTTTGTTTGTTACGGTTTTCATTTGCCAAAATATGTGGTAAATTTAATTTGCTTTAAATGAATTTAAAAGTTATTGTTTTGGATGAAAACATGTTTACAGAGATTTGGAAAATCTATTGAAGTTGGGAAATATATAAAAATAAATTGGAAAACAATAAGTTATTATGCAGATTTTTTGTTTGTTTTTGGGATAAAAAAGAAGTAAAATTTTTAGATTTAAAACGTTACAATAAAAATTTTAAAAATAAATTTTTTTCAGATTAAATTTTTCCTTATAAATTATATATTTAGTTTTATCAATAAATAAAGAACATTTTCATTAAAATTTTGAGGTTTTTCAGTTTGACTGAAATTCTACTTGAGCTCACAACTTTGGCCATATTGCAGTCAAAATTTCTTTTGGAATATTTCCTGATTCTAAACATATTTAAAAATGATAAAGACAATAATTAATTTAATTATATATACCCGTTTTACCATACAAATTTTTAAAAAATACCATTTTGAAACAAAAAATTTAAAAAACATTAATGATTTCCAATCTATTACAAAATAAAAAATCAAATGATTTCTTTGATAAGATGACTTGACTTTGTTCCGAAAATTCATTTAAATTAAAAAATGTGGAAGATTTGAATGAAAATTAGTTATTTGTTTAAACTTTACTTTATTTATAGTTTTTTTTTTTTCAAAATAGTTTATCGAATCCCAATATATCCTTGAATCCCAGTGGAGCATGTAGCCTCAACGATCCTTTTATATCGAAATTTTTCCAAAATTTCTTATTTTTATAGGAAATTTTTCAAAAATTTCTTATTTTTATAGGAAATTTTTCAAAAATTTCTTATTTTTATAGGAAATTTTTCAAAAATTTCTTAGCTTTATAGGAAATTTTTCAAAAATTTCTTAGTTTTATAGGAAATTTTTCAAAAATTTCCTATTTTTATAGGAAATTTTTCAAAAATTTCCTATTTTTATATGAAATTTTTCAAAAATTTCCTATTTTTATAGGAAATTTTTCAAAAATTTCTTATTTTTATAGGAAATTTTTCAAAAATTTCTTATTTTTATAGGAAATTTTTCAAAAATTTCTTATTTTTATAGGAAATTTTTCAAAAATTTCTTATTTTTATAGGAAATTTTTCAAAATTTCTTATTTTTATAGGAAATTTTTCAAAAATTTCTGATTTTTATAGGAAATTTTTCAAAAATTTCTTAGTTTTATAGGAAATTTTTCAAAAATTTCTTAGTTTTATAGGAAATGTTTCAAAAATTTCCTATTTTTATAGGAAATTTTTCAAAAATTTCTTATTTTTATAGGAAATTTTTCAAAAATTTCTTATTTTTATAGGAAATTTTTCAAAAATTTCTTATTTTTATAGGAAATTTTTCAAAAATTTCTTATTTTTATAGGAAAATTTTTCAAAAATGTCTTATTTTTATAGGAAATTTTTGCAAAAATTTCTTATTTTTATAGGAAATTTTTCAAAAATTTCTCATTTTTATAGGAAATTTTTCAAAAATTTCTTATTTTTATAGGAAATTTTTTAAAAATTTCTTATTTTTATAGGAAATTTTTCAAAATTTCTTATATTTATACATAAATTTTCAAAATTTTTTTTTACTTTTTAGGAAATTTTTCAAAAATTTCTTATTTTTATAGGAAATTTTTCAAAAATTTCTGATTTTTATAGGAAATTTTTCAAAAATTCTTATTTTTATAGGAAATTTTTCAAAAATTTCTTATTTTTATAGGAAGTTTTTCAAAAATTTCTTATTTTTAAAAGAAATTTTTCAAAAATTTCTTATTTTTATTGAAAAATTTTCAAAATTTTTTTATTTTTATAGAAATTTTTTTAAAAATTTCTTATTTTTATACGAAGTTTTTAAAAAATTACTTATTTTATAGGAAATTTTTCAATTATTTTTTTTTTTAGTTTATTTACAAAATTATCAGCGTATTATAATTATTACTTTAAAATATATAATTATTTAAAAACTAGAAATCTAATCAAATCATTTTTTAAAAAGTTTTCATTTAAACAAAAATTTAATATTAATCACACATTGTTCAATTATTTTTCTCTAACTCAAAATCTCTTTCATTAATTAAAAATTCATAAATACGTTTCATAATGAAAAATTCTATTTTTGCTTTAAACAAATTAAAAATGATTCAATAAAACAACCACAAAAAGCCAAACACTTTTTCCTTCTAAACCCCATTCCACCATGAAAATAGATCAGATGCCATCCTCCAAAAAACTACCAAAACGAAAATGAGAAAATGCTCTTGTTTTTAATTAAAATTCAAAATGCAATGAATTTTCATTAATTACGCTCAAATCGTTTATGAAAACCAAATTCATAAACAAATGCATATGTATTGTGAAAACATACATACACATATACAAATGCAGACATGAGGACATAAAGGAATACTTGCCACAAACTGTTGGGAATAGACAGAATGACGGATTTATAGAGAAACACATACACACATGAACACCTTTATTCCTTTGTCTGGTTTATGTGTAAACAAATTGTTGTAGAGTGTTTAAAATCCTATTTTTGCGAATATTTTTTGTTATGTTTGTTTGCCCCCAAAAACAAGTGGCTACTAAGCTGTCGGCTAACGTATGAAGAATGAATAAATATGTGAATTTCTATAGCAAAATAAAGGGTGTTGACAGAGTGACTGGAAAAGTATACAAAATATTGAAATTAAGATTAGGATTTGTTAATACTAATACAAAAATTTTAATTTTTCTGAAAAATTTTTCCTTTAATTTTTACACCCTAATTCAGAAACGAAAAATGTAGCTATAACAAGCTTATAATTAAAATTTTTCATACAAAATTCTTACAATAAGACTTTGATAATTTCATAATACGTTTATGAATTAGGGGATTAATTTATATTGCATATTGAATAGTGATTTTTTTAATATATCTTTTAAGTAGTAACAATTACGTAAGATACGGCTAAATATTAAAAAAAAATTCTGTTAATTAACGTAAGATTCTGTGGCAACTCGACTATTATGGGATTTACTATAAAAGTTCAGTTTTTAAGAACATATTTCCCAATTTCATAAGAACACATTTCATTGTAGTTACGGTAAAGAAAACTAAACAAAGGCCAAATTGAATAACAGATAAGCAAGCGCTTTAAGAACTTGTTTCGTTGTGAAACTTTTTATAGAAAATATCTCGTTTTTTAAATGTTTTCTAGAAAATTTTTGTTTTTAAAAATTTTTTTTGAGCATTTTTCGTTTTAAAATTTTTTGATACGAAATTTTTTACATACAATTTTTTGTAGCAAATATTTTGTTATAAAAATATTTTTTAGAATTTTTTTTTAGAAAAAATTTTAATAGAATTGTTTTCGCTACAAAATTTTTTAGTAAAAACTTGTTTGTTTTATTTTTTTTTTTTTAATTTTTCGTTATCAACATTTTTTTATAGAAAAATTTTCGTTATAAAAATTTTTAATAGAAAATTTTCGTCACAAAATGTTCTTAAAAAATTCTTTATAAAAATTTTTTTGTTATAAAAATTTTTTGTTATAAAAATTTTTTATAGAAATCATTTTTTTTTTTTTTTTATTTTTGTTATAGAAAATTTTTTGTTATAAAAATATTTAATATAATTTTTTTCATTATAAAAATTCCTTATAGAACTTTTTCGTTGTACAAATTTCTTAAAAAACTTCTTTTCATTCTTAACATTTTTTATAAAGAAATTTTTCATTATAAAATTTTTTTATAAAAATTTTTTGTTATAAAACTTTTATATTGAAATTTTTTTTATAGAAAATTTTTTTTATAGAAAATTTTTGATCATAAAAATGTTTTATACAAAATTTTTTGTTATAAAAATTTTGTATAAGAAATTTTTCGTTATAAACATTTTCTATAGAAAATTTCTCGTTATGGAAATTTTTTATAGAAAATTTCTCGTCATAAAATTTTTTATAGAAAATATTTCGTTATAAAAATTATTTATAGAAAATTTCTTATTTTTATAAGAAATTTTTAAAAAATGTCTTATTTTTATAAGAAATTTTTCAAAATTTTTTTATTTTTATAAGAAAATTTTCAAAAACTTCTTATTTTTATAAGAAATTTTTCAAAAACTTCTTATTGTTATAAGAAAATTTTCAAAAATTTTTTATTATTATAACAAATTTTTCAAAAACTTCTTATTTTGATAAGAAATTTTTCCAAAATGTCTTATTTTTATAGAAAATTTTTCAAATATTTCTCATTTTTATAGGAAATTTTTCAAACATTTTTTATTTTTATAGAAAATTTTTCAAAAATTTTTAATTTTGATAAGAAATTTTTCTTATGTTTCTAGGAAATTTTTCAAAAATTTCTTATTTTTATAAGATTTTTTTCAATAATTTCCTAGTTTTATAGGAATTTTTTTTTTAAAATATAGGAAATTTTTCAAAAATTTCTTCTTTTTATAGGAAATTTTGCAAATTTTTTATTTTTATAGGAAATTTTTCAAAAATTTCTTATTCTTATAAGAAATTTTCCAAAAATTTCTCATTTTCATTAGGAATTTTTCAAAAATTGCTTACTTTTATAAGAAATCTTTCAACAATTTCTCACTTTATAAGAAATTTTTAAAAAATTTCTTTTTTTTTCAAAAAAATTTCTTATTTTTATAAGAAATTTTTAAAAATTTCTTATTTTTATAAGAAATTTTTAAAAAATTTCTTATTTTTATAAGAATTAAAAAAAAAATTTCAATAATTTCCTACTTTTATAAAAAATTTTTCAAAAATTTCTTATTTTTATAAGAAATTTTTCAAAAATTTCTTATTTTTATAAGAAATTTTTTAAAATTTTTTTTATTTTTATAGGAAAATTTTTAAAAATTTCTTATTATTTTAGGAAATCTTTAAAGAATTTCTCATTTTTTTAGGAAATCTTTCAAAATGTTCTTTTTTTATGGGAAATTTTTCAAAAATTTCTAATTTTTTTTAGGAAATTCTTCAAAAATTTCTTAATTTTAAAGGAAAATTTTCAAAAGTTTCTTATTTTTATAGGAAATTTTGCAAAAATTTCTTATTTTTAAAAGAAATTTTTCAAAAATTTCTTATTTTTATAAGAAAATTTTCAAAAATGTCTTATTTTTATAGGAAACTTTTTAAAAATTTCTAATTTTTATAGGGAACTTTTTAAAAATTTCTTATTTTTATAGGAATTTTTTTTAAAAATTTCTAATTTTTATAGGCAATTTTTGCAAAAATTTCTTATTTTTAAAAGAAATTTTTCAAAAATTTCTTATTTTTATAAGAAATTTTTCAAAAATGTCTTATTTTTATAGGAAACTTTTTAAAAATTTCTGATTTTTATAGCAAATGTTTTAAAAATTTCTTATTTTTACAGAAAATTTTTCAAAAATTTCTTATTTTTTTAAGAAATCTTTCAAAAATTTCTTATTTTTTTAGGAAATCTTTCAAAAATTTCTTTTTTTTTATAGGAAATTTTTCAAAAATTTCTGATTTTATAGGAAATTCTTCAAAAATTTCTGATTTTATAGGAAATTCTTCAAAAATTTCTTATTTTTATAGGAAAATTTTCAAAAGTTTCTTATTTTTATAGGAAATTTTTAAAAATGTTTATTTATATAGGAAATTTTTCAAAAATTTCTTATTTTAAATAATTTTTAGGAAATTTAAAAAATTTTTTAATATGAAATTTTAAAGAATTTTCTATTTTTATAGGATATTTCAAAAATTTTCTATTTTTATAGGAAATTTCAAAAAATTAAATATACATTTAATACATTTTTTTCTATACATTTTTTTCATACATTTTTTCGTTATAAAAATTTTTTATAGGAAATTTTTCGTTATTAACATTTTTTTTTTTTTTTTTTGAAAATTATTCGTAATGGAAATTTTTTATAGAAAATTTTCGTTATAAAATCGTTTTTTATTGTAGACTTTTTGCTAAAAGTTTGTTTTTTTTTTTGCTTTTCAGTTTATACCTTATATGTGTATTCCAATAGATTTTTCTTAATTAAAAATGTTCAACTCTAGTGCCTATGATTAATATTAATTATGAGATTGTTTTACTTTAAAGCTAAAATATTATGAACCGTTGAAGCTGCAGAAAAAACTCAAATAGTTTTGAAAAGCTAACTCTTTAAGCTGTTTTATTTGGATAAATCAATTTTATTAGTTTTTCGCTAAATACTTCCAAAATTAAACTATTTTCTTTTTAACAACTCTTGTACTATCTTGGTTCTAAGAAACTTTTGTATGCCTCAGATATATATAGGATATATGTATATTTAGGCATTTTTCAACTAGTTTTTGGTTTAGTTTCAATTTCAACATAATCTGTGTATTATAATAGATTTTTCAGAAATTTAAAATTTTCAAATCTAGTGCGTATGATTAATATTAATTATGAGGTTGTTTTACTTTAAGGCTAATAACTTGAGAACCGTACGAGCTACACAAAAAATGAAAGTAGTTTTGAAAAGGTAGCCCCTTAACCTAATATAGTAGATCCATTTAGATCATTTAGTAATTCGCCATAGACATCTTAATATTACAAAATAAAATCTTTTCGATCAATTTTAGTTAAGAATTATTTTCTTTTTCTGTTTCACATTCCCTTTGTCACTCTGTTTAATCAAACAAAATAATTTGCTATCAACTCAAACAATACGTCTCGGTCTTTGGTATACAAAAAGCGAAAAAAATGTAGTTTCAAAAAATATTTTATATGTATTGGAAAAAAAACAAATATGAATGAGTGAATAATAGTAGTTGAGTTATCCGTAATAGTGGTCGGACATGGTGTTGTAGTAGTATTAGTTCTGCTTAAGTTGGTTATGGTCTTTTACATACATATTTATATATGTATGCATGTGAAAAACTTGCACTACGTTTATACCTTTGATATAAATGACGTTTTTGTGGCATCTGCAACGGCATGACACAGCGTGTCAACAATTCAATTAACATACTGCGATGTTACGTTTCAATGTCTACTATTTAAGAGAAAAAAAAAACAAAAACAACAAATACAAATGATGATGTTGCTGCACATGCTGTTCGAAAATGATGCATTTGCAGTAGATACCACTGATACTACTAAGGCTGATATGTTGGCATCATGCTTCTGCGACGATGATGATGACGAAGGTAATGATTTTGTGTTATGTTTTTGTATTGTTTTAAGTCTGTATATTACGCTATGAAATTCAGGCGATTCTGCTTTATATTCACAACATCATCTGCTTTTGTCTGCATTTTTTCATATATTTTTTTATTTTTGCAAAAATTTTGTTTAGTAATGCATTCATTTCATTTGTTTTACTGCAAATTTGTATGTCTTTGTGTTGAATCATTTTCATATTTTTGTTAATTATCATTTGTGTTTTATTGTTTTATTATTATACAAAATCTGTAGTCATAATGTTAAATTCATTGCTTTTTTTTTCTTATTTTAATGAGAAATTAATTGTGTCTTGCTGTTGCTGCTGTCGCTGCTGTTGCAACTGCTGCCAATCGTTTGTCAGTTCAGCCTTTAGACAAATCCAGCGTTTTTGCTGATTTTTTTAAATTTTTTTGCTTTCAGCAAAAATGTCTCGCCAAACATGTGTTGCATGAAGTGTTTAAGAGCATGAAAAGAATATTAAATTTCGTTATGTCATTAAGGTATTGCTAATTGTTTGGCTTGTTTTTGTGTCATTCATTTGTTTGGGGGTAATTTGTGCCTTCTTTAGGAGCCTGCATTTCTTTAGTTAAACATAATTGACAGCTTATTGTTGTCATGATAAATTGTTAATGTCATTTCGGGCGTTAAAAATGTTATGTTGCAACATTGGTGATGAGAGATGATGAAAAAGTAAGATTCATTTATATAATAATAATAAATTGAAAGTTATTAAAAAACTTGGGAATAAGAAATGTTTTGCATGAATTCCTATACTCAAAGCGTTATTTAAAAGTTGACTTTAATTTACTCAAAGTTCCTTAACTGAAATATTTAAAATAAGCTCTACTTTTCTATGCAATTGGCTTTGCATAGCCAACATTTTTAATTTTTTAACACTACCTTCAATTTTTGTAATTTTAAATTTTCGATTCTAGTGCGTATGATTAATATTAATTATGAGGTTGGCTTACTTTTAAGCAAATAACTACAAAACCAAACAAGCTATAAAAAAATTTAAGATATTTTTGAAAAGCCAAGACTTCAAGCTTCCGATCAGCCTTAAAATTGTATACAAAAGTACTCATAGTAAAATCTTAGAACTGAAAAAATATTAATATAAAGTTCAAAATATACTGTAGGATTTCACAATGAATGAAAAATCATGAATAATTCAGAAGATAGAAATAAATTTTTCTGTTCAAAAAATAATTTCTGAAACCAATTTTTTACGTTTTAAAACATATATTATTTTCTCATATTGGTTTAAATATGGCTTTGGGAGGTTATACCTTCTATAAGTTAGTAGATTTTTATGACATGAAGACATGAAGATGATGACATGAGACATGAAGTTAAGAAATAAGCAATCGGAAGGCTAGAACCTTATTTGGAAATAAGGGAAATAGAAATAGTAAGAGAAATGGCAAAGATTTACAAATTATTTAGTTTTTATCATAATTAACAATAGATTCAGTTAATATCCAATTTTTTACCAGAATATTTATACTCAAAGTGTCGTATAAATTTTTCATAAATTATTAGGCTGGCTTACTTTTAAGCAAATAACTACAAAACCAAACAAGCTACAGACAAAATTAAGATATTTTTGAAATGCTAAGACTTCAAGCTTTTTCTCATGATCAGTTTAAAAATGTTATATTGAAGTATGCGAAAAAAAATCTTTAACCTAAAATGAAAAACGTTCTATAAAAAGTTATTGGCCGATTTCACAATGAACAAGTTATACTTTTTAATATTTCAGAAAATACATTTAAAATTTTTCACTTCAGAAATAAATTTCCAAGAAAAAATGTTACATCTTAAAATAATTCTTCTTTTCTTTATATTAATAGCTTTTTAACAACATGAGACATGATGTTAAAGAATATGTAATCGGAAAGCTAGAACCTTATTTAGAAAAAGAGCTTATTTAAAAGATTTGGGAAATTGTAAAAAAAGTAAAGATTTAAAAACTGTTTAGTTTTTATCAAATAAACCAAAGCTACTTTATATTTTAAAAAGTATTCATTGATTTTGGATTTTATTATATATCATTAATATTTAACATAAAAATGCTTTGTTTCAGATTGTTAAGAATTTCGGCAGTACCCAATTTTTGTTAAGGATATCTGTACTCATAGGACATCAAAATTTTTCATTTTTTCTTGACTTTATTTAACTCAAAGTTCCTATACTGAAATTTGAAAAATTTACTTTAATTTTCTATGCAATTGGCAGTGCATGACCAAAATTTTAAATTCTATAACGCTACCTTTAAATTTTGTAATTTTAAATTTTCGACTCTAGTGCGTATGATTAATATTAATTATGAGGTTGTTTTACTTTAAAGCAAATAACTACAAAACCAAACAAGCTAAGGAAAAAATTAAGATACTTTTGAAAAGCTAAGACTTCAAGCTTCTTTGCATACTAAGTCTTAAAATATTAAAGTTTGCGTAAAAAATTTTTAAACTAAAAAAACTACAGTTTATAAAAAAAAAAATTATATTGCCTGATTTCACATGAAAAAATCATATATAACCATATACGTAATGAAGTAAAATAATGATTGGAAAACTAAGACCTTACTCAGAAGTAGATCATTCGGCACTTTATCTAATAATTTGGCAAATGTTAAAAATGAACAAATTTTTATAATAGCCATTTGATTTTTTCTTCATTTTCTTAGATTTTTCAAAAATTCTATATATTAACTCTAATGCGTATGATTAATAATAATTATGAGATTGTTTTACTTAAAGGCTAACAACTTTAGAACCAAATAAGCTACAAAATAAAGTAAAGACTTTTCGAAAAGCTAAGACTTGAGGCTAAGTTTTCTAAAATATCTTTTTTGGATTAATTTTATATCTAGAACATCATTAAAGCAGCAAAAGGAAATCCATTTTTTATAAATGACACTTTAAAGACTTTAGAGTCTTTTACTATAAGTTTTATCAAAACTTTTTATGTTTTTACGAATCGTATCGAAATAGTTTTTCTATGCTAAACATGTTCCAGTTTTCTTAGAATTTCAAAATTTTCCTCAGTTGGCACTTAAAAATGTTTAAGCTTCAATGCATAATAAGCGCGATATTAAATTTAATAACTAGGATATAAAAATAAGTAGTTATAAACACATTTCCATGATTTTTTAATTAAACGAAAGTAGCAGAATAAAATTGAATAAGGCTTGAAGTACATAATAAAGAAGCAAGTGCAGAGTTAACAAGGAGTTGAGAGACAAAGTTAAAAATTTAAATTTTAGGACTTTTTGACCATATGTGACCTTCTCCGAGAATAGGTACCTAAATAGTTTGTGGAAATTAAGTTTTGAGAAAAAATAAAAATAAAAAACAAATTCGTTTTGTACGTTTTTATGTGGTAAATAAATTGTTATTAGAAATCTAACTCATTTCGTCGTATTCAGCACCATTTTAGGTACCGGAATCCACTCTTTACAGCAAACCCGATTTTGACACACTGGTCCCAAAGAAGGTCTTATGTTAAATCCTAAAGCATTCAATTCAGACTTTACACTTCTAATTTGATTGTATTTTAAAAAACATCATACAGGGTGGAGCAAAAGTCGCGAAGGGATTTGAAAAATTAATAACTTCTATAATTTTTTTTATTTTTCTTTTTAGGACTTGTAAAATAACACCGGGAGATTAATTATGGAAGGTTACAACGTTATCCAGCGAACCAAAATCATAGAACTTTATTTTGAACATCATCGATCAATAATTCAAACTCAACGAGCCTATCGTCGTCTATGTGCGGAATTCACCATCCGAATCAATGATTTGACGCTTATTGACACGTTTTCAGGAACAAGGCTCAGTGAGGGATCTTCCACGAAGCTGAAGACCACATTCTGTAATTAGTGAAGTAAAAATATTCAACGCGTTCTGGAGAGTATTGAGAAGAATCCTGAAACATCACCTCGAAGGCGCTCTGCTGAGCAGGAAATGTCTCGGCGGTCTTTACGCAGAATATTAAAGGGAAATTTACATCTTTTCCCATACAAGGTGCAGTTAGTGCAAGAACTAAAGCCACCAGATTCGCAAGAACGATTAATTTATGCAGTTCGCTTCCAAGAATTGGCCACCCTTTCGTGACTTTTGCCCCACCCTGTATTTCTCCACATATCCAAACATTTTAAAACCTAACTCTAGTGCGTATGATTGATATTAATTTGGAGTTATTTTCAAAAATTTATCATATCTCCAAAACTAAAAAAGGTAGCGAAAAATGAAGAGCATTGCTGAAAAGCTAAGACATTGTGGTTTATCACTAATGATTCAAACAAACCAATATAGAAAATTCGTCTAACAATTTTCTCGATTAAACATGGAATTTAATATTTCAATATTAAAATCATTAGTAAAATCTAACATTTTTATATCAAAGGAACCTCTTTGAAAAACTATTCCCACCTTTTGCATTTATTTTAATATTCGCAATTAAATTAAATGAAAATTTCAATTAAAATTTGCACTATCAAAAAAAGAAAACCTTTTAACATTTCGCCAAAACAAAAATAAAAAACACTTAACTTTTTATACCTTTTAACTTGAATACACACACAACACCAAATGCAAAGTAATTACATTATTTCTAGCTAAAATCACTAAAAATGTTACGTTTCGTTTACCTAATTAAATTCCCTATTAAATTGAGCAAAATGCAATTAATGTTTGGCAAAAGGCAACAGCTTAAAATGATGGCATACAAACATTTCTTTTTATGTTAGGAAGCGGCAAGAAGAAAAATAAAATCGTAATAAAAAGATTTCTAAGAAAATCAGAAAAAAAATTACAAAAACTAAAATTGAAATTTATGCTGAGATTTTCTTATGTTGATGATGATGATTATGTTGTTTTTTTGCTTGTTATCTGTTAAAATTACAGCATATGAGCCCTTTAGCTTACATGTGTATGTGTGTATGTATGTATGTATGTCTATTATGGTAGAACTTCTAGACATGTTGTTAATTTAAGGCAAAAACAACAAAAAAAAAGGAAAGAAAATTAGTTTGAATGCTGAGGGTTTAGCTTGATGTGAATAATCATGATGAAGGACAGCAGCAAGGATAGACGGATGGATATGACAAGCATTTTACACATAATTTGGTAGATTCTTGTTACTTTCAACAGAATTTTGAAAAAAATATACAAACTCCCACTATTAATGAATGATATGATTAAAAATGGGTAAACCCCAAAATGTCTGTCCATACGTTAGTTTAAAGGCATGTAGAATCCCTGTAGGAAATTGGAACCAAAAGTAGAAACTCTTTAATAAGAATATAAGATTGCCAATGTAAATTCATAATATGTCTGTTATACAATTTCTTTTCTTGGTTTTCTATTAACTTATCTCAGCTTCATGTGTGTTCTACAACATAAGCTACAGCAACATTTTTTCTTTGTTTAGGAACATTGCTTCATGTATGTACACATGTTTGTGTGCATATTGCTTGTGTATGCTTGAATCTATTGGTAAGTATGTGTTCTAGTTGGTAATTAACCATGCTTCATTTACAGGGTTTGTCATAAAAATGTCTGGTCTGAATTTAAGATTCATCTTTTAAGTCTTTACTTTTTCAAAATTTTTTTACAGTCACTCTATTATGGTGGCGGAATTAACTTAGGAAATTTTAAAATTTCATAAGAAATATCAAAAACAATAATATCATGAGAGAAGCACTTCCCAAATGTTTGAAGAATTACACTACTCCAGAAAATGAAACCTTTTGCGTTACAATTGACCACCACTATATTTTTTTTTTTTATTTGTTGTGGTCTCCTAATTAGAAAATAGGTCGAGATTTAAAATTCTATGGATAAATAATTTATTTAAATTTTTGTTTTATTAAATTTGCCATTTTTCAAGAGGCTGATCCATTTATTTTATCATGTCTTTAAAACGGATTGTTCGGTTTTCTTGAAAATTAGAGAATAGAATAACAAATACAAATATATTTAAGTGCTTCTAAGATCATTATACCTTCGCCACCATAGGTTGAAAGGGTATTATAAGTTTGTGCTGATGTATGTAACGCATAGAAATATTTATCTTAGACCCATCTTTTAGTATACCAATAGGCTTAGAATCACTTTCTGAGTCGATTTAGCGAGGTCCGTCCGTCCGTCCGTGTGTCCGTCTGGTTGGCTGGCTGGACTCCCATGTAAACCTTGTAATCAAACTATAGGTCGCAATTCTAAAGATAATTTGATGAAATTTGGCACTGATCATTTTTTTGATAATGGGTCCATGGCTATTGAAATTGGCCAAAATCGGTCCATTATTTATGGTACCTCCCATAGGTCCCACTTCCCGGAATTGATATATTGGCCACAAATATCAATATTTTTTCATGAAATTTAAAACAGATACTACTTATGTAAACCTAAATCACTATACCAAATTTCGTTGAAATCGGTCCACATTTGACCATAGCTCCCATACAAACTCTTATTTAAAAACGCACAAAATGAGACAAAAATAACTAAAATGCTCGTAAATAATAAAAATTTCGAGTTTATTTTTTGCATACATAATTTTTGTAACAATTGTAATCAATTTGCCAAATTTTGAGATAATCGGTCCACATTTGACCCTAGCTCTCATATAAATCCAAATGACGGAAACAGGTTGAATATATAAGTTTTGAGAAAATGTTTGTATGATGGCAAAATTTAGCAAATATTTATCTTTATACAGGAAAAATAACACCTTTGACCTTAGTGGTGAAGGGTATCGTATGGTCGGGCTTGATTGACTACAGCGCTTTCTTACTTGTTTCTTTAAATTTTTGTTTTATAAAATTTTCGATTTTTCACGGGCTGATCCTTTTACTTTATCATATCTTTAAAACGAATTATTCGGTTTTGTTGAAAATTACAGAATAGAATAAAAGATACAAATATCTTGAAGTGCTTTTAAGATAATTTTTTGATATACTTAACGGATTCGGAGTTATTTGCACTTCATTGTAAATTTTTTTTTTACTTAAACTTTAATATTTTATTTTTTAAAAATTCATAAAAAATCGAAGATGAAAAAATATACCATACGGTGACAAAACTGTGAACATTTGGTAAAAATGGTAAGTTTTTGAAATTACCACTTTTTTATGTATTTTTGTAAAATAAAAATTGTTTAAATTTTTATCAAAAATTTTGGGAAATTGTTTATCAAAAATTTTGGGACATCAGAAATTTAATTAAAAAGTTTTACTGTAGTGTACTGCACTAAAATCCCAATTTATTACAATTATTTATTATTGTAATAAATAGTTTTTTGAAAAAAACAAAAAATGTTAGTTTTATGTTGATAATTGTTGGACACAATAATTCTTATTTATTCTGTCCCGCAAAAAAGATATAATGTGTAGTTTTCGCTCTGCCTAGAATTAGGGATAACCAACTATCGAAACGCGTCGAGTAAAGGTTTCCCCACCAAGATTTTTTGGTTTTATCAAAAAACTATTTATTACAATAATAAATAACTGTACAAAATTGGAAAAGAATTTGTATACCTTGGTACCGCTGTGAACATCAACAACGATATAAGCTTTGAAATCAAACGTAGAATCATACTTGCCAATCGATGCTATTTTGGACTAAGCAAACAGCTAAGAAATAAAGTCCTCTCTGTAAGAACTAAAATCACGCTCTATAAAACGCTCATACTACCCGTGTTATTGTATGGTGCTGAATCATGGGCACTTGCACAGACAGATGAAGCTATCCTTGGAGTATTTGAGAGGAAAATTCTACGAAGAATCTTTGGACCAGTTTGCGTCAACAATGAGTATCGACATCGAATGAACCATGAGCTGTATGAGTTATACGCTGACATAGACATAGTAAAACGCATTAAGCAACAGCGTCTGCGTTGGCTAGGACATGTTGTGCGAATGGATCAAAATACTCCGGCAAGAAAAGTCTTCGATAATGATCCAGAGGGAACGCGTAGAAGAGGGCGTCCAAAACTTCGATGGAAAGACCAAGTAGAAGAAAATCTTTTGAAACTTGGTATACGAAATTGGAGAATATGCGCACAAGATAGAGGTGCTTGGAATTCTAGAATATGCTCGGCCTTTGACCAAAACAGGTTGTAATTATAGGCCATTTAAGTAAGTAAGTAAAAAATTGGGATCTTAGTGCAATACACTGCAGCAAAAACTTTCTAAAAAAAATTGTTGATTTTGCAAAAAAATTCTTTTACATTTTAATGTGAAAAACTCCACAACCCTTGACCATATGAATAAGTTGTCTTATCAAGGCTTAAATAAAATTTTGTAATTAATAAGCCGGTGTTTCTTTAGACGAGTTTACATAAGCAATTCCCAGGAAATGATAAAAAATTTGAAAATTTTAAAATTTGAATTTTTGAAAAAATTAAAAAAATTGTATCTATAGAATTTTAAATTTTGGGAGCTTTTGTATTTAGGGAGCCATAATATATCGAAATTAAATAGTTAGATTTCAAAGTAATTTCTCTTGTTAACCAGTGTAATTTTTCCTAGAGCGTGTGACTGATATTAATTGGTAATATAATTTACATAAGTTCATATTACTTTGAAAATAATGATTGAAAATAAATTCTGATAATTTTTAAAAGTCAAGAACTGGGAATATAAGATAATTAAAATCGTGTTTTTAAAAATTGCAGCCTTGAAGCAAAAATGGCGTCAAACATGCAAAAATGTTTGCCTTAAATTTGTATATACTTTTTTTAAGTCTTCTTCTATGATAACCGACATTATTTGTCTAAAATCACTGAATTCCTGTCCATGGACTATTATAATACTTGACTGCCTTGAACTGAGAATATTAAGTACTAAACCAAAAATAGAGTTAACCTTGTTAAGATTAAGGGCCCTGAATATTTTAAAATTTCATGTGCTTTAAAAAATTGTCTCCTACTTAGTCCTTCCATCGAAGTTTCGGACGTCCCCCTCCTCAAGTTCCCTCTGGAACATTTTCGAAATCTCACTTACGCCCCTTTTTCATTCAGATAACGATATTCTCCTACAGTTAAGCTAAAGATTCTATAATAAAAAGATGCAGCACTTTCATACATTAATTTACCGTATGGTCATTTTGAAAAGTCCCATAAAAAAGAAAGTATACCATTTTTACTCTAATTCGGAAACAACTAATGGAGACGATTATCTAATGAGAGAAAGCTAAGGCACACACGCTTGTTCATGAAATGTATTGTTCTTTATCGATTTTAATTTCATCTTTGGCAGAAAATATATACTTTTGTTGAATTTAAATATCAGCGAGATCGTTACAAATAGCTCTGGGCCATATGGACACAGCTTACAAATTTCAGATAAACTAAGATCTTATTGGTTGTCATAAGTAAAATAGGTATTGGCCAACATAAGAGCTTTTTAAAGCGATGCGAGTAATTGGACTCAAGCTACTTATTACCTTAACAAAAACGTTTTGTCTTATAGGAATTTAGAAAATTTTACGAATTAGGAATTACCTTTTAATTGTTGACCTAAGTTTAATAAGTCCACATGAGTGAATTAATTATACCAAGGCGGTTCACAATTAAGTAATAATATTAGTAGAAATTATTTCAAAAACTTTGTGAAAATCCAAAACCTTTCAAAATATTCAAAATTTTATATATTTTATGATTTAAATAGAATTTTCGATAATTTTACCACTTTAAAATTATTCGAAGCTACTCGTTCTAGTGAGTATGATTAATATTAATGGAACTAATTTAGTTAATTGTACATATAATATTCTGCCATATATTTATATCGAAGCAGAGATCACCTAAATTTGGCTTTAACTCAAAATACTTAGTTTAAATAATAGTCCTTTTTGTTAATTTTATTTTTGTTGAAAGATTCAGTTAAATTGTTCTTAAATAATTTCAACAATGTAGCCATTATTCAATTATTAAAAAATATTTCCCCTGGTACGTATGATTAATATTAATAAGGATGTTATTTTGGTTAATTGTCTATAACTCTAGAAATACCAATGACAGAAAATAATATAAAATGGTTTTCGAAAGCCAAGACCTTGAAGACTTTAAATAAAATAAAAATTGTTACACAAATATTAACAGTTCTAAACAAATATTAAACAAAAAAAATTTTTAAATTTTAAAAAATTTAAAAAATTTTTAAATTTTCGTTAAAAATTGTTAAATCACAATTTCGTATTTTGAAAGAACAATAATTTTGTAAATCTAACCCGATTCAGAAAATTTTTTTTAAGCAAAACACCCTTAATTATTTCCTTTAACTTTTTCCAGAAAATCCTAATTTTCCTTAAAGTTGTATAGCCTTTCCTTTTACATTAATTTCCATGCCAAATAAGCTTCCTCTCTGTTACACTCTTTCCTTCTCATTCTTTTTCTTTGTAGATTGTTTATTATATTTTCATAATTTTCATGAAATTATATTTTCAAATTCTAAAACATCTAACAATTTACACAATACAAATGATGTTTGTAAATGAAATTATGTCTTGAGGGCAAAACAAGGCAACATTACGAAAATGTTGTTTGGTCGTCTGCAATATTGTTCTTGTTGTTGTTATTGTTGTTCAAAATGTTTACAATGAACATGAAAATCAGAATTACTCGCATACAAAATTATTGTCTGCTAATGATTTTTGCAAAATATTTGTAGGTTTGCACAGATGAGACAGTTAAGGCTAAAAGAATTGGGACAAGTGGTTACTGAAATAGAAGTAGAAAAGGCTTTGGATCAACGTATATTTGCCACGACACGATTACTTTTGTTACGATTGTTTGAAATAAATGTCATCGAATTGGGAATATTTTTTGAAACAGAAATAAATTCTTATATTAAATTAATTTATATTTTTTAGATAAAAAATATTTTTTAGATATTTTCAATACAAACATTTTTTATGGAAAAATTCTTGATAAAGTATTTTTCTTTGGAAAATTTTTCGATAAAAATTATTTTTTTGTTATAATAAATTTATCGATCAAAATATTTTTCTGGGAAAATTTTCCAGACAAAAAAAAATATTTTTCAAAAGTAAAATTTAGAAAAATTTTCGATAGGAATATTTTTGTGTAGAAAAATTTTCAAAAATATTTTTAATAAACAAATTTTCATTAATTTTTAATTTTATTTATTCGACCTTAATTCAATAAAAAAAATTTTTAGAAAATTTTTCTATTTAAAAATATTTCTATATTTTTATAGATTTTGTTTTTTTTTTTTTTGAGAAAAATTTTTTATAGAAAATTTTTTTTTTTTAAATTGAGTTGAACATTTTTTCTTGTTAAAACATTAGAACTACATATTGAAAAAAATACCTATTTCTCTGCCGACGACCTCTGATTATGAGGCTTATCTGCATAATTGGCTATAACTTTAAAACTGTAAATAACAAAAGCTTATTTTAAATTTCATATAAAAGCTATGGAGCCTTTCGTGATCTAAATTAAGGACATTGAAAAAATGGTATACTAAACAACATTCATGTCAATTTAGCTTCTTTTTGTATATTCATATTCCATATTTCTTGAATTTATACGAAATAACTTAGTTTTTTCTAGTTATTTAATTTTTATCATAATTTTTTAAATTTTGATATCTAGTGCGTATGATTAATATTAATTATGAGATTGCTTTATATAATTGGCTATAACTTTAAAACTAGAAGGTGCAGCAACGAAGAATAAATAGTATATAAAACCTAAGGCTTTAGTAAATCTTTTGCTGAAAAAAAGATTTATTTACAAGCTTTAAATAACAAAAAAAAACGCACCGAAACTTTTACAAAATTCTATACATTTTTCTATCAGTTCTTATTCTCCTATCCCCATACTGTTAAACATCAAACTCAAACAAATTACATACACTTCAACTTATTACACCACTTATAGATTACTAGACCAGCCTCCAGAAACTCTCCTATTATTCACGCAAATATTATGCCAACATTAATATATAACAACATTGTATTAGTGATGCCTTAACAAAATTTTTCTAACTTTATGTTTCATTTCTATTGGATGCACATAATAAAACAGTAACAACATTTCATTACATACAGCAAGAAGCAGCAACATTTACATCAAAATCTTTTGCCACCAACACAGACAACATGACGAGTGTTGGTATGTCCGTCCATCTGTCTGTATGTCCGTCTGAATGATGTTTGTAGCAATAGTCAAGCATAAATAAGTAAATAAATGTATATTTTACAATGCCAAAGGGGCTTTCAAACGAACATCATCAACAGCTCCGGCAACAATAACGACAACGTCATAAACAACATTAGCAGAAACAAATACAAAAACACATCTTTTTTGTTTTTGCTGATTCTTAACATTTTTACTCTTACTCTTAGAAACAACACAAAAAAAATATTTCAGTACAAGTAGAGAAGAAGAATCAACATGCCTTTACATTTATAAAAAAAAATGTTAATTTAACATATTCACACATACATCATAGGCATACGAAGTTTTAAAAGCAACCCAGCAAACATTTTAGCTTAAAGAGATATTAGAAACTCTACTCAAACCAAAGGTTTTCTTAAAATCGTTGAAGTTTAAAAGTAACTTTAACAACATCTTAACACTTAAATTTTTTCTATAGAAAAATTTTCGGTACAAAATTTTTTCTATAGAAAAAATTTCGGTCAAAAATTTTTTCTATAAAAAAAATTTCGGTCAAAAATTTTTTCTAACGAAAAAATTTCGGTCAAAAATTTTTTCTAAAGAAAAAATTTCGGTCAAAAATTTTTCCTATAGAAAAAATTTCAGTCAAAAATTTGTTCTATCGAAAAAATTTCGGTAAAAAATTTTTTCTATAGAAAAAATTTCAGTAAAAAATTTTCTATAGAAAAAATTTCGGTAAAAAATTTTTTCTATAGAAAAAATTTCGGTAAAAAATTTTTTCTATAGAAAAAATTTCGGTAAAAAATTTTTTCTATAGAAAAAATTTCGGTAAAAAATTTTTTCTATAGAAAAAATTTCGGTAAAAAATTTTTTCTATAGAAAAAATTTCGGTAAAAAATTTTTTCTATAGAAAAAATTTCGGTAAAATATTTTTTCTATAGAAAAAATTTCGGTAAAAAATTTTTTCTATAGAAAAAATTTCGGTAAAAAATTTTTTCTATAGAAAAAATTTCGGTAAAAAATTTTTTCTATAGAAAAAATTTCGGTAAAAAATTTTTTCTATAGAAAAAATTTCGGTAAAAAATTTTTTCTATAGAAAAAATTTCGGTAAAAAATTTTTTCTATAGAAAAAATTTCGGTTTAAAATTTTTTCTATAGAAAAAATTTCGGTAAAAAATTTTTTCTATAGAAAAAATTTCGGTAAAAAATTTTTTCTATAGAAAAAATTTCGGTAAAAAATTTTTTCTATAGAAAAAATTTCGGTAAAAAATTTTTTCTATAGAAAAAATTTCGGTAAAAAATTTTTTCTATAGAAAAATTTTCTTTAAAAAAATTTTCGTTAAAAAAATTTTTTCTATAGACACATTTTCGTTAAAAAAATTTTTTCTATAGAAAAATTTTCGTTAAAAAAATTTTTTATATAAAAAAAGTTTCGTTAAAAAAATTTTTTCTATAGAAAAATTTTTGCTATAGAAAAATTTTTGTTAAAAAAATTTTTGCTATAGAAAAATTTTCGTTAAAAAAAATTTTTGCTATAGAAAAATTTTCGTTAAAAAATTTTTTTCTGTAGAAAAATTTTCGTAAAAAAAATTTTTGCTATAGAAAAATTTTCGTTAAAAAAATTTTTGCTATAGAAAAATTTTCGTTAAAAAAAATTTTTGCTATAGAAAAATTTTCGTTAACAAATTTTTTTCTATAGAAAAATTTCCGTTAAAAAAATTTTTTCTATAGAAAAATTTTGGTTAAAAAATTTTTTTCTATAGAAAAATTTTCGTTAAAAAATTTTTTTCTATAGAAAAATTTTCGTTAAAAAAATTTTTTCTATAGAAAAATTTTCGTTAAAAAAATTTTTTCTATAGAAAAATTTTCGTTAAAAAAATTTTTTCTATAGAAAAATTTTCGTTAAAAAAATTTTTTCTATAGAAAAAATTTCGGTAAAAAATTTTTTCTATAGAAAAAATTTCGGTAAAAAATTTTTTCTATAGAAAAAATTTCGGTAAAAATTTTTTCTATAGAAAAAATTTCGGTAAAAAATTTTTTCTATAGAAAAAATTTCGGTAAAATATTTTTTCTATAGAAAAATTTTCGTTAAAAAAAATTTTTCTATAGAAAAATTTTCGTTAAAAAAATTTTTTATATAGAAAAAGTTTCGTTAAAAAAAATTTTTCTGTAGAAAAATTTTCGTAAAAAAAATTTTTGCTATAGAAAAATTTTCGTTAAAAAAATTTTTGCTATAGTAAAATTTTCGTTAAAAAAATTTTTGCTATAGAAAAATTTTCGTTAAAAAAAATTTTTGCTATAGAAAAATTTTCGTTAAAAAAATTTTTTCTATAGAAAAATTTCCGTAAAAAAAATTTTTTCTATAGAAAAATTTTCGTTAAAAATTTTTTTTCTATAGAAAAATTTTCGTTAAAAAATTTTTTTCTATAGAAAAATTTTCGTTAAAAAATTTTTTTCTATAGAAAAATTTTCGTTAAAAAAATTTTTTCTATAGAAAAATTTTCGTTAAAAAAATTTTTTCTATAGAAAAATTTTCGTTAAAAAAATTTTTTCTATAGAAAAATTTTCGTTAAAAAAATTTTTTCTATAGAAAAATTTTCGTTAAAAAAATTTTTTCTATAGAAAAATTTTCGTTAAAAAAATTTTTTCTATAGAAAAATTTTCGTTAAAAAAATTTTTTCTATAGAAAAATTTTCGTTAAAAAAATTTTTTCTATAGAAAAATTTTCGTTAAAAAATTTTTTCTATAGAAAAATTTTCGTTAAAAAAATTTTTTCTATAGAAAAATTTTCGTTAAAAAAATTTTTTCTGTAGAAAAATTTTCGTTAAAAAAATTTTTTCTATAGAAAAATTTTCGTTAAAAAAATTTTTTCTATAGAAAAATTTTCGTTAAAAAAATTTTTTCTATAGAAAAATTTTCGTTAAAAAAATTTTTTCTATAGAAAAATTTTCGTTAAAAAAATGTTTTCTATAGAAAAATTTTCGTTAAAAAAATTTTTTCTATAGAAAAATTTTCGTTAAAAAAATTTTTTCTATAGAAAAATTTTCGTTAAAAAAATTTTTTCTATAGAAAAATTTTCGTTAAAAAAATTTTTTCTATAGAAAAATTTTCGTTAAAAAAATTTTTTCTATAGAAAAATTTTCGTTAAAAAAATTTTTTCTATAGAAAAATTTTCGTTAAAAAAATTTTTTCTATAGAAAAATTTTCGTTAAAAAAATTTTTTCTATAGAAAAATTTTCGTTAAAAAAATTTTTTCTATAGAAAAATTTTCGTTAAAAAAAATTTTTCTATAGAAAAATTTTCGTTAAAAAAAATTTTTCTATAGAAAAATTTTCGTTAAAAAAATTTTTTCTATAGAAAAATTTTCGTTAAAAAAATTTTTTCTATAGAAAAATTTTCGTTAAAAAAATTTTTTCTATAGAAAAATTTTCGTTAAAAAAATTTTTTGTATACAAAAATTTTCGTTAAAAAAATTTTTTTCTATACAAAAAAATTCGTTAAAAAATTTTTTTCTATAGAAAAATTTTCGTTAAAAAAATGTTTTCTATAGAAAAATTTTGGTTAAAATTTTCGTTAAAAAAATTTTTTCTGTAGAAAAATTTTCGTTAAAAAAATGTTTTCTATAGAAAAATTTTCGGTAAAAAATTTAATATTTTTAATATTTAATTTTTTTTATCTATTAAAATAAACTTACCTTATTAAAAAATTCTATTCCCATATTAATGCAAGATTTTTAAGACTTCTCTTCTTTAATTTATATCTTCTCTGCTTCAATTGATACAAACACAAATCGATACATTTTATTTCATTAACTCTTAAATTATAAAAAAAAACTTAAGTCAAATTCAAAAACAACAACAAGAAGAAACAAATTAAAAATAGATAAACGAAGCAAAAACAATGACCGGCTTAAAAATTGCATACATTTTTTACAAAACTTTAACGACTTTTTTCATAAATTTACAATAAACTTTTTAATAAAATTTTTACACACACTTATCACTTAATACTTTTATTATAAATTTATGCAAAAATTTTGGAATTTCCGTCACTATTTTCATATCAAAACTGTAAATTTCGATTGATAGTTCTTTTTAAGAACCGAACCTTAAAGAAATTGCGCGTAAACTGAATATTATGAGAAATGCAAATGCAGTAAGAGAATTTGAAATTGAAATCAAACGAGTAATGCGTAAAGAGATTAGTTAATTGTTATTTGCTCTGATTTAATGATTTGTAAAATGTAAGTTAAAGGAAGAGGAAACTAGCAAATTATATCACAGGGATGGAAAGCGGATTTTTTGTTGATATATTTTTTGCTTAATTTATACCGGATATATTTGATTATATTTGATCGCTTAAATTATACCGGGTGCGTTAATTTATAGTTGTTTGATCAATATGTGCTGGTTGTTTTGATCAAATATTGTATCAAGCAATGACTGCTTTATATTTTGTGATTTACATTTTTGTAAACAATCTCTGAGCGATATCTTTTAAAATTTGATTTTTGGAGCATTATCAGAGGAAAAAGTGCCGTAAAATAATATTCTATATAAGAAAACTGTTACATGAAAGTTGTACTAAACTAATGTCTATAGAAATACGACAGTTTTTCTTAAAAATTTAAAATTTTGAAACTTTTATTATAGCTATGGGAAATTTTGAAAATTTTCCATAAATGAGATATTTTCAAAATTTTCTATAAAAAAGCAAAATTTTCTAAATAAAGAAAATTTTAAAAATATAAAAAAAATAAATTTTCAGATTCAAAAAAGGTTATATTAAAAATTTTCTAAAAAAAAGGGAAATTTTGACAAACTCCTTATAAGTAGAAATCTTGAAAATTTTCTAAAAAAAGAATGGGAAATTTTAAAAATTATCTAAAAAAAATATCAAATTTTAAAAATTTCATAAAAAAAACGAGGAAAATTTAAAATTATCTATAAAGTATATAAAAATTCTTCATTTTTATTTTTCAAAATTTGCCATTTTTTAGAAAACTTTCAAAATTTAACATTTTTAAACAAATTTTAAAATTTTCCATATTTTTATGGAAAATTTTGAAATTTCCTATTGAAAAAATGTAAATGAACCTTATTTGGAAAGTGGATTAAGTCCATTTTTTTAAATTTAGATATAAAGGGTTTTGTGTTGTAGTGTTTTTAAAAATATTTGTGAACAATTTTAGAAAATTAAATCCTAAGTTTTGATCAGAAACTATCAAATTTTTTCTTTCATAAAAAAATAAATTAATAAAAAATGGATTATACCACTTTCAAAATAAACATTTTAAAATATTCATTTTTTGAATTGAAAAATGTATAAGATTTAAACTGTTTTAAAAACAAAACAAATAAAATTTAAATTTTTGGTTTTGTATGAAAAAAATTGTACTTTTGAATTGAAAAATGTATAGGACTCATTCCACTTTTAAAACAAATAATATGAAAAATTTTGTTTCCAAATATTTTTCATAGCGAAATTCCTATAAAAAGTAAATTTTCAAAAAAAAAATTATATAAAACGCAAATTTTTAAAAAATTTTCTATAAAAAGTAAATTTTTTTAAAATTTCCTATAGAGTAAATTTTTAAAAAATTTCCTATTAAGAGTAAATTTTTGAAAAATTTCCTATAAAAAGTAAATTTTTGAAAAATTTCTTAAAAAAGTAAATTTTTGAAAAATTTCCTAAAAAAGTAAATTTTTGAAAAATTTCTTAAAAAGGTAAATTTTCGAAAAATTTCTTATAAAAAGTAAATTTTTGAAAAATTTTTTATAAGAAGTAAATTTTTGAAAAATTTCTTATAAAAAGTAAATTTTTGAAAAATTTCTTATTAAAAGTAATTTATTGAAAAATTATTGAAAATTTCCTAAAAAGTAAATTTTTGAAAAATTTCCTATAAAAAGTAAATTTTTGAAAAATTTCTTATAAAAATTCTTATAAATTTCTTATAAATTTTTGAAAAATTTCTTATAATAATTAAATTTTTTAAAAATTTTAAAATAAGTAAATTTTTAAAAAGTTCCTATAAAAAGTACATTTTTAAAAATTTTCCTTTTAAGAGTAAATTTAAAAAAAAAAAAGTTACTATAATAAGTAAATTTTTGAAAAATTTCCTTTTAAGAGTAAATTTAAAAAAAAATTAAAAACCATTCCGCCAAATTTTCAGTATATTTTTTTTCAATTGCAGGAAATTGCAAAAATTTAATAATATAATATTAACAATCTTATACTCGCACTACTATAAAACTAGGTTTAACTAGTAAATATTTTGTTTAGAGTTTAAAAATATATTTTGTTTCAAGAAACATTTAATCCACTTAATCCACTTTCAAAACAAATAAATTTGAAATTTTTATTTTGTTTGAATTATCTTTTCTGTTAAATTGAAAAATATTAGGACTTAAACCACTTTCAACATAAATTTTTGTATCAAATCGTTAACTACAAAATGGTTGACTGTCAATATTTTAGTAAGTTTTGTAAATTTTAAATTAATTATTTTTCGCATAGTAAGATCCACAATTGCAGAACCTTTCCCCATCTTTAAATCAATTTTTTTTGGAATGTGGACTTATTCCACTTTCAAAATAAAGTCTTCAAATATAGGAAATATTTTTATAACTGTACTTATAATCTAAGTATAACAGTTATCCTACAGAGAATACTTTTTATAACAGTTATTCTATAAAAAATACTTTTGTATAAAAGTTAAATCACAAAATAAAAAGCAGTCATTGCTTGATATAATATTTAATCAAAACAACCAAAATATATTGAGCAAAAAAATATAAATCAAACATACCTGGTATAATATTTTATATTTTTATAAGAATTACAAAATCTTCTAGATTTGTTAACAAACGTTTCTCGGACCTAAGGGGTATAGTTTTTTTTAAAGATTCTGTAGAGCTCCACTCTTGTACTTTCTTACTTGCTTTGCATATACAATTCTATAACTTAATTTAATTTCTGCTCAATTTGTGTATTGTAAAAGTGGGTATAAAACCAATTTCCATTTACTCGATTTTTCCATTTATATCCCAATTGGAAGATGTTATTACCTTTTATTCATGTTATGATTTCATGTTTGGGAAAATTTTTTGATAAGAATTTTATTAAAAATTTTAATTGTTCACCAAATGTTTGAAATTTTGAGTGATTTACATCAAATTCTATGGTTTAGAATTTGTTAAACGTCAAGTTATTCATTATTTAAAGCCGATATGTTTCAATTTATATATTGTATATAGAAAATGGTACCACCAAAGTCTAAAAAGCACATAATGTTTTAATATTTGGTGCAATATCAAGAAGACAATTTCCATCCCTGTTATCTAATCATTAAATCAAAGCAAATAACAATAACTAAACTCTTTACGCATTACTCTTTTTTATTTTCAATTTCTCTTGTAAAATTGCATTTACTTTTTCGCTTTGCCAAAACATAGTTTACGCGCAATTTCTTCACGGTTCGGTTCTTGAGCAAAAGTTTCAGTCGAAAATTAAAGTTTTCATATGAAAATAGTGATGGAAATTCCAAAATTTTTGCATAAATTTATAATAAAAGTATTAAGTGATAAGTGTGTGTAAAAATTTTATTAAAAAGTTTAGTGTAAATTTATGAAAATTGTTGATAAAGTTTTGTAAAAAATGCATGCAATTTTTAAGCCGGTCATTGTTTTTGCTTCGTTTATCTATTTTTAATTTGTTTCTTCTTGTTGTTGTTTTTGCATTTGAGCTAAGTTTTTTTTTATAATTTAAGAGTAAATTAAATAAAATGTACCTATCGATTTGCGTTTGCATAAATTAAAGAAGAGAAGATATAAATTTAATGAAGAGAAGTGTTAAAAATGTTGTTTTAAAACGGAAATAAAACTCTTCATAAGGTAAGTTTTTTTTAATTAGATTAAGATATTTTTATTAACAAGTTTTTAGGTTAAATTTTTGGATATAAAATTTATTTTATAGAAATTGTATCTTAAATTTTTTGAACTAATATTCTTATATATAAATTCTTATATAAAAAGTTCAATATAAAAATTGAATCGATTTTTCATATAAATTCGATACGATATAATTCCAATTTTGGAATTTATTGAAGACTCCCTTTTTATGACATTTAAATGTTTTAATTAAAATATAGGTTTTCTTTAAGAACTTTTATTTTTATTGAAAAACTTTGATTAAATAAATTCTTAATAACATTTGAAGAAGTTCATAATAAAACATAAAAACTTAAAAAAATGTATACCTAAAATTTTTCTAAGAAAAAATTTTATACCTATCATTTTACTATAGAAAAAATTGTACACCGAAAAATCGTATAGAAAACATTTTTAACAAAAATTTTTCGATAGCAAAAATTTTGTGTCGTACATTTTTCAACAGAAAAATGATTTTACCGAAAATTTTGTACCAAAAATTTTTTTCTATAGAAAAAATTTTGTACCGAAAATTTTTCTATAGAAAAAATTTTGTAACGAAAATTTTTTTATAGAAAAATTTTTTTTCTATAGAAAAAATTTTGTATTGAAATTTTTTTAGAAAAAAATGTTATGCCAAAGATTTTTTATAGAAAAAATTTTATAAACAAAATTTTTCTATAGAATAAATTTTTTAGCCAAAATTTTTCTATAGCAAAAATTTTTTAACGAAAATTTTTCTATAGAAAAAATTTTTTAACGAAAATTTTTCTTAGAAAAAATTTTTTAGCTAAAATTTTTCTACAGAAAAAATTTTTTAGCGAAAATTTTTCTACAGAAAAAATTTTTTAGCGAAAATTTTTCTACAGAAAAAATTTTTTAGCGAAAATTTTTCTATAGAAACAATTTTATAACGAAAATTTCTCTATAGAAAATATTTTATACCGAAAATTTCTCTATAGAAAATATTTTATACTGAAAAATTTTCTATAGAAAAATTTTTTTAACGAAAATTTTTCTATAGAAAAAATTTTTTAGCGAAAATTTTTCTATAAAAAAAATTTATAACGAGAATTTCTCTATAGAAAAAACTTTTTACCGAAATTTCTCTATATAAAAAATTTTATACCGAAAAGTTTTCTAAAGAAAAAATTCTTTAGTGAAAATTTTTCTATAGAAAAAATTTTTAGCGAAAAATTTTCTATAGAAAAAACTGAAAAAATAATTTTTCTAGAAAATTTTTCATAGAAAAAATTTTATAACGAAAATTTTTCTATAGAAAATTTTTATACCGGAAATTTTTTTTATAGAAAAATTTTTCCATAGAAAAAATTTTTTAGCCAAAATTTTTCTATAGAAAAAATTTTTTAGCGAACATTTTTCTATAGAAAAAATTTTTTAGCGAAAATTTTTCTCTAGCAAAAATTTTTTAGCGAAAATTTTTCTATAGAAAAATTTTTTTATCGAAAATTTTTCTATGGAAAAAATTTGTTAGTGAAAGTTTTTCTATAGAAAAAAATTTTTAGCGAAAGTTTTTCTATACAAAAAATTTGTTATCGAAAGTTTTTCTATAGAAAAAAATTTTTAGCGAAAATTTTTGTATAGAAAAAATTAATACTAAAAATTTGTTTGAAAAATTTTATAGAAAAAATTTTTATTTAAACTTTTTTCAAAAAAATTTTATGCCGCAAATTTTTGTATAAAAAAAATTATGCACCGAAAATTTTTGCATAGAAAAAACTTTATACCAAAATATTTGCTTAAAAAAAATTTTATACCGAAAATTGTTCTATAGAAAAAAATTTTAGCGAAAATTTTTCTATTGAAAAATTTTTTTTAGCGAAAATTTTTCTGCAGAACAAATGTTTTAGCGAAAAGTTTTCTATAGAAAAAATTTTTTAGGTACAGTTTTTCTATAGAAAAAAATTTTTTAGCGAAAATTTTTCTACTGAAAAAATTTTTTAGCGAAAATTTTTCTATAGAAACAATTTTATAACGAAAATTTCTCTATAGAAAATATTTTATACCGAAAATTTCTCTATAGAAAATATTTTATACCAAAAAATTTTCTATAGAAAAATTTTTTTAACGAAAATTTTTCTATAGAAAATATTTTAATTATAATTTTTTCTCTATAGAAAAACCTTTTTACCGAAATTTCTCTATATAAACAATTTTATACCGAAAAATTTTCTAAAGAAAAAATTTTTTAGCGAAAATTTTTCTATAGAAAAAATTTTTAGCGAAAAATTTTCTATAGAAAAAACTGAAAAAATAATTTTTATAGAAAATTTTTCTACAGAAAAAATTTTATAACTAAAATTTTTCTACAGAAAATTTTTCTACCGGAAATTTTTTTTTATAGAAAAATTTTTCTATAGAAAAAATTTTTTAGCTAAAATTTTTCTATAGAAAATTTTTTTAGCGAACATTTTTCTATAGAAAAAATTTTTTAGCGAAAATTTTTCTTTAGAAAAAATTTTATAGAAAAATTTTTTTAGCGAAAGTTTTTCTATGGAAAAAATTTGTTAGTGAAAGTTTTTCTATAGAAAAAAATTTTTAGCGAAAGTTTTTCTATACAAAAAATTTTTTAACGAAAGTTTTTCTATAGAAAAAAATTTTTAGCGGAAATTTTTCTATTGAACATTTTTTTTAGCGAAAATTTTTCTGTAGAACTGTAGCGAAAATTTTTCTATAGAAAAAATTTTTTTAGCGACAATTTTGTCTAAAGGAAAAAATTTTTTAGCGGCAATTTTTCTATAGAAAATTTTGTTAGCGAAAATTTTTCTATAGAAAATATTTTTTAGCAAGTTTTTTTTATTAAAAATGTTGTATACCCAAAAGTTTTCTTTAGAAAAAATTGTACCGAAAAATTTTCTACAGAAAAAAATTTGTACTGAAAATTTAAAAAAAAATTTTATACCAAAAATTTTTTTATATAAAAAATTTTATACCGAGAATTTTTCTATAGAAAAAAATTGTTAGTAGTAAAATTTTGATACCGATTTCGAATAAAGTTCCCGAATCTTAAAACAACAGTCTCAGGTGTGATTTAAATAACACATTTGAACACTCTTTAACTTAACTCCAGCAACTCATCATTACCTTTAAAATATGAACATTTTAATGGCAAATAAAGAGCTAAGGGGGGCTTTTTTACATAAATTGTAAGCATTCAGGTACATAAAATGTCAGGTGTTTTTATGTTAAACCCTACGTCGGCACTTTTGTATTTTTATTCTGCTAATGAGCAAACAAATATCTTAACATGACCTTTACTTTTCTCTCTCTGGCCTAAGACTTCTGGCTACATGATACGACTATTGCTACCGTTTTTACCTTGATAGCCGAGAGTTGTTGACCCCCACTACCATATAACAATGTTCTAATAAACAACTTACTTTTATTTTCTTTTCTTGTTTTTGTATTTTTCTAGCAGATTTTTGCTTTTTTTAATAAAGTGTTAAAAAGTTTTATGTCTATTTACTAAGCATTTCAGCTAAGAAAAGGAAAACGTTACCGAAGGTTAATGAAAGGGTTAAAGTGGTTGTATTTTATTTTCTTATAGTGTGTGGTTTCTGTTTTTTTTTTCGGGTAAACATTATTGAAAAGCTAAAAGGTAAATATTTGATTTCACTTTGTTGGGGGAGTGAAAAGAAGGCCAAGGATGTTGTTTTTTGTGTAGAAGTTTATGAATTTTTAGATGGGAAGAAATCTTGTTAAATTGATTATTTTTAAGAAATAAGAAGACGAAGGAAAAACTGATGCTGAAAACAACTCAATCGATGTCTTAATTTAAAGTTAAGGTTCTGTCAAAAATGTACCCTTAGCCTAAGTAAAACAAGTTGTCTTAATGTCTTGGTTATAGAAACGGACTATAAACCGCTATAAATCCACCCGTCACCATAACTATCAAAATTACCTCCACTTAAAGCCTTTTAGATAGATCTAGAGGCAATTTCTAGTCATATTACAAATAAATAAATATAATCTTTTTATAATCCTCTATTAAGTCACAAATTACTATTAAACTACATATTTCTCAATATCTCTAAATATTCATCAACAAATTAAAAGCCAACACTTAAGCAAAATCTTTTTAAATTTTAGTTCACCTAAACGAACTTATTTTCTTATCAGCTTTACAGACTCCACTAAGTATGTTCACCTCAAACTCCAAGACTTTGGTCTGCTGAAGAATCCATATGTTTTCCCTTAAGACAAAAATGCAGCAGAAATTACAAAAATTTATAAGACGATGAAAGCTTATTGCTAAAATAATCTGTCTGCTGCAGTACTTAGACTCGTCTTCAATTTTGATCTTGGCTGTTGAAGTTTAAATTAAAGTATATTTTGCTTTTTTATTGTTTTGCATAAAGAATATAGTTTTTTGAAAGATTCTGCTGTTCATTTTTGTTCTTAGTTCCTTAAACTAAATAAAGTGCAAACTCGAGATAGAAAAGTGAAAACCTTGCAACCATATTGGAAGTGTATTAACACCTTCAGTCCCATTGTTGCCAATAGGCGGCACTGGTGATGAAAAAATTTTCTTCTACCAGTTCTAAACAAACAAATACCTTGTTGCGCTGTGTAATTTTCTTGATGAAAGTTTTTCATCCTTTAAGGACAACATATATCTTATGACGAGGCCTAGGTAGCCCATACCACCAGGAGCCGAAGACTTTTAGTAATTTTCGTTAATATCACGATTGTAAAAATGAGTACTAAAAACATTCAGTTGGGATTCGGATACTAGCAAAGTCGGTTGGTGCCGCTTAGTTTAAGAAAATTTCGATAGAAATATTTTTCTATAGAAAAATTTTCGATAGAAATATTTTTCTATAGAAAAATTTTCGATAGAAATATTTTTCTATAGAAAAATTTTCGATAGAAATATTTTTCTATAGAAAAATTTTCGATAGAAATATTTTTCTATAGAAAAATTTTCGATAGAAATATTTTTCTATAGAAAAATTTTCGATAGAAATATTTTTCTATAGAAAAATTTTCGATAGAAATATTTTTCTATAGAAAAATTTTCGATAGAAATATTTTTCTATAGAAAAATTTTCGATAGAAATATTTTTCTATAGAAAAATTTTCGATAGAAATATTTTTCTATAGAAAAATTTTCGATAGAAATATTTTTCTATAGAAAAATTTTCGATAGAAATATTTTTCTATAGAAAAATTTTCGATAGAAATATTTTTCTATAGAAAAATTTGCGACAGAAATATTTTTCTATAGAAAAATTTGCGATAGAAATATTTATCTATAGAAAAATTTTCGATAAAAATATTTTTCTATAAAAAAATGTTCGATAAAATTATTTTTCTATGGAAAGATTTGCGATAATTATATTTTTTTTAAATTGTCTATAAAATGTTTCTATAGAAAAATTTTCGATAAAAATATTTTTTTCTACAAAATTAGTTTTCTATAGAAAAAATTTCGAATAAAATTTTTTCCATCGAAAAATTTTCGATCAAAACATTTTTTTTGTGTATATAATTTTAAATAAAAATATTTTCTGTAGAAATTTGTTTGATAAAAAATATTTATAAAGAACATTTTATACAAATTTTAGATAGAAAAATTGTAGATAAACAAATTTTCTATAGAAAATTTTCTATAAAAAAATTTTCTATAAAAAAATATTTGATAAAAATATCAAAAAAAAAATTATTTTTTTTTTTGCCCAACTAATTTTTGGGCAAAAAAGGGTTAAAAAACTTTTTACAGCACTTGTTATATATCATAGAAGCATATCTTTTTAGGTCTTAGAGAAAATGAATGTACCAATTTCCTAGATAACCTTAAGGTATTTAAGATGAAATGTCGAAAAGGAAGATGAGCTATACCTATCAATATCGACTTAAAAAGATTAACGACACAGTCATATATTAAAATAACTTGTTGATTTGGTTTAAGCAATGACTCCGAATATAAATTTGTCTATCACATTGGCAAAGATTTGGATTATGACTCTGAATTTGACTTGACTTCGACTATGATTTTAAGTAAGAATTTGGCATTGACTTTGATTATGAATTCGACTATAGCTTTGAATATTTAATACACTTTGAATATACATTTAACTACGACTTTGACTATGACTTTAAATCAGTGGTGGGTACCACAATAACAACAAAAATTCCTACCACGGGTGATAGGAGAACAAAAATTGTGCCCTTCACTGCTTTAAATATAAGTTTTACTATGAGTTTGACTATGTTTTTTCCTATATATTTTTGCTAAATATTAGTATTTTAAAGCGACAAGAAAAGTTCTTAAAACTTATTCATGACTTATTTTTTTCCCTTTTCATTTAAATATATCGTTATTTTCAATTATTTAATACTTAACTAGTGATCCATTTTCTTTAAAACTCAACTCTTACATATTGTATTTATCTCCATATGAACAAAAACAAAAAAGCACTTAAATAGCTTCAGCTGATACCAGCCACTGCAGCTAAGTAATATTTCAAGTATTGGCGGGTTGGCTCTTTGCCAAAGGTAGACAGCTTTTAACAATCCGTCCTTGCCAGCAATCTCCTAATCTTTGAAAACGAAAACACATTTAAACAACTTTGGCTAGAAGTAATGAAAATATTCTACTTGTTTAGCTCTTCTAGTTATAATAGTTTTTAGTTAAATTAGATTTTTTGCTACAACTTCCCCTTTTCCAAGCTTTAACATTTGGTTGGTTAGGGCAATATTTGCCTAAAGCATTAAACTAAGCACTAAATTTTGAAGATTGTCTTGGGTTGTTTTATAGTTCCTGGATATAGTTTTTTTTGCAGTTTGCAAGAAGTATCTTATATATGTGATGTTACACTAATATGTATATTGAGTGAAAATGTATTAAGGCTTTTGGCTAGTGTTGGTCATAGATATAGTCATATCAAAAATCATATAGCCATTACTTATTGGGATATCAAAAATGTTTTCTTAGAAAATTTTTTTATAAAAAATTTTTCTATAGAAAATTTTGTTTATCAAAAATTTTTCTATAGAAAATTTTTTTATCAACAATTATTGTATAGAAAATTTTTTTGTCAAAAACTTTTCTAAATTTTTTATTAAAATTTTTTTTTTAACAAAAATTTTTCCGCAAAAAAAAAGTTTTTTTTTATCAAAAATTTTTCTATAAAAATGTTTTCGTATCAAAAATTTTTCTAAAGAAAATTTTTATTCAAAATTTTTCTATAGAAAATTTTTATGAACAATTTTTCTATAAAAAATTTTTATTAAAAATTTTTCTATAAAAAATTTTTATTAAAAATTTTTCTATAGAAAATTTTTATTCAAAATTTTTTTATAGAAAATTTTTATAAAAAATTTTTCTATAGAAAATTTTTATAAAAAATTTTTCTATAGAAAATTTTTATAAAAAATTTTTCTATAGAAAATTTTTATAAAAAATTTTTCTATAGAAAATTTTTATAAAAAATTTTTCTATAGAAAATTTTTATAAAAAATTTTTGTATAGAAAATTTTTATAAAAAATTTTTCTATAGAAAATGTTTATTAATAATTTTTCTGCAGAAAATTTTTATAAAAAATTTTTCTATAGAAAATTTTTATAAAAAATTTTTCTATAGAAAATGTTTATTAACAATTTTTCTGCAGAAAATTTTTATTAAAAATTTTTCTATAGGAAATTTTTATTCAATATTTTTCTATAAAAAAAATTTTTATTAAAAACTTTTCAAAAAAGAAAAAAAAATTTATTGAAGATTTTTCTATAGAAAATTGTTATTAAAAACTTTTCTATAGAAACTTTTTTTTATCAAAAATTTGGAATTACATGTATATCAAAAATTTTTGTATCAAAAATTTTTCTATTTAAAATTTTTTATCAAAAATTTGTGTATAGAAAAGTTTTCTATCGAAATATTTTTTAATAAATTTTTTTTTATCAAAAAATTTTCCATAGAACATTTTTTTTATTAAAAATTTTTCTATAGAAAATTTTTTTTATTAAAAATGTTTCTTTAGAAAATTTTTACTTAAATATTTTTTTATAGAAAATTTTTATTATTTTTTTTTATTAAAGGGTTTTCTCTAGAAATTTTTTTTATCTAGAATTTTTCTATAGAAAATTTTTTTATCAAAAAATTTTTTATAGAAAATATTTATATCAAAAATTTTTCAATAAAAAATTTCAGTTCAGATAATAATTGTTCAATAAAAAAATTTTAGATCAAAAATTTTTCTATAGAAAATTTTTTTTATCAAAAGTTTTTTTATCAAAAATTTTTCCATAGAATTTTTTTTATTCTTTACAATTTTATCAAAAAATTTTTTAACAAAAATTTTTATTATTAATTGAAATTTTTTTTATTAACATTTTTTTATTAAAAATTTTTCCATAGAAAATTTTTCAATAGAAATTTTTTATCTAAAATTTTTCTATAGAAAATTTTTTTTATCGAAACTTTTTTTTTATAAAATTTTTTTTATCAAAAACTTTTCTTTAGAATTTTATCAAAAATTTTTTTTATCAAAAATTTTTATATAGAAAAGTTTTTCTATAGAAATTTTTTTGTATTAAAATTTTTTTTATCAAAAATTTTTCCATAGAATATTTGTTTTATCAAAAATTTGTCTATTGAAAATTTTTTTATCAAAAATGTTTCTATTGAAAATTTTTTTATCAAAAATTCTTTTATTAAAAATTTTTTTTATAGAAAAATTTTTTATCAAAAATTTTTTCATCAAAAATTTTTCTATAGAAAATTTTTTTATTAAAAATTTTTCTATAGAAAATTTTTTTATTAAAAATTTTTCTATAGAAAATTTTTTTATTAAAAATTTTTCTATAGAAAATTTTTTTATTAAAAATTTTTTTTATAAAAAATTTTTTAGCAAAAATTTTTTTATGGAATATTTTTTTATCAAAATTTTTCTTTGGAATTGTATCAAAAATTTTATATAGAAAAGGCTTTCTATAGAAATTTGTTTTCTATTAAAATTTTTTTTCATCAACAATTTATCCATAGACATTTTTTTTTGTCAAAAATTTTTCTGTAGAAAATTTTTTTATCGAAAATTTTTCAATAGAACAATTTTTTATCAAAAATTTTTTAATCAAAATTTTTCTTTGGAAAATTTTTTATACAAATTTTTCTATAGACAATTTTTTTTATAAAAACTTGTTATAAAAAGTTTTTCTATAGAAAATTTGTTTATCAAAAATTTTTCTATAGAAAATCCTTTTATCAAAAATTTTTCTATAAAAATCTTTTTATCAAAAATTTTTTTATCAATAATTTTTCTATAGAAAATTTTCTTATCAAAAATTTTTTTATACAAAATGTGTTTATCAAAAAATTTTCAATAGACACATTTTTTAATAGAACATTCTTTTATCAAAATTTTTCAATATTTTTTATTAAAAAATTTTTATAAAAATTTTTTTATAGAAATTTTTTCTATTAAAAGTTTTTCTGAAGAAAATTTTTTTATTAAAATTTCTTTTTTTTATCAAACCAACTGTCAGTTGATAATGAAGACAAAGATTTTTTTGTTTTTGACAAGTTTTTTGTTTATTCTTTTACGTTAATGCAAATTTTTTTTTCTAAAATTTTTCTTTAGAAATTTTATAAAAAATTTTTCTATAGAAAATTGTTTTTATCAAAAATTTGTATATAGAAAATTTTTTTTATCAAAAATTTCCATAGTATTGATTTCAATACCAATTTTAATCAAATTTTGTAAAAAATTGTGACCTGTTCTTTGATTACAAGTTTACTTAGACTAACGATCATCGTTAAATCGATCGGAAGTGATTCTGGGTCGATTGGTATACAAAAAGATGGGTCTCAGACCAATATTTTTATGCTTTACTATTATTTTTAGAAATAAGGAATTCACTAAACTTTTCTTTGCATCCCACTGTGCATATCTAAGAAGCCTTTGGTCACAATAGTTCCTTTATTCTGTGAACAATAAAATTTGTTTAGTGTCTGCTATTCTATTCTAAATACATTTAAATAACAATCAAGCACTTGACATTAAAAAAAAAGAAAATATTTACAGATTTTTCCTTTCTTATTAAAAACCCCTTAAGTATTCTCTTTTTATAGTTTTAGCCATTTACAGTCTGGCTGTCAAGAGAGCTTAAATTTTAGACTCAAAGAAAACTTTAACTATCAGGAAAAAAATATTTACTAAATAAACAATTTTGTTTAACATCAAACATACATTTTAAATAAAGTAACTACTGTCTCGGTACAGAGACTTAATGCTCCTGCTTTTTTGGAAAATACAACTGACTCTAAAACTAAAATAAGAAAAAAATGAAAAATACTTTAAATAAGAATAAGCTGACGACAAAATACATAAACTTGGAAAAAAGAAGATTTAAATCCTTTTATTTTTTAAGTTTTTAAATAAAAAAAATTGCCATAAAAAATTAAAGGCATGTCATGCATGCAGTAGTAGACAGCAGCAAATTCTTACAAAAAAGAAACAAGAATTTGAAATTTTGCGCAACAATCAGGAAAATATGCAACATCGAATTGAAGGTTGTAAAAATAGGAAAACACAAATAAATGTTGCAGGTAAAAAGAAACATTTAACAATAACTTTAAGGTTTATCTGGGTATTTAAAGGAGAAAAGAATAAAATTAAAAAGAATAGAAAAACATTAACTAACAATAGTTATCTTGTAGACAACAACAGGATTTAAGGAATATAAAATTTTCCAAAAAAAATTATTCATAAAAAGGCAAAAATAAACTTATATTATAAACTTTAGATATACATACATGCAAGCTACTTTAAGGAAAACAAGTAGCCTAATCTAAAAGTTAGCTCAACATTTGTCTTAAAGTACAGAAATGACCCCTGATATTTTTCTATAGACAAATTTTCGATAGAAATATTTTACTATAGAAAAACTTTAGATGGAAAAATTTTTCTATAGAAAAATTTTCGATCGAAATATTTTTCTATGGAAAAAGTTTAGATAGAAATATTTTCTATAGAAAAATTTCCGATAGAAATATTTTTCTATAGAAAAATTTTAGATAGAAATATTTTCTATAGAAAAATTTTCGTTCGAAATATTTTTCTATAGAAAATTTTTCTAAAGAAATATTTTTCTATAGAAAATTTTTCTAAAAAAATATTTTTCTATAGAAAAATTTTCGATAGAAATATTTTTCTATAGAAAAATTTTCGATAGAAATATTTTTCTATAGAAAAATTTTTGATAGAAATATTTTTCTATAGAAAAATTTTCGATAGAAATATTTTTCTATAGAAAATTTTTCTAAAGAAATATTTTTCTATAGAAAATTTTTCTAAAGAAATATTTTTCTATAGAAAATTTTTCTAAAGAAATATTTTTCTATAGAAAATTTTTCTAAAGAAATATTTTTCTATAGAAAAATTTTCGATAGAAATATTTTTCTATAGAAAAATTTTCGATAGAAATATTTTTCTATAGAAAATTTTTCTAAAGCAATATTTTTCTATAGAAAATTTTTCTAAAGCAATATTTTTCTATAGAAAATTTTTCTAAAGAAATATTTTTCTATAGAAAATTTTTCTAAACAAATATTTTTCTATAGAAAATTTTTCTTAAGAAATATTTTTCTATAGAAAATTTTTCTAAAGAAATATTTTTCTATAGAAAATTTTTCTAAAGAAATATTTTTCTATAGAAAATTTTTCTAAAGAAATATTTTTCTATAGAAAATTTTTCTTAAGAAATATTTTTCTATAGAAAAATTTTCGATAGAAATATTTTTCTATAGAAAATTTTTCTAAAGAAATATTTTTCTATAGAAAATTTTTCTCAAGAAATATTTTTCTATAGAAAATTTTTCTAAAGAAATATTTTTCTATAGAAAATTTTTCTAAAGAAATATTTTTCTATAGAATATTTTTCTAAAGAAATATTTTTTTATAGAAAATTTTTCTAAAGAAATATTTTTCTATAGAAAATTTTTCTAAAGAAATATTTTTCTATAGAAAATTTTTCTAAAGAAATATTTTTCTATAGAAAATTTTTCTAAAGAAATATTTTTCTATAGAAAATTTTTCTAAAGAAATATTTTTCTATAGAAAATTTTTCTTAAGAAATATTTTTCTATAGAAAATTTTTCTAAAGAAATATTTTTCTATAGAAAAATTTTCGATAGAAATATTTTTCTATACAAAAATTTTCGATAGAAATATTTTTCTATAGAAAAATTTGCGATAGAAATATTTTTCTAAAAAAATTTTCGATAGAAATATTTTCTATAGAAATATTCTATAGAAAAATTTTCGATAGAAATATTTTTCTATAGAAAAATTTTCGATAGAAATATTTTTCTATAGAAAATTTTTCTAAAGAAATATTTTTCTATAGAAAATTTTTCTCAAGAAATATTTTTCTATAGAAAATTTTTCTAAAGAAATATTTTTCTATAGAAAATTTTTCTAAAGAAATATTTTTCTATAGAAAATTTTTCTCAAGAAATATTTTTCTATAGAAAATTTTTCTAAAGAAATATTTTTCTATAGAAAATTTTTCTAAAGAAATATTTTTCTATAGGAAATTTTTCTAAAGAAATATTTTTCTATAGGAAATTTTTCTAAAGAAATATTTTTCTATAGAAAACTTTTCTAAAGAAATATTTTTCTATAGAAAATTTTCTAAACAAATATTTTTCTATAGAAAAATTTTCGATAGAAATATTTTTCTATACAAAAATTTTCGATAGAAATATTTTTCTATAGAGAAATTTGCGATAGAAATATTTTTCTAAAAAAATTTTCGATAGAAATATTTTCTATAGAAATATTCTATAGAAAAATTTTCGATAGAAATATTTTTCTATAGAAAAATTTTCGATAGAAATATTTTTCTATAGAAAATTTTTCTAAAGAAATATTTTTCTATAGAAAATTTTTCTAAAGAAATATTTTTCTATAGAAAATTTTTCTAAAGAAATATTTTTCTATAGAAAATTTTTGTAAAGAAATATTTTTCTATAGAAAATTTTTCTAAAGAAATATTTTTCTATAGAAAATTTTTCTTAAGAAATATTTTTCTATAGAAAATTTTTCTAAAGAAATATTTTTCTATAGAAAATTTTTCTAAAGAAATATTTTTCTATAGAAAATTTTTCTTAAGAAATATTTTTCTATAGAAAAATTTTCGATAGAAATATTTTTCTATAGAAAATTTTTCTAAAGAAATATTTTTCTATAGAAAATTTTTCTTAAGAAATATTTTTCTATAGAAAAATTTTTCTAAAGAAATATTTTTCTATAGAAAATTTTTCTTAAGAAATATTTTTCTGTAGAAAAATTTTCGATAGAATATTTTTCTATAGAAAATTTTTCTAAAGAAATATTTTTCTATAGAAAAATTTTCGATAGAAATATTTTTCTATAGAAAATTTTTCTAAAGAAATATTTTTCTATAGAAAATTTTTCTTAAGAAATATTTTTCTATAGAAGAATTCTCGATAGAAATATTTTTCGATAGAAAAATTTTTGATAGAAATATTTTCTATAGAAAAATTTTCGATAGAAATGTTTTTCTATAGAGACATTTTCGATAGAAATATTTTTCTATACAAAAATTTTCGATAGAAATATTTTTCTATACAAAAATTTTCGATAGAAATATTTTTCTATAGAAAAATTTTAGATAGAAATATTTGCTATAGAAAAATTTTCGATCGAAATATTTTTCTATAGAAAAATTTTCTATAGAAATATTTTTCTATACAAAAATTTTCGATAGAAATATTTTTCTAAAAAAATTTTCGATAGAAATATTTTTCTAAAAAAATTTTCAATAGAAATATTTTTCTATACACAAATTTTCGATAGAAATATTTTTCTATAGAAAAATTTTCTAAAGAAATATTTTTCTATAGAAAAATTTTCTAAAGAAATATTTCACTAGCGTTGACACAATTGCTTAATTCGTTAACTTTTTCGTTACTTTAAAAACTTACCTCGTTTTTATACAAAATATTGTGTCTAAAATTGTTAAATTCTGATATCTTTGTATTTTTCTAAAGGAAATTGTGATACATGAATTTCTCCTATCTCAATGATGTATTATAATGGAAACATACATCAATATCAAAGTCAGGTTCTAGTGTTTCTGATTCGAGAAGAAATTCTTATACACACATTAGGGGTATTCACTAGAGGTAAAGCAAAATATGCATAGAGTAAAAATCATAGATTTTGTATTACAAGATAAAACAAGTAAGTGTTTAAGTGGATTCACGATCCATTCCATCGTGAATACCCCTATTAAAAAACCTGTGCACGTTTCTATTTAATAGAAAAATGTCTATACATGTAACCAAACAAGCCTAGTAGATTCTAGTACTTCTACTCCGAGGCAGCTAAAGTCATCCATCCATCTATCTATCCATCCAGCCTTCTTTCTTTAGTTTCCATTCACACAACTCCAAGTCAAGTATATTGTACTTTCAAGTATCATTTGCACGTTGTATACATGATGCTCTTTGTCGAAGATGTATCAGTATTTTAACCCGGCAGTCATTCATCCTAAGCAGCCAACCAGCCAGCCAGTCAGCCAACCATCCAGTTGGCTAACCAGCCATGGAGTCATAGTCATGTTATTCTATGCCTTTTACCTCTTCTTCAAAAAGAATTGGGCTGACAACGTCTCATTCCCGACAATCTATCATACAAAAAACACAAAACCCAAAGAGTCACATTCATTTAAAGAGGAAAATCCAACCATGAGCAGGAATAATTTTCTTGAATAAGCCAAAACGGTAGAAGTTTTCATTTATTCTCTTTTTGTTTTTTGATTTTCTTTTTTTATTCGAAAAAGTTCACAATTCTCCTTGTTCGTTAGCGTATGAATTAAATAGTCACAGTCTTGTGACTTTTATTGTTTTTGTGCAAAAATTAGATAAAGATAAAATAAAATTTATTAAAAAATATTTTAATTAGAAACAGGTTGAAAATTTGTTGAGATTGGAATTTAAAGAAAATTTATTGAAAAAATTTTAACTAAGATATTTAGAGATATTAGGAAGATTAAATTGTTGTAAATCACGAATTGAACTAGAAGTAGTACTTAATCAATAATTAACAGGTAAACTGAAAATTTCGCAGTTTGAATTAAAACAAAAAATTATTTTTTATACTAATTCTTCCGAACGGGCACAGTGGGTTGAAAAGATAAATTTTGGGAAATAATTCAAGAAATAATTCGATTATTATGAAATTCGACATGGCTATTAGGAAGAAGTATTCGAGTTTAGAATTTGAAGTCTGTAATCAGTAGGAGAGGCATATGCCCTCAATGTAGGGCAGCTCGGGTTTTTCGAAAATTGAAAACTATCCAGAAGTCATCTTTTTGATCCGATATAAAGGATTTTTATATCTACTTTGATAGCTTATTTCTTCAAAAAACTTTGATTTTGGTTTATCTCCTATAGTTTATGAGATATTCGATTCGACAAAAATCAACTTTTTGCCGACTTAGGCCTAGAATTTTGCCGCTATCAGATCCAATTTTTTCGATTTTTCCGAAATTTGTTTTTAAGAATTGATGGCTGGATCGTTTTTAATTTTCGAAAAATCCGAGGTACCCTACTTTGAGGTCATATAGCTTTCCTCATAATAAGTCTACAAGCTACAAAATATTTTGCAAATTTTGTCTCTCTAGCTCTTTTAGTAAAGGTGCCATAGCGCTTTTATTTGACAGACATACGGACAGAAGCACCCTATCTTTTTGGTATTTTTAAATTTCCGTAAGTTTTTTATATGGGACAAGCTGGCATTGACATAAAACTTCTTTGCGGTAAGTTTAGTGGTCATAGCTAAAAGTTTAGCATTTATTGGCATTTCCATAAGTGTTTTATATGAGAGCTATGAGGTGGCGCAAAAGTAATCCTCCTATCATAAAATGCTATAAATTTTGGCCCCTAATGTCAATTGTGTCTTGACATTTGTGTAGTAAACACTTGCGAAATACACGTTAATAAACAATGTTACGCTACAATGCTCCAGAACGCGGAATATTGGTGACTATTAATTTGACCAATAATCGGTCGGTGACTTTTTCACAACGTGAATTTCGTCGCAGATTCCCTGGCCGTCCAACGCCTACTGGTGAAACACTGCGACGTTTAGCCGCTCGCCTCGAAGAGACTGCCACAACACGAGAAGCTGTCAGGCTATCAGGCAGACCCCGGAGTAGCCGTTCTGCAGAGCATATTGCTGCTGTAGCCGAGGATATCATGGAAGCGCCGTCGACATCGACCAGACGACGTGCCACGCAATTGGGTATCAGTCGACGGTCTTTACAGCGAATTTTGGTAAAAGATTTCAAGATGTTTCCGTACAAAGTGCATACGGTGCATCAGCTGTTAGCTGCTGACCGCCAATCGCGGTCAGCTGCTAACATCCTTAATCACCACCAAGAGGAAGATGATTTTTCATCAAAAATAATCATGGGTGATGAGGCCCATTTCCATTTTAGCGGGTACGTAAATAAGCAAAATTTACGCTTCTGGGGCACTGAAAATCCGCGTGTAACCCACGAAGAGCCATTACACCCGCTCAAAGTCACAAGACGTCGCGGACCAAACGGTTACTGTGAATGGTGAGCGCTACAGAGCAATGATTAAGGAATTCTTTTTGGCGCAACTTGATGTATTGGGATTGGAAAACATGTGGTTCCAGCAGGACGGTGCAACGGCGCACACTGCATGTGCCACAACCGATATGTTGAAGGATGCATTTCCCGGGTGCCTAATCTCCCGTTTTGGCGATTTGCACTGGCCAGCAAGATCGCCTGATTTGACCGCTGCAGACTTCTTTCTGTGGGGCTTTTTGAAGTCGCGGGCTTATGTCAACAAGCCTCAGACTCTTGCAGCTCTTAAAGACAATATCCGTCAAGAATATGAGGACCTATCGCCGGAAGTTTTGGCCAAAGTGTAGAAAATGCCATAAAAAGGGCTCAAATGAGAATCATATGTGGCGGCGGCCATTTACATGACATCATATTCTCGACTTGATGTAAAAAAAATTAAAAGACCAAATTAAAATAATCCACAAGAAGAATCAAAGTCTTTAATTTTTTTTTTAAATTACAGCCAAAAAACATCGGAAGGTTATTTTTGCGCTACCTTGTATAAGAAACATCTGCATATTTGAGCGTAAGTAGCCAAAAATTTATAGTTAATGACATTTTATAATATATCCATGCTATCGACCTATAGCGCCCGCCTTTAAAAGTGAGTCGAAGTAAATTTGGTATAGAATACATTTGGAGGACGAGGCTTTACTGAAATGCTTCCAGGGGGCCGCGAAGAAATAGCTCATGAGAACAACTGCTCTAGAACATGCCTTAATTTCGTATATGATTAAGATTTTAAATTTTCTGACTTAAGTATGAGGCCGTTTTATTATCAATTATGCAAATTTATAATTATTTTATATTGTTTTGTCTTTCTGTTGTATTAAATGTTTTTCGTATTTTGGAAAATTTACATATAATTATCGAATTAAAGTGTTTTTTTTTAGTGTTATTGTTATTTTTGTATAGAAAACGTTCAACCTTTGGGATTTACATATGAAACAAACATTTTAATGATGAAAATTAAATGTATGTAAGTATATTTTTAGGGGGTAGAACGGAGCTTTAAACATGAAAAACGCTCATTAAAAAAATAGCGCCAAAAGGTCTGACATTTTCAAAATTAACATAACATATTTATATATACATACATAACAAATACAATACAACCATAATATTTTATAACCGTTACATTCAATATGAGGGGAAGGAAAAGAACTAATATTTTTAATGGTTGGGGTATTCGAGCTATTTTTGTATGTTAATTATTGCGGTGGGAATTGATTTATTTTCCAAATTGTTTTTCCATAATTATTTTATATAAATTTTGTTAGTTGTTCATTGTTTAATGTTAAAATAAATTTCTTTTCATAACTACATCCAACATTTATTTTAACTAACTAATAATGTTGTCGACTCTTCGATGTAGAATAAAAGCGAAGAGTTAATGATGATGATGATGATAATGATGACGGCTGACGTGATTGATTGTTCATTTTCAATGCAGTCATTTACTTTAATTACCATTAAGTGTTAACAATAAATAAAATTTAATACCACTGAAAACTTTTAGTCCCCGACTAAGTACTTTGCTCTTTTACAAATTATCAAATAATTTAAAAGTTGAATATTAATGATGTTCTAGATATTATAATTTAATGGGCATAATATAAAACTGATTTCGAATAGAATACTTAATATTACAGTAACTTTTGCTAAACCCTGTGTGTGATCTTATCTGTGATAAATATATTACATTTTGGGTAAATAAAAAATATTTAGCTTAGAAAGAATTTAACGGATTTGACAGGGGTCCTCAGAGTCAACATTACCCATACCATTAGCTACATTTGAGAGTCAGTTGTTCAGTTCAGTTCTTGATTTAGGTCCTGATTGGGTTCTTAATTGAATTCCTGATTCAGTTTTTTATTTAGTTCTTAATTCAGTTCATGACTTAACAGATGAGCTAAATACAAGGTGGCGCAAAAATAACCTTCCGATGTTTTTTGGCTGTAATTTAAAAAAAATGAAAGATTTTGATTCTTCTTGTGGATTATTTTTATTTGGTCTTTTGATTTTTTTTTTACATCAAGTCGAGAATATGATGTCATGTAATGGCCGCCGCCACAGTTGATTGTCATTTGAGCCCTTTTTATGGCATTTTCTATCACTTTGGCCAAAACTTCCGGCGATAAGTCCTCACATTCTTGACGGATATTGTCTTTAAGAAATGCAAGAGTCTGAGGCTTGTTGACATAAGCCCGCGACTTCAAAACTTAAAAAAGCTGGCCAGCGTAAATCGCCAAAACGGGAGATTAGGCGCCCGGGAAATGCATCCTTCAGCATATCGGTTGTGGCACGGGCAGTGTGTGCCGTTGCACCGTCCTGCTGGAACCACATGTTTTCCAATCCCAATTCATCAAGTTGCGGCAAAAAGAACTCGTTAATCATTGCTCTGTAGCACTCACCATTCACAGTAACCGTTTGACCCGCGAGGTCTTCGAAGAAAAATGGTCCGATGACTCCTCCAGCGAAAGCAGCACACCACACAGTGACTTCGAGCGGGTGTAATGGCTCTTCGTGGGTTACACGCGCATTTTCAGTGCCCCAAAAGCGTAAATTTTGCTTATTTACGTACCCGCTAAGATGGAAATGGGCCTCATTACTCATGATTATTTTTGATGAAAAATCATCTTCCTCTTGGTGGTGATTAAGAATGGATTTGGCGTATGTTAGATGCGATTGGCGGTCAGCAGCTAACAGCTGATGCACCGTCTGGACTTTGTACGGAAACATCTTCAAATCTTTTACCAAAATTCGCTGTAAAGACCGTCGACTGATACCCATTTGCGTGGCTCGTCGTCTGGTCGATGTCGACGTTGCTTCCATGACATCCTCGGCTACAGCAGCAATATTCTCTGCAGAACGGCTACTCCGGGGTCTGCCATGCCTAGCAGCATCTAGTGTTGTGGCAGTCTCTTCGAGGCGAGCGGCTAAACGTCGCAGTGTTTCACCAGTAGGCGTTGGACGGCCAGGAAATCTGCGACGAAATTCACGTTGTGCCAAAGTCACCGACCGATTATTGGTCAAATAAATAGTCACCGGAATATTGGTGACTATTTATTTGACCAATAGTCGGTCGGTGACTTTGGCACAACGTGAATTTCGTCGCAGATTTCCTGGCCGTCCAACGCCTATTGGTGTTCTGGAGTAGTGTAGCGTAACATTGTTTATTAACGTATATTTCGCAAGTGTTTAGTACACAAATGTCAAAACAGAATTGACATTAGGGGCCAATCGCAAAATTTATAACATTTGCTGATAGGAGGATTATTTTTGCGCCACCTTGTATGACTAAAAAGATGAGACCTAGGCCTTGAATTTGAGGGCAATTTAAAAGTTTTGAAAAAACAATTTTTAAATAATTTAATAAAATTTAAACTATAATGTCGTTTATTATGAAATTTCACAAGGCCATTGAGGAGGTGCATTCGAGCTTAAGTATAGAATAAAGAGTCAGTAGACTTATCAGGAGAGGAGCTATATGCCCTTTAATTAGGGCTCCTCGGATTTCTTGAGAATTAAAAACTATCCACAAGTCACATTTTTGATTAGATTTAAAATCAGATCCGATATTTTTTTATGTGCGAAAGCTGAGATTTACAAAAGACGTTGCTACACTTATGGTTTATGTAATTTAGTTTATAAGATATTCGACTTAAAAAAAAATTCCAACTTTTTAACGACTGAGACCTAGAAAGGGAAACTTAATAAGCAAAACTATAAGTGGAACTCTCAAAAATTACCAATAAGTGAAAATCTATTGTTTTGGAATTCGAAAAAAATGGAAAATTATTTCAAAGGATATGCTAGCCGGTATATTAAGCTTGTGCTGATGTTTGCTACGCATAGAAATATTGGTCTGAGATCCACTATTTGGTATACCAATCGACTTGGAATTACTCCCTGAGTTGTTTTTTTTTTTGGCGAAATCGAATTAGAATTTCGGATACCTCCCATAGGGATGCCTTCCCGGAGTTGTGTTTTTATAATATTCAGCACAAATATTGCTTATGATAACCTTAATTAGTGTACCTTTTTTTGTAGGAATCCGCCCATACTTGACCATATATGTATATACAACAAATATGAACCCTTGATCTTTAATTTTGAACTGCTTTTCTAAAGAACACATTAAATTTTTATAAATTTAATAAAAAGTGCTGCTGGGATTTTTTTTTAAATGCAAATTTCCATCAAAATTTGTTCTATTCAAGTGACGTTTTATAAAAAATTAATTTATTTTATATAAAATTTAATTTTAAATAATTAAATTATCAAATCTCAATGAAAAAATCTTTATTTTTTGGAATTTGAAAAAAATTTGAAAAATTATTTCAAAAGGTGGCTGGTATTCGGGAATTTCCAAGATTTATTTCAAATTTTAAGCTTTTCGTTTAAATGGTTTTGAATTATTTTTTTAATTTTTTTTCGACATTAATTTTTGGCCTAATTTGCAAAAATATGCAGATCATTTCTATACTATAACAAAGATGAACCCTTGATCTTAAATTTTGAACTATTTTTCTAAAGAAAACATATAAAATTTTCATAGATTTAACAAAAAATATTAAAAATACAGTTTATTACTTTACTATAACCTCATTTCCCCAAACAATTTGCATACCTTTTTAACAGCAACGACAAAAATATTTTATTACCAATTTAATGTCACATAAATTTTCAACTTGAAATAAATATTTTCTATTTTATATTAACTATAAATTTTATTACATTTTCCCTTTTTTCTCGTAAAAAGAAAATCACTCTGGCGTAATTGAAAAATAGATATTTGAGAGTTCTATATCAAAAACGTACCAATAAATTGAATTAAAAAAGCAGAAAAATAAAAAAAAGATCGAAACTATATAGAAATGATTGACAAATATATGGAAAAAATGTCAAAAAACTTTAAATACTCAATATAAAATCTAAAATGAAAACGAGTAGATAGAGCAGATTGAGCTGATATGAGTGCCTTAAATAGACTAAAAAAATTTTATAGAAGTTTGATGACTTCTCTATCATCAACACAACATCATGATGATGTTTCCCTAATACAGCCCTGATGTTGCTGATGATGATAGGTTTTTCATTCCATGATTTATACGAGTACATTGATTGTCAATGTTTGATGTCATTCTGATGCTACAGAATGATGTTGTTCAATTGCAAGTTTAAGTTTGTTTTTTTTCATATTTTTGTATTGAATGTCAATGTTTATGCAGCCAATTATGCAATAATAAATTTTATTAGATTGCATTTATTTATTTATGTTTATTGGAGTTGTTCTATAGGAAATTGTAGTTTAAATATAGTGTATATTGTTAGTAATAAACTATTATACTCATACTTTAATATGACAAATGGGAAATTTATTTGATTTTATTCAGATACCCAGTAAATAGTTTTTAATTTGTTTTAACTTTTAGCAAAATTGGAAAATCGTAGAATGTTTTTATAATGATTTTTTGGTTCAGACTTTGATTTTTCTAATTTAAATTCGTAAGTTTAAATTTGAAAATCTTTGATTTTGAAATGATTTAAAATAAATTTGCGTCACCCTAAATAAAGCTTAAAGTGTTGTTTCTTAATTCTATTACTTAAAGTTTAGAAATATTTAATAGATTTAAAAAAAAAATTCAAAACTTTAAAATATTAGCTTAATTAATATCAATCATACGTCAGAGTGGTTTAGAAATGAAAATATTAAATTTTAGAAGTTTTCTGAGTAAAACTTAGACATTTAATGATTGAATTTAATAGCAAACTTAAGGAACTATTTTGTCTCGCAAAAAGACTAATCTAGGTCTTATATTGGACTCGATTTTTAGGTATTTTAAGAACACTAAAATATTTTTTGTCTATATAATATGTGGTCGTGAACTCGCAGCACACAATCAATTTCTTATTATCAAAGAAAATAATTCATTCTTTAATTCTAATTTATGTAATAGAAATGTTCTTCACTTTTTTTATAGATCGTCTCAATTCTATTATAGTTAAAAAATTCATATTTTTAAATTTTTTAGTCTTAATTTTTTTGGGATCATTCTTTATTCTTACTAAAAATTACCTGGTCTATGCCCCAAATTGGAAATTTATTTCATTAAAATATCGAGTAAATTATTTTGATTTAAATTTAACTGATAGCAAAATTGGAAAATCGTGGGATGTTTTTTGGTTTCGATTTTTATTTTTTTTTAACTTAAAATCTTGAGTTTAAACTTGAAAATCTTTGATTTTTAAATCACTTAAAAATTATTTGTTTTACTTAAAATAAAGCTAGAAGTATTTTTTCCTTATTCTTTTACTAAAAGTTTGAAAATATTTTATAGATTTTTAAAAAATTTCAAAACTTTAAAATATTAGCTTAATTAATATCAATCATACGTCAGAGTGGTTTAGAAATGAAAATGATTAATTTTAGAAGTTTTCTGAGTAAAACTTAGAAATTTGATGATTGAATTCAATAGCAAACTTAAGGAACTATTTTGTCTCCCAAAAAGGCTACTCTAGGTCTAATATTGGACTCTGTTTTTAGGTATTTTAAGTACACTAAAATATATTTTGTCTTTATAATGAGTGGCCGTGAACGGGTTATTCGTAGCATACAATCAATTTGTTATTATCAAAGAAAAGAATTCGTTAATTCTACTTCATGTAATAGAAATGTTCTCAACATTTCTTATAGAACATCTCAATTATACTAAATTTATGAAAATCGTATGTTAAAATTTTTGAATCTTAAATTTTTTTGGATTCTAACTAAAAATTATCTGGTATATGCCCAATTTTTGTCATTTTAAAACATTTTAAATGTATATATGTATGTATAATAATTTATAAAATGTCATGATAACTGATAAAGGAAAAAGGCAGGTTTTTATAAATAAACAAATATATCACAAAACTTGTTATTTTCAGTTTTATTTTTTCCCCCAAATTTAATTTGCATATCAATACAAATTATGACATTTGTAGCTACAAAAGTGAAAAAACACACAACATTTCTGGCCCCCAAATTCAGGGAATTGAGCTTATAAACTTGTTAAAGCAAAGTATCACTAACTAAAAGTCTGTATTATTTTAATATAATTTTATGGTAATTTTCATTATTTGTATATGACATATTCCGAACAAAAAAAATCAACAGCATCAGATTTATTTTTTAGATCATTTTTTCCTTAACAAACAGACAAAAAAACAAACATTTGTAAATGTAAATTATTGTGTTCATTATTAACTTTGAGTTATTTTTTGTTTGTTACAAATGTAATAAATACTGACACTCCTAGTTGACATAATGTTACATGTTACAGGTATAATCTGATATCATAACGGTTTTGTATGAAGTCAAACAAAAAAATATAATAACATTTGAGATAATCATTTTAATAAAATGAGTTTTGGAAAATTTTTGTTAAAGATTTTTATCTTAAATTTTAAAGTTCAAACAAGAAAAACTTAAATTTTAAATTGAGTTATACAAAACTTTGTTTTAGAAAAATCAAGATAAATTTGTTAGGTTTAAGTTCTAGAAACAAAAGTTCAAAAATTTTTAACAGTTTTGGCTAAATAATAAGAATTACAAAATATTAGCATAATTAATATCAATCATACGTCAGGGTGGTTTTTAAAAGAAAAATTTAAATTTTTCATATTTTTAGTATTAAACTTAAACTTTTTCATAATGAATTCAAAAGTAGATTATGTATAGAATTTTATCATTTAAAAGAGTTTTACTTACAGCTGAAATTTTAAAAGATATTTTAGAATTTAAGGCAACACTTACCTAAAAAGATAGAAAAATATAAGAAAAATTAATGAAATATCAAAAAAATATAGGATTTATCTCTATAGATTTATATGTTTATAAGAACTTAAATTCCTAGAAATCTATATATGATTCTAAATTTTAAATTTTATATAAAAATCTTAAATTTTCAATATTAAAGTTCCATGATTTCTTTAATATGTAATGAGTTACATTTCTCCAAATACCTTCTACATATTTGTTGATTTATATCAACAAATGTGTTAACTCTATTCTAATTTAATTACCGCATTAATATTTTAATGTTGCCGCATTATAGTGAAATTCCTTAACACCATTTTGAATTATTGCAAAACAAAATTTTACCATTAATTAAAATAAATTTTTTAGGTTAGCGTTTTCATGTTATGTTCCTGGTGAAATTAATGAAACTAATTAAAAAATGTTTAGTGAAAAGGGTGTTGCAAAAGTTGTTTTGAAACAAGAAAAATTTACATATATAAAGCCTGAATCTTGATTATACAAGTCATAATCTTGATTTCAATATTTTTTTATATTATTACAACGAAAAATCTTATAAAAAATTTTTGAACAAAAAATTTTCTATAAAAAACTTCAAGAACGAAAAATATCTATAAAAAATTTCAAGAACTAAAAATTTTTAGAACGAGAATTTTTAAAAAACTTTTATTGTAAAGAATTTTCCATAAAAAATTTTTAGAACGAAAAATTTTCCATAAAAAATAAATATAAAGAATTTTTAGAACGGAAAATTTTCTAAAAAAAAAATTTTATAACGAAAAATTTTGTAGAAAAAAATTTTTTAACCAAAAATTTTGTAGAAAAAAATTTGTTAACCAAAAATTTTCTATCAAAAATGTTTAAAACAAAAAAATTTTATTTAAAAAACCTCTACAACGAAAAATTTTCTATAAAAAATTTTTAGAACGAGAATTTTCAAAAAACTTTTATTGTAAAAAATTTTCTATAAAAAAATTTTAGAACGAAAAATTTTCGATAAAATATAAATATAAAAAATTTGTAGAACGGAAAATTTTCTATAAAAAATTTTTGTAACGAAAAATTTTGTTCAAAAAATTTTTTTAACCAAAAATTTTTATAACAAAAAATTTTCTATAAAAAATTTTTCTAACGAAAACTTTTCTATCAAAAATTTTTAGTACAAAAAATTTTCTTTAAAAAACTTTTACAACGAAAAATTTTCTATAAAAAATTTTTAGAACTTGAATTTTTAAAGAACTTTTATTGTGAAAAATTTTCTCTAAAAAATTTTTAAAACGAAAAATTTTCAATAAAAAAGAAATAAAAAAAATTTTAGAACAGCAAATTTTCTATAAAAAAAATTTATAATGAAAAGTTTTGTGCAAACAATTTTTATAATGAAAAATTTTTATAACGAAAAATTTTCTATAAAAAATTTTTCTAACGAAAACTTTTCTATCAAAAATTTTTAATACAAAAAATTTTCTTTAAAAAACTTTTACAACGAAAAATTTTCTATAGAAAATTTTTAGAACGAGAATTTTTAAAGAACTTTTATTGTGAAAAATTTTCTCTAAAAAATTTTTAAAACGAAAAATTTTCAATAAAAAAGAAATAAAAAAAATTTTAGAACAGCAAATTTTCTATAAAAAAATTTTATAATGAAAAGTTTTGTACAAACAATTTTTATAATGAAAAATGTACTATAACAAAATTTTATAACGAAAACTTTTCTATCAAAAATTTTTAAAACGAAAAATTTTCCAAAAAGAAGAGTATTCGCATTTGATCCCAAATCTGTTACATTTATTTATTAATGTAACAGACCAATTTATTGATAAAAAGCCAAAAAATGTTTGCGGAGAAACCAAATTCCTCGACGCGTTTCGATGGTTACATCCTGACTATTTTGTTATTTTACGAAAAATTTTCTATAAAAAATTTTTAAAACGAGAATTTTTAAAGAACTTTTATTGTAAAAAAATTTCTGTAAAAAATTTGTAGAACGGAAAAATTTCTATAAAAAATTTTTTAATGAAAAATTTTGTAGAAAAAATTTTTTTAACCAAAAATTTTTATAACGAAAAATTTTCTATGAAAAATTTTTCTAACGAAAACTTTTAAAAATTTTTTATCCAAAAAATTTTCTTTAAAAAATTTTTAGAACGAAAAATTTTCTATAAAAAATTTTTAGAACGAACAATTTTCTTTAAAAAACTTTTATAACAAAAAATTTTTAATACGAAAAATCTTCTAAAAAAATTTTATAACAAAAAATTTTTTATAAAAAATGTTTAGAAGGAAAAATTTTTAGAACGAAACATTTCCTATAAAAAATTTTAAGAACAAAAAATTTTCTTTAAAAAATTTTTAGAACGAAAAATTTGCTATAAAAAACTTTTAGAACAAAAAATTTTTAAAACGAAAAATTTTCTAAAAAAAATTTTATAACGAAAAATTTTTTATAAAAAATTTTTCTATAAAAAAATTTTAGAAAAAAAAATTTATATAAAAAGTTTTTAGAAAAAAAAAATTTCTATAAACAATTTTTGAACTAAAAATTTTCTACAAAAAATTTTTGAACGACAATTTTTCTACAAGAAATTTTTAGAACGAAAAATTTTCTATAAAACATTTTAAAAACGATTTTCTATAAAAATTTTTTTAGAAAATTTTTTTTAACATGTTTTTTAGAAAAAAAATCTATAACGAAAACTTATCATAAAAAATTTGATGACGAAAAAATTGTTTAAAAAAAAAGTTTTCCTTTCATAAAAAATTTAAAAAACAAAAATTTTGTATTAAAATAAAAAATATTTATAAGAGAAAATTTTCCAAAAAACTAAAAAAAAAATATGACGGAAAACTTTCTTTAAAAATTTTTCTTTAAACAAATTATAAAATTTTTGATAAAAAAATTTTCTATAAAATTTTTATAATGAAAAGTCTTCTATAAAAAATGTTTATAAAGAAAAAATTCTCTATAGAAAATTTTTCGTTCTAAAAATTGTTTGTAGAAAATATTTTATAACTAAACATTTTTTTAGAAAAAAATTTTATAAAGAACAATTTTTTATAAAAAATGTTTATAACGAAAAAAAAAATCCTAAAAATTACAGCAAATAATTTTAATAAAATAAAATTTTGTAAAAATTATTTTTATGAGGAAAAAAAGGTTTTTATAACAAAAATTTTCAAAAAATAACAAAATAGTCGGGATTTAAATATTATTCAAAAAGAAGAGTATTCGCATTTGATCCCAAATCTGTTACATTTATTTATTAATGTAACAGACCAATTTATTGATAAAAAGCCAAAAAATGTTTGCGGAGAAACCAAATTCCTCGACCCGTTTCGATGGTTGGTTAAGCCATCTCTTCAGGAGGAGATGAAAAATGTTTGTTTTTGTTCAGTCGATAATCTACGCTTTTACTTTTGGTTTATGAACATAATTCTTAAAAGTTATGTTTGTAAATTTAGTAATAATGCGAGGTTTTCGATCTGTCTAAATTGGGGATAATCCTCCTGAAGAGATGGCTTAACCAACCATCGAAACGCGCGAATTTGGTTTTATCAATAAATTGGTCTGTTACATTAATAAATAAATGTAACAGATTTGGGATCAAATGCGAATACTCTTCTTTTTGAACAAAAATTTTCTTTAAAAAATTTTTGTGGCGAAAAATTTTCTATAAAAAATTTTTTAAAAAAATTTCAAAATTTTTCTAAAAAAATTGTATACAAAAAAAAAATTTCATAAAAAATTCAAAAAACCAAAAATCTTCTGTTAAAAATTTTTTAGCAAAGGGAAAATTTTCTAAAAAAAATTTTTAGCGAAAAACTTTGTATTACAAAAAATTTTAATAAGAGAACATTTTTTTAAAATAAAATTTATGACTAAAAATAAAAAGTTTTTATAATAAAAAAATTTCTAAATTTAATTTTCTTTAAAAAATTTTTGTAACAAATATTTTCTATATAGTAAAAGTTCTCTAAACTCCTATAAACCTTCAATATTTAAGACAAAGTTCTAGTTTTACGTTCTTCATATTAAGACTGATAAATTAAGTAAAGAGTTCTATATTATATCAAAAGTTCTTTATAACAAAACTCAGGTTTTCAGACAAATGTATTAAAATAAAAGACATATGTATTTGGATTTGCGGTTGCTATTTAAAGTCTTAAAAAACACCTAAATCGAAAGGATCTATAATATAAAGATGTTGCATTTCCATACATTGATTTGCTATATGGTCGTTTTGAAAACTCCATACTTTAATTTGGAAACAACTAATGGAAACGTTTATCCAATGAGAGAAAGCTAAGGCACACACACGTGCTCATGAAATGTATGTTTGTTTGTGCGTTTATGTGTTTTTCATTGTTTTTTATCCATTTTAATTTCAGATTTGACAGAAAAAAAAGCAAGGTTCTTCGATTTAGATAAATCAAAGGTTTTGATTCAGTTTTCTTTAAAATTTCTACCTAATGAAGATAATTTGCTAATGATTTTGATTAATTTATTAATTTATTTGTATAAAATCTGTTTTTTGGGACACCCTTTTAAAAGCTTTTGCCATTCAGACAAATCAGCCACCAAACACGCAGCAAAAACAGCAAATGAAATTTCAATAAATCATTTAGTTAAATTATGTATATACTCGTATTTTGCATTTAAATGGCATCATTAAAATTTGTAGGAACACATTTTAAACCAAAACCTAAATGACCTTAAAAAATCTGAAAAAAGGAGGCGGGAAGTGAAATTAACAAAAAACGCTAATGAATTTTAAAAGATACTAAAAATTTTAATGGACTATGGGTAAATAAAAGGTGGTTTCAAAGAAACCAAATAACTAAAAACAAATAAATATTTATCTATGGAAATTTGAGGAATTTCTAAATGGTTTTTGTTACGAAATTCTAGGGTGTTAACGAATCATGGGCTTTAATTGTATATAGTTAGATAAAGCTTAAAATTTTACTTATTTTATATAAAAACTAAAATTTCTTCTATTTACTTCCTATCTTTTTCAACTTTACAATTATTCAAATTCATATTTTTTCAAAAACTTTTTTCTTTTTTAAGATTATTCTTAATCAAAATTTTAATTATTTTCTTTAACTCTATAAAAAAAAAAGTCCTGAAAATTTTTTGTACTTGAAATTTCCATAAATGTCAATTATAAACACTTGGTTTCGAAAAATGGGGAAAAAAATAATCTTTTGTCAAGTATATCAAATAAAAGAAAAGTAAATTTTTTTTGTCGAATCCCCTTGACGAAAAAAAAAATCCTGAAAAAAAAACCAACAACGTTAGCAAATAAAAGAAATATTTATGCAAAACAATAAATATTAAAAATACAAATTTTTAACAAACAAAAGAGGAAAAAAATTATCCCAAAATGTAAAACAAAACATTGAAAAAAAACTGACTTTTTATTATTACTAGAGAACGAAATGGGTCTTTTAACTTGAATTATGAATAAACACCATTCACCCCCATTTCTAGAAGTTTTTTGTTCACTTGGCACCTTAAAAACGGAAACGGAATAAGGAAATACACTCACTCATACAGACAAAGGGAACGAAGAACAGGAAATAAAAAAAAATACCAACGCATAAAAACAATAAGGACCATAATATAACAAAAAAAGCAAGAAACCAACAATAAAAGAAATGCAAACAATTTAGTGGAGAAATATAAATAAATAAAAATATATTTTTGGGAAAATTACAATAATGGGATTTTCTCGAAAATAAAAGGAATCTGGTACTGCGCCTAAAGAACCAAAAAAGAAAATATTTAATAACACTGTGCTACAGGAAAAATATTTTAATGTAAAAATGTTGTCAATAAATTGTCTATAAAATTAATAAAAAAATGTAAAATACTGGGATCAAGTGCGAATAATTTTGCACAATTTTTATTGCGATTGTTCCAATCAAATTCTCTGCGGTTACTTCATTGCCGCATTTTACATAAATTTTTATAGTCGCGAATTTTCGCAAAACTATTAAGTGGCAATAACTGTCCCACTCCTGTCACACGATTGCACTACTACACCCGGGGCTGCCAGAACATTTTCGTAAAAAATCAGCATATTTTTCCAAAAAAAAAATCTTCATTATCGGTAGTTAATTTTAAAAAAATTTGCCAAAAAATCGGAATTATCAAAAATATATCATAAATATACCCGAATATTTTTAAAATATTCATTGAAAATTTTTCTATAGAAAGAATTTCATACAAAAAATTTCTCTATAGAAAAAATTTTATATTGAAAATTTTTCTATAAAAAAGTTGAAACTCGTCGAGAAAAGGTTTCCCCATCAACATTTTTTGGTTTTAGCAAAAAGCTATTTATTATAATAATTGTAATAAATTGGGATCTTAGTGCAATACACTAGAGAAAAACTTTTTAATTAAATGTTTGATGTCCCAAAAGTTTTGATAAACCTTTTAAAAAAAATTGTATACTGAAAATGTTTCTATACAAAAACTCTATATTAAATATTTTTCTATACAAAAAATCTTATAGTGAAAATTTTTCTATACAAAAAAAAAATATATCGAAAATTTTTCTATGCAAAAAAATTTATGTAGAAATTTTTTTTATACAAAAAAAATTTAGATAAAAAATTTTTTTATTCAAAAAATTTTATATAAAAAATTAAATATTTTATATATTTTATATAAAAAATTAAATATTTAAATATTTTTCTATACAAAAAATCTTATAGTGAAAATTTTTCTATACAAAAAAAAAAAAATATATCGAAAATTTTTCTATGCAAAAATTTATGTAGAAATTTTTTTATACAAAAAAATTTAGATAAAAAATTTTTTTATTCAAAAAATTTTATATAAAAAATTAAATATTTTATATATTTTATATAAAAAATTAAATATTTAAATATTTTTCTATACAAAAAATCTTATAGTGAAAATTTTTCTATACAAAAAAAAAATATATCGAAAATTTTTCTATGCAAAAAAATTTATGTAGAAATTTTTTTTATACAAAAAAAATTTAGATAAAAAATTTTTTTATTCAAAAAATTTTATATAAAAAATTAAATATTTTATATATTTTATATAAAAAAATAAATATTTAAATATTTTTCTATACAAAAAATCTTATAGTGAAAATTTTTCTGTACAAAAAAAAATATATCGAAAATTTTTCTATGCAAAAAAATTTATGTAGAAATTTTTTTTATACAAAAAAATTTAGATAAAAATTTTTTTTATTCAAAAAATTTTATATAAAAAATTAAATATTTTATATATTTTATATAAAAAATTAAATATTTAAATATTTTTCTATACAAAAAATCTTATAGTGAAAATTTTTCTATACAAAAAAAAATATATCGAAAATTTTTCTATGCAAAAAAATTTATGTAGAAATTTTTTTTATACAAAAAAATTTAGATAAAAATTTTTTTTATTCAAAAAATTTTATATAAAAAATTAAATATTTTATATATTTTATATAAAAAATTAAATATTTAAATATTTTTCTATACAAAAAATCTTATAGTGAAAATTTTTCTATACAAAAAAAAAAATATATCGAAAATTTTTCTATGCAAACAAATTTATGTAGAAATGTTTTTTATACAAAAAAATTTAGATAAAAAATTTTATATAAAAAATTAAATATTTTATATAAAAAATTAAATATTTAAATATTTTTCTATACAAAAAATCTTATAGTGAAAATTTTTCTATACAAAAAAAAAAAATATATCGAAAATTTTTCTATGCAAAAAAATTTATGTAGAAATTTTTTTTATACAAAAAAAATTTAGATAAACAATTTTTTTATTCAAAAAATTTTATATAAAAAATTAAATATTTTATATAAAAAAATAAATATTTAAATATTTTTCTATACAAAAAATCTTATAGCGAAAATTTTTCTATACAACAAAAAACATATATCGAAAATTTTTCTATGCAAAAAAATTTATGTAGAAATTTTTTTTATACAAAAAAATTTAGATAAAAAATTTTTTTATTCAAAAAATTTTATATAAAAAATTAAATATTTTATATATTTTATATAAAAAATTAAATATTTTAATATTTTTCTATACAAAAAATCTTATAGTGAAAATTTTTCTATACAAAAAAAAAAAAAAAATATATCGAAAATTTTTCTATGCAAAAAAATTTATGTAGAAATTTTTTTTATACAAAAAAATTTAGATAAAAAATTTTTTATTCAAAAAATTTTTTTATTCAAAAAATTTTATATAAAAAATTCTTTTTCACAAAAACTTTTATATAAGAAAATTTTTGATAAAAAATTAACATGGAAAATTTTACTACAAAAATAAATTTAAAATCTAAAATTTTTCTTTAGAAAAGAATTTAAATTTAAAGTTTTTCGGTAGAAAAAAATTTTTAATTGAAAATTTTTCTGCAGAAACAATTTAAATGGAAAATTTTTTCATAGAAAAAAATTTGTATTGAAATTTTGTTTTTTTTTTTTTTTTTTTGTTTTTCGTTCCCAAATTTTGACTCTGTAAATGTTAAGTTAATTTTGTTTTCGATATAATCTCAATATTGCCAATTTTCTTCCGCATATCGGCACTTAACTATTTTTTAGGTCAAAAGTCGCCAAAAAGCCGTTAAATCGGCAAATCTGGCAGGCCTGACTCAAGGCAAATATGAGAAGCAACAACATCAAATATAAGAAACAATAACATCAAATATTAGAAACAACAACATCAAATATGAGAAATTTTGTTTTTTTTATATTGGCGTATTTTTTTAATTTAATCTAGGCCGGGGCTGCCAAATTTGGGGTTTTTAGCCCAAAGTTGGGGATATTCAATATTCAAAAAAGCAAAAAAATTTGGTTTGGGGATTTTGTTAGGGATTCATTCATATTTGTTGTGGATTTTCATAAAAAATGTCATACAAAATTTATAAAATGTTCGTAAACTTTTTTCGTTCAACTTTTTCTCATACAAATTTAAGACTTGATGAGCCAAGCTCGACTTGATGAGCCGCATTTGTAGTGATTGCAAGTATACAATAATATTTTTATGTTAATAAAATTGACTGTTTTATTAAATAGAATAAAAAATGTAAGCAAGTACTCTTTTTTTATGAATTGGGGATTTTTGGGTCTAAAATTTGGGGATGATGACCAAAAAGTATCTGGCAGCCCTGATCAAGGTGTTTCTTTGGTAAAGAAGATTTGTTCTTTAAAAAAAGGAAAATTACATATGTTTTATTTATAGTGTTACTTACGAAAAGATCAAATCAACTTGATTATAATAAAAAGTAACTATTGGCGTAAATTGTCCTATTTGATTGACGCACGAGAACACAATCAATATTGACACATTTTTGGCATTTTTATTGACGAATGGTAACCTACCAACCGTTCACACGATTTCCACACCAAAGTTGCATTTTATTCAAAATTATTTGTCCCAATTTGTCACAATTTACTTTCCTATGGGACGATAAACTGTGAAATCAAACGATTGGCATATAAAATATACCAATAATTGGTGCTTTGCATCAATCATGTGATCCTACCATTAGTATTCCATATTTTTCCTGCAGCCCAGTGTAATAATAAAAATTGTTGCTTAAAATAAAAAAAAACGAGCTCCAAAAGCAGTAGAAACTAAAGCCATAATTTTAGGCTACAATTTTAATTTCTTTTGTTTTACTTCATTTTTTGTATTTAAGTAAATAAAAAACATTTATTACAAATAATTTTTTTTTATTTTTGTTCTTATTATTATTGTTACCAGAACATTTTGTACATAAATCTACCCCAAATTTGTTATAATACCTATAACAACTACAACGTTATATACATTTATACAAATACGTATTTACTAATGTAAAAATTTTGAAAATTTAAATTAAAATTTATCGTACACAATTTTTTGCTTGTTTTAGTAACAATTTTGGTAGCATTTTCCTTATTTCTTTTTATTGTATGTAAATGGCATAATTGTGTATGTCTCGTTTCATTTTAATGTTTATTTGCAGAACAAATTTTACGCCTTAAGGTTATGAAGTTTTCTAAATGAAAATGTAACGATTATTTTGGGAAAATATAATTTTAAATGACTAAAACAGAAGATGTGAAGCTTTAAAGTTAAATGGCATTTAGGAAAATAACAATTATGTATACATATACAAATAGTCATATCTTTGTAGCAGCGCCATCTATTGAGTTCATATATAAACTTAACCTTCTTTAAACACAGCTTTAAGTAATTTTTATAGGTCCCAAGTTCGATCCCCGACCAGACCTACTTGAAAACAAGTAATTTTCAGAAAAGCCTCATAACTCAGTTAGCCACTGGTTATTGAGTATTAGGCTACGTAAAACTTCTCTAACTAATGCATTTGCTATTCGGAAACGGAGTTAAAATGTAGGTCCCTTTCAATAATTCTAAATATAGAATCGGATGCATGTCATTGTCTGAAAGAAGTACCCCTTCTTCAAATTGGAATGTCGTGGAAATTATGTTTGTACATCGACGACGTGTTATTGCTGTAGATTTACAGCCAATAGAGGATGCTATGGTAATTAATAATTTGGAAAGAAATTATTAATTATAGAAATAAATGTCGCTGTGACTGGCTGAATATGATATGTTATGCTTAGCAGTCGAAATTTTAACCGAAATTATAATCAAAATTTTTATCCAAAAATATAATGAATGGAGTCAAAGTTTAAAAATCAAAAGGCCCTCAATAAGAAACAAAGGTTCGTAATTTCTATGAAAATATACAGACTATATTAAAATCGTAGTTCCTATTAGGGTGTTCATTTTACTCGACTTTTAATTGTTTGAGTAATCAAATAACATGAAAATGGGGTTTTTTTATTTACTCGGAAAATCGATTAATCGTTAAAAATTACTCGAGTTAATCGAGTAAAAAATTCAGTAAGTAAGAGTAAGATTTTTCTGCAAGCTTTATATATATATATTTTTAATACAACAATTCTTTTAATAAAATTAAAGTGTTTTATTAACAAAAAATTAGACAACTCGCAATTAAAAACATAAAACAAAGATAAAAAAATTATTTTTTATACAAATTAACATTTGTAACATATTGTCACCCTAAATATTTTAAGTGAATTTATTAACTTCCATATATAAATAGCAATCTTTCGATTTCATAAATCCTGAGTTTGATCTAATAGATTAGTAGGCTCTACGACTACCTTTTACCTATGTTTACAATGGGATCTACAACTGGACTAAAGTGGGATCTAAAATTACATTGCGTCCTTTAACTGAACTATAGTAGGACGTACTGTTACTATAATAGGACCTAAGATTACACAGGGATCTTTAACTAAACTGTAGTAGTATCTATGAATACATTGGAGACTTCAACTGGACCATAGTAGGTTTTACGATTGCAATGGTATCTTCAACTTATATTTATATAACAGGAGCTACGATTACATTAGGACCTTTAAATAAACAATAGTAGAAATTACGAATACATTGGATACCACAACAGGTCTATGGTAGACGTTTTTTAACAGTTAACAGTTTAGAAATACGCTGAGACAAATTTTAGTCTTTTTATTTTAAAAAATACTTACTAATACTTACTCGTGGAAAATTACTCAAATAAATCTTTATTTGAAATTAGCCATTTTATTTTACTCGAGCGATTAATCGATTTTATTTTTCCGATTAATCGAGCAAACATAACTCGAGTAAACACCCTAGTTCCTATACAAAATCTTGTATCTTTAAACGAGCAATAATTGTATGTATATATATATATATATCTGAATATATATATATATATATATATATATATATATATATATATATATATATATATATATATATATATATATATATATATATATATATATATATATATATATATATATATATATATACATATATATATATATATATATATATATATATATATCGAAATCGGCTCCAACGTTTTTGTCAAAATAAAACACTGGGTACCTTTTTCGCCGTATAGATCGAATATGAAGGGACTTTTGGAAGTTTTACCGCTGAGGGGGTAAAAACGGGGAAAAAGGGGGAAAAATTGAAAACGTTATATCTTCTAAAGTAATAGGTATAGAAACAAAATTAAAATTACGTTTTGAACAGCTATGAAAATAAGCGGACAGGTGTTTGGTACTTTTTAGAAACTATGTCCCAAAGGGGGTAAATAAGGGTGAAAATAGTTTTTTGGTACTTTTTTAACCCACTCTTATTTTGTAAACCAAAGAATATAGAATGAAACTTTGTACAGCAGTCAATAGATGAGAAAGAAATATTAAACAAGTATTTGGTTCTTTTTTTTATTTTTAAGTCAAAATGGGTAAAAACGGGATAAAATGATAACTTAACATCTCAAAAAGCAATACGAATAGGAACATTATGTTAATGCGTTTTTATAAAATGTACTGAATTCAATTAGTGCCAGAGAAGTGCCAAATGTGCATATGGAACTTTTTTGAAATTAGGGGATAAAATGGTGGAAAAAGTAGTAATATTATAACTTTTAAACAAATGAGTGTTTGTCTGTATGTTTGTTCTTTATAGAATAGTAAACTATGCATTTGATCATGTTATGATCTTTGGTGAAGATATTGCGGATAAGCTTGCAAAGGGTTTTGAGTTGGTAGGACTAATTTCCGAAAGGTGGCGCCACTGAAAATTACTAAAAATTAATTAAATCGTAAACTGTGCATTTGATCATGCTATGATCTTTAGCAAAGTTAAAGCGCATGTGCCGGCGGAGGTTTCTTAGTTGGAGTGAACAATTTCCGACAGGTGGCGCTGCTGAAAATTACTTAAAGTGAGTTAAATCGTAAACTGTGTATTTGATCATGCTATGACCTTTAGCAAAGTTGTTGCATAAAGAGTGCTCTAAATAAAATTTTTAGTTGAATTTTCTTAAATAAAAATCAAACCTTTTAATATAAAAACTCCACAAAATACGCAAATATAATGACATATAATACAAAATCATTTAGCATTAAAATGTTTACTTAGTACTCGGGTTTTGCAAAATTATCGACTTTTTTCGGAAACCCTCCCATTAAAGATTTTACAGTTGCTTCTGATACCTTTTTAAAGCATGTGTTCCACCTGCGCTTAAAATCGGACATGTTCTTGGAAATATTTCCTGTGTTCTTCAATTCCTTTTTTACCAGAGCCCAATACCTTTCCACAGGCCGAAGTTCTGGACAGTTAGGTGGATTTGCCTCTCGTGGTACAAAAATGACATTATTCTTTTAGTACCACTCAAGTGCCTTTTTTCCATAATGGCATGATGCCAAATCGGACCAAAAAAATGTAGTCACTCTGTGCTCTCTTAAAAAGGGTAACAACCGTTTTTGTAGGCACTCCTTTATATAAATTTCTGTGTTTATTGTGCCAGATGCCACAAATACTTTACTTCTTTTGCCACAACTGCAAATAGCTTGCCACACGAGAAACTTCTTAGGGAATTTTGTTTGTTTTTTTGTGCGAAACTCTTGCCGAACATTGCCCCGTTTATCAGCAACATAAAAATCTTGACCAGGAAGTTGAGAAAAGTCTGCCAGTACGTATGTTTCATCATCCATCACACAACAGGTGTATTTATTTTATAAAATCAGACTTCAATTTTTTCGCTCGTTTTTTTGCTTCTAAGTTCTTTATAGCATTGCGATCTGGAACCTTTTGGACTTTGTATGTCTTCAGTCCAGCATAAGCTTTGACTCTATGTGCAAAATTCGTAGAACATTTCACCGTACGAGCTGCTTTTCTTAAAGAAGTGTTAGGCGCTCTTCGAAAGAGTCGCTCGACTTCTTTCGCCTTACCAATATCTGTAGGACCTTTTTTCCTCCCTGATCCAGGTTTTCTCTCAATGCTCAGGTTTTCCTTATACCGTCTGATGGCATTAGAAACCGTTCGAGGGTCAACTTTCAAATTTTTAGCTATTTTTTAAAAAGTCCATGACGGATTTTTTTGAAAAGTTTTAATTATATTTTCACGAACTTTTTTTTCGCAGTCCATTTTGATTTAAATAACTATTGAAAATTAATAATTTCTAAAATAATAGTATCTGACATATCTATAGAAACTAACTTGATCAAAAAATAAATTATTTCTTGCACTATGGATAAATTTTGTCTAAAATAGTAAATGCATATTTTTTTTAGAACACTCTTTAAGTGCCGACGAAGGTTTCATAGTTGGTATGAAGAAATTTTGACTGGTGGCGATACTCAAATTTACTCAAAGTCAATTTAATCGTAAGCTGTCCATTTAATCATGCTATAATCAAAGTGAGCTAAATCGTAAACTGTGTATTTGATCATGCTATGATCTTTAGCAAAGTTGTTGCGGATAAGCCGACGAAGGTTTATAATTTGGTATGACCAAAGTCCGACAGGTGGCGCCACTGAATATTACTCAAAGTGAATTAAATCGTAAACTGTGCATTTCATCATGTTATGATCATTAGAAAAGTTGTTACGCATATGAAGACGAAGATTTCTTAATAGGTATGAAAAACTTCCAACAGGTGGCGTCACTGAAAACTACTCAAAATTATATAAAACGTAAACTGTGCATTTGATTATCTTTTAGGTTTCTGTTGGTATGACCAATTTTCAAAATTATTCAAAATAAGTTAAACTGTAAACGATGCAAAGTATGTAAACTATGTGTTGTTCGGACAAAATAAATCAAGTTATTCAAAATTTACTGAATATTTGTGCAATGTCTTTCCTCTAAATTTATTTTAGTACTTTATAAATGAAATATATGAAAACTTTAAAATTTGCCTCAAAATGCTTATCATAAAGCTTCGAGCAAGGCTCGGTCAACCAGGTACTGATGCAATATATGAGCAGAATTTCTATATAAAAATAATTAAATGAACACAATTTCTACATTTTTTTCATTAAATGTTTTTATAAAATGTTTGGTTTTATTAAGCGTTTTATAAACATATCTCCCTGTTATAGACATCTATTGCTGTGTACAAATGTACTAAAGACCTATTTGACCTCTAAAACCTTATAAAAACATTTAAATGAACAAAACCACTCAAACTAGTCAAAATACAATAAATCTTTTTTGCATTTGTAATATAGTAAGTTAATCAGATTTGAATAAAATTAATGCATAAATAAAAGAAAATCCCTACAATAGCAGAAAAAATTAAAGATAATTGTAAACATCGATTCCAATAAAAATGAAAAGCGAAATGAAATGAAAAAAAATAAAAACGGGGAATAAACAAGCCATCCAAAGGCAACGGACCAGCAACTAACCAACCAACCACTTCAACTTAAATTAATGGCAAAGACGCCACATAAAAAAAAACACAAAAAAAAACGAAATGAGACTTCAACAACAATTCGAACTGCACTGACAATAAAAAACTCTGATACCAGAACCAATAACTAGAGAGTTGGACAACGAACGCCCTCCAAGGGTCAAAAACGTTACAAGACAGACAAGGCAGATGCATTAAGCGAAATGAAATCAACTGAAATTGGCAAAGACGACGACACTACAATAAACAAAAAGGTAAAGGTGACGCGGTATAATAAAATCAAAAGAGGCAGATTGAGTGAATACAAAAAAAGGAAATCTGGAAAGTAAAAATTCACAAGGTGAGAAAAGAAGCAGCAAAAAAAAATGGTATGCAAAGGCAGTTTCGATTACTTCAGAAATAAACCGAACAGAAGAAGACAATTGTGGCAACTAAATGCAAAAAACATTTTAAATGAAACACTAGAACAGTAGAAAAGAGCTCATTACCATCATCACTTTTATAAAACTACTCGTAATACAACTGCCAGATAGAAAAAAAAAACATAGATATCGCAGAAAATTCAAAATAAAAAAAAACTGGGAAAAAAATTGTTAAATAAATGCAGCCAAAGTCTAAAGTGGAAGGAGGCAATTGTTGCCACTAACTAACTAAAAGCACACTGTTAAAATTTAATTAAGTAGTTGCACTTAAGTGCTCTTGAACTTAATTAAAAGATTAAAACCAGAAAAGTTTAATTGCCGGTTATTTAAATTTAAAATAATAGTAATTAAAAGGTGTTACTATTTCAATGTCGGATTAATTTTAAATTTAATATTAGAAATATTTTAACATAGCAAAAAATATTTATAATAATTCTGTGGTTTTACTTTTAGACAATATTTAAAATAAATCGTTGGTTTTCAAAATAACAACCTTTTCAATGTATTAAAATTTCTGTGGATGCTGTGGCTTAGTTCTTAAGAGTATCGAATGCTTAGTATAAAAACATATCATATCACATTCTGCCTGGGTTCAAGCCCCGGTCTCGGCAACATTTATCTCTGTAAGCCTAGAGCTCGAACACGCCGTCGATGTAAAACAAATAAGATGGGCTGTAGAACAAATACCTTAAACACTGCATCTAAATAACAACAATCGGAAAAGTCAGCAAATCTATGAAAAAGTATATATGGAACGAGATACCTGATATCTGACATAAGCTTTTCTCTCCGTGTTTTAACACTTCCATATATAGATAAAAGGCACAAAGAATTGTACTAATATCAGGAGTGGAAAAATTAAAATAAATTTAATTTTCAAAATTTTAGAAAAATAAGAAAATTTTTGTAAAATAATAAATTTTTGTAAAGTTTTTAAAAAAATTCTAATCAAAATAAAACATTTTTGAAAAATTTTCAATAAATATAATAAATTTTGAAAAATTTTCTATAAAAATAAGAAATTTTTGAAAAATTTTCTATAAAATTAATAAGAAATTTTTGGAAAAGTTTAAAAAAAAAAATTAATTTTTGGAAAAATTTGCTTTTACAAAAATTTCTTATAAAAATAAGAAATTTTTGAAAAATTTCCTATACAAGTAAGAAATTTTTAAAAAATTTTCTATAAAAATAAGAAACTTTCCTATAAAAATAAGAAATTTTTAAAAAATTTCCTATAAAAATAAGAAATTTTTGAAAAATTTCCTATAAAATTAATAAGAAATTTTTGGAAAAGTTTAAAAAAAATAAATTTTTGGAAAAATTTGCTTTTACAAAAATTTCGTATAAAAATAAGAAATTTTTGAAAAATTTCCTATAAAAATAAGAAATTTTTGAAAAATTTCCTATAAAAATAAGAAATTTTTGAAAAATTTCCTATAAAAATAAGAAATTTTTGAAAAATTTCCTATAAAAATAAGAAATTTTTGAAAAATTTCCTATAAAAATAAGAAATTTTTGAAAAATTTCCTATAAAAATAAGAAATTTTTGAAAAATTTCCTATAAAAATAAGAAATTTTTGAAAAATTTCCTATAAAAATAAGAAATTTTTGAAAAATTTCCTATAAGAATAAGAAATTTTTGAAAAATTTCCTATAAAAATAAGAAATTTTTGAAAAATTTTCTTTAAAAATAAGAAATTTTTGAAAAATTTCCTATAAAAATAAGAAATTTTTGAAAAATTTCCTATAAAAATAAGAAATTTTTGAAAAATTTCCTATAAAAATAAGAAATTTTTGAAAAATTTCCTATAAAAATAAGAAATTTTTGAAAAATTTCCTATAAAAATAAGAATTTTTTGAAAAATTTCCTATAAAAATAAGAAATTTTTGAAAAATTTCCTATAAAAATAAGAAATTTTTGAAAAATTTCCTATAAAAATAAGAAATTTTTGAAAAATTTCGTATAAAAATAAGAAATTTTTGAAAAATTTTCTATAAAAATAAGAAATTTTTGAAAAATTTCCTATAAAAATAAGAAATTTTTGAAAAATTTCCTATAAAAATAAAAAATTTTTGAAAAATTTCTTATATTTTTTATTTTTATGGGAAATTTTATAAAAATTTCTTATTTTTATAGGAAATTTTTCAAAAATTTCTTATTTTTATAAGAAATTTTTCAAAAATTTCTTATTTATATAGGAAAATTTTCAAAAATTTCTTATTTTTATAGGAAATTTTTCAAAAATTTCTTATTTTTATAGGAAAATTTTCCAAAATTTCTTATTTTTAAAGGAATTTTTTTCAAAAATTTCTTATTTTTATAGGAAACTTTTCAAAAATTTATTTTTTTTATAGAAAATTTTTCAAAAATTTCTTATTTTATAGGAAATTTGTCAAAAATTTATTATTTTTATAGGAAATTTTTAAAAAATTTCTTATTTTTATAGGAAATTTTTCAAAAATTTATTACTTTTATAGGAAATTTTTCAAAAATTGCTTTTTTTATAGAAAATTTTTCAAAAATTTCTTATTTTTATAGGAAATTTTTTAAAAATTTCTTATTTTTATAGGCAATTTTTAAAATATTTCTTATTTTTATAGGGAAATTTTCAAAAATTTCTTATTTTTATAGGAAATTTTTCAAAAATTTCTTATTTTTATAGGAAATTTTTGAAAATTTTCTTATTTTTATAGGAAATTTTTGAAAAATTTCTTATTTTTATAGGAAATTTTTCAAAAATTTCTTATTTTTGTAGGAAATTTTTCAAAAATTTCTTATTTTTGTAGGAAATTTTTCAAAAATTTCTTATTTTTGTAGGAATTTTTTCAAAAATTTCTTATTTTTATAGGAAATTTTTCAAAAATTTCTTATTTTTATATGAAATTTTCAAAATTTTCTTATTTTTATAGGAAATTTTTCAAAAATTTCTGATTTTTATAGGAAACTTTTAAAATATTTCTTATTTTTATAGGATATTTTTCAAAAATTTCTTATTTTGATAGGAAATTTTTCAAAAATTTCTTATTTCTATAGGAAATTTTTCAAAAATTTCTTATTTTTATAGGAAATTTTTCAAAAATGTCTCATTTTTATAGGAAATTTTTCAAAAATTTCTTATTTTTATAGGAAATTTTTCAAAAATTTCTTATTTTTGTAGGAAATTTTTCAAAAATTTCTTATTTTTGTAGGAAATTTTTCAAAAATTTCTTATTTTTATAGGAAATTTTTCAAAAACTTCTTATTTTTATAAGAAATTTTTCAAAAATTTCTTATTTTTATATGAAATTTTCAAAATTTTCTTATTTTTATAGGAAATTTTTCAAAAATTTCTGATTTTTATAGGAAATTTTTCAAAATTTTCTTATTTTTATAGGAAATTTTTCAAAAATTTCCTATTTTTATGGGAAATTTTTCAAAAATTTCTTATTTTTATAGTAAATTTTTCAAAAATTTCTTATTTTTATAGTAAATTTTTCAAAAATTTCTTATTTTGGTAGGAAATTTTTCAAAAATTTCTTATTTTGGTAGGAAATTTTTCAAAATTTTCTTATTTTTATAGGGAATTTTTAAAAAATTTCTTATTTTTATAGGAAATTTTTAAAAATTTCTTATTTTTATAGGAAAATTTTTAAAAATTTCTTATTTTTATAAAGAAAATGTCATAATATAGGGTAGATCCCATCTCTGGTCTATCCGTTAATAGCTCAAGCTAGATGAGACAGAACACACATTCACTTGAAATGCAACTACAACAAAATTACATGAAACAATTGCTTAATGCAAAAGATAGATACAACGATACTTGTAGATACAATTTCAAATGAATCAAAAAAAAAACTGATAAATAGATATAAATGGGATACAATTACATTTTAAAAAACTTCTTCTTCCCAACAACCAAATCACCAACTCAACCATCCCAGCGACAAGTCGGTGGGTCCGTCTGTCTCTAGGAAGGACAGACAGCCCTACAAAACGCAGTAAAATCGTACAAAAAATAAAAGTGAAAAAACTACTAGAAAATAAAACGATGAATTAAAAAAAATGTTTCATCATAGAGAAAAACACTTAATACAACAAGTACAAAGTACTTGAATCACTTCAGAGTTAAACCCAAAATGGGAAAAAATGCATAAGAGATAAAATAAAAATTGGAAAAAAATTAAACGAAACGAAACCATCGACAACAAATCAGACAGAAAACAATAGACAAGGAAGTGGGGACCACGACTACGACGTGTACGTTGAGAGGTCGTTGCAACTATGGGAGTGTATTGAAAAGCAATAAAAATCTAGAAAAAATAATAAAAACTATGCCAGTTTTGAATGAGATGAAATCGAGGTGAAAGGGTATTGCAAGTGGTTTTTCGGTTAAGATTTTTTTTCACATTTCTAAAGATTCTTAATGTTGGGTATCAGCAGCAGCAGAATCTGCTCCATTGAACATTTGCATTGATATGCTTAGGTATTTCTTTTGATATTATTGTTTTGAATATATACGAATATTCAAGACCCCAGCGTGATGTCAATAACAGGCGGCACTTGCTGTGTGTGTTTATTTGTTTTTGTGTAAATTTCTATTCTAATATTAAGTTATGGTGTCATGTAAAATAATGTAAAATATTTACAATATTAAGAATTGAATCATAAATTACAAAGAAAAAGTTTAATTGAAAAGGAAAGAACGTGCAATTATTTAAGTAATCGCTGAATACGAGGCTAAATGAGAATTTAAGAACAGAGTAGAACAATTTAAAAAAAGAAAGAGATATACCGTTCTCAAAGATTTTTAAAGGATTTTTTTGTAATTTCTTTTTATATGAATTTTTCATAAAATTATTTTTTGTTAAAGGAAACTTTTCAATATTTCTTATTTTTTAAGACATTTTTAAATATTTCTTATTTTTATAGAAAGCTTTTCAATTTTTTTTTTATTTTTATAGAAAATTTTTCGAAAATATCTTATTTCAATACGAAATTTTTCAAAAATGTCTTATTTTTTTAAGAATTTTTTCAAAAATTTCTTACTTTTTAAGAAATTTTTCAAAAATTTCTTATTTTTTTAAGAAATTTTTCAAAAATTTCTTATTTCTTTAAGAAATTTTTCAAAAATTTCTTAGTTTTTTTAAGAAATTTTTCAAAAATTTCCTATTTTTTTAAGAAATTTTTCAAAGTTTTCTTATTTTTTTAAGAAATTTTTCAAAAGTTTCTTATTTTTCAGAAATTTTTCAAAAATTTCTTATTTTTAAGAAATTTTTCAAAAATTTCTTATTTTTAAGAAATTTTCTTGTTTCTAGAGGAAATTTTCCAAAAATTTCTTATTTCTTGAAGAATTTTTTTTTTAAATTTCTTATTTTTATCGGAAATTTTTCTTATTCTATAGAAAATTTTTAAAAAAATTCTTATTTTATATTTCAAAAATTTCATATTTTTATAGGAAATTCTTCAAAAATTTCTTATTTTTATAGGAATTTTTTTAAAAAAATGTTCTATTTTTGTAGGAAATTTTTCAAAAATTTCTTGTTTTTATAGAATTTTTTTCAAAAATTTCCTACTATAGGAAATTTTTCAAATTTTTCTTATCTTTATAGGAAATTTTTCAAAAATTTCTTATTTTTATAGGAAATTTTTCAAAAATGTCATATTTTTAGTAGAAATTTTTCCAAAATTTCTTTTTTTTATAGGAAATTTTTCAAAAATTTCTTATTTTTATAGGAAATTTTTCAAAAATTTCTTATTTTCATATGAAATTTTTCAAAAATTTCTTATTTTCATAGGAAATTTTTCAAAAATTTCATATTTTTATAGTAAATTTTTCAAAACTTTCTTATTTTTATAGAAAATTTTTTAAAAATTTCTTATTCTTAACAGAAAATTTTTCAAAAATTTCTTTTTTTATAAGGCAACTTTTCAAAAATTTCTTATTTTAATAGAAAATTTTTCAAAAATGTCCTATTTATTTAGGAAAATTTCTTATTGTAATAGGAAAATTTTCAAAAATTTTGTTATTTTTATAGGAAATTTTTTAAAAATTTCTTATTTTTTTAAAATTTCTTATTATAAGAAATTATTCAAAATTTTCTTATTTTTATAGGAAATTTTTTAAAAGTTTCTGATTTTTATAGAAAATTTTTCAAAAGTTTCTTATTTCTTTTTTGGGAAATTTTTCCAACATTTTTTTCTTTTATACCAAATTTTTCAAAAATTTCTTATTTTATGGGAAAGTTTTCAAAAATTTCTTATTTTTTTTAGGATTTTTTTTTAAATTTTCTTATTTTTATAGGAAATTTTTCAAAAATATCCTAACGTTTTTTTTTCGAAATTTTCTTATTTTTATAGGGAATTTTTCAAAAATTTCTTATTTTTATAGGAAATTTTAAAAGTTTTTTATTTGTATATGAAATTATATCTCAAAATGATCTAGACCCCCTGTCATATTATTCAACCGCTAGATAATTCATATTAGTCAACATTCCTTAATAAATTGTAACAACCGGCTTTTCATCAAATAAATCCATTACAAATTAAGTCCCACATTAGTTACCACTGGTTTCTTAATTAAGATCGTAACTTTAGGAAAAATAGATTTAACCAGTTTTACCCTTAAATGGTTGCGACCATAAATAATTCTATAAAATTTTCTTTGTACTAAAACAGATAAAAATGTTAATAAGTTCTCGTAACTCTTTTAACTGCTACTTAGATTATAAATATTCATTATTTATAGTTAAATAAATAATTTATGCATAAATTTGTAAATCTCATAAATTGAGATAAAACTTTATTTATACACGATTTGAGATTAGAAAAATAATAAAAATATGGGAAAATATAATTACTCCGGCAAAGACACACGCAGAGTTTTAGTGAATTGATTTAATTGATAAATGGAATTTCAATTAAGAAATCTTTACGTGTCTAATGTTTGTTTATAATATTAGCAAATTGTGACCAGCTTTAAAGTTTTAACCCTTTTAGTACCATTTTAGTCTATAAGAGATTTCTTACTGATACTTTTATAATGGGTAGTGTAAAAAGTTTTATGCGCTACTCTTCTAGTAATATCTTCGTATCTTTAAAAGAAAGTGAAGAATGCAAATATGAGTCCGGTATTTATAAGTAAATTGGGCCTGGAAGGGTTAAAATAGCTCTAAAAAATAAAACCAGTATTACCAGCAATTTTATAATTACTTTAAAAAATTGTTTAAAATTCCAGCATAAGCTTACACGCCTTAGCATTATTTTATACCAAGTCTTTGGTATTTTACCAGGCCTTAACTCCCATACACAACAATTGTAATTAAAGCCTTTTTTTAATCATTAACTGTGGGATACCAAAGCCAGATCCACCAAGACCAATAGTATAAAACGTATAGTTATTGTCATCTAATAGGAAAATTTAATAGAAAGAAAATATAGAAAAACAAAAACATAGTTAACGATTTGAAAAATCTACATAAAAAGTGTCGGCTAGAAAAATCTTATTAAACACATGTGGATGACCCCAGGCCTCATAGACCAAATAGCTTCTAATTCTGATTAAAAGAAAAATAGAAAAACTATGCAACAACTTTATACAACTGACAACTTGTGGCAGACACACAATGATTCCAACTTACTTTGTATATAATATACAAGATATAGTAAAAAGTTTTTTTCCTTAATGAAGTAGTGGCTTTCTTGTGCTGGAAGCCTTTTAAAGAGCGAGAAGTGGGAATCGTTATAAAGACTCGTGCCGTTTTCATTTGAATTCAAATGAATTCCTGCTGTTTAACACATGCTTACATGTTTCGCATTTAGCATCCTCATCAGGGAAAATTATAAACATTTTTCCCCGACCCCTCCAGTAAATAGTTGTTGTAGTTGGTTTATAGTTTTAATTTGTATTTTAAATTTTTGTTATTATTTCTATCGTTTTATTTTCTTCACAACATTGACAACCGCAGTGATTTGACCTAAGGGGAAAATTACTTCTGGTTTAAAGCCTTCCATCAGGCCTTTTAGAGAAAAATATTTTTATCAAACATTTTTCTATGGAAAAATATTTTTAACGAAAATTTTTCTATAGAAAAATATATTATTAACGAAAATTTTTCTTTAGAAAAATATTTTTAACGAAAATTTTTCTATAGAAAAATATTTTTAACGAAAATTTTTCTATAGAAAAATATTTTTAACGAAAATTTTTCTATAGAAAAATATTTTTAACAAAAATTTTTCTATAGAAAAATATTTTTAACGAAAATTTTTCTATAGGAAAATATTTTTAACGAAAATTTTTGTATAGAAAAATATTTTTAACGAAAATTTTTCTATAGAAAAATATTTTTAACGAAAATTTTTCTATAGAAAAATATTTTTAACGAAAATTTTTCTATAGAAAAATATTTTTAACGAAAATTTTTCTATAGAAAAATATTTTTAAAGAAAATTTTTCTATAGAAAAATATTTTTAAAGAAAATTTTTCTATAGCAAAATATTTTTAACGAAAATTTTTCTATAGAGAAATATTTTTATCAAAAAATTTTCTATAGAAAAATATTTTTAACAAAAATTTTTCTATCGAAAAATATTTTTAACAAAAATTTTTCTATAGAAAAATATTTTTAACGAAAATTTTTCTATAGAAAAATATTTTTAACGAACATTTTTTATAGAAAAATATTTTTAAAGAGAATTTTTTTTTCGATAAAAAAATTTTTCTATTGAAAAATTTTTTTATCGAAAATTTTTCTATAGAAAAATTTTTTTATCGAAAATTTTTCTATAGGAAAATTTTTTTATCGAAAATTTTTCTATAGAAAAATTTTTTTATCGAAAATTTTTCTATAGGAAAATTTTTTTATCGAAAATTTTTCTATAGGAAAATTTTTTTATCGAAAATTTTTCTATAGAAAAATTTTTTTATCGAAAATTTTTCTATAGAAAAATTTTTTTATCGAAAATTTTTCTATAGAAAAATTTTTTTTATCGAAAATTTTTCTATAGAAAAATTTTTTTATCGAAAATTTTTCTATAGAAAAATTTTTTTATCGAAAATTTTTCTATAGAAAAATTTTTTTATCGAAAATTTTTCTATAGAAAAATTTTTTTATCGAAAATTTTTCTATAGAAAAATTTTTTTATCGAAAATTTTTCTATAGAAAAATTTTTTTATCGAAAATTTTTCTATAGAAAAATTTTTTTATCGAAAATTTTTCTATAGAAAAATATTTTTAACAAAAATTTTTCTATAGAAAAATATATTTAACAAAAATTTTTCCATAGAAAAATTTTTTTATCGAAAATTTTTCTATAGAAAAATTTTTTATCGAAAATTTTTCTATAGAAAAATTTTTTTATCGAAAATTTTTCTATAGAAAAATTTTTTTATCGAAAATTTTTCTGTAAAAACATTTTTTAATCGAAAATTTTTCTACAGAAAATTTTTTAATCGAAAATTTTTCTACAGAAAATTTTTTAATCGAAAATTTTTCCATAGAAAAATTTTTTAATCAAAAATTTTTCTATAGAAAAATTTTTTTATCGAAAATTTTTCTATAGAAAAATTTTTTTATCGAAAATTTTTCTATAGAAAAATTTTTTTATCGAAAATTTTTCTATAGAAAAATTTTTTTATCGAAAATTTTTCTATAGAAAAATTTTTTTATCGAAAAATTTTCTATAGAAAAATTTTTATATCGAAAATTTTTCTATAGAAAAATTTTTTTATCGAAAATTTTTCTATAGAAAAATTTTTTTATCGAAAATTTTTCTATAGAAAAATTTTTTTATCGAAAATTTTTCTATAGAAACATTTTTTTATTGAAAATTTTTCTATAGAAAAATTTTTTTATCGAAAATTTTTCTATAGAAAAATTTTTTTATCGAAAATTTTTCTATAGAAAAATTTTTTTATCGAAAATTTTTCTATAGAAAAATTCTTTTATCGAAAATTTTTCTATAGAAAAATTTTTTTAATATATTTTTTTAAAATATTTCTATCGAAAACTTGTTAGAGGCCCTTAAAATTAAAACCTTAATGTTATTCTTCCTACATGCTTTAAGTTGCATGCTAGTTTGAGCAAGTTGCAGTTGCTTGGCTGGTTATTTTTTTTTTATCTGAAGTGTGTTTCCATTTAAATGTTCATGTTTTATGTTCGATTCCCCAACACATTTTATTAAATGACTATAAAAAAATTGTTAGCGGTTTGTTTTAGAAGTTTAAAAGTACTTGGGGGTTAATATAATACTAAATTTATTTTATGGAAAATTTAATAAAATAATAAAGTGAATGTTCAAAATTCAAAGAATTAGGACATAGAAAATATTTAAAAATATGGTGCAAGTTAACCATAAATCTGTAATTTATTTTAATATTAAATATATTCTAGCATCAACAATTTTTGCCTTTAACTCCAAATTAAACTCATTTGCTCCCAAACAAATCTTTGATGACCCATTCCTTGGTTGTATTATTTCTTGCAGCTTTCATGTTAAGAAGACGCCTGTCGACACTTGTTACGGCAAATCAACTTGAATAACTTGAGCTTCATTAAGACTCTTATTGACTTAAAAGCTTTTTCTTTTTCGTTATTTTGATTTTATTTTTCTTTTCATCACAACTAAATATTGTATTTTCTCCCTCAATTAATTACATCTGTGTTTATACTATATTTTGCGCTTTTAGTTGAAGTTGATTGTTATTTTTTGTTCGTATTTTCCAAATACATTAAAGAACAAATTACACTCATTAAATGTACATTAAAGACATACAAAACTTAACAACAACAAAAAAATACATCAATAATGTAGAGAAAACATCAAAAGTATACAAAAAAGAAATAATCTCGATGAAAATAAACAGCAACAACTACAAACTGCTAAAGCCACAACTAAAAAAAATCCTCAACTAATTACACCAAAAATACTCCCAGCCCTGCTGTTGCCTTTTATAACCCCCCTTTTTTCCTTCACTCATGACTTTGATGCAAAGCAAAAGCAGATTATTTTTGCAACAATCATGTTTTCTTGAAATATTTGCCAAAAATACAGCAGCAGCAACAGAACACAACAAATAAGAACAGCCGCAAAACATTAACATGCTACATAAACTACACACATGCTACAATAATATAGCAATTCAGGCAGCAAAATGCATTCCCGTCTCTACCCTTTTTTGTCTCATGCAACTGCATAACATAGAAGTAATTAACGGCAGGCAAAATTCACTGAAAGCAAAAAATGGTAATAAAAAATTGTGAAATATGTATTAATGGCTTCGTATTTTTGGCAATTTTGATATGCTGCGGAAAATTAACAGTGGCGGGCAAAAGTGTGGGTAAAATTTTCCAAAAAATTTTTTTTAAAAATTTCCTATGAAAATTGAGAATTTTTGAAAAATTTCCTTTAAAAAATAGAAACATTTGTAAATATTTTCTTTAAAAATTTCCTATAAAAAAGCAAATTTTTGAAAAATTTCCTATAAAAATAGGAATTTTTCAAAAATTTACTTGAAAAAAATGTTGAGAAATTTCCCATAAAAAGAAGAAATTTTTGAAAAATTTCCTATAAAGGTAAGAAATTTAAAAAAAATCCTATATAAAAGGAAATTTTAAAAAATTTTGTACAAAATAAGAATTTTTTAAAAGTTTCCTCTAAAACTAGAAAATTTTTAAAAACTTTCCTATAAAAATAGAAAATTTTTTAAAACTTTTCTATAAAAAATTGGAAATTTTTGAAAAATTTCCTATAAGACTAAGAAATTTTTAAAAAATTTCCTATAAAAATAGAAAATATTTAAAAAAATGTCTATAAAAATAGAAAATTTTTGAAAAATTTTCTACAAAATAAGAAATTTTTTAAAAATTTCCTATAAAAATAGAAAATTTTTGAAAAATTTCCTATAAAAATAGAAAATTTTTGAAAAATTTCCTATAAAAATAGAAAATTTTTGAAAAATTTCCTATAAAAATAGAAAATTTTTGAAAAATTTCCTATAAAAATAGAAAATTTTTGAAAAATTTCCTATAAAAATAGAAAATTTTTGAAAAATTTCCTATAAAAATAGAAAATTTTTGAAAATTTTCCTATAAAAATAGAAAATTTTTGAAAAATTTCCTATAAAAATAGAAAATTTTTGAAAAATTTCCTATAAAAATAGAAAATTTTTGAAAAATTTCCTATAAAAATAGAAATTTTTTGAAAAATTTCCTATAAAAATAGAAAATTTTTGAAAAATTTCCTATAAAAATAGAAAATTTTTGAAAAATTTCCTATAAAAATAGAAAATTTTTGAAAAATTTCCTATAAAAATAGAAAATTTTTGAAAAATTTCCTATAAAAATAGAAAATTTTTGAAAAATTTCCTATAAAAATAGAAAATTTTTGAAAAATTTCCTATAAAAATAGAAAATTTTTGAAAAATTTCCTATAAAAATAGAAAATTTTTAAAAAATTTCCTATAAAAATAGAAAATTTTTGAAAAATTTCCTATAAAAATAGAAAATTTTTGAAAAATTTCCTATAAAAATAGAAAATTTTTGAAAAATTTCCTATAAAAATAGAAAATTTTTGAAAAATTTTCTATAAAAATAGAAAATTTTTAAAAAAATTCCTATAAAAATAGAAAATTTTTGAAAAATTTCTTATAAAAATAGAAAATTTTTGAAAAATTTCCTATAAAAATAGAAAATTTTTGAAAAATTTCCTATAAAAATAGAAAATTTTTGAAAAATTTCTTATAAAAATAGAAAATTTTTGAAAAATTTCCTATAAAAATAGAAAATTTTTGAAAAATTTCCTATAAAAATAGAAAATTTTTCAAAAATTTCCTATAAGAATAGAAAAATTTTGAAAAATTTCCTATAAAAATTGAAAATTTTTGAAAAATTTCCTATAAAAATAGAAAATTTTTGAAAAATTTCCTATAAAAATAGAAAATTTTTCAAAAATTTCCTATAAAAATAGAAAAATTTTGAAAATTTTCCTATAAAAATTGAAAATTTTTGAAAAATTTCCTATAAAAATAGAAAATTTTTGAAAAATTTCCTATAAAAATAGAAAATTTTTGAAAAATTTCCTATAAAAATAGAAAATTTTTGAAAAATTTCCTATAAAAATAGAAAATTTTTGAAAAATTTCCTATAAAAATAGAAAATTTTTGAAAAATTTTGTATAAAAATAGAAAATTTTTAAAAAATTTTCTATAAAAATAGAAAATTTTTGAAAAATTTCCTATAAAAATAGAAAATTTTTGAAAAATTTCCTATAAAAATAGAAAATTTTTGAAAAGTTTCCTATAAAAATAGAAAATTTTTGAAAAGTTTCCTATAAAAATAGAAAATTTTTGAAAAATTTCCTATAAAAATAGAAATTTTTTGAAAAATTTCCTATAAAAATAGACAATTTTTGAAAAATTTCCTATAAAAATAGAAAATTTTTGAAAAATTTCCTATAAAAATAAAAATTTTTTAAAAGTTTCGAATTTGTTATGAAAAGCTCTTTTTCATTTATATTCTAAATTTAAAAAAAAAACTACCAGTTTTCAACAGATGTTTGTGTTAAGATCCCTTTTGTCGCCCACTGTCCGTCACTGAGTTTTTCCCCCAAAACACGTCAAAGCTTTCATTGAATGTTACCGAACAAAGAAAATATTAAAAGAATTCTATTAAATGAACCACAGATGATTGCAAATTCTAGCACATAAATTATTAAACAAGAAAAAAAAAACTCTCCTCGAAAATTCATTAAGAACTTAACATTAAAGCTACAAATTATTTTAGGAAAAGAAAATAAATTTCAAAAATAAAGAAAAATATTAACTTGTCGATTTTTCGACAAATTTACAAGAATTATTTAGTTTTCTGTTTAGTTTTATTTTTTCCAAAATGAAAATCTTTTACAAAAGAAAAAAAATAGAAAATAAAAATATTTTCATGTTCATACATTTTGCAATTGCGAAACAGTTTTGTTACTTGGAAATTTGTTTTGAGAACAGCTGAAAGCTAAGTGGGTGGCTGTAGTAGCTTTTTTCGGGTTTTTTTATTATGGCGCCCATTCTTGCTGAAATTATAATGAGTGTTCGATTTGGTGTAGACAGCTTTACGCCATAGTAATAAAGTTTTAGTTTATTTGCTGATTTTCTTTTTTAATATTTTTGGCTGGAAAAATTTTCAGTTTCAATTGTATTTTTTTCCCAGAAAAATATACGTATGTTGGCTTTAGCTAAAATTACAATGATTTTTGTGTAATTTGGGAAGGATATCTTAAGGGAAAAGTTTGTAAGTTTAACTGAAACTTAAAGTGGAAATCAGTTATTCAGTTGGGAAAAGTTTTTTGATTATAACTATCAATAATCTATAATTATACCACGGTAATATAATTATTAAAATGCTAAGCTTTTGTTTAAATTTTTAACTTTTCTGTAGCTATATAAGTTAGATATGTTGAAGTAGTTTCTACTGAATATAAAAGGTCTCCGAATCAAGATGTCAAATTTCTAACCTATCTTTGAAGATTCATATATACTCATTTCTCAATACTTAAAAGCTTTCATTAAAGCTTTTAAAGTCCATTTCAGTAAATTCATTCATCATGAGAATACCTTTCCTTTTTGAAAAGCTTTGAGTTTTATTTTTTGGATAACTCCAACTCTATCCCAAAGTATTAATTTTTTAATATATAAAAGTTTTCATTAAAGCTTTTAAAGTTCATTTGAATTAATACATTCATCATGAGAATACCTTTTCTTTCTGGGAAGCTTTAAGTTTCAGATATTTTTTTCTCTATTAAACCTAATTATAATTTTCTATTTTTGGATAACTCCAACTCTATACTTAAATATTATTTTTTATTCTTTAAAAATTTTATTTTAAGCTTTTAAAGATCATTTAAGTTAATCGATTCAGCATTAGAATACCTTCCCTTTCTGTTAAGCTTTAAGTTTTTAATATTCTTTTCTCCATTTAAACTAATTCCAATTTTCTTTTTTGGATAACTCCAACTCTATTTAAACAACTTTGCTTCTAATGCCTCTGGCTTAAACTGTTAGTTTAAGCAGCATTTCTCCAAAACGTCCATCCATTATTCCTCCTCTATTACTACGAATTTATTCACCTCTTCTTCCGAGTTTTAATATTGTTTTTCATTTTCAGCTTTTGGCCAAATATTTTAATACATGTAACTGTAAATATTTAGACCACGACAAGTATCTGTGTGTAAAAGTTCAGTAAAGCTTTTTTTGTACTTTTGCATTTGCACGGAAATATCTCCTTTGAATTCTATATTTTTCACTTGATTCTTTTTTGGCAAATGCGTGCTGATTTGACTGAAGTGTTTTAAGTTAAAATATTTTTAAAACTCTGTGTTTTTTCAGTCGATTTTTTCTATTTTTTTTTGCCTTAAATCATTGTGTTCTATCTCCTTGAAAATACTCATTCATGACCAGTCACAGTGCAATTACATGTACTCGTGTTTTCAAGAAGAATGTGTACAAATCTATTTTCTATTTACACATGTTCTATGTTACAACATTTTTTCTTAAATTTTTCTACTTTTTTTTGTCTATTCGACTCATTGTGGCCTGTCTTCATGGGTACGAGCTGTTGGTTTTGGTATCCAAAAAGTGAAAAAAAAAACATTAAAAAAAGAGAGGAACCAAAATCGTTAAAATTGATTTTAAATTGCTTTGTAATTGATTTGCCAACATCGAGTAATTTATGGATTTTTGTTGGTAATAATGATGGGAGAAGTATCTATTCGTGTGCAGTTTTCAATATTTATAGTCTGCAGCTACAAGGTTTACTATTGCCAGTAAAAATTGTGTTTGTGTGAAAAGCTTTTGAAAAAGCTGTTCATAAAAATTTTATTCAAAAATACTTATATATAAATATTTTTACGCAAAATGTTTTTTATAAAAGGCAACTTTTCAATTAAATGGTTGAAACTCCATAATTTTTGAACAAAGCTTTTTGTTTGAAATTTTTATTAATGAAAGTTTTCTACCAAAAATATTATTTAAACTGTTATATAAAGAGCTTTATAGATAGTTTTTTATTAAAAAAGCTTGTTAGTTCCTAGTATTTTCTTCAATATATTTGTATATAAAAAGTTTTCTATATACATTTTTTTATAGATTTTGTACCAAGTTTATTCTTTAGGAAAGCTTTTTCTAAAAGTTTGTCAAGATTTTTTAAAAAAGAACCTATGAATTTTAACTTTTTGCTTTTGTAATAAATATTTTTTTTATACAGCTTTTTACTCCGAGAGTTTGTCTAAGCATAGTATTATTTCTCTGAAAATCATTGCACCTGAAAAGCTTTTGGTATACCAGTTTTTAATAGAAAGATTTTGTTCCAAATTTATTCTATAGAAAAACTTCTTTTAAAGTTTGTTAAAATTTTTTAAAAAAGTACCTATGTATTAAAGCTGTTTGGCAAAAATAATAAGATATATTCATTTTATTAAAAGCTTTATACTTAAAATGTTAATTTCTGAAAAGTTTTTCACTTTAAATTGTTCTATTGAAAAGTACTTTTCCAAAAATTCACTTAAATAGCAGATCCATTAATTAATTAAAAAGCTTTTTTAAAAGAAGTTTGCTTTAACACTGGTATTTCTTCAAAAATATTTGATAACAAAAGACTTCTTGTATAAAATTTTTTTATAGAAACATTTTTTTTAATATATTCTATAGAAAAGCTTCTTTTAAAAGCTTGTAAACAAATAATTTGAATGTTTTAACTGTATTTGTTATTATATGAAGTTATATGAAGCAAATTTTTTGTTATATAAAATTATAAACAATAAAAGTTTTTCTATTTTTGTAAAAAAAATTATATAAAGCTTTTTAATAAAAGCTTTAGCACTTTTTGTACAAGGTTTCCAATTTATTACATGTAAATATTTATAAAATTTTCATTTTCAACTTTTTTGAAGTGAAGCTTTTAGCTACCTAGTGCAAATTTGTTTACTTTAAAAGCATTTCTTCTGTTTAAAAGCTTTAAAGACATATAAAAAGCTGTTGCATTGTAAACTCTTTGTTAAACAATTTTTCTGCAGGAAGCTTTTATTCCAACTATTGTTTTCATAAAAAGCTTTTCATATAACAAAAATAATATAATTGATAGTATTTCTTATTGAAGCTTTTTTGCCATTTACAATTAAAAGCTTTTACTGTTTGTTTTAATTTCATAATGTTTCTAATAACTTTTGATTCGTTTGCTCACAAAAGCTTAAAGCTCTAGTAAGATTATACCAAAAGCTTTTTCATGAAATATTTTTTATTATTTGTTATCAAAACGTTATTGTTGTCAAACTTCAATTTGATTTTTGATTGAGTGACAAGAAATTTATTATCTTTTGATTAAAATTTCTTTAATAAAGAGCTTTTAATTAAAATTAAAGTTTTTAATTTGTCGAAAAGCTTCAAAAAGTCGTTAATAGGTTGTGCAAAAAGCTTTTTTATGAAATATTTATTATTCAAAGTGTTTAAACAATTATTTGTTCAAATTTTATAATCCCTTTTAGAGGAATGTATGTACATATTTTAAATCTACGGAATCTTTCTATTTAAAAGCTTTATAAAATAAAAACTTTTGAAATCAATAAAACTTTTTTGAATTACAATGTCTTTTAAATATGTTAGAAAGTTTGAATTTATTTATAAGAAACTTTATTTGGAATATGAGCTTAAATAATTAACATTTTAAAAATTACAAAAAGCTTTTGCAAAACCTTTTTCGAAATACTTTGATCGCAAAGCATTTTTATGATAGAAAATATAAAGATTTTTTGAGAACTTAAGGAGAAAATTGAGTTTAAAAAGCTTTTGTGAAATATGAAAATTATGATAAAAAAAATACCTGTTTCAGAATAGTTTGATCGCAAAGCTTTAACAACAGAAAATTAGAATAATCAAAAGTTTTTTAAGCAAAGCTTTATAGAATCAAAAGTATTTAAATCAATTAAAAACATTTTGATATCCAAGGGCTTTTTAATATCTTCAAAAGCTTGATTTTATTTATATAAAGCTTTATTTAAAATATGAGCTTAAATCATCAACAATTAAAAAAAGGCCAAACTTTTTTTTAAATATAATCACAAAGCTTTTTTATTATTATAGAATTAATCGATTTTTTTAAGAACTTAAAGGAAAAATTGGTTTCAAAAAGCTTTTGTGAAATATTGGCTAAGCTTTTGTCACAGCAAATATGATAAAAAAATACCTGTTTGGGAACAGTTCTATCTCAAAGCTTTTACAATAAAAAATTCAAATCAGCTTATATTATAAGCAAGCTTTTTTATAAAATCTCTTAGAGTTAGAATAAAATTACAATCTTTCGATTAAATTTGATTAATTTTTGGTATTTGAGTTAAGTTTTGGGCTATGGTGTTTTGACGCATATGGTAAAATTTGATGGACAACATTTTTGTAGAACATTTTATCTCCGCCCCTCCCCTTTTTCGGGGAGCTTTTTACGACTTGTTAGAATAAAGCCGCAAAACGCAGTTATGCGGGGGAATTAGAAGATTAATATATTCTACGATAATATTTAATGTGATATTTTCTACGAAGTTGCTAAATATACCAAACACCTAAGATGTAGGGAAACTATAGTTTTATATACCGATATGTTGCGAGAATTTGCCAGAGATGGACAATTTTAACCGCGTATAAAATATTACAAAACAGCGACACATTTATATTTTTTATTGGTCTCCTCTACCAGAATCGAATCAATTGTGTTATTATTATGATTCAAAGTGTTATTGTTTGAAAGCTTTTTTCCAATATTAAATTTTAAAGCCTTTTAACAGTTTGATTTGACAGAGCTTTTCTGAGGTTTTTTAAACTGTTGACTGTTGTTGCTATTATTAAAGCTTTTATTGCAAATATTAGGTTTTTGTTTCAGTTGTATTGAAAAAGGAGCTTTTAATTTGTGTAGTCAAATTTCATAAATATCTGATTTATCATGAATAAATCTTATATATTTTTGTCTCAAATTTTTACAAGATTTCCCATAAATATTTTCATATCTTGTGAGGTCTTTATTTGAATAGATTTAACACATTTTTATATGTTTCTCATATTTAAACATCATATTTTACAACTTTCTTTCAAAATAAATTTTGGTTTGACTCTAAATTTTTTTAGTCAAAAATGTTTGATAAAGACATTTGTTGTAAAAGTCATTAAAATTGTCAATTCAAATATTTCGGATGCTAGAAAAGCTTCGATATCTTGAATATAACAAATGGTTGAAAAAAAATTTTAAAAATTAGAAAAATGCATTTGTGATAATAAAAATTGTCAAAAATCTTCAATAAAAAACATAAATTTCCATAAAAAAACCAAAAATAATTTAATTTATTTTAGAAAGCTTCCCCTGAGAAAAGCTCTTTTGAGATACTATTGGCAAAAGGTGCTTAATTTTTTTTATGTTGAAAGAAAACTAAAAGTATAATGAAATAAAAACACATAATAAAATTTTGGGAAATTTATATTTTTAAGGGAAATAGTAAATTATTTAGTTGGTTTTTCTTTTAAGAGACAATAGCTTTGATATTAGCAGAGATATTACAAAGGGAAGATTTTGAAAAATTCTGAGTAGAAATAAAGGGGGAATAGGTTACAAAATTTATGTTCATACTTAAATGCTTGACATGGTTTATTGGTTTTTATCATTTCAACATTTACCATTTACACGCTGCGTTAATTTCTTTAGATTGGGGGTTACTGGGAGCTGCCTAACATCGGGGGTATTTTCCTTTTTCTTGTAACACCTTTTGCGGCAAATTGTTTTATGTTTAATTTCTTGTTTTCATAAAGTTAATATGGGAATGTCTTTCTATCTGTCTGTCCTTTTTTTCCATCCATTTGTCTGTCTTGATTTAGTCGTGGCACAATCTTGTCTAATTTAATGAGCTTCTGCCACAGCCACAATTGGAGTGTAAGTTTTTTTTTCTTTTTGAATATGGCGCGTTCTGCTTTTTATGATGTCGCCTGTTTTAATTACATTTGAATGATATACAAAAGATCCAGTAAAAGTAAAATAGAAATGAAGTGGAAAAAAAAGAAGGAAAAACTGTTTGGGAAAATATATTGATGTTTTCAAATTAAATGCGTGAAAATTTGTAAAGTCATTAAAATCGAGTAAGAGCCGTTGAATGAGTCTCTAGTAGTTTATGTACGTTGACAATTTTAATCGCTTTTTTCTTCTTTTTTTTCTCAGTGTCTTAATGTGTAACATTTGTTGCAAGAAAAATGCTGGAAAAAAATTAAAAAAATATTTATTTATTTTTAAATGGGGGGAAATGGTGTTGGTGGCTGTTTTGATGTTAATGATGCTGGCAGACTGTCGGACTGCTAAAGGGAAGGTGTTAAGTTTTCTTGGAGTTTAAAGAAAATTGTCTTAAATAATTTATTAACTAGATACGGGCTAGAAGGTAAGTGGAGGAAGTAGACATGAAGTAGCAAAAGGTAATTAAAATAAATCAAACAAAATTATAAAGTATTCAAAGAGTAAATGGAAAGAAATATAAAAACTTCCTAGAAATTCTATTAACATTTTTGAATAATGAATGAGTTAGAAAGTAATAGCTTCCAAAGAAAAGAAAATTCTTAAATAACTTCTGCTATTGGACTTGACATCTTTGATTTTTATAAAATAAAAAAAAAATTTTCTATAGAAAAAGTTTTTTAACGAAAATTTTTCTATAGAAAAAATTTTTTAACGAAAATTTTTCTATAGAAAAAATTTTTTAACGAAAATTTTTCTATAGAAAAAATTTTTTAACGAAAATTTTTCTATAGAAAAAATTTTTTAACGAAAATTTTTCTATAGAAAAAATTTTTTAACGAAAATTTTTCTATAGAAAAAATTTTTAAACGAAAATTGTTCTATAGAAAAAATTTCTTAACAAAAATTTTTCTATAGAAAAAATTTCTTAACGAAAATTTTTCTATAGAAAAAATTTCTTAACGAAAATTTTTCTATAGAAAAAATTTCTTAACGAAAATTTTTCTATAGAAAAAATTTCTTAACGAAAATTTTTCTATAGAAAAAAATATATAAGGAAAATTTTTCTCTAGAAAAATTTTATAACGAAAATTTTTGTAAAAAAAAATTTTTTAACGAAAATTTTTCTATAAAGAAAAAAATTTTAAAATTAAAATTTTTCTATAGAAAAAAAATTTTATAACGACAATTTTTCTACAGAAAAAAATTGTAAACGAAAATTTTTATAGAAAAATATTGTTTCTCTGAAAAAACTTTTGTAATGAAAATATTTCTATAGAACAAATTTTATAACGAAAATTTGTCAAAAAATTTTTTAACGAAAATTCTTCTACGGAAAACATTTTTTAACGAACATTTTCTATAGTAATAATTTTTAACGAAATTTTTTACGGAAAATTTTTCTATATAACAAATTTTTTATCCAAAATTTTTCTGTAAAAAAAATTATTATATAAAAATTTTTTAACGAAAATTTTTCTATAGCAAAAATTTTTTAACGAAAATTTTTCTATAGAATAAATTTCTTAACGAAAATTTTTCTATAGAAAAAAATTATATAAATATACATTTATTTATAATTTATATTTATTAAATATTATAACGAAAAATTTTCTATAGAAAAAATTTTTTAATAAAAATTTTTCCATAGAAAAAATTTTATAACACAAATTTTTCTATAGAAAGAAATATATAACGAAAATTAAAAAAAAAAATTTTTTAACGAAAATTTTTCTATAAAGAAAAAAATTTTAATTACAATTTTTTTATAGAAAAAAAATTTCATTTTTCTATAGAAAAAAAATTTTATTACGACAATTTTTCTACAGAAAAAAATTGTAAACGAAAATTTTTATAGAAAAATATTGTTTCTCTGAAAAAACTTTTGTAATGAAAATATTTCTATAGAAAAAATTTTATAACGAAAATTTGTCTATAGAAAAAATTTTTTAACGAAAATTCTTCTATGGAAAAAATTTTTTAAAAATCATTTTTCTATAGTAATAATTTTTAATGAAATTTTTTTACGGAAAATTTTACTATATAAAAAATTGTTTATCCAAAATTTTTCTATAAAAAAAATTACTATATAGAAAAAATTTTTTAACGAAAATTTTTCTATAGAAAAAATTTTTTAATGAAAATTTTTCTACAGAAAACAATTTTTAACGAAAATTTTTCTATAGCAAAAGTTTCTTAACGAAAACTTTTCTATAGAAAATTTTTTTATGAACATTTTTCTAAAGAAAACATTTTTTAACGAAAATTTTTCTATAAAAAAATTTAAAAATTTTACAATGAAATTTTTTCTATAAAAAAATTTAAAAATTTTGCAACGAAATTTTTTCGATAGAAAAAATTTAAAAACGAAAATTTTTCTATAGAAAAAATTTTATACGAAAATGTTTCTATTGAAAAAAATTTAATAGCGAAAATTTTTCTTTAACAAAATTGTATAACAAAATTTGTTTCTTTAGAAAAAGTTTTATAACGAAAACTTTTCTATGGAAAACATTTTATAACGAAAATTTTAGAAAAAAAATTATAATTAAAATTTTTCTATGGAAAAAATTTGTTAACGAAAATTTTTCCATAGAAAAAATTTTATAAGAAAAATTTTTCTATAGAAAAAATTTTATAACAAAAATGTTTCTATAGAAAAGTTATAAATTCATAAGGAAAATTTTGCCACAGAAAAAATTTTATAATAAAAATGTTTCTATAGAAAAAATTTTTACTAATTTCGGCTTAAGAGAAGTTTCAAAAATTTAACAGTATTAAATTCCTTAAAAATTTAAATAATAATCCAAATGCGAATTCTAACCAAATAGAATCTCCTTAGGTCTTAAACGATTATTAATGATTTTCATTTTTTGTAATTACGCAAAATTTTAATTAAACCCAAGCAACTTATCTCCGTTTTTTGTACTAAACACTTGTATAATACCCTCCTTTTCCTTTTCCTTTTCCAATTTTATTTTCCTTTAAACCTCAAACAAAATCTCTTCTATTTTAACTTCTTTTAATTTCCATTCATTTTTTCAGATTCCGTCTACAATTAAAACCTCAAAATCCTTTACTACTTAAGACCTGCTTTAGTCTTTGGTATTTGCAGTTATACAAATAATCTTGACTAAAAATGTCTGTATATAGTTTTTTTTTTTTTTTGCATTCATATACCCCTAACAAAGCTCTACTACTTTGACTTTAGCTTAAGGTTGGCTTAACTCTATGAATTTCTTGTGAAGTTTTTTTTTTGGATTTTCTCCTTACATAAAAGTCAACACTAATTGCAATTTGTAACACAGTTACAAACACCACTATACAAGGACTTTAAAATATATCCTTTTCATTTCGACAATCACATATACAAAATAAACATTTCACCCATACATGCGTATGTATGTAAAGAAAATTGTTAAAATATTCAACATAAAGATTTTTAAAAAAATACATAGAAAAAAATCTTGGAAAACGAAAAACTAACTCTTTTCTTCTAAACCGAATGTTTCTCCTTATGTAGGAAAAATTGCAGGGAAAAACCGCCATACAAACAAAAGCCAGAGCCAGTATTTTGCAACATTGTATGTTAACAGAGTGATATGATATGAAATGTTCTAGATTCGAATTGTATGTAGCAGAATTCATTGGAATCCAAAAGAAAACTAAGTAATGCTTCAATTATTAGTAAGATATTTTTTTACCTAGAGAGTACAACAAGCAGCAGCAGATAGAGCTGGGTTTATACAAAGGAATGCAAGAAAATACAAACCGCAATATGTATTCGTATTTCAAATGGCAGAAACAAAAAAGAGTTGCCAAGGTCAGGTCAGCGAACTTTAAAAGGCAATATAACAAGCACTTTCAAAGACATTTTAAAAGTATATCAGATACACTTGAAACACATACAAAAAGCTTTTCTTTCAATACTTTTTTGAAAGAGCTTTCAAAGTTTTATTAGCGAACTAACCCACAAATCATCAATTGAAGGACTTTGAATAAAAAGCTCGTCATAGTCTTATGAATGAGAAGGTAATAATTATAAGTAAGCTTAAGCAAAGCTTACTTTAAATAGAGACCCTTTGACTTATATAAAAGCTTCACTATTTATTATTTATTTACTATTTTATTAAAGTTATTTTAATTTTATAAGCTTAAGTTTTACATTTTTTAAAAGAACTAAAACATACTTTGTTCCTTACTACGAATGTTAATAACTCCGATAGCTATAAAAGCTTTTCTTATATGAAAGTGTTAAAAAAACCTAAGAATTATTAAAACTTTTGGACTGAAATTTAAATAAAGTAATTTTAATGCAAATCAAATTTTTGTTAAAAAAATAAATTTATCTATAAAAACCAAAAGCTTTTTTTGTAGTAGAATTTAAATAAACTAATATTGTGTAGTTTTTTTTTAACTAAAAAGTTTATAATTAATCCATTTAATTTCTCTAAAAATGTAAAATTAAGCCAAGCTTTTCTTGAGATTTTAATATTTTTAATATTATTTTAGGATATACATTTATTTATTTGTCAATTTAAAAATTTCGTTTTTAATAACTAAAAGCTTTAAATTAGGCTTTCAAATATTACATTTTTTTATCGAAATATTAGACTAAGCCAAGCTTTCCTTGAGCTATTAAAACTCTAGGATACTACTATTGTAGAATTTATATTTATTTTGAAGCTTTTTCAAACAAAATTCAAATAAAATGCAATAGATTTGCCTATTTTTATTATTAATGCAAAAGCTTTTCTTTTAGTAAAATTTTAAGTAATTTAAAAAGCTGAAACTAAAGCTTTTAAGTATTATTTTCTTTCTTTAAATGTTAAACTTTACAAAGCTTTTCTTGAGTTTCTTGATACAACTGAAAAATACATTAACAGGAACGAAAAAGCATTTTTTTTTTGTAAAATTCATATAAAATGAAGAAGCTTTGTCTATAGAAAAGCTTTCAATAATCATCACAAAGTTTTAAATGTTTTCAGAAAAATCGTTTCATTTTCTATTACTTGTATTTCAATCTTATTCTATAAATGAAGCTTTAAGCTTTTATAAAAATATTGCGTATATACATTATATCGCCTATAAGCTTTAATTAATTGAAGAAATAAAGAAAAGTTCTTTAACTTACATTTAATTTTATATAGAAATTTGTATAAAGAAAACTATAAAAAAGCAATTTAAATGCGGACACAAGTTAAGTAATTTATTATGTAGCTTTAAAAGCTTTTAAATTTAAAAAATTAAATAAAGCGTTTAATAGTGCAAAGTAAAAGCTCTTTTGGAATATCAGCAATAGCTGTACTAGATATTCAGAACTTGTACTTAAAAGGTGTCATACGAAAGCAAAAGCTTTAACATTTTTATTGATTAGCCCCTTGACGTATTTCCACGAGTCTGACTCGTGGTACAATTTCTGTGCCTAACATGATTATCACGAGTCTAACTCGTTTTGCGACTGTTCATAAGCATCAAAACTGGTTTGTTTAATGCAAGTTCTATGCGAACAGTTGGAAGCGAACTTCGTTTCACTAATCGATACGTCAAGGGGTTAAGAGAAAAGTTTAAAAGCCCTTAAGTATATTAAATAGCTTTTAGAACTTTATAGAAATCATAATCAAATTATGTTTAAAATAAAAAGCTTTAACTGTTTTTCGACAGTATTTTCAAAATTGGAAAAAAATACTTATATTTATTAAGATTAAATGTTTCATAATAAATATACGAAATTTTAAAAGTTTTAAAAAGCTTTGGAAATGAGCTTTAAACTATTAAAGGCTTTTAATATCCATAACTCATACAACATAAGAGTTAAATTCTATTATATTCTCTTCAAAATAAAAATTAAAATAAAAATGTTTCTTATGAAAATAAGAAAAAAAATGTTATTAATGTTTCTAAACAAGCTTTTAAAGCTTTTTAAAAGAATTACAAAAACTTGGATATGAACTCTGAAATTCAGTAAATGTTTCACTTAAATTATTGAAACATATTGATTTCGAATGTTTTAGAAAAGCTTTGCTAAAAAATACAGAAAAGCTTTAGTAATGAATTCTAAGTTACAAAAAGCTTTAAAATGTAAAATTGTTTAACACAAAACATTTGTTTAAGAAAATTATTGAACATACATGTGTCTATCAAGTATTTAAACTAAATTAGACAAAAGCTTTTAAAGCCAAAAGATTTGATTTCAATTATCATGTTCGAAAAGTATTTTGTTTCTTCTGGACTGACAATTAAATTGCAATTTTTCGAACCTTACTTCACACTGAATAAACTTAATCACTATATGTTTTGAAAGCTGATGTAGAAAGCTTTTGAAGAAAAAGTTCGATTGTCCCATTTTTATTTTCGTAATATTTTACTTTTTTACTAAAATGCAAATGACAAGGTCAAACGAAAGCTATCATGGAGCGAACAGATAAATGAGCTCAAAGCTTTTCGATAACTAACGCCTAAGTTGATAGCTTAAACAAAATTACGAAAATCTGAAGCTAATTTAAAAGCAAATCCAAGATAATATAATAATGTTTATAAAAAAAGGTTTCAAATTAATTGAATTAACTTATAATTCAAAGCTTTCAATCAATTTTCCGAGAATAAATTGACATTTGAATGAGAAAGCTTTTAAAGGTTAGATATGCATTTAGTAGTAACTCATTTGAAAAAAGCATTAAATTTTCAAACATTAAAATAATCAAAGCTTTTAAGCATTTAATTAAAGATTTTCTAAAAATAAACTTAAAATGTTAAATATTTACAAAAATCTTTAGAAAACTTCTTAAGGTCTGGAAAGTTTTATTGATTAAAATACATCAAAGCTTTTAAGCTGTTGTGTCAAAGAAAAAGCTTTCAAAATTGTATATATGTAAGAGTACGAAGTTTTAAATAAACTCATTTGAGCTTCAAACTTTAATCATCAAAGCTTTTTAGCTTTTACTTAAAGATTTTCTGAAAATAAACTTTAAATGTAAAATATCTACAAAAATCTTCAGAAAACTTCTTGAATACAATTTAAATGTTTAATTAATTAAAAAAAAACATCAAAGCTTTTAAATGTTGTATCAAATAAAGCAAAGAAACTTTAACTGATTTTAAAAAACTTCGAAAAATCACTTTTCAAGAGAACTGTTTTATAAAAGCTTTTAGTTAACCTATGAAACCCAAAAGCTGGCAACCCAGTTCTTATAGATTTTACAAGTATTTTTTGTTTTGTTTTTCTTGTAAAAAGTAACACTTTAACAATTTAATTTACACAAACAATAATACGCAATGCACCTTAATATCATCATGCTTAAAAAAACCTTACCTAGATTCTAGTATCACTCTAGCAAAGTAAAATGGATACAACCGAATGAAGGTATAGGAGTAGTCTCGATGTAGTTAAAAGTAACAACGTTTCCCATGGCATAATAAAAATAATCCTTTACTGCAGTAATACACAACAATAACAAATGAATGAATGAAAGAAAGAAAAAACAAGAACCAACAAAAAGGAAAAATATCCTTAACATGAAAAATCCTTATGCATGTATTTAAATGTATGCACAAGTATTATTTTTCAGCTTTATCCAACCAACATCATCCTCCGCAGAAACAAGATTCTAGATTTTTGTAACGAGTTGAACAAAAAAAACAAAATATTGTAACTATGCAACCATAAGCTTCATTCACACATCATGTCTATACTCTTGCAAAATTACACAGAAATGAAAGAAAAAAGTTTCCTAAAAATCTGCAGCACATTTGAATGCACCCAGCTAGCAATTTGGTGATTGTTGACGATAATATCAGCAAAATGAGTCTTTTGGGATTCGTATAGATGATCAAAAACTGGTCTAAAAAAGATTCCGAAAAGACTTCTTAAAACGCTTAGAAAACGACTAGTTTACAAACACGCAAATAATTCTTGCAGAATGTGTGCAGTCAAAATCTTATCGTGAAAACTTAGGATCGTTTGCACGATAATATTGATATGACTGTTTTTATGTAATTTTAATCAGTTTGGTGATCAAAAAAGACCACAAAAAGACTCAGAAAATACCTTGAAAGCGACTATTTGAAAGCAAAATGTGTGCAATCAGTTTGGTGATCAAAAAAGTATACAAAAAGACTAATAGACGCTTAGCAAGCGACTAGTTAAAAATAGCACAAAAAATCTTGTAAAATGTGCATAATATAACTATTTTTAGGATATAAAAATGTTCTGAAAAGAGATATGACGTGTTCAAAAATAGATATACTGTGTTGAGTAATAAAAACCTTTATTCTTTTTTTACAAATCTAGCAAAATTTGTGCAGTCATATTCTAATCAGCAAAACCAGACACTAAAGACTCGTTTTGAAGAGTCGCATGAAGGGTACCATTTTCTCACACAAAAAGATCATTTTTGACTCATAAGTGATATCATAAATGATAAGGGACCGAAAATAACTATTATTTTTGAAACCAAGTAAAAACCAAGTCAAGAAATGCGATGCTTTTTAAAAATCTGATTTTTATTTTTTAGAAAAAAAAATAATAGTTATTTTTCGATTTTTATTTTATTGAGCAAAAATAACAGTTATTTTTAACTTTTATTTTTTCGAGCAAAAACAAAAGTTATTTTTTAACTTTTATTTTTTCGAGCAAAAATTTTTACTTTTATTATATCGAGCATAAATAAATGTTATTTTTTGACTTTTATTTTTTCGAGAAGAAATAAAAGTTATTTTTTTACTTTCATTTTTTCGAGCAGAAATAAAAGTTATTTTTGTGTTTTCAACCGTAATTATGATTGCAAAACTCAACTTCATTAATTTTTGAGCATATGCAAATTATTTTCACTGAAAAATTATCGTTGTTTTAAAAATTTTTTTAATGAATTTATCATGAATTTAAACAAAAATAACTTTTATTTCTGCTCGAAATAATAAACGTCAAAAAATAACTTTTTTCTGCTCGAAAAAATAAAAGTCAAAAAATAACTTTTATTTATGCTCGAAATAATACAAGTCAAAAATAACTGTTATTTTTGCTCGAAAAAATAAAAGTTAAAAAATAACTTTTATTTTTGCTTGAAAAAATAAAAGTCAAAAATATCTGTTATTTTTTTATGGAAAAAATAAAAGTCAAAAAATAACTTTTATTTTCTGACTTTTACCATAAAAGTTATAACAGTTACGGTCCCTGTAAATGATCATTTTAATCGTGCAGTGAAGTCAAAAAGGACTCATATTTGATTAAAATTTTCCAAAAATGCTAGCTGGGCATGAATGTGTTGGAATAGAGTCCTGGTGGGTTGTGTTTTAGTGTAAGTGAGTTAGTCGGAATTTGTTTTGGTATGAGAAGAGCAGGCGAAGAGAGGCTGAAGAATGGTTCTATGTATTCAGGATATCCTTGAGTATTTATGTTAAACTTTATTCATGTATTGTGATTGTAATATTGCGTGTAACATTTTCTCTTAGACTTTTTGCAAGTCCTTAACATTTTTACAGTTTTTTTCTTTGTTGGAAAATCTACTTGAGTGTCAGGCCTTAATTAATGATACATATGCCAGATTTGAATGTTTGTAAGAAAACCAAAGAGAAAGCCATGGAAATGTGATTAGCAGCAAATAAATGAAGAGTGGATACAAAAGGATACAAACGAAATTTCCAAAAGGCTCTATATTTTTTGGGCTCTTAGGAATTTACAAAATTAATCACTAATGAAAGTTTAGTACTAAGAAAAAAGCTACATTCTAAATTTTTTTCATTGTATAACTATTCCTTTCACATCATTACCCACTTTGAAACATTCTCAAAAAGTTTCAATTCTTATCAAAGCTTTGCAATGTTCAAAAAAAAAGTACACAAAAGACTTCAAAGTTTATAAATTACAAACGATTAACTTTCTTTATTTGTACTTTTACACCAAACATTTACAAAAAATACAAAAACTCCATATATTCACCTTAAGTTTGGGTGGAAATTAATCAAAGAAAAGACCAACTAACCAACCCATAAACAAACCAACACCTTTCCACACAATGCCCTACACCACCACCACCTACCTTTAACTCCTACTACTTAAACTATATTTGTACACCTTTAAATCCTCATACTTTTTAAGCTTTTCAGGACGATATTGTTAAATAGAACTCAACTCGTTTATCAACCCTAAATGTTAAGTCCAAAAAGGTCAGTATCAAAAACAGAGAATAAATAATGATTGTTAATGGTGGTGGTAGTGGTAGTGGTGGGGTAATAAACAAAGTTCCTGCCCCCGGACAATCCTCTTTTCAATTGTATTAAAAATAAATTTATTTTGTTTGTGTACGAAAAACAATGCAAGGACTCGCATAATGGCAAAATAAAAGTCGAATTTTATGCGATAAAATTGTTTGTCTTTCGAAGATCTACATCACATTTGCAATACCTAAATCATATTATACCCTACATTACGTAAGATGAGGAAGGTGTTACACATCAGGTTTACTACATCACATTTAGTATACCTTCATTATATTATACCCTACATCACTTAAGAAGAGGAAGGTATTATAGGTTTATCAAAGACTCTATAGCAGGAACCGAAAATAATTGTTATTTTTTAATTTTTTATTAAAAAAGCAACCTCTAGGAAATGTCGGAGAATAAAACAAAATATACCATTTAGACAGTCTTAGACCAAATTTTCATAAAATGCGATGCTTTTTAAAAATCTGATTTTTATTTTTTAGAAAAAAAAATAAAAGTTATATTTTTATTTTTATTTTTTTGAGCAAAAATAACAGTTATTTTTAACTTTTATCTTTTCGAGCAAAAATAAAAGTTATTTTTTTATTTTTATTTTTTTGAGCAAAACAAATAGTTATTTTTGTGTTTTCAGCTCCAATTATGATTGCAAAACTCAACTTCATTAATTTTTGAGCATATGCAAATTATTTTCACTGAAAAATTATCTTTGTTTGAAAATTTTTTTTAATTAATTTATCATGAATTTAAACTAAAATAACTTTTATTTCTGCTGGAAAAAATAAAAGTAAAAAAAAACATTTATTCATGCTCGAAAAAATAAAAGTCAAAAATAACTGTTATTTTTGCTCGAAAAAATAAAAGTTAAAAATAAATTTTATTTTTACTTGAAAAAACAAAAGTCAAAAATAACGATAAAAGTTATAACAGTTACGGTACCTGCTCTATAGTATAAAGATGTTGCACTTCCATACATTGATTATTCCGTATGGTTCATTTGAAAAGTCCCATAAAAAAGAGAGTAAGCCGCTTTTACTCTAATTCATAAGAAAAAATTGTCAAGTTTGTTTCACGTTACTATTGGACTAAGGCCAGGATATTTCTTGTAACCTATACTTTTTATCTTCGTCATCGACAATATAATGCACTCGGCTCTGAATATTTGACGCGGCATCCAAATGGACAACCTTTAAACAACTAGAGCATTTGGATTATGCAAATGGCGTATGTCTTCCAAACCAAGGCTCAGATCACCTTCAAGTAAATCGTGATGCTGTCACTGTTATATCTCAGGCAACTGAGCTGAAAATCAAAATTTTTAAGACAAAGACTATGTCGAAAGGCTATGGCGCAAACCCTTCGCTACACATCAATGAGCATAAAGAGGTGAGACCGTATGACAAATCCCTAATATATGGTGGCCGAATCGCATAAGAAATAGAGATCTACTAAAGACTGTGGTTTGTCTGCTTCTATAGAGGTATTTCAACAGAAATAGAGATGGATAGGCAACACACTTCCAAGGCCAAATATCAATATTGCTTGATAAACGCTTTGCTGAAATCCACATAGAAGAGGACATCGTGTTGGTGCACCTGTTAGAACGTGGAGAAGGTTAATTGATGCAGAGTTATAAGCAGCAAACTCCTTACTTAAATCTCACAATAGAGTCCGATATTGATTAACGTAAAAGATATTTTTACGTTTTTCCTTTAAAAATGTGAAAGAAATTATTTTTGCAAACAACCGAAAACAAAATTAAAACATTACGTTTTACAAGGTTATCTTTTTATTAACTTTAGAGTTAATCACTTAAACACACCTTACAAAATTGCTTTACAAATATTCCTAGTCTCACTGTTCTCTTATACGCGTCTCAATTAAAACTGTTCCCACAATATTCGTTCATCGACCTTATAAAGCAGAGAGGAGAGTTTCTAGCATTTTCTGCAGGTCCATATTCTGGTCCATTACCCTATACCTAGGATATGGTTTTAGTCACATCGTTCAAAATAACAGTTTAAAATAAATAGAAATAAAATAATCTGGAGACATAATGTCTGCTTGAGTTTTTGTGATTATACATATGTTTTTCGCCACTCTGTGAACTACTTCCGAAATGGCTACAATTTCGGTCGGAAAACCCGGGAGCCATCGTGAGATATTTAGCTGTGGCTCATCGGAGTAGTTCCATACTCGTAGTTATTTTATTATTGTGTTGAGAGCCATCAGTATAAAAGTTTATATACTGTTTTTACCTGGGAGCTACGCTTAGTCACACATTCCCATCTACTACAAGTAGATGATTCTTCTACTCAAACTGCGTTGCTACCAGTGTGTTGGCTCTGATATATGAACATTTGTGAAAAAGTTCACATAAATTTTAAATTGTCTTCATTAATTTCATTTACGAGTGAAAAAATTTGTTTAAAAAAATTAAGGCGTTTGATTTACTGTGATTGAAAAACAAGTGTCTATCACCATTTGTCAACAAATGTCACAAACTATTATTAGCAATTGAAAATATGTACACAAAAGTAATCAAGAAATGACAGACCGATAGTAGTCATTAAGTACAAACGTGCACAAATTGACCAAATGTTACAAAAAAAAAACAAAACCTGAAAGAAACAAGTCCATAATTCCACCACCTTTAAAAACCGTTTCTACTCAAAGGCTATATATACTCGTAGATGAACGTTAAGACCATGTAAGTACGACACACAACTTGTTAAGTCATCAATATCATTTATTCAATCACTTCATTTGCAATACAAAAATTTCCAATCATCATCAATGGCATTGAAATTCTTCCCCATCCTCTTCATCTTTTCCATAAAACAATAAAAACTATGTAAAGAATTTCACTGTAATTTTAGAATCACCGAGTGATGAGGAGATGCGACGGCGGCACATTCTGTGTAAAGTTTATGAAATAAATTCACTGGAATAAATTCTTGTGCAATTCTCGTATAATAAAACATCAACAGATGTCTTTGATTAACTTTTACTCTGCGCTAAACAATCTGCATCCAAGTACAAACGATATTAATAATAAAATTCATAAAAACAACAATAAAAAGAATAACATCGCATCGCTTGAGCAGCATCGGCAAAGGCACGGCAAACTACCCCGCGCGTTTTTTAATGTAATTTGAAATTTATATATTTTGCAATAGTCGTTCGTATGCATCCAGCAGAGAGGAAGCAAATAAACAAATTGTTTTGTTTAGTGCAATAGAAACTAAAGGGGAAAAATATTAGATATGGGGTAACAAAGAATTTTAGAAGAGCTACACTATAAGTTGCATAAAGAAAGTAATAAATTGAAATTTCAGGAAGGTTTCGTTGAGAAGTTGCTTGTCAAAACGACATCGTTTGATTCTTGAGTATAGATTTTTTTTAAACTCAACGACTTCCTTCAATTTAGAATGTTTTTGCCGACATATGCTAATTGGGGGTACTCGATCATAGTAACATACCAAAGAACTGTAGAACATAAAAATAAGGAAGACTTTTTACTTCCGTACAAATTCCAGATGAACTAGCATCTGTTGATGTGTCTCTATCAACTTTCATGTTCCTACTGACAGAAACGTATTCACAGATTACTGTTACTATCAAGATCCCATATATCCGCATGGCAGAACAATATTTGATTGAAAGGCATGAGGTTAGGCTAAAGCTTACAGCGGGTGATTTTTACATAAGTTGTGGACATAAGAACTAGATAAAGGAGGCAATAAAACATCTTTCCTGTTTTGTCATAGTATTCACTTTCACTGCGTCTCAACGTCTCAACGTTTTTACAGATTACTGTCACTATCAAATCAATATTTCCAAGACAAAGAATATGCTTGGAGACTATGGCGCAAACTCGTCGATATACATCAATGTAGATTATCTTGGAAGATGATATCATCTTTTAAAAATGAAGATTTCCGCCGCGTATTAAAAAGGCAAAATTTGCATTCGGCCTTCTCCGAGCTATTTGGAAATCTCGACAAATGTTGCGAGACTTGAAAACGCACAGATGACATCGATATGCAAACCTTTGCAAAGAAATCCTTACCATAAATACTTAATATATAGTGATCGAATCGCATAAGAAATTAAGCGATAAACCGAATCCCTGCTTCTATAGAGGTATGCCAACGGAAATTCCTGAGAATACGTCACTCACTTCAAAGGCCAAATACCAACATTTTTTGACAAACGCTTCGGAAGCGACCGTCGTGTTCGTGTACCTACAAAAGGTGGCTCCGATGAGGATATTAAATCGTGTATTAATAAGGTAAAATCTGCATTCGGAATTATCCGAACAATTTGGAAATCTCGACAAATGTCAAAAACAACTAAGTTACGAATATACAACTCCAATGTCAAATCCATCCTGTATTACAGTTGCAAAACTTGAAAACCTACAAATGCCATCGATATGCACCTGCAAATATTTGCAAACAAATGCTTCCGGCAAATCCTTAATATATGGTGGCCGATTCGCATAAGAAATTAAGATCTACTAAACACGACGAACCAAATCCCAAGGAATACGAATTCCTAGTAAACCAGGTAACCTTAGCAGGCAAATCCAATACGCCGGATTGTAGCTGAGGAGGTTATCTATGGGTACCCATAGTCAGAATCTATAACAGAGGGAGTTTGCAGGAGCTAGTAACAGTTTTCCAAAATATCAAATGTGAGATTATGCTAAGGGAGGATCGCATATTCCCAGAAAACCAGGCAACTTGGGTATATAAATGTGGCATCTAGTTGTAACCAAGGATGTTTTCTATGAACACCAATAGTCAGAACCTCTGGCAGAGTGAGTTGCTAATAGTTATAAATATTTCTTCAAAAATTTCATATGTGATATTATACTAGAGAAGGATTTCAGATTCCCAGGGAACATGGTAAAGTGGACGGACAAATGAGGTTTCGGGGAATAGCAGAAGATGTTTTCTATGAAAATCCATAGTCAAAATATGTAACAGAGCGAGTTGGAAGGAGTTATTGAGACTTTTCCAAAATTTCATATGTTTGAATATGCTAAGGGAGGATTCCAGATTCCTTGAAAAGAGACAACGTGGGCGAATAAATAAGGTATAGAGGAGTAGCCGAGGATGTTTCCTTTGAGGATCTATAGTCAAAATATCTAACAGAGCGATTTGGCAAGAGTTAATTATTTTTTTTTTCATTATGTTAAGGGAGGATTCCAGATTTCTTGGAAACAATGCAACGTAAGCCATAAATAAGGTATCGAGAAGTAGCTGAGGATGTTTTCTATGAGGATGGATGAAGATTGGTTTGTGTCTAGGGTTATAAATTAAAAATTTATCTTCGACAATCGCTTTCTTGAAATCCACAGGAAAGCGGCCATCGTGTCGGTGCAACTGCTGAAACGTGGAGAAGGTCAATTTATGCGGAGTTGCAAGCAGCAAACTATTCATGGAATGACGTATGCTTAACATCTCGCAATAGAGTCCAATATATGAGGATGGTTGAGGACCTATGCTCCACCGGAGTCATAGATAACAGAAGAATTTGTGACTAAAGCAATGATATGTTTGCCCATTTCTTGTTAAAACAACTTTAGTCATTTGTGGACATAGGCACTTTACAAAATTGTCAGTCAATTCATTGTCACAGTGTCTCAAATCTATAACGTACTTAATAGTCTTTAGTCGATGCTTTAGAAAAACATCTTCTGTAAATTGTCAGTAACTTCAAGCATTTCGATAGATTTATTCACACCGCGCCTTTGGTAACTTTTGACGGCGAGACTTTAAATAACTCCCTCCGACGACTTGACTTCAGTCGTTTTCTGTTTCTCCCTTGCCGAAAGTACTCAACCTCTGCCCGAGCTCGAAAGAGTATCTGTAACCATGCAAAAGATGTTCTTTCGAGCCGGTGCTGTAAAACGGCTTTTAGGGGAACTAAACATAAACAAGTCTCAAGTGCCGAATGGTATTTTATCACTGGTCTTGAAGCAGTGCTGTTCGGCGCTTGCGCATCTATTACCTAACCACATCAGTACCTTGCAAATTTTCTCGTTGTTGGAAGGTTGCTAATGTTACGCTAGTCCCCAAATAGGGCAAGCCTAACAACCTTGCACCCTCCAAAGTTATGGAGAGTATGGTGAACCATCATCTTGTTAATATCTGGAATCTAAGAACCTACTAAGCGACCGCCAGCATTAATTTTTTAGGTGTCAATCAATACAGCGTTTTGGCGAAAGTAAAGTTGTTGCTCTAGATATTTTCAAGGCGTTTGATTTTATTGCTTTTGCTGTCGGTAATAACTTTTCTCGATTTATATCAAGCTTGCTCAAAGATCGTAATATACGAATCGTTTTTTCGATGGGATTTCATTAAACGAGCTCAAGATTAATACAGGGGTTCCGCAAGGCTCTGTCCCTTCTCCTACTCTATTTCTACGCCAAACTTCCAATCCATTGCAATTGATAGTAAAATTTGTCATTCATATTCATTTTATCATATGCCAAGCCTTTAAGAGGCTAAATGAATCATTAAATCGCGATTTAGAAACTGTTTCAGAATAGAGTCGTGCGAATAGAGTCAATTTTAATGCGCGGAAAACTCAAAATTGTATGCTTACGCATGTTACTTCATCTGCATTAATGGGAGGTGTTAATATTGAGAAATCAGTTGGTCTTGATGTTCTGGGCATGAGAATTCAATGTGATGTCCGTTGGACAAATTACATTTTTCAAGTGAAGCATTCAAGTGCCTCGGTTTTTTAAAACATCTCCTGATCTCCGTACTATTTACACCTATATCCGACCGAAAATGGAATACAACTCTCATGTATAGGCAGATACTTCAAAGTCTATTTTGTAGCTTCACGACCGAGTGCAGGGGTGAGGGAAAGTGCTCATCGGTTCTAAAGTTATTACTTTGGAATGTGCTCTGACAAAATCAGGAAACTCGTTCCTCGTACTCGAACTTTCTTACCCAATACACGTCTATCTGTTACAGCTCATCCCTTCGTAGTCGATTGGCCAGTAGACAGAATTTACTTCCCGCAGGAGTTTTCCCAGTCAGTTGGAATAGGGAGTAGTTCAAATTAAACGTCCACAAACGCTACTCCACGTATCCCTCCTCCCATAACCTATTTTCCTAGTTCCAACACAATGCATTGCATAAGTAGGGATCATCCCCAGAGTTGTGGTCCTAAATACACAAAAAAGCCAGACGTCTCCTAGGTCTTAATTAGTAGACTTCCCGGAATTGATATATTGACCTCTAATATCAATATTTTTTCATGAAATTCTTATGTTAACTTAAATGACTGTACCAAATTTCGTTAAAATCGATCCACATTTGACCATAGCTCCAAAATCTTCTGTCAAAACGCACTAAATGAGGCTAAAATCACTAAAACGTTCGTAAATCTGAAGATAATGGGAATATTAAGTTTATTTTTTGCATACGTCATTTTTGTAACAACTTTAATCAATTTGCCAGATTTCGAGATAATCGGTCCACATTTGACACTAGCTCTCATATAAGTCCAAATAACGGAAACAGCTTAAGTATATAAGTTTTGAGAAAATGTTTGTATGATGGCAAAATTTAGCAAATATTTGTCTTTATAGAGGAAAAAAAACACCTTTGACTTTAGTGGTGAAGGGTATCGTATAGTCGGTCTTGGCCGACTATAGCACTTTCTTACTTGTTTTTTTTAAGTTTTGTCTTTAGTTTAGGCATTTTTGGACTAACTTCCATTTTTTTGTTTTTTATTGGATTTTCGCAAGGTCTGAGATTTTAAGTACAACTTGACTTCTTTGGTTGTTTATTCGGGTGACTTGTAACCTCTTATTTAGGCAAGAAGAGTTTCGGTGACTTCCGATTATGGAGTTTCGGGCAACATTTATGGCATTTCAGTATTTGTTTGGCTTTCACCTTTTTGTATCGATTAACCTAACTATATTTTGAATTCTGCAGAAAGCGGAATGTATAGTTTCCTGATAACAAAGCTTTGTTCATCTCTAAAGTAACCCTAGCTTAAACTAAGCTACCGACTTACAAAGTTTTATTGCTTTCATTTACATAAAGTACTTTTTTCCCATTCCATTTATAAACATTTTCTTCTACAGAAAAATTATTTCCAGTAAAATTCAAATGAAACCGAAAATCAATGAATTGGAAATGACAATAACTTAAACACCAAACGAGAAATATTGACAAAAAAAAACTGATTTTCATATTTAAAATCACTATTAAACTACGACAACACAAAAAAAAACAGAAAGTCTCTATAAACATATTAGCAACAGTTGTTGGAAATTTATTTATAATGACTATGATGGAAATAAATGCCAAAGGAAATTAAGATGATTTCAAAAATTATTCATACAAATACAAATGAGTGAAGAGGAAAGAAAAAAGCCAACTAAATGCATTTTATAGTAAATTAGACATTTACAAAAAAAATTGTTGTTGAAAACATTTCCAACAAATAATACAAAACACATAAGTAAAAAAACACCCACTAACAAATAAATGTGTGTTGAATTGGGGAAATTACCGAACACGCCTCTATTGTCTTGTCTTGTCGGAATTTAAATAAAAATAAAACATTTTACAGACAATGAAAACGGCTAAAATAAAGGGAAAAAGGGATACTATAAGGATTAGGTAGATGAATGGATAGATGGATGGCTAGTAAATAGGCACACGAGCCAAAAAGTAAAAATATATTTTACACACAAACTCATGTTTAGGTTATTATGGGTTATTTGTCGAATTTACTGTGTCTGTCTGTCCTTACAGTTCTTTTGTCTGGTTAATACAACTATAAATCTTAATGCTCACATTTGATGAGCATCCCTTAATTCATATGGGTTTTCTTTTTTTTGAACTTATTCATGCACATACATTTCTTTTTAGGGGCAGGGATGTGTAAAAGGACATTCAAAAACATATTTTACAATTATGAATAAAACCTTTACAATACACTGAACAAAAGGTGCTTATTTGCTTAATATACCTTTTGGCTATTTTCCCTAAAAACATGGATCTACCTATTCTTAGCTGCAACAATAAAGCATTAATTTGCAAAATTAATTTAAAAAAATTGGCAAAAGTAGATATACCTAAAAATCGACTGAATTCACTTTTATTATAGCTAATGGAAACTGTGGATGCTAAAGAATCGAATGAAGTCACTGGGTCAATTTTTCGGCAACTGATTTTTTGGCGTCATCTGCCTAAAGTTCTTATGACAAAGAATCGTTTAGATCAAGGCTGGCCAAATGGAGAGAGTTTTGAAATAAGAGTGCTCAGTCTTAAAATGTGAATGTGTTCTGAGAATTGTATTTGCTGTAAGTTTTGCTATGTATTGTAATTGTTAGTTTAGTATGTATGAGTAAAGGAAAAGCTTTTTTCATTAATGAAAATTATTGTTATTCCCCTGCCGCGTAATAATGGCCAGCCTGGATCTAGATTGTGTTTGCTAAAGAATCGTTTAAAACCAATATTTTGAGAGCTATCCAAAATATTTATAAATCGTGGAACGTTATTGTAGAGAACAAAGTTACTGTGTCTCAAATTGACAAAAGTTATGACAAAGACTCTACTAAGGCCTCTGTTACAGAAAACAATTAGAGTCAACTTTCATAATAAACTTTCAGATTTAAATTTATAGAAATCGTTACAAAGAATCGACTAGTATATCCACAGTTTCAATAAAAACAGTTGAAAAGTCGACGAAAGTTAATTTTCCGCAAAATCGAATGAGTTTAAGATGTCAAAGCTGTGTACTGTGGCTTAGCACAACACTTGTCGTCGACTGCCTAGCCAAGTCGTCGGTAATTTTAACAGCATTGACACGCCATCGATGTAAAAGAAATAAAATTGGCTGTAGAACAAAAAAAAGCTTTAACAATGTTTCAAGCTAACAAAAAATGCCACAAAAAATTAAAACCAGAAAGCTTAATTGCCGGTTTAGTATTTAAATTCAAAAAAGGTTAACTGATCTTGTAAATGCACTGAGGTCGTTAAAGAAACGACATAAGTGGGCATCGACGTTGGTCGATTAAAAGTTGTAACAAAGAATCGTCTTAGGCTGAGCCGCCCAGCTCTACAGCACAATGTGCGAACTATTACAAAAGAGCTTTTGAGCTTTCACACCAACATACTTTGTATGAGCATACTTTGTATGACACAACTATGTTTGTCCCGCTCACACTTACGTAAAATTGTCTTTGCGAAGTCGTGGTCTTTTCAAAGTCAATGCTGCCAGACTAGAATTGTTTCCTCGATTATATGAAGAATTCTCGAATATTTGAAGAAAAATGTAAATCTGGCAATACTGACCGTAAGAGCTTTCAAAGCAGAAATTGTCCCATTTTTGTGATTTGGGGATGAACAGAGGTAAGCCCATATTATCTTGGCTAAGAATAGCATCAGACTTGAGAAGGTTAAAATTAACAAGCTACCCCATGATGGTTGTACGTGGTGGCCGTTCCTCATATATTGCAGGGGAAGAGAAAGCTCTGCCAAGTACTAGTAGGACAACGAATATCTAGATATTGTGGTAGACCTATTTAATACTGGTTTTGAATAAACCCTACAATACCCAACACCTGCACTTATGATATCCAACACCTCTTCCCACGAACATCAAATTCATTATAGATTCACCCTATTGAAGCTTTCCTTCACCTGAAACTGGACTTAAGTAATTCGATAAAAATATTTTTCTACACAAAACTTGTTATAAAAAAATTTTTGATAAAAATTGTCTATAGATAAATTTTTGAAAAAAAAAAAAAAAAAAATTCTATAGAAAAATTTTTAATAAAAAATTCTCTTTAGAAAAACTTTTGATAAAAAAATTTTTGATAAGAAATTTTTGATAAAAAATTTTTGATAAAATATTTTCTATAGAAAAATATTTCACAAAATAATTTTCTGTAGTAAAATTTTTGATAAAAAAAAAATTTTCTATAGAAAAATTTTTGATAAAAAATTTTTTTTAAAAAAAAAGTCTATAGAAAAATTTTTGATAAAGAAATTGTCTATAGAAAAATTTATGATAAAAAAATTTTCTATAGAAAAATTTTGCATAAAAAATTTTTCTATAGAAAAATTTTTGATAAAAAAATTTTCTATAGAAAAATTTTTGATAAAAAAATTTTCTATAGAAAAATTTTTGATAAAAAAATTTTCTATAGAAAAATTTTTGATAAAAAAATTTTCTATAGAAAAATTTTTGATAAAAAAATTTTCTATAGAAAAATTTTTGATAAAAAAATTTTCTATAGAAAAATTTTTGATAAAAAAATTTTCTATAGAAAAATTTTTGATAACAAAATTTTTGATAAAAAAATTTTTTATAGAAAAACATTTAATAAAGAAAGTAGCAAAATTTTTCCATTTCTATAGAAATTTTTTTGATAAAAAATTTTCTATAAAAAAAATTTTTGATAAAAAATTTTCTATAGAAAAATTTTTGATAAAAAAAATGTTCTCTAGAAAAATTTTTGATAAAAAAAATTGTTTATAAAGAAAATAGATTATTTGATAAAAAAATTTTCTATAGAAAAATTTTTGATAAAAAAAATTTCCATAGAAAAATTTTTGATAAAAAATTTTTCTATAGAAAAATTTTTAATAAAAAAAAATTCTCTATAGAAAAACTTGAGATAAAAATTTTCAATTTATGATAAAAAAATTTTCCTTAGAAAAATTTTTGATAAAAAAAATTTTTGATAAAAAATTTTTTTTATAGAAAAATTTTTGATAAAAAAATTTTCTATAGAAAAGTTTTTAATAAAGAATTTCTTAAGAATAATTTTTAATAAAAAAAAAATTCTATGAAAAAATTGTTGATAACAAATTTTTGATAAAAAAAAATTCCTATTAAAAAATTTGTATATAGAAACATTTTTGATAAAAAAAATGTCTTATACAAAAATTTTTGATAAAGAAAATAGAAAAATTTTTGATACAAAAATTTTCTATAGAAAAATTTTTGATAAAAGAAAATTTTTAAAATTTTTGAAAAATAAAGCTGAAAGTGTCCATTCAACTGACGGCCTTGTAAGCTTTCATGAATGTAATTGGTCTGTTTGTTCTTTCGAACTCATTTTACCGATTATATTTAACGATCTTATTGTGTTACGAAAATTATAAAAAATAGTCGACTCCTAGTAGTTAGGAGTACCGGCTCCTGGTTATTAGCAATAATTAATCTACTAACTTATGTCTACGTACCCAAAAAAATATTTTGTTGACGAGTATGAACAGTTGACGTGAAGACCTTAAATAGGTATTTTATGGCGGCCAGATCGTCAGTATTAAACCAATAATTATTTTCCCATATTTCGTGTAATCTAAGGTCTCATTGTAAGTGGCTGTTGTTTGGGCCTGAATAATACTGCAAAGGCTAAAAAGCTTGAATAAAACTCCCTTGTTACAGATCGAGTTGAGAAAGCTTAAACTAGGATCCATGCTTTTATACCATAAGAACAACTGTTGTAGTAAATTAACATAAGTCGCTGTAACAAGGACTAGTTTGATGTGTCGACTTTTTCACCAAGAAAACATTTAATTTTTGATATTTACAAAAATTACAAAAAGTCTTCGGCTCCTGGCGGCATAGGCTGCATTTTTAGAAGCATTTGAACTTCCAGAGATATTCACCATAAAACAACTGTTGTAGTAAATCAACATAAGTTGCTGTTTTAAAGATTAGGCTGAAGTGTAGACTTTTTTACCAAGGAAACATTTATATTTTGATATTTATGAAAATTGCAAAAAGTCTTCGGCTTCTGGCAGCATAGGCTGCCTGCATTAGATTTAAAGTCTATTTTCTATCGAATTACACTTTTCTCAATTTTTTATTAAAATCTAGTTACTCCCAAACCTGGATTTGAACACACATTCATTCATACATACTCTACCATACATTAGACAGGCAATATTAAAAATCGACCTTCATTTGCTATATCTCTTGACATAATTTTTTTATTTTTGGGGGCTTTTAAAAAAATGTGTGCGTGACTAGGGTTTATGTTCGTATGTGTAAATCCCCTTCGGAACTTACACAAACACATGAAAAAAAAAATACAAACTTCCTTTAGATGAATATGAACATTTAGTTTGTGTTTGTATTATAACCCGGTAGACTTTAAGGTGCCAAACAGCCACCACTTAGTCTACTCGTGTCTAAATACACATACATTATACACTTAGATATTTCACTACACTCGGCATTGTTATTGTAATTTGTTTAATATTGCAAAATTTATATGTATGTACATAAATTTGTTAAGGTACGAATATTTTTTTATTGTTCATGTAAAAATGCTGGTAAAAAAACAAGAAATATTTTTTTCCATAAATTCCCCAAAGTGTTATAAAAATGTCATTTTATGTTTGGAGAGTAAGAAATTTTGAAATTTGTTTTTATGGTCATAATTAAAGAGGAAGTGGAAAAAATTGTATAGGCTTAATATCAAAGACAATTTCAAGTAAAAAAGAATTTTTATAGCTAAATAATTTTAATGTCAGGGTTAGGGTTTTTTGGTGTTTTATGGTGGTAAAAGAGCAATAATCAAGGGAGGCGGTTAATGGTGACAGTAGAAGCTTTAAAGCACGTGTTATAATAAAGTTATGGTACTATTTGGGCTGAGTAGGAATTTTAATACAAGAACTTGTTTAACAACTGAATCAAAAACTGAACTAGAACTGAGATTTTTTTCAAATTATCTTTCTTCATCTAAAAGTTAACTAAAATTCATCTTAAAAAAGAAACGGTTTAATTTTCCCTTTCATATTCTTCCTTAATTTCACTTTCTGCTAAAGTCATTTAAAACATCTGACTGCAATTGCAATTATCATAAAAATCTATATCAAAAAGCTTTAATATTTAAACAGTTAACCAGTAAAACACTTAAATGCATCAAAGCTATTAAGGCGAGTGGATTTACAAATTGCTGGGATTTGTAATTTCTAATTGACTTAAGTCGTAAGGCTGCAGCAATTGCTGGTGGTGTGTTGTTCTGCGGCTGATGCTGCCATAATCCCCAAAATTCTGAGTGCATTTTAAAATGAAAATTCTAACAGCTGCAAAAACTAATTGCATGGATTTGCCATAAATTTATGGCTATTTAATAAAAACAATTAAAATGGTTTGTAAAAATATAAAATTTTCACTTGAATTTTAACAAAAGAATGAAAAATCTATTCAACAAAAGAGACAGCATCATCGCCATCAATTTTGAAATGATTGTTTGATCAAACAAAGAACATAAGATATTGGCAGTTGAAAATGTTTTTGGCAAAAAGCAGATGTTTTTATCTTGTTTAGGAATGTCAGAGACTCTTGTCAATATCTTTTTTCCAGCTTTTAAAAATTTCTTTATTAAACCATCATCCTCATCATCATTTTCCTAAGCAAGTACATAATCAAATTTTTTCTCTCAGTTTTTCTCAAATGACCACATTTCATTGCAAACTTTTCGAAGTTCAATTATCGTGCCACATCTATATAAGACACATACATGGCATAACATACATGCAAGTCTAGGCTGAATTCCTTTATAGATATTGGAAAATTGTTAACGGTTTAACCACAAAATTAAACCACATATTGGTTTACCATCATCATCGTCGTCGTGTGCCGTCAAAGGCATAGACACATCCATAAAAATATGCACCCATATATTTTCATCTAACCAACTGGTTAATGTTCTCCTCCTTATGTGCTTGTTGCAGCTTTGGAACATCATAAAATTTTTGCATGAAAAACATTTCCAAAACATGACTTTAACTTAAACAAAAAACGTTTTTAATATATTTAAGAAAAAAAGTTTTAAGTAAAGTTTTCTTGTTAAGAACATATGGGAAGGAAAAAATTTGGTACTTCAAAAAATGGGGTAATAAATTTTTAAACATTTTGTATATTTTTTGGAGGAGATTTAATTCAAATTTAATTTCATTCATATTTCTATCAAAAATTTTTCTATCAAATAATATTTTTATATACAAAAATACAAAATATTTCTTTAGAAAAATATTTTTAACAAAAATTTTTCTATAGAAAAATATTTTTAACAAAAATTTTTCTATAGAAAAATATTTTTAACAAAAATTTTTCTATAGAAAAATATTTTTAACAAAAATTTTTCTATAGAAAAATATTTTTAACAAAAATTTTTCTATAGAAAAATATTTTTAACAAAAATTTTTCTATAGAAAAATATTTTTAACAAAAATTTTTCTATAGAAAAATATTTTTAACAAAAATTTTTCTATAGAAAAATATTTTTAACAAAAATTTTTCTATAGAAAAATATTTTTAACAAAAATTTTTCTATAGAAAAATATTTTTAACAAAAATTTTTCTATAGAAAAATATTTTTAACAAAAATTTTTCTATAGAAAAATATTTTTAACAAAAATTTTTCTATAGAAAAATATTTTTAACAAAAATTTTTCTATAGAAAAATATTTTTAACAAAAATTTTTCTATAGAAAAATATTTTTAACAAAAATTTTTCTATAGAAAAATATTTTTAACAAAAATTTTTCTATAGAAAAATATTTTTAACAAAAATTTTTCTATAGAAAAATATTTTTAACAAAAATTTTTCTATAGAAAAATATTTTTAACAAAAATTTTTCCATAGAAAAATATTTTTAACAAAAATTTTTCTATAGAAAAATATTTTTAACAAAAATTTTTCTATAGAAAAATATTTTTAACAAAAATTTTTCTATAGAAAAATATTTTTAACAAAAATTTTTCTATAGAAAAATATTTTTAACGAAAATTTTTCTATAGAAAAATATTTTTAACAAAAATTTTTCTATAGAAAAATATTTTTAACAAAAATTTTTCTATAGAAAAATATTTTTAACAAAAATTTTTCTATAGAAAAATATTTTTAACAAAAATTTTTCTATAGAAAAATATTTTTAACAAAAATTTTTCTATAGAAAAATATTTTTAACAAAAATTTTTCTATAGAAAAATATTTTTAACAAAAATTTTTCTATAGAAAAATATTTTTAACAAAAATTTTTCCATAGAAAAATATTTTTAACAAAAATTTTTCTATAGAAAAATATTTTTAACAAAAATTTTTCTATAGAAAATTATTTTTAACACAAATTTTTCTATAGAAAAATATTTTTAACAAAAATTTTTCTATAGAAAAATATTTTTAACGAAAATTTTTCTATAGAAAAATATTTTTAACAAAAATTTTTCTATAGAAAAATATTTTTAACAAAAATTTTTCTATAGAAAAATATTTTTAACAAAAATTTTTCTATAGAAAAATATTTTTAACAAAAATTTTTCTATAGAAAAATATTTTTAACAAAAATTTTTCTATAGAAAAATATTTTTAACAAAAATTTTTCTATAGAAAATATTTTTAACAAAAATTTTTCTATAGAAAAATATTTTTAACAAAAATTTTTCTATAGAAAAATATTTTTAACAAAAATTTTTCTATAGAAAAATATTTTTAACAATAATTTTTCTATAGAAAAATATTTTTAACAAAAATTTTTCTATAGAAAAATATTTTTAACAAAAATTTTTCCATAGAAAAATATTTTTAACAAAAATTTTTCTATAGAAAAATATTTTTAACAAAAATTTTTCTATAGAAAATTATTTTTAACACAAATTTTTCTATAGAAAAATATTTTTAACAAAAATTTTTCTATAGAAAAATATTTTTAACAAAAATTTTTCTATAGAAAAATATTTTTAACAAAAATTTTTCTATAGAAAAATATTTTTAACAAAAATTTTTCTATAGAAAAATATTTTTAACAAAAATTTTTCTATAGAAAAATATTTTTAACAAAAATTTTTCTATAGAAAAATATTTTTAACAAAAATTTTTCTATAGAAAAATATTTTTAACAAAAATTTTTCTATAGAAAAATATTTTTAACAAAAATTTTTCTATAGAAAAATATTTTTAACAAAAATTTTTCTATAGAAAAATATTTTTAACAAAAATTTTTCTATAGAAAATATTTTTAACAAAAATTTTTCTATAGAAAAATATTTTTAACAAAAATTTTTCTATAGAAAATTTTTTATCAAAAATTTTTCTATTGAAATTTTTTTTTTATCAAAAATATTTCTATAGAAAAAAATTTTTATTAAAATTTTTTTTTAGAAAAATATTTTTATCAAAAATTTTTCTATTAAAATTTTTTCTTTAGAAAAATATTTTTATCGAAAATTTTTTGATTTTTTCTATAGAAATATTCTTGATAAGAAAGAAAGAATTTTCGATGAAACATTTTTCCTATACGAAAACTTTCTATAAACAAATTCTTCAATAACAAGTTTTACTGTAGTGTATTGCACTAAGATCCCAATTTATTACAAATCTTTCCTATAGAAAAAATTTCAATAACAATATTTTTTCTAATTTCGATAAAAAATGTTTCCTATAGAAAAATTTTATATAAAAAAATTTTTTCTATACAAAAATTTTTGTTGTTAAAAAAATTTTTCTATAGAAAAATTTTCAATAAAAAAATTTTTCTATAGAAAAATTTTCAATAAAAAAATTTTTCTATAGAAAATTTTTTAATAAAAAAATTTTTCTATAGAAAAATTTTCAATAAAAAAATTTTTCAAAAAATAACAAATTAGTCGGGATGTAAATATTATTCAAAAAGAAGTGTATTTGCATTTGATCCCAAATCTGTTACATTTATTTATTAATGTAACAGACCAATTTATTGATAAAAAGCCAAAAAATGTTTGCGGAGAAACCAAATTCCTCGACGCGTTCCTTTACGCTTTTACTTTTGGTTTATGAACATAATTCTTAATAGTTATGTTTGTAAATTTAGTAATAATGCGAGGTTTTCGATCTGTCTAAATTGGATATAATCCTCCTGAAGAGATGGCTTAACCAACCATCGAAACGCATCGAGGAATTTGGTTTCTCCGCAAACATTTTTTGGCTTTTTATCAATAAATTGGTCTGTTACATTAATAAATAAATGTAACAGATTTGGGATCAAATGCAAATACACTTCTTTTTGAATAATATTTACATCCCGACTAATTTGTTATTTTTTGATAAAACTGCATGCATTCAGCTTATTTTTAAAATAAACTTGTTTATTTTAAAACATCTTACCCCCCTTCTTCACAGCATTCTGCATATAGTAGCCGACGGCTACAGCAAGAATGTGGGAAGTGAAGGTAGATGAAAACTGAAAAATGTTTGTTTTTGTTCAGTCGATAATCTACGCTTTTACTTTTGGTTTATGAACATAATTCTTAATAGTTATGTTTGTAAATTTAGTAATAATGCGAGGTTTTCGATCTGTCTAAATTGGGGATAATCCTCCCGAAGAGATGGCTTAACCAACCATCGAAACGCGTCGAGGAATTTGGTTTCTCCGCAAACATTTTTTGGCTTTTTATCAATAAATTGGTCTGTTACATTAATAAATAAATGTAACAGATTTGGGATCAAATGCAAATACACTTCTTTTTGAATAATATTTACATCCCGACTAATTTGTTATTTTTTGATAAAACTGCATGCATTCAGCTTATTTTTAAAATAAACTTGTTTATTTTAAAACATCTTACCCCCCTTCTTCACAGCATTCTGCATATAGTAGCCGACGGCTACAGCAAGAATGTGGGAAGTGAAGGTAGATGAAAACTGAAAAATGTTTGTTTTTGTTCAGTCGATAATCTACGCTTTTACTTTTGGTTTATGAACATAATTCTTAATAGTTATGTTTGTAAATTTAGTAATAATGCGAGGTTTTCGATCTGTCTAAATTGGATATAATCCTCCTGAAGAGATGGCTTAACCAACCATCGAAACGCGTCGAGGAATTTGGTTTCTCCGCAAACATTTTTTGGCTTTTTATCAATAAATTGGTCTGTTACATTAATAAATAAATGTAACAGATTTGGGATCAAATGCAAATACACTTCTTTTTGAAAAATTTTTCTATAGAAAAATTTTCAATAAAAAAATTTTTCTATAGAAAAATTTTCAATAAAAAAATTTTTCTATAGGAAATTTTTTAATAAAAAAATTCGTTTTTGATTTTTTGATTTTTTCTATAGAAATATTCTTGATAAGAAAGAAAGAATTTTCGATGAAACATTTTTCCTATACGAAAACTTTCTATAAACAAATTCTTCAATAACAAGTTTTACTTTTATTACAAATCTTTTCTATAGAAAAAATTTCAATAACATTATTTTTTCTAATTTCGATAAAAAATGTTTCCTATAGAAAAATTTTCAATAAAATAATTTTTCTATAGAAAAATTTTCAAAAAAAAAATTTTTCTATAGAAAAATTTTCAAAAAAAAAATTTTTCTATAGAAAAATTTTCAATAAAAAAATTTTTCTATAGAAAAATTTTCAATAAAAAAATTTTTCTATAGAAAAATTTTCAATAAAAAAATTTTTCTATAGAAAAATTTTCAATAAAAAAATTTTTCTATAAAAAAATTTTCAATAAAAAAATTTTTCTATAGAAAAATTTTCAATAAAAAAATTTTTCTATAGGAAATTTTTTAATAAAAAAATTCGTCTATAGAAAATTTTTCAAAAAAAAAATTTGTCTATAGAAAAATTTTCAATGAAAAAATTTTTCTATTGAAAAATTTTCAATGAAAAAATTTTTCTATTGAAAAATTTTCAATGAAAAAATTTTTCTATTGAAAAATTTTCAATAAAAAAATTTTTCTATTGAAAAATTTTCAATAACAAAATTTTTTCTATAGAAAAATTTTCAATAAAAAATTTTTTCTATAGAAAAATTTTCAATAAAAAATTTTTTCTATAGAAAAATATTCGATAAGAAAAATTTTCGATAAAAAAATTTTTCTATAGAAAAATTTTCGATAAAAAATTGTTTTCATATAAAAAATTTTTGCTATAGAAAAATTGATAAAAAGATTGTTTCTATAAAAAAAAAAAAACAATTTGATAAAAAATTTTTGATAAACATTTTTTTCTATAGAAAAATTTTCGATAAAATTTTTTTCCAAAGAAAAATTTTCGATTTAAAACCTTGTCTACAGAAAAATTTTTGATTAAAAATTTTTTCTATAAGAAATTTTTATCGAAACTTTTTTGAGATGTAGTTTAATGTGCTGTTTATAGAACACAATCACCTGATGATTGTGTGAAATTTGCATGTGTTTTGTTATTGTAACAAAAACAAAATACATGTAAATTTCTCTCAATCGTCAGCTGATTGTGTTATATAAACAGCGCATAAGTCATGTTATATATTTTGGTCAAAACACATCCTTAGTTATAATAGATTTCATTAAATAAAATAAACAATTGACATTGGTAATCGAATCTTTAGATGAACATATGAATTTATTACAAAAATCAAAACCAATGGATGGCTCTTGGTGTCTTCTGTCTGACCGTCTGATGTGTCTGTTGTTTATACTGAATATTTCGACCAAATTTTAAATGATTTGCTTTAGCTATTATATTCGAAGTTATTTTACATATTGTGGAAAATCCCACACCACCATCACCAGTAGACCGACATAATCAATAGTTTTATTTCGAGTACATTTTGAAACCAAGTGAAATGAGTTGTGAGACAGACACACTTTTCGCCATGGGTGATACTTGTTTTTCATAAAAAAGAAAACAAGAAAACAGAAAATTGTAATAAAAAACTTTTTTTGAAAGATTTGTTTTTTATTTTTCAAGAGCAAATTGTAAATGCTGAAGGGCACAATATTGTACTAGTACTCCAACAATGTTTTCCATTTTTTTTTTTTTTGTTTTTTTGAACACAAATGTAGTCAGTCGTAGTTAAAATGGAACTACGACAAATAACAGCGGTAAAATTCATTCATATTTACGATGACAATAATGTTGGAGTTCTATAAATGCCGCCTTGCTACTGCTGTTGCTATTTGATGATGATTATGATGACGATGACAATGGATTCACGATTTCATGTACTCGTACACATGGCGGTTTAGTGAAAATTTTTGTTGAGATTTCTAAGGAAATTTAATTTTCAAATTAAGTGTCAGATTTATTTAATGAAAAAGTTTTTCATGTTTTTTTTTGTTGCTTCTAACATTTTTCTTTTTGAAGTTTTTGGTTTTAGCAGATTTTTAATGCGTTTTTCCAGTTTGAATTATGATGCCTTAAGGTAAATGTAGTTTAACCAAATTGCCATTATTGAAGAAATATGAAAGAAAAGGAGATTTGCCCAGAAACAAACTTCGAGCCTGCTAACGAGAACATGTGACCAAATTAAATTTTATTTTGTTATAATCACAGGACTTTTAGGGAATATGGAATGTTAAGGGTTTGATATGATTAATAAAACTTTGAAAATTTTGAAAATTTAAAATTTTAAAGGAAGAAAAATTTGCCCAAAAAATTATTTCAGGCCAGCTAAAGAGAACATGTGACCAAATTAAATTTTACTTGGCTATAATCACAGGACTTTTAAGGAATATGGAATATTAAGGTCTTGATGTGATTAATTAAACTTTGAAGAAAATTTTGAAAATTTGAAAATTTTTTTTTTCATCAACAAATTTTTTTAATGTAAAATTTTTGTATAGAAGATTTTTTGATCAAAAATGTTTTTATAGAAAATTTTTTCGATCAAAGATTTTGCTATAAATTTTTTTTGATCTACAACTTTTCTATAGAAAATTTTTTGATCGAAAACATTTCTATAGAATTTTTTTTGATCAAAAATTTTTCTATACAAAATTTTTTTGATCAAAAATTTTTCTATACAAAATTTTTTTGATCAAAAATTTTTCTATACAAAATTTTTTTGATCAAAAATTTTTCTATAGAAAATTTTTTTGATCAAAAATTTTTCTATAGAAAATATTTTTGATCAAAAATTTTTTTATAGAAAATATTTTTGATCAAAAATTTTTTTATAGAAAATTTTTTTGATTAAAATTTTTTTTTTTTTAAAAACTTTGCTATAGAATGTTTTTTGATCTACAACTTTTCTATTTAAAATTTTTTGGATCGAAAACATTTCTATAGAATTTTTTTTTAATAAAAAATTTTCTATAGAAAATTTTGTTTAATCAAAAATTTTTCAATAGAAAATTTGTTTGATCAAAAATATTTCTATATAAAATTTTTTCGATCAACAATTTTTCTATAGAAAATTTTTTCGATCAATAATTTTGCTATAGAACATTTTTTCGATCAACAATTTTTCTATAGAAAATCTTTTCGATCAAAAATTTTTCTATAGAAAATTTTTTCGAACAATTTTTCTATAGAAAATTTTTTGATTAAACATTTTTCTATAGAAAATTTTTTGATCAAAAATTTTTTAGAAAATTTTTTTGATCAAAAATATTTTAGAAAATTTTTTTGATCAAAAACTTTTCTATAGAAATTTTTTTTGGTCAAAAATTTTTCTATAGAAAATTTTTTGAAAAATTTTTGATCAAAAATATTTTCCATAGAAAAATTTTTGATCAAAAATATTTTCTATTGAAAAATTTTTGATCAAAAATTTTTCTATAGAAAATTTTTTTGATTAAACATTCTTTTGATCAAAAACTTTGCTATAGAATACTTTTTGATCTACAACTTTTCTATTTAAAATTTTTTGATCGAAAACATTTCTGCTGAATTCTTTTTTTAATCAAAAATTTTCTATAGAAAATTTTGTTTAATCAAAAAATTTTTTGAATAAAAAATTTTTCAATAGAAAATTTTTCTATAGAAAATTTTTCTATAGAAAATTTTGTTGATCAAAAATTTTTCTATAGAAAATTTTGTTGATCAAAAAATTTTTTTTTTGGTCAAAAACTTTTCTATAGAAAATTTTTTTGGTCAAGAACTTTTCTATAGAATTTTTTTTTTTTTTTGGTCAAAAATTTTTCTATAGAACATATTTTTTATCAAAAATTTTTCTATAGAAAGTTTTTTTTTACCAAAAATTTTTCTATAGAAAGCTTTGTTGATCAAAAATTTTTCTTTAGAAAATTTTTTTGATCAAAAATTTTTGATCAAAAAAATTTTTATAGAAAATTTTTTTGATTAAAAATTTTTCTATAGAAAATTTTTGCGAACAAAAATTTTTGTATAAAAAATGTTTTTCTTAAAAATTCTTGTATAGAAAGTTTTTTTTATCAAAAATTTTTCTATAGAAAATTTTTTTATTAAAAATTTTTCTATAGAAAATTTTTTTATTAAAAATTTTTCTATAGAAAATTTTTTTAACAAAAATTTTTGATAATAAAATTTTCTATAGAAAATTTTGTATTAAAATTTGGTATTTTTTATTTAAAAAAAAATTTTAAACTTTAGAATGATTCACAAAAAAACTTAAAATTTATAATTTTTATAGCACTAAAGTTTTCATTCTCTTACATAATAAATTTAAATTTTCTCTATCGATATTTTTAAAGAAAATTTCAAGAGACCAACCAAATAAAATGACCTTCAACATTTCGATTTCTTAAGCATTTTCAGTGTCAAATATAGAAATTTTCTGAATTAATTAACATGATTGATAAGAAATTGTTGTATGTAATAAATTAAGTGGCTGTCAAAGCTAATAAATTCCATTTGTTCATACAAAATTATAAGACAAATAGATGATGTCTGCAGCTGGCGCTAGAATGATAACAAGAATATTACTATGATGATGATAAAGCAGTTTATTCTGGCTTTAAGAAAAATATTTAAAGAAAATATTTAAGAAATTTTTATAAAAACAAATTTCATTGAAATCTTTAAAAATTGTATAAGTTATTCTTATTAAATTCATCTAAACAATTTCCATTTCTTTATTGACTTCCACAAGTTAAATATTCTGAGAAAAATCCTTTGCAAAAGCTAATAATAGCTCTTAAACTTTAAAACTCAATTCTAAAAGTTTTTGTTTAGCAAACCTGTACAAAATTCTAAATCACTCGAAAAAAATTTCAAAATTCCATTAACCAAATAAAAGAACCTTCAATGACTTTAGCGACAAGAACAGAAACCAGAACTACCTTTAACATACCATCAATCTAACTATAAACCATCACTTAATGACGGGTTTCCGCAAAAAACAAAATCAGAGACAAATTTTAGTTTTCAGTACTATTATATTGAAAAGGTGACATCTCTCAAATCAGCATTATGTTACATTTATTAGTAATGATCAGAAAGTGCTTAACTTCTTGAGCACATTAACAGCTACGCTGACGCTACATAAATCAATTCATTACGATCTCTAGATAGCCCCTATATACCCTAAGATACTCGTATAAATTTATTCTATACATACGTATAGAGTTTTGTTAATTTTAAAAGGAGTGTTTTAAAGATACTATACCTCATTATCAACCCATACCACATCATCAGAACAAGTTTATGAGAAAAAATTGATGTTTCGAAATTTTAAGCCTAACTTTTAACTGCATCTTTAGAACAATTGTTGACTGAACTTATTTGTTTTTCTAGAGACTTAAATTTTTATTATTTAACCGATTTCTTTTCACATTCGCGGAAACCCGGCTTAACTAGTTTCTACAAAAAAATTGAACAAAAAATCTTCTACAAACAAATGAAATGTAAATATATTGACTTAAAGCATCATCCTCGTCATCGCCATCATCATCATCATTAGACTCCTCCAACAAACCGAAAACGAGTACATATTTCAATATTCATTCATTAATACACCCAAAAAAATATGTGAACTGATAAATTCTAGAGTATTAACAGGCTAATACAGCTCGAAAAAATGTAAATTTAGTTAATTACAGAAGTTGAAATGAAGAGTATCACCAGCCCTCTATAACTTTTCAGTACCAAATTCGACATTGATGGCCTATGCCCGCCTTTTTATTTAAGTGACTTAAAAGTAGTAGGAAATGTATTAAACTTTAAATCAAAGATTAAATTAGTTGTAGAATAAATTATTTTAAGGTTATTTTTATAAAAAAAATTAACAGTTTTCAAATTATAAAATAATACTTGCTATGCACTTGTTAAGATAACAATTTAACAAGCACTATTGGAAATGACTTATCTCCGCAATAGTTTTGCAATTGTTTCTGAGAAAAAAATATCGATATTAGGCAGATGCCTCAATCTTGAGTTATTAGTTAAGTTTTCAGTCCTTGTATTTTTTTTTTTTTGGTTAAGAGTGAAGTACTTATTTTATTAGTGAATTGTTAAAATAAAATAAAAATATTTATAAATAAATAAATTTAATAAATAAATTTAAACAATGTGTCCATAAAGAATCGAAACAAATTCTGGAATTACTTTTATATCATAATAAAAAAAAGAGAAACAATTCTAGTGTATATGATTAGAAAACTATTCTTCTGTAAGCTTATTCTATAATAAGGCATTAAAGCTTAATGTTATAATTATATACAATTTATTATATACAAATAATATTACCTCAAGGGTTCAGTTTTGATTACACGGTGTCATAAATGAGCAACTTTTGTAAAAACTTGGATAGCGACGCACTATGGTATTTTTGCTGCCAAAAATCCATTTTCTGACCACCGCTTTTAAAAGATCGAATGATGCAGTTCTACAGAGAAGAGTCTCAATAAATGTTTATAAGAAAAACTTTTATTATATATTAAAAAAGGTATTAAAATGAGCTTAATGTTCGAAAACGAAAAGTGATGCAAATTTTCATTAAATTCGGTAGCTTATGCATCGAATATAGTTTCTCAGCTTTAATCTTGATGTCGATTTAATGAAGATATTTAACCTTGGTTTTAGTCTGCAGAAGACTAGTTTAGGAGATATCGGAAAATTAAAAAAGTTTTACAAAATTTAGTGTTTTCGGTTTTCTTTGGACAACAACTAAGTTGGCTCGGTTTTGCTCGGTGCTCCCACCATAACCTCATGAAAGTCTCTTCTTTAGATTGAGCGAAAAAAATCACCGAAATTTACCGATCCTAGAACAAAGTTAGAAATTTTCTGAAAAAAAGTCATGCAATTTGTTACACATGATTAAGACAAAAAGTGTTGCAGTCGTTTAGGCGTATCTTTTTAATCAAATTGAATTTAAGTGTAAGTCCCGTCGTAGTCGACGGGTTTCAACCAAAATTCGTAGAGCTGTTTTTTGAGTAAACCAATAGATGTGTGCCGAATTTCATAAAATTCTGTTTAGAATTGCATTAAACTAAAATGAAAATTAAGTGAAAAATAGGGGTCCAAAGCAGATACCCCAAGGAGTAGACAGATTTCAACCGAAATTGGTTGAGTTCTTTGTTGGATAAACTAACAGACGTGTGCCAAATTTATACATTGAGAACAATAATAAGTGAAAAATTGCGGTCCAAGGCAGGTACATCACAGAGTCAAGGGATCTCAACGAAAATTAGTATAACTCCTTCTTGGATCAAGTAATAGACGTGTGCAGATTTTTTCAAATTCTTAAGAGAATTGCGGGTTATACATTGAAAAAATTTGTGAAAAATGGGAGTCTAAAGCAGGCAGATTCTGTTAAGATTCTGCAGATTTGACATCAAAAAGAAAAAATATGTAAAAAATGCGAAAGTTTTGCGGCTACAGCTAGCAAATTGCGATCAATTTGGGGTCACAATAATGCTCCAAAAGAGTCAACTGCCGAAACTGAGCCTGTTAGTGATTTAAAGATAACAACGCGCCTTCGCCCAGGTCGATCGACCGAAAATGTCGCAGCTATACGTGATGATGTCGCTCAAACTCCATCCACCTCAATTCGACACCGAGCTCAGCAAATTGGTGTCTCCAAATCCACTATGCTGCGAATTTTGACGAAAGTTTTGCATCTTCATGCATACAAAGTTCAATTGACTCAGTAACTGAAGCCAGATGACCATGGACAGGGAAGGGAGTTTGTTAATTCGGTGTTGAAGAGACAACATGAAAATGCTGATTTTGCCGATAAAATCATCTTCAGTGACGAGGCCTATTTCGATCTTGATGGCTTCGTCAAAAGGCAGAATTGTCACATTTGGTGTGAGGAAAATCCTCTAGTGATTCACTAGAAGCAAATGCATCCTCAACGTGTCACTGTGTGGTGTGGTTTTTGGGCTGGAGGAATCATTGGACCTTTTTTTATGAAAATGAGACAGTTCAAGCGCAAACAGTCATGGTGTTCGGTATCGTGAAATGATAACCAGTTTTTTCTTGCCTATAATTGAAGAAATTAATGTGGAGGGCATGTGGTTTCAACAAGACGGCGCTACATGTTATACAGCCAGAGAAACAATTCAATTGCTACATCAGTCATTTCCCGGTCGTGTTATTTCGCGTTTTGAAGACCAGAATTGGCCGCCTTGATCGTACGATTTAACACCTTTAGATTTTTTTCTTTGTGGTTTTTTTTAAGTCGATGGTTAACGTGAATAAGCCGACGACTCAAGCCTTAAAAGAGGAAATTGGACGCTGCATTAATGAAATACCGCAGCATTAATGCAAAAAGGTCATTAAAAATTTCATAAAAAGATCGCGTGTGTGCCAGCAAAGCCGCGGCGGCCATCTGCACGATATCTTGTTCCATACATAACTTCATTCTGTCTACTTTACGATATAATAAAGTTTCACGATTTTTTTTTAATATCTCTGTTATATTTAAAATTTAAAAATTGCGTTGCCAAAATTTAGCAATTATTTGTCTTTATAGAGAAAAATGAACACCTTTGACCTTAGTGGTGAAGGGTATCGTAGGTCGGTCTTGGCTGACTATAACACTTTCTTATTTGTTATAATAGTACGTAATACATGGCCCAGTCGGCTTAATAACTATTGGATTTTTCCTCTGGTTTAAAAAATTTAAATTACGTTTTATTAGAAACTAAATTCTCTTGTTATATTGATATAAACTTTTATAAGCTTTCATATAAGAATAAGCAATAAAAAGGAACTAAAGTCAAAAAAGTGGACAAATTTGTTTTTTTTTTTTTTTTGTTAGATGTTCTTAAATACTTTTGAAAAAGAAATGTCGTTTCCCGAGCCTTAGTGTATCACCGTGTTATTATACTATTTTCACTAAGCTTTTTATAATAGTAATCACAACACTTTTCTAAGCTTAACGCTTATGTCTGTAAGCTTGTTACAATTTTTTTTATCGTTTTAGTTTGTTGGGTTATTTTCCCTTTTTCTATTTTTATATACTTTTCTATTTTGATCACTTGTTTTAAAAATTAAACATTCGTAATTTTTTCCAGAGACCGGAGATCGTTTTATTTTTTAAATCCATCAAGTATAAATATCATTGCCGATGAAAATTTGTTTTCATTTCGATCGAAAAATAAAAAAGAAATATAAATGAAATATAAATATCCCTCATGATGAAAATTTTAAATATCTATAACGATAAATATCCGAACAGAAAAATATTTTATTGATTGTTTTATTTTTGAACTTCTGTTTTGACTTTTAAAAAATAAAATGTTTATGAAAATTCAAAATTTTCAACAATGAATATATGAATATTTTCAATTTATTGCAATGTTTTAGGACATCGAAGTTAAAGATAATAGTTCTAATGGGAACTATTGGTGGTTTCTTTGATTCGCGTCGCTATTTCTAAAAAAAAATTAACTTTTAAACGTTTTAAACGCACTTAGACAACGACCATTTGTTGCCCAAACCCATTTCAATATAAAATTTGCAGCAATAATTGAATTTATTGCTATTTAAACGTCCTAAAGATGCTTTATATCCGGACAAATACAGAAATAAAATTTGAATTTTTTCTATCAAAATTTATTTTCATCGGATGAAAAAAAGATGAAAATTATTTTAAAAATTAAATATCCCAAACGATTTTTTTATATTTAATATTCATCGGATTGAAAGAAGAAACAAAATTTTTGAACAAATAAAAATCATGAGGGATTTTTAATATTTTTTTAAACTTCAATGATTGTTTTTTTATGGATTTAAATATAAAAATATTGTTTTAAAAGTATTAAAATCCGGTCTCTGATTTTTTCCTAATTTGAAAACTTAAAGGTTCTTTCTTTGAAAATATATCACGTTTTTTATATTCCTTCACCTTTTAAAACAACCACAAAACCTTAACTGTAAAAATTTTTCGAGTGTATTAGAAAACAGTTCATAAATTTTTTCACCGGTTCTTTCTTTTTTATGACATGTCTCCCTAACTGTATATGACACAACAATGATAACATGACCATAAAATTGGACGGAGAAGCAAAGACAAAAAAAAAAGGAACAAACATGACCAGAAAAAATGTATTTGATTTTGAACTTACTTTTACATTCATTGGCATCCGTATCGGTGGCACGTCCCCATGGTCGATCAAAGTAAAAGGGTTTACATCTTTCACATTCGGGTCCAGCTGTATTGTGTTTGCAAGCACATTGCATGGTTAATTTGGCATTTATTGCCAGATTAGTATTTGAAGCTCCTGATTGTCCGGCCGCTATGACAGAAGATGAGCGGGCAAAATTAGTAGAGTCGTCAAGTGTCTCACCCAAACCAGTGCCACCACCATCATCATCCTCATTGTTAAAGAGATTAGCTTCATTGGAACTGACATGAGCTACACATTCCGAGGCATGACCATTACATTTACACCTGCCACCCACAGCAAAATCAGAGACAGCATAATGCTGGGAATTGGCCAATAAGTCGCGTATTGAAGGCTGGGGTGTGGGTTTTTCGCTAGAGGAAGATTTAGCTGAATACTTGGAGGATGAGGAGGAGATATAAGAATTTTTTTGAGTAGTTTCTGGCTGGGCTGTGGTAGTGGAGGTTGTTGAACTAGAGCTGGTCAGAGCCAAATTAGAGGCTTTATTCTTGTAATGCTTTTCGAAATTAAGAGACTTTTGCTTAAAATTATTAAGCCTTTTGGGCTTCAAGGGCATTATATTAATACCATCATTGGCATAATCCATATCCAAATCATCATCTAGTTCCAAATGTTTCTTGGGTTCGGCATAATCCTCCAAATCATCCTCATAGGGTACACTATCATTTTCATGCAAATTATAGTCATAATCATCCTCGGTCATATCCTCTTCATCTTCTTCCTGGCTACTGGCCATTTCATCACTGAAACTATTGGCGTCGGGTTTGTTATCTAATTTCTCCTGGATATTTGTTAATTCCTTGGGCAATTCCAAACGATGGAATACTACTCTTATATCTGTGGCAGTAACCCAATCTTGTAAGACCAAAGAAGAATCCAAATCATTGGCCGAGGGTCTACCCTCTAGGGTATTAAAGGCAAAACGATTGGTATTGCCATCATGATGAGAATTCATGCATCTGGCTTCTTGTTCATTAAATTTGCTGATCTTGGCTCTATCGGGGCGTCCATAGAATTTCTGACATTGAGAGCTGTAGAACTGGAAAGGCTGCCAGGTTTGGCCATAATCTGAGCTTTTGTATATAGCCATGGAATCAGGTTTGGGCGATTTGGGGCAGAAGGACAAGCTAACATAGGTTAGTTCATATTTCTTGCCTAAGGATAAGGTGAGAGTAACATTATCGGGTGGCGCTGTATCCGGATCCGAGGGTACTGGCACTATAGCCGAACGCCAGCAGGTGACATTATTGGGATTATTCAAGTCAGTTAAGGACTGAGGAGGAAATCTCAAATCAGGCCTAGAATTATCACACATACGACACTCATCCATTAGGCCATCACGTTTAAGCTCACAATATCTTTCGGGCTGGTGAGAGCCACAAGTACTGGAGGCCTGCACCGGATTGCCATAGGCGGCATTAACAAAACTGGGCAAACATTTGCGGGGTTTACCCTCAAAATAGCAAGGATCATTATTGTGATTGCCATTCGAGGAAGAAGACTTGGTCAAGGCTGGCAAGCAGTTCAAAAGGCAAAGCCCTAGAACAGTAAAGAGGCGCAAAGAAAAATTTGGAACGCACATTTTTTTGCTTTTTTTAAGTTACACAAATTATTATTTTTTATTTATTTTAAATACTTTTTATTTCTTCAAACACTTTTTTAATGTAATTTTAAAGCACGCACGTGCATGTGTAAACACGTTTTGCTTTGACTAATTACGTTTTTCTAGTTTTTCTTTTATTTTAGCTTAAAGCCAAAAAGAATTTTTCTCACCAGAAGTTGTTAAGGAATTTTTCTTTTACTTTTTTTCTCAAGAATATTTCTTTTTAATTACATTAAAGCCCAAACTAGCTTTAGAAGATAATTCATGGTATTTTTTTGTTGTTGTTGAGGTTTTAACACTTTTTTTATTATTTAAATTTTTCAAACACTTTTATTTGGGATTTTCCAAGCGGAAAAAGCTTTAAAGAAATTTCAATGATAAAGTCCATAAAATGATGATAATGATGTTAATTTTATGTTCATGTCACGGTTATGGCTGCACTTTAGCACCTTCTTTTGATGTTAATGGTTAAACATGCACAACAATTTTTATTTTATTTTTTTTTTTTTTTTTCAAACACTAAAACTTTTTTCTTTTGCTTTTGACATCAACTTAAAAGCCAGGTTAAAACCGGTAAAACAAAAAGTTTACACCAATTTGCATTTAATGGTATAGGTATTTAACAAAGTTGCGGCTAGAAAATGTTTTAAAGTGAGCTTTAAAATCATGTTAAATTGAAAGAATTTTAAAGTTAAATCCTTTTTTTATTACATTTAAAGTTTAAGGAATAAAATCTTGAACTTTTTTTTCAAAAAGCCTTCTTCGGCTCTTTAACGATTTTATTTTTTATCTAAATAACGTTAGTATTATTTTAAAGTTTTTGAAGAAAACTATAATTTTCCTTTGGCGGCCAGCATCCGTTAATAATGGTCCTTAACCATCAGCCGCTAACGTTATTCTGTTTGAATAATAATTTTCAAAATTTCTTTTCAAATAGAAAATCCTCATACGCGTAGACACACACACACACTTCAATACAGCAGCATCCTTTTCTCTCTCTCTAGCTGCTCATCATTAGACTGTTTTATCAAACTAACGAAATTATAATCAACACTTTTTTGATACAGATATACCAAATCAAAAAAAAACACAAAACAATGCAAACTTTCTTTGATGTTATTTTTGCCTTTGTAATACTAGTGGGCTTTTATTTTTGCCTTAAACATTCAAATGTTGAATTTCAGGATATTCACCACACTTCCGTAAAACCCGTTAAACTTTCTTAGCACTCGCCTCAATATTCACATAAACGAAATAAAACAAAAAATTTTGATTTTAGTGCATTTCACTCGTTTGCCATCGTTTCCTTTGATTTGCAATAATAAACCTCCGTTATTTTGTTTTGGTTACTTTCACGCACTTTACCGTTATAGACTCTCCCCGTACCGTACGATGTTTACCAAACGAGAGCTCAATTAATACTGATGCTTAAGAAAATTCAACACTAACGAATCATTTGTTGTTGGCTACAGAGCGCAATCAGTAAATCGGCCTCAACCACCCAAACGACCGACTCTGGCCATACCAAATATCTTGCTCTCTTGGTGCGGACGCTCTCTTTGGAAAACAAAACAATCTCGAAAACTAAGTGTATGATACACATGTGCTGCATTTGCATGTGTAAACTGTATGTTTGTTTGGGTATTTGTTATACCCACCATCAAAAAGAATGGGGGGTATATAGAGATTGTCATACCGTTTGTAATTTCCTTAATATTGGCACAAAAACCAAAATTGAAGTATATTCTAAGACGTCTGTCTGTCTGTCTGTCTGTCTGTCTGTCTGTCTGGCTGTCCGTCTGTCTGTCTGTCTGTCTGTCTGTCTGTCTGTCTGTCTGTCTGTCTGTCTGTCTGTCTGTCTGTCTTTCTGTCTGTCTGTCTGTCTGTCTTTCTGTCTGTCTGTCTGTCTGTCTGTCTGTCTGTCTGTCTGTTTGTCTGTCTGTCTGTCTGTCTGTCTGTCTGTCTGTCTGTCTGTCTGTCTGTCTGTCTGTCTGTCTGTCCGTCTGTCTGTCTGTCTGTCTGTCTGTCCGTCCGTCTGTCTGCCCATCCGTCCGTCTGTTGTCGGCACGATAAAACCTTAACGAATGGATATAGGCCACTGAAATTTGGCACAAATATTCTTTAAAATATTCTTGGAAAATTTTGGTATTGAAATCGGTCAAAATCGGTTCACATTTGACCATAGCTCCCGTATAACCTCGTCTAGGCTAATCGCTTATTTGCTAATAAATAAGAAATTATAACAGCTATGATGAAGTTTTACATAAGCACTAGGCAGCATATAAAATTTCATCGAAATAGGTTTACATATAACCATAGCTCCCATATAAAAAACTTACAGAAACAGCCTAAATTCCACCTGAAATACACTTAAATGTCAATAAATGATAAACTGTAATAGCTTTGACCACTAAATTTAGCACAAGAAAGTCTTATGTGAATACCAGCCAGTGTGCAAAATTTTGTCACCATTTGACCATAGCTCCCATATAAAAAACTTATGCAAACACAAAAATACAAAAAGAAAAGGGGGTTTATGTCCGTCTGTCCGTTAGATAAAAGCGCGATAGCGCCTTAACGAAAAGGGCTACAACAACAAAATTTTATAAAAGGAAGTCTTATGTGAATGCCAGCCAGTGTGCAAAATTTTGTCACAATCGGTGACCATTTGACCATAGCTCCCATATAAAAAAACTTACGGAAACACAAAAATACAAAAAGAAAAGACAGTTTATGTCCGTCTGTCCGTCAGATAGCGATAGGTCCTTAACTACAAGCGCTAGAGAGACAAAATTGTACAAAAGTATTTCTGATATGCAACAGATATAGTGTACTGGAAATGGGCGAAATCGGTTCACATTTAGTTAGAGCTCCCATATAACCGCGCCCCGAGAAACACATGAATGCTGATAAATTGAATACAATTGTAATTGCTATGGCGACTAAATTTGGAATAGAAAAGTTTTATGCAACTATTGGTTAGTATATCAAATTTTATAGGAATCGTTCCATATTTGACTATAGCTTTCATACAAAAAACACCCCCGGAAACCAAAAAAAAAAAATGTATTTAGCAAAGGCCAGTGAAAAGCTATTAAATTAGAAACTGTGACAGCTATGGCAACTAAATTTGGCAAAAACAAGCTTTATATATATACCAGTGTATAAAATTTTGTTACAATCGGTCAACATTTGGCTATAATGTTTATATATACAATATAACATCCCCCTTTTTATATCTACAATCAAAAAGATTCGGATATTGCACCAATTTCCAGACTTTATGTACGGTATTAGGAACTCCCAACAAAATATATGGACCTGTCGTATTACTATCAACATAATTATCCTAACTAAATATTTAGCTAAACGAAAAGTATTTAACAGACTATTAATGCTAAACAACACCAGGTTATGAGATTTAATTTTGTGCAAAGTATCTAAATACTAGGGAAACCACTTACATACTTTTAATTGATGAACTACAAAGCTCCTGCAACCAATTTCAGTCCAAGTATTTTGCTAACAATACCAACTAGCGTAACAACTTTATTCGAATATGGTCCACATTTTGAATTAGCGGCACCCTCGTAGATATATGAGAGATATTTCTAAATTTAACTTGATGGTGGGTACATAAGATTCGGCACAGCCGAATATAACACTCTTACTTGTTGTGTTTGGGTTTGCTTGAATGTTTATTCATGCGGCCAATTGGTTTTGTTTGTTTACATTTTGAGTTAAGACAACTCATCGCCAGGTAACTCACTAACTATGCTCTTCTCTAGTAATATTTACTCTCCTCATAACAGGAAAATCACAGCTCTTTTTTCTCTCTCTCTCCCAATCTCTTAACCAAAATCAAGTGGAAGGTATGTTAACATTAAACATTTAACTGTAAAACTTAACAGTGCTAGACCTAACATTAACTAATAACAGAAAAAATCCTTAAAAATAACCTAAAATTGTCAAAAATAACATTCAAGTTTGAATCCTTCAGAGTTACAACATGTTAAATTTCCCTTCATAACCTGTTATTTGATACATTCCTATGTAATATTAGATCCTTGGCGGGATACTAACGTTTCACTCTGTGTTTTTCCAAAAAGTGTGAAATGTTCACGCTTTTCCCTAAAACAAATAATCCTTAGGAATTCTTGAGGAATTTTGTTTTCCTTTCGCCTGTTTTTAATTAAGCGTTTCGGAAACTAATTATTTCCGTTTTGAAGTTTATAAAATTAATTATTTTATTAAAAAAAAAAATCGTAGTCTCTATCTCGACCAGGATTTACCGCTTCATTTCAGTTTGATTGCGTGACGTTTTGATGGATGAGTTACGTTAAAGTGGCAAACATTAATTAATAAATTTTCGATTCATAAAGAATTTTGTAATGGATTTGTCATATAAGATGGATGACCTTGTTGACCTGAGGAGTTTAATTAAATTAATAAGCTTTAGAAAGGTCGGATGGTGTCATAACGTAATAAACTCATTCATTATGCTTTATATTTTTTTATCCCTTAGATAATATAGAGCTATTGTTTCAAAGTTTCGACTAGTTTAGATTAATATTAGTGAGTCTTTTGCAAAAGGTAGGGAATTAGTGTGGATGCTTTAATGCTACTTTAGCTACTACTGGAGCATAGGCCACCAACCACAGCCGTTCTCCGATTCTATATTAAGTTTCTTAATGTATTCCATATTAGAGGGGCTCTTTATTCTGTGGAGCAGAGTATTGTCTTAATTGGTCAATTATTTTATCTTACACGCTTTAATTTTGATTCCCGTATCATGGAGAGGTATTTGACTTGAATTTCTGTACATTGCAACTGGAAGTAAAGCATTCTAAGGGGTTCGAACTTTACATACGAACCTTATGGCTGAAGAACGTATTTTTTTGTAGTTAGTTATTCGGTCTACTGGCCAATCGATCACGAAGGGATGAGACCTAATAGAAAAATGTGTATTGTGTAGAAAATCCAAGTTTTCTGACAGCGCTCCTGTGGAACAATAAATTTGAATACAAAACTATCACCGATGATCACTTTCGCTCATTCCTGCACTTGGTCGGATATAGGTGATAAAAATTGAAAGGAGATTTGAGATATCTTGAACTGGTTTACAAAACCGAGAAACTTAAATACTTGTTTCGATTTAAAAAAATGTTAGGTTACTCCAACATCTCACCAGTCATCCCCAGAGCATATTCTTTAATAGATTCTTTAATATTTTCGGGCATTTTTGAAAAATTTCTTAAAAAATAGGAAATTTTTGAAAAATTTCCTATAAAAATAGGAAATTTTTGAAAAATTTCCTGTAAAAATAAGAAATATTTGAAAAATTTCCTATAAAAATAGGAAATTTTTGAAAAATTTCCTCTAAAAAAAGGAAATTTTTGAAAAATTTCCTCTAAAAAAAGGAAATTTTTGAAAAATTTCCTCTAAAAAAAGAAATTTTTGAAAAATTTCCTCTAAAAATAAGAAATTTTTGAAAAATATCCTCTAAAAATATGAAATTTTTTGAAAAATATCATCTAAAAAAATATGAAATTGTTGAAAAATTTCCTATAAAAATAGGAAATTTTTGAAAAATTTCCTATAAAAATAGGAAATTTTTGAAAGATTTCCTATAAAAATAGGAAATTTTTGAAAAATTTCCTATAAAAATAGGAAATTTTTGAAAAATTTCCTATAAAAATAGGAAATTTTTGAAAAATTTCCTATAAAAATAGGAAATTTTTGAAAAATTTCCTATAAAAATAGGAAATTTTTGAAAAATTTCCCATAAAAATAGGAAATTTTTGAAAAATTTCCTATAAAAATAGGAAATTTTTGAAAAATTTCCTATTAAAATAGGAAATTTTTGAAAAATTTCCTATAAAAATAGGAAATTTTTGAAAAATTTCCTATAAAAATAGGAAATTTTTGAAAAATTTCCTATAAAAATAGGAAATTTTTGAAAAATTTCCTATAAAAATAGGAAATTTTTGAAAAATTTCCTATAAAAATAGGAAATTTTTGAAAAATTTCCTATAAAAATAGGAAATTTTTGAAAATTTTCCTATAAAAATAGGAAATTTTTGAAAATTTCCTATAAAAATAGGAAATTTTTGAAAATTTCCTATAAAAATAGGAAATTTTTGAAAAATTTCCTATAAAATTAGGAAATTTTTTAAAAATTTCCTATAAAAATAAGAAAATTTTGAAAAAATTTATATAAAAATAGGAGATTTTTGAAAAATTTCCTATAAAAATAGGAAATTTTTTAAAAATTTCCTATAAAAATAGGAAATTTTTAAAAAATTTCCTATAGAAATAGGAAATTTTTGAAAAATTTGCTATAAAACTAAGAAATTTTTGAAAAACTTCCTATAAAACTAGGAAATTTTTCAAAATTTCCTATAAAACTAGGAAATTTTTGAAAAATTTCCTATAAAAATAGGAAATTTTTGAAGAATTTTCTATTAGAATAGGACATTTTTGAAAAATTTTCGATAAAAATAGGAAATTTCTGAAAAATTTCGACATATAACATTTCGTCATTTGGTATCTAATTTACTTCTTAACCTTAAATCTTCCTATTTACGGATATATCCACATTCTAAAAATTGTAAACAACCTCTAAAGATTAAAAACTGATTATTAAAGTCTAATTCTTATCTCTTTTTGAAAATGTTTATTTCCTTATCCCAAAGACAAATATTATTATGAAATTAAAAATATTTGCTAATATTTTTTACCACTCCCACTTCGAAAGATTTCGGCGAAATGATTAAAAATGTCCAAACAATGTGACACATTAGCTCTAAGGTATTTTGCGCTTTAGCCAGACAAAATTCTTTCATGTGGCTATCTAAACGACCCAGTAGGTGTCTTGGCCCCCCCAATGTTAGCAGTCAAGAATTTCAAAACAAAAAATTATCTTATCTTTAAGATAGTTCACATGTGCGGTTTCTAATCCACATTATGTGTGCACAAACATAAATAAATCAAGTCCAAGATGAAATCAACACAGAAAGACAGACAAATAGACAAAAAAAGAAAAAAGCAAATCAAGGAAATTTGAGCCAATTTAATATTTGTGGCATGAATTGTAAATTCTAACACCCTCTCGAAAATATAAAAAAGGCATCAGGCACACACACACACTCACAGTATGAAACACAAGGAAACTAAAACACTTTTACTCACACCCATTCATAAAAACAAGTTGAAATCAAGAAAATTTGATTTCCTTTTTCTGAGGTGGCGGCCGTGGCGGCATTGGGTGTTTTACTTTCGCCGAATCATTTTGATTTTTATTTATTTTGAATATTTCTTTTTTTAATTTGTTTGATTCACATTAAATATTTGTGGAAGCATAACTCATAAATTCATATGCATGTCGCATATTTTTATAAGATAAACATACACCGACAGAGAAACTGAAAGACAGGCAGATGGAGGGACGCACAGACGTTCAAACCAAAAGGGCATAAGTATTCGGAAAAAAAGACAGTCGGACAATCAGACAAAAACTCCATAGGAAGCTGTGAATTGTAGTTGATGCTGTTGATTTCGTTTTTTCATTCTGTTTTTAGCACTGAATATTTTGTATATATTTTTTTGAAGCACGAAAAGTATCTGTGAGCTACACGTTCATATTCATAATAAAGAAGCATATTCAGTAAATATTTCATTGGATTTAGTTTTGTTAAATCAAGAAGTTATATAGTAGATACATGTATGTAAGTATATATGAGTGTGTGTATGAATTTAAAGTAAGTAGATGAAAAATTTCGTTTTCTATTCGTTGGAAGTTTTTTTTTATTCTTTTATCAGAATAAAAAAATATGAAAAATGCGTGTGTCAGTGCATTATATGTACGAATTTGGTTTTTTCTTAACTTACAAATCATCAATTCATAGATTCGACTTCTTAGTTCTTTTTCCTCTTCGTTTTGGTTCAGAGTCTGTCTGTAACGTGCAATAAAGAGATGAGTTCGAATAAATAATAAATCTAGGTGATTTTTAAGCGGAATTCAAAAATTGGGTTGGAGAAACTGTTTCTTGGGGTATGGGTTAGAAAAATTCATTATATCAGACCTTACAGACAATCTTAAATTTGTTTAGCATCTTCTCAAAAATAAGTTGCACAAAATGTTCTGATTAAGAAATCTTAAAATAAGTCTAGAATAGGATGTTTAAATCTTTAGCTATTCAACTTGTACTAGTCAAATCAGAAGTACTAAATGTAAGTCGGAAGTTATCACTTAATTCAAACACTTTGGTTTGAAGACCGATCTTTACTCAAAGCAAGTACAAGTATTCGGTGAAGCTCGGCCATATGATGCCCTCCACCACTCAGGTCTTATATAAGAGCTAGGGTGAAATATGACAGATATATGTGACTCGGTCTATGAAATGGTGGCTTATGACTCAAAAACAAAATTTCGAAAAATTAGCTAATTTTTCGAAATTTTTAGCTATTTTTTCGAAATTTTGTTTTCTCTTTTCATAGACCGGGTCACATATAGCAAAAATTCAATTTCAATATCGATGTCGCTTATCTTAAATTTTAGGTTAGGAAGTTACTTGAGAGTTAAATGATGAAATGTCCAGAATAAAACTGCTATTCTTTGACATATTCATATGTAGTTCATGCATTATTGGGAAATGTTAATCATATAACACTGGCCGACCATTGTTTTTCGTGGGTTGAAACCAAAAAAGCGGTAATGAATTATTTAAACTGTTAGTTAATTGCATCAGTGTATATGTATGTGAGAATTGTTTTTTGATTCATGGTTACTCTGTGATTTTACAGGGTGAATTGTTGAGCGTCAAAGTAGACACATTAAAAAAATAAACCCAACTTTCCTTTTTTGCAATTAAAATGATGGTTAGGAAAATTTGTCATTTTTTATTCACTTCTATTTTTTCGATTCGTTTCTACATTCTCGCTAATTTTTACTTTTTAAATCTAAAGAGAATATATGGAGCTATGTAACTGCATTTCAGAAAGTTGCAAAATCGCATTTACATTTTTGTTAAATGTTCGAAAACTCAAAATTTTTTATAAAAATTGGACCAATTTCCGTAAATGCTGTACGTAGAGTGATATACTATGATTTTGATTAAAATCATTCTTAAAGCCCACTCTCTACTCATTTATAATAAAACCTTAACTTTAAATACAAAAATCTTTAGTAAAAACTCAAAATCTATAGCATCTTTTTGAGAAAAAAGATATTCAATATTTCAATACTTATTAGCATTTAAGTGGTTTCCGGTATTAGTGTTCATATGGAAGCTATGGGTGAAAGTGGATCGAATTTTATACATTGCTATTTAGTCATTTAGAGACTAAATTCAATCATCATATCTATTATAATCAGGAGTAGGCAGCCCATACCACCAGTAGCCGATGAATTTTTTTAATTTTCGTAAATACCACGATCATTAACAAAACTCGTGAAAATGCGTATTAAAATCATTCAGTTGGAATTTGGATGTTAACAGAGTTGGTTGGTGCCACCTTGTTAAAGAAAAGAAAAAAATAAAATAGGCAAGAAACAAATCAAAATCCAATTTACAGCAACAAAATACATGGTTCGAGAGAACAAAGAAATATTATCCCGAACATTGTTGCCACGACACTATTTTTTTTTTGTAAACATTGGGAATATATTAGAACCAAAAAATTTTCTATAGAAAAATTTTTAATAAAAAATTTTCTGCAGAAAAATTTTTGATAAAAAATTTTCTATAGAAAATTTTTGATATAAAAATTTTCAATAGAAAATTTTTTGATAAAAAATTTTTTATAGAAATTTTTTTGATACAAAAATTTTCTATAGAAAATTTTTGATACAAAAATTTTTCTATAGAAATTTCTATAAAAGAATTGTTGATAAAAAAATTTTCTATAGAACAATTTTTGATAAAACAAGTAAGAAAGCGCTATAGTCGGTCAAGCCGACCATACGATACCCTTCACCACTAAGGTCAAAGGTGTTATTTTTCCTGCGTAAAGACAAATATTTGCTAAATTTTGCCATCATACAAACATTTTCTCAAAACTTATATATTCAACCTGTTTCCGTCATTTGGACTTATATGAGAGCTAGGGTCAAATGTGGACCGATTTCAACGAAATTTGGTACAGTGATTTTAGTTGACATAAGCAGTATTTGTTTTAAATTTCATGAAAAAATATTGATATTTGTGGCCAATATAGCAATTCCGGAAAGTGGGACCTATGGGAGGTACCATAAATAATGGACCGATTTTGACCAAATTCAACAGCCATAGTACCAGTATCAAAAAAATTATCTGTGCCAAATTTCATCGAATTATCTTTAGAATTGCGACCTGTAGTTTGATTACAAGGTTTAAATGGGGGTCCAGCCAGCCAGACGGACGGACGGACGGACATCGCTAAATCGACTCAGAAAGTGATTCTAAGCCTATTAGTATACTAAAAGGTGGGTCTAAGACAAATATTTCTATGCGCTACAAACATCAGCACAAACTTATAAATAATACCCTTTCCACCTATGGTGGTGAAGGGTATAAAAATTTTCTATAGAAAAATTTTTGATAAAAAAATTTTCTATTGAAAAATTTTTGATAAAAAAATTTTCTATAGAAAAATTTTTGATAAAAAAATTTTCTATAGAAAAATTTTTGATAAAAAAATTTTCTATAGAAAAATTTTTGATAAAAAAATTTTCTATAGAAAAATTTTTGATAAAAAAAAATTTTATAGAAAAATTTTTAATAAAAAAGTTTTCTATAGAAAAATTTTTAATAAAAAAATTTTCTATAGAAAAATTTTTGATAAAAAAATTTTTGATAAAAAAAATTTCTGTTCTGTTCTTTTAGCATTAAAGTGTTTCCCGGGACAGGGTTATATAGGAGCTATCATCAAATGTAGGCCAAACTTAGAATTATAATTTCTTAAGAATCATATATTCTTTTTCATGGTTGGTATAATAATCTCTGAAACGATTTTAAAAAAATGTCAATGATATGATATAAAAATGAATGAAATTAAATTCTTGAACATCGATTAGTTATGCGAATACGGAAAGCGGCACTGACCCCACTATAGAATATTTTACAAATATAATTAATTATCTGATGACTTCAATGTATCGTTATGTCGTGGGTGCTGTGGCTTAGTTGGTTAGCACGTCGACTAACAAGCATAACATATCATATTTAGCCTGGGTTCGATTTCCGGTCTCGACAACATTAATTTCTGTAATATTAGTTTCTATTAAAATAATTAATTACCACTGCTTCCTAAATTAGCGGTAAGCCTACAGCAATAACACGCCGTCGATGAAAAATAAATAGGATTGGCCGTAGAACAAAAAAGCTTAAACAATTTACTATCCCCTTTTTAAAGAAAGTATACTCCATATAAAATTCTAAAGTCAGTATTTGCCTGAGAGTTACTTCTCTTTTCATTTAAAAAATCTACCAATAAATGGAAATTACTTTTTCCCCTACACAACAATAATATTATTTTCCTAGAGTAGCTTACAGTCAGTCTACTCTAAAATGATAATTTTTCTTTAAATTTTGTTTTTGTTTGATATTAATACTTTATAAGTGGCATAAAGACATGTTTGGTCCAGATCTGAGATATGAGAACGATTATTATTATTGTTCGTTCTACCTTTAAAAGGTATGGTATTGTTTTTGTGTGACCATATCTAAAGATGATACAAAGTCACTGAAAAAAAGAAGCTTCCTCTTAAAAGAGCTGGGCGTTGTGATTGTTACACTTGTAAAGCGATTCCAAAAAATCGATGGAGCTACGAGTAGAGTAAACATTCTTGGGTTACTTTAACTCAAGGAAAGTCATACAGAAGTAGATAGAGGTATGTATTTTTAATGTAAAAAAAGTTTACCTAGTATAAGTCTGTGACTTTTTAAGCTCTTCCTCTGAATAATTTCATAAAAAGTGAAAAAGAAAGAAATAAATAATAATAATAATAAGGGTATAAAGTTACATGGCTTGACCGCATTTTATTGAATTGACTGACTGAGTTTGACTGTATTCAGTTCTGTTTGTTTTGTCTTTTCCAATTCAAATGGGAAGAGGGCGAAAAAAAATTTAAAAAAAAGGAAAGGCCATAAAAAAATGTTTTTAGTCTGTCCGAAAATATTCACTCATCATTTAGATTTTTTTCTTATTCTGGTATCTTCTTATATTTTCATTTCTTTACAAATTCTGTGAATTAATTTGAATGTATTTTTTTCTGGACTTCGTATCTTTTCGATATGTTTGTGTGCAGCCGGATGAGTTTTTTTGTCATACCTTCAAATATTTTGTATTTGCTTTGCTGTTTCGTTTTGAATGTTTTCCACAGGTACTATGTCAGTGTATCACTAAGCCGTGTGCCCTTTGCGTGTCTCCAGCGAGTGCCTACCAATTTGTAACGCTTTTTTTAATTTTTTATAGTTTTTATATAAATTTTCGTGTCAAAGAGCCCCACTAAGACAGTCAGTTTTAATATTTACCAACAGCAGCAACATCATCCGAAATAGCCTTATTGTCTTGGGTATAAAAGACCGTTTTTTATTTTTCCAAAACATGTCTATAGAAAAACATGTCAAAAACAAAGTGAATTAACATCATCTTAACGAGGGTTGTCTGTTACCAGAAAATGCTCTTGATTTGCTGTAGGTACCATGAAATGTTTCTTTGATATTCTTTAAATATGCCTTAAAATTTATGATAACGATAGAGGGCGCTTTCATTCAGTTCATATAATTTTAAGCAAATATTTAAAAAATTTCAGAATATTTTATGAATATCTTAAGTAAATTTTTAACAATAAAGAATTGTCAAAATTAGTAACAAATTTGCCAGTATTTTGAAAAAATAAACATTAACATCGGTTCGGGTTTAAGAAAAATATCAGAAGATTTTCACGCATTTGTTGCAACCATTTTCCTTTTCTAGAGCTATTCGAAATACTTTTGGAACTTCTCTTTATCAGAACCCGATAATTAAAGTAAAATGAAATGAACATCGTATAAGTTACTCAATATCAGGTTGAACAATGTAAAATACAATATAATTTTTAATCATTGCCTCAGGGCTTCTCTCTACATGTTGCACGTTTATTTATTTAATGTTGCTTTTTTGTCATTGTCCCGTATTTTAGAGACTGATTTATTGCTTGTGGCATTTTAGGTTTTTTCATTATAATTTTAAAGACTTTAAGTAAATTTTTTAAGTCCATAATTTCATTACACATGGCTCAATTATATAAACCAACTTACAAAGTCGAATAGAAAAATTTTTGAAAAAAATATTTTTCTATAAAAAATTTTTTTAAAAAATATTTTTCTATAAAAAATTTTTTTAAAAAATATTTTTCTATAAAAAATTTTTGTTAAAAATATTTTTCTATACAAAAATTTTTGTCAAAAATATTTTTCTATACAAAATTTTTTTTTTAAATATTTTTCTATACAAAAATTTTTGTTAAAAATATTTTTCTATAGAAAAATTTTTGTTAAATATATTTTTCTATAGAAAAATTTTTGTTAAATATATTTTTCTATAGAAAAATTTTCGTTAAAAATATTTTTCTATAGAAAAATTTTTGTTTAAAATATTTTTCTATAGAAAAATTTTTGTTAAATATATTTTTCTATAGAAAAATTTTTGTTAAATATATTTTTCTATAGAAAAATTTTTGTTAAAAATATTTTTCTATAGAAAAAAATTTTTGTTAAATATATTTTTCTATAGAAAAATTTTTGTTAAATATATTTTTCTATAGAAAAATTTTTGTTAAATATATTTTTCTATAGAAAAATTTTCGTTAAAAATATTTTTCTATAGAAAAATTTTTGTTAAAAATATTTTTCTATAGAAAAATTTTTGTTAAAAATATTTTTCTATAGAAAAATTTTTGTTAAAAATATTTTTCTATAGAAAAATTTTTGTTCAAAATATTTTTCTATAGAAAAATTTTTGTTAAAAATATTTTTCTATAGAAAAATTTTTGTTAAACATATTTTTCTATAGAAAAATTTTTGGTAAAATATTTTTCTATAGAAAAATTTTTGTTAAAAATATTTTTCTATAGAAAAATTTTTGTTAAATATATTTTTCTATAGAAAAATTTTTGTTAAAAATATTTTTCTATAGAAAAATTTTTGTTAAAAATATTTTTCTATAGAAAAATTTTTGTTAAAAATATTTTTCTATAGAAAATTTTTTGTTAAAAATATTTTTCTATAGAAAAATTTTTGTTAAAAATATTTTTCTATAGAAAAATTTTTGTTAAACATATTTTTCTATAGAAAAATTTTTGTTAAACATATTTTTCTATAGAAAAATTTTTGGTAAAATATTTTTCTATAGAAAAATTTTTGTTAAAATATTTTTCTATAGAAAAATTTTTGTTAAAAATATTTTTCTATAGAAAAATTTTTGTTAAAAATATTTTTCTATAGAAAAATTTTTGTTAAAAATATTTTTCTATAGAAAAATTTTTGTTAAAAATATTTTTCTATAGAAAAATTTTTGTTAAAAATATTTTTCTATAGAAAAATTTTTGTTAAAAATATTTTTCTATAGAAAAATTTTTGTTAAAAATATTTTTCTATAGAAAAATTTTTGTTAAAAATATTTTTCTATAGAAAAATTTTTGTTAAAAATATTTTTCTATAGAAAAATTTTTGTTAAAAATATTTTTCTATAGAAAAATTTTTGTTAAAAATATTTTTCTATAGAAAAATTTTTGTTAAAAATATTTTTCTATAGAAAAATTTTTGTTAAAAATATTTTTCTATAGAAAAATTTTTGTTAAAAATATTTTTCTATAGAAAAATTTTGGTTAAAAATATTTTTTTATAGAAAAATTTTGGTTAAAAATATTTTTCTATAGAAAAATTTTGGTTAAAAATATTTTTCTATAGAAAAATTTTTGTTAAGAATATTTTTCAATAGAAAAATTTTTGTTAAAAATATTTTTCTATAGAAAATTTTTTGTTAAAAATATTTTTCTATAGAAAATTTTTTGTTAAAAATATTTTTCTATAGAAAATTTTTTGTTAAAAATATTTTTCTATAGAAAATTTTTTGTTAAAAATATTTTTCTATAGAAAAATTTTTGTTAAAAATATTTTTCTATAGAAAAATTTTTGTTAAAAATATTTTTCTATAGAAAAATTTTTGTTAAAAATATTTTTCTATAGAAAAATTTTTGTTAAAAATATTTTTCTATAGAAAAATTTTTGTTAAAAATATTTTTCTATAGAAAAATTTTTGTTAAAAATATTTTTCTATAGAAAAATTTTTGTTAACAATATTTTTCTATAGAAAAATTTTTGTTTAAAATATTTTTCTATAGAAAAATTTTTGTTTAAAATATTTTTCTATAGAAAAATTTTTGTTAATATTTTTCTATAGAAAAATTTTTGTTAATATTTTTATACCCTTCACCAATAGGTGAAAGGGTATTATAAGTTTGTGATTCCGTTTGTAATTTTTTTATTAGTGATCGTAGACCCCATAAAAATTATACCGATCGACTCAGAATCGGGAGGAGAATCGATTAAAGATTTCAAGTTTCTGAAGCCCCTGGAGGATGGACTTACATAAATTATATATCAGATTTTAGGAAATTCTCCCGCAATGAACGCTATTAAATTTCATTAAAATCGGTTTATAAACACCGAAAATATCGAAAAAATACCAAAAAAAATTAGACGAAAATTTTAAAATTTTTGATTGAAACACACTTTTAAATAACAAGAGAAAAAAGATAGTCCTGGTGTACATGTGATAATATGTTATATATCAGATTGTAGGAAATATTTTCCCAAAGCACTCTGTAAAATTTTATCAAAATCGGTCCATAAACAACTGAGATATCGCCAAAACACTGAATTTGATGTATCGCAAATTGCCCAAAGTACACATTAGAGAATGTTTGTTGAAAAAATTAAATGCAGAAATAGGAAAAACTATCCTCTTTAGTACGGACCTACATAAATTTTATATCAGATTTTAGGAAATTCCCCCACAAAGCACGTTATTAAATTTTATCAAAAGCGGTCTATAAACAATTGAGATATCGCCATAACACTACATTTGATGTACTGCAAATTGCCCAAAGTACGTGTCTAAGAAATTTTGTTTACATTTTGTAAGTATTGTTTCAGCGATATCTCAGGTGTTTATGGACCGATTGTGATGAAATTTGACATCGTTCTTTACGGGAGGATTTTCTAAAATCTGATATATATACTCCACAAATCTGATTATGAATACCATTCAAATTGTACCGATCAACTCAGAATCGGCACAAGAATCGATTTCGCGACCTCCGTCCGTCTGTCCGTCCGTGTGTCCGCCCGTCTGTCCGTCTGTCCATCCGTCTGTCCGTCTGTCCGTCCGTCTGTTTGTTTGCCCGTCCGTCCGTCTGTTTGTTTGTCCGTCCGTCTACATGTCCGTCCGTCTACCTGTCTGTCCTTTTTTCTGTTGCAGTCAAGTTTTTGGAGCTCCTGTTTTGTCGATATCTCAGATGTTTATTTTGATGAAGTTTAATAGCGTCCTTCGCAGGGGATCTAAATCTAAATCCTGATGCATTCTGTAATTTGTGGTAGATATAATTTAGGGTTAAAGCGATGGTGTTTTGATCGACAATGTTGAAATTCAGGGTGGGACAATTCAGGAGCTCCACAAATCTGGTTTTAGCAGACAGACACACTGCATTTATCTTAATTTTGTGTCTGACTTTTGAACATTATGATAACATTTGAGAATGTATTATATATCAAATTATAGGTAATCTTCCTAGGAAGTACAAAAATGCAGCTAATTACATGATATCCGTTCAAAACCTACATATGTATGTAAGTATCTCACATATCAACAAAAATTTAAATTTTTTAATTGTAATTGGGAGAAATCCGTTCACGTTTGACAATTGATCCCGTATAACTTCGCCTAAGGCAATCTCTTAGTAGCTAATAAATGACAAATTATAATAGATATGATGATGACATTTAGTATAAAGACGTTGTACAATATTGATATTCAGGACAATAGCGCCTAAAATAAACTTTCTAGAGGGACAACATTTGACAAAAGTATTTCTGATCTCTTGAAAAGTTCGATATTGAAAATGGGCGAGCTCTATTCACATTTAGTGAAATCTCCCATATAAACCCGACCGGGAATCGATTTAATGCTGATAAATTAAATCACATTAAAATTGCACAAAGAACTAGAGCAAAACTTTCCAAACATCCATCGGACAGATCGAAAGAACAATACATCCCAAATATTATTGATGAAGTGTTCATTTTAATTAATTAACTAACTTCAAATTAATAAGTAAACTTTTCCGACAAAGCTGATAACCATCCATTCAAAAGCTATATATTTCACGTATATATCTAAAAGTAAGAGTGTATACCCTATAATTTTAAGGCTTGTATACATTGACAATCATTGTTAAAGCTTTGACCTAAATCAGTCCGCTAACTTCAGAGTTTTACATAACTAATCAAGAACTTTTACTAGTTGGATAATTCGTACGAATTAAAGTGCACAACCCTCACTGGGCACAGCGTTTTTGGGTTGCATGTCAGAATACTTAAACTTCATCAAATCGATGTGCTATTGCAAATCTAAGGGCATCTATATTTTGAAGCATCTTTTCTGCATGGTTTATCTGGTCTATCGAACTTTATTAAATGTTCGTAAAATATGTGTCTATTTTATTTCGAAGCTACTGGCTGGCTTAAATATGCATTCTCTACTTGTAGTCTAGTAATCATTATCTTTCACAAAGGGACCACTTTAGAACCCAAGTGAAGCTTCCCTAGACATCAGCCACCTGTCCAACCTAACCTTTGGGTGCATAACTATTCTAGATGATGACGCCACCGAAAAGGTTTTCGTTTTCCGACTCTTAATTTTAAAGACTCTTTGCATATAAAACTAGTATAACCAAATATTGCTACGAATTACATTAAGTACTTTTGGAACACCATTGGTGAAGGGTATCCAAGATTCGGCAAAGCCGAATATACCACTCTTACTTGTTCTATAGAAAAATTTTTGTTAAAAATATTTTTCTATAGAAAAATTTTGGTTAAAAATATTTTTCTATAGAAAAATTTTGGTTAAAAATATTTTTCTATAGATAAATTTTGGTTAAAAATATTTTTCTATAGAAAAATTTTGGTTAAATATATATTTTCTATAGAAAAATTTTTGTTAAGACTATTTTTCTATAGAAAAATTTTTGTTAAAAATATTTTTCTATAGAAAATTTTTTGTTAAAAATATTTTTCTATAGAAAATTTTTCGAAAAAATATTTTTCTATTAGTTAATCGTGTCCAATTAAGATTAACTAACAATCTTAAAATCTTTTATTGAGATATTACTTCCCTTTATAACTCCTTCAAAACCCTTCTTAAAATTCATTGTAATAATTGATTTTTTTTTCATATCTTTCAGAAATCTCTAACGACATTGAACTCCACCGAAAATATAAAATGTGAGTATATCATTCCATTTTTGACATAATTAATTTGCCCTTTGGCCATACATTTCATAATATTCCTTTGCCAAACATACTCGTATATATATTTTCACTTCAAAGTGCAGTCAATTTTTGGTTATAAATGATGATGATTATCGCTCAAATGAAAAGTAACAAGCCGCGTTTGGCCGCTTGTGTTCCAAAGCTAAAACTAAGTAATTTGTTCTTGTTTCCTTGTGGTGTGATTTCCAACAGGTACCAGTATTTATTACCAACTCACATAATTTACTGCAAAAGCAAAAAAATAAAAAAAAACTTACGCATTTATCCTCATGACCAACGCCACCAAAAGCTTTAGCAGAATTACCACTAATAAAAACCCCCTCTATAATCTTTCAATTTTCATCATAAGAAAGCACCAGGAGCTGAATATTTACTGCAGCCTGGGTTTTAGTATTCCAATTTTTGGTAACAAAACAATTTTCAGAATGAACAGCCTTGCAATCAATTTCAGTTAGAAGTTTCCAACATGTATATTTAGGCTTTCAGCATAAAACCGTTGATGTGGCTGCTAAGTAGATGGTCCGTATAGTTTAAGCCAATATGCTGGCAACTTTCTGGTCAAAAGCCACCCATATTTTTTGTGGTAAATTGTGCAAAGAATCTTAAATATAATCATTAAGTAGAAAGAAAATTGCTTAGAAAATTATCTCTTCATTAGATTTAAAATTATGTTAAAAAAAAGAATTTATAGCGAAATCTTTTATATTTTAATTCTTTTACATAGAGGTAACATAGTGAGTTTAATAATGTAGTTAAATGTATTATTTAGAGTTTTAGAGGTAAAAAGCCATATTAAAAGCTGATATGATCATTGATAACATACTTACATATAAAGTAAATTAACTTTTATGTGTTTTGTTCTTAAATCTTGAAGTTACAAGTAGAATGAAATTATGATGTAAAACAAGTAAGAGTGGTATATTCGGCTTTGCCGAATCTTGGATACCCTTCACCAATGATGTTCCAAAAGTAAAGTACAAAATTGTAAGAATATATTGATAATTATATAGTTTCTGATTACTGACTTAGTTGAGCCCCACACAAATGCTTCATATGTATATTAATTTTCTGTTGTTCATACTAAATGTAATTCCTAGCAATATATGGTTATACTAGTATTAAATGCAAAGAATCTTTAAAATTAAGAGTCGGAAAACGAAAAGCTTTTTGGTGGCGTCATCATCTAAAATAGTTATGGACCCAAATGTTAGGTTGGGCAGGTGGCTGATATCGAAGGCAGCGTCACTTCGATTCTAAAGTGATATGTGTCTATTTTACGAACATTTGATAAAGTTCGATAGACCAGATAAACCATGCGGAAAGGATCCTTCAAAATGTAGATGCCCTTAGATTTGCAAGAGCACATCGATTTGATGAAGATTAAGTATTCTGGCATGCAACCCAAAAACACAGTGCCCAGTGTGTACTTGTGTACTTTAATTCATACGAATTGTCCAACTATTAAAAGTTCATGATTAGTTATGTAAAACTCTGAACTGATTTAGGTCAAAGCTTTAACAATGATTGTCAATGTATTCAAGCCTTAGAATTATAAGGTATACACTCATAGTTTTAGATACATACGTGAAATTTATAGCTTTTAAATGAATGGATATCAGTTTTGGCGGAAAATTTATTGAAGATTTACTTATTAATCTGAAGTTAGTTAACTTATTAAGATGAATACTTCAACAATAATATTTGGGATCTATTGTTCTTTCGATCTGTCCGATGGATGTGTGGAAAGTTTTGCTCTAGTTCTTTGTGCAATTATAATATGATTTAATTTATCAGCATTAAAGTAATTCCCGGTCTGGGTTATATGGGAGATAACAGCAAATGTGAACCGAGCTCGCCCATTTTCAATGCCGAACTTTTCAGGAGATCAGAAATACATTTGTCAAATGTTGTCCCTCTAGAAAGTTTATTTTAGGCGCTATCGCCCTGAATAACGATATTGTACAACGTCTTTGTACTAAATGTCATCAACGTATCTATTATAATATATAGATAATTATAATTAATTAGCTAATTAGATAATTATAATTTGTCATTTATTAGCTACTAAGATATTGCCTTAGGCGAAGTTATACGGAAGCAATAGTCAAACGTGAACGGATTTCTCCCAATTGCAATTAAACAATTTAAATTTTCGTTGATATGTGAGATACATACATACATATGTAGGTTTTGAACGGATATCATGTACTTAGCTGCATTTTTGTACTTCCTAGGAAGATTACCTATAATTTAATATATAATACATACTCAAATGTTATCATAAAGTTCAAAAGTCAGACATAAAATTAAGATAAATGCAATGTGTCTGTCTGCTAAAATCAGATTTGTGGAGCTCCTGGAAGGTATACCCATATGCATTTTAAACAAAATTTTAGGATATCGTCCCACCCTGAGCTCCAAAAACTCCAAAAGCTTGACTACAAGACGGACGGACGGACAAACAGACGGACGGACGTCGCGAAATCGATTCTCCTGCCGATTCAGAGTCGATCGGTACAACTTGAATGGTATTCATAATCAGATTTGTGGAGTTTATATAAGATTTTAGGAAATCCTCCCACAAAGAACTCTGTCAAATTTCATCACAATCGGTCCATAAACACCTGAGATATCGCTGAAACAATACTTACAAAATGTAAACAAAATTTCTTAGACACGTACTTTGGGCAATTTGCTGTACATCACAAGTAGGGTTTTGGCGATATCTCAGTTGTTTATGGACCGCTTTTGATAAAATTTTATAATGTGCTTGGCGGGGTAATTTCCTAAAATCTGATATAAAATTTATGTATGTCCGTGCTCCAGGAGGATGGTTTTTCCTATTTCTGCATTTCAGTTTTTCAACAAACATTCTCTAACGCGTACTTTGGGCAATTTGCGATACATCAAATTTAGTGTTTTGGGTGTATCTCAGTTGTTTATAGACCGATTTTGCTTAAATTTTACAGAGTGCTTTGGGGAACCTACAATCTGATATATAATATATTATCACATGTACACCAGGAGTATCTTGTTTCTCTTATTATTTAAAAGTGTGTTTCAATCAAAAATTTTAAAATTTTCGTCTAATTTTTGGTATTTTTTCGATATTTTCCGTGTTTATAACCCGATTTTAATGAAATTTAATAGCGTTCATTGCGGGAGAATTTTCTAAAATCCGGTATATAATTTATGTAGGTCCATCCTCCTTCAGAAACTTGATTTTAACAGACAGACGGACGAACAGACAGACAGAGAGACGGACATCGCTTAATCGATTCTCCTCGATTCTGATTCGATCGGTATAATTTTTACGGGGTCTACGATCACTAATAAAAAAAATTACAAACGGAATCACAAACTTATAATACCCTTTCACTTATTGGTGAAGGGTATAATGACACATTTTGAGAGATAAAAAAGTCAAAAAAATTCTAGGCCAAATGAAAGCATTAGACTAGTGTATTCAAACCGTATTCAAACCGTAAAAGCTTTTAGTGCTGATAGCTGGAACTTTGAAGTTATCGGCGTTTGGGCATGAGAAATAATAACCAAACTTTTAAATTCTTAAAAGTATTGTTTATAATTATTGATGTATAATATCGAATTTTCCATTTCTTGGTTTCAAAAGTATACTCTTTTCAGTTTAAAGTCTGACATTGACGAAAATGTATCGCTTAAGAATCATACAACGCATAAAAATAATCAAAACATACTACAAAAATGGTAATTCTGCAACACCCACATATCGTGCTTTAAAATGAGATTATGGTTTACATAATCGTCCAACTTCGCAAGCAGTTGACAAAATTTTGAATAAATTTGAAGAGACTGGAGCGCTTACATCGTTCGTTCGTTCCGCTGAAAATATCGCTGCTGTAAGTGAAAGTGTTGCCGAAGACCCGAATGAGTCGATTCCTCGTCGTTCTCAGGAATTAGGACTATCTTATGGCACATTATTGAAAAATACGGCTTGGAGAGTATGTGGTTTCATCAAGACGGTGCCGCATGCCACACAACTCTAGCGAATATGGCTTTATTGCAAGATATATTTTCTGGCCGCGTTATTTCTCGTGGCGATATCAACTGGCCACCAAGATCATGCGATATGACATCATTAGACTTTTTTGTGGAACAACGCGAAAGACCGTGTTTATGCAGATAAACCTTTAACTCTTGAACAACCAACATTCATCAAGTTATGGCTGAAATAACGCCCAATATGTGTCAAAAAGTGGTCGAAAATTACCTCAAAAAATCAATGCTTGCAACATTTTGCGTCGTGGTCATTCAAATGATGAAGTGTTTCACACATAATGTCAATGTTCGAACTTTATAATAAAAAAATATCATGCAAAAAATAACGTTCATTTTTGAAACCGCAAAATGTATAACCCTGTATATATTTGCGACGTATGTATTACACCGTATGTTGGTCATAAATATAAATTTTCCATTGGTTACTTCAGGTCCAAACTCTTTGGGGGTTTTTATACACTTGTCTAGCACATTTAATTAGCATGCGAATCTTTCTTACTAAAAAATCTTGTTTTACAGTGTAAACAGTAATCGATAACCGAAATTTGTTAAGATTTGGTCGACATTTTAACCTAGCAGCCATATCAGTACCGTTGCCGGAAACGTCGTAAATATATTTAAATCTCGAAGTTTAAAAAAAAAATACATAGATAAGTCTCTAAGTGAAGGGTGTCATCCAAAAAGTCGGCATTGACCGACTTAAGCATTTTCTTACTTCAGAAGAACCCATTATCTATTAAGAACTTAGGTCTTCGTCATCCATAAAATGTTGAGACATCCTTTAACTGCTTTGTCATTATAAAACTACTTAGTCATCATAAACTACTCCTCATCAAAAAACTGAAGAGTTATCCTAAAAGGGCTGTGTCATCCTTAAACCGCTGAGTCATCCTAAAACTGCTGAGTCAACCTAAAACTACTAAGTCATCCTAAAAGTGCTGAATCATTATCAAATTGCTTAATCATACTAAAAATGATGACTTAAACCAAAACTTTTGAGTCATCCTAAAAGTACTGAATCATTGGATGATTTAGCAAGTTTATGATGACTTAACAGATTTAGTTTAAGTCATTATAAACCTGCTGCCTCATCCTAAAACTACTAAATTGACCAAAACTGCCAACCGATTTTAAAACTGATGAGTCAATCTAAAACTGATGACTCATCCCAGAACTTCCGAATCTTGCTTAAACTGCTGATTCATAATAAATCTGCTGAGTCATCCTAAAACTGCTGAGTCATCCTAAACTTTTGAGTCATCCTGAAACTTTCGATTCACTACGAACTGCTAAATAACTTCGAATTGTTAAGTCATCTCGTTTAATGTATAAAAACATAGAAACTTTGTAGTCAAATGACCGACACTGTTGTTATAGCGTGGTTACAATTATCTTTAGCCTTAACATGACCTCAGTTTCGAAGTTTACCTCTTCATTTAAGGTCTGATAACAGAAAAAAGTCGCTGAGACCAGGTCTACAGAATATTATAGTTATGCAAGCAAATTGAAGTCTAATTCAATGCATTTAAGCAATCGATACAATCCAGTTGTGAGCTCTTTGGGTCAGAAACAAGATTACTTAAACATCGACTAATACGCATAACATATCACATTAAGCATGGGTTCGATCCCTGGTCACGACAACATCAATTTCTGTAATTGTTAATTTCATTTAAAATTATTCATTTTTTTTAATAGTGGGACCATGGCTATTGATATTCGTCAAAATTGGTTCATTATTTATGGTACCTCTCATAGGTCCCACTTCCCGGAATTGATATTTTGGCCACAAATATCAATATTTTTTCATGAAATTTAAAATAAACACTGCTTACGTAAACCAAAATCATTGTACCAAATTTCGTTGAAATCGGTCCACATTTGACCATAGCTCTCATACAAACTCTTCTGTCAAAACGCACTAAATAAGACAAAAATCTTTAAAACGCTCATAAATCTGATAATAACAACAATTTTGAGTTTACTTTTTGCATACATCATTTTTGCAAAAACTGTAATCAATTTTCCGAAGTTCAAGATAATCGGCCCACATTTTAAACTAGCTCTCATTTGAACCTATATTTTATTTTATAAAGTACTAACTAATTAAAATAAATTTAGAGAAAATACGGTACACAAATATCCAATTAATTTTGAATCATTTTATTTATTTTGTCTAATCAACACATGATCAAATGCATAGTTTAATATTTTGGAAATTGGTCATACCGACTTAGAAACCTCCATCGACTCATGCGCAAGAACTTTGCTAAAGATCATAGCCTGATAAAATGCACAGTTTACGATTTAATTTATTTTGAGTATTTTTCAGTGGCGCCACCTATCGGAAATTGTTGATACCAATTAAGAAATATTTGTCGACTCATGTGCAACATGATGTACAGCTTAGGATTTAATTCACTTTGAGTAATTTTCAGTGGCGCCACCTATCGAAAATTGTTTATGCCAACTAAGAAACCTTCGTCGTCTCATTGACAACAACTTTGCTAAAGATCATAACAAGATCAAATGCACAGGTTACGATTTAATTCAATTGTTGAAAATTGTTCATACCAATTAAAAAACCTTCGCCGGCTCATTTGAAAGAACTTCGCTAAGGATCATATACAACTTCGCTAAAGAAACAAATACACAGTTTACGATTTAAATAATTTTCAGTGGCGCCACCTTTCGGATAGTGATACCAACTTAAAAACCTTCGTCGTCTCATGCGCAACAACTTTAGCTAAAGATCATTGCATGAGCAAACATGGTTAAATGCATAGTTTACTGTTCTATAAAGGACATACGGACAGAAAAACATTAATTTATAAAAAAGTTATAACATTACCAATTTTTCCTCCTTTTATCCCCTAATTTCTAAAAAGTTACTTATGCATATTTGGTACTTGGTACCAATTGAATTCGGTATTTTATATAAAAACGCAGTTAACATATTGTTACTATTCGTATTACTTCACGAGGTGTTGAGTTATCATTTTATCCCTTTTTACCCATTTTGGACCCCGAAATCAAAAAAGTTCCAAGCACGTGTTCAATATTTTTCTCACATTTATTGATTGCATTACAACATTATTTTTTATATTGTTTGGTTGAAAAGATAAATGTGGCCTAAAAATGGTACCAAAATACTATTTTCACCCTTTTTACCCCCTATCGGGCATAGATTGAGAAAAGTACCAAACACCTGTCCGCTTATTTTAACAGCTCTTCAAAACATAATTTAAATTTTGTTTCTATGCCTATTATTTTAGTAGATATGGCTATTTCGATTTTTTCCTCTTTTTACCCTCTTAGAGGCAAAGGTTCCAAAAGTCCCTTATTCGGCCTATACATCAAAAAAGGTACACACTCTCCAAATTTTATCAAAATCGTTAGAGTCATTTTCGAGATAGCCATTATATATATATATATATATATAGATATAGATATATATATACATACAATTATTGCTCTTTTAAGAATATAAGATTAACCAATGACCTGTCAATAATTTTCAATGTCGGTTCAATTTTACATTACGCTCCCCCCTTTAACAAACCTGATTTTTAATTTCATTTTCGCGTGTTTTCTTATCAAAAAAGCACCAAATACATTTCAAGAATTTTAAATAAAGCATTTTGGAATTTTTTTGGCTGCAATTTTCTTTGGGCCAAAACCTCCATTAAGATTTGATAATGTTAAAAAAGTAAAGTCTTTGAGTTCTTTACTCTTGTAAAAAAAAAAGAAAAAAAGTTGGTGTGGCGGCTTTGGTTTAATTTATGGTCGATATTGCGTTTTTGATATGACCAAGAGAAATGTTTGTGATTTTTTAATTGGTCTTTACTGACAGCAGTAAATTATTTTAATGTTGGGTTTTTTTGAAAATCCCCAAAAATGCCAGATATAAAAAAATAAAAAAAAAATATCTGTTTTTGATGATTTATATTAAAGAGGGTTTGGCTGCATTAAGGGCCAATATGGTTTTAGGCTAAGGGGCGTTCAATTATGTTGTAAATTTAATTAAATAATAAAGATAAGGTCAGTTTTAATTAATATTTGATTAATTTGTAATGTGATTTTTCGTATTGATATTAATGGCACAACATACAAATGATTAGTGATTTCACAAAGATAAATCTTCTTTCTATCAAGGAAAACTAACGAAGATTAAAAACTATTTAGCAAAAATCATTGAAATGGAAACATAATATGACCTTAATTGTTTTAAATTGGTCAGTTTAAAGGTTTTAGATTACCTTAAGACCACAATATTAATAGAATGTAAACCTATAGAGTCTGTCTCATTAAAAATTCTATATGACTTTCTCTCTAGGATAGCAAAAGAAACCATTAAATCCAATTGAACCAATAAAACCAATACCACATTTCCACTCTTACATCTTTACTTTAAAGACTTAAATAAAGGAAAAATAAGCAAAAAGCTAAAGAACCTAAATCAAAATCAAACCACAACCTTGATACCAACCAATATTTAATGAAAAACCACAAAATATTTTCCTCTTTTTTTCTCGAAATTTTGTGCTAAAAAAGCTTAAGGCAACAACAAATTATATGTTCAATTTTCAATATTTTTTTTATATCGAATGGAAGTGATGAAGTCTGTGGTATAGGGGTACACAATCTGATGCCGGTTTGCTGAAATAATGGTATTAAATTTATGAAATTTTAAAGCATAATTTGTACTAAAATGCCTTGCTACCGCATTTAATATAAAATGAGGATCTAAAATATTAGTCCACCAACCACTCGGTGGATGGCTGGATGGATGAAAGAATTGTTGGTCAAGTTGGTATAACATATACATTAGGGTGGGTCGTTTTTTGGCTTTTGTCTCTGATCGACTTCTAATAGTGAAATTATGTGGTCAAATTATGTCAATCGGAAGTGTGCAAAATATTATTGATTTATTTTTAGGATACGAGCCCGCGCAACTGGTCCAAAGTTTTTGAGCCCATTTGTATGGGGAAAACTGAGAGTGTTTGCAGTTTTTGCTACTTTTCATCCATTTTCAATTTATCTTTAAGAGAAAAGATAATGGAATCGAAAAGTGAACTAATGTAGCTTTAATTAAAGTTATCAATATTTGAAATCCATGAAACAGTTTTGAAGTTATTGTGATTTTCTCCCGAAAATTCGTGTCCTTGACAATACGCCTAAGTATACACCGCTAGAAAAAACTACTTTGGACAAAAACTCGCAAAGTAAGATATTATTTATTATTTTAAGACTTGTAAGTTCTTCATAGTTTAATTTTGCTAAAATATAACAATATTTATTTAGTTTTTTTCATAATCGATAATGGGTCATTTTTCTCAGGTGGGTTTCAAAACACATTTTTTAATTTTTTGAAAATTTTGTTAAACAAATATTGCAAATTTGAATTTATCTCATCGGTGTTTTAAAATAGACAAAAAAGACAATAAAACTCAAAAAAATTGAGGTCGATATCTCAAATCATTTTCCCGTACCTTGTGTTCGAATTCGACGAATTTCGGAAAATCGTAATTTTTTGCTCATAATTTAAGTAAATGCTTCATAAATCTTATTTGTGTTCAATTTTAATAATGTTTATATGGAATAAAATTATCCATATTACGGAAAATATAAACATGTCTTTAAGGGGTTAAAATATTTTTTATAATAAAAAAAATAATCTTGGTGTCAAATAATAACATTAGTGGTTTTTAATCAAAATTTGCTGAAAAAAGTGCCAAAAAAAACCCCATGTCGAAAATGGGCCATTTTTCTCAGGTGGGTTTCAAAACACATTTTTTAATTTTTTGAAAATTTTGTTAAACAAATATTGCAAATTTGAATTTCTCTCATCGGTGTGTTAAAATAGACAAAAAAGACAATAAAACTCAAAAAAATTGAGGTCGATATCTCAAATCATTTTCCCGTACCTTGTGTTCGAATTCGACGAATTTCGGAAAATCGTAATTTTTTGCTCATAATTTAATTAAATGCTTCATAAATCTTATTTGTGTTCAATTTTAATAATGTTTATATGGAATAAAATTATCCATATTACGGAAAATATAAACATGTCTTTAAGGGGTTAAAATATTTTTTATAATAAAAAAAATAATCTTGGTGTCAAATAATAACATTAGTGGTTTTTAATCAAAATTTGCTCAAAAAAGTGACAAAAAAAACCCCATGTCTAAAAAGGGGTAAAATATTTTTTTATTAATAAAAAGACTTTATCTTAGTGTAAAATAATTACTTTTAAGTATATTTATTACAATTCATAATAAAATAAATTAATAATAAAATGAAAAAATACAAGGTACGGGAAAATGAATTGAGCGACCTCAATTTTTTTGAGTTTTATTGTCTTTTTTATCTACGTTAACACACCGATGAGAGAAATTCAAATTTTCAATATTTGTTTAACAAAATTTTCAAAAAATTAAAAAATGCGTTTTGAAACCCACCTGGGAAAAATGAACCATTTTCGATTATGAAAAAAACTAAGTAAATATTGTTATATTTTAACAAAATTAAACTATGAAGTACTTACAAGTCTTAAAATGATAAATAATATCTTACTTTGCGAGTTTTGGACCAAAGTAGTTTTTTCTAGCGGTGTATCCTTAGGCGTATTGCCAAGGACACGATTTTTTGGAGAAAAATCACAATAACTTCAAAGCTGTTTTATAGATTTCAAATATTGATAACTTTAATTTAAGCTGCATTAGTTCACTTTTTGATTCCATTATCTTTGCTCTTAAAAATAAATAGTAAAAGGACGAAAAGTAGCAAAAACTGCAAACACTCTCAGTTTTCCCCATACAAATGGGCTCAAAAACTTTGGGCCCGTTGCAAGGGCTCGTATCCTAAAAATAAATCAGTAATATTTTGCACACTTCCGATTGACATAATTTGGCCACATAATTTCACTATTAGAAGTCGATCAGAGACAAAAGACAAAAAACGACCCACCCTAATATACATAACTATTTTTACAGCTATATTTTTAGTTGTGAAGCTTAAAGAATACCAGAATTTATCTCAAACTGAACAAAGTAAAATATAGAAGAAACTTTTGTAATATTTAAAAAAACAACATTATTACCCATTACCTTCTTTATTAGTATCAAATCTTCGAAAAGTGGTATTTTGGTTTGAAATACATATAAATATCAAAATTCATTTCACAAGGAGCAAAATACTGACAAGAGTCAGGTATTGATCAGTGAGAAGATTTAAAACTTATTAGATTTTTTTAACAAACTAAAAAAGGTCAGGTCATTAAGCCCTTTACTTGGGTATTATAAGACAAAACAAGTTACTTTTTAAAACGTTAAACCTCTTAAACTACTGTAAAAAAATCGATGCACCTCGCACCACAGGAACCTGTGTAAGATACGATTCTGAAATAATCGTATCTTACATTTCTATCGATATCGAATGCTGCGCTTTGGCCCTTGGTTTTTATACCATTCACCACCATAGGTGAAAATGGTATATTGTATTTTTACTCATAGAAATATTGATCTGAGATCAACCTAAATAGTATACCGATCGACTGGCTAGCCATGTAAGCTTGTTATCAAAGTACAGGTAACTTAAAAGATAATGTAATGAAATGTCTGTAAAGTAAGTTTTTTATATGGGAGCTATGGTCAAATGGTGACCGATTGTGACAAAATTTTGCACACTGGCTGGCATTCACATAAGACATCCTTGTGCTAAATTAAGTGGCCAAAGCTATTACAGTTTATCATTTATTGGCATTTAAGTGAATTTCAGGTGGAATTTAAGCTGTTTTCGTAAGTTTTTTATATGGGATATATATAATTCCCCGACAACATTCCAGTTGGAACAAGGGGTACTTCTCTCAGACAATGAGCTGCATCCGATTCTATTTTTAGACTCATTGAAAGGGACCTACGTTTTTACGCCGGCTCCGAACGGCGAATGCATTAGTTAGAGAAGTTTTACATAGCCTAATACTCAATAACCAGTGCCTAGCTGAGTTATGAGGTGAGCAACAGCTTTTTTGAAAATTTATTTTTTCAAGTGTGTCTGGCCGGGGATTGAACTTGGACCTCTGGTATGCTAGGCGGATGACTAACCTGCTATACCACGGTGTTTCCACGTTTTATATGGGAGCTATTGTTAAATGTAAGCGATTAGTCTAGACAAGGTTATACGGGAGCTATGATCAAATGTTAACCCATTTTGCCCAATTTCAATCTCATAGATGAAGAATGTTTCTACTAAGTTTCAGTGAGCTAGCTAGCTCCTTTCGTTTAGGCGTTATCGTGATTTCAACAGATAGACAGACATACAGACAGACGGACATCGCTCAATCGTCTAAGAATTTCAAAAGGATTCAGAATATGTATCGTTTTTGATTTTTGAGCCAATATTAAGGAAATTACAAACGACAATGACAATCTCAATATACCCCCAAATTATTTTTGATGGTGGGTATAAAAACTTAGTATACGTTCTCCGTATACAAAGCAATTGCTTTATCAAAATTAAACGGAAGTGATTGTTAACAAGCATTTTTCCAAATAATGACCAAAAATTACATTTTGACGAAAATTGTAGAATTCAAATCGCTGGTACAACAAAACTGTTCAATATATGGTCCTTATTTTTTTTTTTCATTTCTCTATTTTAAAACATCGGTGATTAAATTTTTAAATTGTTATATTTGTTAAACAAAATTTTCGCAAAATTAAAAAATGAGTTTTGAAACAGGCCTGAGAAAAAGTATAATTCTCTAATATGAAAAAAGGCTAAAGCTACGGTCACGTTGATTAAACATTTAATCGAAATTATCGAATATTTGATTCTCGTAGTCTGAAAATATTTTTGAGGTTCAAACAAGAAACATGTTGATTTGAACAAAACAAAATCATTTGCCTAATGTGACCACGCAAGAGCAAATATTTTATTAAATTTTGATCAAATAATTATTTAACCCTTAAGCGAACACCAGGGCCTGGCCAGGCATTTTTGAAGATTTTTATAGTTTTTTACTTAGATATCTTAGGCGGAGCACCATAGCCTTTTATGAGTTCCTCAATGAATGCGTTTTGTACAAAAAAAAAAAAAAATGAAAAAACCTACAACTTTTTATCTGTGGGCGTGGTAATTACTCTCCGAAAATTTTTGTTCATGTTTGTAACACCAGGGCCCAGCCAGGCCCTACACTATTATATAGAGAATGCTGCAAATAAAATCAAAATGTTAATGATTTATCAAATGAAAATGATAAGGAGAAACAGCAGATTTGGAACCCAATGACTATGGAAGAGTTGGATTATTTCAAAGGTGCATAAATTTGTGGCGGGCAACCCACAACAACACACATGCTATTTTGGAGCTATGGTACTGAAATCGACAAATAAACCATTATTTCGCGCAACAATGTCATTGATTTAACACACTACTTAATACGATTATATGATAGCCGTACTAGGTCATTCCTATCTTAGTCTGACATGACAGCATCTATACGAATTATTTGAAACTTGTTAAACAGATACCTAAAAAAATTACAAACCGCACTAAATATATTACAGTGAATGAGTTTTCGTTCACCCAGTATATTCTATCGAAACCTGCTATATATGAAATACAAATATGGCAGATATGTGATGGAAGGTAATATATACACAACATTATGGAGAAATTCGAGCAGAAAAACAGTGTAAAAACGTGCTCATTCGTCTTGCAGTGCGATACAAGAGATCTGGAAGAATAATCATCTTTGATATCTTTTTTACAACTTTAGACTTATGTTATAGATAATTGGCTATTTGTCTTAGTTTTGTTTTTACGCTCAAAAGCAACAAGCGCCGCATTTCACAGCAAACATCCGAAACGTGAATTATTATCAAGTGAATTCGGATTCTATGATATCATTGTCAACAGTTCACAAAATGCTTGAAAAATATACCCTTCAACAAATCGAACAAATGAACCTTGGCACTTTTTTACAATATGATTGACGTAATGGCAAAGCTTCTTATATAATCAGCCTTATTACGGTTGTCGAATAAACGACTACGACAGTTAGTACTTGATTAAAGAAAACAACACAATTTCAATGGTCTAGTACCAACTGTCGTAGTCAAAATTATAGCTTCGACAACCGTAATAAGGCTGAATATATGATAAAAGTATGAAAACTTTTTAAATCGACTTTGAGAACTGCAAAAAGAGTCAAATTTTGTTAGTAGATTGGGACTAGAAGCTTTTCGAAATAAAATCATTTAGGTAAAGCAAATTGAAGGAAATTAATTAGAATATATAAAAGTTTTTAAGGAACCTAAACCCATTTTGAGGCAAGAAATCGGTTCTGAGTTCTTAAAAAACAAATCCAAGTATGTTATTTGTAAGGACAGAGATAATGTAAAACGCAACACAAGATTCTTTTGGAAATTTTGTAAAAATCCTATTAAATCCATACAAAATATAAGAAGTCCCAGCCAGGCCCTGGAGTTCGCTTATGTAGATACGTTTTGGTGTTCGCTTAAGGGTTAATCTTACAAAATTTTTGTAACATCAAACAGGGGCAAATAACAGCTGAGCATTTCTATTGTTTACTATTCAAACAGAAACAACAACATCAAATTTGAGAAACAACAACATCAAATTTGAGAAACAACAACATCAAATTTGAGAAACAACAACATCAAATATGAGAAACAAATTGCTAGATACACAATTTTGTTTTGAAAAAATTTGATCAAATATTTTTTGGGAAAATATTTAATCTTCAGTGTGACCATAAATAAAACCTGTTTTTTTGTTTATACTTTGAACGTATTTTTTCTGTATTTTATCAAATAAAAATCGTCAAATAAATGTGCAAGTGTGACCACAAATTTTTTATTATATTGTTTTGACAATATTTTACTTAAAATATTTGATTTAAATGTTTAATGAGTCTGACCGTACCTTAAGTAAATTAGATGAAAAAAGGCTAAAGGTACGGTCAGACTCATTAAACATTTAAATCAAATATTTTGAGTAAAATATTGTCAAAACAATATAATAAAAAAATTTTTCAGAACAAAATTGTGTATCTAGCAATTTGTTTCTCATATTTGATGTTGTTGTTTCTCAAATTAGATGTTGTTGTTTCTCAAATTTGATGTTGTTGTTTCTCAAATTTGTTGTTGTTGTTTCTGTTTGAATAGTAAACAATACAAAATGCTCAGCTGTGATTTGCCCCTTTTTGATATTACAAAAATTTTGTAAGATTAAATAATTATTTGATCAAAATTTAATAAAATATTTGCTCTTGCGTGGTCACATTAGGCAAATTTTTATTTGCTGGCAAATGATTTTGTTTTGTTCAAATCAACATGTTTCTTGTTTTAACCTCAAAAATATTTTGTGGTCAGACTACGAGGATCAAATATTTGATAATTTCTATTAAATGTTTAATCAATGTGACCGTAGCTTAAGTAAATTAGATTATATTTTAACAAAACTCAACAATTTAGTACCTAGATGTCACTGAATTGTAAACCATATTTTACTTTGAAATTAATTTATCTATGAGTACATTTTTTCGTTGCATAATCTTGGGATGTCTTCAAGGACTTGAATTTTCATGGATTTTTAATTTTGATGACTTATAATAAAATTCCTCGACAACATTCCAGTTGGAACAAGGGGTACTTATCTCAAACAATGAGCTGCATCCGATTCTATTTTTCGACTCATTGAAAGGGACCTACGTTTTAAATCCGGCTCCGAACGGCAAATCCATTAGTTAGAGAAGTTTTACATAGCCTAATACTCAATAATCAGTGGCTAGCTGAGTTATGAGGTGAACCGCAGCATTTTTGAAAATTAATTTTTTTTTCAAGTGGGTCTGGCCGGCGATTGAACTTGGAACCTCTGGTATACTAGGCAGATGACTAACCTGCTATACCACGGCGGCTAACAATAAAGCTACTTTAGTTCTCTTTTATATTCCATTATTTTTATACTATAAGTTTGTGCTGATGTATGTAACGCATAGAAATATTTGTCTCAGACCCACCTTTATACCAATAGGCTTAGAATCACTTTCTGAGTCGATTTATCGATGTCTGTCCGTCTGGCTGGCTGGCTGGACCCCCATGTAAACCATATAATCAAAATACAGGTCGCAATTCTAAAGATAATGTGATGAAATTTGGCACCGATCATTTAATAATGGGAAACTGGCTATTGAAATTCATAAAAATCGGTCCATTATTTATGGTACCTCCCATAGGTCCCACTTCCCGGAATTGATATATTGGTCACACATATAAATATATTTTCATGAAATTTAAAACAAAAACTGCTTATGTAAACTAAAAGCACTGTACGAAATTTCGAAATTTGAAATCGGTCCACATTTGACCATAGCTCCCATACAAACTCTTCTTTAAAAATTCACAAAATGAGACAAAAATCATTAAAACGCGCGTAACTCTAGAGATAATGAGAATTTCAAGTGTATTTTTTGCACACATAATTTTTGTAACAACTGTAATCAGATAATCGGTCCACATTTGACCCTAGCTCTCATATAAGTCCAAATGACGGAAACAGCTTAAATATATAAGTTTTGAGAAAATGTTTGTATGATGGCAAAACTTAGCAAATATTTGTCTTTATACAGGAAAAATATCACCTTTGACCCTGATGGTGAAGGGTATCGTATGGTCGGGTTTGACCGACTATAGCACTTTCTTACTTGTTTTGTTTTTTATTTTTTATGATCTTTTTAAAACGAAAATATTCTGAAGGAAACAGTTTTTTCGGTGTAAATTTTATGATATCTCTAAAGCGACTTAATGGATAAAAAAAAAATGTGATTATGACATAAAGATTAAATTGTACTCGAATTTTGGGTTTTCTTCTTGGCCCAATATAAGCAGCCGTTTTAGAGTTATATTAATACTATTGGCGAAAAAAAGTTTTTCGGAAAAAAATTGTATCGAAAGAAATTAATTTTTGGTTGAACCAAGAATTTATGTTAAGAGGTTGTGGGTTCGAATCCGGGCTCAGGTTCATATCATAAATTTTTATTATACCCTTCACCAATAGGTGAAAGGGTATTATAAGTTTGTGATTCCGTTTGTAATTTTTTTATTACCGATCGACTCATAATCGGGAGGAGAATCGATTAAGCGATGTCCGTCTGTCTGTCCGTCTGTCTGTTGAAATCAAGTTTCTGAAGCCCCTGGAGGATGGACCTACATACATTATATACCAGATTTTATCTAATATTCCCGCAATGAACGCTATTAAATTTCATTAAAATCGGTTTATAAACACCGAAAATATCGAAAAAATACCAAAAATTTGACGAAAATTTTAAAATTTTTTTATTGAAACACACTTTTGAATAATAAGAGAAACAAGATACTCCTGGTGTACATGTGATAATATGTTATATATCAGATTGTAGGAAATGGTTCCCCAAAGCACTCTGTAATTTTAGCAAAATCGGTCTATAAACAACTGAGATACAGCCAAAACACTAAATTTGATGTATCGCAAATTGCCCAAAGTACGCGTTAGAGAATGTTTGTTGAAAAACTGAAATGCAGAAATAGGAAAAACCATCCTCCTGGAGCACGGACATACATAAATTTTATATCAGATTTTAGGAAATTACCCCGCCAAACACATTATAAAATTTTATCAAAAGCGGTCCATAAACAACTGAGATATCGCCAAAACCCTACTTGTGATGTACAGCAAATTGCCCAAAGTACGTGTCTAAGAAATTTTGTTGACATTTTGTTAGTATTGTTTCAACGATATCTCAGGTGTTTATGGACTGATTGTGATGAAATTTGACAGCGTTCTTTGTGGGAGGATTTCCTAAAATCTTATATTCGATGTACCGATCGACTCTGAATCGGCAGGAGAATCGATTTCGCGACGTCCGTCCGTCTGTTTGTCCGTCCGTCCGTCTACCTGCTGTCCGTCCGTCCGTCTACCTGTCTGTCCTTTTTTCTGTTGTAGTCAAGTTTTTGGAGTTTTTGGAGCTCAGGGTGGGACGATATCCTAAAATTTTGTGTAAAATGCATATGGGTATACCTTCCAGGAGCTCCACAAATCTGATTTTAGCAGACAGACACATTGCATTTATCTTAATTTTATGTCTGACTTTTGAACTTTATGATAACATTTGAGTATGTATTATATATCAAATTATAGGTAATCTTCCTAGGAAGTACAAAAATGCAGCTAACTACATGATATCCGTTCAAAACTTACATATGTATGTATGTATCTCACATATCAACGAAAATTTAAATTGTTTAATTGCAATTGGGAGAAATCCGTTCACGTTTGACTATTGCTCCCGTATAAATTCGCCTAAGGCAATCTCTTAGTAGCTAATAAATGACAATTTATAATTATCTAATTAGCTAATTAGTTATAATTATCTATCTATTATAATAGATATAAAAATGTCATCATCATTTAGTATAAAGACGTTGTACAATATCGTTATTCAGGGCGATAGCGCCTAAAATAAACTTTCTAGAGGGACAACATTTGACAAAAGTATTTCTGTTTTCTGAAAAGTTCGGCATTGAAAATGGGCGAGCTCGGTTCACATTTACTGTTATCCCATATAACCCAGACCGAGAATTACTTTAATGCTGATTAATTAAATCATATTATAATTGCACAAAGAACTAGAGCAAAACTTTCCACACATCCATCGGACAGATCGAAATAGATCCCAAACATTATTGTTGAAGTATTCATCTTATTAAGTTAACTATCTTCAGATTAATAAGTAAATCTTCAATAATTTTTCCGCCAAAGCTGATATCCATTCATTTAAAAGCTATATATTTCACGTATGTATCCAAAACTATGAGTATATACCTTATAATTCTAAGGCTTGTATACATTGACAATCATTGTTAAAGCTTTGACCTAAATCAGTTCAGAGTTTTACATAACTAATCATGAACTATTAATAGTTGGACAATTCGTATGAATTAAAGTACACAACCCTCACTAGGCACTGTGTTTTTGGGTTGCATGCCAGAATACTTAATCTTCATCAAATCGATGTGCTCTTGCAAATCTAAGGGCATCTACATTTTGAAGGATCCTTTCCGCATGGTTTATCTGGTCTATCGAACTTTATCAAATGTTCGTAAAATAGACACAATATCACTTTAGAATCGAAGTGACGCTGATTACTTTAAATTAGATTAATAATTTTTAGGAATACTAAGAAAACTATGTGACATTAGCAGTGTGGAATGCTGCATTTTCTGTCCCGCTAAGGACTTCATCAGCACACTGTATCACCAACTGTTAGATGCCAGTAGTTAAGATCATCTATTTAACTGAATTCTTAAGCGAAATGGAAAACGATAATTATGTTAACACTCATCTTAACTACTGGCATCTAACAGTTGGTGACACAGTGTGCTGATGAAGTCCTTAACGGGACAGAAAATGCAGCATTCCACACTGCTAATGTCACATAGTTTTTTCAGTATTCCTAAAAATTATTAATCTAATTTAAAAAATCATAAAAATTATTAAAAATAAAAATTTATGATATGAATCTGAGCCCGGATTCGAATCCACAACCTCTTAAAAAATTGTATCTCGAAAACTAGAGCTTACTCGGAAAAACTAATGTAACTTTCGTATTTAGCAGACCAAAGTTATCTAGATTTGGTCAACATATCTCGTGCCGCAAAATGTTGTTAACCTGTGTTATAGGTGTTGAGTACATTTTTAGATAATAAGCTTACATGGACTTCGATAGAAAAAATAATTATATATCGATCTGTATATATAAAAGGTGGATGCCAAAGTAAAATATCTATGCATTATAAATATTTCCACCGTCATGATGCAGATTATAATTAGTAATGAAAATATGTCAAATTTTATTTGTTTGTTTAAATTAAGTATAAATTAACCCTTGAAAGCTATTTTTAGAATAATTAAAAAAAAAATACCATATGATCCCGAAAGAACTTAGGCTAGCAATTTATATCAGTTAAAGCAGTTTAGAAATTTTTAATTTAAGATTTTCGATAAACTTTAATTAACAATTTTTTTCCATTTACCTTTCAAATTCTTAACAATTACTCTAAGTTTTCAGACTTTTTCGTTATCGTTCTTCTTAAATTGCCCTTGTATTAATTAAAGAACAAAAAATAAATAACATAATACAAACATGTTTGTGCATGTCTGCAATTTTCAATATATGTATGAAGACATATTGAGTTATATGAAATCATTAGAAAAACTCAACAGAAAAAAAAGAAAAGTATATTAAAAGTAAATAAACTGCACTTTTGTGCTATTGATTTTGTAAACAGAACAACAGACCGACACTAACTCTGGAGCGGAAGAACGGACTACTCGAATATTAAGTACTAGAACTTAACAGAAAATAAACTTTGGACTATAAAGTATGTATGTAAACAAAACACTAGAAATCCAAATAAAAAGGGAAGAATAAAGGGGAGAATAAACGAAAGGAAAAACTAAACTTCTAATACTTGTTAGGAGAAAAAGGAATTAAAATTTTTAGAGAAAAAAAAAATACCTGCATTATTTACCAAAAACCCTTAAGCACTTTTCATATACTACATACGTTCTTACTTATGTAAGTACGTGAATGCAAGGGTTGTCTGAGAAGTCATAGTTTAAAGAAACATTTTTATTTTATTTACCTTAAACTTTTTATCTAACCCTCGTATGTCCACAAACAAAACATGATTGTAAGCATCAACTCGAACTTAGCAAATGATAGAAGATATATTTTCTCTAACTAAAGAGTAAAATTACTTCTTAAAATTCATTGCAAGTTATTAGGAATTAAATTTGTGGTAAAACAAAAACTTATTGTTTACTATAATTGTGTTGGATTCTGTAAGGATGTGTTTAGAATTTGTTATTGGCAATACAAAAATACAAATTTATTTGAAAATATTCAAAAATTTCTTTTATTTAGATCTAATACCTGGAAAATGTTCTTTAGAAAATATGAATAATTATTCATGCATTTAAATGTTTGCATATGGAAAGCATTAAAAATGAAAAATTGAATTTAAATGTGTTTAAATTAAAAAGTAATATCCATGAAATTGGTTTAGTTATTCATATTTATTTACTAGATTGCCATTTCTATAGGACAAATCAACGATTTTACATTGCACATAAGATCTCTAGTACAGTGTAACTTCCCAAAACCAGACACAAAATATTTCTGTCGAAAATTTCTCTAAAAAAACTTCTATCTAAAATTTTTCTAGAGAAAAAAAATTTTATCAAAAATTTTCTGGAGAAAAAATATTATCAATAATTTCTTTAAAGAAAAAAATTTCGAAAATTTTTCTATAGAAAAATATTTCTTTAAGACGTTTTACTGTAGTGTATTGCACTCAGATCCCAATTTATTACAATTACTTATGATTGTAATAAATAGTTTTTTGATAAAACCAAAAAATGTTGAAAATTTTTCTACAGAACATAATTTCTATCAAAAATGTTTTTACAGAAAAATATTTCTTTCAAAAATTTTTCTAGAGAAAAAAATTTCTATCGAAAATTTTACTAGATAAATAAATTTCTGTCTCTAATTTTCTAGAGAAAAAAATTTCTATCGAAAATTTTTCTAGAGAAAAAAATTTCTAACGAAAATTTTTTTAGAGAAAAAAAAATTTATCGAAAATTTTTCTAGAGAAAAATATTTCCATCGAAAAATTTTCTACAGAAAAATATTTCTATCGAAATTTTTCTAGAGATAAATATTTATAGAGAAAAATATTTCTAGAGAAAAATATTTCTAGAGAAAAATATTTCTATAGTAAAATATTTCTATCGAAATTTTTTCTATAGAAAAATATTTCTATCGAAATTTTTTCTATAGAAAAATATTTCTATCGAAATTTTTTCTATAGAAAAATATTTCTATCGAAATTTTTTCTATAGAAAAATATTTCTATCGAAATTTTTTCTATAGAAAAATATTTCTATCGAAATTTTTTCTATAGAAAAATATTTCTATCGAAATTTTTTCCATAGAAAAATATTTCTATCGAAATTTTTTCTATAGAAAAATATTTCAATCGAAATTTTTTCTATAGAAAAATATTTCAATCGAAATTTTTTCTATAGAAAAATATTTCCATCGAAATTTTTTCTATAGAAAAATATTTCTATTGAAATTTTTTCTATAGAAAAATATTTCTATTAAAATTTTTTCTATAGAAAAATATTTCTATCGAAATTTTTTCTATAGAAAAATATTTCTATTAAAATTTTTCCTATAGAAAAATATTTCTATCGAAAGTTTTTCTATAGACAAATATTTCTATCGAAATTTTTTCTATAGAAAAATATTTCTATCGAAATTTTTTCTTTAGAAAAATATTTCTATCGAATTTTTTTCTATAGAAAAATATTTCTATCGAAATTTTTTCTATAGAAAAATATTTCTATCGAAATTTTTTCTATAGAAACATATTTCTATCGAAATTTTTTCTTTAGAAAAATATTTCTATCGAAATTTTTTCTATAGAAAAATATTTCTATCGAAATTTTTTCTATAGAAAAATATTTCTATCGAAATTTTTTCTCTAGATGATACAAATTGGAAAATAAAACTTAAAAAAGTTGAGGTAGATGTCTTCTGAATTTGGATTGTTTAAATATTTTCATAGTAAGATTGCGAAATATTAAGTATAAGCGAATTTAAATAAAAATGCATGGAAATATTTTTTATTGAAAAATATATTTTAAACCTTAACAAAGATGGGGACTAAAATGACCAAAAAATGTTTCTATTTAAGACAAAAACAACAAAATCTTTACTAAATCGTCTAATTCATTTTATATATGTTTCTTAGCATTAAAAAGTAAAAGTTTTATTCAAATCTATTAAAATAACGTTATGTTCAACGCTTCACCTTTTACAATATTGAATATTTCCAAAAAAACTACCTTAAAAATGTCATAAAACCAAACCAACCATCATCGTCCATCCATCCACCAACATAAATTTCTTACATCAACACAAGTAAAAGTTTATGTAAATAATAGAAAATTCTTAAAAAAATATATCTATACCCAAAAAGGCCACTAATGCTTAACCATGCAAAAACAAACCTTTCATCAAAAGTCCAATAAATAAAAATAAAAGCAAATGAAATAAACCCAAATTACAAACAACAAAATTATAATGAAAACAAATTGTATAAGAAATGAAAAATAAAACCTTAAATTCAAGTGGGTTTTAAGAAAATTTATTTCAATACCAAAAACCAAATGCAAGATACAAACGGCTACGACAAGCCAATCATGCAAGAAACCTATTCCTTCTTAACAAAAATAATACTACAACACCGACTCATCAAATCATCCATAGCGGCAGACCTGCCAGTCTTTCGTTCAGTCATTCAGTCACCGACTTCTAAATAATAACAATAACATAACAGGCACGTAAATATAATATTTATTCATTTTCATTTCATCTCTGTCTGTCTCTAAAGACATGATGCTGGGAAAGTGTTACACTGCCGAGCATTTGTATACGATCATTAGAACTGAAAAATTTTTATTATTTCATCAAGTCCATCGAATCAACGTTGAAATCAGCAATTCTCATACTAACTAAGTAACTAAGATCTTGAGCCAAAAATAGCGATGAAGAACCTGCGTACCTTATATAAAAATTTTATATAATTCAATTGTGATCGTTTGATATATGTGAGTTTCGGGAAGGTCTTTGAAAATAAATTTTTGTTTCAAAAATCATTGATATTGTTGTAAGTGAACCGATACTGCTATATCGCCATATAACTTATAAGAATAACCTTTGTTTATTGAATGAACATTTTGATATAAAAATGTTCCGTTTTACCGTACATCATTTTGCAATCGCTCAAAAAAGGTTTCTGTCATTTGGTCGAAAGGTGTGCTTCAAAACATAACTTCGTGACAGTAGAAAAATTGTTGATCTACACGTATTAACTCAAAAGTACGCAGAAGTTGACATTGCTCTTCTAAGACAAGCAAGCCTAACTCGAAGCAAATGGTGTTCTTTTTCGAAAAAACTTGTCCGCTGTCTTAATAGTAAAACTGGTTCATCTTCCGGAACGGTCAATTATGAATAGTACTCAAGATAGCCTAACGAGTTCGGGCAAATAGAAAGGCAGATCATTCTCAACTACGACAATAATAACTCGTAGTTATTGATCTATCGCAGTGCAATAACAGGAGAGCAATAACTCTGATATTAGCCCATATTATTATTAAATTACACGGTGCAACATGAAAAAAAATAACCACATACGGACACCACCACGAGATAGAGGATCAAAAAAAAGAAGACACGTGTCTTTCAGTTTTGTGAAATGTCCTCCCCTTTTTTGTGGGCGGGGCCTTAAAAATTTGGGCCTCTTTGTCATTTTTGCAATAAAGTGGTCATCTTCTCAGGCTCATATCTTCCAAACCGTTAGAAATTTTCATTTACTTTTTGAAACAAAGTTGTAGCTATTGTCATGAGGAATGAAAATAGTGAACACAAAAAATCAAAAAAACGCCATCTTGAATATCAAAATCGCAAAAAAACTAAAAAAAAATCGATTTTTTTAAGGCTTTTTTCACATGTTCAGGTTCCTACGTAGCAAACCGTTCAAAATTTAAGAAAACAATATACAACAAAAATAAAGCTAAGACCTCACTTAAAAACTTTGTAGAACATACAAACATCCTAGGAATGATCCTTAACACAGTAAAGGTAGCGCTAAGGTAACCATAAAAATTAAAAATTTCCCGAAAAAATGTTATTTTTAATGTTTTTTTTTACTTCAACAAGAAAAAAATATAACCATATATAGTACAAATACCGCTACGTGATGAAAGACAAGAAAGCCCATATCTTCCAGTTTTGGCCCAATTCACCACCATTTAACAGCATTTAGGTAGCGCTTAAGTAACGACAAAAGTGAAAAATTCAAAAATTAGCTCTTGTCATAAAAAAGAAAAATTCTCAACATATAAAAAATTAATCTTCAAGATCACAAAATTTTTAAAAATTGATTTTTTACCTGGATATGGACAGGTTAAAAATTCAAGAAACAGTCACCTAGAAAAGATACATTTTTATTGGACAACTTTTTTGAATCATTCATACGAACATTATATGAATGATCCTCAATATCGTTTAGGTAGCGCCTTGGTAACCGCAAAAGTGAACTACTTTTTAGGCTAGGTAGCGCTTAGGAAAAATTAAAAAAGTAAAAAAATCAGCTCTTGCCATAAAAAACCAAAAATCGATTTTTTACCTAACCAGGTCCATAGGTAGCAAACCGTTCATTCAAGAAACAATCATGAAACCCTGGACGCAATATATAAGTGATATGATGTTCGCACCGAGGCATTACAAAACACGACGTAAACGAGAGCTCAGCGGTGAAAGTTATACGATTTCAATATGCAGTGTGAAAAAATTAATTTATTTTGCTACGTTTGCGGTCATCAAATTAGAAAAAACAAATATGGAAAAGAAAAGAATCTTCTAACTAGCGAATTCAGAAGAGCATATACGTTGTTTTTCAACGAAGTAGACTTGACCAGTGAAAATTACACACCTAATATAGTGTGTCGCCAATGCTATAACAATCTCATGGCATGGTTGAGTGGAGCAAAATTTAGTATGAAGTATTGTAAACCGGTAAACTGGATTTATCGCCCAGGTGCTCATGATGTAAACATTTGCTATGCATGCGTAAATTACACACGTGGAATGAATCGACATGGTGAGAAGAATAAAATTTATAAAGCAACTGCAACAGCTACACTACCAGTGCTTGCACCTGAAAATTTTGTACCGCCAAGGCCACCAAGTACAGATCTCAGGACAGAATTTACAGGAATGAATACTGAAGGTGGTGTTACTTATGAAGATCCGTTTGACGCCGATTATGAGCCTCAACAAGGAAGAGATGGACCACAACTAATAACACAAATGGAAATGGATTTCATTGTGGCCATATTGGGATTATCGCAGCGACTTGCCATATTTTTGACAGCGTTTTTAAAGCAAAGAAAATTAACACTTGCTAACGTTAACTCTTCGGCATACCGGAAACGGCAAGCTGAATTTCAGAACTTCTACACTCTACATAATGACAATTCGTTCGCTTACTGCAACGATATAAAAGCTTTGGTGGTAAAAATGGGAATAAACTACATCGCTAGTGAGTGGAGATTATTTATTGATAGTTCTGTTTCAAGCTTGAAGGCAGTGTTATTGCATATGTCGAACCGAAAACCTTGCATTCCGCTAGCAATCGGTGTCAACATGGAAGAAAACTACGAAACATTGAAAAATATTATGGAAAAAATCAAATACTACGAAAATAAATGGAAGATTTGCTGTGATTTGAAGGTCATCAACATTATGCAAGGGATCATTGATAAAGGCGGCTTTCCCAAATTCTTTTGTTTTCGTTGTAATTGGGATTCGCGATCTCTGAATCAATTCGAATGTAATTCGTGGACACCAAGAGGAAATGTGGAGGAACAAATGAAAGAACATAGACTGAAAAATGCACCTTTGATTGACAATACTCATGATATCTTGCTGCCACCGCTCCACATTAAATTGGGAATTGTTAAAAAATTCATCGAAGTGGCTGTTATAAATTGTCCAAATGCATTTGACTATTTGAAAAGTGTTTTCCCAAAGCGTAGCGATGACAAAATTAAGAAAGGTATGTATTGTAGTAAACTAAATCCTATATTTTCCACCTTATTGTATATTTACTTTTCTTTTCTGTTTCTTTTTTTATCGTTTGATAGGAGTACTTAATGGCCCAGACATTAGAAAGCTTTTCAAGACAAATTTTGAGTCAGCGCTTAATGAAAATCATTCAATGGCATGGATGCGTGTATGCACCAGAGTCTTGGGAGGGGATCGAGACGCTGAGCCGGAAGCAAGAGAATGGGTGAAAGAAATGCTGTATTATTTTGAGAAAATCGGCGCATCGATGACATTAAAGCTGCACTTTCTTCATTTTCATTTTGACGATTTTATGAAGCAACTGTCTACTGAATCCGATGAGCAAGGAGAACGGTTTCATCAAACCACAATGCCCATGGAAAAACGGTACAAAGGCAAAAAACTAGACGCATTGCTTGGAGAGGTAATATCAAATATATTGATGCATTGCTTTGTATTCCTTTTTTGATTTTTGTTTTTATTTCAGGTATGTTGGTGGAGCCACAAGATTACCCTGTATGATGTCAATGAAGTATTTCAAGAAGAAAAAGCTTATGATGGAGGGCAGTCTGGAAGCAACGTACCCGTGCGCACCCTAAGTTCTAAATCAGAGTCAGATTCGGATGATTCGGACGACGAATTGGATCCACAACTTAAGAGAGTGCTATTTACAAGTCCAGGGCCATCAACTTTATAAACATGACACAAATATTTATTTATTTTATTTATTTCCATATTTATTTATCTTATTTTTGTGATATATGCCATTGTATATTAATGTTGAAATAACAACAAAAAAAAATTAAAATAAAAAAATTTTACACATACGAAATGAAATTAAATCAAATGAAATTAAATTATTTTTGTATTAGAAATCGAATGTTCTAAAAAGTTGTTTAATTAGATCTTATGTACATTTTTGTAGATTATTGTTTTCTTGAATTTCGAACGGTTTGCTACGTATGGACTTAAACATGGGAAAAAAGGTAAAAAAATTGATTTTTTTAAATGACGTTTTTTCATTTTATGTGTTCACAATTTTTGTTCTTTACAAGGGTTATACAATATCTTTGCCTTAAAGAGAAAATGAAAATTCCACTCGGTTTGCAAAATATGCGCCTGAGAAAATGATTACTTTTTTAATGACACCAAGACCTCAAATCTTTGGGGGCCTCTGAAAAAACTCCATGACTTGGGGCAAAACTAGAATATATGGTCTTTTTTGTCTTTTATCACGTAGTTGTATTTGTATATGGTTATATTTTTAATTGTTGAAGTAAAAAAAAATAAGCATTGAAAATATCATTTTTTTGGGAAATTTTTAATTTTTATGGTTTCCTTAGCGCTACCCTTACTGTGTTAAGGATCATTCCTAGGATGTTTGTATGTTCTACAAAGTTGTTAAGTGAGGTCTTAGCTTTATTTTTGTTGTATATTGATTTCTTAAATTTTGAACGGTTTGCTACGTAGGAACCTGAACATGTGAAAAAAGCCTAAAAAAAATCGATTTTTTTTAGTTTTTTTGCGATTTTGATATTCAAGATGGCGTTTTTTTGATTTTTTGTGTTCACTATTTTTATTCCTCATGACAATAGCTACAACTTTGTTTCAAAAGGTAAATCAAAATTCCTAACGGTTTGGAAGATATGAGCCTGAGAAGATGACCACTTTTTTACAAAAAAGGCAAAGAGGCCCAATATCTTTAGGGCCCCGCCCACAAAAAAGGGGAGGACATTTGACAAAACTGAAAGACACGTGTCTTCTTTTTTTTGATCCTCTATCTCGTGGTGGTGTCCGTATGTGGTTATTTTTCCATGACCTAAAAAATTACACACAGTGTTATTTAATAGGTTGTCAAAATTTGTAGTGCCAAAGCCAAGACAAGAAATAGTAGGATCTAGAGCAAGAAATTCTATATAAGCGCATATATTTTTCTAGTTAATTAATTAATAACCATAGCTGATCAATTAGTGGAGTTGGGCACACCTTTATAACACTTTCGTATGTGTTATAAAGGTGTCCCGGGTTTAACACATAGATCACGCTAGTTTTATTGCATTCACCACTTATTCAGTCTATACATAACTTTAAAAGACATTAACATTTCAAGATATTCTGTTAAGTTTTCAATATATTCTGGGCATTAGTTAGTAAGTTATTGTTCTAAGAGTGACTCTAATTTATGTCGGATTTCAATCATGTTTGTAGAGACACCGATGATGCAAAAGTGATGATCCAAATTAAGCGATAAAATCAGAAAACTTAAAAAAATCGTTTGATTGATCGAAAATTTGTGTAAGTTACACATAGTGCCCAAAATAGGTGTAGCCTGAGCTTATATTTGAAAACAAATTAAAACGTATTGATGATTCTGGGCAGTGTTTAGCCATGCTCCCACTTTCAGCGCATTTGCCAAACCTGATTGCTTTGTTAGATACGGGACTGTACAGTCCATGTGTTACATAAGCTTCATTAATTTTGAAATGAACTCTATGAATTAAAGGATGAAAAAATCTTGTATGATCTCTAATAACTATCGGTGCTACACTCACGAAACCCAATTAAGTGATAATGTATTTGCAATGTCTTCGAAATTTATCATAAAAGCTTTTAAAATCAACTAATTACTATCTTAAATTTTTCAAATTTTTTAAAGCATTACTTGGTAATAGGTTTGCATTACTTCTTAATTACTCAATATTACTTCGTAGCTAATGGCAAATACCTTAAAAATTATTACAAGTCAACGTTAACACTTAAATTGTCAATTATATTTAAAGCATTACTTCTCAATTACTTAGCATTACTTTTTAATTAGCCCTAAAAACTTTAAAACTTAACAAGAGTTCATTTTGCATTTGAAATTTTAAACAAATTATAAAGCATTACCTCTAAATCACTTTGCATTACTTTGCAAATAGTAATTATTATTTTCAAATTAATCCTAAGTATTTAAAGATGAACAAAAGTAAATTTTAACTCTAAAATACTTGGAATCTTTATTTTTTTTTTTTTTTGTAAATTAGATTGCCTTGCTTGTTTATTACTAAGAATTACTTTGAAATTGATCCACAATGTTCTCAAAATGAATAGGTAATAATTAAAGCTGTTAGTTTTTTAAAAACTTGTATGGCATTACCGTTTAATTACTTAGCATTACCTTAAAATTGTTGTAACGCCTGACACAATAATGAACCAAATTACCTTCCGGTATGAGAAGAAGTGCGGGTAATGTGGTATGCCTAGTTCTTTTTAGCTTGCAAAATTTATAGTTTTTGTCCGATTATAATATGTATGATATGACCCTCCATATTGTCGGCCTATATCAAAAATGGATTATCTGCAAAATACTAATTTTTCAGGAGAAGCAAAAAACTCTTTAATTCTCTTATTAGGGAGTTTTAAACGAAGTGATCTCTTTCAATATGATTGGTAGACTCCTTCTCGTGCCAATAGCCTATATGGGGAAATTTTTATGAAGAAATACGATTCCAGCCAACCAACATATTTGTTTGAAATGCTAAAAATTATCCGTTGCAAATGTGAGGTCAATCGGATGGGCAGAAAGCGTGCCCATCGCCCGCTTAAAATAGAAAATTTGTTTATCAAAAAATTTTCTAGAGAAAATTTTTTTATCAACAATTTTTCTATAGAAAATTTTTTTTTATCAAAAATTTTTCTATAGAAAATTTTTTTTATCAAAAATTTTTCTATAGAAAATTTTTTTATAAAATTTTTTTTTATCAAAAATTTTTCTATTTGCTATTTTTTATCAAAAATTTTTCTATAGAAACTTTATCAAAAATTTTTTTATAAAAAAATTTTTTTATCTAAAATTCTTCTATAGAAATTTTTTTTATAAAAAATTTATCGATAGAAAATTTTTCTATCAAAAATTTTTCTATAGAAAATATTCCTATCAAAAATTTTTCTATAGAAAATATTTCTATCAAAAATTTTTCTATAGAAAATATTTCTATTAAAAATTTTTCTATAAAAAATTTTTCTATCAAAAATTTTTCTATAAAAAATTTTTCTATCAAAAATTTTTCTATAGAAAAATTTTTGTAAGTAAATTTTATATACAAATTTTTTTATATTTTTTTATCAAAAATTTTTCTATAGAATTTTTTTTTATCAAAAATTTTTCTATTGAAAATTTTTTATCAAAAATTTTTCTATATTTTTCTATAAAAAATTTTTCTATATTTTTTTATCAAAAATTTTTTATGAAAAATTTTTCTATATATTTTTTTATCAAAAATTTTTCTATAGAAAATTTTTATTAAGCATTTTTCGATCAAAAATTTATCTATATAAAATTTTTTTATCAAAAATTTTTCTATTGAATATTTTTTTTATCAAAAAATTTTTTATTAAACATTTTTTTTATCAAAAATTTTTCTATAGAATTTTTTTTATCAAAAAATTTTCTATAGAAGATTTAAAAATATTTTGATATAAAATAAAATTTTTATAGAACAATTTTCCGAAGAGAAATATTTTCAAAATTTTTCTATAAAAAAAATGTTGGATCGAAAATATCTAAAAATATAAAAATAAAAAATTGTTTAATATTAGAATTTATTTCTATTTTGAAAAATATTCCCAATATTTACAAAAATATTCCCAGTGTTTACAAAAATAATAGTGTCGTGGCAACAATGTTCGAGGTATATATTTCTTGTTCTCTCGAACCATGTATTTTGTTGCTATAGATTGGATTTTGTTTTGTTTCTTGCCTGTTTTGTTTTTGTATTTTCTTTAACAAAGCGACACCAACCAGCTCCAAATTCCAAATGAATGGTTTTAATACTCATATTCACGAGTTTTATTAATGATCTTGGTATTTACGAAAATTGAAAAAAAATTTTCGGCTTCTGGTGTTATGGGCTGCCTACTCCTGCTAATGATACATGCCATGTGCTTCTACGATTTCATTTGAAAAAAATATTAAACCAACAATTTCATTAAAAGCGTTTTTAAAAAATGTAGATGTAATGTGGTACACCACATAAAAAATAGCGGTACAAACGCACCTCATTCATGCAAGTTATTTCGGTAACCAGACCCCCTCGCTCGGCTAATGTCACGTACCAATTTTCTTTTCCTTTTCAAGTAATTTTGTATCTGAAACTTAGATTAAACCGGAATATCAGTGGTTCCGTCACAGCAACGGTAGCACTGATATTCCGGTTCAACATAGAATTTGATCCTATTCCAATTTCCAGCACTGTAACTCCCATTTGCAAGTGTTTATGAATATTTTTAGACATAGACAAATATTTATAACTTATGACTTTATTAATTGCTATTATTAAAACTTTTTTTTTCATTCAATATTCCCTTTTAGTACAATAACATCAGATAGTCACTTTTGTATACATTCGAATGTTTATTTATTCTTAGCAATTTGTATTAAGAAGGTTTTTTCCTTAAACTTCCAAAAGATTCTTTTGAGGGAAAAAGAAGAATATTTAGTTAACGTAACTTCTTGAAATTAAACAAATACCAAAACAATAACAAAAATATACCGAAATTTCAATTGGTTTTATTGATTTCATTGTGTGAATATATATTTTTCGACTGTTTGTCTTCCACTTGTATATTGGGACACTTGTTTTCGGTATCAATATCTGTTCCTGTTGTCAATCTATGGGTGGTATTAAGTATTCGATGGATGTATAAATATGAAAGTAAATGTGTCATCTTTTATGTAGTTTTTTTCTTTCTTCAGATCTTCGAATCTTTCATTATAAATATGTCTCTTTTGTGTCTCTTGAGCTGTCTAAAAAGATGTTCAACATCTATTCGAATTGTTAGACAATGTAATATTGAACTCACTCGCCGTAGGTGGTAGGAAGCCGATGAAACTACAACTTCAAGTGATTGTTTTCAATACAATTGTTAAATCAAAATTTACATGCATGTAGGTTTAACTAATATTGTAATTTTGAAAAACAACACGAACCACACAATATCCGAAAAAATATATATATATATATCATTTACTTGAAAATACAATAAAAAAAATTGGAACATTCTCTTTTTTTATGCGTTAACAAATTTGAATATAAATGACTTTAATAAATTTAACCAAATAAATTGATTAATAGAACCATAAAATTTGTCAAATAGAAGTAATTTGATAATTTATGGTTTTTAGTGAATAAGTTTTAGGAGAATTTAAATGATATTAATAGTCTAAATTAAGTTTTTTAGAGCAAGAAGTTGTTAATGAAATTTGATACTTTTGAGGCATGTTTTAGAATATTCACTGGAAAATTAAAAAAAATAAAATCAGTTAGAAAATGTGAAATAGTTAGCTTCCATCTATAAAATATAGGTCAATATTATGTTTGTCTTTATGTTCTTTATGGTCTATGAACATAATAAATTTCATATTAATAATGTTTAGACTTCATTTCCCATATGTTACCTTAAGAATCTTCTTGCAACTTTACTTACAATTTCCACGAAAGACTATTTAATCCCAAAACTAAATGCATTTCAACGTTTTCTTGTTACTCACCTAAATTAATATACAATACTCGAAACTTAAAATCAATTTATTAATAAGATACAAATTTTCCAGACAATTTTACATCTACAGCAACCTCATCATGATGATAATGATCATCATCATCTTCATTGTCATTAGCAACCATATGAATCGTTTGTCGTCAGAGTCAAGTGGCATCATGTTGTCTGCATCAACGGCTTGAACATATTCAACTCATTCAAACTCTTATCTGGTTGTCTGTAGGAGATAAATTTACAACTCAGTGATGGTATTTGGATGTTCATACAGATTTATTATTTGCAAAATGAATTGTATGGTACAAAAGTACCAAGGCGATAGGATAGTTAAGTGTGATAGTCTAGCTATCAGACCTACTTAGTCTTTGAAGTTTATTGCGAAAAACATATCACTGGATTTCCCCTGATCCGGATTGCTTCAAAAAGCTCTTAATTCGACCAATATTTACATCAGCCGGATCGTCCAGGTGCCCGAAGAAAAAAGAGCTTAGTAAGAAAGTGCTAATGTCGGTCAAGCCCGACTATACGATACCCTTCAACACTAAGGTCAAAGGTGTTTTTTTCCTGTATAAAGAAAAATATTTGCTAAATTTTGCCATCATACAAACATTTTCTCAAAACTTATATATTTTTGTTGTTTTCGTCATTTGGACTTATATGAGAGCTAGGGTCAAATCTCAAAATTTTTCAATTTGATTATAATTGTTGTAAGAACTATTCTAATTATCTTCAGGGTTAGGAGCGTTTTGGTGATTTTTGTCTCATTTAGTGCGTTTTGACACATTTGACTATGGGAGCTATAGTCAAATGTGGACCGATTTCAACGAAATTTGGTACAGTGATTTAAGTTTACATAAGCAGTATTTGTTTTAAATTTCATTAAAAAAATATTGATATTTGTGGCCAATATATCAATTCTGGGAAGTGGGACCTATGTGAGGTACCATAAATAATCAAAAAGGGACCGAAAATAACTGTTATTTTTGAATTTTTGATTAAAAAAAGCAACCTCAAGGAAATGTCAAAAATAAAACCAAGTATACCATTTTGATAGACTAGAACCAAATTTTCACAAATTGCGATGCTTTTTAAAAATCTAATTTTATTTTTTAGAAAAAAAAAAATAACATTTATTTTTTGATTTTTGTTTTTTTGAGCAAAAAAAACCAGTTATTTTCAACTATTATTTTTTCGAGCAAAAATAAAAGTTATTTTTTAACTTTTAATTATTCGAGTAAAAATAACAGTTATTTTTGACTTTTATTATTTAGAGCATGAACAAAAGTTATTTTTTGACTTTTATTTTTTCGAGCAGAAATAAAAGTTTTATATTTTGACTTTTCTTAATTCAAGCGAAAATAAAATCTGTTTTTGTTCATAGAGATTTCATAATATTTATTAAAAAAATTTTAAAAGGAATTAAATTAATTTATGTAAAAAACTTTTTCGAATTAAATTTTGCAAGAATTTTTAACAAATATTTGTTATAAATTAATGCAAAAATATCTTTTATTTCTGCTCGAAAAAAATAAAATCTAAATATAAAGTCAAAAGTAACTGTTATTTCCATCCGAGAAAAAAAATCGAAAAATAACTTTAATTTTTGTTCGTAAAAAATAAAAATCACAAAAAATTACTTTCATTTATGTTCGATAAAATAAAGCTCAAAATATAATTCTTATTTAAAGACCTTTACGATAGAAGTTTAACAGTTACGGTTCTTGTCGTAACCCATTTGGCTGGTAACATAAAGCATTTGGTAATACCGGCATTAAAATCGATCGTATTAGCACTAACCAATTTGGACCTATGGCTACGAGAATTTTTGAAAACAATTGTCCAATTATCTTATGCGTGGACAAGGTACACCAAAAAGTTACCCTGGACAATGCAATGGTTTTTGATGTTTCAATCGTTCAACAGTAGTTTTCTTTGTTGACGTGGTCGTTTAAATGAAAACGAGCCATGTCGCTTCAAAAAATAAGCGAAAACGCTCCAACATTATTTCACAAAAATGTTTCCGTAAATCAAAGTCACTTTCTTTCAGTTCTTGAACGATTTGAATTTTAAAAGTATAGAGCTTCAGATCCTTTTTTTAAATTTCATGAACAATCGCTATTAGAAGTCCCAGTGAAACAGCTCTTTTTCGAATTGAACGGAATATACAAAAATTTTATATTTAAAATTTTTTCTGTAGTAAAGTTTTAGATTTTAATTTTTTTTTTTACTATAAATTTTCTTATACCTTTAAATTTTTTTTGTAAAGAAGAATTTGTCATATAAAATTTTCTTGAATGAAACAATTTTCCAGATAAACTTCTATGTATAGAAAAAATTTCGACATTTTTTTTTTTTTTTTTGTATAGAAAAATTTTCTATATATATATATATATATATATATATATATATATTAGGGCGTCTCGAAAAAATAAAGTTCGCCGTACACCATCGAATATAAAGCATTACTATGAGGCAGTTTCGAAAAAAAATTTTTTAATTTTTTTCGTCGCATATTGGGGTCGCCAAAATACATTTTTTGTTATATCTTCGGCATTTAAAGTCGGATCTCGAAGTGTGATATATCGATGTTTTTGTCTCGAGGAGGCCAACATTTTTCTTTAATAGTAATTATTCTCAGGTATCCGGTTCTAGTATTTATCTATCAGACCCCTGTTCCTACCACCCTAATGTATCACCCTAATATCAGAAAATTAAAGCTCTTAAAAAATCGTTAAACTTTTACTAAGAAAGTTTTTCGATTTTTCAAACCGATCTATTACAAACAAGGAATTTCTTATTTTTCCGCACATAGGGATCGCCAAAATACATTTTTAGTTATATCTTCGCCATTTACTGTAGGATCTTAAAGTGTAATATATCAATGTTTTTGTCTAACGAAAGCCAATATTTTGCGATATTTATCATTGACCTTAAATACATTCTTCTACATAGTACCTACCCAATATATCTTAACTCATACAAAGGCAAAGATAAGCTGTGAAAATAATTAAGTTTAGTAAATAAAACCATCAACAGAAAGTATTTTCCTTATGTTAGCTGGTATTTCGATTACATCTTTGGAAAACTTTAATGCTTCAGCAGTTCTTGCATTAAGAATTGCAAGCATGGCGGCTCAGTCAAAAAAATTCTGAAATTGTGGACCGGGTGGAAAAAGTAAACGTTATTTTCTATGGGCAGACGAAGCATTTGTTGAACGTTGTCCGGCAATTGAAAAACCCAAGATATATCATCTATTGGAATTGCTTGAGGTTGGATTTCACAAGAACCAGAATGGCGGATAAAATAAAAGCGGAGAGTTCGGGAGGCTGTTGTTTATTTAAATTAATTTTTAATAGTTTATAATTAAATTAAACACAACGCGATTAAATGTTATACAGACAAATACGAAATTCAAACAATTATTTCCTTGATAAAAAGAATAGCAAGACAAACTAAGAGACTGTTTGGGTATTTACACTGTGAATTTTTACATGATATTTTTTCACAATTTTGAATAAATACTAGAACGGATATCTGAGATCAATGATTATTATCAAAAAAAAGTACTAGAAGAATGTACTTGAGGTCAATGATTAAAAAACTAAACTTAATTATTTTCACAGCTTATCTATGCCTTTAAACAGACACTGAACGTTTTGTTCATGTAGTACATTAATCTGCCTTGGCTGTCACTGGTGAGCAACACATGGGCCACATTTTTTCAGAACTTGAGAGCCGTCAAAAATACAGCAAACTTGGATCTTTTCAAAACATAATTGATTAAAAGATTTAAAATTTTTATAATTCTTGTTGTATGAGTTAAAATATCTTGGGTAGGTACTATGTACAAGAATGTATTTAAGCTCAATGATTAATATCGCAAAACATTGGCCTTCGTAAGACAAAAACATTGATATATTACACTTTAAGATCCGACAGTAAATGGCGAAGATATAACGAAAAATGTATTTTGGCGATCCCTATGTGCGGCAAAATAAGAAATTCCTTGTTTGTAATAGATCGGTTTGAAAAATCGAAAAACTTTCTTAGTAAAAGTTTAACGATTTTTTAAGAGCTTTAATTTTCTGATATTAGGGTTGTACATTAGGGTGGTAGGAACAGGGGTCTGATAGATAAATACTAGAACCGGATCCCCAAGAATAATGACTATTAAAGAAAAATGTTGGCCTCCTCGAGACAAAAACATCGATATATCACACTTCGAGATCCGACTGTAAATGCCGAAGATATAACGAAAAATGTATTTTGGCGACCCCAATGTGCAACGAAAAAAATTAAAAAAAATTTTTTCGAAACTGTCTCATAGCAATTCTTTATATTCGATGGTGTACGGCGAACTTTATTTTTTCCCTATATAAGTCGAGACGCTCTAATATATATATATATATATATATATATATATATATATATATATATATATATATATATATATATATATATATATATATTTATTAAAAAATTTCCAATATAAGATTTTTTGATAGAAGAAGATTTAATAAACTTTTTTTGTATATAAAAATTTTCTATCTTAAATTTTTTTCACGGAAAAATTTTCCATATAAAATTTTTTGTACAGAAATATTTTCAATAAAAAATTTTTTGTATAGAGAAATTTTCAGTATGAAATTTGTTTTATAGAAAAATTTCCAATGAAAATTTGTGCTAAAGAAAATTTTTCAATGAACATTTTTTAATATTCGGCTATATTTATGATATATTACTGACAATTCCTTAATTTTGGCGATTTGTTTTTTTTTACTGCCGATAGTTTCGTTTTTTTTTTTTTTTGAAAAATTTGCCGAAAATGCTCTGCCAGCCCTGGGTACGGGTCCTACGACAGAACAAGTTTAAGATATCAGAAAATTGTTTTAGAAAATATTATAATTGAGTCGAATGAGAAAATTAAAATGATCCAACATTTATAGAAATCCCATCACTATTCTAAATATGACTTTCCTATAAGCTTTCCTCACCTCCTCTTTTTCTCACCGCCAACTCTATCATCACTCACGCCCTGTGCATTAAAATACTTTAAATGGCTTAAGCTATTAAATGAATCATTCAAATTTTCCGTAATAATACGAGTAGAGCTCATGTGTATGTGTATGTTAAACAATTTATTAATTTTAATACCATGTAATATCATGGACTTAATAGATGGATAATCCGTTTGAAATATTTCCAACATTTTCTAATACCATTTGATTTATTGCAGGTAAAATTGGTAATAGATATGTATGTATATTATACATATATGTATAAGTAATTTATGTATAAACACATACGCAAAACTCTCTACGTTGGCATTTAAAATTTATGATCGATTAATTTGTGTAGCAAATGTAACAATTAGTCTTAATTTGAATAAATCATCTTTTTTTCACTCATTCATTTGCTGGTGAAAAGAAAATATTCGGTTTAATAAAACCAAATTAAAACTGGTAATATTTTAGAGAAATTAGTTAAGTAAAGAAATTATTGTATAACATTAATCTAAATACAAAGAAGAGAAAGTTTAAGAAATGTAGAATAGAATTGAACATGATTTTGAATCTTATAAGTTGTATCTAGGAAAATTTGTAATAATTTATCTTATCTTCTTATCTTGTAAGAATAACATTTTATAAGCATCGACATGAAAGCTGTGATATGATTGAGTTGGAAGTTATAGGCTTCTGTTAAGATAAATCTAAAAGTTAAACAAAAAATTTAGAAACTTGTTATTTTGAAAAAAAATAATTTATTTACCCTCTATTTCATAAACATATTATAAAATTATCAAAGTCTTATAGTAAGAATTTAAATTATAAGCTTGACATAGCTATGTTTTTCGTTTATGAATTAGGTAGTTAGAATATATTTTAGATCCAATAAGGATTGTTAAAAGTTTCTTTTTATACCCATCACCACCATAGGTAGAAAGGGAATATAAGTTTGTGCTGATGTATGTAACACATATAAATATTTTTCTTAGACCCACCTTTTAGTATACTTATAGGCTTAGAATCACTTTTTGAGTCGATTAACCGATGTCAGTCCGTCCGGCTGGACGACTGGCAGACTGGACCCCCATGTAATCAAAGAACAGGTCGCAATTCTAAGATAATTTCATGAAATTTGGCATATATATTTTTTTTGATAGTGGGACCATGGCTATTTAAATTCGTCAAAATCGGTCCATTATTTATGGTACCTCCCATAGGTCCTACGTCCCAGAATTGATATTTTGGCTACAAATGTGAATTTTTTTCATTAAAACATGTATATGGGCAAAAATCAAACAGTTTTTATTCCTTTGAAACCGACTTTCAACTCGAATAATTTTTGTACCCTTAAGAGTTAGGAAAATCTAATTACAGATTTTGAACTCGCAAAAAGTTCTGTATACTGAACGCAATAAATTTGTTGCGCAAATTTGCGTTTCTAAGCGTAATTGGCATGCAAATTAAAAAAAACGTAAAAAAATCGATTGAAGCATTCAAGTTTTTCTTCATATTTCGTCTTCTTCAGCATTCGTTTTAACATTTGGGCCCAAGTCGTTGTTCTACGAAATAGACACCACACTTAGGGGATAAATCCACTTCCCTCTAAATTTTAATTTTGTCACTTCTAATACTAGTTAATGGCTGCCAAAATTTGAAGCTCGTTTTCGCCACTTTTTAATTTTTTTCGCATATTTTTTGGCCGCCTCAAAGAATTTAAAAAAAAATAGACAACGATTTGGACCCCTTTCAATTTCGCATCGTTTGATATATATCTCGTTAATGTGCTCTATATATTTTTCAAAATACCGATTTTTCGTGGAGCACACTCGCAAATATTAATGAAAATTTCCAAACTACCGCGTAAACCGAGTTTTTTGCCATTTAACATCTAAAAGCAAAAGCGCACCAAAAAATCATTGTTTGCTAAAATTTTATGAAGGTTTTGAAAATCTTATATCTTATATATCTATAAAAAAATGTGCGCGTATGTATGTCTGTTTGTATGTTGTTTGTTGTGAAGGATCTCCGAAACTAGAGGACCGATTTTTCTGAAATTTTGACATTGTAGTATGGTGTGGCCGGTGGTGACTATAGGCTATTTTTTTCGAAATCTCAAGTGGGCTTGACCCCTCCCATATAACTCAGATATTAAAAATGACAAATATAGATGACCGAGCGGACCGATTTTTCTAAAATTTTTACAGTATTTTAAGGTGTAACCGGTGGGTAAACTGGGTCAGTTTTTTTTTAAATCTCAAGTGGGCGTGAACCCTCCCATATAAGTCAAATATTTAAAATGACAAATATGGATGGCCGAACTGAACGATTTTTCTGAAATTAAGGCAGTATGGTAAGGTGTGACCGGTGGTTAAAATAGGCAAGGTTTTTTTTTCTGAAATCTGAAGTGGGCGAAACCCCTTTCATATAACTCATAATTTTTCAGAAATTTTGATTGTATGTGTGTGTGGGTAAAAAAGGCTTGGTTTTTTTAATCTCAAGTGGGCGTGACCCCTTCCATATAAGTCAAATATTAAAAATGACAAATATGGATGAAAAGATGAAAACGATTTAACCCAATTAATTAAAGTTTTAAATGTGGATATTTGTATACTATAAGAAAGCTTTTCGCATTTTGAATTTTTTGAAAATGGACCAACGGGGACCTGGGAATTGGAAAATGGGAATAAGATTCCCTTTTCTTTAAAATTGTATATCTTAAGAACGGCTGGACCAATGAAGAAATTTTTTTTCTAAATGCTTTTTTTAGTCCAAGTTATGATTAGTACCTGGTAGACCGAGCCTTGCTCGGAGCTTTATGATAAGCATTTTGAGGAAAATTTTAAAGTTTTTATATATTTTATATTATAAAGTGCTAAAATAAATTTAGAGGAAAGACATTGTAGAAATATTCAGTTAATTTTGAATTATTTGATTTATTTTGTCCGACCAACACATAGTTTGCATAGTTTACAGTTTAACTCATTTTGAATAATTTTGGAAATTATTCATATCAACAGAAACCTCTATCGACTCATGCGCAACAACTTTGCTAAAGATTATAGTCTAATCAAATGCACAGTTTACGATTTAATTCATTTTGAGTAGTTTTCTGTGGCGCCACCTGTCGGACTTTGCTTATTCCAATACATAAAACTTCTTCGGCTTATCCGTAACAACTTTGCTGAAGATTATAGCATGATTAAATGTACAGCATACGATTAAATTGACTTTGAGTAAATTTCAGTAGCGCCACCTGTCGAAATTTCTTCATACCAACTAAGAAACCTTCGTCGGCTCATGTGCAACAACTTTTCTAAAGATTGTAGCATGATTAAATGTACAGATTACGATTAAATTGACTTTGAGTAAGTTTCTGTGGCGCCACCTGTCGGAAATTATTCATACCAACTAAAAAGCCTTCGTCGGCTCATGCGCTACAACTTTGCTAAAGATCATAGCATGATCAAATGTACAGTTTACGATTTAATTAATTTTTAGTAATTTTCAGTGGCGCCATCTGTCGGAAATTAGTCTTATCAACTTTAAAACCTTCGCCGGCTTATCCGCAACATCTTCGCTAAAGAGCATAACACAATCAAATTCACAGTTTACTATTCTATAAAGAACATACATACAGACAAACATTCATTTGTTTAAAATAATACTAATTTTCCCCCCTTTTTATTCCCTAATTTCTAAAAGTTCCATATGTATATTTGGTACTTTTTTGGTGCCAATTGAATTCGGTACATTTTTTAAAACGCATTTAACATAATGTATAATGTTCCTATTCATATTACTTTGGAGAAGTTATCATTTTATCCCTTTTTTACCCATTTTGGCTCCAAAATCTAAAAAGTACCAAATACGTGTTTCATGTTTTTTTTACATCTATTGATTGCAGTTCCAAGTTTCTTTCTATATTCTTTAGTTTAAAATATAAGAGTGGGTTAAAAAGGTGCCAAAAAAACTATTTTCACCCTTTTTTACCCCCTATCGGACATAGTTTCAAAAAAGTACCAAACACCTGTCCGCTTATTTTCAAAGCTGTTTAAAACGTAATTTTAATTTTGTTTCTATACCTATTACTTTAGGAGACATAGCGTTTTCGATTTTTTCCCCTTTTTACCCGTTTTTACCCTCTTAGAGGTAAAAGTTCCAAAAGTCCCTTCTTCTTCGACCTATACATCAAAAAAGATACCCACTGTCCAAATTTTATCAAAATCGTTAGAGCCGTTTTCGAGATAGCCATTCTATATATATATATATATATATATATATATATATATATATATATATATATATATACAATTATTGCTCGTTTAAGAATATAAGTACCTGGTAGACCGAGCCTTGCTCGGAGCTTTATGATAAGCATTTTGAGGAAAATTTTAATGTTTTTATATATTTTATATTATAAAGTGCTAAAATAAATTTAGAGGAAAGACATTGTAGAAATATTCAGTTAATTTTGAATTATTTGATTTATTTTGTCCGACCAACACATAGTTTGCATAGTTTACAGTTTAACTCATTTTGAATAATTTTGGAAATTATTCATATCAACAGAAACCTCTGTCGACTCATGCGCAACAACTTTGCTAAAGATTATAGTCTGATCAAATGCACAGTTTACGATTTAATTCATTTTGAGTAGTTTTCTGTGGCGCCACCTGTCGGACTTTGCTTATTCCAATTCATAAACCTTCTTCGGCTTATCCGTAACAACTTTGCTGAAGATTATAGCATGATTAAATTGACTTTGAGTAAATTTCAGTAGCGCCACCTGTCGAAATTTCTTCATACCAACTAAGAAACCTTCGTCGGCTCATGTGCAACAACTTTGCTAAAGATTGTAGCATGATTAAATGTATAGACTACGATTAATTTGACTTTGAGTAAGTTTCTGTAGCGCCACCTGTCGAAAATTATTCATACCAACTAAAAAGCCTTCGTCGGCTCATGCGCTACAACTTTGCTAAAGATCATAGCATGATCAAATGTACAGTTTACGATTTAATTAATTTTTAGTTATTTTCAGTGGCGCCATCTGTCGGAAATTAGTCTTATCAACTTTAAAACCTTCGCCGGCTTATCCGCAACATCTTCGCTAAAGAGCATAACACAATCAAATTCACAGTTTACTATTCTATAAAGAACATACATACAGACAAACATTCATTTGTTTAAAATAATACTAATTTTTCTCCCTTCTTATTCCCTAATTTCTAAAAGTTCCATATGTATATTTGGTACTTTTTTGGTGCCAATTGAATTCGGTACATTTTTTTAAAACGCATTTAACATAATGTATAATGTTCCTATTCATATTCATATTACTTTGGAGATGTTAAGTTATAATTTTATCCCTTTTTTACCCATTTTGGCTCCAAAATCAAAAAAGTACCAAATACGTGTTTCATGTTTTTTTTACATCTATTGATTGCAGTACCAAATTTCTTTCTATATTCTTTAGTTTAAAATATAAGAGTGAGTTAAAAAGGTGCCAAAAAAACTATTTTCACCCTTTTTTACCCCCTATCGGACATAGTTTCAAAAAAGTACCAAACACCTGTCCGCTTATTTTCAAAGCTGTTTAAAACGTAATTTTAATTTTGTTTCTATACCTTTTACTTTAGGAGACATAGCGTTTTCGATTTTTTCCCCTTTTTACCCGTTTTTACCCTCTTAGAGGTAAAAGTTCCAAAAGTCCCTTCTTCTTCGACCTATACATCAAAAAAGATACCCACTGTCCAAATTTTATCAAAATCGTTAGAGCCGTTTTCGAGATAGCCATTCTATATATATATATATATATATATACAATTATTGCTCGTTTAAGAATATAAGATAATACATTAAGAAAAATTTACCATATTTACCAAATATGCAAATACATTAATAAAGTATTCAATTAAAAAATTAATAAAAATATTTCATTATTATTAATTTTTAAAGAAAGTCATAACACAGTAACACGTTAAAAACTTTAACTACCAACCCGGGCAATGCCGGGTAAAATCAGCTGGTGTTTTATATAATTGTGTAATTTTTTAATTCAAAATTCATATTTTTAACACGGCTCTATTACTTTTTCTAAATAAAGAAATTAATAATACAGAATTTTGATATTTATGAAATTGACACACAGAATTTCCCAAATATCAAAATTCTATATTATTTATTTCTGCCGCACTAATAATAAACCTATATAAACCTTCATATGCATATCAGGATTGGATCTTTTAAGAAAAACAATCAATTGATTTTTTCCTTTTTAAGTTGTCTACAAAATCGTTTAATGTGTGTGATTGGTAACAACAAATCACCAACAATTAATTAGAATTTATTTGCTGCTCTATTGGACAACAAAAGGAACAGCAGCAACTTCATCATCGTTATAAGCAGTAGCAACAACGACACACAGACAGACAGACTGTTAGAAATAATATTGGCAAATCAACAAAAACATACTTCATCAACAACAATAACTAACAACAACTTACATAGAATTGACAACAACAATATATTCAATATTCAATATTCAATATTGGAATAACAACAACAGTATGATAAGTAGATACAACAACAACAAATGCTAATGGAAGAAAAATCGTTGGTATATAAAACAATCGAATGAAATTGAACTTTATGGAAAAGGACATTAGGGAGGTTTGATGAGAAATTATAAAATCATAATCTGACTATAAATAAAGAGTGCTCTAAATAAAATTTGTAGTTGGATTTTCTTAAATAAAAATCAAACCTTTTAATATAAAAACTCTAAATTGCAAAATTATCGACTTTTTTCGGAAACCCATTAAAGATTTTACTGTTGCTTCTGATACCTTTTTGGAGCATGTGTTCCACCTGCGCTTAAAATCGGACATGTTCTTAGAAATCTTTCCTGTGTTCTTCAATTCCTTTTTTACCAGAGCCCAATACCTCTCCACAGGCCGAAGTTCTGGACAGTTAGGTGGATTTGCCTCTCGTGGTACAAAAATGACATTATTCTTTGAGTACCACTCAAGTGCCTTTTTTCCATAATGGCATTATGCCAAATCGGGCCAAAAAAATGTAGTCACTCTGTGCTCTCTTAAAAAGGGTAACAACCGTTTTTGTAGGCACTCCTTTATATAAATTTCTGTGTTTATTGTGCCAGATGCCACAAATACTTTACTTCTTTTGCCACAACTGCAAATAGCTTGCCACACGAGAAACTTCTTAGGGAATTTTGTTTGTTTTTTTGTGCGAAACTCTTGCCGAACATTGCCCCGTTTATCAGCAACATAAAAATCTTGACCAGGATGTTGAGAAAAGTCTGCCAGTACGTATGTTTCATCATTCATCACACAACAGGTGTATTTTTTTATAAAATCAGACTTCAATTTTTTCGCTCGTTTTTTTTGCTTCTAAGTTCTTTATAGCATTGCGATCTGGAACCTTTTGGACTTTGTATGTCTTCAGTCCAGCATAAGCTTTGACTCTATGTGCAAAATTCGTAGAACATTTCACCGTACGAGCTGCTTTTCTTAAAGAAGTGTTAGGTGCTCTTCGAAAGAGTCGCTCGACATCTTTTGCCTTACCAATATCTGTAGGACCTTTTTTCCTCCCTATACCTATACCGTCTGATGGCATTAGAAACCGTTCGAGGGTCAACTTTCAAATTTTTAGCTATTTTTTTAAAAGTCCATGACGGATTTTTTTTTGAAAAGTTTTAATTATATTTTCACGAACTTTTTTTCGCAGTCCATTTTGATTGAAATAACTATTGAAAATTAATTATTTCTAAAATAATAGTATCTGACATATCTATAGAAACTAACTTGATCAAAAAATAAATTATTTCTTGCACTCTGGATAAATTTTGTCTAAAATAGTAAATGCATATTTTTTTTAGAACACTCTTTAGTCTTACAATGCTTTAAGTATTGAACTTCAAATATATGATAGAAGAAAAACCTTAGCTGCGTTTTGAATTATTAGCCAAGGTTTTTATACCCTTCACCATAGGTGGAAAGGGTATTATAAGTTTGTGCTGATGTATGTAACGCAAATATTTGCCTTAGAACCTTTTAGTATACCAATAGACTTAGAATCACTTTCTGAGTTGATTTGAATGCCTGTTCGTCCGTCCGTTCATGAAATTATTCTAAAGATAATTTGATGAAATTTGGCTTAGATAATTTTTTTGATATTGGGACTATTGAAGTTCGTCAAAATGGTACCTTTCAAAGGTCCCACTTACCGCAATTGATACTTTTTAACACAAATATCAATATTTGTTCATGAAATTTTAAACAAATACTTCTTATGTAAGCCAAAACACATTTTGTTGAAATCGGTCCACATTTGACCATAGCTTCTTTATAAACTCTTCTATAAAAACGCACTCAATAAGACAAATATCACTAAAACTGTAATCAATTTGCTAAATTTCAAAATAATTGGTCCACATTTATCCCTAGCCCTTATATAAGTCCAAATGACTGAAACAGCTTAAATATATAAGTCTTGTTTGCTATTGATCATATGCACTTGATCATATTATGCTTTTTAGCAAAGTTAGTATGGTCGACAAAGATTTCCGACAGGTGGCGCCACAGAAAATACTCAAAATGAATTAAATAGTAAACTGTGCATTTGGTCATGCTATGATCTTTAGCAAATTTGTTGCGCATAAGCTGACGAAGGTTTCCAAGTTGGTATGACCAATTGCCGATAGGTGGCGCCAGTAAAAAATGTTCAAAATTAATTAAATCATAAACTGTGTATTTGATAATGCTATGATCTTTAGCAAAGTTATTGCGCATGAGTCGACGAAGGTTTCTTAGTCGGTATGACAGGTGGCGCCACAGAAAATTATTCAAAGTGAATTATTAAAATAGTAAACTGTGCATTCGATTATTATGATCTTTATGCTATGATCTTTGGAAAAGTTGTTGCTCATAAGTCGATGGAGGTTTCTAAGTTGGTATGATGAAAGTGTTAAAGAACAAGGCTGAGTCTATATATAAAAAATACCTACTTCAAATTTGTTGAACATTAGTTCTTTACTGAACCCCCCTATTTAGCCTTACAACAATACTACCAATAAATCCATAGACTTAAGCATTAAATTAACTAAAAAAAAGCCAATTTGTCGTAACCAATGTATGAAGCTTATTTATTATTTTAAGCTATTTATGTTGTTGTTCTTTTTTCTCCATTCTTTTACGCTCAAAAGGGTCAGGGATTATAAGGGGGACACAATATAAAAAATCTGCTTCGATTTATTTAGAAGAAATAAAGTACGAGTAGCCTGTAGCAGAAAAAAAGGGAACGAAAATATATGAGATTTTATCAAAATGGTTTGATATTTGTTCAATATTGAATTATTTGATTTTTGCATCTTTAACATAAATTACAATAAAAAAAAATAGTTGGAAAAATCCAATGAATGAAAGTTCTTTGAAGGGAATTAAATTGGAAAATCAAGGGTAAATAAACAAATGTAATTATTGAGGGCTAACTTGAGGATAACACATACGAGTACTTGGGCATATGTAGTAAAACCATAAATTTTACGCTTAAAAAAGTGAACAAAAATCGTCTCAAGTTTCAGGAAATAGAGGTGGGAAATTGCAAAAGTAGTTAGTTTTGCTTATGTTAAAAGTTTTTTAAAATAAAATCCTAGAAAGTAATACATATTCAAATAAAAGTTTATAGGTAATAAAACTATAAAAATCAAAAGGAAATAGATTTTTATACGCAAAGTAAAAGAAATCATGAAAATTTATTGCGAACAAAATTTTGATTGTCTATAAAAAACTACTCTATAAATATTTTATTTAACTTCCAAAATGAATAAATCTCCTACCCCTTCTACAAACTCCAAAAACAATTCTATATGTCTGTATGTCATGACAAATCTGTGTTTAACATGTTTAACATAAAGACAAAATTTATTTCCGTTTCCTTAAACAACAAAAACTACATCATCATTATCATAAAACGAGGAAGAAAAAAATAAAAGACTCCAGAGTCTATTAAATGTACTGACAAAATATTAAGAACGGAAATTTGTTTTTCTTGATGGTCTTTTTCACAGTTGTTGATTTTAGACAAAAATGGATTTCAATTTTTTTCCTTTTTTTATATGTAAAAACATTATAGCAAATAACTCCTTTGTCTGAGATGTGACAAAAAGTCCTTTGACCAACATTTTCAAAAAGAGTTGATTACAAAATCATTACCAAACTTAAACTAATAGAAACTTTTACAAAAAAAAAAAAAAAAAACACAACGAAGAAAAAAACATTTCTTAGTTTTATGTTTAAGGTTACAGTGTTTAACTTTAACCCTCCTTTGGTCACAACTTTTGTCTCAACCCATTCCTACTTAAATACATACATATATTATATTTGCTCTAGTTGTTCCCAACTAACTCCCCCACCTTACATGTCGTCATGTCCAAATAGGACAAATGTAAAAAAATAACCCTCATTATGTTATTTTACCCTCAATACCACAAAAATCGTTGACAGAAAAATGAACAATATGAGTTTCCCTGGTCAGCAATAATCATCATTACAATTGTAATAATCATTTGCCAAAAGTTTTTGAAAAGTAATAAAGGCCAGTTGACCGCTATGCACGTGGATTTTGGGACTCGTGTCGTTATAAATCAGGAATGTATAATGGAGTATAAAACTATAATACTAGTTAAAACTGAGTATATGACAATAGTCTGAGTCAAGTGTAAGACAATAGTCAGAATTTCCAAGAGTATAAGACTATATTTCTACAAAGTTACACAGTGGGTTGTCCAAAATTTAGGGAAACAATTCAAAAACGTAGCTATTGAGGAGGAGTATTCGAGCTTAAGTTAGGTATTTGGAGTCAGTAGGCTTAGCAAGAGGGAAGCTATATGGCCTTTAAGTAGAGCACTTTGCGTTTTTCGAAAATAAAAATGTTCCGGAAGTCACATTTTTATTCCTATATAAAAGATTTTTATATATACGAAATCTACTAACTTAGATCTACAAAAAAACATTATGTTTAAATGGTGTTTCCTATAGTTATGAGATATTCGACTTAATTTTTTTTGTTTAACTTTTTGACGACTACAATTAGGTCTAGAATTATAATAACGGATCTAATTTTTTCCCGATTTTTCCTAAATTTATTTTATTTTAAAAATCACAAAGAATGCATAAATCACATAAAAATTAGATATTAAGTGAGAAACAGTGTAAGAAAGACAAAATAAAATTTTTATAGCTTTCCTTATTAATTTTCATTTCCAAAAATTATACTATATGTGACCCGGTCTATGAAAAGGTGGCTTATGACTCAAAAACAAAATTTAGAAAAATTAGTTAATTTTTCGAAATATTTATCTAATTTTTCGAAATTTTGTTTTTCCCTTTTCGTAGACCTGGTCACATATATATATGTTTATTAAGAAGTATCGGGTGTTTTTTATTGAGGTATAGAACTTTAAGATGGCATCACTTTTTTTAACTGGCGGCCATTTTGTCAGCTGTCAAGTGATTAATATTTAATTTGGTTTGCCATTTCATCATGAACAGGTTGACAAAAGAACAACGCTTGCAAATCGTGCAAATTTATTTCGAAAATAATGGTTCAGTTCGCGAAGTTTACCGCAAGCTCCGTCCATTTTATGGTCGACATAATCGTCCATCAGAGCAATTAATTCGGTTAACCATGGATCGTTTTCGCACTACGTTTACTCTATGTGATAATACGCATCCGCAGCGACGTCGAACAGTGCGCACCGAAGAAACAATTGCCGCTGTAGAGCAAAGTGTTGAAGAGGACCCGAATGAATCGATTCGCCACCGTGCACAGCAATTGGAGCTTTGTCCATCAACTTTATAGAAGATTTTGCGCAAAGATCTTGGCTTGCGACCTTACAAGATCCAGCTTGAGCAAGAATTAAAGCCGCGAGACCATGCAATGCGTCGTGATTTTGGTGTATGGGCCGAAAATGAGATTGATCTCGATGCTGATTTTCATCGCAAATTGGTCAATTGGCCACCAAGATCGTGCGATTTGACACCACTGGATTATTTTCTTTGGGGATATGTGAAGTCGCTCTTCTACGCCAACAAACCAGAAACGTTAGGGGACTTGGAAGCCAACATTCGTGGCGTTATTGCCAACATACGGCCCCATATGCTCGAAAAAGTTGTTGAAAATTGGACCTGTAGAATTGGCTTTATTCGAGCCAGCCGCGGCGGCCACATGCCCGAAATCATATTTAAACATTAATGGCATAAAATTATCCTTCCAATAAAGCCAAATTGATGGACATTAAAACGATTTTCTTGTGTTTTATTTCAATTCGAAGTTCTATACCTCTAAAAAAAACACCCATTATTTTATATTTTAAAAAATGTTATCACTTTTTTTTTTGCAAAAACCACATAAAGATACTTTTTATAAACTTAAACTTAACTACATATAATTTTTTATAGACTTAAGATTTTCCATTAATTCCTTTTTGTATGATTTATACATTCGATAGAAATAAAATAAAAGAAATTTCGGAAAAATCGGCAAAAATTTGGATCCGATATTAGCAAAATTCTAGGTCAAAGTCGTTAAAAAGTGTCGTTATAAATCGGGAATGTATAGAGGAGATTTTAAAATAATAATTCAGTCTGGGTTTAAGAACAGAGTATTAAGCTAAAACTAAATATAAGTTTAATTAAAACTATAGTCTGAATCTCAGTGTACAAGTAAGAAAAGCGGCTATAGCTTTTCATACTTGTCAAGCCCGACTAGATGATACCCTTCACTACTTAGGTCATATATGGACCAAAATTTAACAAGTTTTCCTTAAAGCTTAAAGACATACATACATATACTACTTGTTATTTTTTTCAAAATTTCGAAATTTAAGTAGATTAATGTCATTTACGACTAAGGGCCTGATATGGTTAGCTCCCATATCAGGGTTAGTTGTGAATTTATTGTTACCAAATTACGGTTATTGGTGTATATTTACTAAATATTTTTCTGTGTAAAGTTTTAGAAATAAAATGCATTTATCTTTAGATTTATTAGCGTTTTTGTGCTTTTATGGGTATTTAACACGTTCCCTGCAGCGTGTACCGAAAACAGTACACGCGTAGCTTAATTTTACGCCAACGTGTTTTTTTTTCTAATTAAACTTTTTTTCTCTAAATTTTCATTCCCGTTATAATTATTTTATGTTATTTAGTGATGTTTAGAGGAATTTTTGCATCGTGTACTGATAACGGTACACGCAAATAATATAAGTTCTTTCAAAAACAAAAAAAAAATAAGAATTTATACAAAATTATTAAAGCGCTTACCGTGTACTGTTTTCGGTACACGCGGCGTAGAAATGACACCTAGTGAAAAACAGCTTGGCAGGGAACGTGTTAAACGACTTTTGAGAATGTGGCTTTTATGGGAGATATGGTAAAATATAGGCCGATTCCTACAAAATTAGGTACACTGATAAAGGTTACCATAAGCAATATTTAGGCTGTAAAGTGTCAAAAACTCTATTCCGGAAAGATATCACTATGAGGGGTACAAGAAATAGTAATCCGATTTTGCCCAAAAAGTATATGAAGTTACAACCTGTACATTGATAACAAACTTACATGGATATCCTGCCAGCCAGGTTGCCAGCCAGTCGGTGTGATTCGATCGGTATACTAAAAGGTAGGTCTCAGACCAATATTTTTGTGCGTTATAAACATAAACCTATGGTGGTGAAGGGTATCAAAATATAGTCAGAATATCTATTAGTATAAGACTATATTTCTAACGTTAGCGGCAGAAGTCTTTAGTCTAAATATGAGGCAGTACATGACTATAGTCTAAGTATAGCACAAGGAAATATATATGTTTAATTATCTTGGAAACTACAAGAGATAGAACGATTTAATCAAATATCTGTGATCACTAAAATAAATTACAAAATTCGTACTAATATTCAATAAATCGAAAATTTTTATATGGAAATATAAAAGTTCAATTATCTTGGAAACTACAAGAGATAGAGAGATTTATGAATAAATCTGCGATCACTAAAATAATTTTAAAATTCGTACTATTAATTTATATTTCGAAAACTTCTATATTTAAAAATAAAAATTCAATTATCTTGGAAACTTAAAGAGATAGTGCGAATATAGCAAAAAAAATGTGATCACTATAAAATTTCAAGATTCTTACAAATAACCCATATCTCAATTTTTATATTTTTTTTATTTTTTTCAATTATCTTGAAAACGCTAAAAATATTTTCAAAATTCGTGCTATTAATAAATTTTTCGAAAATGTTTATATGTAAATAATAAAATATAAAAATTCAATTATCTTGGGAACTACAAGAGATAGAAAATCTGTGCTCACTAAAAAAAAATTTTAAATTCGTACTAATAATAGAAATATCGAAAATTTGTATGGGGAACTATAAAAGTGAACCGCCGTGGTATAGCAGGTTAGTCATCCGCCTAGCATACCAGATGTCCCAAGTTCGATCACAATTTTAAAAAAAATTTTAAATTTAAATTTTAAAAAAAATTTTAAATTTAAAAAAATGACCAGCTGGTTATTGAATATTAGGCTATGTAAAACATCTCTAACTAATACATTTGCCGTTGGGAGCCGGAGTTAAAATGTAGGTCCCTTTCCATGAGTCTAAAAACAGAATCGGATGCAAAAATCTGTGATCTTTTACAAAATTTCCAAATTCGGGCTAATGATCGATATATCGAATAGTTTTATATAAAAATATTAAAGTTCAATTATATTGAAAACTAGAAGAGAAAGATCGATTTAAGCAAAATCTGTAATAACTACAAAAATTCGTACTAATAAGCGAAATTTTAAAAATTTGTATATGAAAATAAAAAAGTTTAATTATCTTAAAAACTACAACAGATAGAGAAACTTAAGCAAAATCTATGATCACCAAAAAAAATCAAATCGATTTAAGCAAAAATTTGTGATCATTGAAAAAATTTCAAAATTTGGTTTGTTATAATTATGGGTCCAATTTTCTCTCCAAAATATGGGCTGGTATAAGCCTTAATATGGCCACACATAAATAATCGAAGAGGCTTAAAATTGCCTAATCTAGGCGGTCAATTGGCCGCAACCAGTTATGAAATAAACTCTGTTTTTTCACCTCTCCTCTCAATTGGGCCATTGCTTTGCCAGTCTTGATTCATATATTACCGTTTTGTTAAACCCAATGTCAGACAAGTCCAGCTTAAAGTGTGCTGAGGTTGAAGTTGGTTAGCATGTCGACTAGCATAACATTACGTATTCTGCTTGGGTTCGAGCCCCAGTCATGGCAACATTAATTTCTGTAATTATTAATTTATATTAAAATTATTAAGTAACACTGAATCTTCCCTTCGCCGTATGACCTACAGCATTAACTCGACGCCGATGTAAAAGGAATAAAATTGGGTGTAGCTTAACATAGACAGCATTTTACTCAGTATTATTGCGCTTAAATAAAATATAAGGTTTATTTTGTTATTATTAATAGGTTAGATATCAGAGAAAATTCTTTTAAAACTTATCCATCCCTGAGTTTACACATTGGCTGTGTTTTTGAAATATTCACCCACATTTTTTGGTTGTTTTACATTTGAGTTTTTGTTTTCATTTGTGGAAATTTATGTTAGTTTTTTCTTTTTTGTTTTTTTTTATGATACACATGCCAGTAAATGTCATGTTGTTGGTTGGTATAAATTTCCGTTTACGAATTAGAAAAGTAATGATATGAGCTCTGTTGAAATAATGAAATCTACAGTGGTTCTACTTAAACTTTTAAAACGGTAATGAGGTCGTTTAAGATTTTTGATCATAATATGGTTAAAAATAAGGGATTGAGGACGTTTTATAACCTAAACTGCTAATGATTACCAACAAATTAATATATCAATCACACTTATATACAAGTACAATATATTGGGAACTTTCTCGAACCTGATAACTTTAAAGAATCGTCTTATCCCTTAGAAGAGAAGTTTCATTTGTCGATTTAAAAAATTGCAATATGGAACCACTGTACCGAATTTAGGTTCGCAAACTTATACACCCATATACCAAAGCGCAAATTTTAATAACCAAAAGTCAGCAGCATTCTGCTACATTGTTACCACATCTGTAATTGCATCCATGTGTGGTGACAGTTTTTATGGTTTTTGTGGAAGTTATGGGCGAAATAGGGAAAAGGAAGTTATTACTCACAACATTTAACATTTGAGGTTTCATTTAAAACTAGTAAATACAAAATTTGGATGTTCTCCTGAAAGCAGTAGGATTCAAATGATGGATTGTGATCCAGAAAGCTGAATGGCATAATTATTCACAATGTCAAAGACATTACTTTAAGTATTTCCTTTATTCTAAGAAACTTAGTTTCTGAGTAGGAAATAAAATATATATTAGAAATATTAGTCATATCACATTCCGACTAAGTTCCAGCTCTAGTCACGGCAACAACAATTTCTGTAATAACATACATACCTACACAATTCCCACGACATTCCAATCGGAACAAGGGGTACTTCTTTCAGACAATGAGCTGCATCCGATTCCGATTCCGTTTTAATTCCTGGTTGTTGAGTATTACATAGCCTAATACTCAATAACCATGGCTAGCTGAGTTATGAGGTGAGCCCCTTAAAAACAAATTTTAAGTGGATCTGGCCGGGGGTCAAACTTGGAACCTCTGGTATGCTTGGCGGATGACTAACCTGCTATACCACTGCGGTTCGGACAATTTCTGTAATTATTAATTATACCCACCATCATAAAAAATTAGCGTATATTGAGATTGTCATTCCGTTTGAAATTTCCTCAATATTGGCTCAAAAACCAAATAAATATTCTGAGTCCTTATGAAATTCCAAAACGATTGAGCGATGCCCGTCTTTCTGTTGTAGGCACAATAAAACCTTAACAAAGGGATACTGAAATTTAGAACAAATATTCTTTATTTCTTTCAAAATTTTGGTACTGAAATTGGGTTCGGTTTAACATTTGACCGGTTTAACATTTGATCGGTTTACAATTAACCATAGCTCCCGTATAACGTCGCATATTTTTATCACTCATTTGCTAATAAATGACAAATTATAATAGCTATGTTTATAAAATTTGGTATATAGAAGTTTTACATATGCACTAGGCAGCATATACCATTTCATCCAAATCGGTTCACATTTAACCATAGCTCCCATACAAAAAACTTACGAAAACAGCCTAAATTTCACCTAAAATACACCTAAATGCCAATAACTCTAAAACTATAGCAGATATTACCACTAAATTTAGCACAAGGAAGTTCCATGTCAATGCTAGCCAGTGTGCAAAGTTTTGTCACAATCGGTTACCATTTGACCATAGCTACCATATAAAAAACTTAAGGAAACACAAAAATACAAAAAGAAAAGGTGGTTTATGTCCGAATGTTTGTCAGATAAAAGCGCGGTAGCGCCTTAACAAAAAAAAGCTAGAGGGACAAAATTTTACAAAAGTATTTTAGATATCTTGAGACAGTTGTATATTAAAAATGGATACTAAAAATGGTTCACACTTAGTTAGAGCTCCCATATAACAACGCCCCGGGAAACACATTAATACTGATAAATTGAATACAATTGTAATGACGACTAAATTTAGAATAGATAAGTTTTATGCAACTATTGGTCATTATATCAAAGTTTATAAGAATCGGTCCATATTTGACTATAGCTTTCAATAAAAAAACACTCCCGGAAACCAAAAAAGATATAGCAAACGACAGTTAAAAGCTATTAAATAACAAGTAAGAAAGTGTTATAGTCGGTCAAGCCCGACCATACTATACCCTTCACCACTAAGGTCAAAGGTGTTCTTTTTCCTGTATAAAGACAAATATTTGCTTAATTTTGCCATCATACAAACATTTTCTAAAAACTTATACATTTAAGCTATTTTCGTCATTTGGACTTATATGAGAGCTAGCGTCAAATGTGGACCGATTATCTAGAAATTTGGCAAATTGATTACAGTTGTTACAAAAATCATTTATGCAACAAATAAACTTAAAATTCCCATTATCTTCAGATTTATGAGCGTTTAAGTGATTTTTGTCTCATTTAGTGCGATTTGACAGAAGAGATTGTATGGGAGCTATAGTTAGATGTCTACCGATTTCAACAAAATTTAGTACAGTGGTATTGGTTTACATAAGCAGTATTTGTTTTAAATTTCATGTAAAAATATTGATATATGTGGCCAATATATCAATTCTGGGAAGTGGGACCTATGGGAGGTATAATAAATAATGGACCGATTTTAACGAATTTCAATGATCTGTGCCAAATTTCATCAAATTATCTTTATAATTGCGACCTGTACTTTGATTACGTGGTTTATATGGAGGTCCAGCAAAGCCATCCAGCCGTCCAGCCAGACGGACATAAAAAAAATAAAAAAAATTTTTTCATAAAAAAAAAATTTTTCATAAAAAAATTTTTTTTTTCATACAAAATCGAAATTTTTCATAAAAAAACTATAAATGGCTGTAACTTTGTTATTATGCGTTTAAATAGAAATCTAACGAAATTTTGGGATCACTAAAATTTTTCATAAAAATTTTTTTTTTCATACAAATCGAAATTTTCGGACAGACTAACATCGCTTAATCTACTCAGAAAGTGATTCTAAGCCTATTGGTATACTAAAAGGTAGGTCTAAGACAAATATTTCTATGCGTTACATACATCAGCACAAACTTATAATACCCTTTCCACCTATGGTGGTGAAGGGTATAAAAAGCATAAGGATAAAAGCGCGATAGCGCCTTAACGAAAACAGCTAGAGGAACAAAATCCTACGAAAGTATTTTCCATATCTTCAGAAAGTTGTGTATTAAAAATGGACAAAATCGGCTCACATTTAATTAGAGTTCCCATATAACCCTGTCCCGGAAGAAATCACTTTATACAATTGTAATAGCAATGACGACTAAATTTAAAATAGGGAAGTTTTATGCAACTATTGCTCAGTATAGCAAATTTTATAGGAATCGGTCCGTATTTGGTTATAGCTTTCATATGAAAACCGCTCCCGGAAACCACTTATACTCCAAAAAGCTATTAAATTATAAACTATGACAGTTATGGCCACTGAATTTTGTATAAATAAGCTTTGTATAAATACCAGCCAGTATATACAATTTTGGCTATAATTTGGCTATAATTCTTTTATATATAACATCCCCTTTTCTATATCTACTATCAAAAAGAATTGGAGGTACATTCAGTATATTAAGATTGCACCTACGAAATTAGATAGCTAGCAATCAATGTTAAGTCCAGACTTTATATATGGTAGATGCATTAGGAACCCCTAATAAAATATATGGACCTGCCATATTACTATCAACATGTTTATCCTAACTACATATTATTTATAAGCTTTTAATTTAAAACTATACCCGGTTATGGGACAAAAGTTTGTGGAAAGTAAATACTAGGAAAACCACTTAGATACTATTAATGTTGAATTTAGTCCAAATATTTGACCAACAATACCAAATTTGGTCCACATTTTTGAATTAGCTGCACCCTCGTAGATATATGAGATACGTTTCTTAATTTAACATAACATGATGGTGGTTATATAAGATTTGGCACAGCCGAATATAACACTCTTACTTGTTTATAATCGGAAGACTGCATCGACCCGGTCTATGAAAAGGGAAAAGGTGGCTTATGACTCAAAAACAAAATTTCGAAAAATTAGCTAAAAATTTCGAAAAATTAGCTAATTTTTCGAAATTTTGTTTTTCAGACATAAGCCACCTTTTCATAGAATGGGTCACATATAGTGGAAGTGTAACGGAAAAAGTTGAATTTTGTGAATTAGTGTAATGGACCATAAAATCTTTCGATGATGTAATTTACTTTTGGAGCTCCATCGGTGAAGGGTATTCAATATTCGACATAGCACTCCTACTTGCTTTATATTAATGATTTTGTCTGTGTGTATATTATCCCTTTGTTCCCACATCTATTTAAACAAACAAATTATTTTTCATCTTTTGTCCATAAATTAAGTCATAATTTGTCTCCTTTGAAACAAAAAAAAAAACTTCCAAACCAAAAAAGTTATATTATTTATGTTGTTTATTATTTTGGATTTTTTTGTCATTTCCCCCCTTCATTATTCATGCAACAGTTCATTTAATAGTTTATTTTTAGAAAGAAAAAAATCTAAGTGAAAAATATAAGAAATAACTTTTCTATGTCAGGTCTTTGCCAGGTCCCTTAAAAGATATTTTTCATAATTTTCCAATTGTGGTTTCTTAGTAGTTTGTTGTTATTGTTAGTTTTTATTTTTTTGCCATATTGACCCATATACAAAAGTAAAGTTTTTGGTTGAATAAAAATTTGCTTTTTTTATTGTTTTTTCCTTTTGCCCTGCTTTGCAATTTCCTTTGTTTAAGTGAAAACTTTTTGCTGTTTTCTCCCAAAAAAGGACACCCACTCTCGCCGTGAACCCACACAAGCAATAAAGACATAATCAAATTTGACTTTATGAGTTGGACATCTGTGAGAATGTATTCACTTGCCTTGCCAAAGTCTAAAAAACCGGTAAGAGGTGGGTTTTTATATGAATACTACAGACATCGGTGGTCATATTTTATGATAATTGTTTTTTGTTGTTGTTCACTTTTATGATTGTCTATATGTGTGTTAGTAAATAGCAATTGTCCACACACATGATTACAATTGTCCCTTTTTGTGCCCTTATACATTTATTTCTCATTTATTCAAATTATTAAAGTATTGTTCAATTTTTCTTCTGCTTTTATTTTGTGTATTTATTATACCCTTCACCAATAGGTGAAAGGGTATTTAAAGTTTAAATGGAAATCTAACGAAATTTTGGGATCACAAAAATTTTTCATATAACATCAATTTTTTTTTCATGACAAATCGAAATTTTTCGTAAAAAAAAAACTATAAATGGTTGTAACTTTGTTATTATGCGTTTAAATGGAAATCTAACGAAATTTTGGGATCACTAAAATTTTTCATATGAAATCAATTTTTTTCATGTAAATCGAAATTTTTTACCTAAAAAACTTTAAATGGCTGTAACTTTGTTATTATGAGTTTAAATGAAATCTACTGAAATTTTGGGATCACTAAAAATTTTCATCTAAAACCAATTTTTTTCATGTAAAATCGAAATTTTTCGCAAAAAGCTTTAAATGGCTGTAACTTTGTTATTATGCGTTTAAATGGAAATCTAACGAAATTTTGGGATCACTAAAAATTTTCATTTAAAATTAGTTTTTTTCATATAAAATCGAAATTTTTCGCAAAAAAACTTTAATTGGCTGTAACTTTGTTATTATGCGTTTAAATGGAAATCTGGCGAAATTTTGGGATCACTAAAAATGTTCATATAAAATCAATTATTTTCATATAAAATCGAAACTTTTCATAAAAAAACTTTAAATGGCTGTAACTTTGTTATTATGCGTTTAAATGGAAATCTAACGAAATTTTGGGATCACTAAAATTTGTCATCAGACCTATTTTTTTCATGTAAAATCGAAATTTTTCCCAAAAAAACTTTAAATGGCTGTAACTTTGTTATTATGCGTTTAAATGGAAATCTAACGAAATTTCGGGATGACTAAAATTTTTCGTATAAAATCAATTATTATACCCTTCACCACCATAGGTGGAAAGGGTATTATAAGTTTGTGCTGATGTTTGTAACGCATAGAAATATTTGACTAAGACCCACCTTTTAGTATACCAATAGGCTTAGAATCACTTTCTGAGTCGATTTAGCGATGTCCGTCCGTCCGTCCGTCCGTCCGTCCGTCCGTCTGGCTGGCTGGACGGCTGAACCCCCATGTAAACCTTGTAATCAAACTACAGGTCGCAATTCTAAAGATAATTTGATGAAATTTGGCACAGATAATTTTTTTGATAATGGGACCATGGCTATTGAAATTGATCAAAATCGGTCCATTATTTATGGTACCTCTCATAGGTCCCACTTCCCGGAATTGCTATATTAGCCACAAATATCAATATATCATGAAATTTAAAACAGATACTGCTTATGTAAACCTAAATCACTGTACCAAATTTCGTTGAAATCGGTCCAGATTTGACCAAAGCTCCCATACAAACTCTTCTTCAAAAACGCACTAAATGAGACAAAAAATCACTAAAACGCTCGTAAATCTAAAGATAATGAAAATTTTGAGTTTATTTTTTGCATACATAATTTTTGTAACAACTGTAATCAATTTGCCAAATTTCGAGATAATCGGTCCACATTTGACCCTAGCTCTCATATAAGTCCAAATGACGGAAACAGGTTGAATATATACGTTTTGAGAAAATGTTTGTATGATGGCAAAATTTAGCAAATATTTGTCTTTATACAGGAAAAATAACACCTTTGACTTTAGTGGTGAAGGGTATCGTATGGTAGGCTTGACCGACTATAGCCCTTTCTTACTTGTTTTTATATAAAATCGAAATTTTTCGATAAAAAAATTCTTTTTCATACAAAATCGAAATTTTTCATAAAAAAAACTTGAAATGGCTGTAACTTTGTTATTATGCGTTTAAATGGAAATCTAACGAAATTTTGGGATCACTAAAATTTTTCATAAAAATTTTTCATAAAAAAACTTTAAATGGCTGTAACTTTGTTATTATGCGTTTAAATGGAAATCTAACGAAATTTTGGGATCAGTAAAATTTTTCATAAAAAATTTTTTTTTTCATACAAAATCGAAATTTTTCATAAAAAAACTTTAAATGGCTGTAACTTTGTTATTATGCGTTTAAATGGAAATCTAACGAAATTTTGGGATCACTAAAATTTTTCATAAAAAAAAAAATTTTTCGTACAAAATCGAAATTTTTCATAAAAAAACTTTAAATGGCTGTAACTTTGTTATTATGCGTTTAAATGGAAATGTAACGAAATTTTGGGATCAGTAAAATTTTTCATAAAGAAATTTTTTTTTCATACAAAATCGAAATTTTTCATAAAACAAGTAAGAGTGGTATATTCGGCTTTGCCAAATCTTGGATACCCTTCACCAATGGTGTTGCAAAAGTACTTAATGTAATTCCTAGCAAAATTTGATTATACTAGTATTATATGCAAAGAGTCTTTAAAATTAAGAGTCGGAAAAAGAAAAGCTTTTCGGTGGCGTCATCATCTAAAATAGTTATGCACCCAAAGGTTAGGTTGGGCAGGTGGCTGATGTCTAGGGAAGCTTTACTTGGGTTTTTAAGTGGTCCCTTTGTGAAAGATAATGATTACTAGACTACAAGTAGAGAATGCATATTTAAGCCAGCCAGTAGCTTCGAAATAAAATAGACACATATTTTATGAACATTTAATAAAGTTCGATAAACCAGATAAACCATGCAGAAAAGATGCTTCAAAATGTAGATGCCCTTACATTTTCAATAGCACATCGATTTGATGAAGTTTAAGTATTCTGGCATGCAACCCAAAAACACAGTGCCCAGTGAGGGTTGTGCACTTTAATTCGTACGAATTATCCAACTTGTAAAAGTTCTTGATTAGTTATGTAAAACTCTGAAGTTAGCGGACTGATTTAGGTCAAAGCTTTAACAATGATAAGCCATAAAATTATAGGGTATACACTCTTAGTTTTAGATACATACGTGAAATATATAGCTTTTGAATGGATGGATATCAGCTTTGTCGGAAAAGTTATTAAAGATTTACTTATTTATCTGAAGTTAGTTAATTAATTAAAATGAACACTTCATCAATAATATTTGGGATGTATTGTTCTTTCGATCTGTCCGATGGATGTTTGGAAAGTTTTGCTCTAGTTCTTTGTGCAATTTTAATGTGATTTAATTTATCAGCATTAAATCGATTCCCGGTCGGGGTTATATGGGAGATTTCACTAAATGTGAATAGAGCTCGCCCATTTTCAATATCGAACTTTTCAAGAGATCAGAAATACTTTTGTCAAATATTGTCCCTCTAGAAAGTTTATTTTAGGCGCTATCGCTCTGAATATCAATATTGTACAACGTCTTTATACTAAATGTCATCATCGTATCTTAGGCGAAGTTATAAGGGATCAATTGTCAAACGTGAACGGATTTCTCCCAATTGCAATTAAAAAATTTAAATGAGATACTTACATACATATGTAGGTTTTGAACGGATATCATGTAATTAGCTGCATTTTTGTACTTCCTAGGAAGATTACCTATAATTTGATATATAATACATTCTCAAATGTTATCATAATGTTCAAAAGTCCGACACAAAATTAAGATTAATGCAGAGTGTCTGTCTGCTAAAATCAGATTTGTGGAGCTCCTGGATTTTACACAAAATTTTAGGATATTGGGCCACCCTGAATTTTATCATTGTCGATCAAAACACCATCGCTTAAACGCTAAATTAAATCTACCACAAATTACCGAATGCATCAGGATTTAGGTAATCTCCTGCGAAGGACGCTATTAAAATTCATCAAAATAAACACCTGAGATATCGACAAAACAGGAACTCCAAAAACTTGACTACAACAGAAAAAATTACAGACAGGTAGACGGACGGACAAAAAAACAGACGGACGGACGGACAAACAAACAAACGGACGGACAGACAGACGGACGGACGGACGGAGGTAGCGAAATCGATTTTCCTGCTGATTCAAAGTTGATCGGTACAGTTTGAATGGTATTCGTAATCAGATTTGTGGAGTATAGATTTTAGAAAATCCTCACACAAAGAACGATGTCAAATTTCATCACAATCGGTCCATAAACACCTGAGATATCGCTGAAACAATACTTACGAAATGTAAACAAAATTTCTTAGACACGTACTTTGGGCAATTTGCTGTACATCAAATGTAGTGTTATTGCGATATCTCAATTGTTTATGGACCGCTTTTGATAAAATTTAATAACGTGCTTGGCGGGGGAATTTCCTAAAATCTGGTATAAAATTTATGTAGGTCCGTGCTAAAGGAGGATGGTTTTTCCTATTTCTGCATTTCATTTTTTAAACAAACATTCTCTAATGCGAACTTTGGGCAATTTGCGATACATCAAATTCAGTGTTTTGGCGATATCTCAGTTGTTTATGAACCGATTTTGATAAAATTTTACAGAGTGCTTTGGGAAACTATTTCCTACAATCTGATATATAAAATATTATCACATGTACACCAGGAGTATCTTTTTTCTCTTGTTATTTAAAAGTGTGTTTCAATCAAAAATTTTAAAATTTTCGTCTAATTTTTGGTATTTTTTCGATATTTTCGGTGTTTAATGATGATGTTTAATGAAATTTAATAGCGTTTAATGAAATTTAATGAAATTTAATAGCGTTCATTGCGGGAGAATTTCCTAAAATCTGATATATAATTTATGTAAGAACATCCTCCAGGGGCTTCAGAAACTTGATTTCAACAGACAGACAGACAGACAGACGGACGGACAGACAGACAGACAGACAGACAGACAGACAGACGGACATCGCTTAATCGATTCTCCTCCCGATTCTGAGTCGATCGGTATAATTTTTTACGATCACTAATAAAAAAATTACAAACAATACCCTTTCACCTATTGGTGAAGGGTATACAAACTTTAAATGGCTGTAACTTTGTTATTATGCGTTTAAATGGAAATCTAACGAAATTTTGGGATCAGTAAAATTTTTCATAAAAAAATTTTTTTCTTCATACAAAATCGAAATTTTTCATAAAAAAACTTTAAATGGCTGTAACTTTGTTATTATGCTTTTAAATGGAAATCTAACGAAATTTTGGGATCACTCAAATTTTTCAGAAAAAAATTTTTTTCTTCATACAAAATCGAAATTTTTCATAAAAAAACTTTAAATGGCTGTAACTTTGTTATTATGCGTTTAAATAGAAATCTAACGAAATTTTGGGATCACTAAAATTTTTCATAAAAAAAAATTTTTTTTCATACAAAATCGAAATTTTTCATAAAAAAAACTTTAAATGGCTGTAACTTTGTTATTATGCGTATAAATGGAAATCTAACAAAATTTTGGGATCAGTAAAATTTTTCATAAAAAAATTTTTTTTTTCATACAAAATCGAAATTTTTCATAAAAAAACTTTAAGTGGCTGTAACTTTGTTATTATGCGTTTAAATGGAAATCTAACGAAATTTTGGGATCACTAAAATTTTTCGTGAAAAAAATTTTTTTTTCATACAAAATCGAAATTTTTCATAAAAAAAAACTTTAAATGGCTGTAACTTTGTTATTATGCTTTTAAATGGAAATCTAACGAAATTTTGGGATCAGTAAAATTTTTCATAAAAAAAATTTTTTTTTTCATACAAAATCGAAATTTTTCATAAAAAAACTTTAAATGGCTGTAACTTTGTTATTATGCGTTTAAATGGAAATCTAACGAAATTTTGGGATCACTAAAATTTTTCAGAAAAAAATTTTTTTCTTCATACAAAATCGAAATTTTTGATAAAAAAACTTTAAATGGCTGTAACTTTGTTATTATGCGTTTAAATGGAAATCTAACGAAATTTTGGGATCACTCAAATTTTTCATAAAAAAAATTTTTTCTTCATACAAAATCGAAATTTTTTATAAAAAAACTTTAAATGGCTGTAACTTTGTTATTATGCGTTTAAATGGAAATCTAACGAAATTTTGGGATCACTCAAATTTTTCATAAAAAAAATTTTTTCTTCATACAAAATCGAAATTTTTCATAAAAAAAACTTTAAATGGCTGTAACTTTGTTATTATGCGTTTAAATGGAAATCTAACGAAATTTTGGGATCACTCAAATTTTTCATGAAAAAAATTTTGTTTTCATACAAAATCTAAATTTTTCATAAAAAAACTTTAAATGGCTGTAACTTTATTATTATGCGTTTAAATGGAAATCTAACGAAATTTTGGGATCACTCAAATTTTTCATGAAAAAAATTTTGTTTTCATACAAAATCTAAATTTTTCATAAAAAAACTTTAAATGGCTGTAACTTTGTTATTATGCGTTTAAATGGAAATCTAACGAAATTTTGGGATCACTAAAATTTTTCATGAAAAAAATTTTTTTTTCATACAAAATCGAAATTTTTCATAAAAAAAACTTTAAATGGCTGTAACTTTGTTATTATGCGTTTAAATGGAAATCTAACGAAATTTTGGGATCACAAAAATTTTTCATAAAAATTTTTTTTTTTTTCATACAAAATCGAAATTTTTCATAAAAAAACTTTAAATGGCTGTAACTTTGTTATTATGCGTTTAAATGGAAATCTAACGAAATTTTGGGATCACTCAAATTTTTCATAAAAAAAAATTTTTTTTCATACAAAATCGAAATTTTTTATAAAAAAACTTTAAATGGCTGTAACTTTGTTATTATGCGTTTAAATGGAAATCTAACGAAATTTTGGGATCACTCAAATTTTTCATAAAAAAAATTTTTTCTTCATACAAAATCGAAATTTTTCATAAAAAAAACTTTAAATGGCTGTAACTTTGTTATTATGCGTTTAAATGGAAATCTAACGAAATTTTGGGATCACTCAAATTTTTCATGAAAAAAATTTTGTTTTCATACAAAATCTAAATTTTTCATAAAAAAACTTTAAATGGCTGTAACTTTATTATTATGCGTTTAAATGGAAATCTAACGAAATTTTGGGATCACTCAAATTTTTCATGAAAAAAATTTTGTTTTCATACAAAATCTAAATTTTTCATAAAAAAACTTTAAATGGCTGTAACTTTGTTATTATGCGTTTAAATGGAAATCTAACGAAATTTTGGGATCACTAAAATTTTTCATGAAAAAAATTTTTTTTTCATACAAAATCGAAATTTTTCATAAAAAAAACTTTAAATGGCTGTAACTTTGTTATTATGCGTTTAAATGGAAATCTAACGAAATTTTGGGATCACAAAAATTTTTCATAAAAATTTTTTTTTTTTTCATACAAAATCGAAATTTTTCATAAAAAAACTTTAAATGGCTGTAACTTTGTTATTATGCGTTTAAATGGAAATCTAACGAAATTTTGGGATCACTCAAATTTTTCATAAAAAAAAATTTTTTTTCATACAAAATCGAAATTTTTCATAAATAAACTTTAAATGGCTGTAACTTTGTTATTATGCGTTTAAATGGAAATCTAACAAAATTTTGGGATCACTAAAATTTTTCATGAAAAAAAATTTTTTTTTTCATACAAAATCAAAATTTTTCATAAAAAAACTTTAAGTGGCTGTAACTTTGTTATTATGCGTTTAAATGGTAATCTAATGAAATTTTGGGATCACTAAAATTTTTCATAAAAAAAATTTTTTTCTTCATACAAAATCGAAATTTTTCATAAAAAAAACTTTAAATGGCTGTAACTTTGTTATTATGCGTTTAAATGGAAATCTAACGAAATTTTGGGATCACTAAAATTTTTCATAAAAAAAAATTTTTTTTCATACAAAATCGAAATTTTTCATAAAAAAACTTTAAATGGCTGTAACTTTGTTATTATGCGTTTAAATGGAAATCTAACGAAATTTTGGGATCACTAAAATTTTTCATAAAAAATTTTTTTTCTTCATACAAAATCGAAATTTTTCATAAAAAAACTTTAAATGGCTGTAACTTTGTTATTAGCGTTTAAATATAAATCTAACGAAATTTTGGGATCACTAAAATTTTTTATAAAAAATTTTTTTTTTTCATACAAAATCGAAATTTTCACAAAAAAACTTTAAATGGCTGTAACTTTGTTATTATGCGTTTAAATGGAAATCTAACGAAATTTTGGGATCACTAAAATTTTTCATAAAAAAAATTTTTTTCTTCATACAAAATCGAAATTTTTTATAAAAAAACTTTAAATGGCTGTAACTTTGTTATTATGCGTTTAAATGGAAATCTAACAAAATTTTGGGATCAGTAAAATTTTTCATAAAAAAAATTTTTTTTTCATACAAAATCGAAATTTTTCATAAAAAAAAAACTTTAAATGGCTGTAACTTTGTTATTATGCTTTTAAATGGAAATCTAACGAAATTTTGGGATCACTAAAATTTTTCATAATTTTTTTTTTTTTCATACAAAATCGAAATTTTTCATAAAAAAACTTTAAATGGCTGTAACTTTGTTATTATGCGTTTAAATGGAAATCTAACGAAATTTTGGGATCACTAAAATTTTTCAGAAAAAAATTTTTTTCTTCATACAAAATCGAAATTTTTCATAAAAAAACTTTAAATGGCTGTAACTTTGTTATTATGCGTTTAAATGGAAATCTAACGAAATTTTGGGATCAGTAAAATTTTTCATAAAAAAATTTTTTTCTTCATACAAAATCGAAATTTTTCATAAATAAACTTTAAATGGCTGTAACTTTGTTATTATGCGTTTAAATGGAAATCTAATGAAATTTTGGGATCACTAAAATTTTTCAGAAAAAAATTTTTTTCTTCATACAAAATCGAAATTTTTCATAAAAAAACTTTAAATGGCTGTAACTTTGTTATTATGCTTTTAAATGGAAATCTAACGAAATTTTGGGATCACTAAAATTTTTCATAAAAAAATTTTTTTCTTCATACAAAATCGAAATTTTTGATAAAAAAAAACTTTAAATGGCTGTAACTTTGTTATTATGCGTTTAAATGGAAATCTAACGAAATTTTGGGATCACTCAAATTTTTCATAAAAAAAATTTTTTTCTTCATACAAAATCGAAATTTTTCATAAAAAAAACTTTAAATGGCTGTAACTTTGTTATTATGCGTTTAAATGGAAATCTAACGAAATTTTGGGATCACTCAAATTTTTCATGAAAAAAATTTCGTTTTCATACAAAATCGAAATTTTTCATAAAAAAACTTTAAATGGCTGTAACTTTGTTATTATGCGTTTAAATGGAAATCTAACAAAATTTTGGGATCACTAAAATTTTTCATGAAAAAAAATTTTTTTTTCATACAAAATCAAAATTTTTCATAAAAAAACTTTAAATGGCTGTAACTTTGTTATTATGCGTTTAAATGGAAATCTAACGAAATTTTGGGATCACTAAAATTTTTCATGAAAAAAATTTTTTTTTCATACAAAATCGAAATTTTTCATAAAAAAAACTTTAAATGGCTGTAACTTTGTTATTATGCGTTTAAATGGAAATCTAACGAAATTTTGGGATCACAAAAATTTTTCATAAAATTTTTTTTTTTTTCATACAAAATCGAAATTTTTCATAAAAAAACTTTAAATGGCTGTAACTTTGTTATTATGCGTTTAAATGGAAATCTAACGAAATTTTGGGATCACTCAAATTTTTCATAAAAAAAAATTTTTTTTCATACAAAATCGAAATTTTTCATAAAAAAACTTTAAATGGCTGTAACTTTGTTATTATGCGTTTAAATGGAAATCTAACGAAATTTTGGGATCACTAAAATTTTTCATAAAAAAAATTTTTTCTTCATACAAAATCGAAATTTTTTATAAAAAAACTTTAAATGGCTGTAACTTTGTTATTATGCGTTTAAATGGAAATCTAACGAAATTTTGGGATCACTAAAATTTTTCGTGAAAAAAATTTTTTTTTCATACAAAATCGAAATTTTTTATAAAAAAACTTTAAATGGCTGTAACTTTGTTATTATGCGTTTAAATGGAAATCTAACGAAATTTTGGGATCACTAAAATTTTTCATAAAAAATTTTTTTTTTTTTCATACAAAATCGAAATTTTTCATAAAAAAACTTTAAATGGCTGTAACTTTGTTATTATGCGTTTAAATGGAAATCTAACGAAATTTTGGGATCAGTAAAATTTTTCATAAAAAAATTTTTTTTTTTCATACAAAATCGAAATTTTTCATAAAAAAACTTTAAATGGCTGTAACTTTGTTATTATGCGTTTAAATGGAAATCTAACGAAATTTTGGGATCACTAAAATTTTTCAGAAAAAAAATTTTTTTTTTCATACAAAATCGAAATTTTTCATAAAAAAACTTTAAATGGCTGTAACTTTGATATTATGCGTTTAAATGGAAATCTAACGAAATTTTGGGATCAGCTAAAATTTTTCATAAAAAAATTTTTTTTTTCATACAAGATCGAAATTTTTCATAAATAAACTTTAAATGGCTGTAACTTTGTTATTATGCGTTT